>CM065781.1:39521863-40771863 GCA_033296515.1 Macrochelys suwanniensis | reverse complement strand
GTGAGAGGGAAAACCCTGTAAAGTCCCATCAAGACCATCCCCACACTTACCAATAGGGGCCAGGCAGAATTGCTTGCTATAGTCCATCCTCTAGGGCTTTATCCAGGCATGCATACGTGTCCCAAAGAATGGGGCCCACCCCATTCCTTGGACGACAATTCCATAGCTACAAACATCATCACTGGGAAGTTTTTCCAAATATTCAAGGACTTGATCAAACCCCAAACTCCTATACAAATCCCCCAAAGTTTAGTAACTTGTTACTCTGAGCTAACATTAGCCAACAGGGAATTCCTTGGTCTGGGGGTTCCTTTAAAAGTGGGAATTTTGTCAATATCCTGATGTTAGCTATCAGAGAGTGTCCTGATCAAATGGTTCATGGAGAACAGTAAATTCATTCTCAATCCCCGAACTCTTTGCAGAGTCCCTCAGGAAGCTGTCTAACCTTGCAGTTACTAACCCAGGTGTCAGCCCCAGTTTATTCTGTAGCAGGAATGCAAAGTTTCGTGGAAAGAGTTTGGAATAAAACACAATTCAGAACTGTACTCAGCTCATACTTCTTTTCACACTTTTTTTTTTTAACTTCAAGGTGTAAAGGAGTCAAATCCAAGCCAGCATCTGTACTTTTCCTTTTCTTCTTCTTTTGGTGCAGTGAATTTTGATCACTTGCTTACGTGCCCAAAGTTGCTGTAATGCTGCTCTGGGGAAGTGGTGACTGTGTGGGACTCCTCCCTGGGTCCAGTGCAGAGGTGAAAGCCCAGCTTTTGCTGCTTTCCTTCAGACCTTTGGTGTGTGTGGTGGGTGGTGGTGGTGTTGTTGTTTTTTTTTTGTCAGCTGCCTGTTATATCAATCACAGAGCTGGGATCTATTTATAGGTTGGGACTCGGAGTACTGTGTCCTAGTCACAAAGAGAGGCAGAGACGCAGAGGGGGACTGTCTGCTGGTGCAGGCAGAACCAAAAGATATTTAATCAGCAATTAGAAACACCTGAGGGCAAGGGAAATTCTGCTCCAGCCCTGAGCTTCATCTCTCAACCTGCAGCATGTAAGTACTTAACTTCTACCTTTTATTGTGTTTTGGATCCAAATATCTCCCTGTACTAATCCTTTTATCTGGGCTTAAAATTATGGCAGCGTCTCAATGTGGTTAAAATATTTTTTTCCCCTGTTTTCACACTGTCAAAGGAAGGTCAGAGTGACCCACAAGCAAGCAAGATGATTTCAGAACTTCATGTAAATCAGTCAGTTTCACTATTTGGGTATGGGGGGGGTGTTTTCTTCTTAAAACAAACAAATGAAAATTTGAGCAGAATGGGATTGTTTTGGGAATGGAAATAGTCAGCTTTGCTGGTGTTCTGAAAAGGCCACTGTATAATGTAACTCCGCTTTAAGGGCTTACCAAGGACAGGTGATATTTCCCCACCGCTGGTATAAAAACCGCATACCTGGAAACTTCAGCAACCAATTACTAAAAGAACCAAACAACCATTCTCCCAACCACCCCCCAAAACCCCTAGCTTTGGTTCACACCTTCTCTAGCACACACATGAAAATGAAATTTTGTTTTACCAAAGGCATTTGGCATCGAGCAGCTGATGTTTGTCTAATTGTAAAGGTCCCCAAACAACTTCATTTCTAAAGCCTCTGCAGTGACAATGAGGGGTGCAGGACTTTGAGAAGTCAGCATAGTGACAATCAAAGGAGGAACTCTGTTGTGTGAGGTGTTTGCTTTAAGGTATCTAAAATGCAAAATAAAGCTCGTACAATGGTGTGTATTGTGGTGTGGTTTTTGCTAAAGGAAAAAGTAGGAGAAGCTCTAATTACAAAGGTTTAAAAATTAATCAAAAACTAGCTTTTATTCATTATGTAAACATTTTTATGATCAAACTGAAATAATTGAAGTCTTTTGTCATGTTTTTTATTTTGGGTTCAAAGACTTGGGATTTTTCACTGTTTACTTTTAATATTTTTTTTAAAGGATAGAACAATCTTTATTAAAAATATATGTGGCTTCTTTGACTCTTTTTTGCATTTATAATGTCTCACAAGAAAAAAAATCAAGATTACAATTTTTATTTTTGTTTTTCCATGTGTGGTACATTTTTGATTATATACATTGTTCCCAAATACACTCTGGCAACTTTTTTTACGACAGATATTTTAACATTTTGAAAGCAACAAAAAGAACACACAATGGTTTGGTTTGTAATAATTTGGACTGAACAAACATCTAATGAAAATATGAACAGAACAACCGGAGAGCTGCCTTTTGATTCAAGTATCAAGTACTCAGAAATAAATGAAGATTGTTGTGGCGGGATTGACTGAGGGAAGCTGACAAACAGGCCAGATCTCGTCTTATAAATATACATCACATAGAATGATGTGGCTTTTTATTCAATGCAAATTTTATCGTTCCTGAAGTCTTTGACTTGCAAGTGTATTTTTGTTTTCTTTTGGAACTTATTCCAAATTGTTACTTGCAAAGTTTTTTAACCATCCATGTAATGACTGAAGCTAACAAACTGGTATTGTAGAGGCACAGCTAGTAGGACAACATTGATAAACATGTTCATTTTCCATAGATTAGTAATGTTTAAAATAATTGCTACTCAAAGCTTCCTCCAAAAAAGCAAATCAGATAGAATTCTCAGCATGACAGTGCTCAGTATAGAAAGCTTAGTTCTGACTGGTAAGATTTTTTTCACTTTCTGTTGCTCTTTAATTTATTTTTTTAATGTTTGTTTGGCACAGTATTACATTTATTGTTTCTCTGTTTATTTCCCATTACAGTTGAATTATTCATATGAGAGAGCAGGTTATTCTAAAATGTATTGAAGAAATCAAAATTGTTGATTGTTTTAATCAAACAAAGAAGGTGCTGTACAACTAGTTTTAGATCCTCTTCAATATTAAAAAAGCAACCTCTTTCTCCACCATGCACACAGCAAAAATCCAACATGCCTACATTCAGACATGACTGCAAATATCCATGATTAAACACTTCTGCAGAGATCCCAACATTCCTGAGCAAGTATTCCCAATAAACCCTCTTATCTCTTTAGTCTTAAGGATTTTTGGAATATTTCTTGGCTATGTCCATGAAACTGCTGGACTTTACCTCTTTTTCAATACAGTGGATCTTTTCTTGTATAATCTGCAGATTCTTTGTTTTATTCTTGCATTTGGAAAAATTATCAAGCGCCTGCTGCCGTATAGCTTGTAGATCAATAGATTATGGGACATCTCTCTCTTATCTCTATGCATGGTTAGATAAATGATTGGAAAAAAACTTTGATGCATTGTGTGGAAGAATGCAGCCTGTTGTTATTTAGTTTCTGCTTCACTAACAATTAATGTTGTATGGACTAAGCACCCATTAACCTCGTCTCCTCCAAACTGATTTCTTAAATGTAATTTGTCATGGGCCTGTTTTGTGATTTTTGAGGAATGAAAAATCTTGCTCATTACACCCTTTTCTGTTCATTTGACTGCAAAGTAATTGACACATACATTCTTTGTTGTTGTTGTGTATAATACTTCCTGGGAATTTTGAATAAAACCTGTGCCAAACAGGCTGTACAGGTGTCTGAAATGCAGCATACCAGGTGTATACCTGTAAATCTCTGAAAATTGGGAATAAACACCTGGGGGGAAACTCTGTCCTTACTAAAACAATTCTACGCTGTTACGGTCCTTCCTAATAACCCCATGTCCAAAAGTCAGCAGCCAGTTAATAATTATTATGTAGCTATCTTTCTCTCTCCTTTTCTCTTTTCACCTGTACATCTGTCCAGCTATTTCTGATCCCTCTATTTTTGCATTTCATTATGCTCATGCTTGCTCTCTCGCTCGCCTCTTTTTCTTTCCTGAAAACACATTTCTATCTGGCACAGAAAATAAACTCAGATTGCGGGTAGTTATGTTAATCTAATTCAATCCTCTGTGGGTTAGGAGTGAAATTCTAATAGTAGAGCTGTTGAGGGCTTTTTTGTTAATGGCTTGGGGATTACATTGAGTTAAAGGCTCATTTCCTAATCAAACAGAGAGGGAGAGAGTGACTCCGAATATTTATGAGTCTCCCAGCGCGAGTTAAACATTGAACTCCAAAGCAGGATTTCAGTGCCACAGAAAGAGTTAAAACCCCTTAGGGCTGCTATTGGAAAAAAAATGAAATCAGTTAAGCCATCAGCATTTTCAACTGCTGTACAACTTCAATTCTGTAAGAAAAAATAATCATCTCACAAAGCTAAAATGGAAACTGTAGCGAGCTATTTAAAACAAAGTCAAGTGATGCTTCAGAACAGCTCTCCTGTAGGTAGGCAAGATATATGGAATGCATGCAGAGGCCTAATAGAAACTCCAAATAAATTCTTCTCTAACGTATAGTTGGGTGGGGGCCACGTGTTTGAGAAGGTCCTTTTATCAGTTTCTAGAAGACTCGATTTAATGTTTTAATGGATTAGTTTTGGTCCCATTTGTCTCTTCACCAACCCTTTTGTTTTTTAAAAAGGTGGATTGGTCAGCTCCTAAATTGTGCTGCCTCTCCAGGCAGACTTGTTCACCTGGATCACCTGGATCGATTGGACTTCAGCTGTCGTTAAGACTGCGCCGATCAAATACGTCTGCCATTCTTCTCGCACTCTTGCCTTTCTTCTCCATGTTCGTCCGAAACGTTTAACGATGTCATCTTCCCATCTTCTTGGAGGCCGACCGGGGGGTCTTTTCTGTTCTCGCAGGTACCACTCAGCAATGATTGCGGTCCACCTGTTATCCGTGAGCCGTGCTGTGTGGCCCGCCCATCACATCTTGTTATGTCTGCTTTCCACGACAATATCTTTCACACCGCTGCGTTCTCTGATGATTTCATTTGGTATACAATCCAGATTTGTTAGTGGGCCATATTTGACTCTTCAGGATAGCAGGAGTCTTGGGTCGAATAGTATAGTTAAGAAATCAGAATCGCTGCCACAGGGACAAATCAATGCTTTGGTGATGGGTTCAGTACAAATGCTTAGATAGAGCCTCGTCCCACTGAAGACAATAAGTGTTCTGATTGACTTCAGTGGGGTAGGACCCAACCCTATTTTGCGAAGTGTTGGTGTGTTGAAAAATAGGACAGAAGGGCACTGGCTGAGGTTGGGTGTGAAAACCAATCCTGCAAAGACTGAAGTATCAGAAATGAGCTAGTGCTGTGAAAGTCTCTCTCTGCTCCCTTCTGCAGGGGTCTTTTAGTAGCAGGTGTGCATCCTGGCTCTGACTACCAAATCACTTCCTCTCCCCGTGCCTCAGTTTCCCTAGCTGTAAAATAGGGATAATGATGCTGATCCATAATCAAGTTTTTCCATCTACCTATCTCAGATTATCTAAACGTTCATCCTATGACAAACAGATATCGAGCTGCGTATAACTCTGACCTCAGTAGAGTTGTGCATGAGGTCTGAATTTGTCCGATTATTTTTTGTTAAGATGAACCTCGAGCTTTATTAATCCAAGAGGTAAATATTTACTAAGGTGAAGCCCGCTTCAGTATTTACCATAAGTAACAATAAATCTTGAAGTTCATCCAAACACTGCCTTCTCCTGTGCCCTCCATAGTATTGGCACCCAGGGCAGATCTACTACAAAGTATTCCCTTCACAGCTTTGAGGCTGATTTCTGTGGCCAAACTGCACCTGGTAAAGTCTTACATTTTCTTCTGTTCTCCCCCTCACAGCACCCTTACTTCTTGGCTTCCTCTCTGCATGATTTTTTCCCTTTCCACCTCCTCCCTTTCTGCCTGGCAGTAAACCTCAATTTTGGATCTTTCTTTCTGAAGTGGCCCTGGTGCTGTGGCTCGCTGTAATGCTCACCTACCCCAGCTGTTGCTCCTGATGTCTCCTTTTATGAAATGTCAGCAGGAACTTTGGGAGTGTATTCATCCCTCCTGAGGTCAGAGCAGCAGTCAGGCATAAGAGGGGCTCTGAAACAGAGGTTTCTCCAAAGAGGTTAAATGATAGCAAATAAGGGCTCAGGCATCTCCTGGGGAATAAGGACTGTCTGAGAGAATTGATTACTTTGGCTTATTGCTCCTTCAGGAAATAGTTAGCACTGAAGTGACATTGCTGTTCTTATCACTTTAGGGGATTTTGTGCCAAAACCATCCTTCTGTTTGCTGAGGTCAATGAGGAGAAAGAGCCACTCTTCTACTGGCTCTCCCTAGATATATGCCATCCTGGGCAGCCACACACTTTGCTTCTTGTCTCTGGTTTTTGTGAAGAAGCCTCACAGGTGAAATGTGAGCGCTTATAAAGTGAGGGGCGGAGAGCAGGTTATAGCAAATGGATGGGCTGTGAACACATCTCTCCCACAGCTTTGCTGAAGCATCTCGGTGCTAGCTCGCACACAGCACTGCCAGTGTGCCCCAGTTTTGACTTGCAGCCACCCCATGTGCTCCTCCACTCAACTGACTTTCATTTGCAACCGAACCCAAGAGCTGGATTCTTGTCTTCAGAGTTGAAAGGTCAGCGTACTGATCATTGCGCCCCTTTCTCCTTTATTCCCTTCTCTGTGCATGTACATGTATTGTCAACTTGTACCCCCTTTATTTCTGAATGTTCTCCTAGGTTCTGAAGAAACTCACTCAGGTCTCAGACAACTGCCTATAGCTAGATTGGAAGGTTGTATGTGCTGTTTGTAGAGACCCTGACTATTGCAGAATCCTCTCCAAAAACCAGAGGGTGCTTTAATCCAAAGTAAAGTGCTTTTGTACTTTGTCATACCAGCTGCTCACTATACATTTTTTAAAAAATCAATGTAATTGCCCTATATATTATGTCTCTGTTTCACTGTACAGTGTTGCAGTTCTCTGATGTTATTGCAATATTGGATGTTTTACTTAAAGCCTTAGCTCCTGGAGACAAGTGTTTATGGGAAAATCTCTGTTTTTTTTTTTTTTTTTTAAAGTTGCTAGCACTCATTGTTCCAGAGAAAAGCTTGAAAACATGAACCTTAAAGGCACAAAAATCAGAAGGAAACAAAACAACCCACCATCTATTTTTAAAAATCTCATGCCAATCTTGTGACTTTTTTGTGGGGAGGCAGCAGCTCATGATATTTGAATGTTTGGAGCTGGCAGTACTGTTTCCTAGAGCACATAGTACTGCATCATGGCTATAACATATTAAGAAATGAATGAGAAACACTGCTCAATCCCGTGTTGTGTTCTGCCCCTGCTCATTCCTTTGTATTTGTAAAGTTATTTATTTATTCATTTATATCAGGATCGGGGTCCTGTTGCCCTGGGGACTGCACAAAGCCATAATAAAAGACGGAGTTGAGGGTCTTACATTCTGATTTTAAGAGGAGACACAACCAGAGGAAGGGCTGGCTCTACTGTTTCTGCCACCCCAAGCAGCGCCGAATTGCCGCCATGGACGGCTGAAGAGATGAGCTGCTGCTGAATTGCCGCTGCCGCCATGGGCGGCACATGCCGCCCGCACGGCACATGGACTGCTGCCCCTTCCAGATTGCTGCCCTTCCAGATTGCCGCCCCAAGCACCTGCTTGGAATGCTGGTGCCTGGAGCCGGCCCTGACCAGAGGGTACAATAAACAAAGTGAAGGAACAAGAGAAGGCAGATGAGGGAAACAGTGACAGGAAGACATGATTATGTAGAATCACCTAGTTATTTTATTTCTAGGTCCTTTAGTGCCTCTGCTTTTTCTGCTAAGCAAAGTGCTTTCTATGTTCTCTGTGTCCTTGTACTGAACTCTTTCATGTGCCAACCCTGTTTTCCTATGCTACAGTGCTGCCTTTCCCCTTATTAACATCTCTGGGAGAGTAGTACATTGGCCATCACTTCGTATGCTAATAGCTGAATTACATGCACCTGTGATGTGCTGTTACAGAGTTGCAACACATTAATCTTAGGGCAAAGCCTTATCTTTGCACTGGATTTTTTAATATTGGTATAGTTCAAGCAGTGTACCTGCATCGGTGAAAACTCTTAGTATAGATGTGCTGCACCAGTATAAACAGTACAGGGCCCAAGAGTGGGAATGGGGTGATGGTTATGCACAAACTATGAGTTTAAGCTGAGTATACTTGTTCTCACTCTGTGTCTTCCCCTCTGTCCCCCTTCCTCCCCAACAGCATGGGCTGAATCTACATTGGCTGTTGTGAAGGTATTTGGAGGGCACATGTATCCTGGGGCCCCTCTATTTACATGTTAACCATTTATAGGAGTAGCTCAGAAGCATGAAGGTGGTATATTACAGCATTTTTTGCTATCTGTAACCACGTGCAGATTACATGGCAGCCATGGGCTTCAGTCAATGAAAAATGTCCTGCTTCCACATTGCACAGGCCCACAGAAGGTTTGAAATTGAGAATTCAGTCACTTGATGGGTTTTCATCTTGTGTTCAAGGTGTATCGCTTTGCTGAATCACGTGTCAGTGGAGTAATGTTGAATTAGCTGTGAACTACACAGTGTCAGCCAAGTGAACATCTATTCCTGGGAGGCTCTTTATTCCCTGTAGTTCAAGCATTACCTTCTGTTGCATGTTTCCTGCATGCAGGTGAAGGAGGGTGAAGTGATTTTGAATGACTCCTGTCTTCATGGTGAAGCATAAAGATGTTCCTTTTAGCTGTAGCCCAGCCCAGGGATCCTTGCCACATAGAGGGGAAGTGGGATTCAGGGAGGGCAGATCATAGAATCATAGAATATCAGGGTTGGAAGGGACCTTAGGAGGTCATCTAGTCCAACCCCCTGCTCAAAGCAGGACCAATCCCCAATTTTTGCCCCAGATGAGCACAAGAGGTTCCACTCTTAAGAAGGGGAGCCTCAGTAGGAGAGAATTTGAAGGCCATGAACATTCACAGAATCAATGTTCACAGGAAGCAACCTCTCCCCCCACACCATTAGCATTTAGTGACTGCCTGTGTCTGTGTTGAAGATAGTAGCTCAAGGTCATGTGGTTTCCTCTTCCCCAGTGTAGCCAGCTCTTATTGCTATTAGCCTGTGTAAACTCAGAAGCTGAGCTCCTGCTCTTTTGCTGTTTACCATGCATCTTCTGTAAAACAGGAGTGTCTTGGGGCAGCTGAAAAAATTTACCTTCACAGCCAAGGATTCAGCTGTGTGGGAAGAAGGTACCACTTCTATACTCCTTTTGGGGGCTGGAGTAGGATAGGGAAGGGATGCCTGTTCTATTCCCTCTTGGCTGGGGGATGGGGAAGACTGGTGGTGCTTCTGTTGGCTTTGAGGGGCATCCAGGGTAGCGAGAGCATCTTTGTGTATGTGAGGGTCCCTCTCCTCTCCCTTCCCGCCTTTTGGGGTAGGGCAGACAGGATTGTGTTTTCCACGCTGTTCCCAGCCCCTGCAAGTGTCACTCCTCTAAAATGACATTGCCGAGGCTGCTGCGTGGATCAGGTATCAGTGAACCAACTTTCCAGAATGTAGCAACTTTCAAGTGGTCCATCTGGGAGGGCCATCATAGACCTGCTGCTCTGCATAGCAGGGTGTGAGGAGTTTTCTCAAATACTTTGTAAGCACCTAATTCTGCTCTAGCCCTTGTCTTTGCTGCTCTCATCCCCTGCTGAGTGTGTGCATCAATAGCCCAACCTCAGGCACTGACCGAGCTCTTCATCTTCAAATTGTTTTACAGACAGTAAGGGGAGAATGGGCCCCCTTCTCTTCTGTGCCTGGAGGGATGGGGGTGGTAAGTGTCAACAGAATAGCGTACCCCCTCTGACTGCCTGGGACACCAGGGGAGCTTCACTGACTCTTCCCTCTGTGTTTTGTAGATGGGGCTAGAAACCAGCTGTCCCCCCTGGTTGATGCTGCACGTTTCTGCTTGGGAATTAATGCTGCTTTCCCAAGGGTTGCTTACTGCATAGCTCTAGGGAAGATTTGGCCAATGGCAGCATGGCTTCTGAAGGAGGAGCTGGGTTGGACTGGAGTTGCTCAGGTGAGAGAAGGGCTAGATGAGGGCTACTCAACATCCCAGGCTTTTCTGTTTGGGTTATGAAGCTCATGCCTCTGGTTCAGTTCTGGACCTTGACTACTGAGACAAGCCACAAACCCAGCTACCCTCACAGTGCTATAAGCACTTACAGCCAGGCTTTAAAATGGGCCTATTAGAAGTGCGTGCTTAAAACACACTAGTTTCTCCAGTGATACACTGTGGATGCATAGTTGTTCACTTGTACATACATGTGCAGTTGCAAGCGCGAATGCTGTTTTTGTCTGTGCAAACAGATGCCCTTGTGAATTTTACAGGTATAGTTTTGAAGGCCTCTTTGAAAACTGGGCCCTGTAAAGCACTGAAATAACTATGGAAAATAAATACATTTAATTTTATTGTCGCAAAATCTAATGTTAAAAACTAAAAATTCCAACACATAGATGAGGCCCCTATAAAAAGGTGACCCTTTCACAATGCTCTTTATGCAAAATGCAATGGTAATTAGGAAGAGTTTAATCTCTCGGTGCTTAGTGCTGTGTGCTCTGTAGGTAGGTTAAGAGCACATTGTGGGAATAAGGCACCTCCTGAACTACTACTTTAACCTGGTCTTCCTCAAAAGACCATGGGGCGAGAAAAGGAGATTGGATGGGTCTAGAGTCTGAGCTCTCCATTGCTCATAGCTCAGTGGTTTGAGCATTGGCTTGCTAAACCCAGGGTTGTGAGTTCAATCCTTGAGGGGGCCATTTAGGGATCTGGGGCAAAAATCTGTCTGGGGACAGTACTTGGTCCTGCTAGTGAAGGCAGGGGACTGGACTCAATGACCTTTCAAGGTCGTTCCAGTTCTAGGAGATTGGCATATCTCCATTTTTTTAATATATATATATATATAGATAGATAGATAGAGAGCTGGGCAGTAGTCCGGAACAGCTAATTTCATTAGAAAAGAAAAATAACACTTTTAGAATGATTTGACTCCCCCCTTCCTCCATGGTCCTCCTTGATTGATTGTTACACTTGCCTTGTATCTTGTTTCAAATTTAGATTGCAGGTTCTATAGGGCAGGGAGACTCTCTCCCCTTGTGTGTCTGGACAGTGTTTAGCACATCTGGGCCCTGATCCTGATTGGAATAAAAAGCTGAATCTCTAATGGTGTGTGATCACCTGTTTGGAGTCCTCAAAGACCTGATACGCTCCTGGCAGGTCGGGAATGGTAGGGGGCCACACTACTATTTATACTCCACACCTAGCCACATACATCACAGATATCTCCCTTTTTCTGAGCCCAGCTGTAATGTTGGGTAAATATGAATAACTGCTGATTTGTTGTACAAACACACATTTTTGAAAAGAGAAGATGTTCTATGAGCATCTCTTAAAATGCAACCAAGTGGGAGTTTGTGCTGCTGCTTTCCTGTTGATCTGGGAGCCGCTGCATCTCTGTTAAAGTCACATTTCTGAGGAGAGAGAAGCCAAGCTGCTAATTTGGCAGTAGGAACTTATTTCTGGAATGCAGCGGTATTTCACCAGTGGAGGAGGTAGGGTGACCAGACAGCAAGTGTGAAAAATTGGGACAGGGGATTGGGGTGGGGGGTGTAATAGGAGCCTATATAAGAAAAAGACCCAAAAATCGGGACTGTCCCTATAAAATTGGGACATCTGGTCACGCTAGGAGGAGCTGTCCTGGAAACTTACAACACAAGGTCAGCTTCCTCCTTGTCTTGCTTGTATCTGTAGTGTTGTCCCAATGCCTGGGTAACCTGCCCCCAAATAGCGAAGTTAAGGCAGGAGTAGGTGGCACTAGGATGGATGATAAGCTGCCCCGTTAAATCATCTGAACACCTTGACAAGGGGTCTTTGAAACTATTGATTGTAGGAGCAGTGAGTAAAAGAAGCCTATGCATGTTTCCAGTGGAAATACGGTGGGGACCCTGCTCCCACATAAACACATGCATGCCTGTGTGTGCGGGCAAAGGTGAGAATGGGACCTAGCGGGGCTGGAGCAGGTTCTGCAGGGCCTCAGTCTGAGTTGGGCAACAAGGAGAGAACCTAGAGGAGCTGGATCAGGCCTTCAATTAGGACCCCTGGAGCCCTCCTTCCTAGCTTGAAGCAGCTGCCCAACTTCTTCCTCCTCCTCCCCCTGCCAAGTCTCAGTACCTATCCCTTCCCTCCAAGGGAAGACATGGTGGCCCAGACTTCACCTTGGGCTGTACAAGCCTGCCCAAAACCTGGGTCCATGCTCCCATTCCTAGCTCATGACACTGAGGACTATGGGTTCCCAATCCCAGTTTGAAGCCTTTGGGTGTTACCATAATATAAATATTATAATAATAAGAAAAAGAAAGGTGAGACTGGACAGAATAGTGGCATAGAGAGGCAGGGTTATGGAATTAACTGATTTACAACTAAGGTCCTGTGATAAAGCTGACTTTAGTCTTATAACTAAAAGGAAAAAAAATCTTGATACTTGGTTTATTTTTAGTGGTAAAGTCTCATTGACCACTGGTACATGTTCTGAAAAGTTTGAAGTAAACAGAGCAGATCTTTTAAAATATTTATTTTGCAGCGTTTCACCAGCCCAATGACATCACAAAACTCAAAACATGAATGAATTTTACTGACCAGTCTCATTGTTTGTTTGGTTTTTTATCCTTGTACTGCACAGCATTTAGCACTGTGATATCCAAGTGCTTTAGAAATGCTGATAGATTAGACAGATACTCTCATTGGCATAAACAGGCAATTTTCCAGGGCGGAGATAGTGAAATATTTAAGAAATTGCCATTCTATGAAAACTAGACATGATTCTTCATAATTGAAGCTGATGGAAAAATAAAGAGATGATGGATAATATATTCTCCAACAGCCCTTGTTGTAGGTGAATCCTTTAACTGACCGAAGCAAAGATACTGTGTGGCTTGTACACATTGCACTCTCTCAGATGACTGCTTTCTACAACAATTTCAAAATGAATATACAGTCATAGGGTTTGTTTTCTTTCTTTTTTCTTTTTTTTCCCCCCCAAGGCCAGGAGGACCACTCTGGTACTCTAGACTGGCCTCTGTCATCACACAGGCCATAGAATTCATCCAGTAATTCCTGTATAACTTCTGGTTGTGCTAGAGCATGTCTTCTAAAAAGACATTTCGTTTTGATTTAAAGACTCCGCGGGTATGCCTACACTTTGAGCTGGGGGTGTAATTCCCAGCTAGAGGCGGCATACTCATGCTACCTCTCATTAAGCTGGCATGCTGGGTCTTGGATGGTACGTACTCAGGGTGGCTAGCATGTCCCGCCACTCGTGCTGTCATGGCTGTATACTGTTTTTAGCACGCTAGCTTAATGAGAGCTAGCGTGATGATGTCTCCTTAAACCAGGAATCACACCCCCAGCTCGAAGCACAGACATGCCTCAAATAATGGAGATTCCAGCATGTCCCTAGGGAAGTTGTTCCAGTGGTTAATTACCCTCCCTATAAAATTTGCTCCTTAGTTCTAGTCTCAATTTGTCCAGTTTCAGCTACTAGTTATAGGGTCTTTTGCCTTTTTCTGTTAAAATGCCCTCTACTATCAGCAATCTTTCCCCCATGTAGATACTTATAGGCTGTGATCAAATCACCTCTTAGCCTTCTCTTTGATAAGCTCAATTGATTGAGCTTCTTAAATCTCTCACTGAATGGTGTTGGTTTCCAGCTAGTGTTGGTGTGGTAAATGCCACTCATTCTCTTTAATCCAATAATCTAGTGACCCCCCCTCCATCTCTTTTATCTAAACTGTGTCTTCAGTTACTTGTACAAAAGAAGAAAAAAATGTTTTTTAAAAAAAGGGAAATAAGGAAATACCCCAAATAAGATCTTGTTTAAGAAACCAATTGAGGTGAGTAACTGGCAACAGTGCAATGGCAAATCATATACTTCATAAAAGCCAAGGTCTTAAACAAGGGAGTAAAGAGATAAGGACATAATACATTTTGTGCTGCCTGTATAAATAACATACGCACATTATTCACACCGAGTAAAAAGAAATGCATATTAAACTTCAGAAGAGCAACTCTGACCCTGAAAATGTGATTCTTTCATCAGTAAACTCAAAACATAAATCCTACACAAAGCCCTTCTGGAAAAAGAAACACAAACATTATAGGTCAGATTACGGCTTTAAGCATTGCCCTGGATATAGGGGTAGTGCATAGCTGGGTAGCCCCAGGAAGAGCCCTGGGGAGTAATTGTGACTCAGTCACAACTCCTGTGCTCCCCTCCTTCTCCCGATGAGGGAGAATTGGGAGGTACAGCGCAGCTTGCTTGCTTTCTTCTCCTGTGCCTGGTCAGCTGTTGCAGCACACCTGTGTATGTATGGAAAAGTTAGCAGGGGGCTGGGGGAGGACGGGAAAGAGCTCCACTTCCTCCTCATCCACTTGCTCACAAGAAATGGATTTTTGGCCATTCAGCTTCTGCTTTTATCCTCCACTCTGTATCCTAGCTGTGATGCAAGCTACCGTCCTGTTGCCATGCAGGGGCAGTATATGTGTGTGGGGAGGGGAGCGGGGGGTGGGGGAGGTTACTCCCCTGGTAGTGCATTAGGGCCAAAAAACAACTCTGTGTGTGTGTGTGTTACCCATTAATGACATCTATTGATCAGCCTCCAATGGAGGTGCACTTACATTCATAATTTTATCATAAATTGACACTTATTCCTCTTTTTATTAAATTACAGTTCATTAAAAGAGCCATTGTAAATATTCTACTAAAAAAATCTGTCAGCTGATAAACACATTGAATTGATAATGTTTCCCATTTAACCACATCCTTAAAAAGAAAATACTTAGATCCTGAAATCAAAATAGCCAGAATAATACATGTAAATGAACTGCATGTGTCAGACATATATGGCTGTTCTGATGGAATATCTTTCTAGTACTTTCTTTGAATAACGTGGTTCTGTTTATGATGTGTGCTGTGTAATACTTATGGAAGCTGATTTTCAGCTAGTATACATCCATGTAGCTACACTGAATTACAGCAATTTAGGATCTGGCCCTTTATTTCCTTAACTATGCATTTCCTTGCTTTTAAGTGCTTGGGTTGTATACACGATATAGATAACTACGTTGGTGCCAACTGTAACTGTTTAATGGAGGCTTTTTCTTCTTTCTTTTGGAATATACATATTAGAATATTTCCCCTCCACATAACAGATGTATAGATGGAAAGCCGTAAAGGTCTAATGGTAGGCAATAATAGTTAGCAGCAAATAGGATCTGAACTGGCACGGTGGCATGGCACCCAAAAATGCGAGTGTGAATTTTAGTCTTTGAATGGGATTTGTTTGTGCGCACAGAAGCAGCACCTCATGGAGCCAGTGAGGTAGAATACTCCCTCTCGGTACAGCTCTGATAAGACTGCCAGTCTATGCACTGCAGTGGCAGAAAGATAGAGGAATCTTGGAGGGTAGTTAAAGAACAAAAATTATAAGAGAGCTGGAGGGATTGTTCTATGAGGGAAAGATCAAAAGCATTAAATATGTAGAGTTTGGCTAAATGATGACTAAGGGGGAAATGTGAAAACTACCTACAGCTGTTTGAAGGATATAAATGCTAGAGCTGAGCAAACAGTGGGGGAAAACAGTCTGTGAATTTGAAAGGGATTTTCAATTCAACTGTGTTTGCGACCCTTTTATGATCATGTTCTGCTAAGATTTGTGCACTCAAGCTTTACTGAATGAATTCTCACACGAGATTTTTTTTAGCTCAAATGCTTGAATATATGCAAAAGTGAACTTAAAACTGAATCTACATTTTAAAAGTTTGCATTGTGTTTAGTTACATAAGTCACCTAACTGGGTCTAGGTTAGTTTCATGAGTCACATGGTGAAAGAAACAGAGCACAAATTACTGCTATGATAGTTAAATATACAATTTGAAAATTGTGCTCTTGGTTAGTTGCATATGTGTTGTGGTATTGGTTTTGTTGCTGGATTGAATGGCTCATGTAACTGACCAACACAGCATGAGTTGCAAATATTTGCAGTCAAATTTTCACAAACCATCCAAAACCAAGAATGACTGAAGAAATTCGCTAATACTTTAGCATAACAAATACAGAGGTGACAATAGTCTGTTCTGTTGCTGACAGACTGTTTTTTAATGTGTGATTTGTATATTAATCTGTTACTTTTATAGACTATTTTTAACCATTCTCAAAGTGACTAGAACCTAGAGCAAGCACTTTCTATGTATAATGATATTGCTATAGATGGTGTGTGTGTGGGGGGCATGCACACACTGTACACAGAAACTACAGGCTTTGACCTATGCAAACACACACCAAATTATAGCCTCCCATAAACAAATTAGCATGCTTTAAAAGGTGAAAAGCGCTATAAAATTGTCTCCTCTGTTGTTTATAGTGTGAGTGGAGGATGCCTACATCGCAGAGGAGCTCACATTCCTCTCTCTCCCTCTCGAAATGGACGTGTGCTCAGTCCATTTCACCATTGTTCCTGCCAGCCCGGTCCCAGCAGGGGTTCCCTAATTAGCAATCTCTTCATTTCCAATCAAAGCACAAAGCGGCCCCAAAAGCCTCTCTTTATGAGGGAGCTGAGCAGCGGCTGGGGACGTGGAGTGGGATAATTGCCTTCGCCACTGGCAGCGGTAAGCAGCCTGGCTAATTCATTATTGTAATAACTTTGCTTGTCCTTGGGGAGGGGGGGTTAGGGTGGAGAGGACTGAGCCTGGCAGTGCTAGCTGAGGACAGGGGGAAAAGGGAAGTCCAGCCAGGGTTCAGGTAGGATGGAAACAATTGGCTGGGAAGAGGAGACTATACCGGGTGGGGTTTTTGTCCTCCAGCTCCTTAAGTAATCTCAGGAATTCGTTAATTTGTGGCATGATGGCCAGTATTCACTGAGACACAATGTTAACAGAATGCCTATGCCCTGTCTTTTGTAACATTCACAGAGACCACCACCCTAAAAAGTATACAGTGTGAGCAGGGTCAGGATGCTGCAGAACCCAGTTATGATGGGAGAAGGGGTGGGGGAATGCCTCTGAGCTCTGATAGGAACCTCAGGTGTTTGAGACAGAACTAGAATGGCTGACCTGCCCGCCGCCAGCAGTTTGTGACCCTAACCTAATCATGAGACTAAGTCTCTTCTCATGTCAGGAAATCCTCCTCCATGCTTCTCTAATGGATACTGGCTTGATATGCGTTGCACACAGTGATGTAGTAGGTTTTTTGTGGTCTTTCTAAAGTGTCTTTCACCATAGTGTCTGTGAGGGCCACAACTTTGTCTTCAGTGGAGCTGTGCCAATTTACAGTAGATATTGATGGTCTGTCTGTCTGCAAAAAGCAAGAATCAGGGACATGAAGAACTCCAGGAGTGCTAAAGCCAGCCTTATGCTGCAGGAGACGCTGTAGGCAATGGTGCAGGAGTGGGTGGCTGTGGGGAGCTGCCTTCTGTTGCATGAAGGACTTTCCCTCACGTGCAGTACTGCACAGGCGGTTGGGTTTTTGACTTCCTAATGAAGCCTTAATTAGTGGCCCCTACTGTAAACAGGATACTGGGGTTGATGGGCGAGTGGCTTGAGCCGGTATGGCAAATCCTGTCTTCCCCTAGGCCTTCTGATCCTTCCCGTTTACTCTTCCTCTTTAGTGTGGGTGGGGTGGCCCCTCTGTGACAATGCCCAGCAATTGTGATAGTAGCAAGGAATACACAATCTTTATTGCTTTTATGATTCCTCTTCCTACTCTCTCCCAGCTATTGTTTGTAGTACAGCAGTGCCTAGGGCCCCCAGTGAGGGATTGGGGCCCCATTGTGCTGGGCAATGTACAAATAGCCTCTGCCCCAAAGCATGTACTATCTCAGTAGTTAAACTATTGATTTGTGGAAGGGTGTCCCTGGGTAGATTGGCCAAAGGTGCTGGCGAGTGAATAGACATTTGGCTAATCCACCCAATAAACAGATTTCCCTGCATCAATAATCAGCCCAATCCTGCACGAGTTGCTAAGTATGTTGCTGGTGGGATCAATTTCATGAGATCTGGTAGGTTACACCATCTCCAACTTCTCTGCTTCTAGTCTGTACAATTAGCCTCTTTGAAGCTGCTTTGCCTGCGGTTCTCTCCTGTTAAAACCAAAGAAATGTCACCTCGATGAGCCTGGCTGCTCTCAAGTAAAGAGCAAAGCCCCTCTACTCTGTATTGGGACAGTGTGGAGATGGTGCTTATGGCTGAGAAGAAAATATCTGCCTTTTGATTCCTGTGACCAGTGCACTTGTCTTGTCAGCCTTGTGCTGGCTGCCACCTAACGTAGTATAGGTGACCTTGCTCAGGGAGTGGGAGGTTCCGAAGGTCCCGCGGGCATGTACAATAGGATGAGCGTGCTGTGCCATCTCCAGACTTCCCAGTACTTCTTGCTCATACCATGCAACCTGCAACTCCCATCCATCTAAGGATTGTTACAGCTACTTGTTTCCTATCCCCTCATACTCTAGCTGTCAGGACTAAAGTGTGGACCCAAAAAGAAGGATGCATTCCTAAAGGCAGAAGCTGTGATGGGAGAATTGCACGACTCTCACTACTTAAATTATTCATGAACCACAGGAAGCTGAAGATAGATTAACAGCACGTGTTGATGAGACAAGTCAATGTGGGTCCCAAATGAGCTAGAAATAAGAAGTGTCTCCATTTCTGATTCTCCAGGATCTTCCTGCTTTCTGTTATGTCCTATCCCTTCTTTAACTGAGGTTGACTCTCTCAATCAGCCAGACCTTTCTTTGAGAGCATACGTGGTGACGCAGGTGAGTGGGATAAACATTCTCTTGTGGTTCGAGCAAACGACTGGGAGTCAGGGCTCCTGGGTTCTGTTCTGCCACTGACTCTGTGTCTGACCTTGGACAAGTCAATTCTTTCTTTTTTTCTTTCTTTGTAAAATGGGGATAATCTTGACCCACCTCCCAGGAGGATTGAGGCTCAGTGGCCATGAAGCTCTTTGGAATCCTTTGGAAGATACAGGAAGACGTTCTGGTCAGAGCCCAATGGTGCAGCCTGACTGGATGCCAGGATGTGGGAAAAACTGTCTGAGAAGTGATTAACAGAACCTGTTTGGAGTTTGAAACTTCTCTTCCCCCCTCTCCCCACTTTAATCTTAGAGCCTAAACTGTTGCATTGTAACAATCACTTGTGAAGAGGCTGGAAATCATGGCAACGGGCAGGAGAGGGAATATTAATGATCCAATTTCCAGGTGGGTTCCACTCCAAGGCCTCGCCAGGCGATGTGCATTTTTAATCATAACAAACCAGAATGAGAAGGAGTCATTTACAGTGAGGCAGCCCTGTGTCTGAAGCTGCAGATTGTGATGTCACCTCTGCCTGCTGCATAAAGGAGAGTGCGCTCATAGGGGCTGCTGTACAGGATCGGAGATGGAGCACTTTCCTCAGGAACCTGACCGCTCCACACTGGGGCAGGCCTATGACAAAAATGACACTACAATCCAAACCGGACCATATGCCTAATAGAAACTGGATCTCTAACGGGAAAAGATCCCTGGGAAGAAACCTGGGAAGAAACTTGGAAGAACCTTAAACCAGACTGAACCTCTGGGCAGAACCAGAGGGTCCCTTGAATTAGAGGGGAACCTCAGACAGAGTGGCCAGGGCTGAAAATTGGACCTGATCTGAAATGTGCAGAACCATGAACCAGAACAAGCCCTCCCCAAACAACCAGACCGCACCAAGAATCATAAGTTCTCCCTCAACAATGAATGGAACAGAATCCAGAGTGAACCAGCCCCCAAATTCCATGTCTTTCAGGAGCCCTTTCATCATGCTGGAGACCCTTGCTGAGTTCTCTGCCAGACCAGGGACCATCTTGCTGCCTTGATGGTGGTTACGCCAGGCCTTCTCAGCTTTGTTCTGTCTTTCCTTTGTAGCCCACCGTCATGTGCCTATGGTGGCCAGAGGGAGTTGCTGTTGAGTGATGTTGGCCATGCATTTCACAGGACTAAGCACTCTTTTCTGCTGGTGTTTTGGGGTCTGTGTGCCAGGCCGGGTCTCCTGAGATGCCCTTTACTTTCTGTTCCTACTGGGCTCCCTTTCTGCCGTTCTGCTGGTTTCCAGGTTCCCCGCTACATGCTCTTGCATGGGCTTACTGAGCACAAGCCCCTTTGTCTCTGGGGTTAAATAGCTGGCAAGCCTTGGCCACCTGGGACATCATCCTGTGACCACCCATCATAAGTGGGGACAGAACTTAGGCCTTTCTGCTCCAAAAGTACAGGCCCTACCTCTGCAGTGAAAAATAGCTTTACCAGTGCAGGGTTTATGACGCACTGAAATAGCAGCTGTCATTCCATCTAGCAGAGGGCAGCAGTATCACTTCCCCACACATCAAACACTTCTGTAGTTCAGAGGCTTTTCTAAAAGGGAACAACCCTCCACTTCACTTCTACCAACCCACACTTCCTCAGGTAGTAACAGGCCTTAACTCATCCATCACACTGGATGCTGAAAGCTGCCACTTTGTTGCCAGTTCTTCATGCCAGTGGATCCAAGGCAGGGAGGAGGGCTAATAGATTTGTATGTGCCCCTCATGTAGCATCCCTTGCTGAGTTTGTTGCAAGGAGAAGAAAAGCAGAAGGGGTGGTTGGGTTTTGATGTCACCGTGCCTTCACTTATTAGTGAGTTGATCCCAGGGAAGCAGCAGATGAGACAAGGTGGGAAGAGGTGAAGGTGATTTGGGGAGGTGAAGAGGGCTGCTCTTCTGGTCATCATTCCATTAAGCCACAACATGGATGGTGTTAGTGAGTCTGGTCCCTGCTGACTCAGTCAATCCCTTTTCTATGGGCTGGGGTTAGAATCCCATGCTGCTCTGCTTCTGGCACAAAAGCTCTTTCTTTAGGAAAAGGAGGTCCCTAAAGAACCCTGGTATCTGCAAAAGCAGAGCCTGGCAAAGCCACGTGCACCTGCCACTATGCCAGGGAAAATACCAGCAGCTTACAGAATTCTCTTTTGCTTTTGAATAAATGTTCTAGCATTCACTGAGAGCTGCTTCCACCTGAGCAGAAAGTGAATGTGCTGAAATGGCCAGGGCAAGGAGGTGCCCTGTAATATACCCACTGCAGATGCTGCAGCTAGCATGAGGGATCTGGTTTGAGATGAGATGAGGGTTTATACACGCTGTGTTCACATAGCGAGTCCAGCCCTGAAAGGGGCATCCCTTCACACCCAAGGGCCATTCTTCCTCCTACACAAAACATTTTTGAGTTGAGGTATTGAAAACCTAAATTTGTCGAAGATTAATGTGGTGTGTGTGAGAGAGAGATCTGGGGGGGCAAATATTATGAGAAGACAATCTTCCCCCTTTTAACAGGTGGATCTGATGAGAGAGAATGAAATGAACTGTTTTGAGCCCATGTAGCTGCCAGCCAGATGCTGCCAGATGTGATTTTATGATCACTTTTTAAGCAAGATGGATATAGCTTGCTGAGTAGGCAGGCATTTATAATTGTCACCCAGGCAAAACTATTTACAACAGCTCTGTGTGTGTGGCGGGTATGCCTGTGTTTGTGCATGCTTGTGTATGCCTCTAGTTCCATACTCTAGCCGCCTGCCTCTAATTTAAGGGCAGGTTTTATTCCCCAGCTGCCTCGGGGCTCCTCTTTTCTGATTGCATTAAAGTCTCCGTAATTCTCCCCTCATTAATGATTGGCATATTTTTACCTCTCACTAAAGGAGCTTGGAGGCAACTCCCGAGGGGCCCTGCTCTCCAAATGAAACAATTTCATCCTGCTCCAGAAACGCATTAAAAAGGGTTTGTCAGGATCTTATCGCTAGTTAGGGAAAGCTAATCAAATTACTTCTATTTATTAGCTGCTGCAGCAATGTGTCATTCCATCAAGTACAGGTAGCGGGACAAGCTGGGACTGTGCTGAGAGCTCCCCACAGCCAGGGCTCCTGCCTTTTACCTTACAGCACCTCCTGTTGGAAGAGCAGTGAGTAGCTGTGAGTTTTGCATGTGAGCTGTGAGTAGCTGTGAGTTTTGCATACTCCGTGCTCCAGTTTCTGACTTTTCACTGCCTCTTGCTGTGCCTAGAGTAGCTGTGAGCTCCCCACAGCCAATGTTCCTGACTCCTACCTTACAGTGCCTTCTGCTGGGCCTGGAGTAGTTGTGAGCTCCTATCGCCAGCGCTCCTGTCTCATATCTTACAGTGCCCCCCATTACTCTCCTCTTCCAGCAGGATCTGTGAACTCCATTATAACCAGTGCTTCTGCACTGTTCTCTCTGAGACCAGTGGGTAACTTTGCACCTGACTGACCAGTTCCTGTTGCCACAGACAGTTGCTGATTCTAATTGCGACGTGGGCTATGGGATTTGGTTTTTGTCTGCCATGTTAAACTCCGTGTTGGACCAGCACTAGAGTTACTTATTTTGTAGTTTCTGTTCAAGATGTGCCCAGGTCTGGAGTAGCTGGGGGAGATGTGGGCGAGGTTGAGGTGGTAGGGTTTCCAGGTGTCCAGTTTTCGACTGGAAAGTCGGCTTGAAAGGGGACCTGTGTGTAGTGTCCAGTCACCATAGGTGGGGGAAGGCGCTGGATCATCAACCTGCACCAGCCCCAGCTCAGCCCAGGCTGCCTCCTACCTGCATCTCGTGGGCAGGCAGGCTCTGCATCAGCGGCTGCAGCTCCTGTCCCAGCCCTGGAGCAGAGGGAGCCCACCTGAATGGGGGGAAGGAGTAGGGTGACCAGATGTCCTGATTTTTATAGGGACAGTCGGGGCTTTTTCTTATATAGGCTCCTATTACCCCCACACACTCTGCCCTGATTTTTCATATTTGCTGTCTGGTCACCCTAGGAAGGAGGCGGAAGGGATCCAGTGATGAGGAAGAGCAGTGAGCGATGTGGGGAGAGGAGCGAGTCGGGGGAGGGGCCTTCCGGGAAGAGGTGGAGCAGGGGGCAGGGTGAGGTTCCTGTGCTCCTGCTGTAGTGTCCAGTTTTCAGACATTAAAAAATTGTCAACCCTATGAGGTGGGTTGACAGAGCTCTGAGTGTGGAGCCCATAACTAGAATAGCAGGGAGCGCTGCAGGTCAGGACTGAGGGGTTTTGACAGAGCTGTGTGAACAGGAATAGCAGAGGATACCATGTTGCCAACCTCTAGCATTCAAAACCCAAGAGTTAGGCCTCGAAATATCACAAGTGGTGTAAAAATCATGAGATAGTCTTCTGCCTTTTTGCACCATTAGGTATCACATTTTAAAGTTTTTTCTCTGCAACCAGGAAGTCTAGAAATTATATAAAAATATTAAAGCAGAGAATCTTGCATAATTGCCTGAGTCCAGGAGCTGGCATTTTAAGAAACCCTTCATGTATTGCTAGGCTTACGATAATATCACAAGAGTTGGCCACACTGAGGATGCCAAAGATTGGCAGAACAGGAGAGATGAATATGAACTTTTAAATGAAAGAATTCAGACTCCTACATATGCCCCACATGTTGTACACTTATTTCGCACTCTCTCTCTCTGTCATATGCACACACGCAGTACGCTTGCACTTGTCACCAAATAGATACACACGTACATTCTTGCATGCAAATACTCCCTCATCCCAGTGAGAGTGCACACATACACATACACCCAAAAAGCACATCTCTATATACACCCCATGCACATGGGTTAAAACGTCAAGAAAATACAAAACAACTTAAATTCATACTTTCTTATGATCCTGAAACAGGGACCATATTTGCAACACACTTTACTTAGCAGTGCAAATGTTTTGAGCAAGCAGGCTAATTTTCAAGTGAAAATGGGCCCATTTCCTTGTAAAAATGGCCTTGCTTTAAAAAATAAACATGAAGATGTCTGTATGAGTATAGTGGTGTAGAATTCATGGTAATTTTGAATGGAAAAATTCACCATTTCATTTCAATTTCACATGCCCAAAATGCTGCTTTTAGAGGTGAATACAAAAGCACACAATGAAATGGTAAAAATTAAATACAAAACTTCCTGAAATGAAAACTGCATTTCACACACTAGTAATGCAGACACATGCCGCTGCCCCCCCACCCACTCACTCTGCCACTTGTGTATGCTCATAGATGTTACTTTCTCACACATGCACGCACACAGGTTTCCTGTCTGAGTGCACTGAAGTTAAAAACATTCCGGTGCCCTGGCATTGTGGACGCTGATGTTCGTGGCTTGTGTAGGTGACAGGAGTGCCGGTGACCAGCTATTATAACTCAGGTTGAATTCACTAAATGGTCTTATGAGTTGACCCTGAAGTGCTGCCAGTCAGCAGGGACCCCCAGGTGCTGTTTAACAGGATTAGTGAGGGCTCTTTCCGCATCAGCCCATGCAGTAAGCCACGCTGCGGCATCCTCGTTATCCAGTGTAGTTCAAAAGGCAGCCTGGAGTGGTCCATCACATCCCACAAAAGGCCACATCGATTGGTCTGTCGGAGCATTTCCTGGGGTCCTTTATATCTCTCTGCCTCATCGTCCATAATGAAGAGGCCAAGCACTGGGCGAGTCCCAGACTCCTGGCTGCTGGGATTTCTTCATCTTCTCATCAGGATTTTAATTAGACATGTCCAAGAGGGCAGCACGTGTGAGGGCGGGCGGGAGCTTTATCAAGCAGGCCACATCTTTAATTACTGTTTACTGACAGATAACAAGGCAGGGGTGGGCACGGGTGAAGGGGGAGGCAGGAAAAGGACAGCAGCCCCCAGAGTATCTGCTCAGCAAAGGAGAAGGCCTTTCTCACAAATCCTAGGGAAATCATGCCCCATTTGCCATGCTGCTTGCCTGCTGCCTGGGATGAGGGAGCTGCAGTCTGGCTCCATTCTGAAGGGCTGTCTGGCTTGGCAGATGGGTATGGATGATAAGTGGTGGAGGGTCGGGGCACTCAGAAGGAAAAGTACAAGTTAGATTGGCGGGAAATAAAGAAATCTTCCTGGCTCGCTGCACAATAGCAGTTAAAATAGGGCCCTGCCGCTGCTATTCTGACTGACTTGATGGTTGACCACATGCCCTTCCTGCCTTGGATGACTCTGCTGGCTCCCCATTCACTTTAGGATTTGATGCAAAATCACTTTCCGTGGTTTTTAATCCTTCCAGCTAACTTTGCAGGCCTGTCTGCTGCTTTCTCTGCTGCTGCTTCTCATCCAGCATGAACCTCTTCTCTGTCCCTTCGTGGATGCTCTCCACTGCTGGTCTGACAGCCTTCTCCTCTTCAGCTGCTGACACCTAGAACAGGCTCCCTGCAACTCTCCCTCATCTCTCCATCTGTTTTTAAATCCCATCTGCACATGTCCCTTTTCTCTCTGGTCTCTGAATCCCCCTCTCCCTCCAGCTGGTATTTATTATCTAACTCTGTAACACTGTGGTCTCCTGGATTGTTCTGTTCATTTGCTTTGTGTAATTATTCCCTGGCTTTTTTGTGTTGTCTCAGGGCCTGGATTTTCCAGTTCCTTGGTGCTGAGCCAGATGCACCTCATGTACATGGTGGTGCTGCTGTCTGGCTCATCACACCCCAGCCTATGAGCCCAACATGTACGGGACCATCCCAGTATGTCAGGTTAAATCTAGAATGGTGACCATTTCTGCCTGAGCCACTCATTGACTGGAGGCTCGGCTAAATCACACCAATCTGGAGCCAGCTGATTGTTCCCAAAAACGTGCCACCAGCCCTGTTCCATTTGGATCCAGTACAAGGCAGTGCAGTGGTTCCAAGGGATCAAAATGCTGCCGCCTTTCCCTGCGGTCAGTGCCAGGCAGGCTTCCCCTTGACCCAGACAGACCCCGGCTGATCTGCGCAGAGCAGAGCCTGAAGGATGTGCCCATGATCAGCAAGGACTCAGTAATTGGACTGTTGTTCTTTCATTTTGCTACGCAGTAGCAAGCAGATTATATAGCCCACACGCTATAGATTTCCTGTCATCCCTCATGAATCAAGCTCAGCTGTCTTATTTACTGTCAGCTAGTGCCTGTGAATAACATCACCCGGGGATACACTCTCACGCACTTGTGCAAACACACAGTACAGAGCGGTCAGATGCACCTTTGAGTTGTAATCCCCCTGTTCTCTCTCCCTCCCTTTTGCAATGTCTTCCTAACAAGACTTCATCAGAGAGAACAGCTCCTTCTTTTCCCATCTATATGAAATGGGCACTAACTTGCCTGTGACCAGGGCAGGTATTATAATGTTAAAAGCAAAATCTGTGATACCACAATAGCATTGAGATCTAGATTGTAATTGTGTGAAAGTCAGAGAATTCAGTTAAGGTTCCTCTAGCCATTTTATCCCTGCCCCTTTGTGCCTGGACATTCCCACACTCACCAGCTATGCAGCTAGATATCACTTCAAGTTTCCTGGAAGCAACATTTCTTACGAAAACTATCGGGTTTTCATTCCTCATCAGAAAGGAAGGTGACTTGTGGCTAAAGTACGGTATTGGAAGTGAGGACCTTAGGCCTACTCCCAGGCTCTGCCCAGGGCTGGCGCTAGACAGTTTGCTGATCTCTGGGCACTGCTGTGGTGGTGCAAATAATAAAGAATAATATTGACACCCTCCCCCCAGAAAGGGTTTTCATGGAAGTTTCTCAAAAATTCAGCTCTAGGCTGCAAACAAATGTGAGAAAACTGATCCCAAGAGAGAGAATTGTTTTGGGAAGTGCCTCCATCTCTCCTATGACTATAATGAGAATGGATAGTTCATCCTGGCAAGAATAATTTAAAATGGCAGGATCGGCTATCGACACTGCGGAATAGCGAGAAGGAGGTAGATGAGTAAACATCAACTGCAGGATTAGCTTTGTGTGTGAGGAATCCATTCCAGCCAAAAATTGAGCTGAGGACCTTGTGCATCCCAAAACAATCGGACAACCGACAACGATGGGAGTCTGCTTCATCTCTCAGTAGTGGCCCTCTTGGTTGCAACTCCATTTCCTATTGCATTTGTTTGTGAAGGCTGTGGTCATAGGTTTGGAGAACTGAAGAAGACCTACTTGTAGTCTCAGGATTTGGTGGTTCTTGTTGGGCAGATTAATAACTAGATAATTGAAATCTTGTACTGAAAATTTGTGTATACTTGCCTGTGTAACTGAGTGTGGGATAGGCATTGGATGAATTGATACAGTTATATTAAATAAACAAATACTGGAGCCTGTAAGCTGGTATGTGGTACATAAATAATGCATGTTCTACACACTCCTTTTTCCCTTGGAGGTCTGCAGTACAAATACAGACCAAGCCAAACACTGTTAAGTCTTAAACTAAGATCAGCCTGTTTAAACTATCCAACTACTGCACCTTCAGTTGCAACTTCCATAAGTTATTTGTCTTGGGATGCACTTGTAGATTGGGCTGGTAGCACTGCCTTTTGTTAAGGTTGCCCAGCACTTACCTTTATACGGACCTATTTTCAGTGGCTTATATCTTTGCCAAGTAAACTATTTGGACTGAAATTTCCCATGCCAGGTGTCTGCCTCAGGCTGAATATTTTTGAAAAAAAAAAATCCCACCAAAATGGTTTGGTCGTTTCTGCAAACAAGGCAAGGGAAAAATATATGGGTTTGCTATTGTTAAAAAATAATAATTGTGGTGATCTCTTTGAAAAACTCTATTGCCCCAATGCTTTGGAGCCAGGGACTTGAATTGTAGCAGAGTTGGCCTTTGTGTCAGGTATGTGCCTTCTGCCGTCCCCATGGGAATCTGCCCACATCTGGCCAAGTTACCAGCCTTTGAAAAAGTGCAGTTAGTACCTGCTCAGTAGAGACGTCTTAGATTTATAGCAGCAAAATTCCCGCAAACACTCTGTCCATTCAGGGATGAACAAAACTTTCCTTGCAGCTGTGGCTCTGGGATCCTGTGGCGTGTGCTGAGTCCTGGCATCTGAACTGAGAACAGGGAACCTGTCTCTCCCGTGCCCTCAAAATGCCTAACTTTGTGTAATTGCATCTCTGCTTACTTATGTGCTTTTTCAGAGATAGATGTGTGTCTCAGGGATGTATACTGTAATAATAAATGATAAAGTGGGTGGTATTAAAATCTATTGATGTGTATGTGTCTTATACATTGTGGTGTTTGAATCTAGCTTTTGCCGCTCTATGGTACTGTGGTGTTTGTGGAGTTTCCTACACTTATGATGGAGAATGTTGCCAATAGACAGTAAGTGGAACTATTACGAGTAGAAAATATCCATATTTGAACTGTTTGCTTCCATTTGATCTTGTAGGAGATGTCGATTGTAAACGTTCTAGGCATCTCTAAAATGCACTCCTCCTGTATCCTTGCTTGTCCCCTTCCATTGCTCATTGTTTTACGTCTAACTTAGATTGTGTCATAGTTTAATCAGGGTAGGAACTTGTTAACGCTTTACTGACACATAATAGTGAAACACAACTCTAGGACTATATAAAACCTCTTTCTTAACTAGAACTGTTGACATTTTTAAATATTGGTTAATTTTTTGAAAGTGCAAGTCACTACATGTGCTGTATCATTATTATTGAATGGTGGCAAATGTTTTCTTCCCTCCCATATTTTGTGGATGAATCAAATATGACTAAATTGATTTTATATAAAATATATATATATAATTTTTTTTTACATTTTCCATTAAAAAATTCTTGAATACAAGAAATTCCAGGTTAACAGTTAGGTTTCTGAGAATGTCATAAGCAGCCTAAAAGCCAAGTTAAGGTTGTGGGAAACTTGCATAATATCTGCCTGCACTGTGCCTGGTTCTCTCTTTTGTAACCTGTGACTCCCGCTCTTTAAACATTCCTGTAACACCTTTCCCCACTCTCATCCCTTCATCACCCACACACTGTTTAAACTCGAAATAAATGAAAAGAATCAATCAAGTTCTTCCCCACTCAGGACAGAGTGAGAGGTGAAGGGGAGGATAGAAGTAGTGGTGCCAAGATGCTTCCTAAGTTGAAAGCTGCTGCTGAGCAGGAATTCTGGTGAGCATCCTTGCAGGCAGACAGCTAGGCAGGGCATGGCACTAACAGACAAAGGAGAGAGGAAATAAACAGCAAACTATCTGCTCCTGCATTTGGTCAGATGGAAAGGAAAAGAAGTGAGTCCCTTCGGGTGGGAGCCATCATCCACACAGGAGCACAAAATCTCCAATTTCCCTCTGGGATAAATAAAACCTGTTCATTAAATAGTGTAGGGCCAGATCCTCAGCTGGTAAAAATCAGTGTAGCTACATTGACTTAAAAGAGCAATGCTGCTTCACACTGCTCAGCATCCTGACCAGAATTTCTAGCCATTCGTTATGGCCTTCCATGTATAGCTCTCAAAGCATTTTACAAACATAATCATTGTCCCCCTCCCTCCCCTGCCTCCTCACAATATGAAGCAGGTCAGTATTATTTTAGAGATGAGGAAACTGAGGCACAAAGGAGACTGATTTGTCCAGGGATTCTGACTTCCAGTGTTCTCTCTAATCACTAGACCTGCTACCTTCCTTAATGAGCTACAGTTTTGGAAATGAGTGGCAGAACTCTCCAAATCAGGGAAAGATGGCAAGGGAAAAAACTTCATAAAGATGTGGGTACAAAATGCACAGTTGGATCAGCACAGTGAGCATAGCTTGTTTTACAGACACAGCTATACTTGCTGTATTGGCAAACTTGGTCACATCTGTCTTGAAAATATTGCCCATGGGCATCTCCCCCACTGCGGGGCACCTGGTCTTTTGGAGAACAGCACCGAGCGGGGAGACTAAGCCAGTGCAGTAACTGCAGGGGGCGGAGCATTTCCTTGCCTCTATCCAGCTCCTTGTGGCAGCGTGGACATAAGGTTGAGCCTTGGGCAGTGTGGGAACTGCATGTGCTCAGAGGCTAAGAGTCTTGCTCTTTACAGATCTGTCAAGCAGAAAATGTTTGTTTGCTGCTTTGGATCCAGGACCTAGGTGAAAAGAATAAAAGTGATTTTAACCTCCAGTAGAGGGAAATCATCTGTCTGAGCAGGAGGCAGAGGACAAATGGGATCTTACGATCGGGGCGGAGGGGAGATACACTGGTTTGAATTCATTAATTATTAATCTTCTAATTTTTGGCTGCTCTGATTCCACAACTGTTGGAAATAAAGATTCTTTTCACTGTCTCAGTGAATCCGTGACATGGGATCGCTCTCTGTGACATTGACTGTGTCTTTGAGATGAGCAGTACCCTCTAGTGGTCAAGGATATTCCAACACCTCCCGTGTCTGGCAGCCACAGTCCCAGCATGCAGGGTTTGGGCTGTGTTGAATGGAGATTGCAAAGAGGCTCAGGTTAATTCCAGCTGGCTTTCATGTTGCTGCTGTGAAAGCCACAACAGCTGGAGAAGAGGGAATAGGATCTGTCAGGGATGAAGGAGGGAAACGGAAGTTTGATGAATACATTCTCCCCTTCTTTCTCAGACTTTTGGGCCTCTGAATTTGTAGCCAGCCCCTTCTCAAGCCTCTCTCTGCTCCTGTGGAAATGGATGTTAGGTGCTGTGCACTGTCCATGGCACTTAGTCTGGCAGCTGCTTCTATCCAACGCCCCCATAATCCATTGCAGGGGTCACACAAACCCAGTTCAGTTTTTGCTCATCCCGGGAGCTGCACTCAGAATCCATTGCTAGTGAGCACCAAAATCCAGTCTGGGAGGGCTGCATCCTGAGTCTCTCCTCTTCCTCCTCTCTCCCCAAGGGCATATAAATCCATTCCACAGCTCTCACCAATCCAGGTTTGGTTCTTTTCCTTCTCCCAAGTGCCAGAGTCTGTATAGTCCATTTCAGGGAACACAGGAATTCAGATCAGGTTTCCCTTCGTTTTCCCCTAAGTGGATTAACAGGCTGAAGGGATCGTCTCTGCCTGCCTGACTCAATCTTCATTAGCTAACATTTCACCAGCCGCAGTGACTTCCTGAGCTGAGGATGGTTATGTTTGATAGGAACAGATTCTGGCCCCAGCCTCCATACTAGCAAAGGGCATTGGTGCCCCTTAGAAGATTTGCTTGATGGCTGGGCCCAGGGGCCGTTCCCCAGGGGAGGAGCCACCATACCTTCTTGCATTAGATTTTCACTGTAATACCTAATCTCTACAAGAGCCTGCTAGGTGAATCTGACACTTAGGCCCCTACTGCTCACAGTGACATACTGATGTCATTGGAGACAGGAAATCTTCCTGATTTTTAGTGGTGGTTTTCTTGCTGTGGGAATTTCTCTCAGGCACGGAAGGAACATGGGACTGTTCTGGTGCTCTAGGCTCTTATTATTAGGCTGTTACTTTTGGGCACCATTTCTCCAATAAGTGTTTGTTTCTACTGTCGATTCTAATTTGGTGACTCCCACCCCACTGTGAGCAAGTGACTGTCTCTATGCAGGCCCTCCCCCACCAGTCCCCTAGCTAATGCTGCTTTGTGGCTATGGTTAAATTGGTGCAACCCTTTTGTATGGACACTCTTATTTTGGTTCACAAGTGCCTTACATCAACTGAACTGATTTCAGGTCCTTACCCAATTTGAGCTAAGGGCTTATCTGCATGAGTAGGCTGCACCAATGTAATTTAAATTGGTTTGAATCTAATATAGTTAAGCCATCCAAACCCCTGTGTGGACCCTCTTCATTCAGTTTGAGGGGTTTATTTTGATTTATTAAACCATTTCTCACATAATCCTGGTTTAAACTGAAATAAGAGTTGCCTTTTGCACCAGTTTAACTAAATCAGTTTAAAATTGCACCTTACGCTATATTCATTCAACTTTCTCATGTAGACTGGCCTGAGCGTAAGGCGAGTATGTTGTGGGAGAGGAGCATAGCTAATATTGGGTCCCACTGAAAGGCTACCAACCTGCTGCTGATCATTGTAGGTATCACAACCCCTCCTGGCAGAAGTCTCAGTCCTTGTTGGGGGGACACTAAATTCAGTGGGGTGGCCTCTCAGAGGAACCGACAACAGTAAAGCCTTCTGGTTGTTAAATGGATGTCACTGTGTTCAGTTTGGGTCTGATTACATTTCTGCTAAAATGAGGCGTAAGTCTAATATGAATGTTGTTGTGACCTTTTAAAAATTCCAATGGAAAGGATTTTTGAAAAAACAAATGTTTCCCTTATTCATAGAATATCAGAGTTGGAAGGGACCTCAGGAGGTCATCTAGTCCAACCCCCTGCTCAAAGCAGGACCAATCCCCAATTTTTGCCCCAGATCCCTACATGGCCCCCTCAAGGATTGAACTCACAACCCTGGGTTTAGCAGGCCAACACTCAAACCACTGAGCTATCACGCTGCAGCAGGATGCTAGTGCATGGGAATCTGAAAGCAAGTTTAGCTAGAAAATGGCCAGAAGCAAAAGCAAAGCTGTCTGTTTCTCTGTCCAACCTTGGAGAAAAACAAGAAGTAAACAAACAGCCTGATTGGAAACAGGATTTTAAAAACTGTTTAGACATGGGCGGCGGGTATAATAGGCTGTGCCTCCCCAGACAGCCCCATGTGGCTCTGCCCACGTTCCGCTCCGTGGCACATACCCCCCTCAGTACTTGCCCTTCTCCCTTGGTCCCAGCCCAGACAGGTTGCTTCTCTTCCCGGGAGACTGCTGGAGCTGGGGGTGTTTGGGACTTGGGGTGGCTCATGGCTGGGGCTGCCTAGCGCTGGGGCGGGGCAGCGACTGCACTGCCCAGCGCTCCAGGGCTGGGGCTGCACTGCCCAGTGCTCTGGGGCTGGGGGGAGGGGGCGGGCTGGTGGCCACAGTGGGGGGGCCTCTGGGCTTTGGGGAGGAAAGGGGGTTGGGTGGGGCCTCAGGCAGAAGGGGTGGGCCAGGCTGGGGACTAGCCTCCCTGAGGCCGTGGTTGACCCACCGCCCACGTGATTAGGATTTTATATCCTAAAACTCTGTTAGTAAGAAAGATAAGGGATCAACCGAATATCCCTAACAATGGTTTTAAACCACAAAATCTAATAACCCTGCCACCTAGGAACTGGGAATGGGCTTGCTATGGCATCATGGCCATTTCCAAACCCACAAGTCATGGTATTCAAGGCAGCAAGACTGGAGTTTCCAAGAGCGAGCCCTGATTCTTTAGCATTCTAAGCTCAGCAGGGCAGAGAGAGTGTCTGTATCCATCTCTTGTCCAGGCCTGAGCAGGCTATCATCACATAATGATGAGCACAGAGTGAGAAACAAGGTTTATGTTGACACACCAACCCTGAAGATGTGGCTGGTCCCTTCAGAAATGAATGGGTAGCAAAGGAGACCCCTTTGAAAGTATAAATAGGACAGATCTAATTGGATGTTGCCTCGTGGGGCAGGGGGCTGGAAAGTTTGTCCTCTCTCTTCCCCTTTCCCTTCACATTCCCTCCTGTGGCAGGCACAGAATTCTTTTTACTTCATTTCTTCCATTTGTAAATCCATTCATTGCATGTAACAAGATTGGGAGAGAAGCCCTGTTCTTTGAGGAGGGAGGGGGTCTGCATAGGTGAGTCCGAGAGCATTAGGATTTTTGGAGGCCATCAGACTCTCTGGGGCCATCTTGGATCACCAGGTTTGATTATGATGATATCTCATTCCAGCAGTGCTTTCCTTTTCAAGGGATCCCAAATATCCAAACTATTGAGATGATATTACCCATCACTGAAATGAAGCCACTTCTGGATGGAATGTAGCAACGTTTAACAGCACACAGCAACGCTATACAATAGTTCAAGATGGAGAGTGAAGGAGAATGTTGTATCCAATGAAAAGTGCTGGCGAAACTCAGGGAGGCAGAAGGAAATCCCCAAGATTGAACAAGATGAGCTTTCCACCCATCATCCTTTATTTGCCAGGTGTGTGTCTGAAGTACTAATTTACAGCCTTCCCCTTCCTGCTCCATGCATTACCTCCTTGCTAATGAATTACGGGCAGCCATAAAGCAGGACAGCATGGCATATCTTACCTACTACTATGTTCAAGTGTAAGGACCTGACTGGCCAAGTCCAGCCTGGTGGCTATTTTGAGTCTCTGCTCCACTCTAGTACCTCCCAATGGAAAAAACACATGCTGCTTGATATTCTCAGTGCCATGATATATCCATGTTCCTGTGACTCTGCAGATTACATCAGAGTTAGATCACCATGGGAATGCTGTGTCCCTATGACTCTGCTAGAGACATCAGAACTGTGTTGCTGTGGACATTTGTGTCTCTGTAGCTTTTTTTTTTTTAAGTGAATTTATCACTGGTGAAAGGTGCTGTGCCATATACAAGCAAGAACTTTCTGAATTTAGGAAATAACTCCTCCTCAGTTGCTGATTTGGTGAAAGGGAAGGAAATTGCACTAGCAATTTCAGAGTTTTCAGGGCAAGAGAAAAGTCCTGAGGGTTTTTCCCGCCCCCCCACCCCAGTGTGTCCTAATGTTCCCTCCTGAGCGATTTTGTACCCCTGCCCTGACGTCTTGGAACACATGGCAAAATCTGGGCTATTTAAATATGGGTTAGATCTGGGTGAGGACTTGACCTGCTTTCTAAGCAGCAGGATCTGGTAGCGGATAGCTCCCTGAGTTGCTTTGCCAGCTGTGGACTGATTTGAGTGTGTCTGCTGGGAGTGTCAGGTCTTTGTCCTCTCATTGGAGTTCCCTCCATCACACATGTCTATTAAACACTTGTCATGTCCCTGGAGGCACTTGCTCTGTGTTTTGAAGGGAAGCAGCCTAACCACAAGCAAAGAGAAAAGCCCTTGTACTCAAGCACAGTTGCTCTAAAGGGACTTAATTGAAAGCTAGTCAGAGCCTGCTGGGCATGCTGGGTGCCCAGAGCCTGTGTGCTGCATCCCTCCGGAGGCCTGTTTGATGCTTTCAGTGTCCTTTGCTATTTTCTCACTTAGACTCTTGCACAGCCTGTATCACATGAGCACTCTGGACATGAATTGTGTTAACTTTCCTGAGACCCTGGCCTAGGGAAACCTCTGGAGGATTCCAAGCAGCTCCCCACCCCTCCTAAACCTTCCCAAGTGGAAATGTCTGGCCCTGTGGGAAAGGAACTTGATAAATAAATAATCCCCTCTGTCTCTCCTGATCAGCCCAAGAAGTTGAGATTGCCCCTGGGTGCCCGAATTGCTTTGTTTAAAATGGCTTTTAAAGCAATTTCACCCTCATCTGATGACCCAGCTCCTCCTCCTCCTGAAAGAGCAATTGCTTCTTTGGGGAGTTTTTTGGATCTCGTCAGAAATGTTAACCTAGGTGAAGCAGGGGGACAGTTAATCAATTAACCCCTTCACTACTACTGGATCACGTGTATGCCTCATAGCCCCCATCAGTTTCCTATGGCAACTGATCAGTAGAGTTGTGACTGGCAAGTGCTCATGTTGACCACACACAGTGCTCTGCTTAGTACTGATCTGCACAGTACCTCCCCCACCATCATGTCCTGTCCTGACCACTGCCAGTGGTCTAAATTCCCTTTCCTCTATACTGAGTGTTCCCCTTGTCTGTATGTGTTCAGTGTCCCCTCTTGGTTTCATTGAAGTTGACATCTCAGCGACTGCATTTGCCAACCACACAAGGAAATTGTCCCAGTAACGTTGGCTTAGCCCGGTAGCACCCAGGGGATGCGGAGCTCTGGTGCCATATCTCTCTCCTCTGGATATTGTCATCCATTGTGTGAGAAACTTGCGGGGCACTTTGAGGCTCTCAGGCAGCTCACAGATATTTAATTAACCTCCACAGTGCTCTGTGTTGGAAATGTTATACTCGCTTTATTGCTGGAGAGAGTAAGGCACTGAGAGGTTAAATTACTTGTCCCAGGCCACACAGTGAGTTAATGGCAGATTTGGGAATAGAACCCAGGAGTCCAGCTCCCAGCTCTAATGATGAGACAACAAAAAATATTTGTGAGTTGTCCTGCTCAGTTGAAATAACAATAATACCCAGCTGTTATACAGCACTCTGCATCCATAGATCTCAAAGTGCTTAACAAAGGAGGTCAGTATTGTATCCCCATTTTACAGATGGGAAAACTGAAGCACAGGGAGGTGAAGTGATTTGCCCGAGGTCATCGAGCAGGCCAGCGGTATTGCTGGGAGTAGAACCCAAGGTCAAACCAGTGCGCTATCCACTAAGCCACACTAAGTAAGCATTTGATAACTGACCCAAAAGCAGTTATTACTACACTAAACCCTCACTATAACGCCCTTTGCAATAGTGAATTTGGGCTATAGTGAATGTGGTCCCTGGATCCCACCTCCAGCCTTGCCTGCTGTGGTAGGGGGCTGAGAGCTCCTCCGGCTGCAAGGGGGAGGGGGCTCCTCCAATCCGGGGCTGCGGTGGGGGGCTGACAAGTCCTCCAGCCCTAATGCCGTGGATGGGACAAAATGTTCCTCTGGCCCTGGGGCCGGCAGCAGAGTGCCCCTCTGGCCATGGGACCAGAGTAGCATTCTGTCCTGGTGGCAAGCCCAGGGCTGGATGAGCACTGTCAGCTCCTGCAGTGGCCCCAGGGCCAGAGGAGCGCTCTCTCTCTCTCTCTCTCCACTATGGCCAAAGAGCACTGTCCTGGCTGTGGCCCTGGGAGCTGCGCCCCCACCCCCCCCTTCACGAACCCCTGGCTATACCGAACAAATGGCTTGGATCCCCAGGGGTTCTTGATAGCAAGGCTATACTGTAGTATCTTATATTAATGATACATACTCCGTGTGTGTAAAATATATGATGTAGTACACAGGGAGAAATAGTTCCTGCCTCAAAGAATTTACAGTCTAATCCCAAGGAGCATCTTCAGTGGCTGCATTGGAATACGGACAGTCTAGGTCTAGGTATGTCCCAATAAAATGCATGTGCTCTGCTTCTGAATGTACTAGTTCTGTCCGCGTAGGAAGAGCACACCTGCCGTGCTTCTGAATGTTCTAGGTATGTTCAGATAGAGCTCACTTGCTGTGCTCTGTAGTACGTCCCTGTGTTGTGCTGCCATATTGGGGGATAGCTGTTTTGGCCGGCCTGCCTGGTGAAATTCCCCATGTTATGCTGTGAAATGGATCCAATGCCTCTGGTTAGAATGCAGCTACCGTGCTGCTGATCTTAAAACAGAATTAGCAGATTCTGCACTTTGGTCATTAGCCCTGGTGCTATTGTGGCCACTGACCAAAAGTTTTGTTCTAACTGTTCTGCTTTGCTAATAAGATTGAGGCCCCTTCCTGTGAAATGATCACTGACATCGAAATGCAGGGTTTTATTAGGGCACTCTGAGTCTTGCCCAAGGATTTCCTCCTGGATATGCAGTCAGGGGTCTCCAAGTCACCAGGATGGGACTAGTTTGCAGACTCCTAATTACATTTGAGGAAGTAATAAATGACTCGACAAATCTTTTCCAGTCTGTTCTGCTTATCCCCCAGCTCTCTGAGCTCACAAGAAAGAGAAGGCTTAACAAAGAGAAGTGATGGCCACACGTTGCGGTGCCTCCCAGGGCATTGTAGAAGCACCTGGTGACACCTTACTCTTGGCGTGTGGCCCATTCTTCCCTGCTGGGCTGCTGATTGTACTAGTTATAGAACTACCTAATGTTCGTCTCCAGGCTGACTGTAAGAGAGCTCCAAACAGGACACTTTTTCACGATTGTCTTCTCTGGTAATTTTCGTAAAGCAATCAAGAGTGTGATACTGGGTCTGGGACCCAAACTAGCCACAAGTGGCACATACTCTGACAACAAAATGAAGTATTTACTGAGTCAGCATACAGCCTGTGATGCTGCAGACCCCTTTGTTGCTGTTCCAGAGAAAGGGAGCTCAGAGCAACTTGAGTTTTTTTTTTTCCCAGTAAGAAGCTTTGAAACTTGAAAATTTCCCCTCCCTCTTCCCTATGCAGCCTTCAATGGGAATTAGGGTGTGTTCCCTTGATGGCAGCAGTTACAGAGCATTCCACTTTCTCAGGCTCCTTTGCCTTTCTACATCAGACCTATTAACGTGTCCCTTGCAGCACACGTGGCAATGACTTTTTAACTCTTTCCTTGCAGCACAGGAGCAAATAACTATTATTCCTTTTGATAACAAGCAGGCACTTCTTTTGATCAGTTTAGTCAAGAACCTGTCATCATAAATATTAGGGTCCTGAGGTCATTTTCTTTTAGACTAGTTAGGGTGCAAAGAGTTAAGACAGAAAACTCCCCTGAACCAGGGGAATGAATGAGCATTCTGCTAACCTTCTTCCTACTCACCCGACTTTCCATTGTGGCCCTCTGCCTCTAGCCCTTTCAAACTTTTTTCTGAAATAAAAGAGTTGCAGGTCTGCTTCTCTCTGCCATCTGATTGGGTGACCCATCAGCCCAGGGAAGCTGTGTTTGTGATGTCTTGGTGCTTTGTAATGGCAATCTTGGTGACATTCCAAGTGAAGGTATTTCAAGGCCCCTTGATCCTCTTCCTTTCCTGCCCCGCAGCTGAAAAAAGGACCCTGGTGCTGCTGTCTGGACTGTGAGCAGTGTCTCTGAGGTCACAGGTGGAGAAGGCTCTGTCGCAGCTCTGCAGGGATTTGGAGATAGGATGGGGAGAATGGGAAGCATGCTAATAGAAAATATGTAACTGTCAGTCTGAATAAGATCACTCACCATTTAATGCCTGAGTCGTGTCCTGTCCTACCAGGGCAGCCTCATCAAGGGCTGAATGTAATACAGTAAATGGAGGGAATCACAAGGGAGAAGATCACCAATGGGTCAAAGTTTAGATCCAGACCACAGCTCTCGTCTTAGCTCTGCCTGGTGTAACAGATCCATCTATCTGCCTTGCTAGCTATCCATCTTTCTTTGTGGGTGGCAGGCTGCTGTCTGCTGTAGTTTGAATAGATTTATGCAAAGATCTGTTAAAGCAATAGGCTGCTAAAATATGATCAACAATACTGTGAAGTCCTGTTAAACATTTCTGGACAAAAAATTCCATATCAAATGCCCCAACAAAGGCAATGATGCAAGAATGAGCTGGTCTTTCAAATCCTTTTTTGTAGATTTCCTTCCTACACCCACCTCACCTCCCTTCCCTTTTAAAACCTCTTTCAAAGATTGGAAAATAAAACCTCCCTCCCAGATACCTTTTGTTTTTTTCAATTTGGCAAAATCCTTCTTGCTCATCTCCTGCCCCGACTTCCTGTTTTGAATTCAGCAATTGACGTGCCTCTTTTTGGGATGCTTTTTTGTGTGTACACTTGCATCAGGGGTGTCAGCAGGCACGTGCACTGCTTTGGAAATAGAACTTGTCCTGCAATTAGTACTGCAAAGCCGGAATAAAAAGGCAAAAATAGCATGGGTCCTACAAAAATAGGGACTCTTGTTTAGATTGTCTTCTGATTTCTCCATGACAAAGCCAGTGGTTATTTTTATCTTATCTCAAGGCTGCTTAACACTCTTGTATCTAAGCAGGAAAGGGGGAAAAAAATTAGAACTTGATGACTATTCCCCCTCTCAATTCTACCAATCTTAAAATAGGTCACATTTTTGGGGAACAAAATTCTGCAGCTACAGCTGAGGACCAGAAATCAAGACACTTGGGCAAGTCACTTAACCTCTCAGTGTTTTGGTTTTTCCATCTATAGAATGGGAATGAGAATACTGACTTATCCTCCAGTAGTCTGAGGGCTAATTAATGTTGGTGACACAAGTAGATTTGCGGACGGAAGGCTCTATAGAAGTACACCATAATGATGATGAACTGGCTGGTGTGCATATTCCCTTGTTTAAAAAAATCATTAATAAAGAGTTAAGGCAAATCCCACTGACAGAAACCCTCAAAATCAAGGAGAGTATATTTAATCTACATACACATCCACCCTCCTACACATCACATCCTAAATGTACAGCACACACCATTTCCACTTATCGCCCTCTACAGTAAATATGCAGCCTTAACTACAAGCATGGTAGCAGTGCATTTTGGATGGATGCAATTAACTAGTGAGGTTAATTTTGCTTGAGGAAAGGTCTGTGTGGGGCTTGGTTCGAGTTAGAAAATTGTCTTCGGAGTGGCAGATAAACATTTCGTACTGTGCAATATGTGTTCTGTGTGATCTGGGCATGAAGAGTTTTTCAGGGACAGTTGTAGAGAAAACGGAGCAAAGTAGGCTGCCTTCACTCTTTGGGGAAGGATCCTATGTGTTGGCGCAGCTGGGGATAGCTGAATGCTGTGGAAGGTGATAGAGTGGGAGTGGCGTACTTCTGCCGACAGCTAAGGGAGGCTCTCCTTTAGCTCAGAAGGTTAGGGCCTATCGTTAGGGGCAAGATCTGATTTTACCCACACTGCCACTGTGAAGTTGAGTGATCATGTGTACAATATAGATACATCTATGAAGCCCTAGTGGGTCATGGATTTGTTACAATATTATTGTCACAGAATCATAGAAATGTAGGTGTGGAAGGGACCTCAAGAAGTCATCTAGTCCATCCCCCCTGCACTGATTCCGGATTAAGTGTACCCTGTAGACTATCCCTGACAGGTATTTGTCTAACCTGTTCTTAAAAAGCCCAATGATGGGGATTCCACAACATCCCCAGGTAAACCTGTTCCAGGTAACTTGTTCATAAACAGCATAAAATAATTGTTTATCACATCAGTATGCTATATGCTGTACCTTAATGGTGTCAGACATAGACATGTATACCCAAGTTACTTTGCCCAGCTCTCCTAAGTTTTGCATCAAATTTTTTTCTGGGCAGATGCCACCTTACTGACTTTCCCACAAAAATATAATGGGAGATCATAGTAGGGACTTGGAACAGAACTAGATTTTTTTTAATCTGTTTGCATTCCCCTTATCTACAAAAAAACATAATTTTATCAAAGAGTGAAATCAGGTTTGCTTGGCATGATTTGTAGGTTGCTGCTATATTAGACCAAATGAAATTTCTGTCATTCAATCAATCAGCTTGCTGGAAAGTTGACCATTCTTCCATGATAAAAGTTTAAAAAGTAAAAATTAATCCATCAGAAAATAGCTTGGTCATTAAAGGACAGAAAATAAGTCTCAAGAAAATCTCAATTCATCAGCTCTCAGAAAGCCAGTAAAAGTACCGAAGGTCTGTAGTGATGTGAATTTGCTGTTTTCTTTCTGGGTAGGAAACAGGCTGGTTCAGAGGATTGATATCAAACTATAGAACAATTTGCCTATAAGACACAGATTCCATTCCATCCTATTAGCGAATGACAGTCATTGCCATCTGATAACTGTGCGGTAGGGGTCACGGATCAGTGTTCACATCGCACTTCCTATCGGTACCTGGCCCGGTCTGGAGAAGCTAATGATCCAACCAGCGGACCAAATTCAGTGATGAATCCTGGTCACATGCCACCTGAGGCACGTTGCGCATACACTAAGAAGAAAACTGTTCAGTGAGCCAGGTGTGATATTAACTGGAGAGAAACAAATACAGATGCCCACATCATGAAAACCATCCCCACATGTAGTGGCTCACTTGTTGGTATTCCCAGCAGAATGACTAAGTACTGAATGGGTGGTATGGTAACTGGATTCCTGTCTCTCTCCTAGAGGTGATCATTCAAGGGCAGGGTTAAGACAGGCTGACAAACCTAGTAGTCACTGTTGTCATTGTTGTTTTCCTCTATGAGGGGAGGAAGGCCAGCTGGCAGTTTTAGAAGCTAGAAAAGCTTTGGGAGCACTGTCAACATCTGCTTTTTGAAAACAAAATGAAGCCTCTAAAGCTCCACAGGCAGCTTCTTGGGTTTGTGACCCTGTTCCGTAGAGACTTCAAGATGGCAGATGTGGCAAAGCCTATAGTGGCCATCCCCTCAGATTCTTGAGGAGGGAAGCAGGGCTCCACTTAGCAGCTATGTTTTAGTAGCTAAATTTTAACTATTCCAGAAGCATGGAAAGTGTCATTTGTCCATTTGCACTGGGTCTAAAGTGATTATAGTTTTTGCACCAAAAATGGGTCTGCCCAGCCACTTCACAAATCCCCATCTCGTCTTTGCCTAGGCAGTTCCTGTCAGCAGGAGCCCATTATCTGAGCACAAAGCCCCATTGTGTTACTGATGTCAGTTAATTAGACCACATGGAGCCTCTGCCAGCCAATTGGATGGCTCCCTGGCTGGCTCCCCTAAGCCCTGATAAAAATTTAGACACAAAATGAAAACTTCAGCTATTGGGAAGGTGGCAGCTGCTTGAAAGACTAGTTACCAAGCTGACTGCTCATTGCCTGAAGCAGCACACAATATGGCTGCTCACTAAATCAGGATGCAGCAGGTGAGCAATAGTCCACACTGGGAATCCTTGATTTCACATAAATAAGACCAGCCAGAAGCTTCAGCCATCCTTGGACCAAATCCTGTCCATTCTGAGATTAGATATAGGTCCCTCCAAACTTCCTATCACAGGGCATATTCCAACAGAACCCCTATGGATTTCCTCCAACCCCTCCCGTCATCCATCACTAATTGTGCGACATTGGGAATACATCTTCAAGAGGCAACTGGATGGCCTCTTGCTTTTGTTTAATCATCAGTGGTTTCTGAACAGTCTGCTCCCTGCTCTGACCTCAGACTCCTTCAGGAAGCATCCTGGTATTTGCTCCCCACCCCTCCTATCAGGTGGTCTCCTTTGAAGCTGACTAGATTGCCTGCCCCTCCAGTCTGGTGTAATGGGCCACAGTAATCCTCCTGTTGGACCCCACTGATCTGCCACTTTAAAATATAAAGGCACCCCAGAGTGTGCTTGGTTTTGTGAAATTCTCTGGTAATATCCCTTTCTCCTTTCCAGTAGGACCTACTAATCTCATGGGTATAAAGGGAGCTCTCATCTCTCACACAGTATACTACAGGGTTTTACAATCCCATGGTATACTCTGAGTCACATGCTCTGGCCAGGTTGCTTTTACCACTTGAAAACAAGACCCCCAGAGGTGTTCCTGGGCTTCTGTGCACCACAGTGGAGAGAACAGGTAGCTCATTCACGCTCCGAACAAGAAGGAGATTTACCAAAGAAGATGGCAGGTCATTGCACCTCTTGACACTAGGCAGCATACCCAGTTGCGTGGAGGAAGATTGTGAGAAATCTGGAGAGAAAAATGATTGGGAGCACAAAGGTTTGGTTAAATGTGTAAACATATCCATGCTGAATCAACCTGCCTTTTGCTATTCACCTATCACTGGCATTAGTACTGTGTGCAACCATCGGATAAAGTGATTAATTTTCCATCAATCATTTGGTCTAATAACTATTAAGTACCACGTAATAGAAAATTCTTACAGGATCCAGTCCTCTGGCCTCGGAAATAAAACCTCAGCTTCACTTTTTCATTTATGTAGTAGTAAGGAAAGTGATCTCTGCTACTATACAATGTATTTTATTCTTTATTCTGCATCCTTTAATGCACTGTAGGAACGTGCAGTAAGATTTGCTGTAGTGGACCAGTCAGTTGGTCCATCTACTTCAGTTATCCCATCTCTGGCAGTGACAAGCACCTGGCGGTGACAATACCTGATCAGAGAGAGGCTAAAAAAACCCTCAATGCATGTGGAATAAGAGGATAAAATCCACAAACAACCCCCTTATGTCATTAAGCTTGAGATATAATTTCCTCTTATCTCACTGTTTTAGGCTCTAAGCCCTGATTTACACTACTCAGTTAGGTTGACATAAGGCAGATTTATGTCTATCAGTGTACACACTACAGCTTTGCTCCCACTGATGTAAGTGTTCTGCTACACCCAACATCATAACTCCACCTCCACGAGAGGCGTAGGGCTTATGTCGGTGTAGTTAGGGTGACGCAGTGTCCATGCAGACACTGTGTTACTTACTTCGGCTGTTGGCTGTCATTCTTATAAATTTCACAGCTCCATCCTCCCCGTTCCCAACTGTGTTGCTGCCCACTGCCTGGGCTCCCTGCTTGGAGCTGGGCTGCTCCTGGCATCCCTGGTGGTGGTGGGGCAATGAGCTCCTGGCAGGGAGCAGGGAGGCAAAAGTGGGGTGAGTGGGCCACTGGGCTCCCAGCAGGGAGTGGGAAGGCAAGAACGGGGGGCGGGGCACCAGGCTCCCAGCAGAGAATGGGGTGCGGGGGAGAGCCAGTGGTGAGGCGGGTGCCTGTGGGGCAGCCAGGCTCCTGGCGGGCGGGGAGCTGTGAGTGGAGCTGAGAGCCTGCTCTCTTAGGTCCATGGAAGCGCTCCTGGTGCACCACCGACTGAAGAAGGGTAGTGTGGACGTGCACCACCACAGTAATTACTACGGTGGCCGTAAGTCGATCTAATATAGGTCAGCTTAAGTTTTGGTGTAGAAATGTCTTAAGAGTTGCAAATGCTATTAATGGTCAGAAAGTTCCAAAAATCGAGCCACATATTTTGCCTTGATGCCTCCTGCAGCAGTGAGTTTCACGAGTTAACAATATATACTGCAGTATATATGATAGTATTTAATTTATTTTGTTTTACATTTACTGAATGTCCTATTATTCTTCTGGGAAATGGGTAGAGCAGGGAACTATGGGCTTTCACTAGTGGAACCTTTATTAATCAAATCTCACTTAGCTGAAAATCCTCATTATTCAAAACAGAGTCCTTTCCCCAGGTCTGTCTCTCTCTCTCTCTTTTTTTTTTTTTAATTTACATGCTAAAGTCTTCATAAACTGCAGAATTCAGACATAAATCTTTAAGTGCTTAAGTCTTTATGCTCAAGTATCACTTATGTGCATAAAGATGTATGCATGTAAATGTTTATTCCAGTTCATATAAATCCTGTTTCTCAGAACTGTCTATAATCTGAATGCAGTGGTGGTGTAGCCATGTTGGTCCTGGGATATTAGAGAGATAAGGTGGGTGAGGTAATATCTTTTATTGGACCAACTTCTGAGAGACGTTTTTGAGTTTACACAGCTCTTCTTCTATAATCTGAATGAATTTCATGTCACCTGTTATATTCTGCTGTAAGTATGTCATACTCTCAAACATCCCATTTGAGTCCCTGCTCCCTTCTCTTTTCCAAACTGAATCATCCTCACTTTTGCAGTCTGTTTATTTGTAAGTCCCACCATGTTGTACCTCTAACCATTCTTATCACTTTGATTATTTAGTCTGTTATATCTTAAGGTGAGTTGATCAAAATCAAACACAGTTCCCCAGGTGAGGGCACACCATTATTTTATACAGTACTTTGATCACATTGGGGCAGATCCTCACCTGATGTAAATTAATGTAGCTGTACTGACTTAATGTGCACTTCACTGGAGCTATGCTGGTTTGTACTAGCTGAGGATCTGGCCCATTATTTTATCCCTTCCTCAATATCCTGCAAATACCGATCCCCTCGGCTTATATGAGAAATTTTAAACTACTTTAGCCAATGTGCATTGCTGTATACTTAACCAAGTCAAATTTCACTTGCCATTGTGCTGTGTAGTTCCCCTCATTTGAATAGCTCCAATCTGCCTAGTACTGTATCTGGTGTATTACACCATAGCCTGCAGTTATGGACTCCGATTTAATGCTGTGTTTTATAATGAAGCAATCTCCTGTTCACCCTAACTTGGCTTTTTTCCCCCCCTTGGCATAGGAGAACAAGAGGTTCTGCTGTCCACAGATATAGAGAGCAACTTTTTTTGCTGAAAAAAATCTCTATTTTTCTTAATTATTTATTAAATTAATTTTTATTTCATTGAGTAGCAAAACTCCAAAGATTAAAAAAAAATAGAAAGCAGGGCAGAGAGAGGAAAAAGTAAGATTTGCATGTGTCTGGTTTAGAACATGGAGATGGCAACAAACAACTAGATCCTGTAATAGAACTTTGTAGGAGAGGGGCTGCCAGTGTGAGTCTCTGTATAGTGTGATTGTGTCTGAGAGACTCTGACTTTGCATGTGTGGGGTTAAGTGTGAGTGTTTGGGTGGGGGTGCCAATGTAACTGGTGTTTGAAGGTGAAAATATGTGTGTGAACATGATGGTGTGGGAGTTGGGGGAGATCCCATCGACTCTAATGGCCGCCAATAAATGTGTACAGAGCCTTGAAAATGTCTGTGTGAGAGAGAGTGAATGTGTGTGATTGATAGTTTGAGTCTGAGATTGAGAAGGTTTGTGAGCACTTCTCTGCAAATGTATATGTATCCATGTATTCTGGTGTGTTAATCTCTCAGGGTGTTTATGTGCACCTATGGGCGAGAGTTAAAGGTTTGTATCTGGAATGCATGCATTTACCCTGAAGATCTGATTCTGGTCTTGCTTATACAGGTTTTATACCAATGTAAATCCATGGATTTCATTGAATTTACTTCTGATTTACATTGCTATGAGATCAGAGTCAAGCCCTATTCTTTGTATAAAAGAGGGTGTATGTATATTTCAGAATGAATGATTCTGTGTGTATTTGAGGGTTTGTATATGGGGATCTGCATATACTGGTCTGTTTGTGTGTATTTTGAGTGGGCTGAGTCTGTGTGTGTGTGTGGCCAGCACTGAATTGTGTACACACATACAAGTGTGTGTGTGTGTGTGTGTGTGTGTGTGTGTAATATATTCTATATATATATGTGTGAGTGTCTCTGCACATGCAGTGTATACACACAATCAAATACATTCACACACAGTAGTCCACTGGGTCCACATTCACACACAGTAGTCCACACGCACACCTAGACATATATATATATAGATAGATAGATCTATCTATATAGATAGATAGATCTATCTATCTATCTATATAGATATCTGTTTAGCTGCATGTGTATTTGTACAGAAATACAAATGGAGTGATGTGTTTGCATGTGTCTGTGTGCATAGATGTATGTATGCATGTCTAGGTGTGCGTGTGAACTACTGTGTGTGAATGTATTTGATAGTGTCTCTGCACATGCACTGAAGTACATAAAGCACCTTTCACTTCGGGGTCCGAGTGCTTTATGAACACTAAGTACATTTCATGACCAGCTCCTTCTGGAGTTACAGTGAGTCGGTAGGTTAGAGGCTGAAGTGTAAGTGTGTGTGTGCGCACACATGCGGGGAGAGTCACTATGTCACAATAACTTACATTTTAAGACTGAATCAGGTGATGGTAGTTATCATCTGCATTTCTAAGTCCCCCATCACTGTGGCATTTGATTAACAGACATCACCCTTTGGTGAGTGCCAGTAAATCCAAGAAGTTCTGTTTCTCACATGCATTCAAGCTGGTAGACACACATTCATTTCAGCTCGTGAGACTTTATTGGCATAACAATCCAAGTACTGCCAAAGTGTAAATAGAGACAGACCCCTCAGATTTCTGTCGGGGTGGATAGGATCCTCCCTGAATACAGCTACACTGTATCCAGCAGTGTCCATTCGGGAGCTGGTGTTGGGCTGCTACTTAGCACTATATTGTGTCTGCCGTCTCGCTCCTTTCTGTTAGGGTCAGTTTTTCCTCATCACTTTCTGATGAAGTCTTTTGTGATTCTTTAACTCGAGGAAATGATCAGGAATTGCTATGAATGCACAAGCAGCATGAGGTTTTGTTGCTGACCCCAAAGTGTTCCCCCCCGGAAGACACTTTAACAGTCACAGGCATTCAGAGGAACGCGAAGGCTATTTATCTGGAAACAAACAAAAAACAAAGGAGACCCACCAGCCACGAGGTCCTGTCTCACTCAGTTCTGCTGCCAGTGGAATTCGCATTGTAGAGGGCAATGGGGACTGTGTAAACGACCGAAGGTCACTCCCTGTCCCCCTGGTTTTGCCTAGCCAACTGCAGGATCACAAGCTCTATGGGTGTGTGATCAGCATTCTCTTCCTCTGATGCTATTAGCCCATGTGTGGGTATGTTAGTCTATTGAAGTCTCACTTGCTTGCCCCCCACCTCCCTCCTTCTCACCCCCCTCCCTGCCCAGTTCTGCTCTGTCACTTCAAGTCCAGCCCCTGAGTGGTAACCAATAGCAGCATTGCCATATTCATCAGTCTCTCAGTCTTAAAGCTACAGTGGGGTTAGTGGGATCTAAATCTCTTGTGCCTGTGTCTTCTCAGCTGTCTCCCTTCCCTCTGCCTGCTTCAGTGTGTCTGGATAAGTGCGTGTGTGTGGATGTGCATATGTCTGTCTCTCGTTCTCTCCTACCCTCTTTAACTGTCTCCTCTTTTTTTCCCACCCCCTTTCTTTCCTTCCTTGTCCCTTTTCTTGCAGTCTGGTCCCCTTTCTGTGGCTCCCTTTTTCCCCCTTCACTCTCTCCACTGTAATTTAGTTGCTTTTCTCTGCCAACCGGGAATGCTAAAACTGGACTGATGGACATTTCCGAACTTTGCATCTCAGACCCTCTCAGCTACCACAACCAGTAGGTGCCCTGTTTGTTTGGTTTGGTTTTGCCTGTGCTGGAAATGACAGACTGGCATTGGTGTGAGCCTGAGTATTGTCTGACTTTGAGTTGGGAAGGGGGGAAAGCAATTTTTACTTGAGGTTCCTTCCCTCTTCCTCCCCCTCCTCCCCGTCCCTGCCCCCGAGGAGAAATTCTTCCACAGATTTCCTATCTTTTGGACAAATTATGTAGAGGTGGGGACGGGATTGTGTGAGGGGGGGTATCAGTGCTCCTGTCTGAGGCTTGGAGGGAAGCAAATCTCCATTTAGAACAGGTGCAGACCAAAAAGCCTGCTTAGGTGAAAGGAAAATCTCTCTAAGGAAACCACTCCTCAGTTTGATTTGACTTTAGTTTGTGCCAGTTTATTAATTTCCTTCTTGCAACTTCTTCCTTTAATACTTCATCTCCGGGGAACAGACTGATGAAACAGAAAATCCACAATGCATGTTCTGCTTTCACAGATTTACTTTCTGTTTGTGCTCAGGGCTATGTAAAATTTCTATTAGAGGAACTATGGGTAGGTGTAAATAGATTATATACTGTCTACACAAAGTAGATACATTAAAACACAGATATTTTACGGGGTTCACTTATTTAAAAGAAAGGCAAAAGCTTCATCTGTGGAAAGCCAGCTTTCCTTGGCTTGCAATCAGGGCAGCCAGCGCAGGGAAAGAGTGGAGGAGAGCTACTGAGCAGGCATCCCAAGCTGGACTGATGACAGATTCCTCGGCACCTGCTGGTGTTCTCATTCTTTGTATGTTACGTTGGAACATGCCTGACAATGCTTTGTATAAAATCACTTTAGCAAGTAAGTTGGATTTGATCCTTTTTGGGGAACTTGGGAGACAGGATGGAATCCTCTTGCAATTTGTGTCCGGTCCACCGGTGCAATTTCATTCCAAGTATGTTTCTCCTCTCCGACAAATCTCTTTCTAAGCAATCTCCTTTTGTGTATTTGCATATTAGTCTGTGTGTCACCTACATGGGCTCCATGGTGTCACCAGGGATGGAAGTAGAGTCACTTTGGCTGGTTCATTATTTGTTTAATAACTGCATCCTAGTTAGCATGAATTAAAAGAGAATTAAAAAAATTATGCCTTTTACTCTGCTCTTCTCATTACAGCTCTCTTTCATCTCTCTCACATCTTTCTGTTTCTCTCCCTCCCTTTTTCCTGACTTGCTCTCATTCCTTCTATCCTTACCTTACTCCTTTGCTTCCAGCAATGCTGTTAACATGAGATTTATTATTTTAAATAGGAATTACCAGTTTAAGCCCTCTGGCTTTTGTGACTGGTGCTTCACTTTTGGCGGTTCCACTTTGAATTAAAAATAAACAAACAGATTTGTAAAGGAAAAGTGGATTGCATCCCATTAGGTGTTTTTAATACAAAGTCAACGTTTTGAAAGTGCGCTCTTACCTCCATGAAAAATAGTTTGATTGTAGCTTGATAATTACCAACTGTCATATCTGCTCTTGTTAACTTTTTCCTGTTCATCCATTCTACTTGTTGAATCCGGAAAAGCAATTCAGACAGTACAAAAACAATAAAAGTAAATCACTCATTTAATTATTGTTAGTACCTTTTTACTATTTAATGGTCTCCCTGGACAGCCCCCGACAACAGTGTATCCAATGCGCTTCACTCCTGCTTGTGCCTCCCTTAACTTTGGCTTTTGGTTAGACAAATGAAAGTGTCTAGGAAATGTGAGAGACCCATGGCTTCAAAATGGGATGGAGGGGCTATTCTTTAGTAATGAAAAACTCTTGGTGTGATCTCTGTCTTCTTTTTCCTGAGCTTGCATGGCTTCCAAGCTTATTTACAATTTTTTTTTTGATGTGTGTGTGTGAGAAACTAAATTGGGAGAATTAAAAAAAACAAATAAACCCATTTAAAAAAATTAAAGAAAAGTTAAAGGCGCACAAGCCATGGGGCAAGTGCTATGGAAGCCATGACTAATCCAGAATCTGGAGAAAGTCAAGAAGAGAGGAAAGATGTAGGAAGCCTTCCAGATAATGTGTATAAATAAAAATTTATACGATGGCCAGGTTCTGCTTCTGTTTACACGCTTGTGTAACTAAGATCAGATTTCAGTGTGATTGTGTGCGTATAAGTCAGGGCAGAATTTGGCCCAATATATGTACATTTACCTATCTATCCAGTATGTGTAAATAGTACAAGTACACTATGCAGCAAGTGTAAAATGTGTATGCATTAGTATATATGTACATACGGCATATTGTATTGTGTGTATGTGTATATGTGTGTGTGTGTGTGTGTATATATGTGTATCTATTTGCGTGAGTGTACTATCCTACATACAGTGACTTACTACGCTGAATACTGGGTATTGAAATAATATCGATAGTTATTTTCTGTCCAAAATCTCTTCTTTTAATTATGTTTGCAGCAATTATTTTTGGCAAACTGAACGTTACATTGAATGTGAACTTTAAAATATTGAAGGCTGCTCCTTTATTTATGTATTTTAATAGTGATAAAATAGGGGGATAAGTGTGCATGGCACCTTGGGTGATCCATTGTGTGGAATGCCCAGACGTTGTAGTTTACAAAGGAGACAGAGAGAGAGAGAGAGAGAGAGAGAGAGGAAAACCGTCACCCCTTCACTTTGGAGTCCAGGGAAAGATCTAAATGACACAAGTTCCAAATCCAGGATGAGTCCAGACAAGAACTAACTGAGCAGAGGAATTCACCTCTTCTAATCAAACTCCATTATACTTTTACTACTCAAAGAAGGTGAAATGCAAAGTTCCCTTTTCTTTTGCCTGTGTGTGTATGTGTCCTGACCTGAGAAATGACACAAGGAGTCAGGGAGGACTCCAGTCATTGGTATGCATTGTTTCCTGCAGTGCTGGATCTTGCAGTGACAGCGAGAAAACACTTGTTCCGTGTGTGTGTGTGTGTGTGTGTGTGTGTGTGTGTGTTGTTGGAGTTTTGAGGGACCCATTGCCGCCTCCATGTACTGGGGTTTGGGAAAGTTCTTCTGTCAGTGGCAGGTGAAGCAACTCCACGGAGGAGCCTTTTGCAAGGGTAGGATTAGCAAACTATAAAAGCTAATGATTTCAGTCTGCAGTTTATCTCGCAGGTCAGGGCAGGTGGAATGAACATATTTACACTGTGCTTATGATGTCTATCTGAAGTACAGTATATGTACATACATGTTTTTAATGTATACAGTATGCATACATATATATGTGTATATATAAAATGCCTCTATTGAATCTCTGCTGTATGTAAACATACGATTTTTTCACAAGAGAGTGAAATCTGGCATTTTACCCTTTAATATTAATTTCACTGTCCCAGATGAGAGAAGAGGTTCTTTTTCTGTTTTGTTTTAGTTACTGCCTAAGATGTTGATAGGACTGTTAAGAAAACATCATTTGCCATTTCTCATTAATATCCTGGAAAAAGAGAGAAAAAGAGACTGACCGTGTGTGTGTGTGTGTGTGTGTGTGTGTGTGTGTGTGTGTGATTGCCAAATTAGGGAATCCTACTACATGTTATGTCTTTCAATGTATTTCCTTTGACGTAAAAGAGAGATGCACAAATAATTGTCCAATGATGATTATCAAATATTGTGCAATTAGAAAAAAAAAGTTAAAAGGAATAAAGTATCTGTATGACCATAGAAACACAAAGAGATACTGTACTGGAATTTTGATACAATCAAAGAGCAAATTCAGAGAAAGACTTAGTAAATCGTTTGTTTTGTTTTTGTTGATTCTTATTTACAGATTGAGGAAATGTGACTTTGTTTCCAGTAACCTCCAAAATCTCCATAGTCTGTGAATGGAAGGAAATTGGTGTCAGATGCTGACTGTAGCTGTGTACTTTGAGCACTTCTGAAGGACTAGAACAAGGAGTTGTTGTTTTTGGTTTTTGTTATATTTTACTGGCAGCATAAATTGAGAAGTGTCTGTAATGAAAAGGACTGAGTAGCTGAGTTCCCTGAGCAGGTTCCCATCACAGGATGGGGTCCTGCTTTACTGAGCTTATCAAGAATCTGTCAGGAACTGGAATTTGGAAAATTATTTTATAGGATTTTTACTAACATCCCCCCCCTTTCCAACTTCCACTTTAAAAAAATACTTTAATCATATTAATTATTGAGAGATATGGAAAGATCAATTTATTAAAGAAAACCCAACCAAACAGAAATCTTTAATTGTATTGATTTGAAGTAATCAATAAATATTGCATTTAGCCCGAGAGGGAAAAGACTTTGGAGGAATTGCGTTCAAAGAAAGTTGCTGTGACAGAGATTTCATATCCCAGACCCTCCTTCTCAGAGACTACATTGCTCACTACCAACTGCCCTGACTCAGAGACTCCCAGCCCCATTTCCGCTGCATTACCTATGCTTGATTCCCATTATTTTTAATTTCACACTTCCCAAAATTTCTTATGCTCTTTGAATAATTTTAGCCCATTAAGGAGGTTTGTGTGTGACACCAACAGCTCTCTCCCAAAGACTTCATGTTTTGGGAGGATGAAATCTCTCCAAAGAAATGCAAGAAGGAAAAAGGGGGGGGGGGAGGAGTATATCTAAACCCAGCTGCACCTCATGGTCTCTATGGGGGTGATGGACATTCTTGGGAAACCTCTTCAAAGCATGTAAAATGTTTTGGCTGCATTTAGTTAGAGAAAGAAGAAGATGGTGTATGCTGGATATAAAAGCCGAATCCCTACTCTCAAATTGTCGTGTGTGTGTGTGTGTGTGAGAGAGACTATATTGTAGACCTCAGAGACAGGGCAAATTCTCCTCAGCAAGTCCATCTCCACATCTTGGATATTTATTTAGCTTAATTTGGCAGCTGGGGAATACGAAAGGTTTTTACTTTTATTTTTAGTTTGCATGAGTAGGTAGGAATAGCATTTGTACAGTGCCTAGCGTAATGAGGCCACGAACCTTGATTGGGGTTCCTAGGCACCATCGTCAAATAATAAACAGAAGTTCCATAGGTAGCCATGAATCTACTGGCTGTTTGTCTGAAGAAGCTGGTGGACAATGAAAACAGCAACAGCAATTAGATTTGTGTATTTGGCTGAAAACAGGAAAAATCTTGCACTGTTTCTGCCCTCCAGGATCGGCTGCATTTCAGCAGTAGGCGAGGTGATTGCTGCATGTAGTTTGTGAGTTAGTCTGAATTGCAATGTGTTCTGGGATCTGCAAGTGGAAATGTAATGTAACAGGCTTATTTATTAATAATAAATATTGAGCTGGATAAATTATTATTTATTGATGATGATGATGATAATAATACTAACTAATCACCTGCAGAAATCTTAGCTAACTTCTGGGGAATTTATTGTTGAGGAACTAAATTTCAGTAACTTCTATCAATATCCGTTTCTGTACCTGTCATGTCGCTTCTCTTTAAAACTCTACACTGCCTCTTCAGAGCACTAGAGATGCCCACAAAGTGACCCTTGCGGCTGAAGCACAGTTTACTTTGTTGATCATGCAGACCTTTTGAGAACCTTGCTGCTGGAAGCGACTGTCCGTGAGGAGAAACATGCCTGCTCGAGGTGGAGCGCGCTGTACAATAATATATTTGTCATGTTTGTAATTGCAAATGTAATTAGCAAACAGGCTCTGGGGGATAGAGGACTTGAAACTTTCACTGCACATCATTTGACTCTGTGCTGGCTGGACAGGAGCTTGTGTATTGTTAACCCTCAACATTCCTGCACACTGCTCCTCTGTCTTCCTAGGTTTACTGATGCTAAATTTTCTTTTCCATAGATCTGACCTTGCTTTGACTGTGTGTGTGTGTGTGTGTGTGTGTGTGTGTGTGTGTGTGTGTAATTTATTTTATTGCAAATGATTAATATTTCCTATTCCCTACTGCTTCCGACACCCTCTTGAAAGCATTCTGTGATGCCCTTTACGAAGAGCACTGTGTACAAATAAGTACTAGCACATTGCACTGTTCAGTGCATTCTGATCACTGCAGGCAATGTTCCCATTCAGTGCCCCCTTACACTTTGCAAAGGCAACTTGTGAAAAGCAGGTGGCAAGCTGTTATCACAACCTGTGTTGGGTTTGTGTCCCTGCTGAGCTGAATTTTTTTTGCTCCCCTTTTCTAAATGAGGGAGCCTACTCAGCTCTGTTTCTTTCTATTGGGGGGCGGGGGGAAGGGAGTACAAGAAATCCAATTCCATTTTTTGGGATCCCAGAAAATCCCACTCTAGTCATCCTTATTCTGACTTTGTCAGTTTGCAAAGAATATTCTTGGCCCATGAGAATGTTATGAACAATAGAACCAGAATCCATTTGGAAGAAAGTCACTAACTTTGTGTGTGAGGGGAAGAGTGTCCTTTGCTTTCTCATGCAAATTCCTTCCTTAGTTTCTTTTCTGTCCCTTTCTGTGCTTGGGATTTAAGTTGCAGTAACATTCCATGACAGAACTGTTTTTGTTTTGTTTTTTAGTGTGAAAGGGAATGGATTGAGCATAGAGAGAGGCGGCCTGTCTTGTCCGATGCTGCACTGCCGGTGAGGTGTTCATCCTTAGGGCGCATCTCCCTGATTTTTACATCCCATTTAAGAGGGGTGGGAGAAAAAGGAAACTTGTTCTAGGTTTGTTCTTTAAGAGACTAAGAGCATTTGGTGAGAACTCTTCTCCTACAGTCCCGACTTTCCTTTTCTGTCCCAGGAAATCATGTCCAATTCACCATACATTTTAATTCTCAAACACTTTCTTTAACATAAGAAAACTAAGCCGGGTTAGAGAGAGCCAGGTACTTTCAGTTGGGGAGCCTGTGAAAGAGAGTCTCTTTTTTCAAAGTGCTGTCCATTCTGAACTGATTGTGCATTTTTAATACAACTGTTTTTATTAGGAGAGTTCTTGTTGCTATTTTTCTCCCAGTCTTTCCCATGTGTATAGTTTCACAAAACATTATTTTTGAATTCCTTCTGTTTTTCTCTTGGCACTTTAAAGTTCCCTTCAGTAATAATGAGCCTCAATCGTTGGTGATGGAGCCGTCACCGTGAACGATACCAGTGAGCATATTGTCTTGCTGTCCTTTGACTCAAGAGAGAGGTCAAAAGAACAACCTTAATGTTTAATTCCGTGATTATGATTTTGCATATGGAGATGATCATTTTAAGAGCATCTAGTTTTTCCTCCTCCACAAAGATGTGGGGGAAAGTAAAGGACAGAAATATAATTTTCTGTCAGTTGCCGCCAGTAAATAAACATTTTTTTGAATGTGCTAGCGAAAACAATTACAAAACATCCTTCCACTGCGCTTTATACCAGTTTGTAGAATTAAAAATATTAAACACACAAAAATGACAACATAATTTTGCTTTGCCTGATTTTATTTTTAAAAAGTTTTCCTTGCATTTTTTTTGTTCATTCAATCTGACATGTTTTGAAATATCAACAGTGTTTTATTTGCTTATTTAAAAAAAAATCCTTTATGGGATTTTCTCAGCTCTAGAAATACAACAGTTAAGAATATAGGCTTGTGACATTGAGTTCAGGGGCTCATTTTATAACTGTTACCGCAGTACTGGTAGCCAGGGTTAATCCATTTTAAAAAAAATGTTTGTGTGTGTGTATTCATACTTTGTCTGCTTTTCATTTTTAAAAATGATACTTGATTGAAAGACTGTTTTCTGAGAATTACCTTTGTCTTTCATTTGTTCCTTTTTCAGAATTGGGTATGATAGACAAACAAGGTCTGATTTTTTTTTTTTAAGCTATCTAAAAGGTAGCTATCTAAAAGGAAGGTCAGCTGAATATCTTTACGACACTCAGATTGCAGTCTCTCTCTTGCCCCTTTTCAGCCTCTCTGGGCATTGCCTTCCTCTCCCCACCCCTCTGACTTGCTGCTTCATTCAGCCTCTCAAATGTTTGTTTTTCTGCCGTTTGCATTTTCAGTCATTGTGAGGGAGTGTGTGTGTGTGGGGGGGGGGGGGAAGCGCTGCGCTGCGCTGTAGTGAGATGCTGGGAAGCTACTACTGTGAAACCAAAGACCTTAATACCCGTTGCCTGACACTCTTTTAGCAGTCAGTTTGCTTATCGGATTCATCTGTAGTGCAAAGGTATCAGAAGGGAGCAAGGCACTCTGTACGCCTAACTGGATTATTAAGCAGTGACTTCCAGGCAATTGAGTGTAGCCTGCAATGCAGTCTAACCTGGGACCAGGGGCAGGGAGAGGAAGCACAGCTGTCTGATACAGTCAAAACTCACTTTCAAAGCCAAATGAATCCCTGTACGGGGGCCTATAACAGTGGCACTTCAGCTTTAGAAAATATTTTACTTTCACTCCTTGTGGGCTTTTACTGCCTTAACAGATCGTAGCAAGTGTGACCTTTTAAAAATGATGGTGAGATGTATTGATGTGTCCACACATTCTACCTTATACAAATGATACCAGACAAGTCGCCCTTAGAATAATTGATGGAAATTGTCCTGTTGCACCTTACACACTACACAGACTTAACATGAGTAAAGATGAGAGAGAAAAAGTTTACTCTAACACGTGTATGAATAAGTGTGTTTTTATAATATATAAGTGTGTGTGTGTGTGTGTGTGTGTGTGTGTGTGTGACCTGAAGAAGAGCTCTGTGTAAGCTCGAAACCTTGTCTCTCTCAACAGCAGACATTGGTCCGTTAAAGGATAATACCTCACCCACTTCTCTCTTTAATATCTTAGGACCAATATGGCTACAACAACATTGCATGTAATATATTATAAATAAACAAGCGCACATACCGTATGTGTGTGTGTGTATATTTCTATTTAAAACAGATACATATACTGTATATGTATACCCTAAATATAGTGTGTGTGAATACTGTCTATATATGTGTATATCTATACAGTGTGTGTACGTGAAGTATATATGAAAATACTTCCTTCCTCACAGGAGTGTTCTATGGCTTAATTAATTAATGTTTCTAAAGCTTTTGAGATCTTTGGATAAAAGGCGTTCTAGAACCAAAAAGAAATGTAATAGTATCTAGATACAGTGTACATAACATCTGTATTTATAGATTTTTGTAGTCTGAATTAGAGCAGATATAATTAGATCGTAGATAATAAGATTAGATATCATTGGATAGCTAAATGTGGTTAGATATTCTGTTTATAGATTCCCTCCCTCCCCCCACATCAGGGTTTCTGATTTTAAAGAAATGCAGTGATATTTTCTTCTATTAAAATGCGAGAGAGGATGAAAAGACAAATGTGTAAAATATGGAGCAAACCACAAAATACTGTTTGGATGAAGCTGGGGACTTGTGCCGAAGCCGGAAAAGTCAGCACTTTGGATTAATCTTTGCATACTTTGGGAACTTTTATTTTGTTTTGGGGAGATTTTAAGCACGGTGCTTATGGGAGGGCACAAAATGTAACGTGCTTCCCACTGTATAGTCCATCACTTTTGAAATAGTTATTTGAGTAAGGAATAATTCAAGTCACACCCTATCAAAGCAAACAGCATTCCTGAGCATCCTATTATAACTGTTAGAAGCCAATTGCGATTTAAAATGAGAACTATTTGCTTTTGGTTCCATTGATTACAGTTAAGAGGCTGAAAGAACCATATGCCCTAAACAGTGCCCATGCCCGTTTCATCCATTCCAGTACAGACACGGTCTTCAAATTTCTCCCCCGCCTCAAGTCCCTTCACTAACAAGGACGTGCCTTTTTAAGCCCCAAAACTGCAGTTTATTTCCCTACCAGCCTTCATTTTCCCTCTGTGTATATTTGCAAAAGGAAATGAGTTCTCCCAGCTCAGCACTACAGTATTATGTATATTTTTAATTTATTCATTTTTTTTCCTTTAAATTTTCACCTAAGGTGTTTAGGAAAAAAATAGACACAACCATTCTTTAATGGTTGGTTGAAGGGAAAAAAATCTGCTTTTGGCTGTTCTGCTCTGTCGACATAGAGCTTCTTTGCCTCAATCTGTGGAAAATGTTATAGATTCAATTCCCCTGTTGGACCAAGAGTTAAAAATTAATTCATGAATAATAAAAACCAATCAGTCTGGTTGAGTTTAAGAAGGATTAGAAGAAAGGTTTTTGTACAGAAGCCGTTATATATCTTGGTTCTGATGTGGAACTATTAGATATTGTCCTGGTCGCCGCTTGTTATTTGATAAAGGTCCTTGATTTGCAAATAGGATTGTTATCCTGATGACTAGCTGGATCCAAATCTCCAGCTTGCTGCACACTCTCCTGCATCCTACAGAGATCACCAGCTGGGAAGGGTCCATCTTTCAAGAGCAAATTTTTGAAGGTGCTGGACTAGAGAAAGTATGAATTGGATTAATTAAGAAAGGTCGGGTGGCTGGTGTCTATTACAAATTCTCATCCACATCTTAGCAGATAATTCATGTAATTCAAAAATGTATGGATGGTAAAGGGAATGTAACAAAATACATATTTTAAAAATAATTTAAACTCATTATTTGTAAAGGCTGGGATATTCAACAAAGCCTATGGGATTTAGGCATCCAAATCCCCTTCAGCTTCAATGGGACTGTGGGAAATGTGCTGCGTTCTGTACAATACACAGCCGGCAAGGTAGGCCCTGCTCCAGGGAGCTTACAGTCCAGTAGACAGGCATAGAAAGAACAGTCCATAGTCCATCACCTTCAAAACTTTGCTCTTGAAAAGTGGACTCTCCCCAGCTGGCAGTTTCCTGTAGCGTGCAAGTGGGTGGGCAGCAGGCTGGAGATTTGGGTCCGGTTAATTTATTTGCTTCAGGAGGACTAGAAAGAAAATGTCTCAGTTTTATTTTTCAAAGGTTGTGTTTCAGTTTTGGGGAGTTTCTTTGCTGTTGAAAATAACTGATAAATAGCAATGTATGCCCAGTTATTCTCCCTGTGCAGTGGTGTGGGTTAGGGTATGGGGTAACTGCACATCTCCTGAGACAGTGTTAGAGCTCAACGCAAGAGTGAATAAGGCAGGCCAAGGACAGAAGCACTACGTTGTCTTCCCACACCACAAAGCGATTTGCCGCAGTCAGTTGAGAAGATGTGCTTATGTGGGTGAGGAAGAAAGACATGACAGCGGCCTTGGGTAAGGCTGAGCAAAGGGACAGAGCCAATTTAAGCTCCAAAAAGTCTGCTCCTGTAAGAGCTGTTCAAGATTATGTAACACTTTGAGCTAAAAACAACTGCTCTGTTAACAGGAGTTTGAGTTTAACCCCAGCTACAGCTTCAAATAGCCACAGCACCTTCTGCTTTGGCAGGTCGGTATGGAAAAATTGTCATTGAAGAATGTTTCTGAGGTTACAGGATCTGTCAGTCACTAATTTAAACCTGAAAGAGACTTGATGTTAAATATGGGGAATAGGAGAGAGACCTGAGAAAGTAATGTCATTTTTCTGAAACAAGAATGGATCTGCATCCCTTACTGGGAGACCAGTCAGTCAGTGCCCATCATCTTTGCCTCAGCCTGCCTTAAAATAGCTCTGACCATTACAGTACTCCAATCTATGCACCAGATGAGAAAAATCAGAAGAACTCTACAGCCCCCTGCAGGACTTGGTTGATGCTGCATTGACACATAACTGAGTGTGGGTTCAGGGTTGATGAAGTACTGGGAAGGGTTGCAATCACAGATTACTTTTTACAAATGTAATCCTGGGAAATAATCAAATTACTTTGTGGTCTGAAAAGTAAATGTGGATTCCTTTCAGCCACTTGTCTTGGTAGTTCTTTAATTCCTGTCTCAAGCACAGAATCAGATATTAGAGATATAACTACTGGGTCATCCCGCCCATCTTCCTATGCCAATGCAGAATTCTGTACCATTTTCCAGTATTCTATCTAGTCTAGTTGTAAGTGTCACAAGTGAGGAGACTTCCATCGCTTCCCTCCGGGGATGATTCCACAGCCTAAGGAGTTCTCATAATAGAAACTACTTTTTCCTAATATTCAGCGCAAAAGTTTTCCTCCATAATTTCATCCCATTCCTCCTGATTATGTCCTCTACTATCGTGCTAAGCAATTTCTATCCATCCTTGCTGTTTATTCTCTTCAAATATTTGTATATTGTTATCCCCTTAGTCATCTGTTGATCTCTCTTCCAAATGAGTCCAGACAACCACCTGATCACTTTTGGGTTCTCAAAGCTGCATCCAGTTTGTCAGTATCATTCTGATAAAATGATGCCCACAAATTAACACAGTATTCCAGGTACAATTACAGCAGAACTGTATAGAGAATTGTCACCTCCATGCTTCATGATATTGTAAGGCAATGTCCCTGGGGTGGATGGTTTTCAGTGGAGATAAAACACAAGACTTCAGGATCTGAATGACTGAGCTAGAAGACCCAGGTCTGTTGCTCAAAGTCTGTCACAGGCTCTTTGTAGTCCAGACACTGGAGGGAGGGAGGGGGAGAGAGAGGGAGAGAGAGATTCATTGTGTAAGTGTGGTATACACATTCCCCATGACTTTTCCAAAACAACAGTCCGTGGAGCCGGAAGTTTGTTCCTAATCCCCTGTCTGTCATAGAATACATTTTGTCCCGAACAACTGATGAATATAGATTCTTAAGTATTCTTTTACCTTCTTTTTATTAATAGCTGGTTTAACAGGGTGTTTCTTTCTTCCAAAATGGTTGTTCCTCTTTTATTTCTCTTTATGGTTAAAAGCACATGTTGAAAAGCAGTAACCCAATCACTTTTGGCTTGCCACTAAACTAATCCCCCTATTTAATCTTTAATAGTCCTACTTCCCCCAAGTACTTCTACCATGGGGAATGATGCCATGAAAGTCATGGTGTCCAATATGAGCAGTCTCAGTATGTAACACTCGTACAACACCAGTGTTACAGCTACATTAAAGCTTTGATACTTTTCATGGTGGACCATCAGACTAGACAAGGGCCTCACAAGCTCAAGAAGGAATCTTTGGTGCCTTCTGAGATGGAAGGCCATACTAAATGGCAGTGACTCACAGTGATTCATGTTTCCCCACACAGAAGTAATCTAATCAGTACTTCACAACTTCTAGGAGAGACTAATGTGTAACTGATTCCATTTTACATCCAGCAATGAGTAATTTGTAATAGATTACTGCACATTTTCAAAGTAACTAACAACCATGAGATGCTGTCAGGGCATGTATAGAAGGATATTGTTGATAAGAATGTAAATGGGAGCCTAAGATAGGAGAGGTCAGCAAATGAAGACGCTATCATCAAGTCTTTTGAGTTCTGCTCTAAGGATCATCTTATATCTGAAGAGTTTCAGTGTAGTAGCCGTGTTAGTCTGTGTCAGCAAAATGAAAATAAGAAAGAAAAACTTGTAGCACCTTAGAGACTAACAAATTTATTTCAGCATAAGCTTTCGTGGGTTAGTACCCACTTCATCGGATGCATGGAATGAAACATACAGTAGACAGATATTTATACAGTCAGAGAAACATGATAAGGTGGAGGTGCATAGACCAACCTTAAGAGGCTAATTAATTGAGAGGAACCATAACAGCAGGGGAAGAAAAACCTTTGAAGTGATAAACAAGATGGTCACACAGGTGTGAATGAGGATCGTTAACTTAAGGGAAATAGATTCAATTAACGTAATGGCCGAGCCATTCGAGGTCCTTATTTAATCCTGAGGTAATGCAATCTAGTTTGCATATCAATTCGAGTTCAACAGTTTCTCTTTGAAGTCTGCTTTTTCGAGTTAATCTGTCGCAACACTGCTACCCTCAAGTCTGTCAGTGAGTGATTAGGGAGGTTGAAGTGTTCTCCTACTGGTTTTTGAATGTTATGATTCCTGATATCAGATTTATGTCCATTTATTCTTTTGCGTAGAGACTGTCCGGTTTGGCCAATGTACATGGCAGAGGGGCATTGCTGGCACATGATGGCATATATCAGATTAGTAGATGTGCAGGTGAATGAGCCCCTGATGGTGTGGCTGATGTGATTAGGCCCTGTGATGGTATCACTTGAATCGATATGTGGACAGAGTTGGCATCGGGCTTTGTTGCAAGGATAGGTTCCTGGGTTAGTGTTTTTGTTGTATGGTGTGTGGTTGCTGGTGAGTATTTGCTTCAGGTTGGGGGGCTGTCTGTAAGCGAGGATTGGTCTGTCCTCCAAGATCTGTGAGAGTGAGGGATCATCTTTTAGGATAGGTTGTAGATCTTTGATGATGCGCTGGAGAGGTTTTAGTTGGGGGCTAAAGGTGACGGCTAGTGGTGTTCTGTTATTTTCTTTTTTGGGCCTGTCTTGTAGTAGGTGACTCCTGGGTACTCTTCTGGCTCTGTCAATCTGTGTTTTCACTTCAGCAGGTGGGTATTGTAGTTGTAAGAATGCTTGATAGAGATCTTGTAGGTGTTTGTCTCTGTCTGAGGGATTGGAGCAAATGCGGTTGTATCTTAGAGCTTGGCTGTAAACAATGGATCGTGTGGTGTGTCCAGGATGGAAGCTGGAAGCATGTAGGTAAGTATAGCGGTCAGTAGGTTTCCGGTATAGGGTGGTGTTTATGTGACCATCACTTATTAGCACAGTGGTGTCTAGGAAATGGACCGCTTGTCCTCTCAATTAATTAGCCTCTTAAGGTTGGTCTATGCACCTCCACCTTATCATGTTTCTCTGACTGTATAAATATCTGTCTACTGTATGTTTCATTCCATGCATCCGATGAAGTGGGTACTAACCCACGAAAGCTTATGCTGAAATAAATTTGTTAGTCTCTAAGGTGCTACAAGTTTTTCTTTCTTATTTTCATTTTGCTTATATCTGAAGATGCTTTGGGCCGATTCTCATTTTCACTGGGGTAAATGAGGAGTAACTCAATTGAAATCAGTATTTACCCCAGTGTAAAACTGATGTGAGATCAATATTAGGCCATTCAACTTCACATCACAGTAGGGGAAGATACACCTGGAATTGTTTAGAGAGATCTCCGTGAGAAACAGACTAATGCTCTCACTGTACAGGGAAGACAGAAACTAGCATTCTACACTCTGCAAAACTCTGCCAGGTGCTCTTATTGAGTCAGATCACCAGCTGCTTCTTTCAGAGTTCAGGTTTCATGCTTCTAATGCATGAAACGATTCCTTCAGTCCTTTGGGAATAATTTGGAGTATGTTGGAGGAAGCTACAGAGTGGTAATTGGGGATGAATTTGATGTATTGCTGAAATGCACAGAGGACAAAATGGCAAATGAAGTGTGAGAGGAGACACAGTGTGAACTCACTGAAGTTGCAAAGAATATTATTGGGATAAAAACATGGCAGAGAGGAATAAAACAAGGCTCAGATGAAGTATTGCGTCATGTGGAGAATCCCTGAGAGCTCCAGTCAGGAAGGTGCTCTGATGAGAGAATGAGGAAGAAATTCGTGTGGAGGGAGTTGACCCATGCAAATGCTGTTGAAACTCTCTAGTGCCACCAAACCGAGCAACAGTAAAGCCCTCACAACAGCACATGAAATCAAGAAAAAGCAAAAGAAGGACCTCTGCTCTGCTCTGAAGCAAGGCAGGCTGCCTGATAGCCCCGACTGGGGAGGAATTCCAAAAGAACACTCTGGCCCCATAAAATCTGAAATGAGCAACGTGTGAACAAAATCCACAGAGACAAAGCTTGGAAGAGATGACCGCTCTGCTGCTGAAAAAGGGATGAGTTCTTTACACAAGATCTCTGAGGCCAGAAGGGAAGCCAGCAATGGCTGGATGGCTGATACAAGGTGATAATCACACCCCCCTCCCCCTCCGCGCTACTCCAGACAGGTGGTCTGAAGGAGAGTTGGAGTTATAGGCTAGCATCACACATTTCTCATGTGAGCAGCATCCTACAGCCAGTCACTCTAGGAAGAGTGTTTGAAGATGGAATGCAAACTGGAGGCAGAACCAGCAAGGGCAAGAACTGAGGTCAGGGAGCGTGGGATCAGACTTGTAACCTAGACATAATGATTGGAAAAAAACCAAAAGTGAACCCAATCATCGTAACTGTCTTATTCGTGTAACCAGGGTTTCTGGTTTTAGGTTGAAACTGATAAAATGTGAGGAGTTTGTCACAGTTTAAGATAAGGTTTTATAAAATATACACTGCAAATGCCCAAGCCAGGGGCTGTTCATTCGAAGGAAAGGCAGAGTTTTGAATGTTTATATATCGTGGGTTGGGGGGGAAAGGATTTTTTAAAATTCATATTAGAAAAACCTACTTTCACAAAACCTGAATCAGGATTTGCCTAAAAATAAACATTAAATCCAGCAACCATAATAACAGCACTAACCTTCGTCCTACCCATCTCACAAGCAATTTCAATCCAACACATCAGTACACCTCTGAGCCACTGCTGGAAATGGGCTTTCCTTAAGGTTTGAGGAACATGTCACATTGAGAAAGTGGCAGCCAGATCGGTGCAAGGTGTAGCACTGCAGAGAGGTTTCGCCACAGCTATTAAGCTTTCATACAAATATATACTGTCCTTTGTGCTTGATGACTCTGATAGTGCCAGGTCATTTGTGAAAGAGTCTGCTACCTGCAACCTTCCTGATGAGCGACATTGAGAGCTGGAACTGTGCGCAGCCAGAGGTGAATTGTACCTGAGAGAGATGGTGAGACTTGGGAAGCAGGATATTCCAAAGAGCAGAAGAGTTTGAAATGGAGCCATTGATAATGGAAAGAGTTATAGTGCTGTACTTCATGGAGTCTGAGGAATAGGAATTGCCCTCATCAGATCAGGAGTGTTTGTTTGTTACAGCAAGTTTAGTGTCCTGGAAATTGGAAAAGACACTCATTGGAAGCTGATTCAAGCCCTATCTTGCATGGATGCTCCAAAGGAGTGAGAGGGGACGGGAACATTGTCCCAGTATGAGGCTTAATGGAAACTGGTGGGAATGGAATCCAAAGGTGGTGTTGAGAGTAAGTTGGAGCACATGGCCTGCTAAGTCCCGGCTTGGCACTTGGAGGGAGCAGAAGCTCAGAACCATCCCGTTTTGTCATTTTTTGCCTCTGATGGATAAAATAAAAATAGCCATAAGAGAACAGACAGGGAGGAAAACTTACGGTGAATCAATCCTAGAGAGAGAAAGGTGACCTGCTCAGTGGGCTCATGCTGACTCTTGCTGTGGCTTTACTCTCTGTGCTCTGACTTAGTGTTTTGTCCTGTTCCATGGAATTACTGAGCCCTCCAGTTGCTCCATTGCGGTTTAACAGCAGTGAATGGTGGTAGCCGGCCTCGCTCTCACCTGGCCTCCCTGCTGATTTGAAATAGTTTATACTGAGAACAGAGTGAGCGTGGAGAGAGTAGAACATGACCAAGACCCTCTCTGCTTAAGGGGTCGTTAAAGGGCCAGGCTGATTTGCGCTCTGGCCATTTACATTTGCAAAGGTGCTTGTCACAGAGCATGTAGGTCTGGGTGGTGTGGGACATGGGGTGGGGGAGTTCTGTGGTAAGTATTAATCTGCATGTGTGTTTGATAAATGCTTTGTTTAATGTCTTTGTTGGTGTTTAATGTGAATGTAGGCGTATGCATGCTTGTGTACATATGGTGGGTGGTGGCGTTAGCGTTAATGGATTTGAGTGTGCCGATGCATGTGTGTATTGTTTGATGCTTGTGCATGCATCTTTTGCATACTTGTGATTGATCCTTGTGCGCACATAATTTTTTAAGACATGCAAATGCAATACTCAGTATGGCCCAGCTATTTCAGGCAGCCGAGGTGCTCGCAGCCATCCCAGCTCCATGCAGTTCCTATTATCTTGATCAGAGGGAAGGCTCCCTTTGGGCTCACCTGGTAAAGCTAGCGCCTAAGGATATTGGAAGACCTAACTGGAGTGTGAAGTGCAATAATGTGCAGATGCTTATGCCTGGGGACTCAGCTATGAAATGGGGAACTCCAGGAACCAGAGGCCTCCACTCCAGTGTCTAGCCCCAGGCAGGAGATATACTAGAATCATGGAATTATTTATTCTGTAGTGCCTACAAATGAGCTGGGTACTTCACAGACGTAGGATTAGACAGGTGTTTGCCCCTCAGAGCTTACAATATTAAAGGACAAAGACCAAATGAGGGATGGAGGAAAGGGGAATAGTAGCCTAGAAATTAGTGAAGGAAAAGCCCAGTGGAGTTCCATCCAGGCCATCTTGCTACCAGAGCAGGATTGTTCCCTACAGCACCTTTTCTAGCGTTTTGTTGTGCCTGGATTAAAGGTGCAGAGTTCTGAGTAAGCAACAAATATCTGTGCATGCGAATGAAAGAGCAAGGCACAGTTGCTCCGTGGGGAGTGAGGGGGTGAGGTGGCAATATGCACCTGCAAGTGATTCTAAGTCCCTTTCAAATGTGGTATTGTCAGTCGGGTGTGTATTTTTGACATTTACTCGTCACTCTGAAAGTGAGGACACAGCCTCTGTCTCTGACAGCAAGTCTCTAGAACGGAGTTAATATCGTTCTGTGACCGAAAGGGCTAGTTAGTCTTCAAGAGACACCACCAGCAGCACTCAGAAAAATTAACAACAATAAAAGTACATTATACAATTCATCAATCTTTTTGTTTCCTGCATTGAAGTGTTGCTGCTCTGGTTACACAGAGGTCAACACTTTCATTAGACCCCCCCGCTCCCCAACACATACACTCTTCCCAGGGGTGCTGTAGAACTTGCCTATAGGAGTGGGTGCAGCTGGAAGCTTGGCACAGGCGCACGGGGCCAGGAGTGATAGTTTAGTTCAAGAAGTAGTGAAAAATCAGGCTGTTAGATAGGAGTAAAAATATTATACATTTCCTCAGTGTCAGTGCAGGCCAGTTCTGATTTTAAAGATGAAATACGACAGCTAATTAATCTAGATCACAGCTTAATCGCCTGTGGTGGGTTTTAAAAAAAACATTTTTGTGTGAATTTAGTGCTCATGAAGGTGAGGAACTGACATCATTGGGCAGACCAAGGCACAGTGTGAGCAAACTACTTCCCCCTGCCTCTCTGCCAGTACACCTCAGTCTTGACCTGCCACAGCCTCTGCTGTTCAAGTTCTGAGCCCACCCTTATTTTACTAATGTACCTTAAACCTAGTGTGCAGCAGATTTCCACAGCTCTGCCAATGAACTTTGATCCAGATCTGCAGCACCCCCATACTTCATTAATCCAGTCATGAAGATTCCAAAGCACAGACTTTCATTTGTGCAGATTTACAGTATGATATTGGTGGGCAAATATCCACTTACGTATTTGCATTATAGTAGCACCCAGAGGCCTCCTACCAGGATTGGGGCTCCATTTTGTGGCATGCTGTTCAAACACATGGTCAGAAACGGTACCTGCTCTGCAGTGCTTCCAATCTAAAAGGACAAGTAATTGACAAAGGAAAGGGGAGCAGGTTAGAACACGAATAAAGTGATCAAGGCCCTGATAGGTGCACATCTTGTCAGTTCCATTCTTCCCTCAGAGGACAGCCCAAGTGTAAATAGCAGCATGGAGGAATGCTTGTAGATGTTTATGTGAGGGGCTGACAAATTGGTGGAGAGCGCTGGCATAGTTGAAGAACTAGAAAAGGTGGGTAGGGCAACATGATAAAAAGTTCTGTATTAAATTCTGTACAATGGTTTAAAAAAATCCTACAGAAAGGCGATAATTTTCTATTAAATCTGTAGGACTGTTCGTTAATGGTTACATTTATTTAAAAACAAATCATTCGCTCCATCCTCATGCTTGCGGTCATCCTTGCCTGGATTATGGTTTTGGCTGATCTAACAGGCTAGGCAGAGTTAAGCCCGATTAGTATGCTCTGGGAGGCCTGCAAGGAAAATTTTAGGGCTGTGTATGAATTGATGCTGGTGAATCAAGATCTTTACTCTCGAAGAGTCGAACCACAGCAGAGTGCTGGTGCTGGGGGGCTGTGCAAGAGGCCATCTTTCACGAGATGTGAAGCTAAGGTTTTGACTACTGTGTCCTTAACCATCCCATCATGTTGGAGTATTAATTAGTTGGGGCACTAATTCCAGTGTCCTGACCAAATTGCATTCTCGCTCCTTGTGTTCCGCTGGAGTTTCAACCAGACACAAGATTTTTCTTTGCTTCCTATCTTAAACTGTTGTGCAGCATTGATGTGTACTATAAAATAGCTGCTGTGTTCTGCCTCAGAGGTAGCTACATTTCTGGAGAGGATGAATTGATCCCTTAATGTGTGATCAATTTGCAGAGTGATTTGAAAACCTTTTGGCTGAATGGCACTGTGTAGTACGTATAAAGTTATTGCAATAATATGAACACCACACTCTGCCAATTTTTTTCTTTAAAATGTCCTCCTTACTGAGTGGATAACATGAGTGCTTCCATTTTGTGAGGTAATAACTGTATCATAAAGCTAAATAAAATCCAAGGCCAATAACTTTGTGTTAACAAGAAGTTATTAATATACTAATAAAACTTAGCAATAGTGCTTGATATCCTTTATATTAACTGATTATATTTATCTAAGGAGTGAAATGTTTTGAGACACAATGGGGTAAAAATATTGTCTCTTATTCTGTCATCTGGATGAAACAAGATGATGAGGTGGCTGTTTGTTGAGTGCACATGGAAGGTGAGCCCTGAGGACTGGAGCAAATCAGAGTGCACAGATTTGAAAAATGGGTGGTTACCATATAACTAGAGCCCTGATTTGTGGAGAGAGATGTATCTCAACATAGTAACTGGGATCCAGACAAATTACCATAACCCTGAAAGCACAATACTAATGGGGCAAATTTGGCAGCGTTTGAACCGTAACTCTCCCATTGGCTTCAAGTGAGGGTTGTATGGCTATCTCGTGAAATGGTTTGAGAAGTTCAGGGTACGTGTCAGAGAAAGGGCAAGAATTCAGAGTTCACAGTTATATGGAACAGAGCAGTTTTACTGTAGTCTAACTATTGCAACAGGTAGAGCTACAAACACCCTTAGCCCAGCCTACGGGCACTAAAAGTCACTTGTGATGGCTTCAGGTAAGGAGGTGTCTGTTAATCACAATTAAGACTAAGATTTTGTCATGGTTATCTTTAATAAAAGTCACTGACAGGACATGGGCAATAAACAAAAATTCACGGAAGCCTGTGACCTATCCTTGACTTTTACTAAAAATAACCGTGACAAAATGGGGACGGAGGAGGATCCAGCACCCATCGCTGCTGGGGCTCTGGGGTCCCCATGGTGGCTGAGAGAGCCAGGGTCTCCCCCACTATCTGTGGCAACTGGGAGCTGTGGCTTAAAGTCTGGGGCTGAAGCGGAAAATGTTACAGAAGACTCTGGAAGTCACAGATTCCATGACCTCTGTGACAAAATCTTAGCCTTAGTCATGATTGCTCTCTTTTCCATCTTCTGACCTAATTCCATCTGTCTACAAACTGCTTGCTCTACTGTACAGCCTCCACCTCCATAGTATCTCAAGTCTGTTGGCTGTTTAGTAGGAGGAAGAATAGTAATATTTATATGGTTTTTAGTATTACACATTATTAATTCTTACAAAACAGGGCTGCCAGGAACCCTGGGGGCGTACAGTAAACTGTTTCATTTTAATGCAGCCCCATGGGGAAGAGTCTGGGTTTCTGTCTCTGGAATTGCTTTGTAAAGGTGGTGGCTAGTTAGCATTCATCTTGAACATTTGATCTTTGAAGCTCAGTGAACTGTCACTCAAACTTTGTCCAAATTAGAGGAGGAGAGAAAAACAAGACTGGGCTAAGCACCAGTGAACTGACTTACAGAACAGTCCTACACTGACCCCTTGGGGTGCCGGTGGACTAGATGGGACTTATTTGGCTTTTTCAGCTCTAACGTCCATGATTCTGTGAAAATTAGTGAGACAAGGCAGTCAATAATCCTGAAATGAAAGAGATCCAAGGCCTTCCAACTAGTGTTCTCTTTTGTTTTCTCCATCAAGGGGAGCTGATTAAGAGGTAACAGTGCAACCGCCACAAGCTCCATCCATAAAGTCATTATTCATGAAACTGAGTTCACACTTACTGGCCTAATGGAAGGATCCTTTTCCCTTCGTTGCTTATTTCCGTCCCCTACCCAGGAGTCTCCCACTGATATTATTGCTGTGCAAAACTCTCACTTGCCTTCTCACCAAGAGTCATTCATTTAGCCTGAGGACAAAATTTTTAGAGAAGAAATGGCAAAAATTTGACCTTCAAGAAAATTGAAGGTTTCTTGTGTGATCATAGAATCATAGAATCTCAGGGTTGGAAGGGACCTCAGGAGGTCATCTAGTCCAACCCCCTGCTCAAAGCAGGACCAACCCCAATTAGATCATCCCAGCCAGGGCTTTGTCAAGCCTGACCTTAAAAACCTCTAAGGAAGGAGATTCCACCACCTCCCTAGGTAACCCGTTCCAGTGCTTCACCACCCTACTAGTGAAAATGTTTTTCCTAATATCCAACCTAAACCTCCCCCTCTGCAACTTGAGACCATTACTCCTTGTTCTGTCATCTACCACTGAGAACAGTCTAGAGCCATCCTCTTTGGAACCCCCTTTTAGGTAGTTGAAAGCAGCTATCAAATCCCCCCTCATTCTTCTCTTCTGCAGGCTAAACAATCCCAGCTCCCTCAGCCTCTCCTCATAAGTCATGTGCTCCAGCCCCCTAATCATTTTTGTTGCCCTCCGTTGGACCCTTTCCAATTTATCCACATCCTTCTTGTAGTGTGGGGCCCAAAACTGGACACAGTACTCCAAATGAGGCCTCACCAGTGCCGAATAGAGGGGAATAATCACGTCCCTCGATCTGCTGGAAATGCCCCTACTTATACAGCCCAAAATGCCGTTAGCCTTCTTGGCAACAAGGGCACACTGTTGACTCATATTCAGCTTTTCGTTCACCGTAACCCCTAGGTCCTTTTCTGCAGAACTGCTGCCCAGCCATTCGGTCCCTAGTCTGTAGCAGTGCATGGGATTCTTCCGTCCTAAGTGCAGGACTCTGCACTTGTCCTTGTTGAACCTCATCAGATTTCTTTTGGCCCAATCCTCTAATTTGTCTAGGTCCCTCTGTATCCTGTCCCTACCCTCCAGCGTATCAACCACTCCTCCCAGTTTAGTGTCATCTGCAAACTTGCTAAGGGTGCAGTCCACACCATCCTCCAGATCGTTAATGAAGATATTGAACAAAACCGGCCCCAGCACCGACCCTTGGGGCACTCCACTTGATACCGGCTGCCAACTAGACATGGAGCCATTGATCACTACCCGTTGAGCGCGACCATCCAGCCAGTTTTCTATCCACCTTACCGTCCATTCATCCAGCCCATACTTCCTTAACTTGCTGGCAAGAATACTGTGGGAGACTGTATCATAAGCTTTGCTAAAGTCAAGAAATAGCACATCCACTGCTTTCCCCTCATCCACAGAGCCAGTTATCTTATCTCTTGTGATGTTGGACAAGTGACTTAATCTCTCTGTGCCTCTGTTCTCCATCTGTAAAATGAGGGTCATAGTGTTTTCTTTTCCAGCTATTTGTCTGTCTTCCTACTTGGATTGTCCCTGCCCTAATAAGTACAATCAATTAGTAGGAGTATGTACAGTGCCTAGCGCAGTGGGGCATCTAGCCACATCTGTATTAATACTAGTAATAATAATGATGATGCTTTTAATAAGAGGCCTTTCTGCTCCATCCATAATCCCATAAATCAGATTGTTTTCCATTCCTGTTTTGTCAGGATTGGAGTTGCCAGAGATGGATGCCATGAATGCTGGGCCCCAGGCCCTCAAAGATGCATTTCTGAATTCAAGGGGACAGCTTTCACATTGGAGACCTGCGCATGCGCTATCTTGTCATAGAAACTTTAGGCAAAAAAAGCAGAAGCTGACCTTGCTCCTCTGAAAATGGCTTTGCAAGTATGGCCTGAATTTGTGTGTGTACTCCCCTCCCTCCTCCCACAAACACGAGTCGTTTGCATATGGAGGCACCTCATTAGCACATCAGGTGATGAGGTGCGAGCATTTCGCAGTTTTAAAAAATATGCTCTTATCTATTCTTTCCCTTCCTGCTAGTAGCTATACTAAAAATAACCAGGGCCCTAGACTAACCTCTGTATGCACCTATGACTAGGACTTGAACCCTTTTGGGATTGTGCGTTTCTTAAAGTTATGGACACAGCTATAGATCAAAGGAGCAATCGCTTTTTTTTTTTTAATGTCAAGAAGCTGCTGGTCAGTTGACTATTATTATTAATTTGTATTTTGGTTGCAATCTTCTGGTCCTAATCAGGATATAGGCCCTAAAGTACTGGATGCTGCACAAACATAAAAGTCAGTCCCTGCCCCTTAGGCTTGGTCTGCACTAGCAACTTATGTTGGTAGAACTATGCAGTTATACTGACCTAACTCCGGGTGTAGATGGTGCTATGTCAACGGGAGGGCTTCTCCTGTCAATACAGCTTCTCGGGGAGCTGGATTACCAACGCTGACGGAAGAAACCCTCCTGTTGACCTAGGTAGTGTCTTCCCTGAAGCACTACAGTGGTGGAGTTACATTGATGCAGCTGCACCACTCTAGCCTTTAAGCGTAGAGAAGCCCTTGGAGTCTACAATCTAATATTATAAAAGATCCAAGAAAAGTATGTAATGGACAAAAGATGGGAATTGGGGAGGGAGGCTGATGGTAACAATGGTATGAACACACAGTACAAGGGTAGGTGGGTGGGTTTCATAGCACAGAGTAAAGTGACAGAGCTCAGTGTAGCCTGATGCCAAGAGTTGCCAACTCTTCTGAGTTTATTGAAAGTCTTGCAGCATTTGTTGTTTTTTCTTATAGCATCAGCTCCTGGACTCAGTTTTGTGAGAATCTTCACTTTCATTTTTAAAAAGTCACTCTCTAGCCCTCAGGAATGCAGAGAAAAGTTTGAAAGCATGACTAAAGGAACCCCAAAAGACTCAGAAACATAGAGGCAAATAAAAAGAATCTAACATTTATTATTATTTAAAAATCTCATGATTTTGGAGAGCCTGACTCATGATTTTTGCATGTTTGAGTTGCCAGTAGTAAGGCTGAACAGTGTAGGGCAGATCTGAGCTGGAGCATAATGGGTTAAAGCAACAGAGTGGAGTATGTAATGAGTACTGTAGGACAGGCCTGAGCTGTGGGAGAAGCCCTGTGGGAGGGATCTGTGCTCATCCAGAACCCCATTGACCCAAATCCACTGGCTGCATTAACCCGTGTAGATCCGTAACTAGAAAGCGGGAGGTGACTCTGCCAGTGTTAGGCTCTGCATTGCTCCAAGCATTCAGGTGATGCTTGCAGTGTCCTCAAAAAGATCCCAGTGCCTGGCTGCTCCCACCTGGCAGATTGAGAAGGCTGGAATCCCGGGAGTCAGTCCAGGAACTGCCCCTCCCAGGCAGGAGGGGGGCAGCATGTTGCCTTTGTGTCACACACAGACTAATCCTTGCTCTTCCCCAGCCCTGGAATTGATGCCTTGTTTCCTCCAGAGCGCTCCTCCCGTGTGGGGTACATTCCTGGAAGAACTTTGCCTGCGACACAACAGATCAACAGGCCCAGGCTCAAGTCACCTCTCCTCCCTGAGATCAATACAATGTTGGCGTGTGATGCTGGGGCTGGCATCACCTGCTCCTTTCAGGTCTGGCATTGATTAGCTGCAGCCTGCAAATAGAACTAGAGCGGTAATACTGTGTGACCTCGATAACCCCTCCTCAGGAGCCTGCTGGAGCCAAGGGGCTTCTCACCACCATTGCAGCCAATAGAACCATTTCATTAGTCTGGAAAGGTTAATTGCATTGAAAACTGGCATCGTCCTCAGCGCGTGACCATCATAAAACTGCACAGCAGTGCAAGGCCTGGAACCTTCCCAGGGAAGGGGGAGCACATCTGAGTTCTGAGCATGAACCAGCTCCACCCCACTGCACTTCTGAACAGAAATAGTCAGACCCCAGGTTTTCCTCTCTTGTGTCCAGTCCATTCCTCCTGCTGCTGCCCAACCCCCTCTTCACTTCTGCTTACCCTTTATGTATCCCATCCCGTGTGGGTGTGGGTGGGTGGGTGGGGTGGGGGTGGGGAGGCTTCTGAGCTGGTGAAAGCTATTCCCTTGTTATACATCAGTCTGTAGAGCGGGGTGACCAAAGGGCAGATTGTTGGCCACGTGCAGCCCACGGAATCCTGTCCTGCAGCCCACAGCTGCTTGAATGGTTAATACAGATGTGTGGCCAGTAGGAGCATTGCAGGCTGGGATCTGTAGTCTCTGTGCACCACAACTCTGTGCTTACGATAAGGCAATTGCATTCTTCTCTATTTTATGCCAGTTAGATGCAGAGCTTGGGCTTCTGGCAAGTTGTTGCTACAACTCTTGGCTGGGTGTAGTTTGGGGTCCCCCTGCTGCAAATTGCCATATTTACATTTTGCATCCTTCCCGATTTACATTACAATCACCACCTCTGCGGAAACCAGTAGGACAAGCTGATTTTATTAAAGGTTTGTCCTTCATCTCAGGCATTTTATTGATAATATAAAATAAAAATTATATATTTTGCAAGATGAAAATTCCTCCCAGAGAGAATTGTTAATGAATCTGCTCTAGGGACCATGTATATTTATTTACATGTCTGTTAGCTTTTGGTTACAGGATCATATTTTGTGTTTCCTTGGGCCTTTTCTTGTATAAAAGATTGTGTGAGAAGAACACCCCAAATAAATCAGCCAGCCAGGGCATTACAAATCAAAAAAAGTTCTCCAAGCATCTGAATCCCTAAAGATTTTGAGGATCTAGTTAGTATGTTTTCTAGTAGCCGAAGAGACAGCCATTTTTGGTGGAGGATGGTCTTGTTCTTAAAACACAGGGCTTGGAACTGAGACTGGGGTTCTATTTCCAGCTCTGTCACAGATTTCCTTTGTAACTTTGGGCAAGTGCTTTCACCACTCTGTGCCTCAGTTTCCCAACCTGTAAAATGAGGATAGTGACACTAACTGATCTTGTGTTTTGAGGTGTGATTCATAAATGTTTATAAAGTGCTTTGAGATCCTCCAGTGGAAAGTGTCAGAAAAGGGCAAAGGATTGTTGATGTGTTTGGAACAGTGAGCTTGGCACATCAGAGCTTTCAGCTCAGTCATGGACAGAGGTGCCTGGGCAATAGTTGGGCTCTTTTATCTCTAGCTTTAGCTACTTATACAAAATCTCCTCTTTTCCTTTTCTTTGCCTCCCTCTCCTAGCTTACATCCACCCAGGTTTTCCCACCCAACAGGAACTTCCCTCAGCTCTCTGCATTTCTTCTGTGCTCGTTGTGACAATGCAGAGCACAGACTTCAGAGAGAAAAACATATTCTTTAAAATACGAGGATTTCCACTGCTGAACTGTGGGAGAGCTGAAGATGGGTGTGGAGATGAGGTGTAAGAGCTGCCACCTTCTAAACACCATCCTCTGTGGCAGACTCAGTCACATTCTTACTCTAGGATGTGTGTATTGTGGCATCACAACTCAGTGTTATGATATCCTGATGTAGCCAGCACCACATCAGGTTTAATGTCTTGTCTTGTAAGCAGCCACTGGACAGCTCTTTTGAAATTGAGACTCCCCTTCAGCCACAAGCAGGATGGTTTGCTATCTGGGACCCCTGCCTGCTGGAGATGCAGCAGTGTTGAAATTCAGCTGTCAGAACTAGAAGGATCCCCACTTTGTTAGATTTAGCCCCCTTCCGGGCAGGTACTAAGGCTCAGTAATTCCCATGAAGAGGAGAATATGGTGTGCAGGGACCTCCTGCAGCAGCTTGAAGGGAAGGAAGGAAAGAAAGAGCCAAGTGGAGGTCTGAAGGGTGAAAAGAAGAGAGGAGGATGAGGGGATGTCTTGTCCATGTCAGGAGGGCTGTTTTTGTATTTTGAATTGCTGTTCCCATGTGCGCTGGACTCTCAGTGGGAAGGGCACAGCGAATAGCTCTCTCTTTAATACAGTGTGTTTTATCTCCACAGACTTCTTGCAGACTTAGTTTAAAGATCTCAGCTCAATACCATTAGTGTATCTCTGCTGAAGGCCCTTTATAAAATTGATTAGAAAGTGGGCTTTTGCGTGTGTGTGTGTGTGTGTGTGTGTGTGTGTGTGCTCTAATCTGATTTGAGTCCGAGATGGTATCTTTAATTCAGTGCATCGCAGCAACTAACTCACAAACTTCACCGAGAGTCAGGGCCCCTAATTTGGTTTGAGAATACATTAGCAAAACGAGCTCAGAAGGCCCCTTTTGGGAGGGGGTGCTGTGGGGAGGTGGGGGTGGAGTGACTTGATGGAAAAGAGTAGTGGATTTAACCAAGATCCTGGGCATGATATTCCTGCAGTGGTTCCTAGGAGAAAAAAAAGAGCAAGATTGATTGATTGCTAGGCTTGCACAAATCATGGAGAACAAAGTGAACCTCAAAGCAGGCTTAACCCTTTCCCCTCCAGGCAAACAAAGGCCTAAAGAGCTGTTCATTCAGCACTGTTTCCTCCTTCCACGTTCTTTCCTCTCCTATCTGTGTAAGTGCCTCAAATAGTTGCAAATGGTGTAGAATTGAAGCTACATTGCTGCAGTGACATACAGTCCACAACGTCAAAACCTTTTGGGGCTGTTCTGATCAAAATACCCTTCAGCCATGCTGTCATTGCTGGGAGTGACCGTGAAAACCATAAGGTAGCCAAGACCCATTTCACTCAGTTGAGTAAGCAGGTAGTATGGGATAACCAACTTTGAGGGAAACTGACTTGGCCCTATGGGGAAGTCGTTGCACACAATAACTGCTTTATTGCTGCCTTTAGCTTTTAAATTGATTATTCATTGATTGTATGTGCCAGGAATTGTGTAACATTGCATACCTCCCAAAACCTACATTTCAGTTTAAAAAAAAAAAAATGGACGGGACAGGAAGTAAGAATAATTATTCCCCTTCCCTTGGGGGGAAAAAAAGATCATGTTCATTAAAAAAAAAAAAAGTGCAAAAGGTAGGAAAGTAATTAAGTGTTAGATTCTATAGGGTGATATGATACCTAAGATAGAGAAAAGTAAATATTTATTTTGAAAAGTTAATTACCGAGTTATTAAATATAAAACCTACAGTATATTAATTTTAGTTTAATGGCTGAGGTTTTACATACACAAGATGTCAGGAAACTCCAAATTCTGCTTCCTTTGGTAACCATACTGCAGTCCCCTTGCAATTAGATAATATTTTGTATTACTATGAGTGATGATAACTTTAGTGTTTTAGAGCTAGCTGCCTAGCTGTTGTAATTTGTCCCAGATACATTGTCTTCAAGGGACTTATGCCAATTTACACAAGGTGAGGGTCTGGCCCTCAGTGTGGCGAGTGTGCCAAATTTTTGAACATAGGTGTCTAAATCATGCCTGCAAAATATTCACGGGCAAACGCACAAGTATTTGTATGCACAAAGACGTGTGCACATAATTGCACATGCAGATACATACTTGTGGGCAGTTGAGTCTGCTTTCATTTTTGAAGCAAAAATGCATGTTTTCTATGTAAAATGCATGTTCATACAAGTATTTTTAGGGGTGCAATTTAGGTGACTTTGAAAATATGGCCCTCTACGCAATGTGTCCATGTCACACTTGTTTTGGAAAGTGTAATATTGAATTTCCTGACTTCAGTCCATGTAAAAGCTTAATCATAATGTTCCTTTGGGATTTTTTTGCACTTGAATCCCTGATTAAAACAACAAACAAAGATCAGAGATGTCCCTGAGAGCATGGCATATTCAGTGACGTTGCTCTTGTAGTTTTCAGAGGCCCTTCGCTCTGTGCTACTTCTAGACCATCTTTTGTGGGGAGGGAGGATGATCTATTTAAAAAGGACAGTCCAGAAGCGATCCCTCAAAATCAGGAAGCTTTTTTGATATCCTGGGATGATCTGACAGGTAGGCCTATCACTGTCACTTGAATTGAAACAGGATACGCTGCTTGATTCGAACATATCCATACCTGGCCACCATATTATTTAGCCTGACCAAGTAACTCCATGCCCTTCAAACTGTATCCCCGTATGGTTAAATGATTTCCCTGTTTCTACCTTCCCTGACAAACTGCTGAGGTCAGCGATTTCAGTTCAGTAGCTTGCTCCAGTGAATTTGAGTTCTATACCAACCTACCCATCCAGTCAGCATCGCAGTGCAGAGAAATAATCCAATTTTACTTGATTATTAATAATTACTCTCTGCTGCTATTTTTTGAGTTGATTGATTAGAATAAACACTGATCCAAGGGGACTCCCTCCCCTTCACTTCCATCCACCCTGATCTTTGGGGGTACAGAGACCGCACAGGCAGCAGGAGGGGAAAGTGGGTTACAGGGATATTTAATATTTGGGAGAGACAGATGAAGGGTTCTTTCAATCCCTTGTAGCCTGAAACTCTATCCAGCAGTTCTGGAGCAACAGAGGAACTTTAAAGCATTTGTGGATTTGCCAGAAACCTAAACATCTCAGCTAAATTACACACACAAAAATAGGAAAATTAAAACTGATGGGACTAGCTGTTTGTGCTGGGTCAGGAGCAGCCACACCCAGGACTGCAACCCAATCCTCACGGCTCCCTTGCTGACCCATTCTGTAGTGTATCAAAGGTGGTACCTTCACACAAGTTCCCTGTAGGTGCCTAGGGGTGAGCAACAATACAGTTGGTATCTCAGCAGTCTACAACAGGTGACTTTTCACTAGGAGGGTGGTGAAGCACTGGTATGGGTTACCTAGAGAGGTGGTGGAATCTCCTTTAGAGGTTTTTAAGGTCAGGCTTAACAAAGCCCTGGCTGGGATGGTTTAGCTGGGGTTGGTCCTGCTTTGAGCAGGGGGTTGGACTAAATGACCTCCTGAGGTCCCTTCCAACCCTGAGATTCTATGATTTGCTAGGTAGCTGGTGTGATCTGTTGAATAGCTGTTGTCACTGCATACTGGGATGCTCTCTTGTCAAGTGGCTGGTGCTCCATTCTGGTTAATTCTTGTCGTCTGAGCTTGGGGATTCACTTGAGTTCCTTCTGTTTTGAGGATATTGCTGTTTTTGGGAGGAGAAAGTTGTTTGGACTTGGACTGAATTTTCTGCGTCTGTGAAGGTACAGCACTTATCAAAGGCACGTGGAACTTAGGATGGGTGGTGGTTGTTTGCTTGTTATGAATTCAAGTAAATAAAGGGGTCATTCATAGAGGGACTCTTTTAGGGTGGCTGTTGCTCCTGAAGATTCCTTATAGGATGATCTGCACAGGGTGGGTGAACTTGCTCACGGCTAGCCAGGGCCAGCTCTGGCTTTTTTGCTGCCCCAGGCAAAAAAAAAAACGACTGCCTGCGGCCCTGCTGCCCCAGCCGGAGCACCGGCGGGGAGGGCGGCATGCCCGCAGCCCCGCTGCCCCGGCCGGAGCGCCGGCGGGGAGGGCGGCATGCCCACTGCCCCGGCCGGAGCGCTGGCGGGGAGGGCGGCATGGAGGGCAGCATGCCCGCGGCCCCGCTGCCCCGGCCGGAGCGCCGGCGGGGAAGAGCGCCACCCCCCACGGTTTGCTGCACTGGTGCGGCCCCTGCGGCTAGCAGTGAAATCGTCTCCCTGGGGTCATTGTACTACTGGATGTCACCGAAGGACTGCGACATGTTAATTGACTCATTGCTTCCAGTGATACTCAAAGGAGTTGTACTGCAGTTGCCACCAGTTGGGTATCTAGCATCCTCAGCAATACATGTAGTGTGACTGATGCTACAATTTGTTAGCAATGTTTATTAGAATTACTATTGACTTCTGACGATTTTGTATCGTTGTGGCAGGTCTGCTCACCCCCTTTCCTTCCTTGGAACAGCCTTGCCTTTGATCTAAGTACCTATTTCAAGAAGAGCTTGTTCAGCTCAGGAATGGTAGGCAGACGGGCCTCCAGCGGGAACCTTGGAAATCTGACCCTCAAAACTAAAGGCAATGGGTGGCACTACTTTTTACCATATCCATCCGGGTACATGTGTCCTGTATTCTCAGGTCCAATTCCCACTGGAGTCAATGGGATTCTCACCATTTAACTTTAATGGGAACTGGTTCAGGACCTAAATGCAGATGTGGGTATTTCTCTTACCTAATTTCTGATGGTCATTCAGTGGACCTATAAACCATTTGGGTATGATTTAAGTCAGGGGTTCTCAAACTTTTGTACTGGTGACCCCCTTCCACACAGCAAGCCTCTGAGTGTGACCCCCCCTTATATGTTAAAAACACTTGTTATATATTTAACACCATTATAAATGCTGGAGGCAAAGCAGGGCTTGGGGTAGGGTCTGACAGCTCGTGACCCCCTATGTAAGAGTTTTGTGACCCCCAGTTTGAGAACCCCTGATTTAGGTGGTAGATAGGATATTGCTTATCACTTGAAATCATTCTTCCTCAGCAGATTGTAAAAATTCACTATTGTTCAATGGCTCACACAGCTTCTATAGCTCTTATCACAAGTGGATGAGGAAGAAGTTTCATTCAAGCTTATTTCAAAGGGGCTAAAGTGTTCAGGTCACTTTTGCAAGTCCAATATGCAGTCAGGATTTCTGAACCTCTTACCAGACACTAGCACCAAGTTCATCCTGTAGCAGGAGAATCGGTGTAAAGCTTAAATGGCACCATATGGAAAAACAGACCAGGATTTCTCCATGAGCACTCAGCTTTCAAAACGGTGTTTGGTTTTAGCTGTGTGAAGCCTACGACATGTGGCTAATCCCCCTACCCTGTACAAAGCTTTGCATAATACAGGGTGACCGCTTCACATGAATTAAGGGCAGAGCATCCACTGTACTTGTGAACTGTCAAGGTTTCTCTTTTAGCATTAGAGCTTTTAAAGTTATTTCACTGTAGTTTGCATGCCTCCCTCTTTCTTCACCATTAACCTCCCTATTTATATGGATAAGTGTCAAAATAGAAGCCCTTTCCATATACAATACATATGTAAAGAGTAGACATGAAATGCTGTATCTTCTGTACTGCAGATCAAGACCGAACAAAGCAGGGTTCAGAGACAGAATGTGTCACAGGTAGATGGAGTTGGGATTGGAACTGTTCAAATAACAGATTTTTAAGTTCACTGGCAGTCCCAAAATATTGGGGAGGGAAATCACTTCAAGTTGACCCGAAAACTACTTCAGGTCAAGCTAAAAGTTTTGTTTGATCCAAAATTAAAATTTTTCATTTAAATTCTGAGCAATTATTTAAAAATATAATTGAAGGAAATTCCAAAATGGACAGTCTTTTTGATCCAAAAAATCTAAACAATTTGTTTAGAACATGTCAAAACAAAACATTTTGATTTCTTTGGAATTTTTTTTCCCTTCTAGACTAACAGTTGGGCAAAACTGACACAAAGCCGTGAGCCAAATCAGCTGGGAGGAAGAATTTAATAAAAAAAATGTGAATGATCATTGGAAATTATTTAAGAACACTTTACTAGATGCCCAAAAAGCCACAATCGAGGAAGAAGGCTGTATTGACAGGAAGAAAGCGAATGTTGTACCAATATTTAAAAAGGATAAACAGAATGACCCAGGTAATTCTAGGTCTGTCAGTCTGACATCGATCCCAGGCAAAATAATGGAGCACCTGATATGAGACTAGATTAATACAGAATTAAAGAAGGGTGATATCATTAATGCCAATCAACATGGGTTTATGGAAAATAGAGCCTGTCAAACTAACTTGATATCTTTTTTGGATGAGATTACAAGTTTGGGTGGTACAGATAATAATGTTGATGTAATAGACTTCTATAATGTGCTTGACTTGGTACAGCATGGCATTTTGATTTAAAAAAAATAACTAGAATGATATAAAATTAACCTAGCACACATGAAATAGATTAAAAGATGGCTAACTGATAGGTTTCAAAACGTGTTTCTAGTGCAGGGGTGGGCAAACTACGGCCCGTGGGCTGTATCCGTACTGCCAGCCATTTTAATCCGGCCCTCAAGCTCCTGCTGGGGAGCGGGATCTGGGGCTTGCTCTGCTCTGGCACTCCAGCTGGGGAGCAGGGTCAGGCACCGCTCTACGCACAGTTCCTGGAAGCAGCAGCATGTCCCCTCTCTGTCTCCTATGCATAGGGACAGTCGGGGGCTCTGCTCCGCACACTGCCCCCACCCCAGTCGCTGCCCCTACAGCTCTCATTGGCCAGGAACCACAGCCAATGGGAGCTGCAGGGGCAGTGCCTGCGGACGGGGCACCACGCAGCAGAGCCGCCTGACTGTGCCTCCGTGCAGGAGCCAGAGGGGGGACATGACACTGCTTCCGGGAGCTGCTTGAGGTAAGAGCTGCCCAGAGCCTGGACCCCTGAGCCACCCCTGCCCCAACTCCCTGCCCCAGCCCTGATCCCCCTTCCACCCTCTGAAGCCCTTGGTTCCAGCCCAGAGCACCCTCCTGCACCCCAAACCCCTCATCCTCCACCCCACCTCAGAGCCTGCACCCCTAGCCAGAGCCCTCACACCCCCCTGTGCTCCAACCCCCTGCCCCAGCCCTGATCACCCTCGCACCCTCCAAACCCCTCGGTCCCAGCCCAGGGCACTCTCTCCTACACCCCAAACTCCTCATCCACAGCCCCACCCCAAAGCCCGCACCCCCAGCCCGAGCTCTCGCCTCCTCCCGCACCCTGAACTCCTCATTTCTGGCCCCACCCCGGAGCCCGCACCCCCAACCCCAATTTCATGAGCATTCATGGCTCGCCATACAATTTCTATACCCAGATGTGGCCTTTGGGCCAAAAAGTTTGCGCATCCCTGTTCTGGTAGAGCCCACAGGGATCGGTTCTTGGCCCTACGCTATTTAACATTTTTACCAATGACCTCAAAGAGAATGTAAAATCACTTCTGATGCCGTTTGCAGATGACCTAAAAATTGGGGGAGTGGTAAATAATAAGGACAAGTCACTGGGTACAAGCAAACAATATGCATTTTAATATATCTAAATAGAAATTGTATACATCTAGCAATAAAGAATGTTGGGCCTACTTACAGGATCGGGGACTCTGGCCTGGGAAGCAACTCTGAAAAAGATTTGGGTGTTGTGATGGATAATCAGCTGAATGTGAGCTCCCAGCGTGAAGCTGTGGCTAAAAGGGCTAATGCAATTCTTGGATGCATAAACAGGGGAATCTTGAGGAGTAGATGTTATTTTTCCTCTGTATTTGGCACTGGTGTGACTGCTGCTGAAATACTGGGCCCACTTCCGGGGTCCGCAGTTCAGGAAGGATGTAAATAAATTTGAGAGGGTTCAGAGAAGAGCCACAAAAATGATTAAAGGATTAGAAAACATGCCTTATAGTGATAGACTCAAAGAGCTCAATCTATTTAGCTTAAGAAAGGGAAGGTTAGGAGGTGACATGATTACAGGCTAGGAGTACCTACATGGGGTACAAATATTTAATAATGGGCTGTTCAATCTACCAGAGAAGGATATAACTTCATCCAGTGGCTGAAAGTTAAAGCTAAACAAATTCAGACTGGAAATAAGTTGTAAGTTTTTAAGGGAGAGTAAGTAAGTAACTGGAAGAATTTACAAGAGTCATGGTGGATTCTCCATTACTTCCAGTTTTGAAATCAAGATTGGATGTTCTTCTTGAAGACTTGCTCTAGGAATTACTTTGGGGAAGTTCTATGGCCTGTGTTATATAGGAAGTTGGACTAGACGATCACAGTGGTCCCTTTTGGGCTTGGAATCTATGAATCTATAAAAGTCAGTAAACGTTTGTTTCACCAAATCTGCATTTTTTCACAAAAGTTTGAGAAGTTTTGCCTAGCTCTAGTTGGGATGTAACAGAAGAATGGGTTGTGTGGAGATGGGGGTCAGGAGATGGCTGGAGTCCGAAATAGAACCCAGGAAGATGGAGATAGATAGCTCTGACAAAGTTCCTCCTCTACCTCGGTGGGTCCTGCGCTTATTGGCGGATTTTTGTTTGTCTCAGAGATCTTCCCCTCTGGTAGAACCCACAGTCCAGATCAACTCCTCCTGTGACAGGAGTTGGGAGGTTTGGGGGGAACCCGGGCCCGCCCTCTACTCTGGGTTCCAGCCCAGGGCCCTGTGGACTGCAGCTGTTTAGAGTATCTCCTGGAACAACTGCACGACAGCTACAACTCCCTGGGCTACTTCCCCATGGACTCCTCCCAACACCTTCTTTATCCTCACCACAGGATCTTCCAGCAGTACGCCTTCTCACTCTCAGCTCCTAGTACCTCTTGCTCCCAACTCCTCGCACGCAACCTCCTTCCACCGCTCCTGACATGCGTGCCTCACTGACTCACTGGGAGGCTTTTAACTAGTTTCAGCCAGCCCCTGATTGGCTGCAGGTGTCTCAATCAACCTCCCTGCCTTCTGGAAAGTTCTTGATTGGCCCCAGGTGTCTTAATTGACCCGGAGCAGCTTTCATTTACTTATCCTGGTACCATGGATTTGTTTAGCCTGGGGTTAATATATCTATCTCCCAATACTTTCCTATAGCCATCTGGCCTTGCCCCGTCACATAGCGTAGAGTGATAAAGTTCTTGAGTCACAGGGAAGTGAGTTTAGGGTGCAGTGAGATGGTGCTGCAGGCAGGTAGAAGGAAAACAGAGTTGGTCTGAATGATGCTAATACTCATTGGAACATGTTTACAAAGTATATGTAAGGCTTCTGTTTGTCAAGGGTTATTAATATCATTTTCCAGGGTTTATTTTTAGCAATTTTTGAGTTTTATGTAGGTGTCCAAAAACTGGGGGCTTTCTCTTCGTATATACTGTAACGAGTAATCTCTTTGTAATGTTTGTTAGTGCATTTTAACATAGTATATTTCAAACAGTACTGTGTTAAAATGCACTTGGGAACCTTTTAGTGTTCACCAGCAGGGTCTACATGGACCCATAAATGCTCAACGTGTTAGTGTACTTTCAAAATCACAGCCCTGTTGTCCACATTACTGCTCCGTGTAGACGAGCCCTTGGATACAAGTAACCATTTCTGGATTTCATTTTTTTTTGTTTCAGGGTGTTTTATGTTTTTATTGATTATAACCTAAAATAAGAAACCCTAAGTATATGTTGTGTTCCCATCTAGCGGCTAGTCCACATAGAAGAAACCTGCTTACTACTACTGCCAGCTAGTGGAGTTACTCCTTTAGTTGAAATGGCAGAGGTCCTGTGCTTTGGTGCTGAAGGAATGGGTTCAAACCCTACTGACAACTTCTGGTAGAGGTCATTATGTGAGCACTTAAGATAAAATCTAGCCATCATGTTTAATTTACTCATTCTCATAATATCTGTATGCTTCATATTTCCAAGTACTGTATAAACATTAATGGATTAACCCTCACAATGCTCCTGGGAGGTGGATCAGTCAATTGGGGAAACTGAGGAACAAGGTGTTGAAATGACTTGCCCAAGTCTATAGAGAAGGGTGTCAGAGTTGGAATAAGAACTTGGAATTGACTCTGTGCACAGTGCTCAGTGCCCTATATCATGCTGCCCCACTGTGATGATGATGATGAACAAGAGAGAGGGAACTGAGCTATATAATGGGTCTCAAGGGCATGCATGGGGCTAGAGAATACAGTGCCCACTGGAAAAATAAAAGGTTAGGGTGCACAATAAGTCACACACACTGTATTTGCGACAGAATGCTGAGTCAGTAGAGGACACTCAGAGGGAGTAAGACATACTAGGGTATATGGCTCTGGGGAGACAGGGCTTAAGAGTTTAGAACAGGTTGGAAGGAGGTAGGGCTGGGATAAGGCTTAGTCTCATGAAGTCAGGGTTGAGCTATAGATCAGGTCAAAGATAGCTGGAGGCTGGCTAGACACTGTAAATGAGGTCAGAGGGTGTGAAGCTATAGATTCTGTCTTTACACATCACATAGATCTCATTCCAGTATATTATACTGAGAGTTTCATTTATGTAATGTGGATGTTTTATATGGACTTGTTTATTTTTAACCCCCAGGTGGCCAGCAGTTTCCCATTTTGTCAGACATGTAGACGCTCAATGTGGCTGGGCTGGGAGGCAGAGTTCAGGTCCGGATAAAGATTTTGCAAAATGGCCTTTAAAAATTCATAACCCCCACAAAAGCGGCAAGTTCAAATGTTCTGGATTGAGTCAGAAGCAGAATATCTGGGGCCTGATTCTCCATTGCCCGGCACCTTGTGTTGCCATTTATGCAAAGTGAGTGTAAAATGCTACCAAACCAGAATGGTGGTATTATACACCCATGTTGAATGGATGTAAATGACTGAGCACGGTGAGAATATCAGTTTTGTGGTGATTTTTATCCTCCATAGCCAAATGTAGAATCCTGACTGAAGAGATAAGGGGGGGGGGGGGTGTGGGTGTGTGTGACCGTGCGAGCGAGTGTCCCCCTGGGGGCAGTCATGGTGGTGTGAAAAGTAGCAGTCTATCAGCTAGTTGGGGATGTTCTTGTGACAGAGGAATGCTCCTATTCCTTTGAGCATGTTTATTACTTAACTCCACAGGGAGAGCTGCTTCTGTGCTCTAACAAAGTAATCTTCTGTCCCTCCATTTGAGAATACATCCATGTGGCACTGGAGGATATATTATCTAGTTGATCCCAGAAGAAAGGCTCTTTCAACATCAGTGGGATGACATGGCGCTGGACAGAAGCTTTCTGTGGCAGATCCACCTCAGCAGCTTTATCTGCAGAAGGAGCTGGATTTTTTTGAAAGCAAGAGGTAGCCATGCGATCAGAAAGTAATTGCCTTCCAGAAAAGGTTGTTGTTGACAGAAGCCCAATAAGAGGGAACCCTTCTATGCGGGAGTACAGGGCTGACCTCCATGTGTGTGCCTCCCTTTGTGTGTTTTTATGAATAGTCTGTGTTCGTTTGGGGTTGCTATTTTTAGTTGGTTTTATGTTTTCTTTGCATTTGTTTTTTTTTTTAAAGAAGGGACAGTGTAAAAGAAGGTACTGAGAGGGTGGATACTGACACCTGCCACTTGACAGGGGTATGAAACTTTTGGAATCCTGACCCATGTCATGTGATTTAGGCCAGGAAATATAGATCAGTCTCTTACCAGCACTTTTGTGTGTCATGCTGTTACTGCGCCACCTCCAGAACTAGCCATGTTTCCTCCTCTCTTCAAGGCTGCAATCAGGAGTTAAGAGGATTCTCTTTCCCCAAACTCGAGTGCAATGCCCTGTTTGCATCCTGTGTATTACTAAACCCCAAAATAGCCAGGAGAAAAATAATATCTTGGAAGCCACCCCATCTGCCACTGATTGGTTTTCAGTTCACACTACTGGCCCGTAATCACAGATTGATTTCCAATTCCCATATCTCTGAATTCTCACGTCTCCAACCTAGTAAGCTCAGTCCCATCTGGAAGATGGACCATCAGAACCAGCCATTCACAGGCTAGAGCTGACTTACCCCCTGGAGAACTCCAGCTGGCAAATGCCTGGCAAACTCCTGATGTCAATGTGTTCATGCTCCTGCTTATTCCTGCCCTGTCTCCAGCCCCCACACACTTCCCTTTCTGCACATCTGTTCCCCTTCATCGCAAGACTGTCTGTCCATCACCCTTTCTTTCTACGCACCTAATGGAGGGTGGTAATCCCGTTAGGTGCTTGCAGCAGGCGCTGCCGAGTTTGCTCGCAGCGCCTGTGCCAGGTCGAGTGTCATTGCCAGCAGCACTCTTGGCGGGATGAAGGTTGCATTAGTGAACAGTAATTGAAATGCAAAATAACATTTTGATCGAGCGAGCAGGCTGTTTATTTATCAGATCAATAGCCAAAATGCCCCATCTGGAGAAGTCAGCGTGATAATAAGTGATAGCATTCCAAGGGCAAACGGAACGCACGCAGTATGGAGGACATGCCGTCAGGGTGGGCTGGACTGTCTGAAACATGCTCCCCTATGGCTCCCCTTCACCCTTCCCTGCAGAGGGCAGCCCCTCTCCTACCAGCAGCCACTAAGAGCTGCACCCTCATTTCTGCCCCTCAGGAAAGAGAATGAACATCTCTAAAATATCAGATTCAGTGTAGTGCAGATGTACGGAAAATCATGAGACATTCTCCCTTTCATGTCCCAGTAGACGCACGGCTCGGATGCAGGGTGCTGCTCACAGATATTGTGCCGCTGGTAGGCAATGATTTTCTTCTTTACTTAGTATGTTGTCTGTTGTAAAGCTCTGTGTACAATTATGCTGCTATATAAATATTAAATCATAGTTGGACAATGCAAGGGACCCATCACCATGGTATTTAGGCACATGTAGAGAGGGAGAGCGGGTGTGTGTGTAGCATAAATCTATATTCTACATGCATGGTATACATTTACCACATATACATATACGCGCACACACGTAATATCACATACACCTCTCCCTCAGCACATCTGTATAATGTGGCCTGGATACCATGGTGGTGGATTCATTACAAATTCCTAATTGATTTAATATTTATACTACTTCAGTACATTATATTTAGATATACACACGTAAGTATAGAAACTGATTTGTTGCAGATTAATTTCTATCTGTTTCATTCTTTCATTTATGTGGCTGATCCAAAGTCAGGTCAATTTTTATTTGCTTAACAGAGCTGCCAAATGTTAGGAAAATCCGCCCAAATCTCCATTGTCTTTCTGTGCGCCTCCTGGCCTGAAGTCCCAGCTGAAAACCACCTTCTCCCATATACACTCAATGAAGCCCATCTGACCCACAATGCTCACCTTAGGCAGATACACAGTGGAAGTCTGTCTCTGCCATATAGGCAGATGCAAATCTCCTCCTCCCTGGGTTGCTCATGTGCGTTGTTCTGTCTCTCTGTTGGCATCTGTTTGTCTGTTAGTAGAAATATTGAGAAAGGAGAGCAGGAAGTAAAGCTGACATTGAAGTAGTTGTGAGTTTGATCTGTTTCCCTTGTGTCCCTGAGGAATAACGCAAGGCAGAGTGACAAATTCCAGGGATGTGAGAGAGGATTCCAGCTTCTCAATTGAAATAATTGCTTTGATATTTTTGTATTTGATTATTTTTATTTTCCATCCAGTGATGTCATGTGCTTTGGGAAGGTACAGGGAGAAATTTCATGTTTGGTTTGGTTTGGGGTTTTTGTGTGTGTTGGTGCTCAGAGAAGTGAAAGGCACCTAGAACTGGCTAAAAATGAATGCAAGATGTGGGCATTTGCTGTGCATTTTTCCTTCACACAGCTGTCCCAAAGCACTTGAGACCTGACTTCAGAACCCCTTGCTGTTCCAGTTCTGTTGCGCTGATGAGCCTCAGTCATGATCTGCAGATCCATTCCAGTCCTGGACTCCATATTCTGTATAGATATGGATACAGACATGTATAGATGTAAAACCATTAAGAACATAAGAACGGCCATACTGGATCAGACCAAAGGTCCATCTAGCCCAGTATCCTGTCTTCCGACAGTGGCCAATGCCAAGTGCCCCAGAGGGAATGAACAGAACAGGTAATCATCAAGTGATCCATCCCTGTCGCTCATTCCCAGCTTCTGGCAAACAGAGGCTAGGAACACCATCACTGCCCATCCTGGCTAATAGCCATTGATGGATTTATCCTCCATGAATTTATCTAGTTCTTTTTTGAACCGTGTTATAGGTACATAGATTAGATACAACACAAATATAATTTGTAAAGCTCTGCAGAATCCGAGAGGAAAGGTTCTCTATACATGGAATAAATTATCACTATAAGAAAAGGACCTGCTCATTGCAAGGGTGAACTTTATCAATACCCTTGGACTATAACTGGTATTGAATTTTGTCAATAATTAGGCATTCTCAGTACCAGATTATATCGGATAAAAAGTGAAAAAGGTAAAATGCTCCTGTAGTTGTATTTGTGATGCTTTCTAATCATCTATATTGGGCAGCTGGAATTAAAGGTATGTCTGTTTTGTAGTCAGAAGATGTTTCTACTCTTTTGATTTTTTGTTCTTTTAGTCCTAGGATAATTGATATTTTAGGGGCCTGGAATATTGAAAATTTATTACATTCTTTATGACGGTTTCCCAAGAGACTGTGTTTTTCATTGTTATTGGCCACTTCACACTCTGTAACAAGGTGACTGTCCCATATCGCAGTTCTAGTGACATCTCTGATTCCTCAGTCGAACAGTTGGAAGCACTTGCCGTATTTATGAGTGTACAAAGGAGAGAATGAATGCATGTGCCATAAAATTCCAGATTATGGAATTATCTAATAGAACAACAGTTTATCATGACCTATGGCTCCTTCTCATCTCTTCGATCAGTAACGCAAGAGTGCATCGCATGTTGTGGCTGAATTCGGGCTGGGCTTCAGTGCGATGGAAACTTCTTTGTCAGTACGAGGGAGGAGCGGATAGACAGATGGTCTGGAAGGCGGATGAATGAGGTGGATTTAAAATGAAATTTAAAATTTCAAAACCCAGACTGGAATTTGGGTCCAGTGTAAATGGCTACTTGTTATAGCAATGATATGTGTCTTAAGGAAACTGCTAAATAGCTACCAAAGGTGGGTCTTTAAAGGTGAACAAAATTGCATTGGAAACCTTGGGATATCTTAAATTTGTGACTGAAAACAGTGCTGTACATTAAGAGTGGCCTCTGGTACACTTAGGTACATTGGGTGTTTTAGGGACACCAGCAAAGAAATTGGGTTACAGGTATTCCACATTTAGCTAACCCCTCTCTAACTTTCAATATTGTTTGTGAGATTGAGAGGCTGAGAGAAAGGGCAAAAGCCAGACACAGAGCAGGTACGTGCCATGCAAGTGTACTTCACACAACTCTGCCAATGGATCTCAGTCCTTATCTGTAGTGCCTCCCCCACCCTCCACTTCTTTTCAAAACCTGGACTCACCCCTCGGCCCTACAGCTGTACTTCAGTCCTGATTTGCAGCTTTCCTGCCTCCCATCAACTCTGCCATGTGACACGTCTATAGCACCCCTGCTATTTCGTTCCTAATTCCATATACCATTCTGGCAATAGCCCAGGGGTTCTGTGGAAGCCAGACTATGCCAGCTCCTATGCCCATGTTCACACCCTCATCCTACTTTTGTGCCCTCAGTCCTATGACTGCTTCCCGGGAAGTCAGAGAGAAAAAGGCCTGATTGAAAAGCACTAATTGCCCATCGTTATTTTCCGTGCCATAATTTGTGTGGAATGAGATTTCAATCAGTTGTCCAGATCAGGCTGGTTTTGACTAATCTTTATAATGATGAGAAGCTTAATTATAGATTTCTCAAAGAGCTCTGGGTGGAGTCTAGGCCCAGCACACTGCCCCTGACTGGTTCAATTCCTCAAGTGGGTGGAGATGGAAGATAGAGAGGTGCTGTCTTGCTCCTGCTCTGGATTTTGGGGGTGTGTAATGGAGGGAAACTAAAAGGACAGAAAAAGAAATTGAGCAACAAACCGAAGTCAGAGAATCCCCAAGCACAATGAAGTTGAAGAACAGGAGTGCTGGGGTTTCCAGCTGCCTATGTCTAAATAAATCCAGAGTCCACTTTTCAGCAAATACATATTTAGAAGGTAATTCTTTAGTCTCTTTTCACCTTTGTTCCTGGTTTTGTGTCCCTGATTTCTCCATCAATTCAGTGCCACTTCATTTTGTGTAGTGTCTTTTCTCCCAACTCCTTACCCAAACATTTCAGAGTTAAATAATCCCCCACCTCCCTCTGCTATTGTTCAACATGAAGCATAGGCAAAGTTAAGGGGAGATGCTATCAAGGAAGATCTAAAATGTGATAGAGAATTGGTGATGAGGCAGGGAGGAACAAAAAGGCTGATTCAGACTGAAAGAAGTTGCAAAGGAGGAGGCCTTCTCACTGACAGTGCGAAGGTGGTACTGAGGGAAGGTGTCCTAAATGAGCCGAGGGAGCAGGGCAGAATGCTAAAATGAATGGGATTTCAGGGAAGGTGCTGGAGGGTGGCATGTTTGCCTTGCTTTCCACATCTGAGAGCATGGAGGCAGAATTCTGCGCATGCTGGAGTTGAAAGGTTCTATTTTATTCTGTTAGGTTCTTATATAGCACTTATTATCGTAGTGTCTGAAGGACACTGGGAAGGACACTTTAGATACCAAGGTGAAAAGTAGCTTGTAAATACCATAGATAAGTAGACTGTAGAGAAGGGGATTCCAAGAGGAGATGAAGGTCTGGGCTGAGAATTTCGGCAGGGGCTGAGTTGAGGCCTTGGGCATTACATGAGCGATATTGTGGAGGTGGTGTGGTTAGATTTGCAGATACAGGAATGATTGCAGAAGGTGCAGTGTAGTGAGAAGCAGGCAGGCTGGAGACATGAAAAACAGGATTTTAGGGGGGAAATTGGGGTCTTTTTGGATAAATAATGATTCGCAAGTCAGTCTTGGTTTTCATTTTGTTGGGATTTCACCAGTAGCTCTCCATTAAAAGCGTTAGCCCACATAATAAAGCAATTTACTTTGGAAGAAATGCTTGCAATGCACCAGAGGGCAAAATACCATCGGAAGCTGACCTGTTTATGGGAGAGTGAACTGATAATATGTGTCACAGCTCCAGATTAATTGTCTTAATTCATCTGTATAATTCTTCTTACAGTTTACAAACAAGAGAGTCCTCTTAAAGGCGAAGAGAAATAATGAGGAGTAGGACTGGCGGTGGGGTGAGGAGGGGGATAAAAGCTAACAGGAAAACCTGAAAGTCTCCTCACCTCAAGAAGACTCTTATGTTTTTAAAGACATCCAGACAGCTTGTGGGGCAGCTTTTGTCAGTATGATCAGACCTGGGCTATTGATGTGTAGCTGGGATCTAGTTATACAATGGATCAGAGGAATAAAATGTTTCCTGGGCGTTAGACAAGTGATTATTATTTGTGCAAGACTCTGAATTTGAGCATCTATTTCCCCATCCCCCAATTTGCAAGGAAGCGTGGATTTAAGCCTCCCCCTGGCCCCATGCCAGGAATCGATTTCTTTGATCCATTTGCAGGAACTGGGTCTCAGCCAACATCCCATATCAATAGACCTAATATAACCCAGTTCTCTTGTGGCCACCAGTGAGACTGCCCCCTGGAGACCTGCCTCAAGATAGACTTCTCAGGCTGGGGAGCTGTTGGGTTTACTGGCGAACTCACTTGCTTACAGTTTCAATCCATCTCTTTCAACCTCTGGACTCATTAGCTTTTCCTCCCTACAGGAAAATATAAGGCAACCCCCCCCCCCCCCGCCCAAAAAACCACATCTCTGCACAACAAATCAGAGACAAAGGGGCAAGGTGGTTGTAATGTATTTGTACAAAAGAAACCAAATCCAGATCAATAGCAAAGAGAGAAGCAATAGAAAAATACTCCTGCTTAAACTCAAAGTCTGGGCTTCGTTACAACCTGGAACTAAGTCCAGGTTTGGTGGAAGCCATCGAGCACTTGAGGATTTTTACCCCAAATCAGGGCAAATTCAGCAGCCTTCTGCTGTGAGCTGTTCTTTGTGTTTGAGCCCAAAACACAAATCTGATATTAGCGAGTGTACAAAAAAATCCATGTGAACGCAAACCCCTGCAACCCGAAACCATGGGGATTTGCACTACTCTAGAGAAGATGCGCAAGAGACTCAGGAGAAATAGAAACCCAGACAATCCAAAGGGAGGAGCTGCTGGGGAGCTGAAAAGAGCCCTTAGAAAAGCATCTGTAGTCCAGGCCAAAAACATATAAATTAAATTAAGGTTGAGACTCTCTTGACCTTTTAAAGCAACCTAAGCAAAGTGCTTGAGTTTAACCCCCCCCCCCCAAGCTCTACATGCTAGAAACTCCAGAACATCACAATTAAGTTCCAACTTCTAATACCATCTCTAACTTTGCCTAAACCCTGCCCACTTACAGCCCAGAAACTCTTCCCTGCTGCCCTACAAAACTGAAGTTTGCCCTGCTGAGTGCATGAATTCCAACAGGATGCTCTTTAGTTGTAGAACGGGTTAACCCACACCCGCCCTTCCAGCCTACACCAGCTATAGCAGGATCTCTGCTATATAATGGTAAAGTGTCCTGACCAGATCCTGGTATTCTTGGGATTCAGACCTTGCATGAAAAGGGCCACCAAGTTTGTCAGGAAGTGGTACCCAGGTGATGATTCTCTGCCTTCTGCCAGTGCAACATGCAGGGTTCATAATGAGTGGTCAGAGGAATAAGGAAGACTTCAGGAGTATCTGCCCTTCAGATGACATTATGTCATTTATTGACAGACCTGAAAGAATGGAGGGCATGTGGCAATTATGAGCTATTCGAGGTGATAAGCTGTCAAACATGCCTACACACATGGCAGCTTCCCTCTCACCTCCCTTGCTCCACGACATCATCCCTTTGCATATGCAGCCCAAAAATTACATTGGCCATTGTCGTAGCCACATCACATTGCAAATGCTTTTCTGATCTGCTGCCAACTCTCTCCCCTTGGTCTCTCTAGAGTATTCTTCATAGACCGATAGATTCCAAGGCCAGACGGGACCATTACGATAATCTAGTCTGACCTCCTGTATAACACAGGCCATAGAACTTCCCTAAAATAATTCCCAGAGCAGATCTTTTAGAAAAACATCCAATCTTCATTTTAAAATTGCCAGTGATGGAGAATCCACCATGACCCTTGGTAAGTTGTTCCAGTGGTTAATTACTGTCATGGTTAAAAATGTACACTTCTTTCCAATCTGAATCGGTCTAGCTTCAACTTCCAGCCATTGGATCATATGATACCTTTCTCTGCTAGACTGAAAAGCCCATTATTAAATATTTGTTTCCCATTTAGGTACTTATAGACTATAATCAAGTCACCCCTTATCATTCTCTTTGTTAAACAAAAGAGATTGAGCTCCTTCAGTCTATTACTATCATTCTCTTGGCTCGTCTCTGAACGGTCTCCAATTTATCAACATCCTTCTTGAATTGTGATTGCTGCTGGAATATTGTGTCCAGTTCTGGTGTCCACAACAGTGCCAAATACAGAGGTAAAATATCCTCTCTACTTCTACTCAATATTCATCTGCTTATGCATTCAAGGATTGCATTAGCCCTTCTGGCCACAGTGTTGCACTGAGAGTGACTTTTTCAGAGTCTCAGCTTCCCAGGATAGAGTACCCATCCTGTAAGTAGGGCCTACATACTTTATTCCTAAATGTATACATTTCCATTTAGCTGTGTTAAAATGCATATTGTTTGCTTGCACCCAGCTTACCAAGCGATCCAGATCACTCTGTATCAGTGACCGGTCCTCTTCCTAATTTACCACTCCAATTTTTGTGTCTGCAAACTTAATCAGAAGTGATTTTAGGTTCTCCTTCAGGTCATTGATAAAAATGTTAAATAGCATAGAGCCAAGAAGTGATCCCTGTGGGATCCCACTGGAAACATATCTGCTTGATATGATTCCCCATTTACAATTATGTTTTGAAAACCTGTTAGCCATCTTTTAATCCATTTCATGTGTACCATGTTAATTTTATGTTTCAGAGTAGCAGCCGTGTTAGTCTGTGTCAGCAAAAAGAACAGGATTACTTGTGGCACCTTAGAGAATAAATGTGTTAGTCTCTGAGGTGCTACAAGTAATCCTGTTTTTTATGTTAATTTTATATCGTTCTGGTCTTTTGATCAAAATGTCATGCCGTACCAAGTCAAACGCCTTACAGAAGTCTATTTATGTAACCACTATTACCTTTATCAACCAAACTTGTAATCTCATTAAAAAAAAAAGATATCAAGTTAGTGTGACAGAATCTGTTTTCCATAAATCTAAGTGGATTGGCATTAATTATATTCTTGCATCTGGGTTTGATTACTTTTTTCTCAAGTATAGTTACTACACTTTTCTAAGATAATTCTCGTTTTGTTTTTTCTTGCTCATGTTAAATCTCTCTAGGTCCGTTTGGATTATTCCTCTGTTCTCATGAGCATTTTGCAACTCCTCCCAGACTAACATCATTTGCAAATTTCATGAATGTTGTGGGATTATTTTGGTTATAAATCTGTTAGACTCTGTTAACATAGCTTTGAAAAGCAGCCACAACACCCTGAACTGAGAATTTCTTTACTTTTTATTAAGGTTGGAAAGAGTATTTATTTCCTACTTGTATGCCTGGACAGACTTTGCTTCTGACTTCAGTGCAGTTTCTGTTTGGTTGGTGGTGCTTATGAGTCTTAAAAGTTCTGCAGCCTTTGCTGGTGGAGCTTAAAACTTCTGTGCTGCTGCAAATGTGCTTCTCCGCTCTCACAAGTTGGTATCTGATGTGAGTTGAACAGAATTATAGTGGGGGGCCTCATAGATTTTCGCCAGACAAGCCTGTAACCCCTCTGAACACCCTCCCCCCAAATCCTATTTGAGGCTTTACAAAAGTGGTAAATTCCACCGGGATAGCCATAGGCACATGGAAGTTAGACGCTCTACTGCTATATTGCCTGCAGAGGTCACAAACTTTATGGCAGAGTTTAGGGATTAAAATAATCAAGATTTCACACGGTTTAGAATCCAGATCCCATAGTGGGAACCAATGAAAAGGCCCCTTTTTGACTCTTTGCACTGCCAGAGTAACCAGAACAGAGAAAACTCTGCAAGTAGGTAGCAATCCTGACACCCCCACTTCAGAAACACATGAGAGAATGTTCCTTCCATCACTTCTCCCACCCCCCAGAAATGTCTGCAATTTCTTATGGGAAATGGTTCAGTGTTTGTCCCTTTTAACCGTGATTTAAATCTTGGTCTTGGAAATCTCGACCACTTTGGATCAGTTTATACATGACTTGGGCACAAGACCCCGGTGACAGGCCTGGCCTATAGGTCAGAACTTCCAACAACCATGCCCTGCTCACTTGCAGGAAGCTGGAGTCTAGTATTAAGCTTGGGTGATGAGATGCCACTTCCTCCTCCCTGTTCATTTGTCCATGTGGTAAAGACTCAGCCACTGGAGAAGTTAAACAGAATTGTTTCCTGTAGCCTCCAAGCCCCGCCTTCTTGGTACTGTTGGCAGGAGGTGGAGAGTTGGGGCCAGATTCTTTGTCCTGCTCTCATCACTTTGTGCTGCTCAGATAGCAGAGAGTAGCTGGATTCTGGCCAAAAGTAGCCAACAGAAAATCCCTCTGGTGGATGGGAGCTCCCCTCTAATAGGAAGCTAGCTATTGTGCCAGCTGTCTCACATTGGCATAGGGTTTGTGTCATGGGGTAGGGATGTGTCTTTGGTCCACTGGTCCTCCACTGGCCTTAGTAAGAGTTTGTTACTGGAGATTAGAAAATGTTAGCCTTTTGCAGGAAGAGGTCTGGTATTCCACAGCTGTGTATGCCGGGATGGGGACAAAGGTGGGAGGAAAGGGTGACTTCTTACAGACATCACCATGAATAATGTGCCATAAATTGGTGTGGGGGCTTTAACTGCACATATCCTGAGTTTCTGCCATTTATGTATTATTTTTGAACTTGAAAATTCTGTTAAGGGTGTGTTAAAGGGCAGTATTCACTACCTTAATGTTATAGAGCGAATACTTGCCTTCTCTAGCACTGTCTGTCTAGCAGCCTTTCCAGCTCCTAACATGGCTCTTAAGAGAGTGTTGAGCCATTAGCAATCCAGCCATTTCAGGGAAGAGGGGGAGGATGAAAGGCAGGAGAAAAGCTAGCAGAGAACTGGGAGAACTCCTAACTCCCATTAACCTAACATCACTGCCTAGGAAGATAATGCAACCAATATTAATAGATGGAATCTGTAAGCTTCCAGAGCCCCGTTCTGTCCTCATCTAAATCTGTGTAGCTCCATCCAAAGTCAATGGGATTTGTGCACATGTGTCTGAGGGCAGGGTTGGGGTGTAGAGGCTAACAGAATCATGAGCAATAAACAACAATGGGTTTATGAAACAAGTTCAACAGACAATAGCCATTCTTGATACAATTAGATAATTAGTGGGCGAAGGCAATACTGTGGATAGACTGTCTGACTTTACTCAGGCATTTGACATGGAGCCATGCAAGATCTTATTAGGGAAATTAGATCAAATTGGTTTCCCTGTGAAATGGATCGCAGACTGGCTGACAGGCTGTAAAGGGAGGGGTGAGAGAAGTTCTTTATCATGCTAGGGCTGAAATGTTCAAAAGGTCCTGGAAGAGTATGTGAAAGGCACAAGTTATTATATTCACAGACAGTCCCCAAGCTGGAAGGTCCTGAAAACAAGTACCAAGCAAGTGAGGAAGCTGTGTTAGAGGGGTTTGGTAAAATGGATAGAAATTAGAAACACGAGACTGAAAACATGCTATTAAAAACTCCATGGCCCACCTGTGCCACAGTAACTGGTATTCTGCATATAAAAGCCAGGGCCAGTGTTAGGGGGTGGCAAGCAGCAAAATTGCCTGGGGCACTTTGCCACAGGGGCCCTTCACGAACGACATTGCTCAGACTTCAGCTTAAGCCCCAGGTGGCAGGGCTCAGGGACCTGGGCTTCAGCCCCATACGGTGGCGCTTCAGCTTTTTGCCCTGGGCCCCAGTGAGTCTAATGCTGGCCCTGCTTGGCAGGCCCCCTGAAACCTGCTCAAGGCCCCCTAGGGAGCCCCGGACCCCTGGTTGAGAACTACTGGGTTAGTGCTAGCAGCCTACAATGTGATCCAACAGCTAGAAAATCCAGCGCTGTAGTGCATGGCCAGGGAAGAGAGAGTCCCTCTCCACAGAGCCCTGGCACAATTGCACTTGAAGTTCTGCACGCAGGTCTGGACACCTCGCTAACGGAAAGACAGGCAAATTGGAGAGAATCCAGAGAAGGGCAACAACGATGCTAACAGGATTAGAGGGAATGACCTATGATTAGGAAAGGTGAAAAGAACGAAACGTTTAGAACCTCTAAGCTTGTTACATGGGCACAGAAATAGTAACGGAGCTTCCTGTGCCAGCTCGGAGGAGAATTGGATCAAGTCTCTCTCCTTTTACATTCCAAATAAGGTAACCAGAGTCAAGAAAATAGCTGCTGTTCACTTTGTGAACTTGCGGGACAGGTGGAAATATTTTGCTGTTATTTCTGCTGTTCAGAATTCCTCATTTTGTGCATTTTGCTGCCATCACTTTGAGTCAGCTTAAAAATAACAAACATTCCTGGTCCAAAGGGGGGATTTTTTGTTAGGAGTTTTCATGGAACCTATGGAAGGTCAGAATTTGTCAGGCTTTGCTCAGCACATGGAGCTTCTTGGGAGACCCAGAACAGTGCTAATCCTGGGCTGTGATGGGATGCACAAATTTTGCCATAGAGCAGAAAATAAAAATATAGGTTCAGTAATGAACAAAGATGTGTCCTGATTGCCAGTTCTGTTCCTCAGTGGGACATGCAGCCTTTTACTCCAGGTCACTGTTTCAAATCTGGCCTAGTTAGTAGTCACTAGTCATTACTTATTACCATCTATTGGCTAGTCGGTGTCCCACGTGAAATGGCTTGGGGAGGCCTCAGTCTAGATCCTAGAGGATTGGTGTCAATAACTCAAAAAACACCATCACAGGTGGCACTATCTGGCCCCTGTGTGTTGGACTCAGCACTGAGTCAGAGGACGAACTGGGCCAAGGAGACTGAGCTTCCCTCACACTCCTCCAGCACAAGAAGGCAGCACATTGATGGGTCAGAATGTAGGGAAGCCCACCCTGCCTCTATTCGTGGTCTTCCTATGCTGGGGATAAACAGAGGCCTTCAGTCTCCAGGTTTGTCAGTCCTTTAAATACACATGTTTGACTATCAGGGATTATGATTTTGAGAAGTGGCTGCAAACTAGAGTCACCTCTGGGCTGGGTTATGATTGGCCCAGACATGGGCATTCCTAGATGAAACCTCACTGAAAAGCCATTTTTAATAAACGAAGACTCAGTACAGGAATAAAGTAGAAGATGCTTCTAAATGTTCCTGAATCTCAGCCAGAGAGAGTGTATCTGGATTTTCTTGAACTATTATGGGGAAAGTCACACAAGTACTGTTCTCCTAACAGTCACAACTCCATTCCTTCTAATAGGGGTTTGCTTTACATTTTTGAACGCTACCATTAGACTATGTGTTGCAGCAGGGTGAGTATGTTTCCTAAATGACTCATGTGGAATGTGCTCTTCCCAGGATGTGGGTAGCTACCAGCTCAGACACAATATCAGAGTATTCTCCATCTGTTTTCCTAGCCCTTAATGCTGTCTGTCTTCCATTTAGGGGTGTTTGGTGCCTGACCATGGGGCATGCTAGCCTGGTTGTATTTCATTTCTGTGTTTGGCTTATATTCTCCCAGACCCTTAATTTATCAGCTTTCAGTATCCTTTCCCCAAGTCATTGAAGGGTCCAATTTGTATTCCTGGGGGAATTCTGCGTGACTGCACGTGCACAGAATTCATGGGCCCCCGCAGATTTCTTTGCTTCCCCGCCAAAGGGAAGCTGCAAAAGCAGTCACGCGCCCCTCCCTGTAGTGCAGGCAGGTCAGTTTGGGCGCCTGGAGCAGCCAGTAGAGACATAAGTCACCACCAGGATGGGAGGGCTGGGCAGTCATGCGTTTTGAGAGAGAGAAACACTCTGTCCCTCTCACTCGCTATTGCGGCATACTCGGCTTGGAGGGGCGGGGCTTTGGGGTGTTTCTGGGGAGGTAGGCATGTCCTCTCAGGCAGAGCAGAATGTAGCAGCTTGCCTGCTTAGTGAATTGTTCCCATTGGTCTTAGTGAATTACCCCAGGAGTATAAAACTGGTGTAAAAATGTTAAGGCTCCTTTACATTGCCAGAGTGCTCTAAAGGAGCCTTATTGTAAAGGACAGTGTGGCCTCAGAAATGCTTATGGTGCTTTAGTGATTAGAACTGGTCTAAATTTTTGGACTGAAAAAATTTCCTATCAAAATGTGCTCCATGAACTGTTTGCTACTGACCTTTCTGGAGATGGTCAATAGCCAATATAAATTGTGAGTTTGAGTCCCTAGCCCTCGCTTGCTCTTCAGTTGCCTATGATGTAACACTGAGCATATGGCTGCATATATTTGTTGACTAATAATTAGAAGTAAAGGGTCAATACTAGCTATATTACTATTAGAGGGGATTTGTGGGATTTCCTCCAATACTCCCCACTCCCATTCTTCATCAATTGGATTGTAGTTTAAATAAATTACCAAAATAATTGAAACCAGAGTGATTATACTGTGTTATTTTAACAAATAAAATATGCAGAATTTTGCAGACTTTTAAAATATTGTGCACAGAATTTTATTTTTTGATGCAGAATTTTTAATTTTTTGGCACAGAACTCCCCCAGCAGTAAATTTGCCTTCCTTTGTCTCCCCTTCCCCTTGAGCATGTGAACAAATTAGTGCATACAGGACAACCAATTGCTATAATTTATTTGGATTTTCAAAAAGCTTTTGACAAATTCCTTCACAAGAGGGGAAACTCACTAGTCCTGGGGTGAGAAGTTAAGTACTAGTATGGATTAAAAAGTGTCTAAGAGGCAGAAAACAAAGGGTAGGGACAACTGATTAATTTTCAGCATGGCAAAGGAAGGTTAACAGTGGGGTGCCCAAAGGTTCATACTTGGGTTGTTTAATGGGGAGAGCAGTGAGTTGGCAAAATTTGCAGATGACACAAAGTTAGTTATTCAGGTTATTCAAGACCAGAGAAGCCTGTGATGAACTCCAGGGGGTCCTAACAAAGCTGGGTAAATGGGTAGCACAATGGCACATGAAATTAATCGTTGACAAATGTAGGATGATGTACGTCGGAAGGAATTATTCAATTTTTCAGACACGTTGATGGATGTAGGCATAGATCTTGCTGGACATGAGTAAACTTGCACATAGCTTGATTTGAGTGCAAGGTTAAACTGTAAACAAGGGTGTGACAGGCTGTGTGCTGGAGATGGCATTTTCGGGCTATTTGAGATAAGTGGAAACACCATGAACTGATAAGCTTGAAAGGTAAATAAGGTGAAGGACATAACGCAATTGGTCCTTACATGATCTGCGTGATGGCTAAACCAATCAGATCAAGAAATATGGATGTTAGTAGCTAGGAAAAATGTATATAAACTGTGTAGTGTGTGACATGATTTGGAACTGTAGTATCACTCTGTTTCTAAACCCCTGTGTCTGGCCCTAGCCAGCGTGGGCATAGGGTAAAAGCCTAGGTGATGAGGGGACATGAACTGAGTTTTTGGATCCCGGAGAACTGGATGAAGTGTTCTCCCAGAAATGGACAAGGTGTTCTGGATAAGCTGAGTGGAAAAGGTCTCGAAGGGAATCCCAACAATGGGTTCTAAATTAACTCGTAATAACTCAGAAAAAAGACTTAAGCATCATTGTGGACAACTCAATGAAAGTCTCTGCTCAGTATGTAGCAATGATTTAAAAAAACCCAAACAACGGTAGAAGGTACAATAAATGGGATGTAAAATAACACTGAAAATATTATAATGTCCGTATATGAATTTGAGATTCATCCTTACCTAGAACGCTGCGCTACACCTTCAGCTGGAGAATTAATTTCAATGTAGTTATGCTGATGTACATCAGCTGAGGATCTGGATCATTGAATTGAGTTCTGGTCACCCTCTCTAAAAACAAATGGAGGAGGTTCAGAGATGGCTGATGAGACCAATGAAAGGCTTGGAAAGACTTCTGTAAGAAGAAAGATTGAAAAGCTAGTGAGGAGATGAATTAGTGGGGAAATGACAAAGGTACACTAAGTAATGAATGACATAGAGAAGGTAGATTGGGCACTCCTCTTCACCCTCTCATAACACAAGAATAAAGGGTCTTTTAGTGAAATTGAAAGGCAGCAAATTTAATACTGATACAAGGAAATAATTTTCTACAAAGGGCAAAATTAACTGGTGGAACTCACTGCCACAAGACATTATTGTGGCCGACAGTTTAATGGGATTCAAAAAAGATCAAACGTGTGTATGGCTAATGAAAATATCCATAGTTACTATAGATGAGCTTGTTTTGATTTTGTTTCTAAAAAAACCTTCAACGGTTGGGAAGGAATATAAACCTTTCTGCTTCAAGGAATAAGGCAATCCCTAACTGATGACCGTTTGGGCCAAACTTTGCCAATGGACACATTAGTCCAGAAATGCCCACGTCAGGGTTTCTCGCACTCTCCTCTGATGCTTCTGGTACTGGCCCCTGTAAGAGACAGGACCCTGGACTAGATGGAGCAGTAGTCTCATCTTGTATGGCAATTCCTGTGCATCTTTCTCTCAGCAAAAAGTCCCTGTCATTAAACTGAGGAGAGATGAGGAAGTTGGAGGAGGCTTGTACAAACTATCTGTCAGCTTCTGAAGCCTCTCTTCTAGAGAGGATTCCCAAGTGTTTAAGAAAAAAAGAAAGGTGAAAAAGAAAAACAAAGGGCATAATAACCCACTTCACTTTACTGCAAGGGAATTTACAAACGGAAGGAGTCCTCTCTTGTTCATGTCCTAGTATGGAATCTGCTAGTAAACTCTGTTTGCCTGGAGCAGTGGCCGGAAATCCCAGATTGAGGGATCCCGCACTTCGTCTGACACCACTACAGAGCTGCTCAGTTCATGATCTTCACCTGTCCTCCATGGTAGTGAACTCCTGCTCTGGATAGATTATGACCAGCTGGCACTGCTAACAACATAGCTGCTTCAACAGATGGTTTACTGAAATTTGGGACTGTCTGAAAAGGTGACCTACAAAAAATACCATGGTGCTTACCCATTGCTCAGGTCAGTGGAGAGCAGGGAGGCAGCTCTTAACAAATTGGACTGACGTCCTTTAGGAAGTCAAAGGGAGTGGGTTGAACTGGACCAAAGGTGGGAATGGTATGGACTTTGTGGTGACTGCACCCTGACTGATATTTCTGTGGACTGATAAGTTTCTGTGCTCTCTTCCGACAGGCTGCTTGGCAGAATGTCCACAGAGGAGCGGCATCTCACCTCTAGCTGTGGATCCTTCATTAAGACTGAACCGTCCAGCCCATCTTCTGGCATTGATGCCATCAGCCATCATAGTCCCAGCGGCTCCTCTGACGCTAGTGGTGGCTACGGCATCGCCATGGGTGGCCACCCGAACGGCCTGGACTCGCCACCCATGTTCAACGGCGCGGGGATTGGTGGTGGGTCCTGCCGTAAGCGCTACGACGACTGTGCCAGTGCCATCATGGAGGACTCACCCACCAAGTGCGAGTACATGCTCAATGCCATCCCCAAGAGGCTGTGCCTGGTGTGCGGGGACATTGCATCTGGCTACCACTATGGCGTGGCCTCCTGCGAGGCGTGCAAAGCCTTCTTCAAAAGAACAATTCAAGGTACAGTGTGGTGGGAGAGGGAGCTCACACATTCACGCCATGGGGGGCTGGGTTCCTGTGGTTGCAGAAGCTCTTGTACTCCTGTGGCACTTTAAAGGAGAGAAGGAAAAACAACAAAAATGCACACAATCTATCCTCTGCTCCCCAGCACAGCTCTGCCAAGCCGCCTCCACCCCTCCCCCACTCCCACCCCTGGATGTGAACCAAAGCCCTTGTACTTTGTGACTCTGGGAAGCTTTGCTAGGTTCCCAGCTGGCAACAGCAGCATCACACGTGGCAAAGCTGTTTTCAAAGTGTTGCTGCAGGAAATGTAATTCCAGGGAATTCTTCAGTTTTGCAGGGGAGAGGCAGCACCCCTCCCTACTCCTGGAGTTACCCACTGATTTGTAGCTGGCAGGGGGGTTAGGGTTTACTCTGGGAGGGTATTCATTTGGCACAGGCTCATCTGGAGAGCAGAATCCCTGCCCACTGAGGGCATCGGGATAGGGCTGGGGCCTTGTTAGTAATGTTATGCACCTTGCAGGGAAAACAACAGTGCTTCAGGAAAAGAGGTTTTCACACAAACCTGTCAATCCTGTTTGCATCCGTTAAGTTCTGAAGCACTTTAGGCCTCATGGAGATGCTGTATAGTGCATGCAGATATGGAGACACTCTGATGCCCTTCCCTTCTCAGCAGCACAGCACATGGTTCTAAAGATTTAGATGGAGATTTTCAGATGCCTCGCGGGGGGGGGGGTTGGACACCTAATTTCTGTGTAGTCTCAATCAGAGTTGCAAATTCCTTAAGTGGTTTTGAAAATTTCAGCCTCAACATTTCAGCATAAACAGCAACGCATGCACCACAATCCCCAAATGTGTGCATGCATGGACACAGACACAAACATACAGAAGATATACCTGCATGCATACCTAGATGTGCGCACACATGTACACCTATTACATACTACACACACACACACACACACACACACAAAGGTACACAGAAGAATTGTACATACCTGCAGGACCAGTGACGCATACCAACAAAGGCACACGTGTATGCATGTACACAGATATATCATGCAAATAGACAAATACACACACACTTACAGGCAGGCTGCCATACACAGATACTTGCATGTCCATTCATATATATGCACCAGTATAAGCACACATGCATAGACATGCTGTGCATACATTCCCCCCTCTCTCCAATTGAAAAGTTGGACAGCATCATTCACCCTGCAATGGAAAGTGTATTGAATTTACTCCAAAGACACCTTTGACTCTGATTAAATTAATTGAATATGTATGTGGGAAGGACACGTTTTATTTGTATGGACTATTTCTATCTCTGATCTCTCTGATTCCAGCCATCTCTCCTTACTGTTACACTCCCTGGAAATTAACACTCTCCATTGCCCCAGACTGACACAGTCCATCTCCCTCTGCCTGGCTTGTCCGCTCTCATTACGCCATATAGAAAACACGTACCGCTATGGAACACCCAGCTGTTCATAAGCAATATTTCTGTGGCTTGTCATTGCAGAGTTTCATGGGTTGAATGTGAACTTTTACATCCACTCTTGCCTAGCAGTGCTGAGTGTTGTTCCTCTCTTGATCCATTCTTGGTATTTCAGTTCTGAACATTTGGGCAGTCAACGCTAAAGGAGGGGCTGTAGGGGGGTGCGCGCACCCGGGGATCTTTGCATGGAAAGAGAGTAAAAGGTTAACCCTCTAGGGGAGCAACACTGTGGAATCTCTGTAGCAGAGGAGAAGGCAGTCTTCACCTTAATCTAGTAAACTACCAGCCAAAATAGATCAGGAGAGATGGGGAAAGACCAGCAACTGTGGAGAGTTCAGAAAGAATGAGAGTAAGTGAAGGGGGAAGAGACAGAGTAATCAGAGACTCCACCAGCCTGTGTAAGTTGTCAGCTGATTTCATCCTACAACACAGAGAGACCTGCTGAGTGCAGCAGCCTTGCTGGCTGCTCCCTAATTGTAACGTGTAACTGATGGGGAGAAGGTGTAAGTGGGGATTTCTCTCACCCTGTCATCAGTCCATCTCAGGTAGCTTCACATCCCTCTCGCCATTGGCTGGTCTGGCAGTTAGGGCACCAAAATGCTCTTATTCATCTGAGCTGCAGAGCTCGGTCTAATGCAGTTGAGACTGAGGCTTTTATTCCATCATGGAGATGAGGGGCAGAGGCAGAGAAGGGGATCAGATAGGAAGTGGAGCCTGCTTGGGAGTCAGGGCAGTATGCAGATTGCAGGGTCAAAAAAGGCTTTGCTGCAGGACATGTTGAGCAAAAGGAGAATGAGCTCTCAAGTGTGACAGGGCCCTAAGTAGAGGGCAGTAGGAGGGAAGAGACAGAGGCTCTCTATATATCAGTAGCAACAGCAAACATGTTTCCAAAAGCCTTATTCATCCTGCAGGTTTATTTCATTCACTAGATTTGATAACAAATGAGAGAATTTAAATCACCATCCAGGCTTCTTAATATACATGTGTGTCTGTGTGCACCCGTGTGATGTATTTGTGATGTGTGTTTTGGTCTAACATATTACATTGCCTGCTGGCACAGATCAGCTTTTTTGTGGCTGTGATGTCCGAGAGAGGTGCTGTCTGATAGTTCAAGCACAGAATTGGGACTGGGGACTCATACCATGCACATCACTGTGCTAGCTAAGAACTTAGATAGACAGATACTGCAGATAGATTCTGTACTGAGTTCTGACACCAATACCCTTATGACCTTGGACAAATCACTTCACCTCTCTGTGACTTAGTTTCCCAATCTGCAAAATTAATGACTTCATTACAAGCATTTCTAACCTGTCTGCTTTACACACTTTACATGGGGAGCTAAAGTGACAATATGCTACTGTACTGTTCTCTGCATGGTGCTGCATCCTGATTCCTGTGAACAGTGAGACCCAGTGCAGAATGTGGCCTCTGATTGCAAAGCAGAGTTTCATGCTGAGAGCACGTCACTGATGCTCCCTAGCCACACTGACTCCCTGTTGATTTCATAGTGGAGTTGAAAGCTGCAGACCCCTAAATGGTCTGGGACTGGATTACTTGTCATATCTTCTCTCCCCATATGATACTGCCATAGCTGTGATCAAACAAGATGCCCAAGCTGAAGATCCTTTGATTTAAAGGACTGGCAGAGTGTTTTCTGTGAAAGCCCATCGGCTTTGGAGCTTGCTTCCTTCTCTTAAACACATTGCAAAGTCCATTTCTTTCAGGCTCAGGAAGGTGATGGGCTGTGGGATAGGAGGGGAAAGCTGGTTGCTATGTGGTTATCATGAGAACTGGTCAGGAATTTTCCAGCTGAATGATTTTTCTAACAGAAAATGCACTTTCCACCAAAAACAAAATTGTGGGGAAATTCTGATTTTTTTCTGGAAATTTATTTTTTTTCCACTGGGGAAAATCTAAATGAGATCTTTCATTTGGGATAACAAAATATTAAACTAAATTTCCCAATCAGTGTATTGCCATATCAGAGTTGTAGTTCAGGCCCCCAGCCTCTCATCCTCCACAAAGCTGGGCTCCACATGTCCGGTAATGCAAAGCAGATTTCCCTCTGGCTGAGTGTACAGTGCATCCTGGGAGTAACATGACTGTGGGTGCACTGTGGGACATGTAGTCCAGTCACATAACCTGGCACATAAGGGGAGAATGGGGGTATTAGGCTCCCAGACTACAGCTTGCATGAGGCAGTGTGCCAGTTTTAGAATATGCAGTTTATTATTGATTGGATTCAAAGTCTTTTGGGTGAGTTCAATAAACTGAAATGAAACATTTTGATTTTGCAAATGTTGAAACATTTTGTTTTGATATTTCACAATTGGAATTTTTCAGAATTTCCATTCTGCAAAAGTGTTCACTTTTCAACCTGATTTGGGACAAAAGTAAATGTTGAAATGCCTGAATTTCTCTCACAATGGAAACTCCAAATTTTGCTGTGCTCTAGTCATTTTAAATGTATTAGTTTGGGCTAGTATTTTGATGTATTTGATTATTTTTTTTGAATCGTTAAAAAAATTAGGGTTCTGGGTAGGCAATAAAATAAATGTAAATTGCTGTATTCCCCTCCCCACGAAATCAGCTTGTACTGTACTCTGGGTCTCCGATCCCCAAATCTAGCCAGTGTACTAAATGACAAGAGATACGAGAACCTACAGCTAGTGAAGACACAGACAAACAGAAACATTTTACATCATATTTTACCTGGCCAGGTTCTGGATCAGCCACATCTCTGAAAGTGAATTCCAGAGTGGAGAGCCCACTCATATGAATGCCCCGGATCCTGTAAGCATCACGCTCAGGACAAATAGCTGAATGTAGCTGCTGTGGCAGGACATAGCAGGATGCGCAATTTCTGGAAAAAAACATAGCTGGAATTTACACCATTTAAGGATTCAAATGTGGATAATACTAATCACACACCTCACAGGGGTGGTAACAAAGTGATTGTAACAAATCCATGGATTTCTAGGGCTCTGTGGTTGTTGCTATGCTGCTCAGAGAGGCCCCTGGGAACTTCATAGCAGCAGCAAGGATAGAATCCAGATCCTCCTGTTCCAAAAATCCAAGCCACTAGTGTTTGAGCTAAAGGAAATTTCCACCTAGCAGTTGGCAGTATAGGGCTTAAGACACACAATTGAGCAGTTCTGCTTCCATCCTGTAGAGAGCAGTGGTATGCATTCATATGCACACGCTAGCCCTCTTATAAACTTATCCCCAGATATTTATATGTTCTTTCTCAGCTGCCAGGTCACATCCGAGAAATAGGATTTTTTTTTTGAAAGCTCAGAACAACTTTTTTACATTACAACCAATAAAATTGCATGAGCTAATGTCAACTATGTAGTGATTGGCTAAGTTATATCTGACGTCACAGTCCCTCCACCCAAAATGAGAAGATGTCTTGAAATCAGCTGCCTTGAAATCAGACAGCATCTCAAGACACCCCTGGTTTTCCTTTTTCTCTGAGGAGCAGAATCATGCAGACTGGCTCCATGCAGAAGCATATCTTCCCTGGGACTTTAGTAAAAATGTATTTTACTTGTTAAAATCCTGTGATAGCATTAAAATATAAACAAAGCAGAGACATGCTGGTGATTCAAGCTTGGCATTTGTGGCTACTGTCAGCAGATGCCCTTGATGGCCTTATAAGTATTTAGAATCTCACCCTTCCCTGCCATGAGACCTGGTTAAATGAAATTCTTGGTTACCCAAAGTGCTATTGCACAGAATCTGCTTTCTCAAAATCTCATTGTCCCAAAGATTACACCCACGCACACACTAGTGCTTGGCAAAAGTTTCAAAAATAGGCTCTAACTTTAGTCTCCTGAATCCATATTTAGACACCTAAATAAATGGCAGCTGGGAACTGTAAGGTGCTCACCAGTTTTGAAAATCAGGTCACTAAAATATGAATTTTGGAGCCTACTTTCAGGCTCCTATTTTTGAAAATCATAGTCAGAATCTCTCTCTCTCTCTGTCTCTCTCTACCTCCCCCCCACGTGAATATGGCTGAAGGGATTTCCCTCATATTTTCACAAAATATTCGCACTTGGGCTGAGAGAAGAATATAGTTTCAACCCAAACAAGGAATGTATCTGTAATTGATGCATGTGTAAAAGCCGTGGGTTAACATGGAATCAACTCTGCAAACTGTCACTTACACATACTATCATCGTTAACGTAAATCTGAGTGAGTCACTGGGAAGAGAGCACTGCTGAACTTGAGCTTTACTGGTACAGGGTACCGCTGTATCATTTCCAGGTTCTTTTTGTGGTGGACAACCTTAATTGAGCCAAATGAACAAGTTCAGGAACGAAACTGGAACCCAAGATAAAAAGTAACTAAATAAAACACTGATGGAAACTGGAATGACAGTGTCACCTGATTTAGTTGCTTGTTGAATAGTCCAGTTTTATTCCCACTGAACTGTCCAAATGTGGGGAAATCTGGGAGTGTAGCCTGTATGGCTTTGTGCAGTCCTGATCATGCAGAACTGCTGAAGTGTAGATGCAGTATTCTGCATATGACGTGATGCTCTTTCATTGAACAAAATAATTTGTCTGCTAAAGTAATCTCTTATATTTAGGCCATTTTGAAGCTATTTCTGATTAAAGAAAGAAAATGAGAGGAAACTTCTCTAATGTTATGAGAAACGGAATAAAGGAAGAACAAGTGTTGTGATCCGAAATGGGCGTGAGACCAATCCTGATGGGAAATCCTGCTTCCCACTTCCCATGCTCTAGGGGACCGAAGAGTGGCATCATGTCACCCTAGCGAGTCTATAGCAGAGCCAGGAACTGAACCAAAGAGTCCGGCTCTAAATCACTAAACAACACTGCCTCGCCTGCCTTTTAGTTTCATAAGTCATTTCTGATGTAAATAATGTGCAAATCTGTTTGGATCAGAGGTAAATACTGTTCTAAAGTGAGGAAAGCCCCTGTAATGAGAGACGGTTCAGAACACAGTTTCTCGGGAGCTTAGGTTAACCCATCTTCTGCTCTTCCCTTCTGGCTCATATAATATTAAACACACATGGGGCGCACACACTCACCACAAATTCAAACACATGCAGATACAGACTCACATGCAAGAACAAACACGCACCCCTGCAGCTGCTCATTGACACGCACGGCCTCCTCCGCTGGCTGTTGCAGAGAATCGAGTTCTTTTAGCCTTCCTTCCCCAGAGCACCCAGTCTGCGGTGAGTGAGCTGGCAGCGTGACCGCCAGCCAGCGGGAGGCTGCCGGAATTCCGATGAGTTAATCTCATCACTTTATCACAGGGCACTTACAGAAATTACAAGCCAGCGTGAGCAGCTCAGCTGTGCTGGCAGCCGGCCGCAGGACCCATAAAAGAAATTGAGAGGTAAAAAAAAAGTCAAAGAACTTTGCTAAAGTTTTGAAGACAGTAGCTTTTCTTGGACAAGTTTTTTGCTTGGCTAACACTGACTGCGTCTTTCTCTCCTCTGTGGTGTCCTCCTTGCTCCCCCCGCCCCCCAAATGAAGAGCCATTTTAGGCAAAGGTATCTTTCCTGCACTTCACCCTGTTTACAGCAGAGAACACATTTGGGCCAAGTGACATCTGGTGTAATTCCACAGAAGTAAATGGAGTTTTACACTGGGGTGAACTGGCGTAAAAGGGACATATTGAGTCTGATTCTCCACTGGCTTGCATGTTTGCACCTGTACAAAGTGGATATAAAATGCTGTTCTGGCTTAATACTTTGCCAGGTGTAAATGACACCGCAAGGTGTGTGGCAGGGAAGAAAGGGGCACAGAAGCATGGATAGAATTAAAAGAGAAGCCAGGAAATGAAGGATCCGCTATGCAAGGGACTGCTGCATTCCTATCCTGAAGGGTCGGTCTGAGAGATGAGCACCCTCCTTTCACTCTGCTGTGGCTATTGTACGGACTGTGGGGAGCCACTGGCTCTTGGCTACAGACTGTAGCATTTACAGACTGGTACTCCATCTGACAGCGTCAGAGCTTTCTCAGGGTATCTTCATTGGACAGTTCCAGTTTCTTACATGACAACTGGCTCCTCAAATTGGGGGTAATGTGAAGCGGTGGAATCTTTGCCTTACTCCATCTGTGATGACCTTGAGCTGCAATGTGATGAGTCCTTGCCATCCATTGATGCAAAGTTTTGATATGAGGACGTACAAACCTCATAGCAGCATAGTGCAGTGTTGCTGCCTCATGAGGTGACTGCTGAAATCCCATATCGTTATGGTGCTGTGGGCCTCTTGGCAGGAGGTAGGGCCTCATTTGGGAGGGCTGGGGTTTTGCTTGTGAAAGAGAGGCTTGGAAACAGGAAGATGGGAAACCCCCTTACAGAATGAATCTGCCACGTTCTTCTCCTTCGGGGTGTTACTGCTCCATCTCCTCACATGTGGGATACAGCGGCTGTGCAGCCCTGAGGGCAGGGACTCTGCACTCTCCAGTCTGTGGCTCACTGGATGTACAGGCTCAGAAGTGGGAGTTCATTTATTACCTTGGGACCAAGCCTGAATCTCAATTTCCAGCTTTCAGAGATATTTGATACTTAGCTGGCTATTGAAATTCAGGTGCTGTACAATGCTGAGGTATAGACTGAATGGAAGTGGCTTGTGCAGCTCTCTCCGCTTCCGCACAGCGTCTGTGTCTCGGATCCAGCTGTGTATGGCAGTGCCGTGAGCACGCAGACAGGCGATGGCTGAGAATTTAACAGTGACGCTGGAGATCACTGTCAGGGTGCAGAGCTTACAAGAGAAGAATCTGAAGGTGAAAGCTCTACATACTGCATGCAGACATCAAGTCTTTGTGCCTTTGGGGCATACAGTACTCCTGGCCCCATGTCACCAGTGTGGGGCTGAAATTCTCCCACATAGCATTGTGAGATAAACAGCTGGTGAATCCTTCAGTTTGAATTTCCCTTCTCTGCCCATCTTTAGCCCTCTTCCACTCAGATTTTCAATGGGCTTTATATGGGGCTGGTTTAACTAAACTTCACCCCCACCCCATCCCCATGCAAAAGGTGGGTATTAGAGCATCCCCATTATACAGAGGGGGGACTTGTCAAAGATCACACAAGTCCACTGCAAAACCAGGAACAGAACCCAGACTCTGTCCTAACTCCTAACAGTCCTAACTCCCAGACTTCTGCTCCAACCCCACTAAATCAAACTCTCCCTCCCTGATGTGTTTATAGAAGCCAGGAGTCCTGACTCGCTGTCCCCTCTGCTCTAACATTAAATGAGGACTTTCCCAGGGCTACCGATGGAACCCAGAAGTCCTAAATCGCAATTTCTGCTCTAGCCCACCAGAAAAACTCCCCTCACAAAACTGAGTATAGAACCTGGGAGTCCTGACACAAAGCTGCCTGCCTTCCTTAAATACTTTATTGCTGTCGATGTATCACTATCAAGCTTAGATTTCCAACCCCCTCTCTTCACCCCTTATACTGAACAATCCTGTCCAGAAGTATCTTCTGAAGAGTGGATAGCAGGAGGTGAAACAGCCCCGTTTGTTACTGTCTTTAACAGTAGGGTTAAAAAAATTGTTCTGCAATGCTGTGACCTGGCATTACGACCCTTATATCCTCATATCAGGTCATTGTATCCATGTCTGAGATTGTGTACTTGGTTCATGATAGTGCGCCATGTGGCCAGAAATAAATTTGGGTTGCTTTCTTTGCCTTTGGGCCTTGCAAGTGGTGAACCAGACCCCTGGCAGCTGGAATGGGAGGTGACCTAAAAGAAGAGAGTGAGAGGTGCATCTGGAAACATGGGGGCTCTGTCTGCTGAGCTCAGGGGCTAGAGATAGGAACTGATGAGGTCAGTATCCCTCAAATGCAGTAGGAAGCCTCCATCCCTCTCTGGAGCAGAGTCCTCAGGAGAGATTCCTGTTTGTAACAAAACCAGGGTCTGTTTTCATTAAGAAACCAGAGTCTCTGGCCAGGTCTGCTGAGTGTCATGCACCGTTTTCCAAGTCCCGCGGCCAAGTTTCAGGAGATCTGCATTCAGTTTATAGTTTCCACAGGGAACCATTGGAAATGTGTTTCTCCTTGTGATTTTGACCAAAACCAGGGGGGGAAATCAGTATTTTTGGATGAATTAGACTTTATGTTTGGGGTTCACTTGAACTCCAAATAATTTCAAAGACAAGATCAGGAGACGACAGTGGCACATCAAGTGAAACAAGAAAGGTTTGCATTATCCTTCCCTTAACCAAACCCGGGGTATTCCACAGGAATATCCTACTCCAGACCGAGCACTTCCCTGCCCCTGCTATCCCATTGCAGTGTGCCAGATCAAAAGCCCTTAGAGTCAGTGTGCGTGAGACAGTAAAGAGAAAAGTCTCTTCCCCAGCTCCCTGCTTCCCAGAAACAAAAGGTGGGAAAGATCAGCAAGAGTCCCAAAGCCCTGAGGGAAACACAATCATCACAGGACAAGCTGAGACTAGGGCAACAAACGGAACACTCCCCATGGGTTGGGCTCCTTGGGACAGGGTTATAATAGTAAGGGATATGTGCCAATAATAACGCCAGGTATGCGTTGGTTAGCCTGGTAAGCAGAGCATCTCAGAGATGCTACATGGCTGAAGGCCCAGCACCCCCTACCTGGGCTTCTACTCTAATTCCACCTGCAAGTTTTGCTTTTTATTGAATGTTTTCATTTTGCTTTTCTAACAAAGGAGCCCAGCCTGTGTGGTTACCCCAATCATTTTCACAGACGGAGTCGACATCAACCAGTCACAGTCCCCTACTGTGTGAATGAATGAACGGACAGCACGCATGTGGGTGGTGCAGGGGGCATAATGGGTATTACCCAGTGCAGGCAGGAGGCACTGTACTCTGGCAATGATAGTGATTCCTGCTGTTAAAGGGAACAAGGCCTCTTGAGTGACCATCTCTGTGTTTGATTGCAGGGAACATTGAATACAGCTGCCCAGCCACCAATGAGTGTGAGATCACGAAACGGAGGCGCAAGTCCTGTCAGGCCTGTCGCTTCATGAAATGCCTCAAAGTGGGGATGCTGAAAGAAGGTAAGAGAGAGGGTATCAGAGACTTGGGACCACTCACTACCTCTGATCCTGGGCCAGGCCTTGTGGCAGCTTCTAGACTGACTGCACGGGAGCCTCCCTGGCTTTCCCAAGGTGCAGCCCTTACAAAGGACTCAGGAAGGACAACGATCTGTTTCTGCTAAGTGGGAAGATGTGGCTCTTTGAGGGCTAGTTTCAGGGTATGTCTACACTTACCTCTGGAGCAATCGATCCAGCGGGGGTCGATTTATCGTGTCTAGTGAAGACGCGATAAATCGACCGCCGAGTGCTCTCCCATCGACTCTGGTACTCCACCGGAGCGAGAAGCGTAGGTGGAGTTGACGGGGGAGCGTCAGCAGTCGACCTACCGCAGTGAACACTGCGGTAAGTAGATCTAAGTACGTCGACTTCGTAGCTGAAGTTGTGTAACTTAGATCGACGCCCCCTCCTCCCCACCAGTGTAGACCAGGCCTCAGTCTCCAAAGGGCAGGGTCCTTATGTTATATTTTGTATGGAGCTGCAAATCTGACAATCAGTGAGAGCCTGACCCATGATACTGTACATTCCCCTTCTAAAGGAACCCCAGATGGGGGCATATCCCTCCCTCCCCCGGTGACTCGGCTGAGTAACTGTACTAGTACCTGTACAACTGGAGGGAAGAGGGAATTATTGCTGCTGTTAATGAACAGGTTGGGTTGTTTGTAGGGGAGGGTGCAGTTGGCATGAAGACGTGCCACAGAGTGCAGGGAGGGTCTGACAGCTATTCCATCCTGAGGGGAGGCTTTAAGAAAGCGGTGGGGAAGAGACCTTTGTCCCTGAGAAGGTGGGTCCTTCTGCCCTGCATGCTCAGCCTGTCTCTCCTCTCTCAGCCTATTGATCTGCGCAGTGTTCTCAGAGCTCCTTTCTTGTGCTGCTCTTTCCCCTCATCCTTGTCTATTCAAGGTGAGCCACTGGGAATTCAGTGGCAATTAAACACATTCTTATGGACTGACTTTAAAGCTTCATTTCCCCAAGTTCCCTCTGGGAGAGGAGGGGAGGCGAGGCACTGCTTGTAACTCTGCATTGCTGTACCTGGCAAAGCACAGTGGCTTCAGCCTAACCCCAGTAACAGCAGCCGGCAGTTGTCTGTGCAGGTCCAGCATGCTTGAGCCAAGGATGCCAGCACTTCACACTGCTCACTTCCAGCCACGCCATCTTATGAGCCAGTGATGAATTGTAAGCTCTTGCCAGGAGGGTGTGTTGCTTTGCTGTGGGGTGCTGCTGCTCATCTCCTGGGAGGCAGGCTGATGGCAGCCAGTGCTGTTAGGAATGTAGATTAGATTTTAAACCCTTCCCTGTTCTCTGATGGATGTGTAATGTCTGGGGCTAGATGTCTTCCTACCATAGCTCTCTAGTGACTGACTTTGTGAGGGTGTGACTAGTGTACTGTCTGACCCTCCATGGCCTTGCCTTAGAAAGTGATGGAGTCTGAAGGATACATCAGTCTGTTTCTAAGAGGGATGCACCTACTTTTGGGGTAGGGGTTGACCCCCTTGATACCTGGTCCTCTGCATTCATTATTGCAGAGAATGAAGTATCCTCTGGTCTCTTGTGCTATTTCATGATGTTGACACTTATTTGCTGTCGTGTCTTGTAATACCAAACAGCCTTAGTGGCAGAGTTCCTTACTGTTCTTCTTATAGGGACTGGCACTGCATCATTAAAATCAGTCGGAGTTTTGCTACTGACATCAGCGGATCTATGACTGGACCTGTAATATTTTAGATACGTAATATAAAGGTAGCTCAACAGTAATATAATATAAGTACATATAATAATCTACTCCAGGGATGGGGAGACTGGTTGAGTGATCTGAAAACAGATCTGGTATCCAGGATTCCTGGTTTCTACTCCTGGTTTTGACACAGACTTGCTGGGAGAGTTAAGGCATGCTTTTCCACTCAGTTCCTCAGTTTCCCCATCTGTAAAATAAGGATCATACTGACCTGGCTTGCAGGGGGATTCTGTGGATTCATTAGTTAACTTATGTAAAGTCCTGTGGAAATACAACATATTATTATATAGAATTCAATCAATACACATTTTTAAAAGCAAAATCCAAAAAGGGGAAAAAATGGTTTTATGGTACATGGTCTCCACAGAGTCAGGAGTTTCTGGAAAGAGGAAATCCATAATTGTTTGACTTTCTGCTCAAAATGCAGAATTGACAGAGGATTTAGATTATAAAAGGTTCATTGGTCTTTCCCATCTCTGATTTCCATGATTCTATTAGATCATCCACTCCATCTCCCAGCCAGTGCAGGATTGTTCCCTTCTGTACATTTTCTAGTGCTTTGTCCGGTCTAGTTTTTAAAGTCCCAAGTGGCAGGGTTTCCCTGGAGAGATTGCTCTGATTTCTTGAAGAGCTTACTGTGAAGAAGTGTATCTGGATACTCACGCTAAGTTTCCTTCCTTTTAATAATTTCATCTAATTATTCCTAGTTCTCCCCACTCCCTTGTATCACACCAAGTAACTCCCCTCTCTCTTCTTGGTGTTTACCCCTTTCAAAAGACTGTTAACACATTCCTCCCCCCAGCTGCCAGGAAATGAGGTGGGCACTAGAGACTGCAGATGGTCTAATGGTTAAAGCAAAAGGTCAGGGAGTCAGGACCCTGGTTCTGTTCTCTGATGCCCTGTGACCTTGGGCCAGTTATTTTCTGTAATGGTTCAGTGTAAAGACACTGAGCATCCTCACCGGAGGGTTGGGAGACTGCACTGGTTACTATTTAGTTCAGGTGCTTTGAGCTCTTTGAGCACCAGGTACTATAGAGGGGGAAAGTGTTATTTTTAATTTATTGTATTACATATTTATACCTTCCTGCCTGCTCGGCACTTGGGTTAAGCCAGAGGGATGTCTGGGGACAATATATAGAGGTGACACGAAGAAAGCTGGTAATAATTCTGAGCCTGCTCCTGTTGGGATCCATGGCATGATTTCCATGGAAGCAGGCTCAGACTGCAGTTGGTATGTGTGGGCATGAGCAGGAGTACACATGCTCCCCCTTACATCAGGTGACGATGGAATGACCCAGTAGGATGCATTGATATGACTGTGTCCCTTTAAGACCCAGCAAGACTATCCCTGGGACGAACACAGCAGTGCAGGTTTGTTATGGCAGAAAGTGAATGAGAAACAGGCAGGAAGGGAGCCGAGTGAGAGATCAATAGGTTTCTCAGATATCCCCGGGCCACTTTCTTTAAGAGAGCCCTGATCAATGAGCTGCAACCAGGGAGTTGCACAGGCACCGGAGCTTTGACATCTCAGGTTCTCCCAGCGTGATGCGGCAGAGCATGGGAGACTTGCTAGGGAGAATACAACCTGGGCAGAACATGGTGCAGAAAGCTTTCTGTGCAGAGCACATCTGGCTCCTGTTCCTAAAGCATTTGCTTTTTGTGGCTTTCTTGCCTGTGAATCTCACTCTCTTTCCATCAAGAGCTTACTCCAGTCAGTACTAATTGGCCCCCTTGTTGGCAGTCTCAGTAGAGAAGCCAAGGCTGTGTGGACCTGAAATTCTACCTAACCGCCAGAGCTGGTGCCTCTAGAGAAAGGCATGTAACCTGGGAAATCTGTGCTTCTTGTGCCGTACTGTTCGGTGTCCCTACCTGAATGACATCAGGGAACAGGGGTTGAGAACCTTTCATAATTTCCATCCTGCACCCCTGTGCAGGGCCAGGCAGAATCCTGGTCCATATGTTCCTACTGTGCAAAGACTGGGGAATTTAGAACAAACTGGCACAGATTCCTGTGTACCCCAGACACAGGACAGTGGAACTGGGCCTGTAAAGGGAGAGCATATGCTGCTGCTTGCAAAAGAGGGGGGATGTTCAGGACTGTGCGCTCCCACCAGCATTGTCCGTCTCAGACACACAATTGCTGGAACGCAGCTCCTTATCCCACTCCAACACAGGCAGTGGCTACAGCACAGTCTTGCCCTAAGTGCTTATACTTTGCTACCTTCTGATCATGGATTTGTGGATCTCTGGAGTGCTGCAGATGTGACTCTTCTAATCCCTGTCTGTGCCATATCAGCTATGGGGAGAATAAGCCTTTGCTAGTCATTGCCCAGTCAGCTGCCGTGTTTTGGTAGTTTTTCAGTCATGCTCAGTTTCTTTGGCTAAAAGTGGAGGAGAGAAGGATGTAATTTCAGACAATGTTAATGTAAATGGCTTCAGAGAAAGGGGGATTGGTTCCATATGGAAGCTGATTGGATAAGGTCTCCCAGCCCAACTTCTCCATCTTTCTGATACTGCACTGAGGTCATAATCCTGTGTTTGTTACCTCATAGGGTGTTGCTATGGAAATTACTGTGGTGTCAGTTTTCCCTGAAGGAGCCAACAGGAGAAGAGGGTGTCAATCCTTTATGTTTAAACAAATAGCACGAGCAGCTATGAGACATGGGAAGGGGGATGATGTATGGCCAGTGAGAAGCAGCTGGATGTTAAGTTCCCCCTGGAAAAATCCCTTGTTGAGGGGAAAGGGAGTGGGAAGAGGCCTGTTTGCTGGGATCACTGGAAGCCTCACCACAGACAAATGAGCAAAGCTTAGAAGGAGAGGAGCTAGATGTTGCCAGAAGTATTGAGGGCACAACAAAGACATCCTCCAGCCCCACACTAGGCAAGCTCACAGGCAGCTTTTTGAGCAGTGGCCCTAGGAGTTCTCTGACACAAGCCTTTCCTTCCTCCTTGTGTGGGCATTCAGCCCTTCGTGATATCCTGCTGAGACCTTTCCCCGCAGGGAATGCTTGCCTTGTTCCTGAAGCCGGGTAAACGGCAGGTGGCTGCCACTGCTCACAGTTCTGTGTTGGTGCGTCTTATTCCCATTGCAACTTGGCACACTCCTGGCATGCTACCAAGGCTCAGCCCAGTCAGTCGCTTTTCGCTTTGAAAGAGAAACTGTTTAATCTTCCAAAGGCCCCGTCCTTTCAGTGCATGCTCCCTTGATGCTGCTTTTAGCTCCACTGCATTTCTGCAGCAGCATTTCACACATCTAATAGGAGCCAGAGCAACTCTGAAGAGAAAAATGCTCTGAAGTCAGGAGTGCCAGATCCCCTCACAAAGCACGTGGGTGGGGTGGGGGAAAGAGAAGGGGTCACCAAAGTTCATAGCCCTCTAATAGAATCATAGAATATCAGGGTTGGAAGGGACCTTAGGAGGTCATCTAGTCCAACCCCCTGCTCCAAGCAAGACCAATCCCCAATTTTTGCCCCAGATCCCTAAATGGGCCCCCTAAAGGATTGAACTCACAACCGTGGGTTTAGCAGGCCAATGCTCAAACCACTGAGCTATCCCTCCCCCACAATAATCCTGCCATGCTTTGCTGGCTGGCCGGCAGGCCGGCCATGGAGAGCACATCCTGCATTCTTGCTGTTTTCTTTCTCAAGTGAAGCAGTGAGAATGTTGCTAAGACTTAGCCGTCTCCTGATCCCTGCAAGCAGTGTGCTGAGACTTACCTATTTTGAGTCCCCGCTCGCTGTAAGGACTGGGAGCAAGTCTCTGAAATAAGCTAGTGGCCTCCATCCAGTTCCTCGTGGACTGGTAAAAACTGTCATTACAGTTGGTACTAACTGGCTCCTACACTGGCACTCTCAGCAAAGAAGCCAAATATTGATTGGGCTTTGGAGCCAGGAGCCCCTCTCACTCTAGAGATGGTCCCAGAAGACCACGGGTGGGGATTAGCACTATCACTGTTCACTCTGTACCCATTATTTTGTGGATAAAGAGAGGCGCTTTGCTCTCCACAAATTACACACATTTTGCCAGTCTCAAATTTGCTAAAAACACTGCTTGCAAAGGACTGCTCAGGAGGGGCAGTTTCTGAAGCTGCTAGTTCAGGAAAAATGTTTCCATAAAAGGATCTGAAATCTGTTCAAACTAAACCTGGTACTCTGGGGAATTTCAGATTGGTATCAGGATGGGGTTTGTCAGATGCTCCTTCTGATCTGGTGCCTCCATGGCTACTGCAGGAACCTATGCTGTCTCACCTGGCAGGTATAATATGAGGGAAACTTTCCCCTCAGGCAAAGGAGTGTTCAGCTATTGCATAAAGCAGACAACAACTTTAGTCTCCCAGATTTCCAGCATTTTACCCATAAGAACTAGAGTACTAAAGGCAGGAATGGGAATTTCCATCCTAGGGCAAGAGCTGTTGCTCTGTGAAGATTCTCCAAATTTAGAATGTCCAGGAAGGGAAGTGTTCTTCTTGCAGTGCTGTTGGTGCAGGAAAGTATCAGGATTCTGAGGACTCCCCGAGTGACTGTGCAACTTGTGTTTCTTTGTGTTATGGGATGTGGTGAGACCGACAAATGCAAAGAAGGTTCTTTTCATAGAGGAAAGAAGAAGCTGGGCCTCCAGGAGCAGAAGAGGACTCTCAGCAACAATAAGACTCCCAGAAGACACTCTGACTTGGCAGAAATGGGATATGATTTATTTTCCTCTCTCCAGATTCCATTCTCCCAAGAACTGGAACTTCCATGGTACAGGAATCCAAGGTATTGCGATTCCAGAATGAGCCCTTCCTTTGCTACCTGTCATACTCGTGCATTTCCAAAGGACATGACAGAAAATACGTTAAAATTCAACAGTGCGTCCAAATTCTTCCTGTTACAAATCTCACAAGCTCTTGGACTCCTATCTGCCTAATCTAATCTCTTTCTGGTGCACTCATCACCAGAGTACCTGAGTACCACCATTGTGGGGTCAGGTAATGAAATAAAATATGAATGGGAAGTAAACAATAACAGAAAGAATAGTTGGGTCAATTCTATGGTCAACTGTGTACCTTCCCACCACATTTCCAACTGCCATGGGAATGGTCTCAGTCCTAGGACCTTCCAACCTTATACCAACTCGATCTTTTTGCTCTCCAAGCCTCTGCATGTCAGTGTATTTGGGAAGTGGTCACTGTTCACTTCTAGTGATGAGAAGATCTGAGATTCCACAGACAGGGAAATCAAACTCTCTCTCACCCTAAACAACTGTCCCTTGCAACCTGACCTTCTTTCTGTGAACCCAGTCTGTGAGCTGTGAAGTCCTGTAGGCAATGGCACTTTACTCAGGTTTAGCCTCCATTTTACTGTTCCCGCCCCAACCAGCTGCATGGAATGGCAGGTGCCCCGCAGTGTTTGTAACAGAAATGAACTCCCTTCTCACAAGGGGCCAACCCACATCTCTCATGATGTGAATAAAATATGGTGGTCCTGTAACTAAATGGGAGATGGCAAGCATTCATGATCTCAATCCACTTCCATTTAATAAGCCCGGGTTCATCTTGCACAAAGCCCCAGAAAGCTGGATAAACAGTAGAGCTCACTTTCAGCAGAGTAAGCAAATCTGGGGTGTCTCTTTTCTGTTTAAGTTTCAGACTCTCTCAGTAAAGTGTTTCCAGAAACCTCCCTCCTCCACCTCCTGCCCCCATCCTTGTTTTCAGACCATGTGTTTCCGAAATGATATTTGATTTCAGTGAAAGCTCAGCAGGAATCCATGCAATATGCTTGGGCTGTCTCGGTGCTTCCTGGGAAGGATGAGGACTCCTCTGGGAATTCTGGGTAATTGGGTTAGGGGCCAGCTCATGTCAGGAAATTAAAAGGCAGCCCCGATCAGGTTGCTGCTGCAGGGATTTAATGGTTTTGTATTTATAGAGTATTCTGCCTCTAGCTCATGCCAGAAATATCACTTTTCTAAGCATCCAACTGAAGAAAGAGAATGAAAAACAATTTTTCTTTCTCTAAAATACCCCTGTGCTTAAAAACAGACAGACAAACTCCATGCCCTTTAGAGCAGGAGCCATGGGCAGTAACACTTAGATGTCTATGTCACCCACACCCTGGCTGCCTACCATTGTAGGAATATAGAATTTATATGTTGGAGCCACATCATTGGTCCATCTGGTCTAGTATGTCAGCTTCCTTACCATAACAGATCAGACCATTGGCTTAGCTAGTCCAATCTCCTGCCTCTTGGTTTACCTGAACAGACTATTAGGTTACCTGGTCCAGTTTCCCCCACTCTGTGTGGATCACTGAGCTGTCTAGTTTGGTAGTCTGCTGCCATAGTGGATTGGACCATTGCACCAGCAAACCTGGTCTCCTGCTTCCATTAGTGGTATATAGCTCTTGTTTCAGAAAAAGAGCTTCATGTCTGCACCAGACACTCCACAAGTGGCATTTATTTTAGTGGCCTTTGGAGAGCTTAATAGATCTAACTCCCATTTTCCCCCTCCTCCATCTGCTTTTCCCATATCAGGGGGGATTCTATTCAGTACTTCCACAAAATGGACATTGGGAAAGGAGACATCTGACATGATGGTGAAGGTCCCAGCTCTGCAGAGATGTCCAGACCCATATGGCTACATGTTGTTAGCCAACTAAAACCCTTTTATGAAAGCAAGACTGCGCTCCAAGCAGGGGTGGGATTATTATTATTACCTGCTCTTCTGAGCGAGTTAAAGGCACTTGGATAAAAATTTTCAAAAGTGCCTACTAGGTCCTATTTTCAAAAGTGACAGACACTCGGCAGTCTATGTCCCATTTACTTTCAAAGTGTCTAAGGCCTAGATCATTAAAAGTACTTTAGTGCCTAAGTCCACCATTAGCTGCCACTGACATTTTCAAAGCTGCTGCCAAACCCGTAGGCGTCTGAGTCCCCAGGCGCCTAAGTTTCCACCACTCAACATTTGCCTAAATGCCGAATCCATCCCAGTGACTAACAAGCTGCTTGGAGCCTTAGCTCAAGCCAAAGCCACAGTGGCCCCATACCTAGATTCTCAAACTCAGGGGAATGCCTATCTTACCAGCAAGGTCTGATCCCATGGGCATGTACAGACCATGCCTAACACCTGTCACCTGCCAGCCAACACATCAGGAGGGCCAGAGGCAGGCCACCAATAGGTGATGGGGCAGCTGGGGATACAGGCAAATGCAGGGCGAGCATGAGAAAGGTATTTAGTGTGAGTAGGAGAGAGAGGAAAGCAAGAGATATTTTCGGCTGCTGGGGTATGGGGTACCTAAGCTGCTGACTTGGCGTAGGTACCTACCTTCAGGAGAGGGGCTCGCAGCTGGGGATCCCAAGAGGAAGGAGGCCTATCAGCCAGGCACATCAGCTCAGTCACTTAGGGACCTAAAATTCTCTCTTCTCCCCACCCACTCTCCTTGGCATTTTACTCCTGGCTAACTTAGGCAGCCCCCCACTCAAGTGTCTGACTTCTGAAAAGCCTCTCCTTAGGCCCTTCCTTCCTCTCCCAGAAATTGTATGGGGAGCCTGGGCACCTAGCTCAGTGCTGAAAATTCCACCTAGAGGTTAGGCAGTGCCATGCTGAGTAGAGCAAGCACTACATACTTTAAGGATCCGGGCCAAAGTCACTTTTGAAAATGGGACTTAGGCTCCTGAATCATTTGGACCCTGCTGAAAAAATTATCCTTGATCTTTAGTGTCGTTCCTCCCAATGTACCTGAGCTGTGTGCTATTACCGCCTCGCCTGATGCGCGCATTGCTTTCCTGGGGGGTGTTGCCCTGAGGCATGAGTTATCTAGTAGAACCACACACTTTATGATTCGCGTTTATAGCACGGTAGCGTACAGAGGTTCCAGCCATGATCAGGGCTCTATTGTGCTAGGTGCTGTCAAAAACCTTGAAAGACTCCCTGACCCGACGTGCTTACAATCTAAGGATGCAGATGCCATACAAAGGATGGAGGGGAGAGGGTTACAATCAAATACAGATTGTATAGGCACAGATATATTTATACACAGAGAGAGAAAGAGAGAGAGAACACATAAGGGGCAGGGAGGAATAAGCCACAGAGATGTTGGGGTGAGAAGCTGACAACTGTACAGCTGAAGCTGGCATCAGTGGAGGAGGTGAAAGATGCTGCCGCAAGGTGCCTGATTATACTGGATACTGCATGCCGCAAGGCAATGATGCACAGCAGATTATGTGCATATACTACAAGCCTAGGAGGCAACACTGTTATCACTCCTAGGCATGTGATATCGAGTGTACCCGTGCACCTTTCCATGCATTGCTGTCCTAGGCATGCAGCATTTGGCCTAACCGTGCACCACGCAGAGTGCTATTATTGACATTTAAACAAAAACATGGGAAGAAAACTATTGTAGGGCACCAACTGCTCTTTCAGCATGATGGGACTGGGCCAAGCTCACCCTCCAAGACCCTTCACTGCCTGTAGTGTCCTGTCATAGTCAGTGCAGTCTAGTCACTCTGGATTACTGTATAAAGGAACCTTTCACTCACCAACCTGCCTCTAACTTGATTTTGGTTGCTGGTGACCAGTAAATACAGAGAGCCAAAATGAGCTCTGTTATGCTGGTGCAACCTCCCTGAGTCCAGGCAGCCTTTTCCCAGCACACCTGGGTAGCAGCAGAGAATTCCTACCCAGCTGGCAGGCGACACAACTGATGTATTCACAGGAGCAGTGAAATATAACCCACCCTGCAGTGTGGCTGTTACCTGCCCTGATCTGGCCTGTGCTATGGCTCTTGGAGCAGATACTTGGATGGTACCCCTGCACCAGGCACATTCCAGCATGGCTCTCGCCAGTGAAGGCAGGATTTCACCCTACATTAGACTGATGGCATAACATGAAATGGGAACAGGCTGTTTGGGGAAGAGGTACAGAGGAGAGATGACAGAAGCAAGGGGCAGAGGAAAACTGCTCAGTGAGACAAACATTTAGAGCTCGGACTGTTTGTCATATTTTTGTTTCATGGGTGGTTGGTGGGGAAGAGCTTGTTTGATTTTATTTATTTGTTGCCATGTGATTGTGTGAGGAAGAGGGTGCAAATGGGGGCAGGAAAGGAAGTTTGTTGAATCGAAATATGTCGAAAATTCCTTTGAGATCTCATTGCATATGCCACTCAGCTAATCAAAAGATAAGGGCAGATGCTGGTTTGTGGTCTGGGAGCACACAAAACTGCTCAGGGAGGGGTGCAAAGATGGCCCTAGACCGCCCCAGGCTTTGCTGATTTGCAACAACCAGGTGTCCCTCCACAGTCTGAAAGCTGCTCTAGGCTATGCTAGTTGCCTTTGGCCCCCAAGAGGCCATGCCAACAGGGAATCATTGATGGGAAGGGCTGTACCAGCCATGCACTAGGAAGATCCTCCAGGGGCTGGGTAGGGCAGCTGTGCAAAGTTGCCCTAATACAGCCAAGAGGCTAGCCATCGTGTGTATCAATGTCTATACCTTTTTTCCATGGTGTCTTGTACACCTGGAACCTTAGAATCATAGAGGACAGAGCTTGCAGAGCCTTGTTAGATCCCTTCCCATCCACCTCCCCATGGGCCAATGAAGGGTTTTTCTCAGCAGTACATTTTTTTACTGTTGTGTCAAGTCTAATTATAATTTCCTTCTTCGCCAATTTCCTACTGTCAGCGCTCTGCACCTTGACACATCCCAGTCACTTTCCCCTGTGGTTAAAGGCAAAACACACAGCAAATGGTAGAAGAAAAATCACAGCATTATACCATGGGAACAATGCTTCCCTGAGAGCTCTTTCCCTTCCCTTCATTTTACTACTGCCAGACTCCCTACAGCCTCCATTGTCTGGGATCATTTGTTTATGGCGATCTGTCTGATTTAGACTGCAAGCTGCTCGGGACAGGGACCTCTCCCTTATCTCCCTGCAGAGTGCCACACACAGCTATGGCATTGTACGAATACCAGTGGTAGTGGTGCACTGGCGTAGAAGCTGTACCTGATTCCAGTTAGCCTGTGAAAGCAGGTTCTTGCCTCTGTATCCAGGGAACAGCCATGCTGGTGGTGCGAATACTAGGGCATCACTCCCTGGTCTATGCATTCCTCTTAGTGCTCCATTTAATTATGTTCTTTTCAGTCTGGGTACCAGTCATCCCATCAGAGCCACTTGGCAAAACTCTGCTGTGAGCCCTTCGGGCTGGGATAGATCCCTCCCTTACTATCAGTTCAGGAGCATGTGATAGGACTCTATAGAAAGTGATGTGAGGCTAGTAATTCGACGTGACAGCTGATATTGGGCCTAGGCTGCATTTCCCACTGGCCAGGGCTCAGCTTCACAGAGCTTTTAAGAGTATTTTTAGTCCCCAGAATATAAAAGAGAAACAAAACCTGATTTCCTGTGCTGCTGCCTCTGCACACTCGGCTATTTTTACTTCCGACAGACTAGGCGTGGGTCCAGCTTTTAAAAAAGCGCTGGAATTATTTTACTTCCATTAAGAAAAAAACCCAAAAGGCCGCTGTTATCAAGTCAGCGAGGGGACATCTGATCCTGAACTCGTCAGGCAGATGTCTCTCTGAGGGGGCACAGCAGAGAACTGCAGGGAGCTTGAACAGATCAGCAGATTGGCTCTTGCACTGCAGAGGCTTGGCACTGGCACAGACACTTTCACATGAGCTCCTGGAACATGAGTGGCACCAACAGGACGGTTAGAAAAGTGACAGCCCTAACCAGGGCAGCATGATGGGTTGAAAAGGACCCGCCAAACACACAAGTCCAGGGCCTCCCCCTTCCTTCATCCTGGGACCCCCTTTGGGATAGGGCAGGCAGGGAAACTAATAAAATACACCTCAAATGAAAGAGAGCCAGACAAACATGGCAGACACTGGTCAGAAGGGAGTCTCGTTATATGTGTCAGGCCTAACACAGGTGTTCCCCTCAGAGATGACAGGACCGGAGTGTGCCACTCCCTTTGTTACAGCACAAGTAGATCTGTGGGACTGTTTACATTTTCAGCACAGAACGCGTCCATGTCAGAAGGAGCCCCTGCCCTAAAACTGGAATAGAAAAAGCGGGCTTCCCCCCTAAACTTTCCCATGCCAATATGCCTCACACCTGATGTGGGGGGACTCCCTCTAGATGTGAGGAAGGAATTCGGTCTCTGAAGCCCCTTCTGTCTGTGCCTCTCTGCTGAAGCTGCCAACATAGGGGCCAGTGAGTGCCAGGTAGTGGTGGTGATTTTGTGATGTGTACACCTGTCCTGCTGGGAACTGGGCTGTGGTGGCCCCTGGGTGAAATGAGTTGGAAAGTCATACAGCAGCTGGAGGGTAACAAGTTTCCATTGCTCCCATCCTGGGATGGGTTGAAGGCAGCAAATCATGCATAGGTGTGTCCACTAAAGGCTTGGCTGCTTCCCACAAGTATTTTCATACCATGTGTCACACCATCTGCAATTCAACCTCAAAGGAATTAAGCAGAATATTTAACCACCATGTGATTTCAGACTGACATCCATCTGTATGTTTCCAGGCCCTGCACAGCCTGGTGTCCTGGCTCGTGTGTGCCTCTCATCTCATCTCTGTTTGCTCCCTTTACCCTCCTTGTTCTACTCACACCTCACAATTTGTCTCCCTTTTTGTTTCTTTTTCCCATTCTTATCTCATCTGCCTTCTCCCATGCTGCTCTGGGCTTGGCACTGCCTCTCTAGCCCGCACCCATCCTACTTTGGACTTGATACCGCCTCTCTGACTGCATCCATGCTGCTCTGTGCCTGGCACTGCTTCTCACCCCACCCACCACACTTCCACTCTTTTTTCACATCTCTCTTGGAAACCCATTTTAACGCCCTTCTTCTTCCCTCCCCACTTCCTTGTAAGAGGCAATAACAAAATCAGACAATAAACAAACCAAACAGAAAAATAACAAAACCCAGGGAAATGAAAAGTGCAAGAGAAAAGTAAGTGTTCTTGTTATCAGCTGAGCTCCCTTTCTGTGTCTGTATGGACTGTAAGCTCTTTGGGGTAGAGTACTTCTCTTGTTACTTGTCTCTCAAGTATCTTGCACACTATACCCAGGATCAACAGTAAGACACTTAACAAATGGATTGAAATGCATTTAGTTGCTTGTCACACCTACAAATCGCTCTGATTAGCCATTGGAAAATGGATGAGATGTTTCGCATGTGGGTCAGTCCATGCACTGTCTCTTTAAGGCTAATGCTGCTGCTGCTGAGGCAGAACAATGGTTGTGACCTTATTTAAAGCGTTTGCCTCAAGGTGTGTCACTGGATGGGGAACATGAGGAAAATACAGTCTCATTCAAAATTAACAAGCCAAAGTCCTTGGAGGAACAGGCCTGTATCCACTCAGCCAGGGAAGGAGGGATGGAGGGTAAATCTCCTTGTCTCTCTCTCTTATCTCTTTTAATGCACTTAAGTCCTTTGTGTCCCTATAATCTGATTGAGGATCCCTAATACCTCTGCAACCTGTGCAGCCATTCCACCAGCCAAATGCTGGGGACGATGCGCCTGTCTGCATGTCTCCTTGGTAAAAGTAAAGTGACTCCCTCCCCGGGTTTTTTTTTTTCCTTTCGCTTCATCAAAATGTGCAGAGAGTGCACTCTGGGGAATTGCAGATTGGTTCCCAGCTTCCTCTACTAAGCGGATAGGTGATTCCACTCTCTAATATCATATCTGCCCATCAGCACATAGAAGAAACAGGAGCTGTGAGCCTCTAGTGAGGGGGAATGGGAAGCTGTGGTTCATTCAGAAAGCCTTGCTTGGGCCAGGCAACTGTCATATTCGTGATGTTTGTCACTTTCACAGCCTTTTCCCCATTCTGCTGCTGACTCAACACTTCCCGGGGAGGCATATTTTCTCACTGACTGACTTGAGGCGCTGCTCATTCAGCGCAGCATGTGGTGGAGGCCTCATGGGGTTTCTGTCTTTTGAAATCCGAACACATTTATCTCAATGGATAAGTCACAGGTAGAAGCCAGTCTTGGGGTCTCCTGGCTAGTACAGGACTCCAGATTTGTACTCACACAGGTCTACCATTCTTCCTCGGTCTCCCTCCTAGAGGCTCCCTAGGCTCCAAATTCTGCTGCTTTCTTTGTCTCTTCTCTCCCTGGAACTTGATGGGACATCAGAGGAGGAGCTGTCCAGCCAGGCTCCCCGGTGCTGAGAAGGGAAATAAGAAACACTGGGTAAAATTTTCCCAGGTGCCCGTGATGTAAGAGCCAGGTCCCATTGACTTTCTGTGATTTCAGTGGGTCTCTTCATTGGATCAGTGACCAGCTTAGAAAATGTGCCAGTTGCAGCAACCTCACTCAGTATGCAGTGACTCCACACGTTTCACTTCCTGGGCTTTCTTCTGACATATCTGTCTGTCTAGCCATCTAGCCTCCCTCCCACTGCTCAGCACTCGTACCTGAGCCACTGACTTTACTCACAGGAAAAAATACTATTTGAACTCACTGGGGCTGATTGGCTCCTACCTTGCACTTTGGGTAAGATTCTCCAGTCTGCTAAGGCCTCTTCATGCCAAATAAGTTTGCACCAAGTAAGCGACACAGAGTGGCCTTAAAAGAGAGTGACATCAGTGAACTCTCTGCTGGTTGAAAACTCTGCCACCTCTCACATCAGTCAGCTCCAACACCCCTTGCACAAGGAGGGAAGGGGTGAATCGGGGCATTCATGGGGAGTGATGTGGGCAGGAGGGGTGTGATGGAGCAAAGCCGTACCATATCTGTGCATCTACAGGCATTGGCCTTTACATCAGTAGTGGAAGTCAGAGTAAGCCCTGCACGATTCTAACTTCTCCTGGGGCCAGGTGGTTGAAGATCAGCCTTTTACCCTGCTCTATGCAGCCACCATTCCCCGCTATATCCAGGCACAGCTCAGACATCATCAGGGCCCTTGTGTCATCATTTCCACCTGTGCAAAGTGGGTGTAAAATGCTGCCAACTCAGAGTGATCACGTGGGACATGTACTTTGCGCCCCCTCTGCACTCATGTAAATGACAATATGAAGGGGAAGGCAGTGGAGAGTGAGGCCTAGCATCTCAATTCAAACGAATCGTTCCAGTGCCCAGACTGATGGCTTATAGTTTTAGGGCTTGATTCTCCACTGTGCTGGGCCTGGTGCAGAGAGGGGCTGACATGGAGCTGATTTCATCCTGATTCTTAGCAGCCCAGCCTCATCTGCAGGGGGGCAGCTTTAACTTATACCACTAGGGCAAGGTCCCATGTCAGTGGAGAACTAAGTGTAGCAGAGCCTAACTCAGCCATGTTCCCTCTTCTCCCTGACATCAGCCTCTCATGCTCTTCCCCTCTCTTTCCTGCATGCTGGGCTTTGCAAGGGACACTCACAATAGCAATTCTTTTGCTCTGGGGATTTCAAGGACTGGTTGTTTCTGTATCTCTCCACACGGGAGCAGAACTCTGAAAGGGAGCAAGGCTAGACAGGGAGAAGGTGGGTCTATGGCTTCTCCCCCTACAATTCTGGCTCCTGGAGTGGGGATGGCACACCAGGGGAATCAATCTGTTCCATCATATTGGATGGCATTGATTGCCTTTACCTAGCTACCCATGCCCATGTGCAAGAAGCAGCGCTGGAGATCTGGGCTTCATGAAGAGGAAGCTCCTTCTGCAGCCCCAAGGGCCTTAATATGCATACAAACACCAGCACCAATAGCAATACCAAGAACTAAGCACCCCTGCCATGCAGCACTAACAGCACCATTGTCAACAGAAGCCTCGCCAGTAACTGTGCTCCTACATCAGTACCACAGGTGTCGCTGTGCGGCAGTGTGGCTCTCCATCACTCACTACTCAGGCCTGTAGCTTAAAAACTACACCATAGCCCTCAGATTGGCGCTGAGGTTGGGCTTTGCCAACAACCATTGGTAGTCCTATATGTGTTACTGTGGGCTAATTTTATTGGAGTTTGCTGGTGTCGGTGTATTTGTACTGCCAATAGTATTGGTACTGGTGCATACAGAAGATCCATGGTAGGGTTAGTAGCAGGGTATGACTGCTCGTATTGGTTAGGGGTATCATTGCTTCTGGTACTGATTTCATATAGTTCCTCCAGTGTTAGTGTAACGGTGTTGGTTAGTGAACAAAGTGCTGGTCTGAAATGAATAATTTACTTGTTAGATTAAGTCTCTTTCTGCTGTAAAATAACTGTGAGCAGACTGCAGTTTCCTCAAAGGTACGTGTTGTTTAATATTTATTCATCTATCACTTTCTCATTTTTATTTTTTACTGTATGGATTGATCACCAAATATTTGTTGCTTATTATGATTGGTCAGCTAAGTCACGTGTTGTTTCTGTACTCTGGATGAAATCAAATATTACAGGTGTGAATACTTGCATTTGCAAATTTTAAATTAAATTTCCATGTATACTCACACTTGATTTTCAATTCAATTCCCCCAATTTCATAGAACTTGAACACAAAGGACCAAGGATCCAACAAGAAAGGAATTTATTTAATAAGCTGGACAACTATTCATGGTCTTATTTTTCACTATTCGCTCAAGTCTAGTACTGATGTAGAAGTACAGCTGCTGTTCTTGTATCGATGCTTAATCCTGCTGTTGCTGTTTGTATAGGTGTAGTGATTTCGGTGTTGTATTTGATGCTTTGTTTGCTGTTTAACTCATTGTATTTGAGGCATTGTTGCTACAAATCTTCGCTGTCTCCCTAGTTCAGTTTTATCATTGCCTTACTGTGGTAGAGGTTGCAACGTCTTGTATCTGTTTATATTTAGCTCTACTTTCATTATGGGTTGTCTTGCTTGACAGATCTTGGTTCTATTCATATTTCATAATCTATTTGTTATGGGCAACTTTCCTCAAATATAGACAGTGAAAGGTCACAGAACATTTAACTGTTCATTTTTAAGAACAATCTAAAGGGTTTTTTTTTCATAAGCGCAGGTTCGATTGACATTTCTGAGACTTCCTTTTTAAAAGCATGATCATCCAGAGGGCACTGAAATCTGAAGTCCTCAATTTATCTACCAAACAGACAATGATTTAAGAGTTGAGGTGGTTTGGTTTTTGTCTTCATTAATGTTTTCAGGCGAGGTAACTATCCCAGTGATGCTGTCAGAGCAGGAAGCTGCCCAGCTGGCATTGTTGGGACAGCTGTGCTGGATTCAGTGGACAGACCTGGTGGCCTGGTCAGGGAAATTCCACAGGGTAAGGAAGAATATCCAGGCCTCCTCTCTTACAAAGCTGTAGCAGTGAAATTCCAGGATTCACTATGACACTGCTAGGGGGATCACGATTTTCTTTCCTCTCTTACCTGCAGGGGTTCGTCTGGATCGAGTCCGTGGAGGACGCCAGAAGTACAAGAGAAGACTGGACTCTGAGAGCAGTACTTATCTGAGCTTACAGATCCCTCCTCCAGCCAAAAAGCCATGTATGTACAAACTTCCTATTGTGTTCCTTAAGGCCATCACAGCTTCTTTTTCTATTGGTGCCATGGATGCACAAATAATGTTTTGTGGTTGTTGTCCCCTTCTGTTTCCATTACAAACCACCGTTGTCAGATATTCATTTTTTTCCAATGAGTATAGTGTAGGGCTGGAATAGTGTCATCTGAGGCTGTGGCCCATTGATGATGGAATTCTTTGGATCATCAGTCAGAGCTTTCTCAGAGAGAGAGACTAAGTGTATAACTTCAGTGATGCTCTGGTCTTCCCTGCACCCAAGATCCACTAAATCAGCCCCACACCCTGATCTCTCTCTACCGTGTCACCAAGTTGTTTTCTGAACTTCTCAAAATCCCATCAGTTTGTCCATCACATTTATCTTAGGCTTCTCTCACCCTGTCATATCCCTATGGGATCCACCTGGTATAACTGAGCTCCTGCTTTTGTCAGACTTCTACAGGTGTTAGTTCAGTACTGAAGAATCACAGATTCTAGTTTCCAACGTCTACACCAGTGGTTTTCAAACTGGGGTACACATACCCATAGGGGTACGCAGGCTCTCATCAGGGGGTACGTGAGAAAAATCCTGTAATGGCAGACAACGCATTTTATTTAGGATGACTTGGCAATCTAATCATAGGTCTATTATTATCCTACCTCAGATGGGGGTACATGGTAGACTGTATTATTTGGAAAGGGATATGCAGCTGAAGAAGTTTGAAAACTCGACATTAACTACAGTGCAGTCTCCCTCCTGCAGTGAGCAAAACACATTTCTGAGATCCCAAATTGCAGGTCGTATGGTACGAGAACTCCTATCAGTTGTGTATCCTGCTAAGTGTTGTCTGAAAGCTGCTATATACACACCATCTCCTGAAAGGTACAGTAGTAACTTCTCCTTTGACATTTGCAGTGACTAAGATCGTCTCCCACTTGTTGGTGGCAGAGCCAGAAAAGATTTATGCCATGCCTGACCCCACCATGCCGGAGAGTGACATCAAAGCGCTGACAACCCTCTGTGACTTAGCAGACAGGGAACTGGTGGTGATCATTGGATGGGCAAAGCACATCCCAGGTAATGAAGGGGAAGTTAGGGGAGGGGGCGTTAGTGTGAAAGACAACGGGAGGTGATTATTTACCTCTGTGAGCATCATTTTATCTTGGCACTCTGATGGATTGAATCTACTTCAAGAGAAAGCTGCTCATGGGAAAGCCCTCATTAGCATTGAGTTCCAATACAGTATATATTAATTTGTGTAAATTAATTATCATATACACGTAGTGTCCTGGGATTATGTGGTAGCCTTAGAGATGATATTGTACAGCAGTCAGTAGTGCCTGTGAGTGAGTGGTACAGCAATAACCCCTGGTGACTAGCCTTTGGGATTAGATGGCACAGTGGTAGGCTTCAGTGATTTTGCATGACATGTTGCATTGGCTCAGGACAGTCTGAATCCATCTATAAATAACTTTGGCAACTAGACGTTGTAGCCAATGGAAATGTAGGTTGTCATATTCCCCTATTTCCACTAGTGGGCAAGAGCTGTACTGCCGCACCACCACAGAATAGGGAGCTCACTGCCCATCTGAAGGGGAAGCTTTCCTAGCCATAAGGAGCAAAGCCACAGAGCAAGGCCCACTCATGCAGGAGACTGATTAAGGCGCCGCTTTGGAGCTCCTGATTCCTGTGTTGATGGAGGCTGGGAACACTTTGACTGTGATGTGATCAACCTCTAAGGGGAAGCTGACTGGAGCATGCACAGGAATTCCATACTGTTCGTTCAGCACAGCAGCAGCAGTCCATGTAGAATATCAGCACTACAGTAACAGGTCCAGGACTGAAGGAGTGGCCATCTCCCTCATTCAGATATTGGGGGCTCCCATGTGATTCCTGCTGTTGGATGAGTTGCATTCTGAGTCCACAGCTTGACCTTATGTCAAGCTCCATAACATAAAGTATCAAGGGGAGATGCCCTGGCATCTTGGACAGAAGTTCTGATTGCATAGCAAAAGTGCAGGGGCTAGTGGGAAGGGATTTCAGAAAGTGTCCCCAGGGCTTACTTTGCTGCATTGCAGAAGACTGCTTCAGATAGACATGCAACATGAATAATCTGATACAGTAGTCTCATCCCCCCTCCCTTCTTTCCCCCTAGCCCAGAGGAACATTTTGTACTCAGCTGCTGGACCTAATCTGCTGCCAAACCTTGCACACGTTACTCCAGCTTCAGCACAGGTTCACACTCTCCCATCCTGCTAATTCATTCATCAGTTCCTTGCTTCAGCCATGCAGCATGTTTCCATGAAACATTTTCGATCCCGTCTGATCATTTGGGAGTATCTGCCATAGTTATAGCAGACATTTGGCTCACGCAATTACTAATTTCTGCAGCTTGTCCTTGTTCTCTTTTTGGCTGCTCCTCCTCTTTGTTCTGAGTGACTGTTTCCCTGTAAAATTTGTTGTTGTTAGATTCTAAGGTTGGAGGCTCCCCTTGAGAAGACTTCCTGGGTTGCTTGAAGTGGGGACACTTGGATACCTTGGCCTAGATCTACAAAGGGATTTAGGCACCTAAAGTGCAGATTTAGATAACACTGTGATCCACAAAACCCCCACTCAGCTGTCACCCAATCCTATATGTGCCTAAACTCACTTGGCACCTACATTTCCACTGTAAAAGTTCCCTAGGCCCCTAAGTTTCTGCCTCTGGGCATGTGCACTGCTGCATCTGGCAGGGGCTCAGACGCCTCTCTCACACCTAAGCTCCAGCAAAATCCTCAAACCAGGGGAAGACAGGCATTCCCGCCTGTCTCCCCCAGGGTCCAATCCAGTAAGTGTACTCAGAGCATGCCGAACACCACAAGGGTGCCTCCCTTACATGCAGTGGTTAGGGTACTCACCTGGGATGTGGGAGACCCCAGTTCAATTCCCCCACTGTCCAATGAAAAGGGCTTTGAACAGAGGTTTCCCCACCTCTCAGGTGAGTGCCCAAACCACTGGGCTACAGAATATTCTGATGTGGGTGTCTCTTGTTGAAGTCATTCTACATTCATTAAAAAAAATACATTAATTGGCCCTAGAGCGTGAGGAACACACTCTAGTCCAGTGGCTAGGGTACTCGCCTGAGAGATGGGCAACCCCTGTTCCAATCCCTTCTACCCATCAGTCAGAGAGGGGGGAATTAAACAGGGATCTCCCATGTCCTGGGTTAGTACCCAAACCACTGGGCTAAAGGTTGTAAGAGAGGCTACCACAGTCACCGCCTCCTCACAAGAAATGGCTAAGGCGCCTGCACCACCTGACTCCAGGCAGCAGGTCCTGGCTATGGATTGCAAGCAGAAACAGGTGCCTGCAGCATGGATTTAGATGCCTATCTCCATGACGGGGGTGGGTGGTGGGGATTAGAACACACCCCTCTTGCTGGCATCACCCACTGACTACTTTACCTGGCTTTCTGCCTATCGTGCAGGCTTTTATGAATCCCATTCTTAGGCACCTACCTCTCCATTCATTGTATAGGGAGCCTAGGGGCCTAATGCGGGCTGTGTGGCTTCCATTGTTGTTCCAGTGATTTGCTAGGTGCCTACGATTTAGATGTTTTGTAGAGCCACAGCCGACGGTAGAGTTGGGAGAAATAGGTCTTTCTGCGGGCAGTGTTTCTGAGCGGAGGTTAATGCCAGGGGTGCCCTTCTTAAAGGAGATCTGCAGTATCAGGGATTACACCACTCGCTAGCTGTGGAATCCACCTGGGGCTGATTCAGCACAAACACGGCTATGTTGCTGATTGAGGAATCTCAGCCTGGATTGCTCCATTAACCCAGCAGCAGGGTTAACTCCATTAACAGAAAGGGCATTAACACAATGCAGCTACCGGTATGGCTACACAGCCTAAAAAAACCCTACAACGGCGAGTCTCAGAGCGCAGGTGAACTGATTCAGGCTCGCGCTACCGGGCTGAAAATAACAGTGTAGATGTTCCTGCTCAGGTGGGGCCCGGGCTCCAGCCCCAGCACAAATGTCTACGCTGCTATATTTAGCCCCAGAGCGCAAGCCCAAGTCAGTTGACCCAGCCCTGATAGTCCTTGCCATGGTTGTTTTGCTGGATAGACATCCCCAAACACAGTTACTCATAGGTTACTGTCACTGTGGCTATTAGTTCCCAAACACCTACGTGTGCACAGCCCATTATCACTGCTGCGCACTAGGGATGCCCTACAGTAGCTCAGGGGTCACTTGCTTACACCTGTGATGAACAGCTGCTCCCCCCGAATTTCATTTTGGAACCAATGCACTTTCCATCTTGGTGCTGCTGCTGCTCTCCTAGAACAGGGACATAAGCACAAGGTGACTGCTGCTCTGTAAAGGAGGCTGTTTTTTTCTTCCAGAAGGACAGGGTCCTCCTGCATCCTCCTCTGTTTTCTCTCTATTTCCCTTTCCTGCGAAAAATCCCCAGTGTGGCAACCCAATCAACACAGCGCCTGGGTCAGTCCGAGGGGTCAGTCCAGCTCAACAGTAATAAACTAATCATGTTGCTTTTAGAGCAAAGTGCTCTGGGTGCTTTATACAAGAGATTTGAATACATATGAAATAGGATACAACCTTTTTATTTTAATCTCGTCAGACATATGAAATGATTAAAACAAACTGAGCGAGTCAGGAGCACGGGGAAGGGGACTGACTCAAATGGGCATGTCAATGCAGTCTGTTCCCTTCAGTCTGCACGCCCCGAACCTCAGGCACCAAGGAGCTCACACATCAGGGCAATCACATGCTCAGGTTCCCATACAACTGAGCTCGTAGACATGTGAGACTTGATTCCCAAGGGGCACTTAGGCTGAGCATATGCAGTGCCTATCCGTTAGGCACCCTGCCACCCAGTCGAATTCACAGCCCCAAGTTAGGCACCCAGGCCTGGGGAGAGTTCAGAGCTAAAAAGGGGATTCACAGAAGCCAGCATGCTGAGGGGGGAGCTGCCTAAGCTAGCCCCTTAGAGGGAGTTAGCTCAAGTCAAGGCTGGCCAGAGATGCCTTCCACCACTTGGGACTCTCTTGTTGAAGCTGTCCCACTTTGTGTAAAATACTTAAATCGCCCTTGGGCCAAGGGGAAGAGGCCCCTACAGGTATTTTTCCGCAACAGCCCAGCAGACTCCTTCTTACAAACAGCTTGTTTATGATGATGTTAAATTTATCGCCCATTGGCAAATCCAGGCAACAGCATCCTGGCATGTGGATCACACATTAGGAGCGCACTATATCAGAGGGTCTTGAAGGAATGTTTTTTGTAACATCATTCAATAGTTTTGCATTGTCCGAAAGATTGTCTTAGTGGGGCACTGTGGTTCCTTCAAAATAACAGAGTTCCCTTCAAGTACAGGGATATACATTGGCAGGTATTTCACCAGAAATTGTATGTCAGAGGTAACTCACAAGGGAAGCACATAGTAGATAAAGGCCTCCCCTGGGATAGAGGAGACTGGGTTCCCATGCAGTGCAGATGTTTCTACTTGGGCTGGAGGCCAGGCTCTGAAACCCTTTCCCCCAAGCGCCAGCATGAGTGGGAACACCTACACTGCTTTTTTTAGCCTCGTAGTGCAAGCCCCATGAGACTGGCTGCTGCGGGGCTTTTTCTGCAGTGTAGATACACCCCATGGCACACTTCCTACTGTTCTGCTCCTTTAATGGTCACACTTGAGATCTTTTGGCCTGAAATGGAGAGTTCCACTGTTGCATGGCCAGACTTATAGCCAATTGGCTTTTGAACCTTTTCAGACACCAGAGGATTTGGTATCTACCTCGATACGGAAGGACAGTCATTTGCTGTGTATTTTCTTTGAGCCTCTGGCAGTTGTTACCTCAGTAATTTTATACTACCTCTGGCAGAGCTGCAGTTCAGCCCGCTTTCAGGCACAGTATGCCTTACCTGAAACTCTAGTTCACACTATTTTTGCAGTCATTCAGTTGCTCGCAATGGCTAAGAAAAAAACAAATGAATTTGGCAAAATGGCAATCTCACGATGGCCTATGACATCAAATTGACCTCTTGTTTCTCAGACCAAAAAGTCTGGGATGGGGAGGGGTTGGCTGTTTTTATTTTCATAGCTGTGATCTGTCTCAGTTGTGACTGTGCTTTTTGTTTTGGACTTTTATTCCATAAAGGGTTAGAGTCTGAGACTGACTCAGTGGGTGGGCACTCGTGGAAGAGTTCAAATCCCTGCTCCAGTGACTACTTAAGTTGTCATTGCCCCCACAACTTGGGCAGCTGGGGGCATGCGCAGGGCCCTAGCAGAAATTTAGATGCCATGGGGACCTTATCAGTGGAAACTTAGGTGCCTAGTGTTAAGGAGCTGCTGGGAATACAGATTTTTGAGGCTCTAAATGTTGGACTTAAAGGCTATGTCTACACTATGCAGCTTTTAGCAACACGGCTGCCAACAAAAAACTTCCACCCCCAACGAGCGGTGTTAGTGGTGTCGGCAGGAGAGCGCTGTTCACACCAGCACTTCTCATCGGCAAAATGTTTGTCTTTTGGGGATGTGTGGTTTTTTTTAAACACCTCTGAACGACAAAAGTTTTGTCTTTCACTTGCCAGTGTAGACAAAGCCTTTGGCACCTAAAGTGGCAGTTAGGCATCTAAGTCCCCCCTTGTGAATCTAGCCCCTGGATCTCAAACACTAAGAACAAGGCGAAAGGACTAAAGATCACATCTGTCAGGCTTGTGTTAAATTAGAATGCTGTTTTTAAAACCAAGGCACAGGAATGAGCCCAGCACTTCACATACCAAGTCCCAGAGCAAACTCTTGTTCTTTAATGTCAGCAAAATGAAACTGCTTAAGCTTAAAACCACTCTCATGTAATCAGGAACATGAAAACATGATTTAAAAGTGTTCAGCAAACATCATTAGCTCAATGTCCTCCTGAGCCAGCTTGGAGTCCTTCCCTTTGGATGAGACTCTCCTTCTTTTTCTCCTCCCACCCAGCCCCTCTGTTAATCACCTTTGTATTTCATCCACCTTTTACACACGCTTTTCTGCGGGAAGAGGAGACTTCTCTTGAGGGACAACAACAGAGGCTGTCCCAAGGTAGCCCTTGTGCTGTTCTCACTAGGAAGCTGATAGCACCAGCACAGAATGAAATATGGCAAGTGGAGTGACAGCAGCTGTGTCTGGAGTGGCCTCAGATCCTATAATTACAACTCCCTTTATTACCTCTGCTAATGGCCCTCCAGGATGACAGAAATTATAATACATTAACAGATTATGAACTCCACTTGCCACAAATTATGCGTGTGGGTTTAAAAAAAAATTTCTGGGAGCTCACCCTGCCAAATCACTGAAATAAAAAAAAACCAAATGTCACTACATCAGCTACATCAGCTAGGGCAAATCAAGTAACTTTCCACAGGGGATGTGGCAACCTGCAGCTGGAATACATGGGAAGGAAATGCATGCGTGGCTCTGCTAGAGGTGACCAGGTACGGTGCTAGGGTATAGCAGAGCGAATGCAGTTGCAGCGCAGCACTGTAGATTCCTGAATGCTTCAGTACAAGGGCGTAAGCGGTAGGAGTGGTGTGAGGAAGTTGAGTGCTCAGCACCCTTCAGGACCAGGCCCTAATATAGCAGCACTGAGACAATCATGTCTCACTGCCCAGTGTTGTAATCTAGTGGAGGAGATTTACCTTTCATTGCTGGGTCTTCTGAATGCTGTGCTGGCAAACAGCACAGATAATGCAGTCGTAGTGCTGGAAGTTTTTAGATGCTGTATCATGAATGCAGTTGGGCTCTGTATATTAGAGAGCTGGTAAAGGTGAACCCAATATACACCTCTCCACACAGCAATTGCAGCATCAGGGCCCTAGGCTGTATAATCTTTAGGGCACTATCTTTCTGATTATCATGCAGTGCCCAAGACAACAGAGCCATGATCCTTCTACTGTAAAACAAATAAATAACATTGGACCAGCAGCTGCAGGTGGGATGGGATTAGGGTGCAGAGGTGACACTTTGGAGAGAATGACTGAGCCCAGGGGGACCCAGAACCCAGCAGGAGGTGGGGTTCCAAGGTGTGTTTGAAGAGAAAGTTTAGGACACAGTTCTGTGCAGGAGCAAAGAGGGCTGTTCCAGATGGTGCTGGCACAGTGGGGAAAGGATGTACTGCCTACTGGGACTGGGGACAAGTAGGTCAAGCTGGGGAGATCATGGATGACATCATGGGAAGAAGTGGGAAGACTGGTGATTAATAAGGTGTACTTACAGAGGTGGATGGATCTGAGCATTGCTCTGTGAGGCCAGAGGTATCAAAGCAATGCACAAGATCCATAGAGGGCAGGATGGACTTTGTACACACACCTGCAGGCCAAATAATGTGCACACCAGCAGCTGCAAGGAAAGGAAATAACTTGGAAGAACTGATTGACACTATCCAAAAAGAAAAGCAGGAGGCAGTTCTGTGTGTCTGGGCCCCATTACCATATGGCTGGCTGAGCACCTCAAAATCTTCACATTTATTGTCATAATACCTCTTTCAGGGAACGAAGTTCTATTATCCCCATTTTACAGACTGGGGACTGAGGCAGAGCAAGACTAAGCAACTGACCCAGGACGGCTGTGGGAATTGAACCTAGGGCCCTCAAGGCTAGAACCCGAAGCACTGGACCAGCCTTCCTTTCCGTAGTTGAATGAATGGTTAATGACACAGTGGTTGGATTTAGGGTAGGGAATGGGGAGTGCAGATAGGAGAGAGAGAGGCTATAAACTTCGGGAACCGAAGCTATAATAACTGCTCTGCAAAGCAGACGTCCTCTCTCCCAGAGGGGATAGCATCAATTCCACATGCAGCAGAGGGCAGTGTGGGCAAGGCGTCAGAAATCAGGAGCCTGATGCACACTTCTCATCAGACCATTCTCCCATTTACTCAGAATGCTGCCTTCAGGGGCTGGGGTAAAAGGGAACTGTATAGTAGCTGCCAAGGAGGGGCTGAGGACAAAGGAAGAGGCAGGTCTCCGAGAAACAGATTTTTTTTTAAAGAAGGAACCCACATGTTACTGTTCTCTTGGCTGTGACAGCCTGCAGTAGAGGGCACCAAACTTTGCTGATGTGAACACCTAACCCTCCAGAACCTCCACGCACTCCTGGCCAACCACAACTAACTCAAGAATACAGCAGGTCCTTCCTATACAAACATATTCAGGGCCTGGAACAGGCCTGGATTGTTATCTGGAGAGAAGCCTGCGACAATGGGGAGTGTGCACAAGCATCCCTCACACAGCGACGATAGACCAGACGCTGTTGGGCAGATAGCACTCAGCTAGGGATTCAATCTAACTCATTTCACTCTCTATTCCAGCTCGTCTCCCTGGTGGACTTTAGCTGTTCCCTTATTCCCTCTGGCGCTCCTCCCCAATGGATTATCGATTCCTCCCTCCCACCCACTGCTACCCCCAGACCTCACACACACAACACGTGACAGCTGATTGGTATCTGTTAATTAATGTGGCCTGGGGCCTCTTTTCTATTCAGGGGCCTGATAAGGGAAATTGGATGTCCAAGGGCTGCCATGCCATTATCACCCTTTGCTTCCCCTGGCAACACAAACACAAAACATGGCGTAGTGATAAATAAATAAGACTAACCCATCCCTCTGCCCTCACTTCCTTGGGCTGAGATAGCACAGATAGAAAAATAGAACCCACAGTCGGTCAATACAGCAATCACCAGCTCTTTTGTTAATTGCTGACTTGATAACAAGAGAAATCAAATGATCATTGCAGTGGCTGGTTACCTGGGCCCAGACACAGCGACGTGCGCGGTGAAGGCTGTGGGAATAAAGGGCATCTCGCTGCGCACAGTTCGCAACCTGGCGGGCTGGGGAGTCTCAGAGGCAGAGGCTAATGAGCTCAGACAGGGCTGCAGGGGGAGAGTGATCCAGGAGCAGAGCACGCTGACTTAGGAGAGAAAACTGGAGAAATAAAAAGCCAGCATTGGAGAGAAAGGTGGGAGCCTGAAGGTGAGGGAGTGGAGAGAATGCTGCACCAAGTCTTAGGTGTTCCTGCTGCTTAGAAATACCCAGGTCTTCCCATTTCAACTCAGTGCTGTGAAACTCTATTGCCAGGACAGGCTGCCCCTGTGCTGCGGAAGTGTAAACAGAGACAGATACCCTGCTCAGGTCTCTGTCAGGGTGGGCAGGGACACTACACACTTAGTTTAGGATTTGCTGACAAATGGACGCAGGGCAGCTGTGTCCATTCGGGATCCAATGTCAGGCTGCTACAGAGCCCGAGTCCATATCTCTCTTTTCTTAGGCTCCAGCAGAGTTTTTCCTCATTGCTTTTCTGATGAGAAGCTTCTTATGAGGTCTGCTCATTTTAGGAGAAATCTTTCTCACACTCCCTTGTATGTCAGACACTGGAGCAGAGAGTGCCTCTCGTCTCAGGCTTTCCTCTGTCATGTGGGTTGTGAACTCACTCTTCTTTTGGTGTGAGCAGTGCTTTGTGCCTCCCAGTTTATGGTCATTTTGTCTGTATCTGAGGAGGGTCTGCCTCAGGTCTGCCCGTCTCTGTAGTGAGCTCTATTCATGTGGCCAGGATCTATGTCTGTGGAGGGATCTGTACCTTCTTGCTGCTTGGTTTGTTCATACTGACGCATCTGTTGGTATTTTAGGGTTTGGTCTGGCAGCCTGAGCATTTTTCGATATTGGGTTGGGCTCTTTCATTAGAAAGCTGGAGTCGCTGAGTGCGGGGAGTCATGCTGTTCAGAAGTGGATCATGTTTTCATGATTTAACTTTTGATCCTCCAGTGTGCTACAGGGGAGGAGAATTTGCCACTTTGGCTGAGATAGCATTTTGATCATGATGAGCTTGAAACTCAGGCAAGTGTCTTCTCCTCCTACCCCATCAGGAGCCCACTGACTCCCTTTGGAGTGCATCCCTGTCGAGCCAGCAGAGTTCCTTGCTGGGGTGGGGAGAGAATGGGTTGCATTACAGAAAATACAGCAGGAAGAACGGGGAAGCAAAGTACCTACCAGGCAGTACTGCAGGAGGAACAGGGTCAGGGTACATCCCACCATGGTGTGGCCTGAGGACTGGGCTCTATTCAGGACAGTGCTGCAAGGAAAAATGGGGAGCACAAAGGATGGATTCCAGGCAGGGCTGCAGGTGAACTGGGAAGTAGAGAGATGGGTGAATTCCAGAAGTGCCAGACACTACATGATGAGGGCCACGTAAGTACCTAGACAGGGCATGTCTACATGGCCCATGGCAGCAAGCCTCCCAGCCCAGGTCAAAAGACTTGGGCTCCCAATACCACACTAAAAATAGCTGTGTAGATATAGCAGCTCAGGCTCCGAAGCCTGTGGGGAAGGAGGAAGCATTAGAGCTCCAGCCCAGGCCACAACTTCAGAGCACTGTCTCCACAGCAGTTTTTGAGCGCTGGTGTGAGCCCCACAAACCCAAGGACATTGACCCGGGCTGGCAGGTTCTCCACAGGCTTTGGAGAAGTGCTCAGTGACCCCATGTAATGTGCAGGGGATTGGGAAGATGGAGTGACTTCCAGAAAAACTGGGGAGCTGTTGGGGATACAGCCTTTGGAGCCCATCCCAGTTTGACCCTGCTTGTCATTTGCCCTGCCAGGTTTCTCTAATCTCTCCCTGGGAGACCAGATGAGCCTGCTGCAGAGCGCCTGGATGGAGATCCTCATCCTGGGCATTGTGTACCGCTCACTGCCCTACGAGGACAAGCTGGTCTACGCTGAGGACTACATCATGGATGAGGAGCACTCGCGCCTGACGGGGCTGCTGGAGCTCTACCTAGCCATCCTGCAGCTGGTGCGCCGGTACAAGAAACTGAAGGTGGAGAAGGAGGAGTTTGTCACACTCAAGGCCCTGGCCCTTGCCAATTCAGGTAAAGCCATGACCTGGACTGGTGTGAGGTTCAGGGAGCCAAGGCCAACATGGATCTAGCACTCTGAGATGTTCCTGAGGAGTCGAAGGCCCAGTGCCTGGCTATGCTCTGACTCCTGGTAACAATGAGTCTCTCCAAAGGGTCTAACACAGCACCCACTCTCCCCCACTGTTTTTCCTTCAGTTTAGAAGTGAATTGAGTACCTGGTGGAAATGTAGGCCTTATCTCCAGGGGTCTGGAAATAGGGTATAGACCCTTTTCCCTCTTAGACCGCTGCTCCCAATATGGGCCCTGGTTGGAGAGGAATGACTGGCTGGAGCAGGAGTTGAGGTATGAGATATGAGCCCTTTCACTCACGAGTCCCCAGCTCCAATCTGGCCTCAAGTTTGTTGAGAGGGGGGACTGGCTGGCTTTTGGAGACCGAACTACTGAATATGGAGCTTTTGCCCAGTTGTGTACTGGATCCAGTCAGACCGAGGTCAGGGGGACAGGCTGGATCAGGGAATGGGATATGGAGCCTTTTACCTTGAAGGCACCAGTTCCTATTCAAGCACAGGTCAGAGGGAGCCAGCTAGCTCTTGGAAAATGAGATTCAACGCTTTTTGTTTCTAAGGCCCTGTTTGAATCTGGCTCAACTCAGTGGTGACTAGAAAGAAGTCAGACTGTAAAATCAAATTTTACACCCTACTCAAACGTATGGGGTGCTGGACAGTGTGAAATTAGTTGAGGGTTCCACTCCTAGTTGAGAAGAGGCCACAACTCCAAAACCACCACTACAGTTGGCACTAACTGTGCCCCTTTGTTAGCAGCCTCATCAGAGAAGCCAAGGTCTGAACAGGCCACGGAGAGTAAACTCCACTTTAGCCACAAAATGGGGAGGGGCCCTCCAGAGCAGAGTGAGGCGCACTGGTTGGGATTAGGGCAGTGAGAGCTTGCCCCAGATCACAACAGATAGTGTGTGCTATGTTAATACTGCACATGCAGCTGAAAAGGTTGCTACTCACACATATGTCCATCAGGGAACAGTGAAAGTCATCAGAGCTAAAGCTACTGCATGATGAGACCGCCCCACCTAAGCTTTCAGAGATTCATAGAGCTTCAGGCCAGATGGGACCATTAGATCATCTAGTCCAGTGGTTCTCAGCCAGAGATCTGGGGTGCCACGAGCAGGTTTCAGGGGGTCCGCCAAGTAGGGCCAGCATTAGATTTGCTTGGGCCCAGGACAGAAAGCCAAAGCCCCACTGCATGGGGCTGATCCCCTGAGGCCCGCCACCCGGGGCTCAAGCCAAAGCCTAAGCCTGACCAACTTAGCTTTGTGGGCCCCCCTGGGGCGTGGGGACCCAGGCACTTGCCCTGCTTGCTACCCCCTAATGCCGGCCCTGGCTTTTATATGCAGAAAAAATATCTTGTGGCACGACTGGGCTGTGGAATTTTTGTAGCTTGTTGGGGGGAGCCTCAGAAAGAAAAAGGTTGAGAAGCCCTGATCTAGTCTATAACACAGGCCATTTAACTTTACCCAGTTACTCTGTATTGAGCTCAATGAGCTGTATTTGTAATAGTCTAAAGCATAGCTTACACAGTGATGCATATGATCATTGTTTTGTTTGTGTTCAGAAGCTGGGGGGGGAGGGATAGCTCAGTGGTTTGAGCATTGGCCTGCTAAACCCAGGGTTGTGAGTTCAATCCTTGAGGGGGCCATTTAGGGATCTCAGGCAAAAATTGGGGATTGGTCCTGCTTTGAGCAGGGGGTTGGACTAGATGACCTACTAAGGTCCCTTCCAACTCTGATATTCTATGATTCTATGATTCAAGAAAGTCATCCAGTCTTGAAGATATCAAGAAATGGAGAATCCACCATTTCCCTGGGTAGTTAGTTCCATGGTTCAATCACCCTCACTGTTAACAGTTGTCCTTACTTTCTCATTTGAATTTGTCTGGCTTCATCTTCCAGCTATTGGTTCATGTTATGCCTTTCTCAACTAGATTAAAGAGCCCTTTGGTGCCTGGTATTTTCTCCCCGTGAAGGTACTCATATAGCATAATCAAGTCATCTCTCAAACTTCATTCTGGTAAACTAAACCAATCAAGCTGTTTAATCTCTCACTCTAAGGCATTTTTTTCAGCTCTTGAATAATTTTGTAGCTCTTTTCGACACCCTCTTCAATTTCTCAACATTCTTTTTGAAACATGGACACCAGAACTGTATGCACTATTCCAGTCTCGGTTTCCCCAATGCTGTAACAGACGTAAAGTCCTCCCCCTACTCAGTACTCCTGTTTGTAATACCACATTGGCCCTTTTTGCCATAGCTTTGCAGTGGCAGCTCACGTTTAACTGCTTGTCCACTATGACCCTCTAAATTATTTTCAGAATCATCGCTCTCCAGGATACAATCCCCCATTCTAGCGGTATTGCCTGCATTCTTTGTCCCTAGATGGATAACTTGACATTTGGCTGTATTAAAAGGCATTTTGTTTCAATGGTTGCTCTGCTCTGTATGACCACACGGTTCTCATCATTAGTTACCACTCTGACGATCTGTGTCACCCACAAGTTGTATCAGCAGTGATTTTATATTTACTGCCAGATCATTGATGAAAATGTTTAATAGCATCAGGCCTAGTACTAATCCCTGCAGAACCCCACTAGAAACAATCCCATTTTAAGATGATTCCCCATTGACAACTAACTATTTTTTGAGATCTGTCAGTTAGACAGTTAACATGCTTTATTGCTATCAGATAGTGCTAATTTTTAATCAGTGTTGTGTGCTACTAAGTCAAACACCTTACAAAAGTCTACGTCTATTATATCTATGCAGTTACCTTTATCAACCAAACTTGCAATCTCACCAAAGAACAAAATCAGGTTTGTTTGACATGCCTTATTTTCCATAAAATAATGTTAACTATCAAATGTTATATTCCTATTCTTTATTAATGGAATCCTGAATCAGCTTTTCCATTATTTTTCCTGGGATTGAATTCAGGATAACTCGCCTATAATTCCCTGAGTCATCACGCTTGGCCTTTTGAATATTGGCATATTAGCATTCTGCCAGTCTTCTGGACTTTCCCTGGTATTCCAAGATTTATTAAAAAATTATCAGTGAGCCAGAAAGCTTCTGAGCCAAATAGTTTAGGATTGTTGGGTACAAGTTATCTGGGCTTTCTGATTTTAAAAATGTTCATGTCTAGATGTTGTCTAACATCGTCCTCAATTACTCATGGACTGAAAAGTAGTTCATCATCCTAAAATAATGAGATTACATCATTCTGCTTCTTTCCAAATACAGAACAGAAATATTTATTGAATACTTCTACCTTTTCTGCATCAACAAGTACACAGTTTCCATCTAGTAATGGAGTACTGTTGCTAGAATTTCTTTTGTTCCTAATATACTTTTAAAATAAACCTTCATTATTGTCCTTAGCCTGTCAGCTATGGATTTTTCCCTGATGTCCTTAGTTTCCCTTATCAATTTTCTGCACTTCATCATGTCTAATTTATATTGATTGCCATCTATTTCCCTCTTTTTCCATTTGTTATGAGTTGCTTTTATAGTTCTAATTGCTGCCTTCACTTTCAGTGGACCAGGATGGGCTTTTAGCCACAGTGGGCCTCTTTCTTGATTATGGAATTGTGGCTTTTTGGCAATCTAATAAACTCTTTGTGAAGAAATAGCCTCCAACCTAAAAGGAAGGTCCCTGCATTACACAGGGAGCAGAAACCAGAGCAGTGATGTGAAGGAAGCAACAAACACCCATCCACCTGGGCTAAAGTGCCAAGGGGTACCACAGGAGGCTGTTGTGTGGGCTGTGCTCTAAGTGGAGACATATGAACTCGATGCTGCCATCAGGTATTTTTTTGCAATAGGCACTTCAGTATACGGTGTTGCTCTCTCTTGACCATGCTCAGGCCTGGGGCATAAGCAGGGCAGTGCCCAGCTCAGGATATGCTGGAGCAGACAGTCTGTGGGGAGAGTTACAGGGCTGTGACAGAACAATTATTTACCATAAAATAAAGCAACCAACTCTCAGCAGCCGCTTTATGGTTCTGACTCCATGAATCAGGAAAATAAGGGCAAGGGTTAGAAAACACTGGGCCAAATCCTGCTCTCAGCTACAGGGGTCCAACCACTTTGATTTCAGTGGGTTGGTGCAATACAGCTGCAAGCAGAATTTGGTTTTTACAGCCCCGGTATTTCTTGCTCGAATGTCTGAAAGTCAACAGAGTATGAGATCTCCCTGCATGCGTCTGTTTGGGATATATAGGATGTGAGCATGTAACTAAAAACTGTATCACAATCTATACACACAGGCGGATGAATTAAGCTTGCAGATCAGCAAGAAAAGCTACCTCCTGGAGGACTGAAAGTTTAGAGAAAAAATGAGAACTGCCAAAACTCAGAGTTGGACATCGCAAGGGAAACTAAAGCCAATAGTGAAAGGTTATATAGCTATATAAACAAAAAGAAAATAAGGAAAGAAGAAGTGGGGCTGCTAAGCACTGAGAATAAGGTGGAGATGAAAGATAATCTAGGCATGGCCTCTGTTTTTAATAAGGCTAATAAAGAGCTTTGGGAATAGTGGCAGGGAGGCTAATGGGAAATGAGGATATGGAAGTAGAAATTACCACATCCGAGGTGAAAGTTGAAGTTAAACTCAAACAGCTTAATGGGACCAAATCAGGGGACCCGGATACTCTCCATAAAAGAATACTAAAGGATGGGCCACGTGAAATTACAAGCCCACTAGCAAGGATTTTTAATGACTCTGTAAACTGCGGGCATGGTCATACCCTCTGACTGGAGAATTGCTAATACAGGAACTCCTCACTTAACGTTGTAGTTATGTTCCTGAAAAATGCGACTTTACGTGAAACGATGTTAAGCGAATCCAATTTCCCCATAAGAATTAATGTAAATGGGGGCGGGGGGGAGGTTCCAGGAAATGTTTTTTTGCCATACAGAACAGTACTATAGTTGGGAGGTTCCCCCGCCTTACCCCACACAGGCACAGCCCACTGGCACTGGAGACAATGAGGCAGGCAAGGAGGCTGAAGGTGCTGTAGGCTAGGAGAAGCACCTTGTGCAGCAACAGCAGCAGCTTCCCCTACTCTGCAAGCACCAGGGGCGGGGGGGCTCAACCCTCAGCCCGCCCACTCCACCCCTTCCCCCAAATCCCCACCCTTGACCTGCCTCTTCTCCCTCCGACCTCCTCCCCCTTTACTTTGCACGCCGTGTCCTCGCTCCTCCCCCGTCCCTCCCCTGCCTTCTGAACGCTGCAAGCCAGCTGATTGCCGCGGGCAGGAGGGAGGGGGGAAACCTGCACGCCGTGTCCTTGCTCCTCCCCCCGCCCTCCTGCCCGCAGCAATCAGCTGGTTTGCAGCGCTTAGGAGGGAGGGGGGAGGAGCGAGGACACGGCGTGCAGGTTCTCCCTCCCTCCCCTGCCTCCTGTCCACGGCAATCAGCTGGTTTGCGGTGTTCAGGAGGCAGGGGAGGGAGGGGGAGCCTGCGGGCCGAGTCCTCGCTCCTCCCCCCTCCCTCCTAAACGCCGCAAGCCAGCTGATAGCCGTGGGCAGGAGGCGGGGGGAGGAGGAAGGCGCTGATCCGTGGGGTCCGCCGGTGGGCGGGAGGCACTGGGGGGCGCGTAGGGGAGCTGCCAGCTGTGGACAAAGCAGGCAGCCAAACAACATAATAGCGGAGCATTGCACAACTTTAAATGGAGCATTTTCTGTAATTGAGCAGGGACGTAACAATGTTCAGCGAGAGGACGTTAAGTACCTATTTTTAAGAAAGAGGAAAAAAGTGATCCGGGAAACTACAGGCCTGTTAGTTTGACCTCAATTATACGCAAGGTCTTGGAACAAATTTTGAAAGAGAAAATAATTAAGGATATAGAGATAAACAGTAATTAGGATAAAATAAAACATGGTTTTACAAAAGTTAGATCATGCTATACAAACCTGATCTCCTCCTTTGCGCAGATAACTGATTTTTTAGTCAAAGGAAATGCAGTAGATCTAATCTACCTGGATTCCAGTAAGGCATTTGATATAGTTCCACATGGGAAATTATTAGTTAAATTGGAAAAGATGGGGATTAATGAGAGAATTGAAAGGTGGCTAAAGAGCTGGCTAAAAGGGAGACTACAACAGGTCACACTGAAAGGTGAACTGTCAGGCTGGAGGGAGGGTACTAGTGGAGTTCCTCAGGGATCGGTATTGGGACCAATCTTATTTAACATTTTCATTAATGACCTTGGCACAAAAACTGGGTGTGCGCTAATAAAATCTGTGGATGACACAAAGTTGGGAGGTATTGCCAATACGGAGGAGGATCAGAATAGCATACAAGAAGATCTAGAGGATGTTGAAAACTGGACTAATAGAAATGGGATAAAATGTAATAGTGCTAAATGCAATGTCATGCATATAGGGACTAATAACAAGAGTTTTTGCTATAAGCTGGAGACATAGCAGTTGGAAGCAACAGAGGAGGAGAAAGACCTGGGTGCATTGGCTGACCACACGATGACTATGAGCCCCCAATGTGATCAACTGTGAAAAAAGGCTAATGAAATCCTCGAATGCATCAGGCGAGGTATTTCCAGCGGAGAGAGGGAAGTGTTATTGCCATTACACAAGGCACTGGAATCCTATGTGCAGTGCTAGTCTCCCATCTTTAATTCACACTGGAACAGGTGCAGAGAAGGGCTACTAGGATGATCAGAGTAATCCAAACCTCAAGAAGCTTGACTTGTTTAACCTAACAGAATCACAGAATATCAGGGTTGGAAGGGACCTTAGTAGGTCATCTAGTCCAACCCCCTGCTCAAAGCAGGACCAATCCCCAATTTTTGCCCCAGATCCCCAAATGGCCCCCTCAAGGATTGAACTCACAACCCTGGGTTTAGCAGGCCAATGCTCAAACCACTGAGCTATCCCCTAACCAAACAAAGGCTGAGAGGAGATATGACTGCGCTCTATAAATAATGGAGAGGAGTTATTTATGTTAAGCGCCATTGTTGACACAAGAACAAATGGATATAAACTGGCCCTCAACAAGTTTAGGCTTGAAATTAGATGAAGGTTTCTAATGATCAAAGGAGTGAAGTTCTGGAATAGCCTTCCAAGTGGAGCAGTGGGGGGGAAAAAACCTAACTAGCTTCAAGACTGAACTTGATCAATGCTGAAGGGCTGGTATGAGGAAACGGCCTACAATGGCATGTGACCCATCTGCAACTGCTACTAGCAAAAATCCTCAGTGGCCAGAGATGGGGCACTAGCTGGGGAGGGCTCCGAGTTATTACAGAGAATTCTTTCCCAGGTGTCTGCTTGGTGGGTCTTGCCCACATGCTCATTTTCCTCAGGTCAGATTGGAAGAGACCCTGGGTTTTTTTCACCTTCCTCTGCAGCATGGGCATGAGTCATTTGCTGGTTTAAATTAGAGTAAATGGTGGAGTCTCTATAAATTTGAGTCTTTAAATTATGATTTGAGGGCTTCAATAATTCAGCCAGAGGTTATGGGTCTTTTAAAAGAGGGGTGTGTGTGTAGGATTGCCAATTTTGGTTGTACATCATCCTGGAGGTTTCACCACATTAAAAATTAATTTTTAATGCCTGAAAAACAACCAGGAGTCCAGTGGCACCTTAAAGACTAACAGATTTATTTAGGCATAAGCTTTCATGGGTAAAAAACCCACTTCAGATGCATCGACCACAAAAGCCTATGCTCAAATAAATCTGTTAGTCTTTAAGGTGCCAACGGACTCCTTGTTGTTTTTGTGGATACAGACTAACACGGCTACCCCCTGATACTTTAATTCCTGGATATGCCAGGACAATCCTGGAGGGTTGGCACCCCTATGTGTGTGAGGTTCTGTGGCCTGGAATGTGCAGGAGGTCAGACTAGATGATCACAATGGTCCCTTCTGGCCTTAAAGTCTATGTGAAGAAGCTGAGTGACTCAGCTGGGCACAGAGAGGGGATTGCTGGGAGAGAGCTTCCATTGCTGGAGCCCTGGCTTTTTGTGCGTAAAGCTTCAAGGAGATGCTGTGTGGGACTGAGAGAATGAGTGTGGTTTTATTTGGAGAATAACAACAGATAAAGAGCAGTGAAGACCACCATTTCCCAATACTTCATTCTAAAGATCCTGGCAGGGAGCAGGTTCTGAATCGCCAGTTTCCCTGTTACTCCGTGCTGTGGGTGCCACAGTGTCAGCCATTGCCACCCAGAGCCTAAGCATTCAGAGAAATTCTAGTGCTGAGGGGCTCCCCGCAGTTTAACCCAGAGCCCTAGTTAGTTAGGGGCATCTCATCCTGTCCATAACCGTAGCCCTTTATTCCCTGCAGCTGCCCCGCCTGAAGACATAGTGCTGAGGTGATCTGAGCACAGTTCTGCAGCAAGGGGTGAACTGTGCCGTAAAGTCTGTGAGGGCAGAACATGGAGACCTCTGCTCCTATGGGGCCCAATGGTGACAGCTTATACTAAACTTCTGTTGTTGGGGAAGGCAATAGGCCCTGTCTGCAGCAACTTCGACAGACTGGCTGTCCATTATCACACGTGCACTCTGTCCCCCAGCCAAGGAGCTCTGCAGAAGTGCAGGCATGGCTCTTCTGAATGCACACGTTAGGAGGGAGTCCTTAGATTACCATGCCGTATGCCCCTGTGGGCCACAGCTTGGCAGCCTCCCTCCTCCTTGGTGCTCTGGCAGCTGTAAAAATTCATAGCCATTGATTTTGTAATTAACAGTTTATCAATGCAATCAACACTGGCTCGCTGATGGATTGCTGGGAAATTAATCCTGCAATGTTATTTTAGTTTTTGCAGGCCGCTGCAGATTTGGAGCTCTTCTCAGCATAGAGAAGGGCAATAGGCAGAGCGGGCTTGGGGTGTGGCTGGGTCTTTATAAAAGAAACAGAGGGGAGGAAATGGGAAATACATTGCTGCTAGGGCTCTTCAGCCTATAGAAATCAGCTGGCAAAGAGAAGCAGCACCGTTACGCTGATTCACCTATCTCACAACAGCAACCTCACTCCAAGAGTACCTGGTATATAAAGCACAGCAAGGTACATGCTTCCACCGGATCCCACTGCCCCTAAGGGAATGAACACAGGGAGCGTGAGCTAGGGCGTAGAGCTAGTGATAAGGAGTCAGATCTGCTGTTCTCATTTGAAGCTGACTCGCTGCACCTTTGGACAAGTCACTTAGCAGCTCTGTGCCTCAGTTTCCCCACCTGTAACACACCTCCCTCTCAGCTGGGGTTTGAGGCTTATCTGTAAAGCACACCGAGACCAGCAAAGTACGATTGTAAGCACTCACCTCAAGGGCAAAAGCGTGTTGTTAGCAGCTGCCCCCGTGCCTCACCTAGCCTGTGCAGCCACTCCAGTCCCACTGCTCAGCAAACGGGGGGAACCACAAAGCAGCTGTGGAGAAAGGATAGTTTTATTTTTGCTGGTTAAAAGCCACGCTGTTGCCACTTTGGACCCTCTGCTCCACCTTGTCCAGGAAGTGTTTCCATCTCTCCGCCACCTTGAGCAACTGCACAGCAATTAGTTCATACTGATGAAGCTCTATGGAAGTGTTAATTATACCTAGTGCGATCACTCCTGATCGATGGCATAGCAGCAGCCCCTCACTGTTCATGCCACGCCCCCTCAGGAACATAGAGGGCTAGTAGGTAGGGGGGTAGCCAAGTACCTATCCTAACCTCAAGCTAGCACACCCACCACTCCCACCGGCAGCCCTGCCAGCTCTTCTCACATGGACCCTGATGCTTCCTATCCGTGAGCTACTTTCCAGAAGCCGCAGCATTGACAGAGCCTTAGATTCACATCAAAAATGCAGTTCTGTTTTTTGACCGCTGCTCTTTGCTATCCATCTCCCCACTCGCAGATTCCATGCACATAGAGGACATGGAGGCGGTGCAGAAACTCCAGGACCTTCTCCATGAAGCCCTGCAGGACTACGAGCTGAGTCAGCGCCACGAGGAGCCACGGCGGGCGGGCAAGCTGCTGCTGACCTTGCCCCTCCTGCGGCAGACGGCCGCCAAAGCGGTGCAGCACTTCTACAGCATCAAACTTCAGGGCAAGGTCCCCATGCACAAACTCTTCCTAGAAATGCTAGAGGCCAAGGTCTGACGGCCCTGGTACCAGCCCGCAGCGGCCGGGGAACAAACTAGAAACAAAGACGCAGACACAGAGAAATCCAAACAGCAGCAGGGGCCGGCTTTTATCTCCAATCATTTATTATGGAAGAATTATTTAACGTCCAGCTGTCGGCCTGCTTGCCTGCCTGCCTGTCTGCAGAATCTCATGTACAGAGGGGGAAACTCTTTTAATCAGTCACCTGTTTCTCTGTTTTTGTTTTCTCTGTAGGAAGTACCAGAGCGTGCTCGCGCTCTTGCACTTCCAGAAGGGGCTGGAGGGAATGTGGGCCCCTGAGCAGTTACACTCTCTGCCCTATCTGGGGCAGCCTGTTCCCCAGCTCCCTCCACCAAGTCTGGAGGGGGGAGGGGGGATTGAAGCAGGACATGAGGAAGAAAAGAGTCAAGAGACTTCATCTACTGGTGTTGCGAGGGGGGAGGCAGAGAGGGCAGCTCCTGCTGTTTGTCATCTCGTTCCAGCTCCCAGGCCCATGGGGTAGGTGCTTGTTTAGAGAAGAGCCTCATGGGACCTCTTCACTCGAAAACGGTTGCCTCCTGCACTCCTCTACTACACATAACACATGTACATAGAGGCCCCACTTCCTATTGGGAAAGATGCTCCTGCCCCTGTAAGATAGTCGGCGATCTTGTACAGTGAGTCATTACGCTTGGCTATTCCACTCCTGGGGCAATCCCACCTTCCCACAGGCTAGTCAAGTGGGAGGCTACGTGTTTCAGAGAATGCGAGTCCCCCCTCTCAAGGGGATGAGCCTGACATTTTGCTCCGGTGCTGGATTCATATGATAGTCTCTGCATCCTCACACATGGTGCTAATTAAAATCCCCCCATTTCCACCATGCAGTGCATCAAATCTGCCTCGTCAACTCAGAAAATAGTCCTTCCTCCACTCACATGACACAAATACCTGTCTGCAATAACGGGACCCAAATGTAAATACTCCCTCTCCCACCTAGGGATTGCCCATCCATTTTTGAGAGAACGGATGTTTGCCTCCCTAAATGCTTGGACTTTACTCCACTCACTAGTTGGGAACAAAGGGAATTGTCCTTTGGAGAAAACTACGTACTGCAGGCCTGGGAAGCTGCTAGTTGGTGCCAACTGAAAACACATGTAAATGGAGTCATTTAATCCCTGACTCCCACATCCCATTGGCCATGTCCCTTGCCTTCCTTCTGCCCCCAAAATAATCAACAGCCCATCTCAGACTGCTCTATGGTCTCGTGAGGCCTCATGGAGCTAGCTCCAAAAGAAAATATTTCTTTTCAGGAAACTTTCATGGGGAAGGTTTGTGTCTCTCTCCTAGGGTTCTCCTACTCCCCACCTCTAACCAGGTTTCTAGAGTGGCTTTCTAGGGGGGAAATACCACAACTCCAGCAGTCAGAGGGGAACTTGGGTGGATGAAGAAATTGGGGAAGGAGTTTCAGTGACTACTTCTTCTAGGGCACTTGTTCAAAGCCAGCCTGACAAGGTGATGGCTGAAAATTATCTTCTGGCACCAGATGGGGGGGGAGGGGGCGAAGAGTCTTGGTTAATTTGTGCATCCTAAAACTACCAGCACGACTGGCACTCAAAGAGCCCTTGCTGGCAGTCTCAGGAGACGTACCTCTGAGGCAAGGGTGAGGCACATTAGCACACAGTATCGTGGCGCTTGAGCTCCATGAGAGCAGCAGGCATCATTGTCCAGGGCTGTCATTCAAACTACTTTTGCCAGTGCTACACTCACTCCCTTTCTGGATCAACCACATTAGAGAACAGACAGAACAACTCAATACAAGGCTTAGATGGCAGAGCCAGCAGCCACTTGGGAGATGTGCATTCACTCCCTCAAGGCTGAGAATAGCCAGCAGCCTTGTGCTTCGAACAGACTCCGGTGCTGATCACCAGCTGCTCTGGAAACAGAGACTTTGGTTGTATAAAACATCCACGTAATGCTCCGTGACCTGAGCTGGGAAACACGTGTTGTCGGCGTGTAGCCAGCTCTGAGTACATGCTGCATGTTGGCAGCTGTTTCTGGCTGTGTAGCATCAGGTAATTTTACTCACAAGCTGGGATGGGCTCTCCCCAGCACTGTGACCAACACCCTGAATTCACTTCCTGTCAATGCCACTTCCACCCAGAGCTCTGCAGGCAGCTGCACTGACCTCTGTTCTGAGCGAGCATGTCCGGGCCTCTTTTCTGTGCAAAGCACCCTGGTGCAGACCTGGCTGTAGGGGCCCTCAGAAGCAGTTAACATCAATGGCCTCAGCCACAGGTCCCTGGAAGGAGCCTTATCTCTTTGTTGCAAAAGGGCTTTTCCTACACTGCTACTGGTGGGACAGTTTTTGAGTCACTAAGGGAAAGTTGAGCCTCACAGGAGGGAGAAGAGAGGAAGGAGGGAGCTGCTGAATCTAGGTCCCGTCTCCCCAAGGCTAATGGCTAGTTTACTGGTGTAATTCGTGTAGTGATAGGGGAGTGTAAAGCTTTTGAAGGTGCTTTCTGCAGTTACCGCCTCACCCTTCACCCCTAACGTGCTACCACTGGAGATAAGCAGACCCTAAAGCAGGCTGGATGTACGCACGCTGCCCTCAGAAGAGCTGCAGGACTCTTTCTCCATTTTATCTGCGTAATCCTTGTGCCCATCAGGTCCCCACACACTCATAGCTCTAAGATGACAGACCCTGGACCAAGCCATATAAGTATCTCAATGAGCTGGAAAAACCAATCAGTGTGTTAATGAATCGCTTTGCCTCTAAGTACGGGCTGTGATATCTCCCCCGGAAATGCAAAGGGAACACATGCCTGGAACAAACCCCCAACATCCGCCCCCACCTTCTTTAACTAGGAAACAAGGCCACAGCTCTGTAGCACGTGAGGTAGTCATAGGAAACCCACACCCAGGCTTACTCTAACCAGCCAATATAGCACTATGACAGCAGTACTTAAACTATAGGGATGGATGCCCAGGCGAGCAAGACAATGGTATTTGGGTTTATGGGGGTGTCACACTCCAGGCCTCTCACCCTTTGAGAGAGCCTGGGGGGCTGCAGTGACTGCTTAGGCTAGTGTATGCTCAGCAACAACTCACACACATGGTCAGCGATGTAACAATCTAGCCTTTAAATAGGAAAGCAGTTCTAGGACAGATTCCCTGGGAGCCCTGTAGGGAATTCATGCCTAACATAAGAGTCACTGATCCAGTCCTGTACTACTGTAACTTCACATGGTGTAGGAGATGCTGGAATCCAAACTTTGGGATGCACATGGTTACTAAACACCTGAGATTAGTTTAAAACAAGACATAGAGGTAAGTGTCTCAACAAGTGTGCATAAGCATGAAGCTGAGTCCACCGTTCATTCACACTAATGGGAGCTGCATCACACAGCTCCCACTCACTATGTACCACACACAGCAAAGCTTTGCATAGACAGATAAACTAAATAGCTGGCAGCTGCTACAAAAGGCAGTCCTACTCAAGAGGGGACAGCGCCTCTTAGACAGTCACATTCCTCTTGGGAAACAGAGGTCTCTGGCCTCCGGTGCAAAACAAATTGCACAGGGATCAATTCAGATAAATGGTGAAAACACTGCATGGAACTATGTTTCTGGGCAAACACGGGCATTACCTTACAGTGACACTATGATGCTACAGAAGAAACACTGAACCACAGCCTGGCAGTATAATTCATGCCAAATAGGGGGCGTTATTCTCATTAACCTGACTGCATCAATTTTCGAACTATTAGAAACATATTATAAAATCATGCTGCATCAGAAATATGTAGGAAACTATTAAACGAAAAGTCACTGAGAAAGATCCTAAAATGTAACTGGTTGAGCTGAGAAAGAGCTTCCACTGTGTATCCACAAGCTACAACCAGACACATGGTCAAAGTCCACCCTGTTTCTGTGGCTGCATTATATTGGGAAGCTGGAGAGTGAGTGAGGCTGTGCAAATGATGCAGGGAGTTATAGTCAGTGCAATAAACTATCTATTTTACTCAACTATTATCTGCTCCTGAAAAACTGTTAAAAAAATAAATTGTATTCTTGTGGTACAGGGCATTTCGAACAAAACAAGAAATAAAACACAGACGTACAAATTAAGCCAGCCAAAGTGATGTTTATTGGTTTTCTGAAATGCTCCTTCCCCCTTTGGTGAGGGCAGGTGGTGTTTTGCGGTGCACTGTAGGGTAACTGTACCCATTTCACTTTGATAAAAAGGTTTAGAAAAGCCTGACCTATGAGAAAAGATTAAAATAAAACTGGGCACGTTTAATCTTGAGAAAAGATGCCTGAGGGGGGATCTGATAAGTCTTTAACTATGTTTAAAGGGGGTTATACATGGACTGTGATCAATTGTTCTCCATGTCCACTGAAGGTAGGTCAAGAAGTAATGGGCTTAATCTGCAACAAGGGAGATTTAGGGTAGATATTAGGGAAAGCTTTCTAACTATAACACAGGGCACAGATTATCCAACAAGTTCTTGGAATGCATTGGAGACAATTTTTTATTTCAGAAGGTGGAGAAAGCTACTGGGGGCAATGCTGTTCTAGATTTGATTTCTGACAAATAGGGAGGAACTGGTTGAGAATTTGAAAGTGGAAGGCAACTTGGATGATCATGAAATGGTAGAGTTCATGATTATAAGGAATGGTAGGAGGGAGACCAGTACAATAAAGACAATGGATTGCAAGAAGGCAGACTTTAGCAAACTCAGAGAGTTGGTAGGTAAAATCCCATGGGAAGCAAGTCTAAGGGGAAAAACAATTGAAGACAGTTGGCAGTTTTTCAAAGAGACATTATTAAGGGCACAAGAGCAAACTATCCCACTGCGCAGGAAAGATAGGGAGTATAGCAAGAGACCACCCTGACTTAACCAGGAGATCTTCAATGGTCTAAAACTTAAAAAAGAGTCCTACAAAAAGTGGAAACTTGGTCAAATTACAAAGGATGAATATAAACAAATAACACAAGTATATAGGACAAAATTAGAAAAGCCAAGGCACAAAACGAGATCAAACTAGCTAAAAGGAAACAAGAAAACATTCTACAAATACGTCAGAAGCAAGAGGAAGACCAAGGAGAGTAGGCCCGTTACTCAACGAGGGGGGGAAGACAATAACAGAAAATGTGGAAATGGCAGAGGTGCTTAATGACTTCTTTGTTTCGGTTTTCACCAAGAAGATTGGTGGCAACTGGACGTCTAACATAATGAATGCCATTGAAAATGAGGTAGGATCAGAGTCTAAAATAGGGAAAGAACAAGTCAAAAATTACTTAGACAAGCAAGATGTCTTCAAATCACCAGGGCCTGATGAAATGCATCCTAGAATACTCAAGGAACTGACTGAGGAGATATCTGAGCCATTAGCAATTATCTTTGAAAAATCATGGAAGACATTCCAGAAGACTGGAAAAGGGCAAATATAGTGCCAATCTATAAAAAAGGAAATAAGGACAACTCAGGGAATTACAGACCAGTCATCTTAACTTCTGTACCCGGAAAGAGAATGGAGCAAATAATTAAGCAATCAATTTGCAAACACATAGAAGAAAATAAGGTGATAAATAGCAGCATGGATTTGTCAAGAACAAATCGTGTCAAACCAACCTGATAGCTTTCTTTCACAGGTAACAAGCCTTGTGGATAGGAGGGGAAGCAGTAGATGTGACTTTATATCTTGACTTTAGTAAGACTTTTGATACTGTCTCACATGACCCATTCATAAACAAACTAGGGAAATGCAACCTAGATGGAGCTACTATAAGGTGGGTGCATAACTGGTTGGAAAAATCATTCCCAGAGATTAGTTATCAGTGGTTCACAGTCATGCTGGAAGGGCATAATGAGTGGGGTCCCGCAGGGATCAGTTCTGGGTCCAGTTCTGTTCAATATCTTCATCAATGATTTAGATAACGACATAGAGAGTACACTTATAAAGTTTGTGGATGATACCAAGCTGAAAGGGGTTGCAAGTGCTTTGGAAGATAGGATTAAAATTCAAAATGATCTGGACAAACTGGAGAAATGGTCTGAAGTAAATAGGATGAAATTCAGTAACGACAAATGCAAAGTACTCCACTTAGGAAGGAACAATCAGTTGCACACATACAAAATGGGAAATGACTGCCTAGGAAGGAGTACTGTGGAAAGGGATTCATAGATTCATAGATTCTAGGGCTCGAAGGGACCTCGAGAGGTCATCGAGTCCAGCCCCCTGCCCTCATGGCAGGACCAATTACTGTCTAGACCATCCCTGATAGACATTTATCTAACCTACTCTTAAATATCTCCAAAGATGGAGATTCCACAACCTCCCTGGGCAGTTTATTCCAGTGTTTAACCACCCTGACAGTTAGGAACTTTTTTCCTAATGTCCAACCTAAACCTCCCTTGCTGCAGTTTAAGCCCATTGCTTCTTGTTCTATCCTCAGAGGCTAAGATGAACAAGTTTTCTCCCTCCTCCTTATGACACCCTTTTAGATACCTGAAGACTGCTATCATGTCCCCTCTCAGTCTTCTCTTTTCCAAACTAAACAAACCCAATTCCTTCAGCCTTCCTTCATAGGTCATGTTCTCTAGACCCTTAATCATTCTTGTTGCTCTTCTCTGGACCCTCTCCAATTTCTCCACATCTTTCTTGAAATGCGGTGCCCAGAACTGGACACAATACTCCAGTTGAGGCCTAACCAGCGCAGAGTAGAGCGGAAGAATGACTTCTCGTGTCTTGCTCACACCACACCTGTTAATGCAGCCCAGAATCAAGTTTGCTTTTTTTGCAACAGCATCACACTGTTGACTCATATTTAGCTTGTGGTCCACTATAACCCCTAGATCCCTTTCTGCCGCACTCCTTCCTAGACAGTCTCCTCCCATTCTGTATGTGTCAAACTGATTGTTCCTACCTAAGTGGAGCACTTTGCATTTGTCCTTATTAAACTTCATCCTGTTTACCTCTGACCATTTTTCCAATTTGTCCAGATCATTTTGAATTATGACCCTATCCTCCAAAGCAGTTGCAATCCCTCCCAGTTTGGTATCATCTGCAAACTTAATAAGCGTACTTTCTATGCCAATATCCAAGTCGTTGATGAAGATATTGAACAGAGCTGGTCCCAAAACAGACCCTTGCGGAACCCCACTCGTTACACCTTTCCAGCAGGATTGGGAACCATTAATAACTACTCTCTGAATACGGTTATCCAGCCAGTTGCGCACCCACCTTACAGTAGCCCCATCTAAGTTGTATTTCCCTAGTTTATGGATAAGAATATCATGCGAGACCGTATCAAATGCCTTACTAAAGTCTAGGTATACCACATCCACCGCTTCTCCCTTATCCACAAGACTCGTTATCCTATCAAAGAAAGCTATCAGATTGGTTTGACATGATTTGTTCTTTACAAATCCATGCTGGTTATTCCCTATCACTTTACCACCTTCCAAGTGTTTGCAGATGATTTCCTTAATTACTTGCTCCATTATTTTCCCTGGCACAGAAGTTAAACTAACTGGTCTGTAGTTTCCTGGGTTGTTTTTATTTCCCTTTTTATAGATGGGCACTATATTTGCCCTTTTCCAGTCTTCTGGAATCTCTCCTGTCTCCCATGATTTACCAAAGATAATAGCTAGAGGCTCAGATACCTCCTCTATTAGCTCTTTGAGTATTCTAGGATGCATTTCATCAGGTCCTGGTGACTTTCAGGCATCTAACTTATCTAAGTGATTTTTAACTTGTTCTTTTTTTATTTTATCTTCTAAACCTTCCCCCTTCCCATCTGCATTCACTATGTTAGGCATTCCCTCAGACTTCTCGGTGAAGACTGAAACAAAGAAGTCATTAAGCATCTCTGCCATTTCCAAGTTTCCTGTTACTGTTTCTCCCTCCTCACTGAGTAGTGGGCCTACCCTCTCCTTGGTCTTCCTCTTGCTTCTAATGTATTGATAAAAAGTTTTCTTGTTTCCCTTTATTCCTGTAGCTAGTTTGAGCTCATTTTGTGCCTTTGCCTTTCTAATCTTGCCCCTGCATTCCCGTGTTGTTTGCCTATCATCCTTTGTAATTTGTCCTAGTTTCCATTTTTTATCTGACTCCTTTTTATTTTTTAGATCTTGCAAGATCTCGTGGATCTGGGGGTCATAGTGGATCACAAGCTAAATATGAGTCAACAGTGTAACACTGTTGCAAAAAAAACCAAACATCATTCTGTGATGTACATTATTAGCAGGAGTATTGTAAGCAAGACATGGTAAGTAATTCTTCCGCTCTACTCTGCGCTGAGTAGGCCTCAACTGAAGTACTATGTCCAGTTCTGGGTGCCACATTTCAGGAAAGATGTGGACAAAATTGGAGAAAGCCCAGAGAAGAGCAACAAAAATGATTAAAGGTCTAGAAAACATGACCTATGAGGGAAGATTGAAAAAATTGGGTTTGTTTAATCTGGAGAAGAGAAGAATGAGAGGGGACATGATAACAGTTTTCAAGTACAAAAAAAGGTTGTTACAAGGAAGAGGGAGAAAAATTGTTCTTCTTAACCTCTGAGGATAGGACAAGAAGCAATGGGATTAAATTGCAGCAAAGACGGGTTAGGTTGGACATTAGGAATAACTTCCTAACTGTCAAGTGGTTAAGCACTGGAATAAATTGCCTAGGGAGGTTGTGGAATCTCCATCATCGGGGATTTTTAAGAGCAGGTAGGACAAACACCTGTGAGGAATGGTCTAGATCAGGGGTAGGCAACCTATGGCATGGGTGCCAAAGGCGGCATGCGAGCTGATTTTCAGTGGCACTTACACTACCTGGGTCCTGGCCACTGGTCTGGGGGGGGCTTTCCATTTTAATTTAATTTTAAGTGAAGCTTCCTAAACATTTTAAAAACCTTATTTACTTTACACACAGCAATAGTTTAGTTATATATTAAAGACTTATAGAAAGAGACCTTCTAAAAATGTTTAAATGTATTACTGGCACGCGAAACCTTAAATTAGAGTGAATAAATGAAGACTCGGCACACCACTTCTGAAAGGTTGCTGACCCCTGGTCTAGATAATACTTAGTCCTGCCTTGAGTGAAGGGGACTGGCCTAGATGACTTCTCGAGGTCCCTTCCAGTCCTACGATTCTATGATTCTACATAGTTAAGACACTAGAACAGGTTACCAAGGGAGGTCGTGGAATCCCCATCATTGGAGGTTTTCAAGAACATGTTGGACAAACACCTGTCAGGGATGGGCTAAGTTTACTTGCTCTTACCCCAGTCAGGGAACTGGACTTGATGACTTCTTGGGGTTCCTGCCAGCCTTGCATTTCTGTGATTCTGTCAAAATTCTCTTGTGAACTGGTAAATAAACCTGGCTGTTTAAAGTTTGGCCAGCAATTCTGCTTTTACCTATGGTGATGTATGCAATGTACTTGGCACTGGACTGGGAAAGGTCCATCTCTGGTTTTGCACTTTTATCCCTGCAGCCTGAGCTGCACTTTCATAGGGCACAAAAATAAGCAAGTGATGAAGAAGCTTGAAGCTGTTCCAGTGAAACAGTGACTCACTAATCATAAAATACGGAGTAGGCCTAAATGCAGCAGTGACATGAAGAATGATGCAAGCTGCGTAGCAGCTCTAAGTCGCTCCGAAAATCAAGGGGAGCAGTAAAGTGGTGTAACTTGCCCTCATTTGGCATTTGCAGGAGGTGAAAATCTCACACATTGAGCAGATGGAGGAAGAGTGGTTCACTGGCTGAGGCAGAGAAGTGGGCGTCATCAAACCTGCGTTCTGAGCCTACTGCTACCACCAATACTGGGACCCGGGGCCAGTCAGTTCTCCTCTCTGTATTATTCACTTCATGCTGAGTGCATCTTACATCGTGCATGGTGTGAACTCAGCAGTACTGCGGGCAGAGCTGTAGTTCCTCCTCCAAGCCACCCATGATCGCTGATGTCAGGTAACTGGTGTCAGGTAACTAAGGGCATGTTGGACACTGCAGCTGGATGCAAGCCTCAGCCTGGGTAGACAGGCCTGAGCTAGCACTAGAAATAGCAGTGTGAACCTTGCAGTTTGGACAGCAGATCAGGCTCTCAAGCCTACCCAACCCCATGTCTGAGCTCTGGCAGCTAGCTCCAGTCTCTGGTGGAGCTGAAACGTCCACACTGCTATTCTCAGCGTCCTAGCTCAAACCTCACTAGTGCGAGTCTGTATACCACGTCTCTCTCCCTGCTGCAGTGTAGGTGTACTCCAAGAGGCCTCTCTGGCCTGTAATCCATAGAGAAGAGGAGGAGAAGACACCATTGGGGGCTAGAGGAGGAAGGGGGCAGGATCTGAACAGGATTAGTATGGAAAGCAGGGGCTGAAAGAGGATGGGAGAGGTTGATCAGAAGAGTAGTGTGAATAAACCCAAATGCCTCACACACAACCCCCACGTGCTCCCCCACCCACCACTATCTTCACACACACCCCAAAATCTATCCCTCTTCCAAACTCTGTCCCCCCACCACCACACACATTGGTGATCTCTGCATCCCCTCACAACCACCGAAGTGTTAAACTTTGTTCTCCAGTACCAGTAAATGACAGTCATGACTCACTCCACACACCACATCCAAATGCTTCATCATCCAAGGAAATTTTCTCTCATTGCCGCTGACACCACCCAAAAAAACTGGAAAACTAACTATGGGGAATAAACTGAAACCAAGTTACTGGGACGGGAGGGATAAACCTAAAAGTAAACTAGGGGTGGCTAAGAGAGACTGGGTAACACAACATTATCTATATGGTAGTTGTAATGAAACACAATGGGCCTGATCCAGAGGACTTTTCAGCCAGTGGAGAGATCTCCATCGACTGAAAACAGATTTAAATTAGGCTCAGTGTGATTTTGGCCTTTATATACAGAGTTCAGGTCACAGAGCAGGGAGGGGATATTCGCTTTCCACAGGGCTCTGTATCAGAAAGATGTTGCTAAGTTGGAGGAAATTCAAAGAAAAGCATCAAGAATGACCAACAGACAGTAAGGACTGATGTGAGAAAAGATTACGAAAATGAGGAGCTCAAACCCCAGCTTGGCATGAGGGCACTCAACAGCTCCCACAGTGACCCTTCTGGTCAGATTTTCAGAAGAGTTCAGCATTCAATGTACTGAGCTCCTTTGAAAATTTCATCACGCGGTTTGTGCCTAAAGGGGAGCTGAGCTCTGGAAAATCTGACCCCAACTGAGGGTGCTCAGAAATGAGCACATATGAATACCTGGCCCGTAGTGGCCCCTAGAGACTATTTTGATGTTGATGATTGCCAGAATGCAAGACTTTTCTTCCTTCATGGCCCCTCTACTCTGAGTATGTGTTAGGAAAATGAGTGGTGCAAAGCTAATGTGCCCTTTAAGGCAGCTGTCTGACGGTTTGCTCTGCCTGAGCTAGGTACTTTATGGACATGTATGAAAGAAAAGGTCCCTCCCAAGAAGAGATTACAGTTTAAATGGTATAGAAGATAGATATCTTTAATCATTCTTTCATGCACAGTACTGTATGCAGTTAGCGTGTATCTTAAAAGCAGTTTACAGACAAGACCTAATTAATATCATACTTAGACTGGTGAATTTTTCTGATTTAAAAAACAATATACCCTCCTTCCTTTTTTTATTCAGTTAATCCTTGCCCTAATAGATTCCTTTCTCACCTGAAACTGAAAGAATTATAAACGCACCATGCCCTTTACTTGGTAATCTCTATTACAGTACAAATAAAATGTTTAGGAAAAGCCAAGTTTTTAAAGTATTTCTTAAGGCTGCTGTCTCTCTACTAAACTTATTTTCCGATTAGAAATCCCACTTTTCATAAATTCCAGAATCAAAATTCTCTTTTCCAAAACATTTGCAATGAAAACATTTACTCTTTTACAAAATAGTCTGAGCCAAATGCATTACTGGAATGAATGGAGTTACACCTGGGATGTATTTACTGCTCTGATTTCAATGAATTGGCACTACATTTTCAGTAAACTTTATCATATACTCCCAACATGGCTACAATCGTAGAAAATAAAGGTAGATCAATGATCAGATAAGCAGAAGCTAAAATAGAGCAAACTGAAACCACTTTGCCTAAATTACCCGGAAATCAACACAAAATCGACCCTGTATTTAATAGATCAGTTAGAACCAAACCACGTAAATCATGTTTTTAAGGAGGGTTAATTTACACCACCTGTCAATTAAATGGAGTGCAATGTGTAGGTTATGAATACATTTATTGGGGTGAGAAATACTATATTCGGAAGGAAAATGATCCATCTGAAGCCAAAATTATAATCACCTCTGATAATTACATTTTCAGAGTTGTAAAATTCATTTCTATTGCAACACTGAAATCAGTCAATTCTGCACATAATTTTCTAATACCATTTACATTATCAAACCCAAACTCATTAACCAAAACATAAACAACCATGTTACCAGCAGTTAATGCCACTGCTAACCAATGATCCCCTGGATCTGATTTAGAAGACAATGTAATCTCACCAGAACCCAATGACCAACCCCACTGAGCAAATGTAATCAGGGCTAACAAGCAATTATTTATCTCCCATTGGTTTCTTCAGAGCTTTACAACATTCTCCCAAGAAAGCACACCAAAACCTCACATGATTGTACTGTGGGAATAATTCTATCCCCAGCCCTCTCACTACCTCTCTGTGCCTCAGTTTTTCCAGCTGGAGATAATATTATGCAATAAAGGTGTTAGAATCCTGGATGAGTTTCCCCAGGCGGATGCTCACCAGGATGGATCCCCTGTGCCCTCAGGCTTGCTGGGGGTGGACAGAGACTAAGAACTGGCTCTGGGCCTCCAGACACAATTTCAGGGTGAAAATCCTTTATCCAGCTCCCCTTCTGAGGTACTGGACACTGCAGTCCAACTGTCTAGGGCCTGAAATAGTACCAACTCTCCCATGTCTCCTTAGTGGCTACTTCGCTCTATCAGAGTTTCCCCAAAGCTGTGGACCCTCTGGAATACTATTTCACCCATCAGGGCTACTTGACAATTAAAGCAAGTAACACAGAGACTTTACACAGGAATCTCTAAACCCATTTTACTTTACTCACAGACAAGCATAAGAGATATATAGATCTATGGAAAAACAACAAAACCCACACAGAAATCCCTGCCTCCGCTTCCTCGCAGCTATATGTGAGGTGTGATAAGGATTTGGTTATATAGGGAAGATGAGGATTGCATCAGTGTCCTTTCAGGGTTCCAGGACCCTCCTATCATCATCTTCCTCCTCCTGCCCCTCTTGATGCCTTCTGGCTTTCCTGAGCAGCAGCTAGCTCTTTGTTCTAGGGCTCTTTCATTTGACCATGCACGTTAACAACTCTTGATTGTGCTCCATAGTTAACCCTCTACTAGGAAGCACTGCTAACACCTCCTGGAATCCCAGTCCAAAATGGATGGTAAAAAGCAAGAGAAGGCATGATACAGTTTTCCAATCAAAATGGTGTTCACAAAACAAAGTGGAGTTTGCAGACTGAGACAGAGACGTGCAGATGTATACTAATCTGGCACAAAAGGGTTAAGCTTGAAAAGAAATTTCAAGTTGCCACTCATCCTCCAGGACGCTTTATGAGGCTACACTTGCTTTTGAGTCTTACAGACACATACGCAGACTGGAACCAGCTGCAAGACTGAGACAAAAACTACAGCCAGGCTAGCTCACAAAGTACATACTGCTCAGATGCAGTTAACAGTTATTTCTTGTTGATCGCTAGATAAATCAGGTTTCCTAAAACCTGCCTCAGTTATCAATGAAATACCACATGGAACCAGATGTGAAAAGAATGGAATGCTGGTAAATTGCAACTAGACTGCAAATGTTTAATGGAAGTAAGTGACACAAATTTCAACAATGAGAATGGTGAACTAAGAATGGCTGCTGCAAACCCTCTGCAAATGCAACATGTAAATCTCATAGCAGCTCTTGTAGGGGATGCTGAGGAGACCTGGAAAACTTCAAATAGCAATTTCAGTTGTAACTAAAAGCCAGAAGAGTTAATAAAATGGAAGATAAGCCATAAGTATTGCATAGTTTTTGATAATGGTTATGCTGAAGTGTGGCATATCCACAGTGCATTTCAAGGGAGAGGAAGTTGTGAAGAAGCAATGATCGGTTTAAGAATAATTGTACCCCTAGGAAAAAAGTGTTCCTTATGAAAGATATATTCCAGATAAGGACTAAAAAAAGGCAGAAGAAAATACACACCAAGAAAGGAACAATATTAGCAATGTGGCAACTGTCAGGAGGATAGCAAATGTCAAGCCCAGCCTCTTTGCAGAAATGTGCAAAGCAGAAAAGTGGATATCTAAAGGAAGAATGTGAGAATCCCTCAACTAAAGATGAGCTCTTCATAAACACGAGAAAGACTGATTCTGCCAAATCAAAATAATAGTTACTAAAGATATGCACAAATCGTCTACATGCAAAATACACACAGAAGTGCAAGTGAATGTAATAAACTGAAGCAGAGCAACACAAAGCAAATATTTAGCTTGAAAAGTCAAATGATGGGAGGAACAAACGCCAGCTCCCGGAGAGTGAGTGAACTGTCACTAAGGTACAAGAGCTAAACAAGACAAGAGTTTGTCATGATACACCAAGGACAGCAATCAGCTGGGCTTGCTTGCACGCATGTGACGAGCTTGGCTTAGTCATGAAGGGAGACTGCCACAGAGAGGAGTCAGAACAGTAATGCTGATAACGAGCCAGAACCAAGATGTGCCTGTATCCTATGAAGATGTGTCCACAGGACAGTAATGTCTCCCATTTGTAGACTAGAAGAGCCAACAGATGGGGTTTGCTCCTTCGAAATTGTAGAGGGAAAAAAGGATGCAGAATGAGGTAGTGCACTGACCCCCAGGAGCTGAATGCAAACGCTAAAAAGGAACATTTCCACATGCCTACAAGGAACAAAATGTTTGCTGAGGTGGCAGGAGCCACGTTCTTCAGCAGATTAGCTGCACTGGCAGGGTTTTGACACATTTCCTTGGACACAGAATGCTCCAAGATTTGCACTTTCAAAACACTCTTTGGCAGACACTGCTTTTTGAAATTGCCTTTTGGAAGACATTCAGCACCAGAAGCCTTTTACCACACCATGAACCAGAATTAGGGACTCTCATGGGAGCGAGTGTGTGTGTAGATAACCCAGCAGCCTGATGCAGCACTATAGCACTTCTACTCAACATTAGGAATGAGTGTGAAGATTCCTGGGAACTGCAAAAAAATATTTTAAATGGAACAAGGCTATGAGTAAATTTCACACAACTGAAATTTACTTAGAAGAGAAACTGACCACAAGGGTATAAAGCCTGATGAATTTAAGACTCCAGTAACAAAAACATGCAGAGGCCCAAAGATAAAAAAGTAGAGACAGCAAGGTATTTTGAATTATGTCAGTGAATTAACATCCAATTATGCAGCTTGGGCAAGTCACCTAAGAAGATTCATTCATGAAGATTCAGAATGAGCATGGAAGCCAAAGCATGAAATACTAAGGGCTGGTCTACACTACAGCTGTAAGTCCACCTCAGTTACGCTACTTCAGTGAGGTAAGTTACATAACTGAAGTCGACATAACTTAGGTCGACTTACAGTGGTGTTTACACTGTGCTGTGTCGACAGGAGACACTCACCGGCCGACTTACCTTACGCTTCTTGGGGAGCTGGAGTACAGAAGTCGACGGGAGAGCGTTCTGCCATTGAGTTAGCGGGTCTTCACCAGATTCGCTAAGAAGTGTTTCTCAAATGTGGTCACCGTGGCTACATGCGGCCACCAAGGGCTTTTTGTGTGGCCACAGACTCCTGGGTGGTGACTGGGGGTGGGGTGGGAAGCGCAAAGCAGTGTTAACAAACATACAAACAACACTTTTCACAGAAACAGACTTACTAGCTAACAAGTCTAAAAAAAAAAAAGCAACCAAAAAAGCAAAAGAAACAACATACAAACAAACAAACAAACAAACAACATGCAAAGCACACTATTTGTTTCTATTCTGTTTAGGTGCAGTAAAGAATAGAGACAACTGTACATTATTTTTTATTATTGAGTCTGCAATAAAAACCTACATAAATAAATTACAATGATCTGGACATGTATATGTGCATATCTATTTGTTTTTCCTAAAGTTAATTGACAATTTTTCCTAAAATACTTAGAGTGGCCACCAGCAAGAGTTGATGGCCAGACGCTGAGGCCACCAAAAATTTCTTGTGAGACCCTCTGCGCTAAATCGACACTGTTGCATCAATCGCAGCAGTGCCGATCTAGCCATAAGTATAGACATGTCCTAAAAATATCTGAAGGATGTACTGAACTCAGCACCAGCGCTGCTACTTTTTGCCCCACTCAAATGACTCAAGACCTCCACAAGGTTCTTCAAAAGGAGGGTGGAGAGCTGTAGTGTTACCGAGTTGCGACAATGCGTGGCTGGCTATAACATTTGGTTTGAGAGCCATGACAGCAGCAGAGAATATGTATGTACAAATTTAAAAAAAGAGAGACGCTAGGCATCATCAATGGCTGTTTGGAGTTTCATAATTTTCTCTTTAATCCTCGCTTCACAGCTGAAATTGATCATAATGTCATCTAGATGAAAGTACTATAACGGGGGTGCACAATTGATTGAAAAAAACAAACTCAGAGAGCAGTTATCAATGGTTCACTATCAAACTGGGAGGCCATATCTAGTAGGGTCCCACAGGGGTCTGTCCTGGGTCTGGTACTAATTCAGTAGTTTCATTAAAAAATTGGATAATGGAGTGGAGAGCATGCTTATAAAATATGTGGATGACACCAACCTGGGAGGGATTGCAAGCATTTTGGAGGATAATATTAGAATTCAAAATGACCGTGATAAATTGGAAAACTAGTCTGAAGTCAGCATGATGCAATTCAATAAAGACAAGTGCTTACCAAGGAAAAAATTAAATGCACAAATCCAAAATGGGAAATAACTGGGTAGGCAGTAGTACTGCTGAAGAAGATCCGGGGGTTATAGTGGATTACAAATTGAATGAGCCAACAATGTGATGCAGTTTCAAAACAGGCAAATGTCATTCTGGGTGAATTACCAGAAGAGTCATATGTAAGACATGGGAGGTAATTGTTCTGCTCTACTCTACTTTCCACCTGTATATTCCCAATATAAAAAAGTGAGCTTTCACTGAATAAAGAAGTACCCATCAAAGTACAAATATAATATTTCCCACAGTGGGGAGATGGAAACCAGTGGGGAGAATTCACAAAGAGCAGTTTGGGATGATGAAGTCCAAAAGAAGAACTGGGAAAGTCCCATTCTGGCCACAATGGAACAGTGATATTGCTGAAATGGTGAGCTAGTGTGGGACCTGCCCAAAGTACACAGATACAGAACACAAACAAAGACCCTATGACACAGGCGCCAATTTCCCAAAGTGCCAGGGGGTGCTCGATCCCCGGCTCTGCTCCAGGCCCTGCCCCCACTTCACCTCTTCCCCAAGGCCCCACCCACACCCTGTCTCTTCCTGCCCCACCCCCGCCACACCTCTTCCCACCCACTTCCGCCCCCTCCCCCCAACACACCACGTCCTCACTCCTCCCCCACTCCCTGCCTCCTGCATGCTACAAAACAGCGGATTGTGGTGGGCAGGAGGCATGGGGAGGGAGGGAGGGGGAGGCACTGATCCTCTGGGCCCGCTGGTGGGCGGGAGGCAATGGAGGGGGGGGCTGCTAGTGGGTGCTCAGCACCCACCATTTTTTCCCCATGGGTGCTCCAGCCCCGGAGCACCCAAGGAGTCAGCACCTATGCCCTATGATACCCAATGAACAACCAACATTTCCAGGGGACATATTAGAACTAGCAAGGAAAACACGACCAGCTGCTTATAATGGACTGTTCTAGCAGCCTTCCAGAATGGTGACACTTGCAGATACCACAGCTGTGATAAAAGATGTTAAATCCATCTTTTCACATAATAGACACCCAAAAAACAACAAACTCTGGACCATCGTCCAAGAACAGGGAATTTCTGGATTTTTCTAAAAAGTATGGATTTCAACCTAAGGTATCTAGCCCAAGTTACATATAAGCAAACGAACTAGCAGAATGTAGAGTCCATCTAGTCAGACACTTGGTCAAATAAGTAAGTGATGCAAGAGGAGATCCATATTTAATACCACTCAGGTTCAGAGCAACACCACTGCAATGTGGAAAATCACTGGTAGAATTGCTATATAACTGACATATAAAACATACTCAATTACCAGCAATGAGACAAAAACCAAAGCATGACAAATAACTCTGTTATCTTGTCCAAGACATTAGTCAAGTCAAAACAAGCTATAACAGAGGCATAAATCCTTCATACAGATTAAAAACAAAGTTTAGAATTTGGCAAGATGGTTGTTGACCTGAACAAGTTACAGTGATTAAAGAAATGGCACCATGTTCACATTCACTGATCAAAGAAAGTGGGACCATTTTATAAGTGAATCAAACATCTGCTAAAGGTGCCCGGAAATGGGAATGTGAAAGAAAACAAGCAGTTAACAGAGAAGAATGAAGGGAGAACAGATACGCTGGAGGAATGCTTCATGGATTGATCCTATTTTGGACTAGGTGAAAGAGACTGAGTTGTCTGATAATACCACTGGCCATCATGCTGCCCAGTATCATCTCATTGTTTTCTTGTGCTCCCCCTGCCTGTACCCCTCTGTTGTCTATTGTCAGCTCTTTGAGGCAGGAACAACCTTTTTTGTGTTTGGATAGTACCTAGCACAGTGGGGCCCTGGTCCACAACTGTGGCTCCTAGGCACTACTGCAATACAAATGAATGAATAAAATAACGGACATGCCTAAATATACTTTGCTTTACAGCAGATCTGGAATCCTGTTGAAATATTGCAACATGCTGACTGAGACCTCTCAAATACAAAATAAAAGATGTTAAATCGCTGGGATTTAGAAACCAACTGTTCAGAAACTAGTTTGTTAAAAGGGAAGGCGTTCAATATAAGAAGTCTAAGCTTTGGTAGGGCGTTTAAAGTTGCCATACATCAGACAGGACACTATGCAGTTCTGACACCCTCACAGAGACAGAGAATACAGCCAGGCTAGATTACAGCAACAGGAGTACTGTGTTTCTAACTTATTCCTTGTTGTTAAGTTAAATGTAAGTTATCCTACAACCTGCTTCAGTCACCAATGAAATACTGCTGCAAGTACGAACACTGTCGCCGCCTTGGTACCACATGCATACATGGCTGGCTTCATGCACCCACCCACCCACAAGTCATTAAGGCCCTTTTCACCTACTCTGGCCACTGTGTCTTGGTGGTATGAATGGGTTACCTGGCAATTATGCAATATTCTTTTCAAAAATCAAAATCACCAAAGGAAAGGAATTGCAACAGCATCTATCTTGGTCATTTATATGACTCAATGATGTGATACCCTTGGGGGAGGGGGCTGACCCAGTTTAAGGTGCTGCGGTAGGAGATGAGCAGTGCTGGCTGAATGTCCTTCAGGAAGGTGTTCTGGTGACCTCCCAGCTGCGATTGAGAAATGAGATAGTCTCTCTCATATACATCAGGTAACTGGCTACCCAGCAAATCTGGAACACACAGTGCCTTAGAAACAAAAGACAGAGGGGAAAGTATGATATAATGATAGCACATGAGGGGAAAAAGGAGGCTTCAGCAGTTCCTCAGAATCTCAGCGTCTCAAACTTGGCTGAGGATTCAACCCCCTTTTGAGGTTAGCTCTCATTTCTCAATGATTAATGCACAGCAGATTAAAGAATATTGACCTTCTCTCTAGCTCTCCTTCCTTCACCCACCTTCCTGTGATGTTTCCTGTCAGGGGTTCGGTCACCACCTGCCTTGTACCTTGGGGTGCCTTAATGCTATGCTGCTGTTGCTCAAAGCCTTGACACCAAGAGCCAACTCTCAAGCATAAACGTCTCACCCTGGCTTCCACCAGCCAAGTTACTCTTTGGAGAGTGACCTCATCAGCACTTCTAGTCCCGAATCTCCTCAAATCCGTCTACACCAAATTCTTAACTACCAGGCACTTAGACTTTTCCTCTGTGGGACATCACCCCCAAAGTTGTGAAACAGGCCCCCAATTGTGAGTTAACTTTGGAGGGAGGACACTCCACACTGTTTGCACAACAGAGACCTACTTGGGGTAAAAATAAACAAAAAGTTTATTTAACAGAAAAATCTCAGATTCCAAGATGAAATAATAATGCAAACACATACAAGTTACACAGGAAAACAAAGATTCAACCTCAAGTCTTACACTTCTATATCAGCTAAATTCCCTTTTCTAGTACAGGTAACCTATTGCCTCTGAACAATTTCCCAGCATTCCCTCTGTCCTAGGGGATCCAGGGTTTCACGGACAGCACCCTGCTTAGATGTCAGCCCTCAGTTTCTGGATATCCCTCACCAAAAAGAGAGGGGGTTTGAAGTATTTCTTTTTCTCTCAGACTACGGTGGTTCATGGTGGGGCAAATTCCCTCCTCTCTTAGGCTTGGTCTACACTACATACTTACTTTGGTATAACTACATTGCTCAGGGGTGTGAAAAATGATGTAGTTATACCGACCTTAACCCCCCCCGTAAACAGTGTTATGATGGTGGAAGAGCATCCCTTGCTGACATAACTCCACCTCCACAAGAGGCAGTAGCTATTAAGCTGACGGGAGAGCTTTCCTGTTGGCAGCAGCGCAGCTGAATAGGTGCAGCTGTGCCAATGTAAATTTGTAGTGTAGACCTGCCCTTAGTTTTCCAAGACTGGGATTTTCTTTTCAATTTCAAGTTGTTTCCGTGTTTTCCCATTAGCTTTAATGGTCCCACCATTGTCTCCTCTGGTTGGGCAATGGTGGGGTATTTGAAGTTGGTTTCATGTAAACAACTATTCCGGGAGGTGCCCCTCCCTGCCTGATTGCTTCCTCACACTATTGTGTGGTGATGCTGTAGTTGCACCACCGTTACAGTTACAATGTTCTACACATATATATACATACATACATAACCATAACCTGCATATCGATCTTCTAATGACCTTCAAGTTCACATTACAAGATTTCATAAAAGACCTTACTTGATACATTTTTATACTCAATAATATTGTATACAACCAGTTGATTCAATTGCTTATTTTTCAGGATTCAGCCCCCCTGTTCTCCCTTTGGGGTGTCTGGACCCTGATTGTCACACTAACTTCCATGTCTTAAGGAGATGTAGGTAGACATTGGGCATAATGCAATTTCCCATCAAGCCCAGTTCAACATGGACCCAACCTGCTTGCCCAGAAAGAGATGGCCTTTTCCCTGCACTGGCAGAGCCACTTCCTGTGGAGAATCCTCACTGCATTAATGTACACCAGCCCCATTTTGCATGGTGCCTTCTACAGCCTGTGTGGGAAGCTAATGGCTGCCAGGTCCTGCACAAAAAATATCAGAGCACCATCCAAGTGCTCAGCTGCCCTCTGAGAGTGGAGAGGAGTCTCATATCCCAGGTGGTATTTGGGATTTAGCTGGAGTCAGTGGTGGTGTTATGTTATCTTGGTCCCTCTCTCTGGCCTGGCCAGAACTTCTATCGGGATTAGGACGAAGACGGTCCAGAGTCCCAGAAAATGGTGAGGGTGGCAACCATGATGGGGAAGCTTGCTCCAGCAGTCAATTTTTCTCCCCAAAGTTGCTCTCTTTCAGGAGCCCAAAAGGAAATGGTGGATAGAATAGCCCATCCGCTCCTTTTGTCCACTAATTAGGCCTAATTTCCAACACCAATTTTGGTTCAGTGATTTTCTTGTTTACTAAGCGTGATCAAACAGTCCTTGAGTTATATCAGTAGGTCTTTTTGTCTGGACTAATTCTGTCTGTCTCGCTTTTGCGTCTTTTCCATATGTTTGTTATGGGTTATTGTGACAGCTTATGAATTTACATTCACTTTTCACAGATAAGCTTGCAATTAGGATAAATTTGTAAGCCCAATTATCACAACAGTGGGAAGAAGAGTGATAGCAGTGAGAAGACAACACAGCTTCCCTCCCTTGCTAGTTGGCTGATGCAACAAGTTTTGCCGGTTGCTACATGCTTAGTTAATCAGAAGAGTAAATGGCATGGACTTTTTATAGCCTTTTATCCTGTCCCCATCAAAAAGGCTGCCACAAGTAAGGATATGGCAAGCAATGGGAGGCTGTCATCTCCTCAGGAGGGAGAGAGAGGAACCACTGGCATTGGGGGGAATATACTGCTACCTCCTATCCACAGGGATTCCATCTCTGACCTTTGCCCTCTACACAGCTGCCCTCCCCTTCCATTTCTGGAGCAAGACTTGGTTGATTTCTGCTGCCACCTGGGTTACAGAGAAACATGTCAGGCATGGATTAGGACATTGCCTTGTGCCATGCCTTGAAGGTCAACAGACTTGACCATTTCAGATCAGGGTGGACAACAAGTTCCAGAATCAAGGCACTCTCACGGAGAATGCCCTGCCAGCAGCTCTCTAGTACCAAAGGTATCACATAGGGAGAAGGGCTCTCAGGCAGGCAGCTCCCATGCCACCTAAAGCTTTATAGGCCATAACCAACACTGAAATCAACAGGCAGAGGGTTTCTTTGCACAAGACTTCACCAAAGAGGATGTCAGGGAGGTACTGCCTCCAGAATTACTCTTTTCAGGTAGCGAAGATGAGGCGCCACCAGAGATCAAGGTATCAGAAGAGGTGGTGCTGGAAGAAATTGATAAATAGTGACACATCGCCAGCACCACCCCACAGCTGTATAAATCTAAGAGATCTGCACGAGCTTGAGAATGAAGTGGCTGAGCTGCTAACAAAACTATACACTCTCTTATTAAAGTCAGCTATTGTACTGGAGGAATGGAGGTAGCAAATGTTGTAAATATCTCTTAAAAGGTATTGGGATGATTCAGGAAGTTACAATTCACTTAGCCTTACTTCAATACTAGGTACATTGGTCGAATAAAGTTAGGAACCTAGGAATGGACTGATGCAAAGAAATCATTTAGCTTTGCTGCAATGTCCTTCTCCTCCTCCCTCCACTCCCTGCTAGTCCAGGGGACCGCCTCCCTTCCCCCATTCTTCTGCAGGCTTCCTGCTTCTGTGATACTTTAATAATTTGTTGTTTCTTTTTATGCCTTTGGCTACACGCTCATGAAACTCCCTCTGAGTCCTCCGTAACTTCCATCCTACACTAATCTAACACTGAACTAACAAAAGATGCAGATGGAAAGTGTATCTTTATTTATTCAAATAATATATTAATTACTGTCACTCAAAGGACCCTGGGCCCTGCCCCAAAAAGTCAATAGTTGAAAAATCAAACTATGCTCAGTGCCCTACAGCTACCAAACCTCCAGCATCAGACCCTTCCCCTGGCTCGATCTCAATGGAAAGGAAATGGAAATGGTAGGAGGTTAATTGGAGAAACTGACCCAAGTAGGACTTTACCAGGAGTTCTGAAAATAGTCACAGAGGAGATTGTAGGAACTTTTTCAGGAAAGGAGCTTCCCAGAGAGCCCATAAACTGCCTGATCCAGACTGAGCTTCAGGATGGAGAGTAAAGCCAGCTGATCTGTTTCCTGGGCAGGATCCAAGGCAAGAGATAGTCCTGCAAGTGTCTTGGTCCTGGAAGCCAACTGTCAATCAAATGATCAATGACAAGTCAGCAGAGCCATTTCCCCCTCTTCTCCCAAACTGCTAAGAAGGCTACCAATGCCTATTTGAATGCAACATCAAATATAACTCGACACAGGCAATATGTGATTTGCAAAACTGTACCTGTCACAGTTGCAAAATTAATAAAATGTAGTTGGAGATGAAGGATTCAGCTTCTTGACGTGGCTCTGCCATCAGATATGGATCCAGGCAGCTTGAGTCCATGGAATGAGGCGCTTGGCTCTTCACAAGCATGAAGCTTTTAGAATCAAAACGGACAACATGCAGAGCCTCTGAGGTCCCATGAGAATGCCAGCCACAAACACTTAGAATTAGTGAGCAAAAAGGGTGGAAATAGAGGTGCTTTCGCCATGAGCCTTAGCAGAGCTTTTCCAGGTCTCCCCAGGGACTGGTGCCTAATGGGCCTTTGTGAATTTCATTTGGAGAAAATTAAATTCTTGCATAACTGCAAATCAAGGGAGGGAAGAGCATCTGTCAGGGACAAAGGATGAAATGTCTGTTGCCATGACACGTTCTGTATTGGAGCAGTGTCATTGTGTTGGCTTGTGGACAATGCAATACAGATTATTAGTATTTATTTATCCCAGACATCGATCTCCACACTATGCAGACATAGTGGATGCCCTGGTCTCTGCCCCCAAGAACACTGCAATCTAAATTGTGGACTAATCCTCTGTGGCTTTTTGTTGCTACTCACGGGCAGTTTCTCTCCAGTCAAAACTGCTTTTGCTGTGCAAGGAAGGAAACATTTAGGAAATTTTGAAGAAAAAAAGTAAGTCAGAAACCTGAGCTGGAAGAACCCCCTGAAAGAACGTGAGAGGAGTTTACTCCCCAAGAACCATTCAATCCTTGGCCTCTCTGCTGAGACTTGGAAACCAATTGGTACCAACTGTGGTGGTTGTGTGGATAACTACCCACCAAAACCAGGACTGTGTGCACCAACTCATTTCGTAGGCCACCAGACAGCAATGTTCGTTTCTCTCTACCAGCCTGGGGCTGGACTGGAACAAGTGACCTCAAGGTGAAAGGCTCCCCACCCCATTCCCAATTCCTCCTTGGAGAGGAGAAAAGAACCTTTAAGAAAGGAAGACAAGCCCTTTGCTGGCACTAGAAATTCCCCCGAGTGACAGGGAGCAGTTCTACAGCAATTGCTTTGTTTAAAATGCAAAATGTGGATGTGTTTAGAGGAGGTATCAGCATCAATCACTGTATGTAAATGCCAACCATGGGGAAGAGCTTCCCCTGTAAGTCACTCCTCGCTGCCCTAATCGAGTTAATGCTAGTGGCTGAGGGCAGTCTGAACGCTGATCGGCTGCTGATAGCACTACTGTCCCAGGAGAAGATTAATAAGAGGCTGCAGGAAGCGATCAGACCCAGCTGGGGGACACAGCTGAAGGGAGACAGAAGCCTCTTCCACTCTAGCACTCACAACTACACAACATCATCCTGCAGAAGGAAAGCAAAGCTTGCAAGACACTCCTCCAGCCCGTGACACACTCACAGAAGAATGCCAGCGAAGCTCACGTAGGGTGAGCTTGGATATAATGAACTATTTATAGTACAGGGGAATGAGATCCTCAGTTGTTCCAGCATATTGCAAGGGGTTTGCATTCCACATGGCCTCTGCCAACACTGGGGATATTTTTGAAAAGATTCCCACCATTGCTAACGCTGGCTCAGCTGAACTGGCATTAGCAACATTGGGAGCGCCAGCGTAAAGGCCCTGCCAGGTGCTGACACAATTTTCTGCATGATGTCAATTGACAGAGAACGCAGTGCTGGAATTTGGTGTCAGCTGCAGGCAGTCTGTCTAACCGACACAGATAAGGCCTCGGCATGAGCGTTCCAGCTACAAGTGGTTTTCCCTGTTAAGTGCAGCAGTGCTTTGCACTTCCCGAGCAGATAAAAAGGAAAGCGTTGCTAATGATGTTCATTAACATCACACCCTCCTCCTCACATCAGGCAGAGCAAAAGGGAAGAGCGGGAAAGTAGAAGGAGTGCAGATGTTCTCAGCTCCTTTTGCAGCAGCAGAAGGATAGAGATGAAGGTAACGGGGCTGGTCAGGTTGCTCTAAAGATCATTGCATCCTCCCCTTCTTAAGTCCACTGTTGCCTACACTTTTGTTTGCATTTCCTCTGACTTTCACCCTCACTCCACATGCCCCTCTCAGGCCTCCTCCCTTATCACCCCCTCACTAATTTCCTCCACTTTCAGCATCACACCTTCTTCCATGCCAGCCCCTACTCTTGGGTCAGCTCCAAGCTTCCGTGCCATGAGGGGCTTCCCTCTCCTCCACTGAGTCCCTCCTTCAAACATACCTCTTTTGCAAAGGCTCCCTTCCTTATCTCCTCTTCTGCCCTCCTCAGAGTCTGAATTACTGTCCCATGTCTCCTGTATGTCTGAGTTGCACTGGCAGCCTGTCAGCTCCTCAGAGAGCAGGAATCTTGTCTTTTATGTGTCTATAAAGAGCTCTAAGCATTTATGATACTCTATAAATAAGGATAATAAGAAGTCTGCTGCCGGCAGCTCCAACAGATGCATAGGGAAATTATGGTGCCTGGCCCAGCAGAAGAGAAAACTGAGCAGTGAGATCATTCTGCTTACTGTGAAGATTTTTTTATTTTTTGTGCCCAACAGGCTGCCCTCTATATGGAGTCCAGTGCCCATCAAAACTCCATCAACACCTGGGACATAAAAGCAAAGTCTGTGTTAGGGAAGCATTAGCAGCCGATTCAGATGGAATGATTTATAATGCTGCACTTCTCATTTGCAGGGTGCATTGAAAGAAACATACCTCAGGTAACAATGTCTAGTAATTTCCACTCACACATAAAATCATAGAAATATAGGGCTGGAAGAGACCTTGAGAAGGCATCAAGTCCAGCCCCTGCCTCAGGGCAGGACCAAATAAACCGAGACCATCCCCGACAGGTGTCTGTCCAACCTGTTCTGAAAAACCTCCAGTGATGGGGATTCCACAACATCCTTTGGAAGCCTGTGCCAGAGTTTAAGTACCCTTATAGTTAGACAGTTTCTCCTAATATCTAACCTACATTTCACTTCCTGCAGATTAAGTCCATTCCAGTCCAACTCTCCACATGGAGAATAATCTATCACATACCTCTTTATAACAGTCCTTAACATATTTGAAGACTGTTATCAGGTCCTCCCTCCTTAGTCTTCTTTTCTCAAGACTAAATATGCCTGGGGTCTTTTTTAGCCTTTTCTCATAGGTCACATTTTCTAAACCTTTTATCTTTTATATTGCTCTCCCCTCTGGATGTTCTTTAGTTTGTCCACATCTTTACTAAAGTGTGGTGCCTAGAATTGGACACAACACTCCAGCTGAGGTCTCATCAGTGCCCAGTATAGCAGCACAATTGCTTCCTGTGTCTTTACATACAACACTCCTGCTAATACACCCCAGAATTATATCAGCCTTTTTCACAACTGCATCACATTGTTGACTCATGCTCAATTTGTGATCCACCAGAAACCCCAGATCCTTTTCAGCAGTACTACCATCTAGCTAGCTATTTCCTCATTTTGTAGTTGTGCATTTGATTTTTCCTCCCTAAGTAAATTACTCTGCACTTATCTTTATTGAATTTCATCTTGTTAAATTCAGACCTGTTCTCCAAACTGTCAAGGTCATTTAGAAATTAATTCTAATCCTGTCCTCTTAAGTGCTTGCAACACCTCCCATCTTGGTGTTGTCTGCAAATTTTATAAGCATATTCTCCACTCCATTATCCAAATCATTAATGAAAATATTGAATCATACTGGACTCATGACATGTGGAGAACAACTTCTGAACTCCTGAAAAACATCATATTTGCAGGGACAGACTGGTTCTGGGGATTGGGAATGGGATATGGACCCATCTGCCCCAGTGGCTGTGTCCTACCTGAAATGAGTTGTTGGTCTGAACCCAGTTCCTAGAGAGGATGGTACCCACAAGAACCATCAACACAACTGACAGGAATCAATCAAGGAATGAGTGAGCCATGGAACCTGAACGCCTTTCTCACTGCTATAAGCAGAGCATTGTGTGTGCATATCAGCAGGACAGCACAGGATACCACCCTCTAGAGTGAACACAATACTCCTAGTAACACAATGCAATGTTCCTTATGTTATTGTGGCAAGAGCAGGCAGGATGGCGAATGACAGGAAAAGTAGACCCTTCCAGCCCCATCCATGTTTCCACAGTAATTTATGGCACTGTCACATTCTGCAGCTCCAAAATGTACCTGCACTATCTTCTGATTTTTAACTTAAAACATTGCCACCGCAGATGAGGACAAGGGATAGTATCCAGCCCCTATGTTACCCTCCCCTACCACCCCATATGCCCTAGAAATATCCCTGTTTGCCTCTAGGTTATCTAAAGTGATCCTGGGGAATTGATGGGCTATTGGTCTGCAGTTAAAGGGGTGCTTGTAGATTATTTCTTGGGGAGGGGTACAGAAGGTGGGGTGGGCAGGAAACTCTTCTTAGAATTATACCCTCTCCAGCATATCCCCCATCCATGCACATAATTGATTCAACCCAGTGCTACACCATAGACCAGGGATAGGCAACCTATGGCACAGGTGCCAAAAGCAGCACACGAGCTGATTTTCAGTGGCACTCACACTACCTGGGTCCTGGCCACTGGTCTGGGGGGCTCTGCATTTTAATTTAATTTTAAGTTAAGCTTCTTAAACATTTTAAAAACCTTATTTACTTTACATACAGCAATAGTTTAGTTATATATTAAAGACTTATAGAAAGAGACCTTCTAAAAACGTTAAAATATATTACTGGCATGAGAAACCTTAGAGTGAATAAATGAAGACTCGGCACACCACTTCTGAAAGGTTGCCAACCCCTGCCATAGACCATCACACAAATATACCAGGAGGTGGAAGACTGAGAACGGCCCCACTCACAATCTCTGTCATTTTAAATTGAATACTGATGTCCTTACTCAGGCATCAGCCTCAGTAGGAGATTCCCTGAGTAAGGACTGAGTAAAATCCTCATGGTTTGGCTCTTACCAGCAGTCTCTCTCCGTGAATCAGGTCCATCTCAGTCCTCCCAAGCCAGAGTCCTGACCTGTATAAACCATGGCTCTTGGCCCTGGGGATCTGAGAGAGGGACAGAGTAGAAAGGGCGTCATTGCTCTTCCGGGTCTGATTTCTTCATCCCTACTGGTGGAGAGAGTGTTTCTTCTTGGATACAAGACATCTCAATGCTGGGGAGGCGGGGGAGCAGTAAGCCAGGATTGTGGGGTGGGGGGATGCGAGCGGATGGTTCTGGCTTTACAAGAGGATGATAAATGATAACAACACTAGGAACAAAACCAAACATCCTTCATGCTGTCAGAGCAATGAAGCCAGCACATAACAAGACATGGGCACAGGGCAGCACAGCGCTTTCCAGAGAGGCACACAACTATCAAGTTACTTCTGCTCAGAATCAACAGACCAATTCATCTTCCTTGGGTTCCCATGGAACAGGAGCAGGGGCAGGGTGGGGGAAGATTCTTCTCTCTGGTTAGTTCAGCACTGCAGCCGCTTCACAGTGTATTGGACGCATCATCTCTTTGCAGGGTCGGGTCAGTCCTGGGAGTTGGTGCTGAAGGTTCCAGACATGGAGCTTCTATGAGGGACTTAAGTGTGCTGGTTAGGAAGGCACTGCCTGCTCTTGTGCCCTCCTCTGTCCCCCACAGCAGTCAGCAAGGTCACTGAGGGAACACCATCACAAGAGAAATTTCACAGAATAGGTTCAGTCCCCCGGGAAAAGGCAGATCCAGGGGCACCAGAATGTGTTCTCACCCCCAGCTGAACGGATCACATCAAACATAAAAGCCAGGGCCTCCCCTGACACCCATCACAACTCAGTGGGTGTGAGAGGGTGAGCAGGGCTGTTGGTACATGTTACTGGTGCTGGCTGCCTATTTTTCAAATTGAGGGACACAAAGTTGTTGTTTAGGCTCAAATTCCAACCTCCCTTAACAGGATAAAACTTTGCATTTTTCATCTTACAAACATAGTTCATCTTCACCCACCCCGGGAGAGACACGGGTGACTATCATTATCCTCCTTTTGCAGATGGGGAAACCGAGGCAGAGCGGGGAAGTGACCTGCCATGGGTCACAGACAGCAGGGGTTAGAGTCTGGGTTTTCCTAGTTCCCAGTCCTCCATTTTGCTCCCTATTTCTCTCTTTTTTGCACACATTTTCTCTCTCAAAATGGTTTATAACCTCTCATACCCCATAGTATGTGCTGCCAGTCTTTCCACAGGCTAGGTCTCTACCTCCCCTGGTGACAGGCACATGCCCAGCCTCTACCCACAGGCCCCCAAAGTGTGGGAAGGCTCAGGGATACCAGCAATGGGGCTGGCCCCAAGGCTACTGACACTGCTGGCTGCCTTCCCGCACTTCGGGGGCAGGAGCATAGAGAGACTGAAGTGGACAGAATATAATGACTGAAAGCACACACTTCTCACATGGCTCTGGCAGGAATGCCCGTGACAGAGGAGAGCTCATGAATATTAAATGAACACAGCCTTTGGATTCGGGCATAAATATATTTTGCCATTTAACAAATCTCAAAGAGATTATTCAGGCCCAGAAAACGGAAATCCAACATAAGCAAAGCCAGTAAAAAGGACCATAAATAGTAAAATGTAAGATGGACATTAGAATGTCAGGGGGATTCTGAAGCAATTAACCACATTCATAAAAATGTAAGACATTTTAAAGTATATTGGAAGCAGGAAGCCTGTGAGAGATTTGGTGGATCTGCTGGATTGCCAGAGGAAAGGGGAACAATTAAGGAGGATAATGACGTTGCAGAGATGCTGACCGGTAGCTGGCCAGATACATACCCCAGAATTACTCTTTCCAGGTAATATAGAGGAGACACTGCCAGAAAGTGAGGTGTCCCAGCAGGAGGTGTTGGAACAAATCAGTAAGTTAAATAGCAAGACGTCCACAGGACTGAATGTCATTCACCCAAGAGTTCTGAAGGACATCCAGAATGAAGCGGCTGAGCAGCTAACACAAAATGCACTATCTAAATAAAATTCGCTATTATACAGGAGAACTGGGGGGTAGCAAATGTTGACCACTCACACCACTTTTACACTGCTGTAATTTGGACATTGGAATTACTGTGACAGCAAAATCAGGCTCACACACAGAGGAAAGATTTCCCAGAGTGCCATTAGATGTTTAGGGCATATATCCAGCTGTGCATTTCCCCTCAGCCAGATATATACCCATTTCTCCAGACACAACAAAGCCCTCTCATAGCCCCATTACTCATCATTAGCCCTGAATAGAACTCTTCAGAGTGACCATATTATTCCAATATTCTCAGCAATGATTAAGAACATTGGGGAAGTCTCCTTAGCCAGAGACCTACACCTTTGGGTTCATTTTGCCCACTCTGAGCCTGGTCCTTTACTTGCTCCACTCACTGCTGTTACACCACATGGCAGCTAAGCGCCCCTGTATCCCTTAGGCCCTGGCCTTTCCACCTTACTCCTGACACAATAGCTCCCAGATATTATTAACCGAAAGCAGAGAAGTAGGAGCTTCAGATGTCCTCCCATGTCCCACACATCCCAGACAAGCTTGAAGCTGTAGCACAGAATCCTGCACATGCAGATGTCAGAGGCTAGGGAAAAGTCTCTTCAGCTTGGAAATTAAAAGGATGTCTGTCCCTAACCTAATAAATCCCCAAATTTGCCAGGAGAATTAATGAGGAAGGGAGTCACAATGGAGACAAACATAGCCGCTGACTCTGTCGGTGCTCCGGGGCTGGAGCACCCACAGGAAAAAAAAATAGTGGCTGCTCAGCACCCACCAGCCACAGCTGTTTGGCGGTGCCCCCAATGAGCTAAAAAGCTGATCAGCAGCTCAGGTAAGGAGTTGGGGGAGGGCGGAGAGCAGTGGGCAGGCGGGGACCTCGGGGAGGGGGTGAAGCGGGGAAAGGAAGAGGTGGAGTGAGGGCAGGGCCTCAGGGAAGGGGCAGAGTGGGGGCAGGGCCTCGGGGTGGAGCGGGGGTGGAACACACCTGGGGGAAACTAGACTTCAGCACCTATGGAGACAAAGGTGTTTGACTGAGAGCTCTAGGAGCAGGTTGATGCACGAAAGCATCATTTTTGTCAGAAGTCTGGGGGTGAAGCAGTCCATGAAAGCAAGCGCTCTCATAGCTGGTTCTGAGCAAGGGTAATGGTGCAGGTAAGTGTTGTGTAAACTTCCATCATATCGCTCTGCCAATGTCCCTCAATCCTGACCCACAGATGCCCCTTCTATTCCAATCCTGGTCTCGTCAGAAAGCTCTGTTAGTGCACCTCAGTCCTGCCCTACAGCACCCCTTCCCATTCCACTCCACTATCCTACACCCACCCACCCAGCTCTTCCAACACCTATCTACCTTTCATCACTTTTCTGGGCTTTCCTTGCCCTACAAAAGGAATCTTAAGAATTTATATACAACTTCCTAGAATTTACAAGTCACTAAGGAGACATTTCCATTTAAAAAACAATTAAGAAAGAAAAAATAAACTGCTGTCCTTGAGCTAAGCTTTTACAGACAAAGTCTCAGCTAGGATAGAATACTCCTCTCTCTGTATGGGCTCATTATATAGTAGCCAATTCGTAAGTGCCCAGCATGTGATCCACTGGCCAAACATAGCCTACAGAGCTGTATGATGCATCCCAGTGCCCCCTTTATCTTTCAGATATAGAAGAAACCCATGGAAACTATAGGTACCAACATGCAATACTCATATAGATCCTAGCAGCTGGGTTCTACATGGAGCACTGTATGCTGGGACATGTAGTCTTCATGGGCTGTACCTCCATCCTGAAGGTGAAGAATGCTGCAATCTGCTCCATGAATGGCCAGACAACTGACTCACTGCTCCAACTATCTGGGAGCTCAACAACACAGGGCAGCCTGATGCACAACACAGACACCCTTGTCACCTGCTGTCCCATTGTCCAAGTTTCCTCGGCTCTCTCCACAGTAGGTGCATGTGCACCCCAGAGGAGCACATACAGGGTTAACTTTCTTGAATTCTTGCCCAGAGACAAATGGTTTGTGTTGAGGAACTGCTGCTGGGAAGGAAGAAAAAAAAGGCCCTTTTTTATTATTCTGAGGTGCATTTTAATTTGCACAAGCGACATTGTGTCTGTGATGGATTACACAGAGGGAAACATTACAGCCCAGCAAGCTCGGCAAGGGAAAAAAAATAAGGGAGATACGGAGAGGATTAAAAACAACCTATTGCAATGTTGAATTCTGATAAGGGGTCCGAGCTGCTTTCAGAATCGGAGCAGGTGAAGTTCAGAGTGCAAGTGAAAGAGAGAGGGCCATGGCCAGAAACAACAGAGTACTCTACTCCTGTCCCCTCTCCTTGTCTAACCTACTGCTGCCTCCTTTTCCCCCCCCGATACCCTGCCTCTCCTTTATTCTCTGCCTCCCCATCTCCCCATGTACCCTCTTTGCACTCCCCTCTCCACTGTCGCCATTAATAATATTTTGACCTTCAAGGGTTCTCAAAGTGCTTTGAAACATTAATGAATTAAGCCTCACAACCACCCTGCATTATGGGTCAATATCTTTATCCCCACAGCAGCCTAGAGAGCACTACCAGTCTTTGGAGTGGTGGGAAAAAACCCAACCCAGTCATATTCCTGAGAGCACAATACCTGCCACTGGTATTAGTAGGATTGTCACTTTGTGCAATCATCTCTTTCACGTCTCCCAAGAACCCCAGAGGATGAGTCTGCAGAGGCCATGATCTGCATAAGCAGAGGTGGGTGCAAAGCAGGAATCCTCAGCTACTTGTCTTATCTCTACCTATCGCTATCTTAGCTGAACCAGGCTAAAACCAGTGATGACATAGATATTGCAAAAACACAGGATGACGCACTAGAGCAGCGGTGTCCAATACGTTCGCCACTAGCCACATGCGGTTAATAGGCTATTGAATTGTGGCTAATGCATGTGGCTTTTTTAATAATGTGGCTAATAAGAAAAATTCAAAACCACAAGTGTGGCTAATTTCTATTGGACACCGCTGCACTAGAGAAACAGTAGGGTGACCAGACAGCAAATGTGAAAAATCGGGACGGGGGTGAGGGGTAATAGGAACATATATAACAAAAAGACCCCAAAATTGGGACTGTCCCTATAAAATCAGGACATCTGGTCACCCTAAGAAACAGTAATGCTTTTTGTAGTACAAAAGCAGCGCTGTTCAACTCCACGTATAGTGAGGCCCAATGGAGAAATTTCTTCGATGACGATGATGATATTTCAGGGAAGGAAAAATAAGAAACTGTTAAAACTGCACACACAACGCTCTTGTGATGCCCATGTGCACTTCTAAAATTCTGTGGCCCTATATTAAAAACTTAACTTACATTTGTGTAGGCCCACAAAGGTACCTTCCCAAAAGGCAGGCTCATACCACACAGCATCTCTAGATCAGGTTTACAGACCACAGAATGTGTCACCCCAGATCAAACCATCTAGTCCAGTATCCTGTCTCCAGCAGTGGAGTCCATTATAGTATCACTTCTGGAATATATTTGTGCATTGGGAGTGGGATGGAAGATTCCTTCTTACCCTCTGGAGGCTTCTGTAGCGCAATGAACCCATGGCCACCTGGGACTTCAGTTGTCATTATGCAACACACCATGGCCAATTGGAATTTCACAGTTACAGCAGGGAAAGAACTCAGATCCTTCTACTCCAAAAGCACAGACTCCTACCACTTGAGCAAGGGAGAATCTCAATCTCAAATTCACCATTAGCTGTATATGACCTCTGATACAGTGTTAAACAATTCTGATTTCATGAAGTAGAGAGCAGAGCGACATTTATACTCTAGCCAGTCATTACAATATGTATGTTCTCCTAAATGCTCAATGGTCTTTTTACTCCCTCTCTTTCTATAAAGACTAACTATAAAGGCATATCCACAGGGACGATACAGCATGGAATTAAGGAAGACGCATTTTGGGGACTAAACAGTTTGGGGGCACTTGATGACAATAATAAACATACAGCTCAATAAGCATCCTTAGAAACCCACTAAGTAGCAAATGAAAGTCTAGGAAGTAAACTGAATTAGATACACTTGGTGTTAAACCAAGCTAACAAATTCTTTGCACTGTGTATTGTACAGAGGATTTTGAAGTGACCACAATAAAGATAAAACAAGACTGGAAAGAAAAGAAAATCCTCCCAGAATGTCTACAATAATAAGCACATAAATAAAAAGAACAGGCCTGCCTCAAAAACAAACTAAGCCCTGCAACTAGCAGTGATTTCTATGAGAGTTATGGATGCTCAACATGTCTTTTGATCAAATCGAAATGCCAACCCCCAAAGACCCCCTAGTCAGGGAAAAGTCTGAAGAAAGAGAGGAGCCCAGGGGAATTCCCTTAAGGTCAACAAAATTGGGCTCTGTTGGGCCAAGCATATTCTAGAGTTTCTGCTAACAACACTTGTCCTTCAAGGCATTTACATTTGTCTATTTATATATGCACACAAAAACACACTCACAGCCACATATAAAATGCCAGCACAGCAGGGAGCTCCATGTTTAGGGCCTCTCAGTGATTCCAGGTCAAATGTCCTCAGTTTATACGTACAATTAGATTTTTACTAACTGCCCCCAACACAAACTTCTCCAGGGCTCTGAGAGTCAAACTGGGTTCTTTACGTCTCACGCATCATTAGTAATAAAGGTTCTGCAGACCAAATTTTGCTCCCAATGACACTCACAGCTGCCATCAATGGATTTTCACAGAAGTACCTGACTGGACTCATTCAGTTGGTAGGGCTTGAGAAGGAACAGAACCTACAATCCTCTTTTATAGTTGTGTTGACTCTACAGCACTGTGGGGACTGTGGGAGATTTGTGCACTCTTTTTGTAATATTGTGTGTGACTCAGTTAACCTACCTACTTTTGTATTGTGGGCTACAGGGACTCAAAGGGCTGACTCCTGCCTGAAGCTCTCCTCCCAGGAGAGAGACAATGATCTGAACTAACTCTGTCACTCAATACTTCACCAACCACACAGGTGATCAGGGCTGCAAAGTACTGTTTCCAGACAGGTGGGCAGATGCCATGGCTTGGGATAAAGGAGGGGGAATTATTGAGGTAGGAAAGCTGAAAGTAAGGGATTTGATTCTGTTAAAAAGAAGCCCTGGCAAACTGGACAAAGAGGACTCTGGGGGGATGTCTACACAGCAATGTAAGTTCAGGTTCAGACTCAGGCTTGAACCCAATCCCCCATTCCATCTAAGGCCTTGAGGGGGGGGAGGCAAGCCGAGTCAAGCTGGTACCCAGGGTCCAAACCCTATCACTTTACACTGTAGATGCAACCCTGCCCAGACTCAGGTCCTGGGAGTCTGTCAAAAGTATCCCACAATCCCATGGGCCAACTTCTTTTGTCCTCTCCCCGAATAATCACCAATTGACTCCAGGGAAACAAACGAACAACCTAACTTGCAGTACAGCAACTCAGCGAGTCAGCGTTTAACCCTTCCATTGTCTTCTGACCGCCAAGCTGCAAACACCTCTTCAGAGAAGCTTCTGTGTTTGCAATGGACCAGAAGTCGTCCTTTGCAAAGTGCTGCTCAAATCTGAGTACTGGAAAACCAGGAACCAAAACTGCATCTTGGACAACCCGCTAACCTCATGCCTTTTTTATGAGGAGTTTGACCAGCTACTGGGTACTGTGTCAAGCTCAGAGCCATCAGCAACGCATGATGACCTGGTCAGTTGGAATGGTGATTTACTGACTCCTGTGGCAAAACCTCCTCTAGGACTGGTAGCAGCAGCAGAGTCACTTAGCTGATCTCATTTGGTGCCAGCTGCTGCCTCCCATCAGTGCCCACGCTGGATTCTGAGGCCAGTCATATTTCAGGAAAAAGAGTATTTTCCAGGGCACCCTCAGTAGCTGACCAGCACACTCCACTCAAAGCTGTGCTGTTCAGTCACTGTATTTTGAATACTTCAAGGGTATACACTGTTGGTTTCCCATCGGTAGCTTATTAATACCTCTCTTTGTCAGTCAGACACCACAAGGACTGTTATGTCCTCCAATGTGGAAGGTCTGAAATTACAGACATTTTTTTGTAGTATGGCCACCAACTGTCCACCATCCACCCCAAATCCAAATTATTCTGCAATGTTTAGGGGGGGAAAGGCTTTGATTTTTAACTTACCATTGTCTCTGCACTTCTTTCACTGCCATTAACCAGGTTGTGTCCAGGGAGTGTCAGAGGCATCCCTCTCACAAAATATTGAAGTTCAGTTTGGAAAAGTAACATTTCATGTCCTTGAAATTCCACTTGGATTTTTGCTGTGCTCCTGCACTGAGCTATTTGAGACCATCAGCCTCTGTGTCTTGTCCTGTTCCAGGCCCCTTGATGTCTCCCGGCTGCAGTACCTCCACAGCTTGGCTCACAGTGCAGGAAGCCTGGCCCAGCGTGCCTTCATGCACTGTTTCACGAGGAAGCATTTAATGATGAACTTATGGTTGAAGTTCTGGACGGGGCCAATGAGCAGAGAGGCCAAAGACAGAGAGACTGAATGGCTAGAGGAAAGGCTCGGGATGGCTGCACAGCTTGAGGACACAGTTGCAGCGCAGAAGCAAGTACTTGCTTTGCAGTTCCTGGAACAGGAATGGCGGCTCAGGAAGGAGGACAGAGCTCAGCAGAAAGAACGGTTTGAGTGGCTGCTATCACTAATGGCTACAAGAGTGACAGCTCCTGTTGCACTCACACCTTGGCCTGCATCCCTTCCACAGTACCGTGATACAGTCTAGGAACAGCTTGGACAACTCCATGGCAGGGTGACCTATGCAATCAGGCCCTATGAGTGGCTGGGCAGGGAAACTTTGCCCCATGCCGTCCTCCATATTGACCCTTTTCCCCATGGAGGCCTCCACCTCCTTCCCTCAGCGCCAAGTGTGCAGAAAATGTGGAAGGAAGGGAAAGGAGAACAGGCAGCCAGGGGACTTGTAACAGTAGGGGGTTCTGTCTTGTACACGGTTTCACTGTTTGCTCCTGTTCATGCACCTTTTTTTTTTTTTTTTAAGTTTTGGCATGGGAATGGCAGCTGGCCTGCCTGGCAATAGGTTAATGTTGTATTTTTCTAATAAATGTTTATAAATAAAGCTTTTTATTTTATTAAGCAAGTTTATTGCTATCACTGCATTACATCATACAACATGTATTGCAAATAATAAAGGTAAACACGTGATCAGGGACAACTGGGAATTTGTATGCAAACACTATTTCTCAATGCAATTAGCTACATCAATCCATACATCAATCACTTCCTTACACCAATCCATACTGTGAATCAACCCCCTCACCTCCCTCCCACTTGATAACCGGTCAGGTCATTCATAAGTACATTGCCTGGCAATCAACCCCACCATCAATCCCAGGCACTGACCCTCCCCCTCCCCCTCCCCCAATCACATTCAGGTCTGCATACTGCAGTGTGGACGCCAGAGTCCCAGATTCAGGCCCAGGATAAAAAAAATCCTTAATCTAGGGTCATAGGCAACGACTGCGCAGGTGCTCTGGGACTGGAGCACCCATGGGAAAAAAATAGTGGGTGGTCAGCACTCACCAGCGACCCCGCCGACCAGCTCCTCTCCCTTCCCACCCAGTGCTTCCCACCTGCCACGACCAGCTGTTCAGCGGCATGCAGGAGGTGCTTGTGGGGGGAAGGGGGCAGAGCGAGGGCAGGATGCACTTGGTTGCGGGGGCGGAACAGGGTAGGAAGAGGTGGGATGGGGTCTTGAGGGAAGGGGTGGAGTAGGGGTCGAGCACCCCCTGGGAAATGACAAAGTTGGTGCCTGTGCCTAGGGTTGGCAACCAGGGTAGATGCTCAAGCCCTGGGTTCTCAAACCCAGTGTCTACTGACTTGAGTCCCACCAACCCTGAGCTTACATTGCAGAGTAGACATGCCTTCTGAGATGCTGGCAGGAAGTCAGAGGTGGGAACTGCAGGCTCTCTCGCCCAACCCAAGGCTGAAGGCTCCCTAGGCTAAGCAGGGCCTGCTTAAAGTAACCAAGGAGAAGCTAACATGTAAGGCAAGATACATTCATACAGGCCTTCTTTGTTTTTTGAATCCACATCTCTGCCCAGTGTGTTCCTGTTAACAAATACCTGGGTTTTTTTAAAAGGCTGACCCATGTCATGACATATTATTTCCAGTTACCAACTGCCTAGAGAAAAGACTCCTAGGGGCAGCCCAGCCAAATTGGCCCTGCTGAAGTGTGAAACAGGGATGCTGAAGCCTACAGTCCCACCAAAGTCCTGGAAATCCCCCTTGAGGGAAGTGGAGGCTCAAGACCTATCACTAGGAAGCTGCACTCATGAGAGATTGTAGAAGAGTACAAGGCATAGCATGCTCTGTGATCCATGACACAGACTAACAAGAGTAAAACACAGTAAACATTGTCACTAGAAACAGCAGATCCACACAAAGGGCAGATCTGCCCAGTAAGAAGGTGCCTTATTCAAAGTCACTTTTCAGAGCAGAACTGAATTTGATACCATAAAGCAAGGCTCTCATGAGTCAGGAAATGCCAGTGTTAAGGCTGCATGTGTCATGTGACAACAGTAAAGAATCACAGAAAGTTACTTTCTTCTAATGCTGAACAAGGAACTTTATTGAAATAAGAAACAGGGTTATCTCTAAAGCCTCTCTCTCTCTGCCTCACTACACAGCCTCTGCCCAAAACCCTCCACAATCCCCCTTCTTGTTACAAATTTAAAGAAAGAGTACTCACATCCTTACACAACTTTAACTCTGCTCCCAGTGTGGGTCAAATTCATTCACATGAACTAAACCATTTGCAGGGGTGGCTCTGCCAATTTTGCCGCCCCAAGCAGTTGCCACCAAATTGCCATCACGGCAAAAGCAGCGAAGCTGCTGCCGAATTGCCGCCATGGGACACTGACTGCCGCCCCCATTCTGGATGCTGCCCCAAGCACCAGCTTGGAAAGCTGGTGCCTGGAGCCGGCCCTGACCATTTGTCAGAAAATAACATGCAACAAATGACATTTGCAAAATCCAATGTGAGTCCATCTGCAAACAGAATAATTTGAACAATTTAAGTTCCAAGCCTGGCCCCTTTCACCAGTGCTAAATTCACTTAAAAACAAACCAGCCTAACATTGTCAGGCAGAGATTCTGAATTGAGTTCAACTCCCTCCTTTCCCAGTTAATCCCAAACGTTGCTGGCTCCTTCCTCATCCAAGTAAGGCTTAGGAAAGCAACCAGTGCAGCCTAATTGGTTTCCTGCTGTGACAGACATAGGAGGGGATTGGCTAAAGAGCTCCTGAGATAACCTTCCTCACTGAGATTTGTTTTAGAGACACAGAATGAATGTGGCAGGAAACATTAGCGCTGCCTGGAGATCTCTTGATAGGAGAAGGCTCTTCTCTTGCAATGATGATATCGCTGGCACTGGGTCACCTCAGCAGGGCCTGGCCTATTCCTCTTATCCTTTATTTTTCTTTTTCTTTTTTAATTTAGTTTTATTCCAATGCTTAGTTGCTCACAAGAAAGCCAGGAGGGGCAGACACAGTAACAGGGACTAACGTTTGGGTGAGAAAGGGAGAAGTGTCTCCCGAGAAATCACGCTCTGAACAGCTGTCAGGCTGGGACAGAAACCATGAGGATGTATTTTGTTAGGGGACTGACTGGCCCAGGAAATTGGGAGCTGGCCCCTTAGCTGCTCATCTCTAAGCCACATGTTGCAGTTGGCAGCAATTGACCCATTAGGCTCAACAGGCTCAGCAGGGAGGCCAGGGGTTCATTGGAAACTCTCTTCTGACTTTCCAGAGGAAGCCCCTCCCTCAAAAGGTCAACATACACTGTTGGGACAATGTGTGTGCACGAGTGGGAAAAGCTGGCACTGCCTTTGCTATACCTGCTATGAGGATAAAGCCCCAGGCACAGCCTCGTCACAGCTGTCAAATCCAGCATCAAATGCACACACACACACAGTTACATCTATGAGCAATGTGCTTAAGTCTAGCCTGACCTCTCTGACCTGACCATACTCTCTCTTCCTGTCCCTCCTCAGGATTGTCCCCGACACTCCTCTGGGTGGCTGCCAGTTCAGCACGGACAGGGACTGCTTCCCATCAGAAGTTTCCTGAGGAATTTTTGCATGTGTATTACGCTACCAGCACAGAGGCACAATGGCTAGGAAAGAGGCAAAAGGAAGGCACACTGGGTCAATTATGAGCCACATGAAGGATAAGCCAATCCAGTCCCATCAGAGAATCCTGTAGTGGGTACTAAGGAGCCCTTACAGTCCAGCGTGTGGAGTGATAACTGCTGGAGGCACATCTGAGGGGAGCAGTGTCACTTTGCAAGAAGCAGCAGAATCTGTGTTTCTGACATCTCTAACAACAAACATGACAAGTCTCACACCTTAAGATGTGGCTGAGCTAACAACAGTTCAAGAACCTTAAACTCTTTAGAGTAGCAGCCGTGTTAGTCTGTGTCAGCAAAAAGAACAGGAGTACTTGTGGCACCTTAGCCCAGGTCTACACTAGGGGCGGGGGTCGATGTAAGGTACGCAACTTCAGCTACATGAATAACGTAGCTCAAGTCGATGTACCTCGATCGACTTACCGCACTGTGAGGACGCCACAGGGTCGACTGCCCCCACTGCCCCGTTGACTCCACTTCTTCCTCTCGCCGGGGGTGGATTGCCGGAGTAGACGGCAGAACGATCGGGGATCGATTTATCGCGTCTACACTAGACGCGAAAAATCGATCCCCGAAAGATCGATCACTCCGATGGGTAATGTAGACAAGCCCTTAGAGACTAACAAATTTATTTGAGAGTTGGTATGGGTACTTCCACCTTTTCATGTTTCTCTGTATGTATAAATATCTTCTTACTATATGTTCCATTCTATGCATCCGATGAAGTGGACTGTAGCCCACGAAAGCCTACACTCAAATAAATTTGTTAGTCTCTAAGGTGCCACAAATACTCCTGTTCTTTAAGCTCTTTAGGCACCTGACTTAGGATGCTTACGTCTTCAAGCCTTCCTGTTGCTCTGATCTAGAGGTTCACGTTTAATTATACATACTATACACACAAAAAACCCACTACCTTTAACATAATGATACTTAGGTTGCAAAGTCAAACACTAAAAAGAAGAGGAAATGCCAAATTCATGATTGCCTGTGCAACTTTACTTCTGCCTTGTGTGTCCACCCTGTGCACTGCATGAGGCGGGGGTCCTGTGGAACAAGCAGTATATAATTGTGACATTAAAGACAATCATAATGCACATGCACCAGGGGGACAAATTAAGGTTGCACAGGCATCAGTAAATCTGGCCTTTCCTAATTTTCAAGTGCTTAACTTTGCAACTTAAATCATGTTCTTTTAATGTAAGATTTTAATGTAATTTCCTAGGTTTGTTTGTTTTTTAAAGAAAAAAAAGTAAAAACCAAATTTTATAATGTACAATTGCAGCAAGCCACCATATCATGCCACAGGGTTGCTGTGAAATAACGGAATTGTGGGGAAAGTTTCTAGTATTAAACTACATATTTAGGATTTTCCAAAAATGAAACAGAGCAGGATAGTTGAGCCTGTCATTTCAATGTTCCAGGTATACCAGGTTCTCAGGAGAACTCAGCTAGGAGATTCCTCTATTTCCTAATCCCCCCCCCACACACACACACACACACACTTTTTTTGAAAGAAATAGGTTTAAAAATAAAGCCTCAAAAATCCTTGCCTTAAAGAGATGTGCAGGGCTCCCCTACTTCAAACAACAAGTGGGCCACACTAACCCAATTCCTAATAGCCGCAGAGGGGTCTCAATTACCTATGCTCAAGAAAGAGAGCAAGAACTACGTCCCCATCTTTGACTGGGCATTGCCCGACTTTGGTGAGGACCAGTCAGATTCTTTACATAAAACAACACTGCCACATTAATAATTACTGAAGAGGTCCCAAGCCACTCAGGACTTTACAGATTAAACCAATCACTTTGCCAACGCAGCCTCTAGGGTGGGCAAGGTTTGGGTGTCCATGCAATTGATTATCCTCCTGTTTGAGAGGTAAGCAGCGAGACATGTTTGCTGACTGCCTCCTTGTGGGCTTTCAAGAAGGCTGCTCGGCACTGATTTCTGTTCCACTGTAGGGGAAGTTTGTTGGGTTTCAAACTCCTTCCGTGCAATTCATAGGGTTTCCTTTCCAGTTCTTGTCCAGTAGCCCCTCCTGATTAGCTCTGCCCCACCACAGGGGAACATATCTGTGCTCTCCAGTTCTTGTTATGAAGCTGAACAGGGGACACTGCCAAGTTGTGCTTCCTACACGTTTTTTTCTGGGGGAGGAGGGGAGCAGCGTTGCCACCATCTAGGATTGTCCTGGAGTCTCCAGGAATTAAAGATTAATATTCAATTAAATATTGTGTCATGTGATGAAGCTTCCAGGAATACATCTAATAAGAATTGGCAACCCGGTGGGGGGAAAGAGAGGTGTGTTTTTGCTCTCACATCAACACCCGGATGGACATTTGAAAACACGGCATCCTTCCTTCCACATTTAGTCCTATTCTCTTTGGCAAATATGGATTTAAAAAAAGAATCTCCCTTGTGTTTTGAATGAAGCTGAAATGTTGTCAAAAATACTGAGTGCCTCATCCTCACCCTAGTCTGTGAGCCAGCAGAATTTGTAGCCTTGTCAGCAGCGTGGTGTGGAGCAGTTAGTACGTTGTGGCTGCAAAGCCAAAGGGGAGAATGAAATGAGGGATCTAGTAGACAGTGGCATGGTCTCTCCCTTGGGAAGTGGGGGAAGCTCCATCACTTTGAACATTTAAAATTAAACTGGATGCTGACCTGGAGAATAAACTATAAGGAACAACACTGCCCTGGAAGAGAAATGGGCCAAAAGACCTAGAAGTTAGAGATCAAAAAGAGCTTTTATGAAGTAAGGAAAACCAGCTAGCAGACAGTCTTTCCCAGCTGTCTTTCTCCCAGTCTACCCCCATGTCCTGAGTCCATTTCACCCCCGTTTGGAGTTGTACCAGGTTTAGGATGTGCCCAAGTCTACATGGGTATTATCTGTATCCTTAGATAAGCTGGAAAATGTAAAGCATTTGTGTGCTGTTTGGGTGCATGTAGACTTGCTCAGTGGTGCAACATCATCCATAGAGCTGAGGGAAAGAATTGGAGGATACAGGCTAATTTCCAGTAGCTACGAGAATCTTCCCTGTAAAATGTATAGAATGTCTGCATCCTGTGAAGCAGAACGCGTGGAACTCTTGTTTAATAAAGCACCAGTGACTTCAGGAAAGCAAGGAGGGCTACAGCTACTGCAACGTGCTGTCATTCAGGAGGCCCAAGCTCAAGTCTCTGGGCTGGTGGGGACACAGTAGAGGAAGTGCACACAGACCCCGTGGGAAGGGAAGGACTTGTGACTAGCTCCTCTGGCCAATCTGGCATTGATAAGACCCAGCGAGAGATGCCTCCCACCCTCCTTGGTCAGAGAAGGGGATGCAGTGATGACACAGGGCCTTTGAAGGATAGGAGTAAAAGGTGAAAACAAGAGCCCAGAGGCCTGCCTCACATAAAGGGGTCACAGGAAACAAGTGGCCAGATAGATGTACAAAGAAAATGCTCCCTTTTTCACATCTGCTCCCATTAGGGTGACCAGACAGCAAGTGTGAAAAATCGGGACAGGAGGTGGGGGGTAATAGGAGCCTATATAAGAAAAAGACCCCAAAATCGGGACTGTCCCTATAAAATCGGGACATCTGGTCACCCTAGCTCCCATGTAAAGTCCTCATTCAACGAGCAGACTCTAATTAACTCCTGTTTATATTTCATAGTCGCACATTTAGAGAAGAGCACTCCTAGGACAGAGATGGCAATACCCATTGCAGTGTGTGCTGGAGCACCCCTCGCTCATGAGATCTGGCATCAGCGATTCCTCCATGTGATTTATCACTAGGTAATCCATCTCCTCCATCCATTATCCAGCTCGAAAATCAGCTCTGAGCAGCAGCCTTCTCAGCAGTAAGGCAGTCGGAGCTGTCACTTCGCCTATCCTCTCTTCTGTAGGGAAGGGGAATCTCCTTTTTCAGATTCAATAAGTGTCATGCACTTTGGTTTAATGTCTTACAGGAATTACTAACTCTTGGTACTTAGTGCTAGGTTGTATACTCCTTATTCAGATTAGTGAGCACTTGTCCCATTGAAATGAATGGTGGGTAACTCATGTAAGCGCTCACCAATGTAAATAAGGGTGTACACATTAGCCCTTAGAAAGCTCTTCTTGTTTTCTACTCACTGTATCAATATCATCTAATTAACCCTTCAAAGACCATGTTATTGTCCATACTTTGTTGATGGAGAAACAGATAATTTTTATGGTGTCTTACCTATCAAGCATTTGTAACGGGACCCACTGCTGTGGTTTCTAGGCACCACCCTTCTGGAGCATAGCATCCACCCAACCTCTTCCCCTGGGAAATTTCAGCAGCTGTTGGATTCCCATATACTTTACCTTGTTGGTATCCTTACCAAAAAAGCACATTGCTCGCATTCTGAACTAGTGAACAAAAAATGCAGTGAAACATACAGACTATAACATACACAAATATGACTCAACTAAATATGGAGTAGTCTATGATATGAAACAAAATATACAGGCAAGACAACATTTCAAGACACATTTATTCTTCTAGTGTTTAAAATATATTTGCTGAGATTTTTTTCTGTGATTTGAAATCAGACCCATCCAGTGCCTAAATATTATGGTGATTCTCACTATATTAAGTCCTTCTGTACACTAGAAAAAGTTTGTGGTATAGATATACCAGCAAACCCTCCTAGTGTAGATGCAGCTTATGTTGTCAAAAGAGGGCAGCTACAGCTTATACCACAAGTGAAATAAGCTATACTGGCAAAAGCCCTTTTCTGCCAATATAACGGTGTTTATGCTAGGGTTTCTGCTAGTATAGAAATGTCATTCAAAAACCCACAACCCTAACGAGCATTGCTCCATTGGCAAAGGTTGCTAGTACAGACCTATCCTAAGTTACCTGTATAAGGGCCCGGACGTGGTTTTTCCTATGTGTTTGTACAGCACCTAGTACTGGGACCCTGCAGAAAAAGCAATGCATTTCCACGCAGATTACGATTCCCACAGCTGCAGTCAGTGTAGCATAGAAACTCTTTTGAGCAACCATGTTTTACAGAGAACTGAAGCTATACGCGCAACATACAGTATCTAGTTCAAAGACAAAGAAAAATGGATAGAGAATACGGGGTTTTCTATAAGGTGAAAAACAACCTTTCACCAACAAGCCATTTAGGTCTGGTATAGATTTGATGGATCTAGAATCTGCCATGCACCTAGAAAGAGGACACAAAAAATTCAAAGATACTCCACATTGGCAGAAATAAATAATCCCCATATCCCTCCTGCAATCCAGCTAGCTTCCCAGTTGGGAAGTGCCAAAAAGAGATCTCTGCCCTACCCTTCTTATTTATAAATAAATAAAAATATAAAATAAAAAAATCAGAACAAAAGAAACTGGGGACGGGGGGAGGGGGAGAGGAAGAAAAAAGCACTTGTAAAATTAAAAGGCAGGGCCCCATCAGATTGTGTCGGGCAGGGGAAAGCGTGTCGTAGGAAGGAGTAATTGGCAATCGGAGCAGAAGTGAAGAAGGGGATGATTTATGGGAGCATGGAGACAGGGGTGGAATAATTTTTGGAGCAGAACGGGGAACTTACTGAACGCCTGAAACTCAGCTACTTATCCACTCGTTCTCGTGATAAATTAGCTCTTGTTTAAAGTAACCGGAGCTCCATTTTTCATTCTGATTACTACACTTGATATCTCTCTCTCTCCCTCTGTTTCTCTCTGACCACTGCCCCTTAGCAGCTTCTTTGAGCTGAGGCAATGGGTTTATGGAAACTCTTCACCCCTCCATCACACGCCCCCAGCCCCATACAATTATTATAAGGCTATCTCTTTAAACATCTCTGTGAAACAGAACGACTTAAACTCTTCCTCACGGTGGACCTGAGAGCATATGGGATGTGGTTCTCCCTATCCATTTGTAGTGTGTGTAGGGTGATGTGTGCATGCGTTAACATGTAGAATGCCTATTGGTATGGGATGGCGTGCAATGTTACATTTGCTGTACTGAAATGTAACAAGGTGTATACTTTGGTGCATGTCCATTACTATGGATCTGTTTTATGGCACAACTCGGAGGCTGCAGTCAGGCTCAGGGCCTCACTGTACAGTGCGCCATATAGACACATACAAAGACTCAGGGCTTATCTTTACTACCGCGCTAAATCAGCACGGCTGCATCAATTTTGCAGTGTCAATTTAGCACGTCCGGTGAAGACGAGCTATGTCGACGGGAGCATGCTCTCCCGTTGACATAATTAATCCACCTAAACAAGAGGTGGAAGCTAAGATGGCGGGAGATGCTCTCCCACCAACATAGCGTGGTGCAGACACCGCTGTAAGTTGATGTAAGTTATGTTGCTCGGGGGGTGGTTTTTTCACACCCCTAAAGCGACATAACTTACATCAACTTAAGCGGTAGTGAAGAGAAGACCTAAGTCCTTTCCTGAAGAGCCTACAGTGCAGTTTTGGACAAGATACAACAGGTGGGAGTAACAAACAACTGGAGGAAAAAGAAGAGAGCGGACGGGGTTAACAGAGATAGGCACATATAGTTACACACACTCCCCGTGAGCACAACTAGATGGATTAGAGCCAAATACATTTAACAGTAGGTTTATAATAAGAAGTTATAAGGTAGAAATAAATACTAATGAATCTCCTAATTGGCATTCACATAGCCACTTAGTGTCCCAAAGGCACCACAGCATAGGTGGGTCTTGAGGAAGCATTTGAAGAAGTTGAGGGAAATGGTTCTACAGGTCAGTTTGTGGAGGATGTTCCATGAATGAGGGGCAGTGTGGGAGACAGCTTCACAGTGTTTGCCTGTCAGCTTCTCCCACAATCGAGGCTGACATCATTAGCAGAGTAGAGAAGACAGCAGGAAATGTGAGAAGATGTAAGAATGGGCCAGTGGGGAGGTTGATTTATTATTTGTCTAGCTCTGTAACATTCAAGACCATGGGGGTACTCAATGATTTTGAAAGGTAGCAAAAATTTAAAACTGACTAAAGGAAATACCCTTTGCCACACAATGCACGCAATTGGCCAGTGGAACTCATCGCTACAAGTTTAATTGAAGTCAAGAGTTTAGCATAATTCTAAAAAGGATCAGACCTTTACACATAGATAACAGGAACCTCTAGTAATACTACTAGTAAAAAAGCCCAAGAGTTTTGGAAGGGATAGCCACTGTGCAGCCTCAGGGCATTGGCCAACCTCTAACTATTGAGAGTCAGGAGGAAACTATCCCCTTGGGCAGATTATCTCATAACTGTTTCCTGCAAGAATCCTTGCATCTTCCTCTGAAGTATCTGGTAGTAGTCACGGTCAGTGAGAGGATACCAGACTAGATGGACCATTAGTCTGATCCAGTATAGCAGCTCTTATATTGCTACACGATGCTGTATAGTTACAAAACAGTGCCAAACAAACTGGTTCTCTGCCCCGCAGGGCTTGCATCGTATAGACATCATTATGTCCAGTCACATATGCCTATTAGCCTGCATATGTGGCTCCAACAGTGACTGTGTTCTTGTGGAGAAGTTGCAGTCTGGTAAATGTTGATGGGCTGGTGAGCCTGTCTGACTCTATGGGAATTAGTGGAAGCACTGGTTGGGAATATGTATGTTACATCTCTTCATCTCAGGAGCACTGGGCTCAGTTTAAAGCCCTAAGAATGCACAGGATGACTTCAGAAGCACAAATTCTATTCAACAGCTATGAACCACACACTATTCTTCATACAACTTACTACCAATGTCTCAATATGTTCAGTTACACACACAAAAATTAAAGATACTCTACTATTGTATGCAGCATTTATAGAGCCCTTTACACCTTCTAAACAGTTTGCAAAGCTTACCCCTGATTTTCAGGAGGGTCTTGACTCAGTGTTTGCAACCACATTTTGTGGTCGCAGATAAACGTGGGCACAAAATTGAAAGTTACTACTGAAAATGCAAGGCTGTTTTACCCAATTAATCTTCACAACCTTTCAGGAGCTAGGCAAAATCTTGTGACCTACCTTTACAGACAAAGTATTTCTTCAATGGAAATTTCACAGAAAAAAAAACTTTAGGGGCAAAGGGATTTTAACAGTCTGTTCTCACCTACACCACATGCATCTGGGAATATTCAAGCCAGGAGCAGGTGCTCTTTTATTGGGAGCGCTTTCAAAATCGTTTTTAAAATTTGAGTGAATGTTGAGCTCATAAGAATGACGAACAAATCATGGGGGCAAGATTTAAGCACAGAATGTGCAGCAGCTGTGCCCACAACCCACATACAGCTATGCCAATGCACCTCATTTCTCACCAGTAGTAACTCTCCTATTCCACTCTGTCAGTGCCTCTCAGCTCTGCCCTGAAGCATCCTCTGCTATTCCAGTCCTGATACACTCCTACACACAGCTCTGTCAAATCATGCTGAATCTTGTGGCAGTTGTGTGAATTTCTACTAACCACTAGAAAAAGATTCACCAACTTTGAGTCAAAGCTAAATTAACGTATAGCTGATAGGTCAGCGTATCCACATAAAAAACACTTACTCACCTTCTCGTAACTGTTGTTCTTCGAGATGTGTTGCCCATATCCATTCTAATTAGGTGTACGCGCACCGTGTTCACAATTGTCAGAAAGTTTTTCCCCTAGCAGCTCCCATCAGATTGGCTGTGGAGCCCCCTGGAGTGGTGCCTTTATGGCACTGAATATATACCCCTGCAGACCCAGCCCCGACTTAGTTCCTTCTTGCCGGCTACTCCGACAGAGGGGAAGGAGGGTGGGTATTGGAATGAATATGAGCAACACACCTCGAAGAACAACTGTTACGAGAAGGTGAGTAACCACTTTTTCTTCTTCAAGTGACTGCTCATATCGATTCCAATTAGGTGACGCCCAAGCCCTACCTAGGCGGTGGGGTCAGAGTTAAGGAAATACTGACTGAAGCACCACTCTGCCTAATGCTGCATCATCTCTGGCATGCTGGACGATGGCATAATGAGAGGTGAACGTATGTACCGAGGACCACGTTGCTGCCTTGCAGATCTCTTGTATCGGGACCTGGGCCAGGAACGCCGCTGAAGATGCCTGCGTCCTTGTGGAGTGAGCCCTAAGGACTGGAACCTTGGCCAGCTCATAGCACATCCGGATGCAGGACTTGATCCACGATGAGATCCGCAACCACCACAAACAGCTGGTTCGACTTCTGGAAAGGCTTTGAGCGCTCGATGTAAAAGGCCAATGCCTGCTGAACGTCCAGTGAATGGAGCCTCTGTTCTCAGACATTAGCGTGAGGCTTTAGGAAAGAAGATGCAGAAAAATGTCCTGGCTGGTGTGAAAATATGACACCACCTTTGGAAGGAAGGCCAGGTGAGGTCTGAGTTAATTTGTACCGTGTCCTTATGGAAAACTGTGTAGGGGGGATCGGAAGTGAGGGCCTTTAACTCTGACACCCTCCTTGCTAAAGTAATGGTGACCAGAAAAGCAACCTTCCACGAGAAGTAGAGAAGGAAGTAAGTCACCAGTGGTTCGAAGAGGGGTCCCCATTAGCCTGGAGAGGACCAGGTTAAGGTCCCATGCGGGGAGTGGTTGTCTAACCTGTGGGTATAATCGCTCCAAGCCCTTGAGGAAATCGGCAACCATAGGGTTGGCGAAGATTGAACGCCCGGCCACTCCCAGGTGGAAGGCCGAAACAGCTGCAAGGTGCACCTTGATGGACAACGCTGCAAGACCATGCTGTTTCAGGTGCAGCAGGTATGGACGCCTGGAGTGGAGGTGTGTGATGCTGAGCAGAAAGTGAACCTTTTCCACTGGTCCCTGAAGAGGGACGGGGAGGGGGGGTGGGAGGGAGAAGAGGAGCAGAATTGGAAAGAATATCCCACTTCTACCATGTGAAGAACCCAGCAATCCAATATTATTTGGGACCAAGCACAGTAGAAGTGGGACAGATGATTCAAGAAACCAGGGGAAGGATCCGATGATGTGACTGGTGTGCAGTCTTTGGGCGCCCCTCCAAAAGGGCCTGTTTTGAGCCCGACAATGGCTTGGTCAGGCCCTGGCCCTGCCCATGGTGGGAAGCGGGGATAGGAAGGCTTGCGCCTGCCATTTCTACCCCTCCTTCTATAGAAGTCCTACCTTGGCTGAGGAGGATAGGAGCATTGCTGTTGCAGTGGTGGTCGCTTAAAATGCCTGCGTTGAGTTGCCACGGTGTGCATGCCCAACAATCTCATGGTCACCCGGGAGTGTTTTAAGGCTGTGCAGCCTGGAGTCCGTCTGCTCCGAGAATAGGCCTGCCCCATCAAAGGGCAGGTCTTGTAAGGTCTGCTGCAGTTCCGGACACAACCCGGATGCCTGCAGCCATGAGGACCTTCTCATGGCTATCCCAGAGGAAAGGGTGCGGATGACAGAATCCGCAGTATCCATCGAAGCCTGCAAAGAGGTTCATGCCACTGCCTTCCCTTCCTCGACTATCGCCACAAACTCAGCTGACCCTGTCTCTCTTTCTCGTTTACCGCAGGGCTGTGGGTGCGAGAAGAGGTACTCGTACCCTTTAGAGGGAACGAAGTATTTCTGCTCAACCCCTTTTGCAGTAGGTGGAATGGATGTAGGGGTCTGCCACAGGGTCTTGATATTGCTCTGGATAGTTTTTATCAATGGCAGGGCAACACTAGATGGCCCCTCTGGTGTCAAAATGTCCACCATGGGGCCCTCAGGTTTGACCACCTTCTCTGCCTGCAATCCCATGTTGTGGGCAATCCTGCGGAGCAGTCCTTGGTGGGCTCTGTGGTCAATCAAGGGTGGTCCCTATGCTGAAACACCTGCCACCACCTCATCCAGGGATGAGGATGATGAGGCCAAAGGTGGTGCAGGGTCTTCCTGACCCTCCAGCTCTCTTGCATCCTCCTGACCACTGCCAGGAACATCGGCGTCAGACAATGTCACGGTAGCGGTGGCCTGAGTGGGAGGCGGTCATTGTGCTGGTGTTGTTTCAGAGCCCTGAGGCATAGATTGGTCTGTGGGCAGTGGCGGAGCACAATTTTCGGAGGCCACAAACCTGGAGCCCCTGAAAGGGGCACCCTGGGCCTGGTAACAAGCCCAGCGGGTCCAAAAGGTCCATTGTGCAGGCAGCTGCCACTGCGGGTACCAGGGGACCACCGGTGCACCATGTTGTTGCCTACCCAACCTGTGATGGCTGCTTCTGGAGTAGAAGGAGTCCGCATCCGAGTCCAACAAGGCCGATCTCGATCGTGAGGACAATGGCAGTGCCGATGGTTATTGCGCCAGGGAACGGTGCCAAGCGGGAGATCAGTGACGAGGGTCTGGTGCCGGAGACCGGTGCCGAGGGGCTGGTGCTGCTCAGTCGGTGCCTGGGACCGATGCTGGTCCAGGGATTGTCGCCCCTATGGTGTCAGAGAACATTGCCTGGAACCCGGTGCTGGCGAACGGTGCCGCAACGGAGGCGATCGGGAGTGATGCCACGGGGAGCAGTGACCCGCTAATCATGGCCGGCTTGCCTCTAGACGGTGCCAGTCGTTGTGGCACTGGAGGCTTGTCTCTGACTGCTGAGGGCTGAGGTGCCATCATGGCGATCAGATCCCTGATAGCTTCAAAAATGTCCAGGATGGAGGGCAGCTCCAACTCCTCCACTTGATACTGTCTTTTAGGAGTGTTACTGGGCGCTGGACTCAACGGTCCCCTGCGCTCTTGGCACCGAGTGCTCCTGCATAGGATGCACTGCTGCCATGCCCGCCGACACCGCTGTCTTCGGCACAGGGGAACAACCCCATCAGTGTTTGTGCAGCACAGGGGAGTGGGAGTGGTGCCAGGTTGTCTCCACAGCCTGCAGTGCCGGGGAGCACCAGTGCCAAGGGTCTCTTAGACCAGAGTCCTTCCTTGTCAACATGTTGCATATGAAGGCTGGGGCGCTCCGCGGTCCTGATGGTCTGCGGCAAGCTGGGGGCGAAGAGCGGACTCCATCAAGAGTTATTTTAGACAAAAATTGCGCTCTTTCTTAGTCCTGGAGCAGAATGCCTTGCAGATCCTGCACTTCTCAGTCTGATGAGTCTCCCCCAGACACCTTAGACACGAGTCATGGGGCTCGCCTGTTGGCATAGGCTTACCGCAGATTCTGCAGGGCTTAAACCCCTGGGATCGAGGCATGCCCCAGAACCCAGGGGAAGAGTAAGTTATTGGGGGTAAACCCCACTCCCAATACCTTATCTACAACTATATACACAAATTAAACTACTAACTACAACTACAGCTAACAGCTACTAAGCACGCTAAGGGAAGCACTTGCTACGCAAGCGACCGCAGTTCCAACTACCGTCACTGGCAGTAGGAAGGAACTGAGGTGGGGCCGGGTCGGCCGGGGTATATATTCAGCACCATAAACGCGCCACTCCAAGGGGCTCCACAGACAACCCAACGGGAGATGCAAAGGGAAAAACTTTCTGACGACTGTGCACGCAGCGTGCGCACACCTAATTGGAATCAATATGAGCAATCACTCAAGGAAGAACTTCCTCTTATCCCACTCCAGGAACCAAATGAAATGTATACTTGTACTTTTTCAGAATACTTATTTATACTACTGTATTGCAATATATCCCATTTTCATAAGGGGCCTTGCATGCCTTCCCTGGAAATGTAATGCTCTTAAAAATCCAAGGGGAGCATCTGAAGATACACTGCTCCTTGGTATCCATGCACCATGAATGTTAGCAAGAGGCATTCTTCTAATGAGTAATTATAATTGGATGTGCTTGCACCAGTTAAGAGATAAAGTACAATACTGTGCCTTAGTAGCATCAAGAATGGGTAAGAATAGGAAGATTTTTAAACATTATTGTTTAAGTAAGGCTTTTGACACATTCCCACATGACATTCTCATCAGCAATCTAGGGAAATGAGTCCATATGAAATTAGTATAAGGTGGATGTACAACTTGTTGAAAGACCTTACTCAAAAAGAGTAGTTATCAATGGTTTGCTGTCAAATGGGGAGGACATATCTGGTACGGTCCTGGAGGAGTCAGTCCTGAATCCAGTAGTATTCAATATTTTCATTAATGACTTGAAGAATGGTGTGGAGAGTACGCTTATAACATTTGCAAATGACACCAAGTTGGGAGGGGTTGCAAGCACTTTGAAGAACAGCATTAGAATTCAAAATAACCTTGACAAATTACAGAACTGTTCTGAAATCAAAAATATATAAAATTCAATACAAATAAGTGCAAAATACTACACTTATGAAGGAAAAAGAGACTAACTTGCTAGCTAGTAGTACTGCTGAAAAGGATCTGGGGGTTATAGTGGATCCCAAACTGAACATGAGTCAACAATTCGAGGCAGTTGCAAAAAAGGCTAATATCATTCTGGTGTGTACTAACAGGAGTGTCACGTGTAAGACACAAGAGGTAACTGTCCCACTGAACTCAGCACTGGTGAGGCCTCAGCTGGAGTACTGTGTCCAGTTTTGGGAGTCACTTTAGGAAAGAGGTGGACAAACTGGAGAGAGTCCAGAGGAGAGCAACAGAAATGATAAAAGGTTTAGAAAATCAGACCTATGAGGAAACGTTTAAAAAACTGGGTATGTTTAATCTTGCAAAAAGATGACTAAGGGGGACCCAATAACAGTCTGAAAAAAGTTAAGAGATGTTATATAAAGGACTGTGATCAATTATTCTCCATGTCCAATGGTAGGACAAGTAGTAATGGTCTTAATATCTAACCTAAATCTTCCCTGCTGCAAATTAGGAAAATGTTCTATCTATAAAGGAAGAGAAGTTCTGGAACAGGTTTCCAAGGGATGATCCCCATCATTGGAAGCTGGACAAATACCTGTCAGGGATGGTCTAGGTTTACTTGGTGCTGTCACAGTGCAGGGGGCTAGACTTGGTGACCTCTTAAGGTCCCTTCCAGTCCTAATTTTTATGATTCTACAATTATTATTATTGATCACTTTTGTAAGGCTAGATGTGCAGGCTGTTTTATGAAACAAAGAAAAATGGAGTCTCTTCCCTGGAGATCTTACAGAAATCTAAGGGCCCCCCATCCTGCAAACACTTATTTCTGGGCATGTGGTCTGATCTAATTCCCATTAAAATCAATGGAAAGACGCCTACTGAGGATGGGAGATGAATCAGGTCCAATGTTTTACTACCATGAGTACTGCCCTACTCACTTCAATGCACATATTATAGCAGTAAGCACTATACTCTGTAGTAAGTGATTGCAGAGTTGGCCCCTATACAAAAGACATCATCAAGAGAGGACAACAACAAGAAAGGCATTTTGGAAGGGTAAGGTGTGGGAAATAAGGGTGAAGACAATAAGTTCATGCAGTTTCTTTTAGGTGAGTATGTTACATAACTCCTGTAACCTTGAAAGATCCTGAAGGGAAGTGGAGGGAGGAGGAAGGTTCGGAATTGCTAATATATTTTTATTATATATTTTATTATATTAAGTAGAGGGCAGACCAATCACTATGACCAGACAAGGACAGTGAGATTAGCCTTACTGCAGTGTGGGGCAGTTTTTTACCTGGACTCCAGACAGCTTATCTACCCATCAAACTCCAGATACGGCTCACCTTATCCGCAGGTAGGAGCCAGGCCCATCTCTCTTTCTCAAAACCTTTGATATCATCAAGAGACTAAAAACTTTCTGACAAGATTTATAAAAGCCAGATGGATGAAGCAGGTGAAATCTCTGCAAGTTTTGTTTTTATAAACTGCATTTTAATGCAGGACCAAATGGGGTGGTATCAGCAAGGAAGAGCTAAATCTGAGGAGGCCACTGATGAATCCAGCTTGAACATCATGTCCAATGGGCTATTTTTTTTAACCTACCCAGGCTAAACTGGGGCCTCTTTCAGGAAGTGACACACCAGGCTAATGGGATTTTCAACACAATCTTTTGGAGCTGTGGCTTTCGCTCAGAATCGTTGGAACCATGAGGTCAAGGAGCAGAAAGGGTGCAAATCAATTAGCTGAAACTTCAGTTCCAAATAATCCAACATGGGACCCTGGTATCAGAAAGTGAAAAGGGATCAAGCAGATAATTCTCTCTTTTCCCTTCCATTGTTCAGTGCTGCTGCATATTGGCTACTGCCATCCACCCAGGAAGTGGCTGCACTGTAGGGGAGATGCCTATCCATAGTCTGTAACATGCCTTGGGGTACTTCAATGTGAGAGGCACTAATGAAATGTACGATGACATCCCAGGGGGAGAAAGATTGGTCTCTTGTACAGAGGCATCAAACAGGAACCAGTTTCCCATGATCAAATCTGAACAAAACCAAATGGGGAGGAATGGAATAAGGCCCCCATTTTCAGTCCCAAGAAAATACCATACTGCTTGGCTAAATAGCTTTTTTGGTTCTGACCACCAGCTGGCAGACTTAGGCCTGATCTACACTGGAGGGTGGGGGAGAGATCGATCTAAGTTACGCAACTTCAGCTACGTGAATAACGTAGTTGAAGTTGACATACTTAGATCTACTTACCGCGGCGTCTTCACTGCCATAAGTCGATGGCTGCCGCTCCCCCGTCAACTCCACTTCCACTTCTCGCTCCAGTGGAGTACCGGAGTCGACGGGAGAGCATTCGGCGGTCGATTTATCACGTCTAGACTAGACACGATAAATCGACCCCTGCAGGATAGATCGCTGCTCGTCGATCCAGCCGGTAATGTAGACAAGCCCTTAGTATCCGAGATATGACACTTGAAGGCAGACATAGGCCAAAACCAGTAGCCCCACTTCTTGGGCCATTTCAAGTATGACAGGACACAACTTGGAGTATAAAGTGTAAGGAAGAACCCTGGCCTGACCCCCAGAAGATGAGGCCTAACAGAGATGGAAAAACTCTATGTGATTTATCCAAACTGCCATTAACTTTTTGAGGATGTATATATTGGGAACTGAATCCAAACCACCTTTAGTTTTACAAAGCAAAACAACCCCCCAGTTTTCAGAAGTGTTGCCAGCTTTTTTGCCACCCTAGGCAGCACCTCCAGGAGAAGCTGCTGCCGAAATGCCACCGAGGACACGGGCGGCCGAAAATCCTGCCGCCGAAATGCCGCCGGGGACCCGGGCAGCTGAAGATCCTGCCATCAAAATGCCACCGGGGACCCGGGTGGCCGAAGATCCTGCCGTCGCCGCCGAAATGCCGCCGAGGGACCTGAAATGCTGCCCCCCAAATCCTGGCGCCCTAGGCAACCACCTAGGGTTGCCTCCTGGTCGCGCCGGCCCTAAGTTTTGCCAATGTTCACTTGAGGAACTTACTAGAGAGCCTCTGCAGAGCAAATGCAGATCTAGAAGGTCGCCAGACAGGGACAGAGAGGGGGTCTCCAGTTACGAGGTAATGATCCTTTTACCTGAGACTGCATTTTTAATGGGATCATTGCTGCGGCAGCCTACAACAGGTAGAGATACCATTTGCTCGTATCTTAGTAAAACCACATAATCAACATGCTCTTTGACAGACAATTTTCCTTTGTTGTGACTACAGCACTGATACAGTGCGCAGAACTGGCCTCTGAGAAAACTGAAGCTTGTATTTCCCCAGAACAGGCATAGCACAGCCAATAGCAAAGCAAGCTTCTATTCACTTCTCCCCAACAAAATGCTTCAACACCTAATTTAGTGGCCCTTTCAATATGTTCTGAGAAGGGCAACAGGGAAACTAGTTAATGCAACTATGCTGGTGGTTTTCAATGGACGTGGTACTGGGTCCAATAAGAACTCAACTGGAACCCAAACTCATTTCACACAGGCCAAACTGCCATCATATGGGAGTGACCTACCACTACACGAACTGCCCAACTGAAGGTAAAAAGATGCATGTCCTATTCCCAATCCCTTCAGTCACTCTAATATTTTAATGTGGTAATGTATGTGCTAAAGTTATCCACTGGTCAGTGTGTGCTGTGTATAACTCTCCGTGCCCAATCCACAGAGGATGTGAATCTCTTACAGCCCCCCAGCTACACAGCCAGGCACTTTAGCTCAAGCTGTAGAGACTCAAACTTTTAGCTCCTCAAGTGCCTGGTTCTATCCCTGGTGGCAGCCAAGATGGTAGCTGGCATGCTAGCGTAATGGGGGACATTTCTGCCCCGCTTACTCCAGCCCCCAAGGAAACATAGAGAGAGACTGTCCAAGCAAGAACATAACCACACTAGCTGCGGTAATTCCCTTTTTGCCCTTGTCCTCCAGCCTTCACACAGCACTCCACACAGCCAGGGATGGCTGAAAGGCTTCTGAGAAAAAACAATCCTTCCCCACAAAGAGAAAAAAATCATTTTCAGAACTCAAACAAACCTTTGCGGCTCTAACACCTTTGGCTAAGTCATTTTTCTGGCCAGCACAAGACCCAAAGATGCCAAGTACCATAGAAATAGCTGTTCCAATAGGATTTCTACAGCACTTATTTCAGACCCAAGGAAGCAGGGTAAGTATCTGAGCTTTTGGAAGCTTAACTGAACCCAAACACCACAGAGCTTCATCCATCCCTACTCAATGCCTGGGCTTAGGTGAGCTCCAAACAACTTGTACATTCATTTGGGAGCTGCAGAATGAGGGGACCATGTACTGGGTAGAGGGGAAAGAATTCCAGGAATACAATGGATATATTTTTTTTAAAAGAGCCGTCATTGCTCCTCTTCATGCCTCCTCCCCTGGCAAAGGTGAACTGCATATCTTTAGTTAATAATTAACTTGTCATGAGCTCCATCAATATCCCATCACCCAAGTGACAGAGGGAAGGGAGGCGATGGGGGAGGTGATCAGTACGACGTGCCAGCTCTGCCCGCAGCCCGCGATCTCGTCTCGGCCATAATAAATAGGATGAAATGCGCTCCTGATAAATGCCCATGTCATGGAGAGATTTTACCTTCACTCAGAAACAATGTAATATCTCAGCTATTACCCAAAATAATTTATCAATGTGTAATAGCTTTGTGCAGAGCTCAGATAGGAGGGGAGCAGCACTGCCCGAGATGGATGGATCCTACCTTCTGCTTTTAATTTTTAATGCTTGTAGGCAGCTTCACATTAAAGGCCAGGTGTCATATATAGACTTAATGTAAGAACGGAGTTCATGAATTCTAATCAGGAGAGAATCACCCTCTCTTTTCTCACTTAAGTCACCTTTTTTTATCAATTTTCCTCTCCTCTCATTCTCTTCTTTGCCTCTTTTTCAGGCTGCTTTCCCCTGTTCCTTCATTTGTGTTTTGCTCCCTGTCTAAACGTTCAGATAGCTCTCTGCCACTTTAGGTCCAAGAGCTTCCCCACAGTAGTCCCCATTCTCCTCAGCCCCACTCCTTGTGTCCTCATTTAGATCTGGACAAAACGAGTGCCCAGCAGATCCCAAAACAGAAGAGTTGCATTTTACACCTGGGAAAAATGGGCCTCACTGCCAACCAGGTGATTAGCCTTCAGGCTGCAAGCCGCCAACATTCACAGAGGAATTTAAATAAGGTGCTGGCCTAACTAGCTTAGTGAGAGAAAGTGAGTCCCAAGGCCCAAAGCAAGTGGTTCCAGCAGTGAAACAGATTTCTTAACTGGCCAAGATACAACCATGAGGAAAGGGGATTTGAATAATACAGAGAAATTGCTGCACTGGTGTCCCATCACCTCCAGTGGACAGTATGAGGAGCTTTACCAGCAGATGTAAAATCCCAATTATGCTGCTGGTGTGCTGAAATCACAGCCGATCATGCTGACCAATACCGTCTCATTGTTTCCTTATATTCCCCAATCTGTGTGTACCCATTTGTTGTCTCTTGTCTTATACTTCAATTGTAAGCTCCTTGGAGCAGGGACCCTCTTTTAGTTCTGTGTTTGTTCAGTGCCTAGCACAATAGGGTCCTGGTCCACGCCTGGGGCTTCTACACTTCTACAGTAATAATAAAGGACAATTGTGCAGTGCCAACAGACACCAGTACATCCCACGCCGGAAACGTTGGTAAGTCACATCACTAAATCACATCAGAATCCACACCAAACACACTGGGCCAGAAATAACTGAAAGTGATTGTAACCGTGCCTTAATGGGTCACAACTGAGGATGCCAAATTCAGGACAAATACACCTCAAGACTGGTGGCTAAACCCCCATAGGATATACCAAACCAGCAACAAAAGTAAACTTCTGTTTCACCACACTGGCTAACAAGAAGTCATAAAAGCAGTTTCCTTAGGCATTCCAGTCCTCATATTATCCCCGAAAACACTAGACTTGGAGATGAGTAGTTCTTTAAACCAATCTCTTCAAATAAGAGGTTCTTCTGATCCCAAAGGACGAGCCACACAAGCAGGCCAATATATAACTTAGATCTTACCCAAAAATCATGCTGATGCCAATCCTTTAGTATCTAAAATCTAAAGGTTTATTTATAAAAAGAAAGAAAGAAAAAGGTGAGAGTTAAAATTGGTTAAAGGAATCAAATACATACAGTAATTGCAAAGTTCTTGGTTCAGGTTTGTAGCAGTGATGGAATAAACTGCTGGCTTAAGTCAAGTCTCTGGCTGCTTCCAAATCATTGGAAGGTCCTCAGTTCCTTGGTTAGAATGCTTCCATTAATATAAGTTCATAGTCCAGAGGCTGGAGCAGAAAAGAGGCAAAATGGAGGGGTCTCCAGTGCCTTTTATATCTTCTGCCATGTGGAGGGAAACCCATTGTTTCAAACAGCCCTCAGCACAGCCAGTGGACAATTACAAATGACGAGATGGGAGTTCGGAGTTACATGGGCAAGTCACCTTTGCATGCCCGATTTTGCTTAGCCATTGCAGGAAGCCATTACCTATATTTCAGATGGAACGTCCACTCAGTGTAGATGGGCATTTCCCATGGTTCAATGTGAGTTAAGTGTTCCTTGATGAGCCACTTAATTTGAATAGTCCCTTCAAGATGTGCTGGCTAACTCCCTTATGCGCGTTACCCCAGGAGCAAACATATGAAATACAGGTATAGAGCCAATATTCATAACTTCAAATACAAAAATGATACATGCATACAAATAGCATAATTATATTCAGCAAATCATAACCTTTTCATAGACATCTCACATGCCACATTTTGCACAAGATTTGTTGCAAATATGTAACCGTGGTTGCACCAATGATCTATATGGTCATATTTTAATCAGATAACGTGATTAAACGTTACAGTGATACTGAAGCAAAATGGTGCTTCTGAGCTATGCACAATGACTGGGAGGCTGGGCAGCCCAGGAGCACCAGTTACAGTGTCCAGGGTGAGACTATTGGCACCTGCTCCACATGAGAATGAACACAAGCAATAGACCCAAAGATCCATGAAAAACTGGAGGCTACACAAAGCAGGATGGGTACAGGAAGAATCTGGCTGATGGGCCTGCTCACCTTGTTTACACACATAACTACAAGAAAATAAACAGACGCCAGGTACAATGCTGCCTGTGGGACCTAGACTACTATTTGCCAGGCCATGCTGGGAGGGCCATAATCCTAAATGTTGGTTCCATTATCCCCAGTAGCCCCCAAATCATTAAGCCACAGGAGATTAATGGAATCTGGTTTGATTCTGCAGATATTGAAAACTTACCTCACTCCACCAACACAGACACCATTAACTGGCCCTCTTTTTGGTTGTCTCAACTAAGAAGCCAAGGACTGAATGGCTCCCGGAGGCTAAACACTCCTCTCACTCCTAAAAATGACACCTAGGGTAAGTCCACACCGCAATGAAACACCTGCGGCTAGTCCATGACAGCTGACTCAGGCTCATGCTGTGGATCTTTTGATTTGCAGTGTAGATGTTCCGGCTCAGGCTGCGGCCTGAGTTCTGGCACCTTCCCACCACGCAGGGTCCTAGAGCCCGAGCTCCAGTCCCAGCCCACATCCAGACGTCTACATTGCAATTAAACAACCCTGTATCCAGGCCAGCTGCGGGTTTTTAATTGCAGTGTAGACTTACCCCTACAGGTCAGGAGTGAAGGCATTGGCAGGGTAGTTATTATTTATTATTTGTATCGCCTAGGCGCCATAGTCATGGATCAAGAGCCCACTGTGCTAGGCACTGAACAAACACAGCACAAAAAGATGGTTCCTGTCCCCAAAGAGCTCACACTCCAAGTAAGTGGAGGAAGCTTTCACTGGTACCGCTTGGACTAGCCCTGTGCTGTGGAGAAACAGTGGGCAACAGCCTGTAGGGCTTGTATTGTTGGCAAGTTATTTCTCTTTTCCTCACCCTTCATGTGTCTGTCTTTTTAAAATGTAAGCAATTTGGGGCAGGGACTGTCTCGTCATACATTTCTATACAGCACCCAGCATGTTCTTGGTGCTACTGGAATACACATCAGTATCAACAACAGGGCTGCCTCGCTGTACTGTTCACCAGCACAACATTCATTAAAAAACAAAACTCTCAAAGGAAAAAAAATCGCTTCCTGTCTTTAGCAAGGGCTGTTTCAGTGCAAATCACATAGGCCCTAATCTTCCCCTGATGCTTCAACCTTGCTCCTGTACCCAGCTTGCAGATCATGCACTTCTGCAGTCCAGGGCCTGTCCCCCTTTCAAATCATCACAATTCCCAGCACCTCATCAATTTCACAGTTCTTTTCTCCAGTTGACTGATGCTTCCTCCAGGGGGAGAAAAGCTGACACCCCGTCCTAACAAATCTAATTCTGTATACTTAAAAACCAGTTTATAACTCTGCACCCCTATATGGCATTAAAACCGAAATTGTATTCAACAGAAAATGAAAGGCTAGGTCTGGGCAGCAACCCCAGGGATTTCAGGGTAAGACGATGCACGTCTTCTGGGCAGCAGACCTGGAGATTTCAGGGTCAGAGAGAATGTCATGCTGGCTTTGGGCAGCAGCAGGTCCAGAGGCTTATGGGCAATAATGTAGTAGTGGGCTGGGTACTAGGGAACTTCAGGGTAATAAAGGATGCACGACTGGCTCCAGGCAGCGGCTCTTGAAACTTCAGGCTGTTTATTCAGGTGTGACAATTCCTACATGTTCTGTGAATGCGCTTCCAAGCTTCCCTGCCTGCTGGTGCGTGCTGCACAGATTTTGCACCCCTGCCTCTCCCCATATCATAGTGAGATCTTGTGCTGCACAGGGAAGCCAAGACACTAGCATCTCTGGGAGCAGCAGCCCCAGGGTACACTCTCTGATCTACTCTTATCTAAACTAATAAGGAAGAGAGATCTTGTTTGAAGACAGAAAGAAAGATAGTGTTACCCTCCCTGAACACTACTCACTTTAGTGGCTTAGGCCTGGCTCCGAGCCAGCTGGAGTGCAGCATGCCCTTGTCTGTGCTGAATGAAAGTCCATTGCTGGCTGCCAGATAGCCTGAGGCAGGCTGTGCCTCCAAGAGCTAAACTGAGATCACCACACTCATCTGATCTATGGCCTGAGACCATCCCCAGCCCTGGGGGGTGGCAGTAGGGAGAAGGAAAGGCCATCCTGCAGGTAACACTCCTTTGAATCGCACAGCCTGAGCCTAATCAGGGTCTACTGCTGTCTCATTCCATCGCTAACACTGTGACTCTAACTGCCGTGTACTACAAATTAATTCATTCCTTCAGGCCTTGCTGTTCAGTAACTGGCTGTCACAGCAATCTCCCAAGGAGCTAATTGAGAGTTGTGATCCGTGCAGTATTTCCATTAGTGCTGTAATGACAGGCAGCCAGACACACGCGCACACACACAGGAATGCTCACGCACAGCACAGGTTCCTCCATCACGACAAAGGGAAGATAAGGGGCAAGCACCATCTCAAGTGTTAAGCACGAGCTGGGAAAAAGGGAAAGCAGCAGAGGCAGTGGCAGCTTCAGTGACCCAACAGATCAGGGTCACCCAAACTTTGCCTAACTGGGAGCCTAATCAGCAACTTGCCAGAAGCCTGCACACAGGACTTAATTTGCATTAATGGAGCGGATCCCAGGCACCCTCCTTTTCAATATGGTGATGCAACTCCTAGAGACTACAAATTTCAGCTGGCAATTCACCTCAATCCAAATGATCTTCCTCACTGCATGCTACTCTTGATGGGCCATGCCTCCTGTAAAAAAAATGATGGTAGTTGCGGGCTGCATTGTAGGATTTGGGAATAGCCAGATGGTAGTATTACAGATAGCCTTATAAGTGCTGCTTAGCTCACTGTACAGAAGGGGTTAATGTTGAATAAATGCTTTTTGTCAGTTGTGGTGCAGTTCTTTTAAGAAATTGTGCATCGCACCAGTGTTTGCTGCCTTAGCCTCTCTCAGACTGATTTTCTTGTACGCAGCCGCTGCCTACAGCCATATTCCATAAACTTTTGGGAGCTGAGCATCCTGCAGGGAAATTACATTGATACAGCCCCCCTACAACCACAGGATTTGTTGTTAAAGGCCATACCCCACACACCCATTGATTCTCATCCCTTGTGTGGGGGTGCACCCCACACTTGAGGGAACGCTGGCCTATAGGATATGAACCTAGCAAGCAAACAAAAATAATGCAGCATGCAATAATGGGCCTGTAACCTCACTTGTCAAGCTGCAGGAGGGAAATGCCTGATGAAAATAGGAAAGGCAGTTGTGGGTACTACAAGTCAATGACAATTCACTAGAGTTGGTTAAAACACAGGAACAAAATTCTTGAAAACTTTATCCCAACTAGCTCTAGTATTAACTGTCTTGTCTCTAAGGCCTTGTCTACACAAAAAAAGTGTACCTAATTAACTAAAGTGGTTTAGAAACTGGTTTAGTTAAATTAATGAAAACCCGGGGGGGGGGGGGGGAGGGGGAAGGGGACTCATTTCGGTATAAGTGCCTTATTAATTATGGAGCCAACCAACCAGTGCCTTCATAAATAAGGTGGAGTTTCATTTTGCCCTTAAAGCAGGCATTCAACTCCTGTTACATATGAAAAACCAAAAAGTAGTTATTACTTAATGAGTTAAAATTAACTTAGAATGAGTTCTTTAGGAAATTTCTCATTGGTACTGCGTTTTTTTGTTGTTGGTTTTTTGTTTTTTTGGTTTTTTTTTTGGGGGGGGGGGGGGGGTCCAGAATTATTTCAGTAACAGAACAACGGACTCTTCAAACTTTCCCTTTGACTACATTCCATTGAAATCTTGTGCACAATCCATATTCGAAGAAAATAAATTGTAATTACATCAAGTTATTAACAAATACTATATCCAATTGTTATTATATAGGTTACAGATAGGTCAGTTTTAAACTAGGGTCACTGTGCCATCAGAGGTAACTCAGCCATTCACTGTGCACTGGGAACCACGGCCAATAGGAGCTGTGGAGGTGGGCAGCACCTGTGGGGGAAGGCAGTGTGCAGAGCCGCCTGGCAGCGCTTCCGCCTAGGGGCCGCAGGGACATGCCGCTACTTCCGGGAGCTACACGGAGCCAGCCTTAGCCCTGCTGTGCCACCAACCGGGAGCCGCCTGAGGTAAGCGCTGCCCAACCGGAGTCCACACCCTGAACACCTTTCCACACCCCAACCCACTGCTGCAAGTCAGAACCCCCTCCTGCACCCTAACTCCCGCCCAAAGTGCGCACCCCAACCCCCCTTCCCCAGCTGCACCCAAGCTCCCTCCCAGAGCCCACACCCCCTCCTGCACCTCAACTCCCTGTCTCAGCCCTGAGCCCCCTCCTGCACACCAAACCCCTCATCCCTGCCCCCATCCCAGAGCCCACAACCCCAGCCGGAGTCTGCATCCCCTCCTGCATCCCAACCCCCTGCCCCAGCCCTGAGCCCCCTACCACACTAGAACCCCTGGGCCCCAGCCTGGAGCCCCCTCCTGCACCCCAAACCACTCATCCCCAGCCCCACCCAAAAGCCTGCATGCCCCGCCAGAGCCCTCATGTCCTCCTGCACCCCAACACCCGGCCCCAGCCCAGAGCCCCCTCCCATACCCTGAACCCCTCATTTCTGGGCTCACCCCACCCTGTGGAAGAGTCCTCAAGCAAATACGCCTTTCTTCTTTATTGGCAAGAACATGAACTCCACCTACTCTGACTGAACCCAAAAGAGCAGGTCAGTTCCTTGCTAAAGAATCTGACCATGCAAGTATGATGAGCCCAGCTAACTCTACACCCCCACTGCACTCTTTTTCTTTTCTCACCTTCTCCAGCATCAGTAGGGTTAACAATTCACCAAAGTCCAAGAGCAAACAAATGCAAGAAAACTAATGCAATGTAATAACTGACCTCAGATTCTGAAGAGCAGTGCAAAACTGACCAGTCTTCATAATTTTACTCTGCTGGGCAAATCTCAGTGCAGCAATACGAGAAATGAGGCTGATAGTCTGCAGACTCAGGAATACAACACTGCATTGAAGACCACTCTATTAATAACTTCCTGATAAACCATGTGGTTGCTGGTGAAACGGCTGCATCCATATTGTATCTTGATCAACAAAAGCTTGGCAATAATATGCAGGCATTGTCTACATGAGAAAATTCAACATAGGTTTTGAAACTGATTTAAATTAAACCTGTGCAAACCCCTTGACAGATAGTCTTATTTCAGTGTAAGGCACGTTTGCTTTAGCTTAAACCAATAAGCTAAACTGAAATAAGCCACTCTTAATTTGAATTAAGAATGTCTGCAGAAGGATTACCACCAGTTTGACTAAACTGGTTTAAAAATCACACCATCAATTAAGCCAATGCAATTGTCTTATAAAGACAAGGCCTCGGCACTTCTGTGGTGTTTTACACCCAGTGATGAAAGCCTCATTACCCCCTCTATGAGGTCAGTCACTATCATTCCTATTTTAAAAGGGGGGAAACAGAGGCACAAAAAAGAGTCGTTACTTGCCCACGGTCACACAAGGCAGCAGTAGCAGAGCTGGGCCTGGAACGTGAGTGTTCCTGGTTCTCAGTCCTACGCTCAGACCACTAGGCCAGGAGGCCACCCTAAACCAGTGTTATGTCTCAAGCAACAACTTTACAGTTTCTCCTGAGGTTAGTTCTGTATTTGGTTATGAAACAAATACAACGATCTCTGTCACTCACCAGGCCTTGTGCCTGAAGTTTCCCCCTCTTTTCTTTGGCTTTTTTCTTTTTCTTCCCCCAACCCCAAACTCACAGTGCACTTCCCTTTCTTTGTGTTTGGTTTAGGGGATTTTACAGTTGTTAGATTCTGCCCAACATACCAGCTTTACCTGGCTCAATTTTAACTGCTCATACCTGAAAAGTTGAGCCATCCCTTTGCAAGCACATAGCTCGTTCCCATCCCTTCTGTCCTGTCTTCCTCTCTGTCCCAGCACAGCTTACAATGTACAGTCCAGTAAGGCCAAGTCTACACTACACATTTTTGCTGGCATAGCTATACTGGTCAGGGGCATGAAGAGGTATGATCCTTGACGTGATACCTGATCGACAGAGCTCTACCAACAAAAGCTCCAAATTTAGATGCAGTTATACCAGCAAAACTGCACTTTTACTAGTATAACTTGTTTCATTTGTGGGAGGGAGAGGGGGGAGATGGGGCAGTGGGGATAGGGGTGCTGAAGTAGGCTACACTGGCAAATATGCTGAGTTTTGTTGCATAAGATGTGTCCACACTAGGATTGTTTTGTTGATGTAGTATACTGATATAGCTATACTAGCAAAGCCTTCCAAGTGTAGAGCTGGCTGAAAAGTGGCATTAACTTCCACAGAGACTGGAGGTTCATCAGGTGACATTTCCAATAGTTACACAAACACAACATTAATGTTAAGTACCAAAACAGGCTTGCAACTGTACAACCTTCTAGAAAGATACAGTCCCTTTCCTTAGGAGCTTACAATCTAAAGAGAAAGACAAAAATACAACACAAGCACATTCAATAAACACAGGCCTTAGGTAACAGGACAGATATTTTACTTAGTTGATCATTTAAATGGCTAATATTGTCCCATTTATTTTTCCCAAAGATATTACAATTGCATGTTGGTAAAAGAAAGATCTGAACTAGCGTCAACTAGTGTGAACAAAGTCCTGAACACCAAATGCTTTGCTATCAGTTGAATTCTAAACCAAGTCCAGCATTAAAATGCTCAGCCTGAACTAATTATTCACTAGGATTTGGCCAACTGAGACAGAATAATAAATAATAATATTAATAATTAATAATAATACTTAGCACTTATATAGCACTTTACATTTTCAAAGCGCTGTACAAACATTCACTAATTAATCAATTAATCACGAAGCTATAAAATTAGCTACATTAACTAATCAATTAATCACGAAGCTATTAAATCCCAACTGAGAGGCTATTGATTGTTGCTGGAAATAACAATGTAATTACAACGTTGCCGCAGAAAGATAAGAATTCTGGACCTAGGAAATAAAAGTGAAGCTATCCATGTGTTAAATGTGGATGGATTAGAGATGTGCCAGAAAAAATCCATGATGAGGAATCTGAAAGGATTTGAAGTCTGGATTAGCTGCTATGAGTGTGAATGTTTATTTGAACTTTTGAAGCCACACTACAAACCCCAACCCCAACTCCAGAACAAGCTGGATGACTATCAAACGTGAATGACTATGAGACCCTGACTGCAAGGAATCCCTGACGTGAAGGAAGCAGAGTGCATCAAAGCCCCTTGGGGCCAGGACTGCCTCTTTGTTCTGTGTTCGTACAGTGCCTAGCACAATGGGGTCCTCATCCATGACTAGGGTCCCTAGGTGCTCTGATAATATAGTAATCAAACCCTGAGAAGAAAAGAAATGAAGATGAGCTAAGGATCTAGTCCTCCATCCCTGGTATCAGCTGCTGTCTTTACTGTAGGCTCTCTGGGACCTGCTGGAACGAGAAGTAAAACTGGTGATTTTTGCAACTACATTTAACAGCATCCCCACAGAGGTTAATGAATACCCTGTTCGGTGTATGCTACTCACCCTGTGACAGTGCCTAAGCTACAGCCTGAGAAGCATTTGTAAGCGTCTGTCTGCTGGCTTGCAGCAGATCCCTCAGGAGAAGGGGAGATGAAGGGCTGCATTCCATCTGGCATAAAATGGAATAAACTGCAGGCACCGTCGTCTTTAACACTGAAGTAGACTATGGAATCGGCAGGCCAATGTAGGCTATGCTTCAGCTTGATCTGAAGATAGGTCACTTGAAGAATGGTAGGCTATCCACCCAGGCATTTATACCAGACCCACCATTTAGTGACTGAGCATCTTACTAAATTCTAAAATACAAGAGATCTATAACTAACCCTGAGTTTTCTCTTCTCTCTCCTGCCCCCAAAGTTGGGCATGTGCCTAGGACTCAGGAGGTCTTTAATGATCTGATCCTTCTAATTTTATCCTTTACTCCATTCTGACAACAGGCAGAGTGGTAGATTCCCCCCTGACCACCACCCCCCCACCCCGGTGTAATGATTGTCAATGTTATGAGGAAGTGTTGGTAAAAGGTGGGTCTTACATTCTGATCTGAAGGCAACCACACTTCATCCTCAACTCTTGTGCACAGGAATTCCACAGCCATGGACTGGCTGCTGCTAACTCTTCATCTCCCAGTCTTACAAGTCCTTAGCCTTCATTCAAAACTGGACTGCAAAAGCCTTTCAAAGTCTTGATCATAGAAGCAGTGTCTGAGATAGCTCAGTCCCAGCCCACTTAGCTTACTGGGACACACTAAGACTTGTAGCATCTGTGGGCTGCACTTCTGTATTAAAGATGAAGATGGCTGCAGGCTGAGACATAGAAAGTGCAGACCATATCTGGACAGCAGTCCTCCGCTAAGAAACTGAATGGCCAGTGTGAAGAGCAGACAGGAAGTTACCTGCCATTCCTTTCCTGAGCTGTGGCGCCGTGCGTTATGTTTAACGAGATTGTACTTTTACTTCCCTACTGTCTTATGCCATTCCCCCCTTATATTTTATTAATTTTCAATCTCTCTTCTATAATAGAGAACAAACAAAAGAGAGAGCAGAATATTATGTTTCATAACACCTCAAGAGCTTGAGAGACAAAAGCATTCTCAGCACAGTCAAAAATCATACTAGACATTGCCTTCCCTCTCAAGACAGAAGACTTTTTGTTCTAGTCCACAGATAGCCTTCAGCTGACACTGGATCTCATAGCACCGAGTACAGGAGTTTCCCATGCTTTACCCTTCCTAACTGGCATAAAATGGAACAGATTGCAGCTGTCCTCATCTTCTATAAGGGTTAACAACCAAAAGAGACTACAGGTCTTGGCATCCCATTCTCTATTTGAGCCAAGCCTCCTTCTGGTTGGATCAAGATGGAGAACAGCATTTTGGGACCTGTAGTTTTATATGGGCCACACCTGCATGCTAAAGATAAAGAGTGCCGAAGGTGGGGACTGGCAGGGCACATTTGGCCTGTGGCTGCATTGTGATGTGATAATTGGAATGGTGTCTTAATTACTTGCAGAAGGTACAGCTCAATCCCCAGATTTATAGCCTGAAAAGTTCAGCAGAAAACCGAACCAGATGGAATAAAAGGTAATTCTGAAAAGAATATACATAGTCTTCTTAGCAAGCCCCTACTAAATGTGGATATGGCTGATATACCATCTGGGAGGGGTCTGTCCTTTAACTCCTGTCTCCCCCACTGTGCAGCCCTGTTGGACTTTGCTGCTCAGGAAAAGCCCATGCTCCCCAGTTCTAAGATCACTATTTATATTGGACACCCATTAATTGCATTGCTTGGAATGATTTGCTGTGGGTTCTCTTTCTTTTTTATTCTAGCTGCTTTATTCCGTGATCTGATGATTGATTGGGCCTTGTGAACAATCATGAGCCTCAGCCTATTGCTGCTGCTTGATAGAGTGTATATCTCTATTTCATATTCAATAATGATGAATGGTCATGACTTACATTTATATAGAGCCTTTCATCCAGAAAGATCCCAAAGCGCTTTACAAATTGATTTACTGTGCAAACTGTGGGGTTTATTCTCCGCATCATAAGCTCGTATAAATCCCATTGAGTTACTTGCACTTCATCATGGTACTCAGTATTGCCCAAACAAAACACATGAGCTCTTTAAAATACACCTAGGAGACAGCCATTTATAAAAATATGCAAGCACTCAGGGTCTCAGTTTTGTGCATCACCCAAAAGGCAGCATCTCCAGCAGCTCAGTGTCTCCTAGGGCTAAGAAAATGCCACCGTAAACCACCAATAGGAGTTCCTGCCACAACCTATTTCTTGAAGGTCTCCTATCCAAGTATTGACCATGCCAGATTCTGCTTAACAAGATGACAAGATCGTACCCCAAGGTGGCAGCTCCTGCATACAATTGGAGTAGCAGGTATTTCTCCTCTTAATAATATTATTATATAGTACGGTGCCAATGGCTGCATGTCAGGAGTCATTGATGTATAAGTAACTAGGATGAAATTCTACAGGACAAGTTAAAGATGCCATGCAGTAACTGTCCCCAGATAGTCATTAAGGGTATTGTACAGCTTAAAGCGCTATTTTTTGTCTGCCAGTTGAAACTCTGAGGTTCCTTTGTGTTACAAAACGTCTGCACAAAAGGAGGACAGATGCCCAGGCTCACCTTTCTAAGCCATAGTCTCACTGAGCAGCCTTGTACTAGGGCTTTCACAGGTTGAAAGGCAGGAGCTGAGCCAGAGTATGTCTACACTACAAGTGGAACAGATGCAGCTATGCTGCAGTAACACAGACACCTCCCACTGTGATGGAAGGGAGCTTTCAATCGCTGTAGTTAATCCACCCCCTTGAGCAGGATGTGAATTTTTCAAACCCCTAACCAACACTGTTAGGTTGACCTACATTTTAGGTGCAGACCAGACAGCAGGAAGAGGAGCAGAGAGCACGTTAACCAGAGAGAGACCTGTGTGAGGCCTTATAGACTGATACAGAGTACAAGCTGCTTCTGAAGGTGCCTTAACTGAGCTTTCTGCTAGAGCAGTTTTTCTCAACCTTTCCAGACTACTGTACCCCTTTCAGGAGTCTGATTTGTCTTGCGTACTCCAAGTTTCACCTCACTTGAACTACAACTTCAGCTTCATTAACATGCTTGCACGCAGCAGTAAATGACATAAAACAGGCATGTCTAATACAGTGCATATATGCACATTACATTACCATATAATATAGTATATAAAGCAGCATAAACAAGTCATCGTATGAAATTTTAGTTTCTACTGACTTATCTAGTGCTTTTTATGTAGCCAGTTGTAAAACTAGACAAATATCTATAAGAGTTGACGTACCCCCTGGAAGACCTATGCGTACCCCCAGACGTACACATACCCCTGGTTCAGAACCTCTGGGCTAGAGGGAGAGGCCTCCGTTGTCATTTGTTATCACCCCAATTCAAAGAATCAGGAATGTGCACATTTGGTAAATAAACAAATTACACTATGGAAATACCTGACTCCATGTTACCAACTTTTCTCCATATAGGAAACTGACTTACAAGGCTCCAAATTCTGCTAACTCTTAGCAAAGGGGTAACTGTATAATGACAAATAATATTACCCAAGGTCTCTGAATCTATACCAGATCATTACATTCACCTACTGGTGCCAACCAAAACTCTGCTCAGATGGATACCTTGAGAAACAGAAACAACGAGCGATGTCTGCCACTGAACTGAGGGATGAATGAATTGATAGAGGGGCTCATCATTTACACAAACTGCAAATGACCTTGTCAGTAGTTTTGCGTCTTCCCAGCTATTCAGTCAAATATCTGTGTTGGAATAAAAGCATCCCTGCTTCATTAAATTTGAAAAAACACAGTGAATTTGGTGCTGATCAAAGTGAGGTACTAATAATGTTTGGTTAATGCCAGGCATAGCATGGATGTACGTTATGCAAGATTCCCACATGCAACTTGGCCACTGTACCAGGTCTACAGCACCTGCTACTGTTCCAGTCCTGATCCTCTTCTGACTACAGATGCAGACATGTCAAGTTATCCAATGCTTGTGTGGTGTCAAAACATCCCCAAGGGACCAGGCTAAGACAACCCAATTCATTTCACTTGTGACCAAGAAGCAGCAGTTTTCAGGTGCGCCGAGATAAAAGGAATTAACACACTGTTAAAATTCCATGTGCCACATGTTTCCCAGACCATCTCTTTTCCTCCCTGATCTGCCACTGAGACCATCCTCAGATTACACAGTGATGGGCACAGTATAATAAACACGAATAGAATTCTCCCAAGTTTATTATGTGCACAGACTGTTGCCAAGCTTATCATTACTGTGGGATCAAGGAGGATGAGGAAGAGAAAGGCTAAAGCAGACTGAAAATGAGGCTAAAAATGCAAGTATCTTGAAAATTACAGTAACTAGATTGGCAAAGACATTTGGAAGGACTCTACAGAATTCTAAGTGCATTCTAGAAAGAGGCAGACTACATGGGAAATGTGGATGATCTCAGAGAGAGCAACTTGGCAGATACAGTATAAAGAAACAGATGCAATAGGATGTAGATCCCTAACTACATCCCAATAAGCAAAGGGTTTACTCTTTGTGCAGATCTCCCACAAGTGTACCATAATGAAGCCACACAGGGGACTGAAGGGCCAATCAGATACTCAAAGAAATTCTAGAACAGCTACTGGAATGTAGGGGTGCCTCAAGAGGCAGAGGCCCATCCCCAGTCATGTAGCTCTTGGATCATAGCCCAATCTTGGCTTTTTTTGTTTGAACCTATGTTTATGTCAAACCCTGTTGTTTCTTTCCTTATAACTGGCTCAGGAATAAAAAGCACAGAGAAAAAAAACTCACTTGTTTAAGACCACTGGGCAAGATTTAATTGTAACTAAACACCATGGAATTTATTTTTAAAAAAAAACCCCAAACCAACACTAAAAGAGCATTAAGGTGCCAAACTTATAAGAGTTAGGAAATGCCAGAATTAAGGCTGCCCATGCAACCAGTCTTTAAATTGCATAATCACAAACTATTTCTCCCTGGGACCCCTGTTTCACTCAGTGAATGGGTAGTTATTCAACATTTCTTTTCCCCTCCTCATTCAATGTGCAGCCCAGGTCTCATTTAAAATGCATACAATCCAAAGCCCGCACTGAATGTAAAAAGTATTAATTTCCTCCTGGGTGTTTCTACCATAACGTCTGAACACTTCACAAACATTAATGAATCGATCCTCACAATATCCCTGTGAGATTAGGTGGTAGAAAGTCCTACTTAGCACCTGCAGGCCTATGGTGGAGCATACTCAAGTCACTGTGAGGAAGACACATGTGCAGTGCAGTCAGCAGGCAGGTTTTGTAGGAGGCTGAAGCATTCGCAATGCACACAGGCTCTTCAGAGAACGTAGCTATCCAAACTCTAACCAGTTGCTATTGAGCACATGCAAATAGGTTTTTTCAGAGGCTTAACACTTGGCCAAATCTGGGTGAATTTTCAAAAGGATGTCCTGAACTGACAGTTTCAAATCCCAGCTGGAATGAATGGAGGTACAAAAACGTTGTAAGAATTTTTTTTAACACCAGCAAAACAATGTGTTTTTCCGTGATCTCATTCTCAGAAACAGCTGAACTATTTTAGCTGAAACTTTATAGAAAATTTCAGCCACAGGCAGATACCTGGCATGGAAAATTTCAACCTGAACGGTTTAAATTTGGCAAAGTTATAAGCAACTGAAAACAAGGTCTTAAACTGGAAGTGTCTGGTAATCTTAAACAGCAGTGGCTCTACCAGCTCTCCCTATAATTATTTTTGAGCATCCAAAGCATGCTAGATGTCTCACAAACAAGTAAAGAAACAACCATTTTTAAAGTGCACAAGAAACACACTTACTTACTGCAGGTACTGCAAGTGGGGAACATGCTGCTTTATTCAGCTACCTAATAGAGTGGGGGAACACACACTAATTATCAGAAGTAAGAGAGGGGTGGAGCATAGCTCCAACCCATAATAATCTAAGTAACCCAGTTAACCCCTTGATGACCACTTTACTACATTCCTCTTCTCTTAATTTACAGATTAAAAGATTTGCATCCAAACAACCAGGGGCTCTTCTCTCTCTCAGAGGACAGCAGTTGCATGCAGCAGTCTGAGCCTCCTCCAGGAGCAGAGACCCCCTTTCCTCAGTCACCTGGTCCAGCAATTCTGTAAATACCCGTCTCAGGCATTCCTGATAAAACTGCATCCTCTCCTGGCCTCAGTTCCTCCAGATGGTCATCACCCAAGGGCAAGGCTCTGGTGCTTGCACATCACTCTGCAAGCAGACATGATCCTGATGTCATCTTACGACTTGCCCTCACTTAAACAACCAGGGTTCAACTTGCTCTGGGATGGTACCCAGAATCCATGTTGGCTGGCGAGCATTGAAACTTTTGGTATAGAGCAGGTTCTTTGTGTCCAACTCTCTGTCTTTAGCATGACAGTCATGGGTTTTTGAAAAACTTGCTTCCTTAACACTCCCCCTTCCATGGTAGGATGGATGAAGTCCCAATTATCTTCCATTTCATCAATAGCTGGGCCAGGTTCACGCTCCCTGTAGTTGGAGGAGTGGTTCTGTATTTCAGAAGAAATAGAGCCAGCTTTGTTCCCAAATTCCCATTAATCTTCTTCTCCAACCTCACTTTAAAAGTCCTTACAGCTGTCTCTGAAAGGCCATTGGATGATATGGGGATGTTTTAATATGTTTAATCCCATTCTTGATCAGAAAATCTTTAAATCCCATGCATGTAAAATGTGGTCCATTGTCTGTGACAAGTACTCCTGGTAGCCCAAGTATGACGTCGGTCTGTCTGAGCTTTTCACAGGTAGCAGTGGAGGTCACCAAGGTCATCACATGAACTTCTAACCATTTCAAATGTGCATTCACTATGATTAGAACCATTTTTCCCCATGTTAGGACCTGCAAAGTTTATACGTGGGCAGAACCATGAGTGTCCTGGCCATTCCCAAAGATGAAGGCATGCCAGCATGGAGGTCTGCTGGTGTATTTAACATTGATGACATCCCTTTACTACTTCTTCCATGTTTGGCCACTACATACAGCTCTGAGCCAAATATTTCATGTGTGAAATGCTAGGTTGTGCTTCAGATAACTGTCAGGATTTTCTCCCATCCTTGTGGGGGGAATAATGATTCTTGTGCCCCACAACATACATCCATTCTCTATTACTCAAGTCAGTACTCCTAGTCATAAATGGACAGAACTCTTCCCCTTACTGCAGGGATGGCCAAATCAGAGAAAGTGCCGATGCACTTAAGACAAGATAGGAACCTGTCTAGTCCATTTCCTTAATGGGGAAGCCTTTTCTCATGGTCTTCCACAATCTCTCCTGGAAGCTCCGTGGAACCAGATTGTTCTGATAATGGCAATTGACCGAGTGCATATTTTTGGCATGCTTGTGCCTTGCCTTTTAGACTATCCTATAGTCATAAGTGACTACGGTCAAAGCCCAATACTGGAGCCAGGAAGCTGCAATGGCCAGCAAACCCTTGTTTTCACTGAAGAGGCCACAGAGCCACAGCACAATCACAGTACTGAATCTGGACACAGCTTTCCCTCTGATGTACCCAGAGCACAGATTCCATGACCAGACCAAGTTGTTCCAGCTGGATGGCCCCAGGTCAAGATCATCTTAATTCTCATAGATCACCAAACAGCAATCTGATTGTGGCAATTGTGAGTCGGTACCAAGTCTGTACCTGTAACACTGAGTGCGATTCCAAGCCCTTGGAGTTACCTAATTCTGTTGCTCAAAACAGCACACTCAGAAGAAAGCAAAGTGACAGTGTCCCATCTCACATAAGAGCCATCACAGACTTGAGGTGAAACACACTCCCTATTTTCAGAAACCCTGGAAGTTACCAGGCACTGTCAAAGGCGTATCACACAAAGAGACAATGAAAGATTTGGTTTTTCAGCATTTGGCTGGCATTATTTTGCACCTGCAAAAATGGGAAAGTGTCTTCAAGATTGCAGAGCCGGTGATAGGGAAACCTCATCAAATTAATTAAAGGTGCTGGGTCTGAGTCTAGTTTCCAGCAGGACAGCTGTCTACTTCACATAAACCACCAGGAGAAGTGCCAATAATTGCCCCCCCCTACTGGTACTCAGCAAAAAAGCCAAAGACTGAATGGATTCCAGAAACTGAACTCCTTTCACCCCTAGGAGGATCCATTTCACTCCAAGCTCTCATTCCATTCTATGCATCCAATGAAGTGGACTGTAGTCCACGAAAGCTTATGCTGACATAAATTTGTTAGTCTCTAAGGTGCCACAAGTACTCCTGTTCTTCAAGCTTGGAGTGAGTCACATTAGCAAGGGGTAGTGTGTATGGGAAGCTGTATTCACCCTTCGGGATAAACAGAGGATTCTGACAGCCTCCAGAGCTGTCAATATAGCCTCTTTCACCAGCACTGAATTCACACAAAACTAATAGCGTAAAAAAGAGGAAGGAAACACAAACACGCTTTCACAAACTTTGTGAAAAGAAAAAAAAATACTAAGCAAAACACCAGAAACTGAGTTGCTTCATATGTAGGAGAGAGAGAGAGCGCGAGAATGGGCCTGTCAATTTTTGTAACCTTTTGCAGATCACCTTGCTGCTAATCCCCAACCTCCACCCTTCATGTCCTTCCCAGTCTCCCCACCCCCAGTTCTCAGTTGCCTAGAGCTCCTGGTCACTTTGTCAAGTGGGCAGAGGGGCATGCTTGTAAATTAATCCACCATTCAATCAGAGTTCCTTGTATAAAGGTGCTTTAAGCCAGTGATTCCCAGTCTTTGCAGGTGTTCAGCTTAACCAGCCTAAGACCTTGCCTGTTCCAGCCAGTGTGCACTGCCTCCCATTCAGCTACATGTGTTCCATCCCCCAGTGGTGCCTGAGAGCTGCTCATGATTGTGTGACAGACAGGAGTTTAGAGTACCCCATGCTTCATGGGGGTTAGAGCCTTCCCAGTTGAGTGGGAGGTGGGCAGTAGCATAGCACAAAGTCCAGGGGCTGCAGAATGTCATTTAATGGGGGGGGGCATGTGAGGGGTGAGGGCCCAGTTCTGCCCTCAGGGGTGGGAAGCTCTGGAGAGGGAAATGGTGCTGAACAAGCCTGACCCACATTCACCCCACAGTGACTCCTATCCTATGGGGCTGGCCTGGTTCCCCACTCTGGCCTATTGGCTCTTGCCACAATGTGCAGGTGGAGCCTTCTCCACACCTGCCCTGCCCTATCCTCTTCCTGGCACCCTAGTGTGCTAGATCACCTGCCCCGAGCTGGGCATGACAGAGTCCCACTGTAACCCATGTGACTAATAGGGAGATATCTCTTTAAGAGACCCATGGGGGGAGGTAGGAGTGAGTTGTGTCTGGGTCATTGTTGCTAGGCAGATTAAGCACTCCACATCCATAAGCTTCTGGAATTGGGTGTGGTAGTTTTGGGTATGCTCCAATAGGTTCCCTGTTGCTGGGGTCAGACTCCATGAGGGCAGCAGCCAGGACAGCTGCTTTGCAGAAGGCCATGTGTCTTGTGTGAGTTGGGAGAAGCTGAGCCCAGGAGCAGGAAGCAGGCTGTTGTCCCTAACTCTGAAGCATTTTGCAGCAGGTTAGTGATATTGTTAACCCTCTAACAGGGGAGCACGGGCAATGCTAATTATAGCAAGGGGAAATTGGGAGGGGAAAATAACTTCCATCTGAATTGTATGCTTTGAATGCTGTTTTGATTTTAGCCAAACAGTTCTAGTTAAATTGTCTCTTCCTACTGTATGTTCCACTCTGTGCATCTGATGAAGTGGGTTCTAGCCCACAAAAGCTTATGCCCAAATAAATGTGTTAGTCTCTAAGGTGCCACAAGTACTCCTCGGTATTTATATTTTGCTATTCTCAGTTTTGTATTTTCTTGTAACAGGGTTTTCATTAAATCTATACACTTAACTGAGTGATTGGTTAATCATCAGTTAGCTGACTGGCTAGCAGTGATTTCAGCAGAGGAAGTCTGTGTGGATTCCAATTGAAGATTCCTACAAGCAAGTGGAGGGAAGATGTTTTAGACTCAGCGGACTGTATAGATTTGGTGATCAAAGACTCTAACTGAGACTTAGGTGAACAAAACCTAAGCTTTTGGGAACTTCCAGTTTCTTGTCACTGTATTTCTGTGGGGACTGAACCGTTCAGATTTTAATTAGTTTTCTTTATTTATGTTTATATATAACAGTGAAGGTAATGTCTGTGGATTATAAAATAGCCATGCCATGCTGTAAAAATTAGATTTGTTTCTTTATCATAAGATTTTATAAAGTTATTTAATTAAATTAATTTCTTTAGTACCTTTTGGGACTTGCATGTTGACCCTGTGCAATCCTTACCGAAAATCCTTAGAGACTGAACTCTGGATCTCCAGCTACTTTCTATGGGAGTTGATGGGGTTTTTTAAGGCACTGGAGATGGGAAATGAAGTGAACTCTAGCCCGCCCAAAAGTTACACGGATCAGAGCCTGCAAGCAAATGGCTTGACAGGACCTTATTACACCAAAAGGAAGACACTTCCGTGGGGTTTCTTCCTCCCCAAGCAAAACAAACGTCCGAAAGTGGGAGCTCAGCATACATAGGAAACCACAATCCCCTCCAGCTTTCCAGCGTGGAGGAGCATGCTGAACTTCCCCATCTCCCTGCAGCCTTTCCTCCCTCGCTCCCTCCCACCGTAGATATACAAGGCTAAGTTGATGAGCTGTTCAGCTTAGTGTGAAATGTGTTACATTTTCCCCCCAGCTGCTTCCTGATTGCAGTATTTACTTTTAATCTCCTCTGCCTCAATGCCCGATAAAAACTTTGTCACATTAGATGGTGACAGATGGGAAAGAGAAGGGGGGGGATCACTGCAAGGGAACGTCCTGGCTTCCCAATAATTTTTCACAACGCCAATTATGTCCTTCAGTGCTTCCCGGCATGTGCACCCATGTCAGCAGAGAAGGAAATAGAAAGGCATAAATAAAGACAAAACCAGGCGCTGCGTGGCTTTAATCTGCACAATAACATTTCTCATTTGGGTGAAATATTGTTGGATTCTCTCCCTGCACTGGGGAGAGATGCACACACAAAGTTCAGGACTGCCTGCCCTGTGCTTGGAAAGCATCTACCCTTGCAAGTGGCTCCCCAGCATCATGAGCAGCAGAGTAGGCACGTGCCTTGCCTTCTGTAGTGGTTCCTATGTCCAGTGAGCCAAACTCTGAGATCCTTAGGCAAACTCCCATGGATTAAAGGAGGCCTCAAGATTAGCTGCATCTAGAGTAGCTCAAGAATTCTTACAACCTTTAAAATCAACCCCTCAAGAACATACTGTGTTGTTGTGCTAGAGGGTGTTGGTAGCTGCTGTCAAGTGGGTCTTTGATCTACCGGCAATCACAGATGTCATTGACACTGATGGGCATGCTAGGCCCCTTTCATTCAGGCTAAATGTAAGAACAATTAAGCTTCTTTATGGATTAAGACAGAGGAAACAACTGAAACCACCATCCAAGGCATGGGCCACATGAGAAGGCCTGAGCAAATACCACCTGAAGAAGAATAAAAAGGATTTTCCTGGGACTGAATGAAAATGCAGCGGGTTGGGCATTGATTGGTGAGACTGAGTCTGTCTGTGCAGGTTGGAAGCAGAAAGGAACCAGAAAGCTAGAGAAACATGGATTGCATGCCCCTGAGAGGAAGCAAAGACAGAGATCCTTGAGGCACAGAACTGGCTGAAAAGCAGACTTAGATTTTTGAATAAGGAAACTGCCTCCTGTTAGTTCCTGTTGTGTTCAGGGAAACAGGACACTATTTACAAAGAATGCACAGAAACAGGATTTAATCAAAGAAATAACAGACCATCAATATCTCCTCCCGGTGGAAACAACCTAGCCAGGCCCTAGGCCATGGTAGTATTGGTATCATCATAAGCCCTGGTTTATGACATCAGCACAGTGCAACAGAACTAGACACATCAAGTATATGTAAGAGCAAAGAATACATAGTGTGGATGGCACAGTGGGTTAGTATAGTGGCTACTCACTTCTTCATACCAATGTTCAAATCCTGGCCCTATCGCACAAGAGATGAGATCTTGGTGGTTTTCGTTCTAGACACAAAACCTCACAACAGTCTGACAGGATGGCACCCAAGGAAGGTGCAACAGTGAAATAACAGGGATTGCTGTAGGTCAGGATTGAGGTGCATCAACTGAGCTACTGGTGGGATGGGGTGTCAAGGTCTAAAATAGCAAGGGGTGGAGCACATCAAAGAATAACACATAGTCTCCTGACACTAACCAAAGTATTAGGAGGCGGAAGATAGCAGCATGCATTGTACCAGTGAAAAACTGGGCATCAGCCAAGAAGCAGAATTACAGATTCATCCAGGCAATGTGTGAGAATGAGGGGTCTGTGTGCACAGACAGGGCTAGAAGTACTGATGGAGGGCAGGGAAGGCAAGGGTTTGTAAGCCACATGAGTGATGATCAGTATTCTGGGAAGAAGTCAAGTGAGCTGTGTGTAGGAGCGGGCAGGCAGACAGCTACTGTCAGAGGTAAAATAGCTAGGGCAAAAGTATGTGGGGCCATTTAGTTAAAAGCCTTTTTCTGTAGGGTTGATCTGTAAGAAACACCCTGGCAACAGAGCTGCACTGGAGCCAGGATTCACTTCACATATGGCTTGAGATGCAGCCTCTTTGTGACTATATAAGGCCAGATTTCAGCAGAAGTATTTATATTTATGTGCCTGTCAGTATGGACATGAGCGTGTGTACGTGCAAGTGTAGGTATGGGCAGGTTTACAGACCAAATTATGTTAGTAAACCTCCAGCTGGCTGCACACAGCTAACATGGGCATGGATGGATGTTGCCACAGCAGTAAAAATGTCTCCTCCCCTTTGGGCAGAGCCAACAGCCAGGGCGGAAAGATGCATCTCTTAGGAGCGCTCACACTGCAAAGGAAATAAAATACAGTAGAATCTCAGTGCTACAAACACCAGAGTTACAAACTGACTGGTCAAACACACACATCCTTTGGAACCAGAAGTATGCAATCAGGCAGCAACAGAGACAAAGATCCAAAAAAAAAAAAAAAAAGGCAAATACAGTAAACTGCTAAAAAAATAAATGGAAAGCAGTATTTTTCTTCTGCACAGTAAAGTTTCAAAGCTGTATTAAGTCAATGTTCAGTTGTCAACTTTTGAAAGAACAACCATAACATTTTGTTCACAGTTACGAACATTTCAAAGTTATGAACAACCTCCATTCCTGAGGTGTTCGTAACTCTGGAGTTCTAGTGTATCCCCAGGCCAGCTAACAGTCAACAAATGCAGGTACAAAAACCTGCCTAAAGCCACAAAAGACACTGACTACAAAGCAAAAAGACGACAAGGCAATCGGACTTAACAATTAGGAGGCTAGGAGAGAAGAACATAGGTCTATCCAAGACATTTTTAAGCACCTATCGCTTTTTAAAGTGTATACCCTGTGGGATGGGGACTATATTTTTGCACAGGCCTAAGCCTGCCTTGGGTTATACAACTACTAACTAACAGTACCATCTCTGCAAGGAGAGCAATGTAGAACAACCTCTGTAGTAGGAACCTCAGGCCACAGGGGGGCTGATATAGGGATTTTATCCTAAAATCAAAAAGTTGGCAGTGCCCAAATGACAATCGAGGTTCTAGATGCAGAGAGCAATAACTTGCTTATGCAGATGAGAACTGCCATTTCGATCAAGCTGAGGGCTAGGTAGCCAGGACAGAAGTGCTGCCATACCTCATAAGAAATAACTGCTTCAGAGGGGGGAATAAAAGCTGGGTCTCCCACTTCCCAGGTGAGTGCACTAATCACTGGGCTGAAAGTTACAGGAGGGGGTGGGGAGTGGATGGCACCACCACCAGTTTTGTGAATCTAGCCTTTCATTTTCTTTGCTTTTATTTTTGAAATGCTTAGCAAGGAAACAACACATTTTGTTCAATCTGAAAAGACATTTTTCCAACTTTTTTTAATGTACCAAAAATTCTGAAAAAACGTTGCTTTCAGTTGGGGTTGAACTGAATTTCTTCTCCTGATTTTTTGGAACTGCCAGATATTCACCCAGCCCTACTGGTAATGTCTTAGCACCCTCATTATGCAGATGTAAATGAAGCCACACGATGCAAGGCAGGGGAGAATCAGGTCCAACATGTTTTAACAGCTACCTGTGTGCTCAGCTCAGTCTGATGGAAACATTAGGCTGGGACTTTCAAAGGGGCTTGAGGTAGTTAGGCACATAAGTCCCATTGACTTCCCTTAGGTCTCTTTCAAGATTCCAGCCTTAGTTCACACTGGGCGTGCGCAGAGGTTTCATTGCCACAGTGTCCTTACCTTAATTTATTTGTATAGTCACCCCCATTCTACCAACTTGATGCCTTCCTTGCTCCCCTGGCATAAGCAGTTTGAAGGGGCTGGTAACATTTTACTCAGCTGGTAACTTCCAGCTATTTAATGATATTGCATATACTAATCAGTGGCCAGATACACTTTCTGTGTTGATGGCATATTATGACTATTTGTTAAGCGCCAACTTTGTGCTCTGTAAAAGAAATAGAAGAGAGGACACTGTCCCTGTGTTGCAGAGCTAATTTACAGTCTAAATACCATGTAATCATACCACCTAGATATGACAAGCACCACACAAATAGAGTGTAAATGCATTATCATTTCTTCTGAACCAGAGGGCAGGTCAGTGTATTGTACATGGAAATTACGGGACCAACTACTCAGTAACCTGCAGGCACCTAATGGTTGTAGATACAGAGTCCTCATCAGTATGTCCTATTAAATTACAAAGTTTACTAAAGAGTAATTACAAGACATTTGTGCTGCTGTCATTGAAAATATTACGTTTCCATAAAGGCAAGCCAACCCCTCCTGGAAAACTTAGACAAATATAATATTTACAAACAATTGCATCAATGTTTTTTGTATTTTCCATTCCTGGTTCTTTGTTATATTAGGATATATACATGACAATAGGATCTTTGTTCTGTTCCAAAGAGACTTAATATGGATGAATGGTGGCAATACACTTGGGCAGAATAATACCACACAGAGAGAGGAGCCAAGAGGGAGCTGGTTAGAGAGCAGTGATCCAGAGAAGGACCTACGGGTCACAGCAGATACCAAATTAAACAGACGTGCAGCGTGATACTATTACCAGTGCTATTTTGGGACGTATATATAGGGCTATCCTTTGTGAGACAGAGGAAGTGATCATTTCTCTTTGTTCAGCCTTAGGGAGAGTGCATAAGAGTCTTGTGCTCAGTTCTGGCCCCTGCCTACAGCAGGCACATAGGAATACTGGCGAGAGTCCAAAGAAAGGCACCAAAAATGCTCAGGGAATTAGCATATCTCAAAACTGTTCGGCATGGGAGAGAGGAAGCAAAGACAGCAGCTGGGCACAGACTCTACAAACCTGAGGCCAGGATAGTTCTGAAAGGATGGAGAGGAGAAGTTATTATTCAGGAGTTATGGCCTGAACCTAAACAAAGGGATTTCAAGCAGAGAACTCCTGACCGTGAGGTCACTGTAACCAGCAGCTCCCAAGCCACTTAGCAACTGGATCAGTTCAATAAACAAAGATCACTGTGATAGCAGCTAGGACCTACTGCCTCCTGTTGACCTGTATGTCCCCTAACCCACCAGGCAGCTTTTGAGAGACTGGGGTACAGTGCAGCCATTGAATACACACAACTGAATGGGAAGTGGGCAGCTGTGACACACAGAGGCCCAGCACAAAGGTCTGACTCTGTTCCTCTTGAAGTCAAAGGCCACAATCCCAGTGTCTTCAATGGGAGCAGGATCTGTTAGAGAGGGAACCTAGACTACCAGCCCTGAAATACCATCCCTGGGATGTGAGCATGTGGCCAGGAACCACTCTCACAAGCAATGAGAATATCCCTCTTGGCAGAAGTTTTGAAAGTGAGTTTCATCCCTGTGGCTGTGTTTGCAGCTAGTTGAGAAGTCAATCTGAGCATCTGCTGGGAGTCGGGTAGGGGGGCCTTGAGCTTGTCAGGGTTAATGTAGGGGAGGGGGCAGGTTTCAGAAAGATTATCTCACAGTTTGAACTCGTTAATGAAAGAAATAAATTAACCAAGCTCATTTTTCAGGGAATTCTTGTGTAAACTGGAAATTTTCCAGTCTGTGAGCCCCGCGCTGGGCTAACCCATAAATCACAGAAAGCAGGTTGTCTGTATAGCGAGAGCAGCCACGTTCAGAGACGGGGGGAAAGAACCCAGCATATGTTCGTGGAGAAAAAACTACAGAAGCAAGACGGAAAAGACGAATACCTCCCTCACCCACTGCTGGAAAAAAAATAAAAGGCTTGGCCTCAGGCACTGGAACATACGCCGTCTCCAAAGAGCCCCCCAAACCAGGGGAAGGCACCTGAAACGGGTCAGCTTTTAATTGAATACAATATTAATTACCGCGTGCACCATTAACGGTTTGTGGGATTTGACTAATTAATGTAATAGTTTCTGAGTCACGCTCATTAAATATGAAAATTACGCTGGTGACAGGTATCGGTTTCATTATCAATCTTGTATGGACAGGAGGGGGGGAAGAAAGAATGGCTGAGGGGAGTTTCCCACCCTGACTTATTGCATTCTTCCTCCTAGAGCTCATTGGTATGGGGAGGAGGAAGAGCAAAAGTGGAAAGGAAGGTAATGAAGAAGAAAGGAAGGTGGGAGCATCAGTAGTGAAGGAAAAGAGAAAGAGGAAATGTAGTCTAGTAGTTGGAGCCAGAGACAGGACACCAGGGTTACCTTCCACCCCTGGGATGGAGTAAGGTTTATTGGTTAGAGCAGGGAAGAGATGGGACAGCCAAGTTCTAACCCTGACTCTGCCACTGATTAGTTGTGTGACCCTGGTCACTTCATGTCTATGCCTCAGTTTCCCCATCCCCTAAAATATGGGTAAAGATACCTACCCCCTTCACATAGGGTATAGGCAGGCTTAATTCACCAGTGTTTGTGAAGTGCTCTGGGATCCTTGAATGAAAGATATTGGGTAGGGACAAAGTGTTAACTTGCTATGAAAAACCAGCACTGGGTGGTGATACATTGGGCTGTAGCCCCCGCCCCTCCCCACATGGGAACCTGGGAGCATGTGCCCCTCCCACATGGGGCTGGCTGTGCTGCAGAAACAACACATTTAGCCTTGCAAGCAGAGCTGAGGTGGGTGCTCTATCTCTCCCCACTCTGCAGCAGCCCCCTTCAGCCAGACTAGCAACCGCTTTGATGAGCTCCAAAGGGAGTTGTGGCCAGTTCTTCCTGGCCAGAATTGGTCACCCACCTGTGGAACCTTAGTGGAGGGAGGAAAGGTGGAGGGAGGAAATGGTGAAATTCCAGACTCCCACCTCCCCCCAAAAATGGAGCATAACGAAGGGGCAACCTTCTAGGCTAGAGAATACAAAACTGAGAATACAAGCATCACGGTCGGAGACAGCCAGAAGGAAGAGCTCGGGAGTGAGATTAAAACCCTAACAACACGGGGACATTTTCCAAACACCATGGAGGGAGTTAGGGGCACCATCCTTGTTTAACAACAGTGAATAAATGCAGCACAGAGAGCCCTGGGGGAGTGAGGAGTGGAGATGATGCCAGCTCGATTGTTTTTATTGCAGTCCTTTTGGCTGATTCCAGAAGTGTTTGGCATGTGCTTCTGGAGGTGACTTCATGCCAAAGCTGCAGGCCCAGGTATCCACCCCTTTTTCCTGGCTCGTAGGCACCTACAAAGGGGAGAAACGAGAGAGGGTGGGAAGGAGGGAAAAGACAAAGGAAGCCAATGAAGAAGAGGAAGAACAAACGACGGGGTTTTCCTTTAAAATAAAAAAAGGAAAGAGAGAAAAGATACAGAGTAAATGGAAGACCTGGAAAGAAAGATTCCTAAGAAGTTAAAATAAGGAAACCTCAAAAGGGAGTGGGATAGGAAATGTAGAAAGTGGGAGAATCAAGAGAGACCTGGGGTCATTTTTTTTAGTAGCTGTCAGCTGCTTCATACAGCTGGGGCCAATTTAAGTAGCTGCCTGTCTAGGCAGCAGCAACTCATCAGAAAACTGAGACTGGATCCACTGAGAGCTGGTGGAGGACCCACAATTAGTTATAGTCTTGGGCTTGGAAGATGAGACATTATATAGCGTGGGTAGCCAAAGCATGGTCCACAAACCAAACACAGCCCACAAGCTTCTGCAATGCAGCCCAGTGGTTCTCTCATCTCTAATATAGATGTGTGACCTACAGATCTTAACACGCAACACTCCATCTTGAATGAACAGCCAGGCCAGGTCCTGTAATCTCCAGGGGCCACCCACACCTTGGTGTGAAAGAGAAGGGTGGCTACAACCTGTTGCATTTTATGCAAATGGCTCTAGGGCTCTTAGCAAGATGCCAGGGATCTGCCTTTGGGTGGCCACAGTTTGGGCTCGCCTGGTATAATGTATAGCAAGGCCTTGGTTAAAGGAAAGTCAGTTCCCTTTGTTAACATCTGTAGCAAAAGCAGGGTAAACTCATTCATATTTTCATGGCCACATTTGTCAGGAGGACCATTAACTGTTCTTTATTTATAGATTTAGGACAAGTTCCCTCTATGAATTTCCACCCTGAACCAGAGATCTCCTGTTCTGAACTAACTCACTACACAGAGGGCATCTTTTGGAACAAACAGGCTTCAGACCAGACTAGTAATTCACTACGCTCCCTCCTGGTCCTGTTTGAAAGATGGCTTTTGAATTTACTAGCCAAGTTCACCAAAATGTCACCAGACTTTAGTTTTGGATGTCAAACATTCAGGTGCCCATCAGAGCGACAACCTTGAATCCTAATCAGCTCATACTTTGGGGATTGCCATGTACGTATGTACGTACGCGCACACACACTTAACTTTGACCTTTATGGCATTAAAAGGCATCTAGGTGATCAGTTAAGTGTATTTTAACCAAGAAAATGGTGAGCAAGTATGCTACAGGCACCAACATTGTTAGCGGCAGCCTTTTGAAGGGTGCACTGCCAACCACGACTATTAAATAGTACCCGAGTCAGAAGTTAAGGGGCACATGGAAGGAAGACAAGTGTTTTTTCAGTTAAGACTGGAAATGAGATGGAGGATTCACAAGGGATAGCACAGAAAATGGCAATTCGTGGCTTCCTGCCATTGCTTTGCCGGAGTAATAGGGCAGGGCTGAGGAAGGACCCCCTCCACAGGTAAGAGAGGAGTTTGATTTTTATTGCTCATTCAAACTCTTGTGACCGGTCTCCTTGACAGTTTCACTGGAGAAGTCAAGGATTGAATTGAGATATTTACCTGCAAGGAACTGGACCGAGACTTCCCCAACCTGTTACCAGATGGTAACAACTTTTGATCATAGTCAAACTGGGGCCAGGTTCAGAATAATGCCCTAGAGACAAATGGAAGCCTGTCCACCTCCCCTTACATGTAAGAGCGCAAACTGGGATGTTAACTGTGGGCCCAGAGAACAAAGAGTTGAGCTGCTGAGGCACAAGATATCTGAGCACTGAGCCACAATACCAGCTCATACTTATGCTCAGAGTTTTCTCTGCTTGCATCCTCTGTACACTGCACTAGTTTGGTCTTTTTCAACCTTGCGGTAACAGAATTCCTCCCCAAACACCCTCACATCCAGGCAGATCTGTGGAGGGATAGTGCAACAGGCTGTCTTCCCCCGTCCCCCCCGAGTCCTGACCCAACCCCAGAACATCCAAAATAGAGAATTCTGCCCCCAGACATCCCACGCCAGGTTTTTACACTAAGGCCAAGCACATGGTAGGGACAGGACTTTGGGAGTTCACTTGTTGCTGTGTGAATAGCCAAGTAGTAGAGATCGGATCAGCAAAGCTCATAGTTATACATCTCCCTACAGTTCTCAACACTATGCCAGTAACAGTACAGAATGCTGAAGCCAATGTAACATGCTGTCACCAGCTTTATAACTAAGTTCTCTTCAGTTTAGAAATTTCTTATAGCACAGATATATCCTGTGAATAAAAGCATAATAGTCCCAATGAACACAGCAACTTAAACTTTCAACTTCAATGACTGGAAAAGGGTTAAAAGTAAAAACAATCAGCTTCATACTCAGCTGCTAGAGTGAAGCTGTAGAATGTGTAGCACGACAATGAAAGCTACTTAATAGTTAGCAAGAAAGAGCTTCTGAAAGCTGTAGAAAACAAAGTATGTTAATACTTAAAGCTAGAAGCTGTGGTCATATACCAGTGTTCTAGGGCAGAACTAGAGAACAAGACTAGGTCAGTGTAGCATAGCTAGGAAAAAATATAAAAATAAAAACATTTACTAGATAAGTTCATGAGAACTGATAGGGGTTTGTAAGACTCAACACTGGGTGGAGTTTTGCCTCTGAACACTTCAATGAGGATGGTTTGAAAAATTAATAAGAAATGACAAAACACAGAAGTCAGTGAGTAGGTGTTCTGTGTTTCTCTCTGTGATCAAGACTACTATTTATTAATAACAAAGGGGCGCTTATAGTGCTTCTCATAAAAAAAATTCTCAAAGTGCTTTAGTAAGGAGAGTAAGTAACATTATCTTCATTTTACAGGTGGGGATACTGAAGCACAAAGACATTAAATTATTTGCCAAAGTCATGCAAGAGTCAGTGGCAGAGCCGGGAATACAACCCCTATCTCCTGACACCCACTCCGTTGCTTTTACTACTTCCGTAGTTGTTTTCTGTCCCATTTTCCCCACAGACACTGCACTTGTTTAACAACCACAGCACAAGTTCTATTAGGAACATTAGGTACAGCTTCCAATAGGTTAAGAAAAATCAGTCCTTACCAAAGCCCATTGTCAGCATCTCTTGGGTCCAGGCCAAAGGAAGTCTAGCATCTGGTATTATTAGTTATTTCTGTAATACCATACACGTGGATGGTGCCTTGCAAATAGATAAAAGACAAAGTTCTTTCTCCCTCCCCCAAATTTACAACATTAGCGCCCTATGCTAACAATCTCACACAGAGCTTCCATTTAAGTCAGCTCTGCATGTCAAGGGTTTAATGGATCAGCCTTTCAGAGAGCATGTTCCTCTCCCCTTGCGGTCTATCATGGCTCTGCAGGCATATTGCACTGTGTCCGTGTCCCTTGGGTCTTTTCAGAAAATTACCCAGACCAGATTAGCTCAAGCCCTCTTTGCAGGGACTTGTTTATTCACTCGTTCTACAGAGGGTAACTCATCCTCCTTGCGGCCACTGGGGCCCCCGCTAGCCTGGAGCTGGGCTGTACCTCATACAATCCCACTGTCCCTCTCCTTAAGACAGGAGCCGCCTTGCTCTCTTTCTTGGAGTTGGATTTGTACATTAGGAAAGCTGTAGCGCCTCAGTCAGCTCCTCCAGCTGGCCCTTTTCCCAGTCAGTCCCCCCAGCCTCAGGCTGGGACGGTTCAGCAAACAAACCCCTACTGCAGTCTTTTCCCACTAACTCAGGGCCCTGCAGGAGCCTTCTTACTCCCTGCAGTGCCTACAGGCATCTGCCCTGGTGTGAGACGAAGGAGGCCAACTCTTCCAGCTCATCCCTTACTGGCTGGGTGAGAGGGGGAGCCCTGCCCCACACGCTGCAAGGCTCCAGGTCCCAGCCCCTTACAGATTCAGTAACAGAATGCCTTCTAAATGCTACTTCTTCCCAGGACCCCTTTCCTATTTCCTCAGACCATCTGTATCAGACCACCCCCAATCTCTTAAAGGGCCATGGCATGTGGCAGGGAGGACTGACCAGTAGGCAGTACCCTGTCACACAGGCATCCATAGCTAACAAAAGCAGTGGGTATGGGGGGAAAATGACCAGGACAAAGGCATTCAATTATAGGATACTGAGGTTTGGTGCTCATCCTGTTTGTTTTTTAAACAGTATGTTATAAAATGATATAGTGCTTCCTCACCACACACATGGGCTTCTTCTTCTTTCTTACGGCTGGTGTAGAGCAGCAGCTACAATTTCACCTGAAGTTGATCGAGCCAGGTGGCTACATCAGGAGTAGCAGAATTTACTACAGTGATGACTCCTTCATATTTATAGATAGACCAGTAGGGGGTGATATGTTTCATAGTCTATTGTGGGGAGCCACACTTGTACACTGGGGAGTCCTTGATTTTCCATTTGTGCATTAGATGTCTGCATCTGCCATAGTTAGTTCGGATTTGCTTCAGAGTTGACCAAGATGACCATGGAAGGGTGAACCCAGGAACCTTCTGCGTGGGATCCAGCACAAGGTGCTTATTCTTTAGCCCAATTTGCTTTCCAAACCTCCTTCTGATCATAGCCCAATTGCATGAGGCTAAGCAAATGTTCCCAGAAAGGCTTGCAGGACTTAAGGTGTTGGGAGGGGGCATTGTTGAGGTCTTGGTGGATAGGAAGACATCTGTTTTCCTGGATTTGCTGAGCTTCACAGAGTGTTGCAGCAGTTCGCTATATCAGTCAGGGAGCGATGTTAGACAGAACAGGTAGCCATGGTGTTGGAATCGATTGAAGGGTTCCGGTGATGCACCACATCACTGTATTGAGCTGGTTGTCAACAAGTTGCATGTGGCGGCATCTGCCCCATACCGGAGCACAATATTCAGCCACCAAATATACAAGTGCCATTGCAGATGTTCGCAACACTGAAGCTGATGCACCCCAGGTTGTACCTGCTAGTTTCTGAATTATGTTTGCAGCTATGATGTTTGCAACTATTGCAGAATTTATCTTTGCAGCTACCGTCTCAAGGTGATCATGGAAGGTGAGGGTCCGGTCAAGTTTCACTCCAAGGTATGTAGGGGTGTAATCATGTTGCACATTTTTACCACAGAAAGCTACTTTCAGTGTGTTTTTGGTACTCCTATTATCAAGATGAAATGCTCTTACTATTGTTTTTCCAGACTTTGGTTTGAGCCTCCATTTCTGGAAGTATTGGCGATATGGGCGATAACCACATAATAAACTGCAGGGCCACTGTAAGCTCCTTGGGGCATGCATTATGTCTTCTAATGTGTTTCTACAACACAATGGTGCCCTCAATGATCCTGCCCAAGTACTACCACATGACCTATAAAAATAACGTGATGAATGGCATTGTCATGCACCTTTGGAGGCATTCTGCACACTAATCCATTGCTACCAGGACTACGTTCAACATTCCATGCCTCTGCACAGCTTCAAAAAATTGCCATGTCCTTTCTTGGATATTATGGACATGTTCAGGTATAATAGGTTTTCACATCTGCACATGAAAAAGATCAATTGGAAGAGAGGTCACTCCAGCCCACCCCTTGTCCAATGCTGGATTGTTCCCTACCGTACATTTTCTAGTGCGTTGTCCAGCCGAGTTTTAAAATGTCCCAAGCAATGCGGCTCACACCATTACCCTTGGGAAACTATTCCCTGGCTAATAGTAAGATCTATTACTAAGGTTCTTCTGATTTTCAACATAAAATTTTTCCATTATTCTTAATTATAACTCCAGGGACCACCCAAAAATAGTTTCCTTTGTTCCTTCATCTTTACACTTTCAGAGCTTTATGCCATCTCCTAAACATATTTAGCTCTTTAAATCTCTCCTCATAAGTCCATGTCTCCACCCCCCTGATCTGTTCGGTTGACTCTCTTCAATTTGACATATGCACCTTTCCGACCTGCAGGAGGACATCCTGCTATTGCCAATCAAAGACAGAGACTGATGCTACATGGGGTCCAGCTGCAGAGGGAGAGGAATTTCTAAACTTCTAGCTAAACTTACCATGGTACCAGACAAGAAAATAGTCACAGATGTCCCTATTTTCCTGTTGATCTCAAAAAGACCATGAGAATTCCCCCACTGCCCACAACGTGCAGATGACACTGATCCCAGAATAAAAGTGTTGCTGCTTTTCCAGCGCTGTGCAGCAGTTTTAGACTCTTGTGCTCTCACAGGCATCAGGGAGCTGTAAACCAGTAATTTTATAGGCGAAGACAAAGTTTTGTAGATGAAGGTTGGCACAAACTGACACAGCCTTTTCAGAAAGAGGCCCAGGGGTATTAACATCTCTGCATCAAGACAGAAATGTGCTCTGTGTGCGTTTGGGGGCACAGAATTGTGTCCTGTTCCTTTATTCTTTATTTACAAACACTTTGGGGATTCATTCCACAAATGGATCTCACAGAGCTATGTAGTCTAGGGATCTTTTTCTTAAAATGAATAGACCAGCAACACCCAACTGTATAATACAGTTTGCAAATTCTGAAGGATGCAGCATCTGACAGAAAAACCCTTCCTGCCTTATTTACCACTGATCTCTACTTAATAAAGTCTGTGAACAGTTCATACTACACATCTCTGCAGTATCTAAACACCTACCTTTATCTCTGCTCTTCATACTTACCCTTACCTGAACTGTTGTGCTGTGCTTTGTCTTGTCTATATTAGATTGTAGACAACACAGGGTAGGGATTATGTAGTTTCTATGTTTTGCAGAGCACTGTGTACTTTGTGTGATGCTTAGTTAAATAATGCTTATTAAATAATTATTCTCTGTAATACAGCTGCTGCTATAACAGCTGAAGCTCAACAGGCTGGTGGAGCCAGTGCCACAACACAGAAGTATTCTCCAGCGAGGGGTGTAATCCATACCTTCAAGGATACAATGAATCATATACAGACAGGGTGGGGGTGGTCTGCTGTGACCAGAAGAGTATTGCACCCCAATCACCACACCCCAGATCTGAGGAAATGACCTCTAGTGGCCAGTAGCATCCTTAGCTTAAGGCTTTGAAGTTCTACTCCACTTTCTCAGTTTATGGGGCAAGAGTTTTTCCACTAACAGTTTAAAAAATGCATTGTCTTAATAATAATGCATATTATTAATTTTACATAATTCAGGATAGGGAGAATAGATGGCACAAGAGGGAAGGATTATTTCAAGCAACAGAAAAATGTAACAATCCTCAGGCCAAACAGGGATTGGAGCATTTAATCACTATGGAATTGGATTTTCTACCTTCTACAGAAAAGATTGCTGGATTTATTGGGTACTAATGACATAGTCACTGACAGCCAACAGGAAAGCTTTGTTCATGTCCCCTATTCCAGATCCACTTGATCATATCACCTGAAAAGAATGCAGTCTGATTTCTTTCACACAAAGCTCCAGTTCTCTCTCATTACAGTCCCAGCCTGTTGGCTGCAGCATAGAAATGCACGGCAAGTGCCCTCCTGGGATGCCATTACCGCACAACCCAAGCATGGTAGGAAAACACTGCTGAGCACAATCCCCTGTACAGGGTGACCAGACTTTCATGGTAAAAGATAGGACACCTGTTCCTCAGAAAAGGGCATGGAAGTGTTCAGGGAGCTGGAAAGGAGAGAGAAAATGGAGTCCACAGTTCAGCCAAATAGCCATCACCTTTTACTCCCCAGGCCTCCTTTCAGTATAAAACCTGAGCCACCTGATTGTGAGAGGCCAGGTGGGAATAGACAGTACTTACCCATGCTGTGTTCCCTTTGCTGTATTTCCTACTTGCATCTGCTGGCTCAGGTTTTTTGGAATATCCTTCTTGTCTAAGATCTGGCTTATTTCCTGCCTTTAGCCTTGTCCTTCTAATATTCTACTCTCTTCTTCCCTTTTCCACTCTTTGTTCTTTTGTTCTGTAGCTGTTTACTGAGCACCCCCCTCATAGCCAGAGGTGCCTCTGCAGCACCCTTTGTTCACCCTCTTTGGGGACCCTTAAAAGCTTCCCACAGACTGTCCAAGACGACCACCACCAACTGCCTGGGGCTGAGTTAACCGTCAAAATCAGTTCAAAATAGTCCTCAGTGTCCCGAATGTAAAGTCCATTTCAGCAACACAGAACTTCATACTCATCTCTGGCTCTTCTGCCACACACGGAGCTCTTATTCTGCCTCAGATGGTTCTTCATGGAGCTGCCAGTCCTGTTGTTCCTAGCTGGGGCTCTGGCTCCCTTCTCCCTGTCAGTGCGGTCCCTGTTCTGAGGGAGAAGGCAACATATATACTGTACTGCCCTCTTTCAGAGCTTCCCCCCCATTGGTTGGGAGAGAGGGGAGCCCTCCCCAGCCTACAGGGCTGCTGGTCCAGGGCCCTTAAAGGCACAGTGTCTTGATTTTCCCCATCCAACTACTAATCCCCCAGGACCAGTTCTTCTCTTCGTGCTACCAGGCCATTTCCAGGGCCTCTGTTTATTCCAACGTTCCTGCAAGGGAGTCTCTGCCCCCCTCTAGTGTTAAAGAGCCAGTATACCCCATTACATGATTACTTTTCTGCTCATTCCTTCTCTCTTTTCTTCCTTTAGTTGGCTCCCTCTTTCCTCTTCCATACCGAGCTCTCATGTCTCTCATCCTGCTCTCTCACACCCTCCTCATCTTTCTCCCACCAGACTCCCTTTTGGCCCCATCCCCCACACTCCAATATAATCCACTGTAGGGCAGCTGAGAGTGAATGAGTCTCTGACTCTATGCAGAGATGGGCTGGCATGAGGATTTGGGTATAGTGGCACACAGAGCATCATTTCCTACAGAGCCTGCCTCTGCGATTGATATATTGGGACCTCAGCCGGAACCAGCACTTCTACCACATTCCCTATAGCGCCTCCTGCTAGAAGAGACTAGGACTGCAGTAGCTGGGAGCTCCCCCACAGCCAGTATTCTCACCCTGTTCCCTACAGTGCCACCTGCTGGAGCAAGCTGAGCTGCCTTCAGCTGGAGCTCTATGTCATTATCTACTTGGACAACTCCTGAGAGACACGAGTGTTTAGAAAGCAGACAGCACTCCCTAACAGGACAGGAAGTGGTTTATGCCCATTCTCTGAAGGTCCCCCTAGGTATTTCCACCCAGAGGACTATAAACATCTCCATTATAATGCTGTGAGGGGTTCTTTGGGATTGACATTCTTGTGCCTGTCTGTATGCATTATATGACATTCTAGCAGGGCATCAAGCAAGCAGGGGGGCAGAAGACAAAGAAGAAGTTAATTTCAACTGGATTTTTGGGACCTCTATAATATGCAAGATCATATGGGGAAGAAGAGACTGGAATGAGTGAGATCATCCAAACTTCTAGGAGCCACTGGAGGTACTGATATTCTGAGATGCAGTCAGAGCTGTTTCTTGACATTGGACCTCAGTTCCCTACGCAGGCTGCTCCCCCATCTAAAGGAATCTAAATGTTTCTACTTGTGGAATCCCCTCCAAGTTCTTTTAGTCCAGGGGGTAATGATGCCATCAGGAGTGGCGCCAGCTTTTTTGCCACCCCAGGCAGCGCCTCCAGGAGAAGCTGCCGCCGAAATGCTACCAAGGACCCAGGTGGCCAAAGATCCAGCCGCCAAAATGCCGCCGAGGACCCAGGCGGCCGAAGATCCTGCCGCTGAAATGCCGCCGAGAACCCAGGGGGAAGGGTCGCCACCAAAATGCCACTGAGGGACCCAAAATGCCACCCCCCAAATCCTGGTGCCCTAGGCGACCGCCATGGTCGCCTAGTGATTGCGCCAGCCCTGGATGCCATAGAGGTGGAACCCTTCCACCAACCCCAACAGGGATCTACTGAGTTTCCATCTCCTCCCTGTATGGAGGAGACAATATGCCTCGTTATTTCTGTAATACTACAGGGGAGCCCAGGAAGTAGTGGTAGAGGTGGGATTTCGTTACTGAAAGCCCATTTCAAAACAAAAGCTAAAATTTCATGACAGGAGTGCCACTCTCCAGTGGAAATAAAGCTACTGGGAATGACGCACCTCCCCCCAAAATGGCAGCCCCCGCAAAGCTAGGACAAGTTTCACAGCACACTTTCTGACAAGCCACAAAATAACCTTCCTGCCATCATGCTGTTCTCAGAGACATGTGGATTACTATTATGTATAAGCCACCATACCCCCAGCCATGTCTTCAAACCCCATCTGGCTTGATGCATGGATTCCATGGAGAATCTTTGCTGAAGAAAGTTTGTAGCCAGCCCAGCCCTGGCTGAGCTTTGGCATCCCCACCAAATCTCTCTGCTTTCCATTTGTCAATTTTAAGTGATCATTTCTATTCAATCTGATACATATTATAAGAATATAAACAAATGCCTCTTGCTGTATCGGGGCTGGGATCACTTTTCTTTATAGCCATCATTTATTACGCGTGGACAGTTGGCCGTTCCATGGAATTCCAAAGAGGCTATCACCTGGACAATCACCAGGAAACACACTTGCATTTACATTCTGTCCAAACAGATAGGTAGGAGGCCTGTGATTTATATCAAAACTTCAATGCGCTCCAAAATTTCTTCTTCCTTTATTCCCCCCACTCTATTCACATCTTCAGAGTGAATTTGAATCCCATCAACATGGCTCATCAGGACAATCACAAGACACTGGACTAGAGGGAGTGGGAAATTCTCTCTATTTTATTCCTAGTTTGTTTTCTTTCATTTCCCTCTCTCCCCATCACCACACACACACACTCTCTCTCCCTTTCCATCTCTCCCTCCCCCCCCCACACCCCTCCCTAGAAAGGTCCACAGGTATTGGTCAAAGAAGTTTGCTGGGGTATCATCCAAGATGCTCACTTCGCCTGAGTACTAAGTGTGATGCCTTTCTAATAATTCTAGACCTCAGCTTCGTTAATCAGTTTGAAAGAATGTGTCTGTATAATCTATTACTAGGAAATTATCCTATAGTGCCTTTAATAGCAACAAATCACAAAAATCTGTGTAGAAAAATCACTTTAACAATTAAATGCAGCCACCTCTATGGTGGAATTTGGCAGCTGTTAAACAGTTCACATAACAACAGTTTAGGACAGAAAGTGAATAATAGTATTGTATCTAACTAAAAATGCAAAGATAGTTTACAGAAGGAGAATATAATTGCATGGTTAGAATCTGACAAAGACAAAAGGATTAATTTCAACTCTTACATAAACATCCATGACATTTGTAATGGCCACACGTAGATGGGGCCTTGGTTTTATATCGCCTCTAAAAAATGGCACTCCAAGAAGCACAAGACTGTCAAGCACCATGACAGGATATTTGGTCAGTATGGACTCAACAGAAAAACAAACACCAGTACCATTGCAACAGGACCCTGGGTTTTCTTGAGGGGGCTTCCATCTAAGTATAAAGTAGCTCTGACCTTACTTAACTTGGGACATCTAACAGGACTGGAGCCTTACATACAATGACTGCAAGGGAGAGAAGGGAGCAGTGGAACATAAGGATGCTGTTGGATCCCATCCCAGACCAGAACTCCCATTCCAATGGGCATGGCTCAGAGATTTTTTTTGTCATGAAGTAGCATTATCAAGCTGTTGTTCAGCACTTCTCCTCTCTCATATCTTTATTAGCAATGTGGTCTAGTGGTTAGAGTACAGGATTAGCAATTAGGACTCCTGAGGTTCTAGCTCAGGTTCTGCCCCTGACTATATTTGCAATCTTAGGCCAGTCACTTAATCTTTGTGCCCTGATTTCCCCATCTGTAAACTGGGTATAACACCTGCCTATCTCCAGGGTATGATGTAAAGTTACATTACTAATGTTGGCAAAGTGCTGTATGAACCACTGATTAAGGGTGCCATAAACATGCTAATTATCACCATGCTTCTTACCAGATTGCCATGACGCATCCTGTCATGAAGGACATCCTTATAAGAGATGTGATAAAGCCAGAAAATGACTCCTCTCTCCTTTACAGCTCCAGCTGGTAACTTGGATGGTACCATTTTGGCTCACAGTACATTTTCAGTACAGGTGACCAGTGTTGGAATTTCATCTCTTGGTGGGTCGGCAAGGGCACCAATTCTCCTGCCCTTTGATTTTGGGGTGATCCTGTGAAACAAGCTTCCAGGGCAATATGCAGTGTAATCAGTTGCTGTCCTGTGAACACCCTACTACACATGGGAGCAGATTTACAACTGTGGGGAGGCTCAGAAAGGTAATTCTTTGCCCCTCCTACTTAAATGACCTTGTTTTGAGTAGAGGGGGAGGAAAATCTTCAGCTTGCCTGCAACGTACTGTGCTCCAGGACAAGTGCTGGGCTGTCTACATAGGTAGCAACACTTAGACTTTTTCCAAAGGACAGCTGGGGGCTGCCAAGCTCCATCCACCACAGATGAGGGCAAACTACGGCCCGTGGGTTGGATCCAGCCCATAAGGGCTTTCAGTATGGCCTGCAGGATTGCCAGCCCATGGCACAGCAGGGCTAAGGCAAGCTCCCTGCCTGCCCTGGCCCCACGCCACTCCCGGAAGCAGCTGGCACCACGTCCCTGTAGCCCCTGAGGGAAGTGGGGGCAGAGGGCTCCATGCGCTGCCCTCGCCTGCAGGCACCGCCCTCCACAACTCCCATTGTCCGGGAACGGGGAACTGCGGCCAATGGGAGCTTCAGGGGTGGTACCCGCAGGTGAGGGCAGCATGCAGCGGAGCCACCTGCCCCACCCCACCCCGAGGAACCACTGCCGGACATGCTGGCCACTTCCGGGAACGGCACGAGGCCAGGGTCGGCAGGGAGCCTGCCTTAGGCCCGCTGCGCGCTGCTGACACCCCAGAGTCACTCAAGGTAAGTGGTGCCACACCGGAGCCTGCACCCCAAACCCCTCCTGCAACCCCCCGCACCCCAACCCCCTGCCCTGAGCCCCCTGCCGCACCCCAACCCTCTGCCCTGAGCCCTCTGGCACACACTGCACCCCAACCCCCTGCCCTGAGCCCCCTGCCACACCCTGCACCCCCTTCCACATCCCAACCCCCTACCCTACATGCATGGCCCTGCATACAATTTCCCCACCCAGATGTGGCCCTTGGGCCAAAATGTTTGCCCACCCCAGATCCACCAGAAGGTTTTGGGTGCATTCTGGTGAATGTTAGCTCAGATATAGTAACATCTTACAAATATAAACTAATCAGTCAGCACCACCCCCTAGTGAGGTAGTCAGTGTGATCCCCCTGGGGGGCGAGGAAGCTAAGGCAGAGACTAAGTAACCTGGCCATGCTACAGACGGAGTCATTAGAACACAGGAGTCGCTTGCTTTCAGTCACATACTTGACCCCATACACCACGCTGCCTCTCACACTCTTGAGCTGTCCATCTTTTGTGACCAGAGGCATGAGCTTGGTGCCTGGAGCCGGCCCTGTCTGAATCAGAAGCTTTGGGCTTTGCAGGTCCCCCAAGATTGACCTTGCATGGGAACAGTTCCACAAGGAGTCCAGGTATGAGAGAACATCCAAGCCTGTGTTACAAGCTTTATAAAAGGACATGGCAACTCCCTTGCATTCAGGCACCTCAGGTCCCAGTTCTTTGGTTAAAAGCTTTAGTGAAGGCTTAGATGATGAAAATATCTACAGGGTAGCAGCTGCTCCCTCTGCTTTTTAATAAAGCATTGACCCATCTTGCCTCAGTCCCAGCCTGAATTCAGAGGATGCAAGCAGCAAACAAAGCTTGCAATGGACCCCCAGGGGGGGTCGGTGGGTGACCACAGGGAACATCCAACTGTGATTAACCTAAGTATTTAAAGGAACCTGACTGTAATTAACCTAAACCTAACACTGAATAGAAATTAGTCCTGGTAATTGACAAACGGTGAAGTGGAGTTATCAGGCAGTGATGCGTTGAATCCACCGATGTCTCTCTCTCTCTCCGGGGTCCTCCACACCAGCAATAATGAAGTAGAATCTCTTTTCGTAGCAGACTCTTTCAGCTAGACTATGTGCATGCCCATATACACTCACTCCATGCATCTCTGCCCAACTCAAAGAAGTCAGAAGGAGGGGATCAAAAAGGGAAAGACTGTTCTGGAGTGGGGAGTCCTCACAAAAAAAGGTCACACCCACATGCTTGTAGTCCAGAAGGGTCATCTATGGGTCTAACAGATTAATATATGGCTCCCTGGTTGACTGTCCAAACCCCTCATCATTGTGTTCCACTGTGGGGACCTCCAACATTCCAGCCTCTCCCCCACACATTGCCTATGAAAGTCTCTCTTGCATTTCTCTCTCACAGGGAATTTTGGTGCTAACACAACATACCAGTTCAAATCTAAAGATGCATGGCCAGAAGCAGAACAGAAGATAGGGGGCTATCAATCAATCAAAGCAAAGAACCCCATTTTCCATTAGGTCCCCTATAGTGTCCTCCTGGAAAATGTCCTAGGGACAGCTCTCAGTATCTTGCCCATATATATTCATTTTGGTTTGCATTTTTATCCTTCCTTCCCTTCCCTCAATTCACTGTCCTTTCATGCCCATTTTGAAGCATGATCCTGTTCTCTTACTACCCCCTGTGCACACAACTTTTCTGAACATTAGCGTATCTCAGGGGAAAGCGACCTCCATCCATTACATAAAGACAGCTATACTGGATCAGACCACTGGTCCATCTAGGCCAGTATCATGTTTCCAACACTGGTCAGTATCAGCTGACTCAGAAAGCTGAAACAAATCCTGCAGTGGGCAAATATGGGATACACTGTTCCCTCTAAGCTGTGCGCGTGTGCGCACACACACAGATCCTAAACCCCGCACACATGGCAAAACACTGCGCGCACAAAAATCTGCACAGAAGCACAATTTGCACAGAAGAAATTTTTTGCGCACACAGCCTGTCAAAAATTTGCACAGAAGAAATTTTTTGCGCACATGGCCTGTCAAAAATTAGAGGGAACATTGATGGGATAGCATAACCCAAAGGAAAATTCTCTCCAACCCTCATAGATAGAGGATGCTTATATCCTGATACATGAACATTAATATCCCCTCCAAAACTCCTCTGTTTTTAAACATATTTATTATAACAAACTCTGGGTATTCTTGTTATCCATATAGATGTCCAATCCTTTTTGAATCCTGCTGAACTCTTGGCCTCAGTGATCTCTTGTGGCGATGAGTTCCACAGGATGTATGATGTATGATTTGCCAGATCTCAATTTCATTGAATTTCCCCTTATTTTTGTAGTTTGAGACAGGAAGAATAAAAGTTTCTGACCTATCTTCTCTAGATCATTTATTATTTTATATACTTTTATCAGGTTCCCTTTTATTCCTCTCGTTTCAAAGGTAAACAATCCCAATCTCTACAGTTTCTCTTCATATGATAATCTTTCCATGATCTAATCAGTCTCATCAATAGGACTGCTTGAAAAATTTTGGTTGAAACTGTTCTTTTCAAACAATAGATTGGATTTTCAAGACAATTATTTTTTTTCCAGAAAGTGTCCATTTTCTGCATAAAATATTGAAGTATCATAAAAAATAAAATCCTAACACAGTATCTCCTGGGAGGAGTTGTTTGATTTCCTCATGTCCCACTCTACTCAATGGCCCAGGCTCTCCAGCCAGACTACATCTCCTATTATGCAGCCCAGCCAGAATACTCATGATGCAACTGCCTTCCCGAACTTCATGAAGGGTGACCAGATGTAGTCCGACCAGGGAACCTGGCCTGAATAGACACATGAGCCATCTGAACTGTAAGCTCCCATGAGGCACCATCGTAACATTTCTGAAATAAATTAGTTCATTTTTTGGTGAAAATATTTCAGTTTTCAAATTTTTGCTGAAAAGTTGAACTTTTCCATGGAAACTTTAGACATTTTTTTTCCCTTTTTGCCGTAATATTCTATAGGAAGAAAGGTATTTTCCAAACAGCTCTACTCATTATCCCCCTCTGAACCCCCTCTATTTCTGCTATATTCTTTTTAATGTGAGAGACCAGAACAAAACATGTTACTCAGAAGAGTTGGGATGGGGGCAGAATAACAAAAGGGATCTAAGGCCTCGTCAGCTGGGCAAATAAAGTCAGAGGATTGTGAATCTTCCAAGCTAATTTTTGGGTTCACAAATCTAGATCAAGTTTCCAACCCTTCTGCTCCCCCACTCTAATTAAAAAAACATCTTTTAAAGGATGATTCAATTTATTTTTGTAAAAAACATGTTTTTCTGGTTACATTACAGCCTGAATTAGGTATGAGAGAGAGAATAACCCCCTCAAATGGATCAGATACAAATAGATACTCTATAGACAACAAATAGACTGTCATTGGAGCTTTTCCTCTGTGGAACACGAGTCCATTAACAATTGCATTCAAGTGGAGTTTTTGAACACTGGATGTTCAAAATTAGGCAAATGCAGGGTTGCCAATTTCTGCCATTTTATCATGAATCTCTCAATATTTGGTAATCTTTTTAAAGTCCCAGCTCCTGGAGTCATGGGATAATGTGAGAATCTCAACTTTCATTTAAAAAATTGTTTCTATTCCTCCTATTTGCAGAGAAAATCTTGAAAACATGAAGCATGAAGGCTCAAAAAACTGTAAGGCAAATAAACAGAGACCCAAATTTGTTTTTAAAAATTTCATGATTTTTAAGCTATTGATTTTTTTGGCCCTGACTCATTATTTTGGATTGCTTGAGGTTCACAATATTGCCAAAATAATGCTTTCACCCCTTCCTGCTCTAAATGACACCTGCCTCCAATCAATCACTCCAGTCCTATAGTTGAAGGGCAGAAGAGTGGTAGCCATGACAGTAATGTGGAACCCAGGATGTCATTATATGGCAGGATCATCCAGAAGGGGACAGACTTTATCGCTCACTTTTCTCCTGAACAAAGTACAAGAGGGGAAAAAAGGAAGGAGGGAGTGAACATGTCCACAGAGGTCTCCATCTAATTTGTAATTGACAGAGATATAAATGCAACATGATTCACTTTGAACAGGCCACCTGGATTAGATGGAAGTTAATTAAAACAATGCCTCATTTCTCACTGTTTAAAACTTTTTAAGACTTGCTAGAGGAGGGGTAAGATAGGACTTTTTATTACTCTTAGAGGATGTTGGGAAGGGCCATAAATATCTCTCTTCTTCCTGTGATCCCATTTATCTTGCTGCCTCTCCTAGTCCTCTTTGCCAACAATCAGATTTCAGTAAACAACCTCAAGTGAAATTTGCAACTGTCAGATAAACATTAAAAATGCTTCCCTTGTCCTCTCCCATTGATAGTCCCATTAATATTGTAATGGAACAAAAAGTTATGAAAATGAATGCATGCTGGGTTTGGAAGTGAATGATGCAGTCTGCTGCTGGGAAATATATACACATGCATATGCATGGACAAAGATATACAGTGTGCTCACACCGATATGTGAATACTCACATACATGTTAGAAAAAACACACATAGGGCCAAATTCTAATCTCACACTTGTAAACCCCAGGAGTAGGTCCACTGATTTTACATCAATATAAAAATCAGGATAAATTAAATCAGAATCAATTGGAAAATTTTGTTGTTTTATCATTGCTTTTGTAACCCTTCTGCCAGGTGGAGCCAGCAGCAACCAGAGCCGGGTTCAATATCTAGGGGTTCCTTTTCAACAATACAACACAGAGCTGGCTTGAGCCCCCACCCAGTAACCTGGGAAAATTACACACTACTCCTGGGCGACTCTGAGAGGCAAGTTTCAAAGTCCAGCTGTTATAGTTAAGAGAGAGTATAGCAATCACAGAGCCCTGCATTCCAACATGGAGAGTCACCTTCTAGCCTCTACAGACACCACACACAACAGCTACTCCACACACCTTCCATCCCACAGGGGGTTAACTTTTTGTTCAATATTTGTACACTGCCTAGCACAATGGGGTTCTGGTTCATTATTGGGGCTCTTAAGCATTATGATACTACAAATTAATAAGAAATAATAAAAATAAATTTATTGTGGTGGGTGAAGTCCTTCATTGGTGGGTGAAGTCCTTCTTGAGAAAGATTTGTAAAGCGCATTAAGATACTTCAGGATAAATTACATATTTGTTAACAAAGCAACTTTGTGATTTGGATGTTGAAAGTTTTTATATGAACATGTTGTTCTGGATATCAGGGTACATTAAAACAAACAAAAGGAAGTATTTTTTCACACAACACACAATCAACCCGTGGAACTCTTTGCCAGTGGATGTTGTGAAGGCCAAGACTATAACAGGGTTCAAAAAAGAACTAGATAAATTCATGGAGGATAGATCCATCAATGGCTATTAGCCAGGATGGGCAGGGATGGTGCCCCTAGCCTCTGTTTGCCAGAAGGTGGGAATAGGCGACAGGGGATGTTTCACTTGATGATTACCTGTTCTGTTCATTCCCTCTGAAGCACCTGGCATTGGTCACTGTCAGAAGACAAGATACTGGACTAAATGGACCTTTGGTCTGATCCAGTATGGCCGTTCTTATGTTCTTATTAATTTAAATTAACGCCTGCCTTTTCAGCATTTTAAGTCTTTATTTTCACTTTCTACATAACTGGAACTGAATGGGCAGTTATCACTTTCAATAGAAACCCTCCTCTCTCTCCCACCAAGTGGAGTTAAACCCTCATTTTGGTGTTTTAAGCATTTACACAGTAACTCACTTTCTTGTGGGATGTTCTATAAAGGGATGAAAGCTTTCAAAAGAAGGGAAGTGTTCTCCATTTCCTTTTCATGGGATGATAAAACCAGTGTTAACTGCCCACTGACTGCCCCACCTATGTATTGAACGCTCTGGCCCCAGCCTGGGGAGGGCAAGTGCTGTGTTTTGTCTTGTGAATTCATTCTATTTACTCTGGGTTATCATTAGGCCTCATGGTGAATATCCTCATGGGATGTGAAGATTACTGAGACAATGGGAGGGAAGATGGAGGAATGGGTCTAAGGAGCTTTGCTCTGCATGTTTCATGCACTAATATAATAATGGCACAGTGAGGGCTGCACTGCAAATGAGGAAATCTGGGTCTGGAGAGCCCAGTAACATGAGCACCTGAAACCATTTTTTTCTTCATGGAAAAGGAACCCCAATGAGAACTCCAAATGTGCTTTATACTCAAACATGTATCCAAGTGATCAGGCCAATTAAAGCGGCACAGAGCACAAGCTATAAGAATTCTTCTCTGACTTGCCCCTTGTGTTGTCATTTGCACTTGGGCAGAACGCGGGTAAAACATTCCCATATCAGAATGGTAGCATTTTACCCCTACTTTACACAGGCATAAAAGATGACACAGGTACAGAGTAGAAGTGAACAAGATCAATGTGCTGCTGGACCCCCAGGAGCAATCATCACAGGACCCTGGTCTTGGAAGGATGTCAATGTGTAAAGGATTAATCTTTGATGTCTTTGTTCATCTGGAACTGCAGTGCACAGCACCAGTGAAGGATTCATACAGAGTTTGACAGTGTTTGGGTGTCTGTTTTCCTGGGTATAAGAGGGTGTGTTAAGGCAGAACCAGAGAGTAGATGTCATAGCTGTAAACCTTCCCAAAACTATTAGATCAGCATCTTAACATCTCATTGGGGGTAGCGTCAGGGAGAATCAGCACTATGGCTGAACTTGGTGACCCATGCATTACCTTCCTACCCTCTACGGTCTGCAACTCTACAGTCATCCAGGGCATTTTATTCTCTGCACAGCCCGCAGCCATTTGGCAGTGCAAGGCAAAGGAAACTAAAGCTTTAATGGGATGAAATATCACAGAAGGCTTTTTTTCCCCTCTCTTTTTTTAAGAAAAGAAAAGAAAAAAATGGATATTTTTAACTTTTATCTCAGAGTTAGTTAATTTTTACACTTAACTGCTGAACTGGCTAAATTCTTTTCTTTTCTTAAGGACCTTTATAAATTTCATCATTAATAAAATCAGACATTCAATTAGCAGGAAATTTCTGATTGCCAACTGCGATTTCCCCCCCAATAGTTTCTCTTTTTCATTCGTTCCAGCCTCTCTTTTTATTTTCCCCTTCTACCCTGACTCTTCCCTCCACCCCTGGAAAAACAGGGGAAAGTGAAAACTGATTCCATTAACCTCTGTCATTACCTAAATCCATCTCTTAATTAGTATGAGTTAATATGATTAATCAAAATAATGAGACAAACCTATTAAATTAGGGTGTTTAAATTACAAATGGAAGTGGTACAGGCAAAGGGGCCGATAACGAATAGCTGCAGATGGAGATGGGGTTAGCTCTTAAAATGATATGTGACGATCAGACTGAGAGAATCCAGGCTGGGGGAAAATCAGCTAATCCATATGAAAGTAACATCTTACCTGCACACACTGTGACGTGGTTTAGATATGCCCATTACTGTTTTATAGGATCAGATGTTAGAATATTATTTTAATCATTTTCATGCTAGGATGTAAGTATGTAAGGACATGATCACCATGACAGTTCCCACCTAGCATCCATAAGACTAGGCTGTCCAAACATTGCCCAACTTGGAGGCTGTCACAGGGATTTCCTGGGAATCCAGAGGCCTATCCAGCTGCACACAAGGTGCAGTCCATGAAGAGTACAGGTCCCAGTTTATGATGCTCCATTTTGATGCATACTAGAGAGAGGTATGGCCTGAACAAAGGTCTTCAACCAAAGGATTCCCAAGTCCTAATCTCAGTTCTGACACAAGCTTTCTCTGTGACCTTAGGCAAATCTCTTAAACCTCTCTGCCTTGCTTTCTGCATTTACAAAATGGGGCTAATCTTATATCACGCAGAATAGAACTATATTAAATTCCATGTTCTCACTGAGTAGAATCTCAAAATTTGGTATGCTCATTTATTATCCCAGTACAGTATTGACCTTTCCATCAGAGGTCACCTAGGGGTCAGACTTTCATAGTGGATTTCAATAGCTCAAATGCCCTTTTGAGCTACAGTCTTGAAATTTGGTTCACTCATTTTTTTATGGATCACTGATTAGAGGAAAAAGTTTTTTGTTTTGTTTTTAAAAGATACTTTTTTATTATAGGTCCCCAAAAGGTCAGTCTAACAATTAACAAAAGCTACATTTATTTACTCCGGGTGATAGTTATGTTGGGTGTGAAGTTTCCAATATGGAGAATGCATTCACATGAGTCATTAGTTCTATTTCAGTCAAGAAAATTGTCAAAGGAAACAAGTCTGCCACAGGCCAAATGCAAATAGTCAAATCTAAGCAGAATGGGGGTTGCTACCAGAATAGTCTAAGACCAAACAGAAGATGGTTGTTGCATTAATAAATATTTTTCAAACACCTACAAGTACTCTAGGTGCCTCATAGAAAAAAGCCCAGGGTCAATCTCTACTGAGAAGAAATTAAGCACTCTCAAGTGAAGGCCACGCACATACAAAAAGAGGTGGAGAGGAAAGAGGCATAGGCGCCGACTTTGCGGGTGCTCCGGTGCTGGAGCACCCACAGGGAAAAATTGGTGGGTGCAGAGCACCCACCGGCAGCTTCCTCACCCCACCCCTGCCCCAGCTCACCTCCATTCTGCCTCCGCCTCCTTCCCTGAGCATGCCGCCACCTCCTGCTTCTCTCCCCTCCCTCCAAGGCTTGCCGCCAAACAGCTGTTTCCCATGGCAAGCCTGGAGGAAGGGGGAGAAGCGGAGCAGTGGTGGCGTGCTCAGGGGAGGAGGCGGAGTGGAGGTGAGCTGGGGCAGGGAGTGGTTCCACTGCCCCCCACCCCGAGGGTTAGTTCCTGCGGCCCTCCCCGTGCCCCAGCTCACCTCCGCTCCACCTCCTCCCCTGAGCGCGCCGCCGCTCTGCTTCTCCCCCCTCCCTCCCACGCTTGCACACAGCAAGCCTGGGAGGAAGGGGGAGGAGAGGAAATGCGGCGTATCCGGGGGAGGAGGCGGGACCGGGGATTTGGGGAAGGGGTTGGAATGGGGGCAGGGAAGGGGCGGAGGGGCACGAGCACCCACTGGCGCCGGGTAAAGTCAGCGCCTATGGAAAGAGGGGGGACAATGGTAAGATCCCAGTGACTTGGTGCAGTTGTGTTTAAAATTTCTTGTTCTCCTCCTTCACATCTCACTGGCTTCATGGCAGAAATTAGTGTTTAGGAGGGATAGGAATGAATTAAGAGAACAAGCCTGAAGAGGGCATTCCAAGCATACAGGACAGTATGGAAGGAGGCATGAAGACTCCTGTGAGGAAGAAGAGAAGATGAAAGGAGTATGGAGGCAGGCAGGGCCGGCTCCAGGCACCAACTTTCCAAGCTGATGCTTGAGGCGGCATCGAGAATGGGGCAGCAGTCCGAGCCCCATGGCGGCAATTCGGTGGCAGGTCCACCGCTCTTCCTGCCACCGAATTGCCACCGCGGGACTCGGACTGCTGCCCCATTCTCGCCTGCTGTGGCAGCAGGTCCACCGCTCTTACCTTGCCCCCGCAGGCCCCGCAACATCGCCCGGTGTCGGGAGCGGGGCCCTGCAATGTCGCCCAGCATCGGGGGCGGGGTCCCGCAACGCTGCCTGGCGTCGGGGGCGGGGCCGCGGTAACTGCTTGGGGCGGCAGAATTGCCAGAGCTGCCCCTGGAGACAGGTGTTATTTGTGGAGGGGCAAGGGGAGTGTGAATGGAACTTAGGTCAGAGGTATAGGGCCTTGAACAGAGTTATTGCACAATATACAGGCCAGGCCTTGAAGGCATGATCAGGATCCACCAGAAAACATTCCACACCTGGCATAAATCTACTACAAGATGTTTTTCAATTAGATGGAGCTACCTATATGTTCAGTTCACCAACAACCCTCCTCCCACTGAACTGACCTGATACTCATATTCCATTGTATGGCTAATGTGCCCTTTCCATTCCCTTTGGCTGTCAGCTCAGTCATAGCCACAAGGTGTTGCTCCATTTTCATATCCTTGCTATGGCTCTATGGATCAGAAGTCAAGTGCTATAGACAGTTCTAGATCATGGTGATGGAAAAGAGCTGTGTTGCATTGCTGCATCGCTTCTACATGACAAGTTCTCCTTTGGCCACTTCTGAAGCAACTGCAGACTCCACCCTCTACCACAGCTGTAAGAAACCTTTCTTCCACCAAAAACAAATGCAGAACAAGCCACTTAAGTCAAGCAGCCCCCTGCTGTGGTAGCTTTAGTGGAGGCAGAAGAGGTGAAGGATTTTTGCTGTTTACATTATGAGTATTTGGTGTTTTTCCCCATTGCACAAATAAAATTCAGAACCACAGACTTGCTGAGCTTTCACCATCAAGGTGCTTATACAACACTCCATCAGTGTAACACCTGAGTACTTCACCTCCTATGGGGAAGCAGCATTGTTTAGTGGCATTGAACAGAGAGTCAGGAGACCCAGGTTCTAACCCTATTTCCAGGAGGAGGATTATATATATCATGGAAAGTGATGAGCTTCTCTTGGAAAAAAAAAACAAAACAGGTCTCTCTAGGAAGACAGTGCCGTGGGCATTTAAATGTTATTTTACTGTTTCTCTGTGAAAAATGATTTGTATTAATGAGGGAGTGCTTTTATTCAGGTTTAGCTAGTAGAGGTAAATATCGGAGCCAGAATAAACAGGAGATCCTGGACTCAAACTCCAGTGCTGCCTCTGGAACCTTCTCAGAATAACTGTTTGGGGCAGGGATGGTGTCCTTTATGTGTGTACCCACCTCCCAGCATAGGCCTCATTATGCAGAATCAGACCAGTGGCCCTCCTAGGTCAGTGTCCTGACTCTGATAGCAGCCAGCACCAGATGGTTCAGAGGAAGGTGCAAGAATCCCTGCAGCCAGGAGCCAGTTAATGAGATAATTTATCCCCAGAGGAATTTTTCTTTGACCCTCCAATACTTAGTGATCATTATTTGCCTTGAAGAGTGAAGGTTTCCATAACCCTCTTGTTTTAAAAAATATTTATACTTATTTGTTTGGATATTCTCATTATCTATAGAAATGTCCAATCCTCCTCAGAATCCTGCTGAGATCTTGGCCTCAGTCTGGAGTAGAACCTCGGGGTGCTACTGCAATACAAACAAACCACTGAGGTTTTAGAACATAAGAATGGCCATACTGGATCAGACCAATGATCCATCTAGCCCAATATCCTGTCTTCTTACAATAGCTAATGCCAAGTGCTTCAGAGGGAATAGAACAGGGCAATTTATTGAGTGATCCAACCCGTCATTCAGTTCCAGCTTCTGCCAGTTGGAAATTTAGGGACACCTGGAGCATGGGGTTGTGTCCCTGACCATCTTAGCTAATAGTCATTGATGGACCTATCCTAATTTTTTTTAACCCAGTTATACTTTTGGCCTTCATAACATCCGATGGCAACGAGTTCTACAGGTTGAGTGTGTTGTGTGAAAACGTACTTCCTTATGTTTATTTTAAACCTGCCGCCTATTAATTTCATCAGGTGACCCCTAGTTCTTGTACTATGTGAAGAGGTAAATAACACTTCCTTATTGACTTTTTCCATACCATTTATGATTCTAAAATAATCCCCCATAGTTGTCTCTTTTCTAAAATGAACAGTCCCAGTCTTTTTAATCTCTAATTGTATGGAAGATGTTCCAGACCCGTAATCATTTTTATTATCCTTCTCTCTACCTTTCCAAATTCTAAAATATCTTTTTTGGAGGGGGGGGGGCACGGGGAGGGCTAGAACTGCATGGAGTATTCGAGGTAGAGGCATACTACAGATTTATATAGTAGCATTTTGATATTTTTGGTTATTATCTATCCCTTTCCTAATGTCTCTTAACATTCTGTTAGCTTGATTGACTGCCACTGCACATTGAGGAGATGTTTTCAGAGAACTATCTACAATCCATTTCTTGCTAATTTAAACCCCATCGTTTTGTATGTGTAGTTGGGATTATGTTTTCCAACGTGCATTACTTTGCATTTATCAACATAGAATTTCATCTGCCATTTTGTTACCATGTCACCCAGTTTAGTAAGAATCCTTTGTAACGCTTCACAGTCAGCTTCGAACGTAACTATCTTGAGTAGTTTTGTATCATCTGCAAATTTTGCCACCTCATTGTTCACCCCCTTTTCCAGTTCATATATGATTAAGTTGAACAGCACTGGTTGCAGTACAGATCCTTGGGGACCCCTCTATTTACCTTTTGCCATAGTGAAAACTGACTATTTATTCCAGCCCTTTGTTTCCTATCTTTTAAGCGGTTACCGATCCATGAGAGGACCTTCCCTCTTATCCCATGACTGCTTACTTTGCTTAAGAGTCTTTCGTGAGGGATCTTGTCAACGGCTTTCTGAAAGTCCAAGTATACTACATCTAGTGGATTAACCTTGTTCACATGCTTGTTGATACCCTCGAAGAATTCTAACAAATTGCTGAGGCAATTTTACAAAAGCCCCAACATCTTCCTCGACATACTGTGTTTATCTGTATGTCTGATAATTCTGTTCTTTACTACAGTTTCAACCAATTTGCCTGATACTGAAATTAAGCTTACTGGCCTGTAATTGTCAGGATCACCTCTGGAGCCTTAAACAAACAAACAAACAAACAAGTTACATTAACTACCCTCCCGTCATCAGTACAGAGGGTGATTTAAGCAATAGGTCACATACCACAGTTGTTAGTTCTTGTAGTTTCATATCTGAGCTCCTTCAGAACTCTTGGGTGATTAACACCTGGCCTTAGTGACTTATTACTGTTACATTTATCAATTAGTTCCAAAACATCCTCGATTGAGAGCTCAATTTGGGATAGTTCCTCAGATTTGTCACCTAAAAAGAATGGCTTGGCTGTGGGGGATTTCCCCCATATCCTCTGCAGTGAAGACTGATGCAAAAAATTCATTTAACTTCTCTGCTACAGCCTTTGTTTGTCTTTTAAAATTAGATCTCGAATACCAAAGCAAGAGAGCTTGAAAAGCGTGACCAGAAAGGCCAGGATTTCTAGGGAGAAGGCTTGAGACTCTCAAAATCCAAAGATACTGGCCTCTTTGGCCTAATAATGATGATCACTAGAGCCTTCATCGTTTTACACTATTGACCAGATTAACTGCTAAAGAAGCACTCAAATCCATAAATCGGTAGGAGATGGAGTCTTTCACCAATTCACAGATATCAGATTTTTAGGGAGAAATCCTGCTTCGCTCCATTCATAAAATGTTACTATGAAAATACTGTGAGTAGATTATGGGTTGGCACAGAAAGTATTCATACAGATCTAGTTTATTTTCACATATGGGGAACAAGAAAAAAGGATGCCACAAATCTTCATTGCTCACCACTCCAAAGCACAGGTTCAAATACTGAGCAGCTTCACTGTGTATCCTGCAAATGATTTAATACGTTTTTAGACTCTGAAAAATCAGAACTTTTAAAAAAGTCACTTGTAAAAGTTGAAGAGCCACCACTATAGCTTAGAATTCAAAGAAGTCTGATCCAGAGTAATAAGGGATCAAGGGGTGAAATTAGCCTCCACTTACTTTGAGCCTGCCTGAACAGTCCTTTAAATTCTGAAAAGTGACTTTGCAAAAACCAGTATATATTTGGTCTCTGTTTATTTATTGGCTCTGTTAGTCCACATCCAATGTGCTCAGTTTATGATTAAAGACAGTTTATCTAACTGCCAGCCATGCAAGCTTGCCTAGAATCCAGGCACCAAGCTAGGTTCTGTCCATGATCTTACCCATCGGCAACAATAAAGATTCTGCAGTCAAAACACAGTTAACAATACTGTTGGTGTGTGAGTCAGAATAGAATCCAGGCTCATTCCTGCAGTTGCACTGGTTCTGTGGGGCTCACTGGAGTAAAAAGCAGTAAGTCGGTCTTTAGTCCGCAATGTCAGGAGAAGTTACCCTGATATGTGCAGGGAGCAGGTCTGTCAAAGAAAAAGGATTCAGTTTAGAGAGTCACTTTTGCTGTTCTCTATGGGTGAGAGGGGAGTTTAGTCTCCATACATCTAAACTTTCAGACGGCAAATCACAACTGAAGCATCCAGTTACATAACAGTCCATTCAGTCCTGGTGCTCTTTGCCAAGACTACTTTCGAGGGGGCCCGTTAGTGCCAATTGTGATGGTATTTTTTCTGATCCAGACACTATTCACTAGGACAGGACTGAGGCCCATCAAATTCTTTTCAGAGAGGCCAAATAGCCATCACAGGATAATTCCCAAGCCGTAACTGGGTTGGATGTATACCAGCATCTTAAAAGTTAAAGATGTGAGGGGAAGCCAAGTGTCTGGAAGGAACAAATCCCTGCCCCAACAATATATTTAACAAAAAGCAAAAAATGTATCCTCGGAAATAGAATGCAGCAAGTAATAGAGATCCCACTCTGAACCCCTTTTGGTCTTCACTGGTTAGTGGCCCTCACCCAGCTGAACCTGTTCAGGAGAGCTGGCTTTATATCTAAAATAAATATCCCACAGAGTGCCCAGACACCACCACGATGAGTGCAGTAAAAGAACCTTGACAAGGTAGAAAATGCAATAGGCCTCGCTACCTTAAAGGTGCAGTCCTGAATTTCACTTCTGCATATGAAATCACCCTACCATGACAACAGACAGTTTTCACCATCCACCCCCACGTAAAAGCAATGGGTAAAAGAAGAGGTATCTGGGCACAGAAGCACACTCCGTCCAGGCAAGCTTTAGCACTCATTACAGAACACAGTTAACACAAACCAACCAACTCATAACAAGGGTAGGGTGATTGTCCTGATTTTATAGGGACGGTCCCAATTTTGCGGTCTTTTTCTTATATAGGTTCCCATTGCCCCTCCCACCCCATCCCGATTTTTCACATTTGCTGTCTGGTCACCCTAAGCAAGGGCCCCAAATAAACCCTTCCCTGTGGCAGTGCTAGTAAGCCCCAAATAAGGAGAAGATCTTCAGGGATTTAGGAAAACAGAGGGCAGCACAGCTGTGATGAGTGTGTTGGTGCTCAGGCAGCAGATGAATATCTAATTATCCCTAGAAGGTAACTTCTCCTCACTCTCACATGCTTAGCCAGGGACCCCATTACCAACATCCGGAGCCATCCACACATCCCCTATGGGCCAAATGACAGGAATTTGAGAAAAGCCTTAGTCAGGGGAGGCTCCCAGCAGACTCTGTCCTACTACAGTAGATGCATTATCTTCCTTGTCCCCCTGAAAATTACTTTGTACAAACACTGGACAGTATACAGTATAGCACTTAGCAGCTGTGGCTAGGCCACTCCTCTCATTCACTCCAGCCTCAGCACAGACCAGCAAGAAGAGGCTGTTGCTACCTTGAGCCAGGATGGCTTAAAACTGGCGACATGGGCCAGTGGGAGCTGGATGGTCTGAGAAAGGCTTTTAAAAAGTTACTGCTATTAAATCAGCACTAATACCATTAAACCAGGAAGAGAGGAAGGGCAAAGGGCAAGGAAGGGTCACAAGGCCAGTGACCCCCCCAGGTTCCAACTGGCCAGCCTTTGTTGTGATAGGGGATGACTGTCAAGGAGCCGTGCTGAAAGCCACAGCAGCAAGAGCTATGAGGCCCTCAGCTCCTCAGCGATGAGCCACATCTGTGGGGTGCACAGGACTGCAGCAGGGTCTCCCTTTAGTACAAACCCACTAAGAAATGGTCACAAGAAGGTGGTGCACACAGTATTTCAATGAAGGTGGCTTGCTGTCACAACCAGTAGCTCATACAACAACGGATTTTGCTCATTTGCTCACTTGATTACCTGTTAGGTTCACTCCCTCTGGGGAACCTGGCATTGGCCACTGTCGGCAGACAGGATACTTTGGTCTGACCTAGTATGGCCGTTCCTATGTTCATTCACAGGCTTTTCCATGGTGCAAGCATCTCACATACAGTAATTTATTTTCCCCACCTCACAAGGGTGTTTTGGGATGGTATCCCTCCCTATTTTGCAGATGGGGCAGTGAGGCAAGAAAGTGACTTGCCCAGGGTCACAGCAAGTCTGTGTCAGTCAGGAATATAACCCAGGAATCCCCATTGACAGTTCCTGCTCTAACTACTTGATCATACTGCCAAGGCCATGTTTCACCGACTTCCTGAAACACGTGCAGGCTGGTCTGCACACAGCTTGTGATCAAGTCTGCCCTGTAACTTCATATGCAATCAGACACTCCTCCTCTACTGGAAAGTGAGGTATTTTTTTCTGTACCCATGTTCTCAGGGACAGAGCAGGCCCTTCCTCTCCACTCCTCACCCTCATTCTCCAGCAGCTCCACAGGCAGCTTTTCCCCCATTCCCAAAGAAGGCCTCTGGCCTTACTTCTGCTGGAGGCTTCCCATCCCTCCCCTCACATCCTCCCCTCCTCTCTGCTCCAGCTCTCTCCCCACCTTTCAGAGTTATCTATCTCGGTCACTGCTCATACGAAGTCTCTGGACACCCCTAATCTGTTCCTGCCCCTGCATTCTTTCCTTCCCAAGGAGTGGGGCAGGGAAACTGCTGCTTGAACCTCCAGGCCAGCTGAGACTGCCTGAGCACACTCCCTGACCTAGGGTTCCCCCTCTCAGTACACTCACTTCACTCTGAGCAGCTGGCAGTGCCCAGCTGGGGGAAAGACATCTACAGCAGAGGGTAGAAGGCAGGTAGCTAAGAAAAGCCAGAGACTCAGGCCTGCACTACACCTAAAACCTAGGTTGACCTACCTACATTGCTCAGTGGTGTGCAAAATTTCCCCACACTGTAGATGTAGCTAGATCGACAGACAGATTCTTCTTCACCCACCTCTCAAAGGGATGGATTTACAACAGCGACAGAAAAATCCCTTCCATCACTGTAGCAAATGTCTATCCTACAGTGGCATGGGTGCGGCGCTGCAGCTGTGTTGTTTATAGTGTAGACATAGCCTCTGTGAGAAGGCCAGCGAGCTAGAGAATAGGATGGAGATACAGGAGGCACTGGCCAAAACCCAGAGGGTGGGCAGGCCTGAGATATAAGGAATACTGTTAGCAGAAACATTCTTTGTCATTGCTCTTTCACATCCAGAGCCAGTGATCAGCAAACTGACCACCGCTATAGATCTGCAAGCTGTTTGTAACACAGCATGTACCTTACACACAGTCTTCACATGGAGGACAAGGATAAGGTGACCAGACAGCAAGTGTGAAAAATCGGGACAGGGGGTGGAGGGTAATAGGAGCCTGTATAAGAAAAAGACCCCAAAAATCGGGACTGTCCCTATAAAATCAGGACATCTGGTCACCCTAGTGTGGTGTTTAGATGCTGCTTGTAATTATTAGGACTGGGAGCACTGGCTGTCGGGAGTCTGAAAGGACAGGAATCAGAAAGGAGGGGGGAAGTGGAGGAGGCAGAGTGAGAGCTACCCAGGGTCCAGCAGCAGCTTGGTAAAGAGGTTTCCACTTTAAAAATAAAGACCTGTTGAAGTTTTTTGGTACCTTGCCTGGTTGATACAACGCCTAGACAAGGACAATACCCAGTCAGCAGGGATTCTGTCCACATGCTGCAGCATACCTCAGCAAGTAGGCTGCACAAGAGCCTGGATGCCTAGAATGTGCAGCTTGGAAAGTCTCTTCCCATTATGTGCTAGCTAGACAATCTGGTCTTCTACCAACCAAGCAGCCTGCCCTTGAGAGAAACTAAACTGGTTTATAAACAAAAGTGAAGGGAAAAAATACAGAGCCAGAGAACTGAGATGGGATTTAACACCTGAAGCTTTGCAAACCTTCATCAGAGTATAGAGCAGAGATCTGGGAGCTGCTAAACCAGCGTGCCCTTGAGCAATTGCTTCCCCTTTTCTGTCTCTCAGGGTCTTGGGGATTTAGGATTCTGAGGCACCTCACAGAAGAGCAGCAAGGCTTAAATCAAGGCAATTTATAAAGTGCTTTGGGATCCTCTGAGGGAAAGCACTCTATAACTGCAGAGTATTGATAGCAGGGGCTTGAGTCTTCCACAGCAGCAGAGTTTGTCACACAATTCACCCCCTTGCTGCAGAATTGTGCTCCGGAATCCAACCTTCCATTAAAAAAATTATTTCTAGCTCTTATGCTTGTGGAGAAAACCTCAAAAACATGAAGTCAGCACATCGTCATCTGCCTGCCTCTCCAGAGAGAACATGAAACAAACAATCGCTTAGACAGTTGTGGCCTGCCCCATTCATCTCAGTCAAAGCCTTGGGGGTTATGCAATTCTGTGGCATTGTCCCCCAGGATGTCATGGATTGCAGTGATTGTGCCACAGATTCACTATTTTGCTACAGCCAGGTGCCGGACATTTTGTTTTGCATCGGTCACCCTGCCCTGCTGGGACCTTTTGCTCTGCAGCTCTCCTCACAAGGGGTATTAACTGGATTACAAGGTATGCCCCCTGTATTGTTCCATGGAGCTAGGAAGCAGAAGGTTGGGGAGCAAGAGCTCCAGGCCAGCTTGCAGCCAGAGAGAAGAGGAGACAATGCAGGTCATCTGAGCTGCTGTACTGTTCTCCAGGCTGCCAAAGCCCTGAAAACCAGGGAAATAAGCTGTGGAAACCAGCTATGAGCTTATCCCTTTGCCTGACACATATGCAGAGAAGGAGGTTCTGAGCTGGGTTGTCTAGACAACATAATGGGAGCCAAAACCTGGGTGTGGAGTCAGGGGGCAAAAACAAAACAAAAAACCCACCAAAACCCATTAATCCTTGAAAATCATCAATAAGTTTTATGACAAGGAGTATTTTCAACTCTGAGGTACAGCTGCACATGTGGAAATGGGAACAAAGGTTTTTCACAGCAACAGGATAAGTTAATGTTGCAGCAGAATGTAGGAATTGCCGTTTCAGAATCTGGTCCCATCGTGCTGCAGGGTATACAAGACCTGTCTTATTACACAGGCCTCTTGTAGCCTCTCCTCTAGTTTGGAAGATGGAATCCATGTTGTTTCTGGGTTCCTACTTCATTCACAAGGTCGAAGAGTAGAGACTCCATCCAAACATCCCCCACTCCAACTCCCACTTGCAGCTCGTTCAATAGCTACCACCACTCAGCAATTTATTCTGCCTCACCAGCTGTTGTGGGCTTAGCTCTTCTCACCAGGCAGAATAAAAGCTCCTCTCCTTAGTGACCCAATAGCCTTTATTGGGATTGAATTAGCACACATTTTATTTAAAAACACATTATTTTCAAAACCTTATTGTATTTGTAATACTATGTGTTCTGGGGGGCACAGACATTAACTCTGCAGAAAACATTCAGTCTGAGCAGAAAAAAGTGCTAGAAAAACATTGATTTAAGATGTTATGTGCAGACAGTTTACACAGCACCTAATATGTGCTGCAATATGCGTAAGTTTATGAATGGAGGATCCTATGCAACCTATTTGCATGGAGTGGCTGTTTTACTCCATGGAAAGCATTGCTCTTTGCTACTCATGAGGTTTTGTTTTCCTCCTCCAGATTTCAGACTAATGATTTTTAATCATGGCACTGAAAGGTGATGGTGCACAAGGACTCATCATAGGGCAGGAGACTGGGGTATCTTGAAAGGAAACCGTGCATTTTGACATGCATATGTCAAATATGTCAATATGACGGTGTATATATCATTTTGACAATGACAGATATTACTGACCAACAGTAGCTCTGTACTCATTGGTTTGATTATAGAAGGTTTGTTGCGGACAATCTAGTTTCTCTCCTAGCAGGTAAGTAACCAAAAGGCAGACATCACACCTTCAAATAAAAGGTGGGCTTCATTATATCAAGGCAAAGCTGCACAGAATACAAAGATTATGCAATAACTGGGTACAGATTGGAACTAACCACACAATGGTAGGTGCCAAGAACCCATGCCTTGGCCATTACAGCTGCTGCTGGTAGTTTATGGAGACACTTCCATCCTTAGCCAGCACCTATCTTTAATGTGCCCATTGCCAAGAATTCTAACCACCAATAGGGAGTAATTAGTGACAGAGGAGATACACATTTTACACAGTCCTCCTATTTGGAATCCAATTACACTCCCAACATGATATCATAGCAGTAAAATATCTATTGAGAGTGTGAATTGCACAGCACAAGACATTGTCTTCTTCCATCACACCTCCCAAAGCCGAGAACCCAATGGCTCTCCTTCATAAGTGACCTCCTGAGTGCAGCATAATGGAATGCTATGGCTGGAAATGTGATGCTTTGGTGCCCCCACGTGGTTAAAGGCTTAAAGAGCAGGTTCTGTTCTCTCTAGGCCTAACACAGCAGACCCTTTTGGCCCCTAGCCTTGCATATTATAGCAACTTATTTACTGGCCCAGTTGGAAAGTGTCACATTCTTTACAGCTGCTGGTCTGCTTTTTCCTGAAGGAGCAATACACAGCTGCAAACTTACTCTACACTTCCAAAGACAGACAGTGAGAGTGAAAGTGGCAATAAACATGTTCCCCTACTGTTTTATGTAAAAGACACCTCTCTCTCTCTCTCTCTGGTCTTTCAATAGCCTCCATCACTGTCAACTCAAATCACCATAATATCTCATCACGCAGAGGGAGGTGGGAATTCCTGGTTCACATAATTTCAGAGCTCACATTCTCAAGTGAATATTTGTGCTGGTGAAGTCTGATTGGAATTTAAGTTCTGGCATCAAACTATTTCCATCTTACCAGTACGAAATGGTTCAAAGTTATGTGGAAATGTGAAAAGATGGGGGATGTCCTTATTCGTTCCATGAGTTATAATGAAGGTTTGAAAGGTTGCCCTTCACTCCTCAAGAAAAACAAAGTGTGGGTGGATTTTGCTTTTTCTTCATTACATTGTAATTCAGGTTTCATCTACTCTGGAAGATTCTCTGGAGGACTAGAGAACTACCAGGGTTAGGATAGATATACCAAAGAAATGAAACCTGAGAAGGTGAAACGAGAAGTGTTTTTTATTTAAGTTGTTTAAATCTGTTTTGTTTGGTAACACACTTGGGAGAAAAGGATTAAATTTTTCTGTCTTTTCAATGAAAGGGAGAGAAAACTCTCAGTCCACATTGTCGCACTCCCCGTCAGTACCCACCCTGGGCCAGGGAAGCTAGTGATCCAACCAGTGGACCAAATTCTGTGATGAATCCTGGTCATGTGCCACCCGAGGCATGTTGCGCATATGCTAAGAAGAATTATCCAGGGAATCCTTCTGCAAAAGCCATGGCAAACAAGACTTGATGTTCATGGTATTTCTAGTGGTGGGAAAAGAAAGAAGGATTTTTGTGGGTGGGAGGAGAAAACACTTCAGGCATTTATTCGTCATAAGGAAATGCAAGTGTGTACAAGTCTAATTTCCTTGAAACCCATTGTTAAACTCGAATCTGAAAAAGGGTGTAGGGAAAACAGCACATTAGTGAAATTCATAAAAGATGCTAAATTGTAAAGAACTGAAAACTAACTGAGATGATCCAACAGGACTTAGAAAGATTAAGAGCAGTGGGCAGGAAATAAAGGAAGGAAAAAATCAACAGTAACCAATGTTCAGTGGGAGAAAGAAGCCGGTAATCAGTAATGCTGACACCTCTGGGCAAGAGTGGACAAAGATGTGAAGTTAGATGCAAGTTTGCAGTACAGCAGAGTGACCAAAAAGCAATGAAGTTTGGGGTTGCCTGGCTGAGGAGGCATCACATCATAGAGCAGGGAGGTGGTAAGTCCTCTCTCCATATCTCTGGTGGGACTACACTTGGCATAGCAAACTCACTTCTGGGCATTTCAGCAAAGGGTGGAATTGAGGGAAGAGCTACAAAAATGGTTGAAGAGCTTGGTGGGACTAATTTAGGAGGAAAGATTAAAAAAGCTAAATCTGGTTGGCTGGACTATGATGACTAATGGGGAACATGGTAGATCTAGTAGTCAAGAGGGGAGGAATGAAGGGCAGTGCAAGCAGGTAAAGCTAGGAGGAACGAGGTGAAATTAAGCAATGGAAAACTTACGCTGCATATTAGGAAAAACTTCCTAGCAATGAGATCTAGGATGTGAAATGGTCTCCCCAGGGTGTGAAATAATTTCACAAAGGTGAGAAACCACACAAACACTGGAAAAAGCAATGGTGAGACAAAGAGACTTGAGGGAACAATCCTGCACCCGAGTTGGGTTATTGGATGGACTATCTAAGCGATAAAATTTGCGAGCGCGCCTAAGTGTCTTGGGAGCCTAAATCCCCTTTTCCAGAGTGACTTAGAGCCATATTTACAATGGTATCTAGGCATGTAAAGATGGAGGTAAACACCTACTGCGGTTTTATACAATGCCTAAATATCTTCGAAAAATCTGGTGTTTAGGCCCAAGGAAGCCACAGGCCTGGCCTACACTTAAAAATTAGGTCAACATAGCTATGGAGCTCAGGGATGTGAAAAATCCACACCACTTAGGCTTGGTCCACACTAATCCCCCAGTTCGAACTAAGATACGCAACTTCAGCTACGTGAATAACCTAGACCTAATTACCGTTGCTTGAGGAGGGGTGTTCCTACATTGATGGAAAAGCCCCTTCTATCACTGCAGACTACAATTACATCACGGGGTTATGCTGACATCACTATGGCACCACAGCTGTGCTGCTGTAGACCTGGTAGTGTAGACATGGCCTAAGTCTCATTGAAAGTCAATGTGACTTAGGCACTTGGGTATGTTTTTCAAGAGTACCTAAGACCTAGTCTTTCTTCCATCGCTTGGACACCATTACAGAGCAAGACACTGTGTGATGCTCGGTCCAACAGACATGCATATAGAGCAGTTGCATACAGCACAAAAGTATAAAACCCAAAAGGTAGGCATCTAGTATCATTTGTGTGCCCCACCCTTCCCTGGCAGGAAATGGGGGCAGGGCTTTTATCATCTTCACAGATGTGTATGAACTAGCCCAGTGACAGTTTCCTTAGGGCTGGGTTGAACCAGTAAGAGAATCCAATCCTGCTCCTGTCCCTGCCGCCTTTAGAACACTAGGATGAGTACAGCGGGAGCTAACTGTACCCAGAACAAAGTTTGCAGGGGTGGCTGCATGAGATCAGGAGTTCATGTCTCGGGTTCCAAAGGAGTCAGAATAAGACATACCCCTTTGCATAGCCCTTCCCTCAGAATCAGTTCAGCTGGTGATTCTTCTTCCTCCCTTAGGTGTCTCCTGCTGAGGAAGGAGCAAGACCTGTCAAGGGAGATGCAGAGAAAGTGCCCTTTCCAGAACACTGCTGATGCTTTTCATTCTTGTGTTTGTTATCTAGGTATCATCACGATCGGTGCACTAGAAACATGATGATAAAAGCCCTGCCCCCATCTTCTTCACAGACGTGCACATTTGGTTGTTTCCTCTGACATGGAAAGCAGCCCAGTGCAGCTCCTCTACCTGGGTGTTCACAGCACATGTACCACTGGGTACCAGAGTTCATGAATCCCAATCCTGGATCACAAACCCCAGAAATACACACACAGTTTTATACTAAACAGGTTTCCTGAGCCTACTTCTCATGCTCCATGGGGAACAGAAGCAGGACTCACTTGGCAAAACAGCTGGAGAATGATCAGTCAGGAGCTTCTAACTTTCAGCAATATTATGAAGTTTAAATGTCTGATTGTTTTAAATCTAATGCACAAACTTAAGCCAATCAGAATATACAAGCCCAGTGCACATGATAGCTGGAATCTCTAACATCTTCCTTTCTCACCAGTCCTTTCAACCCACACCCTGAGACCAGCTTCATGTTACACCAAGGGACCTCAAGCTCCCACAGTACAGAAACGTTTTACAGTGATTACCTCTTGATACCCTCCTTCCCATGTGGCATTGCCCTATTCTTCATCACTAAACATCCCTGCAGGAACTATAGCAACTCCTCACACAGAATACTCACATTAGGAAACGAGTGTACCTCAAGCTTCTTTTTAAACAGGAAGTTTACTAGGAGGAAAAAGATTTGGTGTCATAGGACCATCCAGCTCTCTGCAGACCACCAGCAAGTGCTCCACAGAACACTGTTTATTACATACTGTCTTACACAAGCTAAATAGCCATGCCCAGAGAAGCACTACAGAATGGGAGTGGTCATCCAACTTTCCTTCCCTTGGGCGGGGGCTCTCCTTATTGTTCAGTGTTGTTAGTCTGTTACCAGACCTGGTACATCCAAAGCAATGGTGGTGCCAGCTTCTCCACACCAACCTGCCCCAAAAGGGCCCACTCCAGAGAGAGAGAAGGTTAGTCCCTGTGTTAACTCAGTGGTTGGCCATCTCTGCCAACAAGAACAGTTAGTGCCAGTTTTCGTGAGCACGAGAACACCTTTCCACTAAGACGTGAACTAAAACCCACCCCAACTAATGTCACACAGGCCACCACACAGTCAGATAGGAACAATTTAGTTACTAGTGACCTGGGCTGAATTTGAATCAAGGACCTTCCACTGAAAGGCTACATATCTTGTTACCATCCTCCTGAGCTAGCAGATAACCTTCCTCTATGAGAAACATCCCTTCAGTAGTAGAAGCATCCTTGTCCCCACAATCCAATTCCTCTGCCAAACAACAATGGCACTTTAACCAAGATAAGCCAGACAACAGTTTCACCACTTCTCGGGAGCTTGGGTAAGAACAGAATTCAGCTCTAGCTGGGGATTGCCTAGCAGCTCCGGAGCCCAGCTGGACAGCTGGTGGTGCAGATCCTCAAGCATATTATAAATGTTGCCACTCAGCAAGAAGACAAGGATTAGCGAGATCCATAAATTAGCATAAAAAATTAGTGAGCAAGACAGGAGGTCATCGATTACTGCTTAGTATATGCAGATTAGCAGAGCGGATTGGTGAAGACCAAGAGCCCATTTAAAAGGGAGGTCTCTGGTATGGGACCAAAATGGGAAGGCGTGAAGGGAATTTGTTTTGTCTTGGGTTCCTGTGATGCAGCTGTTATGAACAGCATCTCTCTTTTAATAACTTATGGTGCCAAGAGATGCTTTTCACCATATGGGCATGGACACTTACTATTCAGAATGGAAGGGAGCCAAATCTGTGCCAACACAGATTGGCTAAGGAAGACAAGTGTTGGACCACATTAACACACTGGCTCCTTAACATTCAGGCTTCTCAGAGTCACTTTTTGACTGTTGGCATCAAGGGAAAATTTTCATCAGACTCAGTTTTGCTCTTGATGGCTTGACCTAGAAACAGTGGTGGCAAGCTTTTCAGAAGGGAGAAAAGGGCAGGAAACTTTGCAAATAACCCCTACACCATCCAACAGCCACAGTCAGACCTTCCTGGAATGGAAGTAAAGTAGACAGAGATAATTAGAGCCCCAGCCAGAATGTGAAGGGTGAGCATTGGTTGAATCCTAGGAGAGTTACACTCTTCAGAGTGGTGTGAAATCAACACTGATTTTCTGGCATGAATTTGAGCCAGGGAGAAATCCACAGGCAAACCAAAGTTCTGCACAGTTATAAAAAAATAAAACAAACAAGAAATGTTGTCCTCTCCTCCTTTCCTCCTAGGCAAAAACCACAAATCTGACCAGGGACTGATTCTTCTGATCACTAGTTCAGCATAGAGGTTTACTAGTTTTTTAGCTCCACTACTGGAATTACCTTTAAAACTATACATCTCTGCCACTTGATTTTAGCACCAATCTTTCAGTCTGCTAGAGTTCAAGATTATTGTGCCATGTCATTTGAAAGCTGGTATTCTAGGCTTCCAGATAGTATAAAAATGGCTTCTCAGTGTTATTACTGATCACTAAAAATCTCATAATAATTCACAGAGGAAAAATATGGTGAATTAGATTTTTTTAAAAACCAAACAGATATGGTATTTTGCAAAGCACCAGACACCAAAGCACATCAAGAATATTTGTGTCATTCACTTCTAGACCTATCACATAAAAGGCAAGTGTTCCAACTGGTAAATAGCTTGGCATTTATTTCTAGCCCTGGAAGTTGACTAGATACTGAAGATCAAACTGTCAGATCTTCATTGGCCCCTGGGTCTAGCAGCATTATTTTAGCACCAGTTCAGGATTCAGTATCACAGATCTAGGATGCAAGAGTAGAAACATGTTCGGTCCCCTATTTGACCCAGGTGGAAATGCTGTTTTGCAGTGAAACATTACAACTTTTATGGCCAACTGACAGTTTTCTATTGGCAAAAATAGCTTATTTTTTCAATCACTCAAAGGACTGGCAGTGAAAAGAGTTTTGCTTTTCTTATGATCTCATGATTTTTAGGCGAGAGGAATGTGACTAGCAATTAAAATTATGCTATCAAAGCACTAAGAATGATGTTTGGAGAAAAAAATCCTAGTCACTTCTGTTGGTGTCTCAGAATGTCATTCTTCTCTGGCTCTCTCTGGTTAGATAAAGGGAGAAATCTTGACCCCATTGAAGTGAATACCAAAAGTCACATTGTCGTCAGTGGAGCCAAGATTTCACGCCAAATTCTCTAGGACAGGGACTGCATATTCCGTGTTTTATGCAGTGTCAAGCATGCTGTTGGCCCTAAATAATAGTAATAAAATTAATGTGTTTTCTTGTCTCAGAGCCATCAGAGAGAAGAAGTATGTGGGAGGGACAATACATAAAGAGTAGCTATTGTCTGTAACTGCTGAATTTAATGCCATTTTTTATACTAGCTCATGAACGCAAAATGTGTATCATCACTGGCTTGTGCCAGGCATAATGGTGTTCTCAACAGGCAGTTTCCATTTATGGAATTCACCCTCACTAAAATCAATAATGGGAAACCTGGGTGCTCAGCAACTCTGAAAAATCAGGCTACTTATTTAGGAGCCTTAATGCCTGACTTTAGGGACCCAAGTTTGAAAATTTTGGATCCAGTACTCAAAAGTGTGCTAGGCACTATTCAGACACAATATACATGCCCCAGACTGAGAAGCTTACAGTCTAAGGCTCTGATCCTGCTCAGCAATCTACAAGGACTAGTTTCTCCAGCCACATGATATCTTGTCTGGCATGATTTGTTGTTAAAACGTCTATATTAGTGGCTCATGGTTCCGTTACGCTCTATATATCAGACATCCATTATCCCCCAATCTGATCTATTTGTCTCCAATGTGAATCACGAGCTTCTTTGGATAGGAACCGCTTTGCTCCAGTTTATCCTGTTATGTGCACACTGATGATGTTCAAAAGGGAAAGAAAAAAAGTATTTACTTCAGTAATTTTACTAGTAATTTAAGTATTTAAGATAATTGTCGGGATCCCTCCTCTGTCCTTTTGAAGACCACACTCACTAGCTATTTTTGTAAAGTCCTCCTAACTTTTTATCCATACTTCTTTTTAGTTCCTTGTTCAAGATGGATTTTATATAGCAGTTCAGAAGCTCAATAGTTTTACAGTTCTCAACCAATTTCATCCTTCTCTTTTATTAATGTTCCCATTTCTTCCCGCTTGCTCCCACTATACTGTGAGAGCCTGTATTCTTCTTCACCCTTTCCACTACAATTATTGTACTTCATTCTGCAAGTTTACCTTTTCACTAGCGGTCTCGATTGTACATTCGTTTGGTCTCTGCCCATGCCCATTCTACCCTCAACACCTATTTTAAATTTCAACTTTGTGAGCAAGCCTTTGTTTGCCACTTTGTGTTCCCTGCATTCTGATTTCTATGTGGAAATCTGATCCGTTGCATCTTAATTTTGTTGTCCTTGAGGAGTCTCCAGCCTTGTACACAAGTGAATGTGAGTGCTTCCAACCATGGTGCCATGCTCACTCGTTTTCTCAATCCCCTATAGTGCTTTCTAGAAACCAATCCCTTTGTCTGTGTCAGGGACTCCCCTAGCTTTCAAGTGAAGCACCCATACATTGGGGTGCAACAAGAAAATCTTTGGTAGTTTTAGACCCATGGGCTTTGTCCTGTTGTAAACTAGAGGGAGTCTGCCCAAAAGATTTTGTTCATAATTTCTTAGAGGAAATAGCCATGCAACCAGATGCAACTCAAGAACAGAAATTGCAGGGAACAGTTAGACTTGCCACAAGGCCAGGAAGCTGTGACTATGGTCAGGTCTGTTAATATTTTACAGGCTGCTGTGCGGTCGTCCTCCTCCCACCCTGACTGATGTGCATTTGCTATTTCCCACAAGAGCAAGAGGCTCCCCTGGTGCTGTCATTTGGGCTCTCCAATGCATATACCCAACACTGGCTTCAACAAGAGAGCAGGGCATCACTCGTGTCCCTTATCCTAATGCAACAGGTTGGGCGAGATGAATCACTCCAGAAAACCTGCTTAGGACACACTCTGGCCATGGCCCCATGCTGGCATGATCTCTCTTTCCCCTGGCCTTCTGGGGAGCAAGGAAAGTACATTCAGCTAAGTCAGGTCACTGACCATTATTTATTCTTCCCCCAAACACAGAGTCAATAATTCTGATGGATTTAATCAATCTGTGAGCTCCCTCTTCTTGAATACAGCCTGGGACAGGCCAGTTTGTATTCCCGAAACACAACATCCCATGGGGGGCGGAAAAAAATCAATGGCTGTGACCTTTGTGACCTCTGCTGGGGACACTGCTTATTTGCATGCTGCATTTTAAATTTCATTAGGTAGTAAAGTTATTTGTTTAATAATATACAAAGACTAGTGGCTATTATGGGCTGGGTTTGCTTTTGTGAGTTTCCCTTGGGAAAGTTCAGGTTGGGCTGCCACATTCTTAATCATTACTCACATTCAGGCTCAATATTAATCATGTAGGGCTTTCTCTGGCTGGAGATCATATTTCTCCTTGATAATACCTTATATTTCTAGAGAGACTTAATGCTCTGTAAACTATGGAAAAACCACCCCCTCTAGGGAAGTAATTCACTCAGTAGAGCTCTTGGGGGCAGGGACCATCTCTTTGTTCTGTGTTTGAACAGCATCTAGTACCATGGGGTCCTGGTCCTGTGATAGCAGCACAAACAACAACAGCTTCCAACTCCTTGAGTTCTGGTTATTCTGTTGGGACTGGAGGAGGAGGAGGACTAGCTTCCCATCTTAGAACAATCAGGGCCGCAGTCTGAAACTATCTTTTATGACAAGGAGGAATTGAGAGTGGTAGGACAGCAAAGCAAAAGGATAGTAGGTCCTCATACACCACTGCCCCATAACTGCACAGCTTCCTCCTTCACACCCTGCTGCCATGGTCACGGTCTCTAATCACCCTGTCAGGAGCATTACACAGCACAGAGGGGGGTCTATACAGAGTGCTGACAAGCTCAAGTGGTGCGTGGAGGATGATGCCATGAAAAGAAGTCCTCCTCCAGTTCCCATCCTCAGCAGATCAGTTCCCCATTGAAGAGTCACAGTGCCATAAACCCATAGAGGAGGCTTCTGGTCTGTTCTGAACAAGTCTGGCTGCTTCTGACCCTATTAGGCATGGATACTAGAGAAGTTCAGGAATCAACACACCCAGTAACAGGAGCGACCTCTGCACTGGAACATGGTAGTTGTTTAACAGCTGTACAGCAACTACACAAAGTATGTTAAGGGAAAGTGAAAGAATCCTATTTCCAACTGAAGTTGCAAGAGGAATACAAAGGAGGCAGAATGCAATTACACAGATTGAAAATCTGCCCCCAAGTCTCTCTTCCATCAGTCCATCCAAAGAGTAGGGAATTGGACATTCACCCTGTTAAATGCTTGCAAGTTAGAAACACTTCCTAGTTAAATATTCTGGAATGTATTGCCCAGATTGTTCTCTTGTGGAAGAGGGGCAGGTACAGAAGCACTAAACCAACATCTTTTTCCATTAGGTTTTGCAGGAGCTTCATCATGTTCTCAGGCAGTAGTGGCAGTATTGTCTAGTGGTGAGAACCTCTACTGCCCATAACCCAGGAAATATTAGCATGTAACCATACATTTACTCATTTTCCAAAGTCTACTTCGTTGTGTGCTACATGTCAGGGAGCAGAAACCAACCTCTCTAGCCTCTTGGGCACAGAGAGTGGAAGTTTCAAGATTCCTTCCCATAAAGGAGCTCAGCATTGCAGTGTTATTACTAGGTTCACGCTGTAAGTAACCCCTGCCACCCCACCCCACCCCCAAAAAAACAACAAAACAAAAACCAACCAACCAAAAAACAAATAGGGCCTAGGAGCAGGAGCCTTTCCCTCCTAGATAACTGGTTCCATTCTGACCCAGGGTAGAAGACTAAATAGTTCAGAGGATTAGGAAGAGGATATGGTGTCTGCCACTTTTAGGTGACTGCTTCCCTTGCCCAAGCTGGTAATAACTGAATGTTATTGACATCTGACAGCTGCTTGGGAGCCCCTATATGAAATGAGTGGGCAGGTCTCAGACCTCTGTCCTTAAAGATACTGTGCTATCACACAGCCACCATCAAGATGACAGATTTCAAAAGACTGAATGAGCCATGGTGACTCAATTTCCCCCATCACCACTAGATGGTACCTCTTCTGCTCAGAGTTGAGGTACATTGACCAGGTGGTGTGAGGCACAGTAGGTAACTTCTCCGACCTTTCCCCATGCTGTAACTGTTTTGACAATAACCAGAGTATGCAGATTTCCAGATGGCTCATTCTGGCATCTCTTACCTGCAATCAATTTACTTTAAAAAGGGAAGAGAGAACACCTCACCCCACGACAAGCTGGAATACAGAAAAGCTGCTACAGTATTTTAAAAGTTTCACACTGTTGTTTAAGATCTCTGTGCGGGAATTAGCATTATTTCCACTGCCCTCATTGTGGAGGTCACCTGCCTGTTATCTTTTAATTAGCAGTACCTGATTAGGAGATCCGGAAGGTCACCCTAAGGAATAGGTTATTACCAGCAATCACAATGGTTGGCAAATTGGCAGAAGACATGTGACTAAATGTCCTCTCCCACCATCCCCATCCCACAGTCACACACACCCTCCACTTCATCTGAAATTCAAGGACGCTAGGTCACATAACCGATCTTCCTCAGGCCCGACTGCTAACGATGTCCCATAAAACACTGCCTTCAATGACAGGTGTGCACAAGAGCGGCTTTCTGAAAGTAAAGCTCAGCTCCTACTGCAGACAGAGCAGCTGCCTGCAGACCCTGAAGGTCCCACTTTGAGTTTCAGATATGCTAGCCTGTTATGATGTTTGCACACTGTCCCTAAGTCCATTCCAAGTGGTGGGCACTAAATAGCGAATGCCAGTTACCCCAGGAGGACCTCTTCCTAGGTCCTTCCCAGGCAGTATGATGTATTTTAAGTTTAGACTACATTTGTAGCACTCTGCATCTGTAGGGAGTGGTAACTTGTTGGTGACCTTTCTAGAGCCTGTGCCACAGCTTTACTCTTCTAGAGAGCTCACTATCCTTTACATGCTTTTTTATTGTGTTTGCACGCCCTCACACACTCACTCCAAGTCCAATCAGATGGGCGAGTTCTCTTTACTTCCAGGGATGTTTAAAAAAAGGCAGGATCCTTTTCCCACAAGACCATTATAATATCTTGCATATGAATGTACTATAAGAACACAATTCTATTCTATTATTTTATGAAAAGGAGATAGAAAACTCCTGGCCTGGGTCTCACTGGACAATGACTAAGATCGGAAAGTGCCATTAGTGGCCAAATTTCAAATTGAACTGTAAGGATACTGAGTATCGCTGTGAACAGCTCAATGAGATACTTGGCTCAGTTTACAGAAGAAATGAAAAAAGCAGACAAGAGTTTAGCAAGATTATTCATAGAAGTGTCTGAAGCTTTTAGAATGAGAACATCTGTAGTTACTTTCAGGGCCGGTGCAAGGAAGTTTTGCGACCTAGGCGAAACTTCCTTGCACCAGCCCTGCGCCCCCCTCCCCGTGTCCTCCCCCCCGCCCAGCTAACACCACCCCCCGCCGCAGCCAGTCCCCCGTCCCCCCCCCTCACGGCGGCTCCCCACCCCCCGTGGGCCAGCAGCTCAGCCCCCCGCCCGCGGCAGCCTCCCCAGCTCCTGGCTCAGCCGTGGAGCCGGGAAGTGGGAGGCAGCCGCAGCAAGCCTCCCCGCAAATCGTGGCGCCCTAGGCGACTGCCTAGGGTCGCCTAGTGGGCGCGCTGGCCCTGGTTACTTTAGAGAAGGTTAAAAAGATATAACTGTATATCAGTGGTTCTCAAACTTTTGTACTGGTGACCCCTTTCACATAGCAAGCCTGATTGCGACCCTCCTTATAAATTAAAAACACTTTTTAATATATTTAACACCATTATAAATGCTGGAGGCAAAGTGGGGTTTAGGGTGGAGGCTGACAACTCGCGACCCCCCATGTAATAACTTTGCGACCCTCTGAGGGGTCCAGACCCCTAGTTTGAGAACCCCTGCTGTATATAAAGCCCTATGCATAAACTAAACAGGAGTAGGCAGGTTATTTCATAGTTATCCATTATGGAGATTGTAGCTCCTTCCTCTGACATATCTGGTTCCGGTCACTGTTAGAGACAAGATACTGGACTAGATGGACCACTAGTCTGATCCAGTGTGGCAATTCCTATATGCAAAAGCTAGGAGAAAGAAGATGGGAAGATGATATCGTTAAACGTTTCGGATGAACGTGGAGAAGAAAGGCAAGAGTGCGAGAAGAATGGCAGACGTGTTGTGATCGGCGCAGTCTTAACGACAGCTGAAGTCCGATCGATCCAGGTGATTTGGTAACAGAGCATTCTTACTTTTCTCCATGAAATATACTAGTACAGGATGCTAAGTCATAAGTACTAGTCAAGATCTGCCTTATTCAGCTAGGTGTCTGTCTCAGAAGGCACCTGCAGGATTTCCCAGGTGCACAAAGTCTCAGAGAAATTAATGTCTCCACTGAGCATATGATGTACAGAATCATAGTGAGAAGCCTCCTGCAAAATGCTTTGAACCAAAGTTCCCAACAGAGTTCACTGCTCCCTGCAGTGCTAAGAGGGCTAAAGAGAAACTCTTGTCAATGACCAAGAGTTTAATTCATGTACAAATAAAAGCATGAATCTAGCCTGTAGGAGGGTGATTCACTGGTCTGTAAAACCTCTTCATGGCTGGGGAAAGCAGGCTGTCCTCCTCTGGCGACCTCTGCAGACATGCTCCAGTCCTGCAGTGCTCTGCTCCTTATGACTTGGGCCTCCAACCATGTCACATTCAGTCCCACACCATCCAGGGTAACAGGGTCCGCAAAACAGTAGTCCAATGACCACAGGCCAGGTCTTTGGTCTGACTCTGGTCTCAGTGGGAACTTACACCCTTTATAACAGAGGACTTTCACACCACCTTCATTGGTAGCCAGTAGGCCACTCCCAGGCTCTTCTTCTATGCTGGGTTCCAGTTCAGGGACCCTACACAGCAGGTAGCTAAGGTCTGCTTCCTCAAACTCCTTCCTGCCTCCCTGGCCTCCTTTCTACCTCAGCCTGTCTCTAGGCCCTTTCCCCCAGGCCCTTCCTGGGCTCACTCCTCCACAGACCCTTTGCCCTTTCCCAGGATCTGAAGAGTTCTGAGCAGCTGTTGTATCAAGCAGCACCTCCAAGGGCTCTCTTTGGAGGCCTTGCTCCTGTCTGCCTCTCCCCGGGCTCTCTGTGTGTCTGTGTCTTTCCTCTAGAAACCTGACCCCCAGGCTGCCTCCCTGGGCTCTAGCTTTCAGTCAAGGCTCATGTCAACTGTGGCTTTCCACTGTCTCTCCTGGCACTTTGCCAGAGCTCCCTTCTTGGGATCCTCTCCCTCCTCTCCCCTTGGGCCTCCCGCCTCCTTCTACGGCCCTGAAATCCTTTCTTTATTTGTCATCTTGCTCCTCTCAGCTGGGACTCATCCTAAATTGGGGTTGGCCCACCCTCTAGGTGCACATGATTGCTCCCTGGCTTCAGTTAACTCCTTCTACCAGTACAGGGTATACAACCCCATTGTACACTTTAATAAAATTATTATTAACTACTGCTACACCACACTCAAATGAATTTAGTTCTAGTGAAGAGTATCAGACTGACAGTCCTGGAGAGCAAAGTGCCACATTTATCCACAGAAAAAATTACATCACAGCAGAAGCTGTGGAGCTTCTTCACACATGCAACTTCCTACCATTGCACCAATCCAATCCTTAGTCTCAAGGGACCTCTGCTGGGTTGAGAGTGGCTCTTCATGACTACTGCTGAAGCCGCCAACTAAAAGAGCAATTAGTGCCAATCCTGGCAGGAGTCTGTGGAACGCTGACATCTGTCTCACTAGGAATGACAGTAACATTCAAGTCATTTCACAGAGGCCAAAGAACAGCCAACAGATGGAAACAATTTTCAGTCCCTCTAGATCACAAGTCTGAAAGACTCCAATAGCCCATTTCCCTAAGCCAGACGGCCCTCTCAGACTCTTGCATCTTTTCAAATCTGAATAAACTGCATATTTGGAGATTTTTTTATTAAGCAGCTTCTAAAATAACTGAGCTAGCAAAGGAATTGGTTTAATATATTTGTGAGATGCCAAGTGCCCTCAGTTCCCTTCAACTTCAGCAGGAGTGAGGATACTTAGCATCTCACACCCATGGAAGCTCAGTTAACATGCTGACTCAGATTTTCTATGAGGTGCCTGCTCTTTACCAACAGAATCTGACAGGAATACAAGAAGACTGAAAAAAACAACAAGGAGTCCTTGTGGCAACTTAGAGACTAACAAATTTATTTAACAATAAATAAATAAATTTGTTAGTCTCTAAGGTGCCACAAGGACTCCTCCTTGTTTTTGCTGATACAAACTAACACGGCTACCACTCTGAAACAAGAAGACTGAGTGACTCAAGATCATGATGACTCAGCTTCAGACCAAAATCCAGATGATTTGTTGTGCCCCCTCCCGCTCCTTGTGCACCACTGGTCAATCATGCTTGTGTGCACACAAGTACATACACACAGAAGCACCCTATATACTACATGCTAAAACAAGTGTACTGCCTCTCAAAAATTTCCAAAGTCTAAAGAGCAAAATAAAGGTGCAGAACCATCTAGGATTTCCAGCAACCTACTCCTTTCCCAGCACAAGCAAATCAAACCTTGCTACCTAACAGGGTGAGAGGATGAATGAACACAGCCACCTTTCCACACAGAAATTAGCAAATGAAATCAAAACAAAGGAATCATCCCCCATTAATCTCGCCCTGCCAAAGAGCACCGACAGCCATATAATCCACAGCAATTATCCAAATAATGGGAGCGCAAGAGATTTATCTTGAAGCAGGAATTAGGGAGGGCACCATTAATATACTGCACATTGAGAGTGCAGACAAAAGCTGGTGATCCCACTCTGCAGGGCTGTTTGAGGAACTTGCAAAGCTCAGTCCTGTGGAACCACTGGCCTCTGGCTGTTGCTTACTCATCCAAAGATACCCCTTGCAGAGAGTGAGCTCTCCCCCGCTGCATCCTCACTTTCAGAGCACGCTGGAGAATTCACACTCTGGCAGGGAATAGGAAGTCCCAGTATTTCATACCAACAATGTCAAATATAACAAGTGTTGAGACATTAACAAATAACAGGGCCTGTGGTCTTGCTGTGACCACTCCTCTTTGAATCTGAATTAGTCAGTAGAGTGCAGAAAATGAACAGGCAAAGTAAAAAAAACTGAGGAGAAATAATCTTTGTTTTATTCATTAATATCATGGCACCCAAATGCCTCTGAGTATTTTAACATTACAAAGAGCCACCAGACTGAGCAACGTGCTCAAATCAGTCAATAAATCTGGAATAGAAGAGAACAGGAATAAAGCTGGTCTTCCCCCAACGTATACCCACACTGTAGACTATGTGAACCATTTGGGTAAGATACCAGTGACAGCAGGTGTTAAAAGCACTCAGGGTTTAAATACCCAGGGATTTGCTGTAAGGTCAAACCACCAACCTTTCAGTTAACAGCCAAACATGCTAACTGATTGCGCAACAGAGAAAGTGTGCCAGGGTAGACAGAATAGCCAGGAAATACAGAAACAAGAGATCCCCAACTTGAACAATGTTAGTGAGGATTTCTGGAAGGAGCATTCCAAACCTACAGACCCTTGCCAATCTGTGCTGTCTCATGCAGTTTCAAAACTATACCATGGCACAGTACCCGAGTTAAATCTTTCTGATCTTAAGAGTAATGGGATAAAGCACAGCAGGTGTAATTTCAACCAGAGACCTACTGCAGGGACATTTTGAGCTCTTATAGAATATATAAAATTGAAGTCAAGTGGAAAAGGAAGAATCAAAAGCCTGCACATCACCACAACCAAGATTTCAAGCTGGCATGCAGACATCTGGTCTGTAAACGTTAGTTTTACCTGATGAGCAAAGCCCTGCCCAAACTGGTCTCATGTGGATGTGGCTTGTTACAGGTTATTCAGTTTACCAGCCTGAGAATAGTAAAACTGGAAGTTTTGTAAAATTATTTCACACTGAGGCTGCTATCCAAATGGCTATGTGGCTCAGAGATCAGAGCCCGACTCCTGGTAAGAAACCTAACATTACTGCATTTAGAGTGCGTTCACAGGCACTATAGGCTGCTGTACTCCTGCATCTCGTCAATACTTGTGAGTTTTATCTGATGTCTCCTCACAGGGAAAGCAGCACAAAGACAAGTAAGCTGAAATCATAAACCCTTACTGAAAAAAATCCATCCAGGGTCTTTCATTTTCTACCAATTTAATCTTCTGGTTAGAAGGTCTGGGGAGGACAGTGGTCATTTTCACGTTCCCTTCAATCCAGTAGCCTACCTCTAGCAGTAGTCAATACCTAATCTTTCTGAAGGGGAATGAGAATGCACCTGGCCAACTATGCAACATATGGTGGAGGAGATGGTTTCCTGCCCCTGCCTGTGGTTGGCTTCTGTGCTGAAGTTTTAATAAAACGCACCAATCCATCATGAGGAAAAAACTTGAAAGATACTGTATTCAAAAATACTCTCCCATTACTTTTCTTTCCTTCCTTTCATCCTCACTTCCTGGCCCTTCCTTCTCATCTCCTCAAGCTACCCTCTCCCCTTTCCTTTTTTATCTCCAGGATGGTCTGAGAATATGAATGAAGCTATTGCCCACTGGAGCTTGTTTCTCAAGCTGCACAGAAGGGGCTATTCTCACTGCTAGAATTTACTGTACATCTCGTGTGCGCGCCTGGTAGACTAAAGAACTAAGAGCTGGGATGGTAAGACAGTGGCAGGAGTAAACTAAGAGTAACTGGCTCTAATGAGCTAGTTACAGGCAGCTATGCACTAACTCAGCAGCTCACTATAGGGGCTCAAATTCTCCCAAGCTCCTCTGATGCAACCCCGTTGATTTCATTATGGTTGCATCAGGTGATATGAAAGGAGAACTTCACCCTGGGTCTCACTAATCAGGGTAGTTTTCCACTGAATGAGCTGCTCTAACCATTTTTACAGCTCACAGACAGGTTCCTTTGTCACCTTTTGCAGGGAGTCTCTCTTTCCCTTTATTTTGCAACTAATGATTTACTGCTTCAAAGAAAACCCCAGTCACTGATGTTTGATTCTTCCAGGGACCTGCTTTTGGTAATTAAGCAAAAGGATAGAATGGAGAACCTTGTGCTGGTCTCTTGTGTCCTCCACCCAGAGAAGTCCTCTACATAGCCCCATAAGAGAACTGATCTGGTACTGCTTATTGCTCTTCAACAGTATTTGCACTGTCTTGATGACTCAGAGATGATCTTCTTCAGTATGCACATGAAAATCCAGAATGTATCCTCCTGTCACTCAATGCTGCCACCAGAAGATTGGGCTGGCAGTAGTTGTTGAGGGGCATCATAAATGGCAGTAGCATGAGCATTTGACTATGCCAAGCAACTGGACGTTTTGAACAAGTACTTCCTACCTTTTACTGTAGAATCTGCCTCTTCGTAGCAAACTCCCATATGAAGCATCCATTGCACAGAGATCTGTACGGCTCCCCAAAAGAGCCAGAAACAGAAACTCCTATTCCAAACAGGAAGCAATATACCTATTGACTTACAACACAGCCCTCATGCCAATGTTTATTCTGAGGAGGATCAAAGGAGAAGAAAGGAGAATAATGGACAGCCAGTATACCGGTCTACCACTTTATAGAAAGGGAGAAGAGAGGAAAAGTCTGGAATTGAGCTGTTCCGGTATTCGTTGCATATAAAATATCCAACAAATATAGCCATTTTTCTGTTCATGAATTATCTGTGGACTTTTTAAAAAAGATTTACTCTATTTGTAATTGTTTGATCAGCTGATGTCAATTCTCAGCCACCAGGTTGTTTGCAAACTGCTCACTTTAGCCATTTGCTATTTGTTATGTTTGGTGCAGGACTGATCACCTGGTATTTTTGCTCCCTGAATGCTTGACTGAAACGTTTCCAACATGACAACAGCAAGTGCCATCAGGATCTATAAATACAGGGGCTAGTTCAAACAGCCATTCCCCAATTAGCAGCTTGTTCTTAGGAATGTTTGTGAATAAAATGGGGTATGAACATGGTAGAAGGTAACAGTTATTTAGAATCTGAACAAACTGTTTGATCAATGCTCAGAATAGTCACCCAGCTCTAGACAGATCGATTAAGTCAACAAGCCTACAACCACCCAATATGTTCCTGCTTGTCTGTAGTATGCTCCCAGGCAGTGGGAACACTACATTAGTCACACTGGAAAAAAATAAAGAGATGTTTAAAGGGGAAACTGTGTTTCCAGATGCTCTGAGCAACTCAAAACAAAGAGCTATAAGAAGCAGCATGTTCTCATAAGGATTGACAGATGAAATTCTGCTTAGAAAATTGTGACAATTCCAGTAGTGTATGGGGGGGTGGGGGTGGGATTTTTTTTTTTTTAAAACAGAGTCAACACACAGATAGATGGATTTGTAGCGAGATGGAGACAGAAGTGGGCAAACTCAAGCCAGAGACAGAGACAGAGAAACTGCCTTGGAAAACATAACCGTGAGCAACTTAGCAGAGCTTGGTGTTGGGAGCTGAACTTCCAGCGCTGACAAGGCTGACTTTAAGGCGACCTTCAGTGGAGCTCCTTAACAGTGTATGCTGGGCAATCGCTGGTAAATCTTTATTAATTTTAATTGGCGGCACCCATTTATAAGAACCATTAAAAAGGATAAATTGAGCCCATCCGGCGTAATGTCTTTTGTTAATTAGTTTGTCAGCACTGTTTTAATATCCCCTAATGACTTCATATTTCAGGCCTGACATTAAAGGAGACGCTGTGAGAAAGGAAATGGTCTTATCACCGTGTACATTTTTTCTTTTTTTGAACAAAAAGTGTCCTTCCAGGGCTGACCAAGGTTAGGTGTCATTTAACTCAGAGAGGCAGGTACTGCAGAACTTTGAGGGGCCCTACTATGCTACCCAAATTTCTCCCCGGTGCTCACCAGTACAGCATCCATTTCTCCACCTTACCCAGGCTGCATTGAGACCCAAGCACCTAGAGAGCTTCAGGGCCATGGAGTTTTGAAAAAAATCTCGTCCTCCACTGTTTAGTATGGAGTCATCTCCATTCACCAAGTACAATGTTGCTGCCTCTTCCTCTCTGGTAGGAAAGATGGGACAAGCCCCAAATAAAATGGTATTACCGTTAGACATGGGCACCTCCTACATGCAGCTTGATTAAAAGACATGAAGTCCAGTATACATGGTCTAGTGCACATTCCTCCTAGCACCTCCACGCACCTCATGGAAACAAGTCTTTCACAGAAGAGAAGCCTCGCAGGATGCACTTGGTCCTACTGGTCAAGCTTGGTATATAACCCTGACCTGCAGAGGAACTTGGAGTGGCATCCTTTGTGCGATGCCTGGGATAAGCAACAGCAGGGAGCACACGTTTGGATTATTGTTCCAACTGGCTCTTGATTTAGCCCTCTCCTCCCATTTTCTACAAGGACTGTCTACCAAATGCAAGCTGCAAAACTGGGAAATGGAGAGTTTGGGTTCAACTGCAAGTCTTGATGGGGGCGGGGGAGTTGGGAATCAGACATGGACCTGGTTCCAATAGGTACAGTAGTTTGTACTCCTAGATCTCAGATAACTTAGTAAAATATTTTTAGTTATATAAAAGTTATATATAAGCCAAGTAAAAAAAATAATTAGCACAAAACGTACAACCCACCCTCCTACATAGGAGCCCACTTTACACCACAGTTTGCTCCAAAGGTAGGGTGGATAAAATAGAAGTCCAAAGGAAAAGCGAAGACATCCATCAAAGTAGAAAAATCCACTAATTCTACTTCCAACCTATAAATTAGGGCCTGGCCACCTTAGAAACCACCTCTCTCCTCATGCTTCTACTCAACAGCTGATGTGCTTGAGCTGGAGGACCACTAGAATCATGCATCAGGGGAAGGACGTTCTCATTGTAGGGGCCTCATCTTTGGAAATCATGTTCCTCCAGTCTCCTGAGAGGGTAGAAACCCCTAATATTGCTGACATTTTGTCAGTGTAGATGTTTTTCTGTAGCCCGGATCTTTCTGCAGTTTTTCCATATGTGGCTGAAGATTGCAATAGGTGCACAATAAAAAGAAACCCATTGTAGATTGATTTGCTGCTTGGTGCTTCAGCCGCTATTGTTAGATTATCAAAAAGGAGAAGGAAAGAACCTTTCAGATAACAAGGTCTTATTCTACCCTCCATTGCAAAGCTGTGTAAATCAGGATGACTCCATTACCCTTAGTGAAGTTCCTCTTCATTTACACAGGTGTAACAGAGCAAAAATAACTGATAAATAGCATTACCTATTCATTGAAATTCCACTGTAACCAAATAAATCACTTTGTTAATAATTAAACAAGTAACATATCTAGACTTCTGCTAGCATCTTCATGTGCGCTACTTTACTCTAACAGGTGCTTAGAACACCTCTGGGCATAATACAAGTACATAAAGTAATAACTACAGAGATTGAATAAATTGGAGATTATTAGTTATCTTATTGGGGTGTAAACCTGACTCCACTGACGTCAGTGGGAGTCTTGTCATTGAAGTTAATAACTTCACCGTTGAATCCCTTGATGTACCCATAGGGATCACAGCAGGGCCCTATCATGTCTCATCCAGTCAAAAGCAAGATTGTTCCTTATATTTTGTCCAAGTTTGCACATTTTCAAGGGATTTGTAATACTAGGCCTCATGTTAAGTATAAACAACTGTGCAAAAACATGTGCTAGACTTCTTGGAGCATGCCCAGTGTGAACTGGATGTTTCCAAAAGGCTCAGCTGTCAATCTGAGCTAGCTGCCTTTGTAATTAAGAGAAGCTCAAGGTCTTCCCTACAACCTCTCTTGAGGGCTTATTAACACTACAGAATTCAGTTTATTATGCCAAAGCTTTTCATAACACCACTAGACTAACTTGTGGCCACTCTGCATTTGAGGCTCCAAAATAGAAATGGAAGATTATGATGACAATTCATAACACATCTTCCCTCCAAGAGACACCTAAAGTGCTTTATAACCCAATCAATTCATACACCAGTGAAATGCAGCCATTCCTGGAATGGAACCCAGCAGGTAATACCACACAAGCAGAAGAGAAGAAAAATCCCATATCCAGTTGGAACTACAGGGAAAATGTGAAGAGGCAGAACAGAATTACCAAAGTTAGACTTTAGCCAGGCGTTAACACAACAAATTTGTGAAAACAGCCACAGATCTTTATTTAGCACAAGTAGCCAGTGACCTCAGCGATGCCTAATCTGAATGAAGGCACTTCCAGCAGGACTGTGTCTGACAACATCATGCTGTGGTGCCTCACAAGCAGCACATCATTCCCACCCTGACACCACAGATTCAGAGGGAAGAGCATTCTCCAGCATCTCTGAAGGAGTGACACTCTTCGGTTATTTGGGTTTAATGCTAATCTTAAAGTAGGGCTGTCAAACGATTAAAAAAATTAATCGCGATTAATTGCCATTTTAATCGCACTGTTAAACAGTAACAGAATACCAATTTAAAATGAGAAATGTTTTTGGATGTTTTTCTACCTTTTTCAAATATATTGATTTCAATTACAACACAGAATACAAAGTGTAGAGTGCACACTTGATATTTTTTATTACAAATACACTGATTACAACCTCCATTCCTGAGCTGTTTGTAACTGAGGTTCTACTGTATTTAAATTTTTGGTTTAAATTACATACATTTTTCATTTAAAAAATAAAGCTGTTTAAAATTAAATTTGAAATGTTGACAACCTATATTAAGGCCTAAATTTACTAAAATCATTTAAATAAATACCAAATATGCTGTATCAATGAGTTCTCTGCAAATTTTAATAAGGTAAAAGGATGCTGTATTTTTAAATACTTACCGAATCAGGAGGAAAACCTCTCTCTCTTTGAGGTCAACTTAAGCTTTATAAATGTCAATGTCATGTACTGCATATCTGAGGTGGATTAAGCTTTTTGGGGGGTCCTGGGCCAGAGCAAGTGGGGGCCCCTCCCCATCCCTTCTGCCTGCAGTCCCCCCTGACCCCTCCACGCACCTGCCTGGGAAATGGAATTGGAGTGTGGAGGCTTGTCCTGTTCCACCCCCAACCCCCTCCAGTGCTCCTGCCAGGTCACAGGGGCTTCCCCTACTCCCCAGCAGGAGCGCCAGATGGGCGGAGGGACGCCCATTTTTCCGGGGGCTCCGTTGGCCCAGTGGCTAATCCACCACTGACTGCATTAAGTAACCATATTGTTTTCAGTCTTTACAACGGAGCAAATATAAAAGTGTATTCGGTTTCTGTTGTGGAGAAAAGCTTTTGCCTTAAATTACTTTCAGTTTTAGTTTAGCTAGCAGGTGCAAAGAGAATATTTTCTTCACTTGGACTAGTTAATTCAGAATTGAGAAAAATGATTGGGAGATGAAGAAGCAGCCTACTAATGCTAAAAACTTGAAAATCTGGTCCAATGTCCTTCAGCACCTAAAGATGCAGACAGGTTTCTAGTGGGAATTTCAGAACTTCTATTAATTTCACTTTTCAAAATGCCACTTGGCACCTATCTGCATTCTTAGGTGCTCCAATACTTTTGAAAGTCTGGCCCATGGTGACTAGAAATAGTCCATCAATTCACTAACTATAGTTAATATGTCCATTGTTTAATAAGACAGTTAATTTTAAATGCAAAACATAATTTAATAAACTTACTTTTCCCTTATGTATTCAGTACATTTAAGGTAGATTTATTTAACAATTTTAAAATGTTGTCTTTATGCATTTTAATGGATGGAAATTGAAATGCTGACTATAGCTTGACACAAACTCCTGATTAAAAAAAATTATTTTTTTTTACATTTAGTAAATAAAAAAATGCATCATTCACCATTTTCAAACAAAAATATTAAAATTACAAATCTGAATAAGTGTGTTAAGCTATTTAACTTTAAATAAAACGTGTACAGATATAGTGTATCCTCTTGATTAACAAAAAGTGGTACCAAATTTAACATAAAGGCTTTATTTGGTTGCCAATCAGCATGTATTAATGGTTATACTAACCAATAATAAAAAAAAAAAAAAAAAAAAAAAAAATTCTTTAGGGAAATAACTGAAAAAGACAAATGGAAAAACATTAAAGTCAATTACTTAAATCAAGGTTTCCTGCTTGCTGATTTAAATAATGAGTAAGATCAGCATTTTAAATCAATCTACCCTCATGTTTGGAAATGGCCCCCAGTGGGATGAAAGTTCTTCTGTTTCACAGGTCAAGTAAAGATAGGCCCAGTTTTTCCTGCAGAATTGGCTTTCCAGCTAGAACCCAGCATTTGCATTTGATGTGGGAAAGGCCATTTTGTGACGTTTTCGTGGACAATGAAAAATGAAGGGTGCAAAACACTGAATAAAGACCACATTTTCTGAGTTCATGTGAGAATTGTTATTTGTTACTTTCACACAGTTCTAAGGTCCAACCATAGCTCGGACAGTAAATTGCTCAACACTCCTGCTCAACACTTGGCATCAACAGGTGTTCAATGTGCATCAGGGGAGAATAATATCTTGTACTTACAACAGTAGCTCTCCAAGCACTTTACAAAGATAGGGAAATATCATTATCCCCAGCTTATAAGTGAGGAAATTGGGCCAAAGAGAGAGGAAGTGGTTTGACCAAGGTCATAGAGTAAGTTAACAGACTTGTAGTCTGAATGTGTCATTTATGTTTACCTTACAAATATCAGGAATATCCAGTCTGATCTTCCCTGTTTTTGCAGGAGAACCACAGGATTGCAGAAGGAGATTTCTGTCCTGTCAAGTGAGAGTTGAGAAATGTCAAATCTCTCTCCAATGGAGCTTTCTCCCAACTGTTTATCGGCTATTTAAGTTCTAGATGTATACAAAACCCACACACCTAGAGTATTCCAATTAAAGATCCCTTCTCTGGCTTCTCTCCTGTTACTTGCGATCTCATAACGCTACTGGCTCTCTACAGAATCTTCCATATTAAACAAACACACACACACACACACACACACACACACACCACAGACAGGACTGAATTTCTGGTGTGAAATTTTTTTTAAAATTCTTTTCATGACTTCTTTATATACATCACAGAGCAGCAAATGTAAATGGAACTTTTTTTTGTTTGTTCTCAAGTCACCTATAAACTATCTCATAAAAGGAAAACTATGCAAAGAGCCAAGCAAATAATCACACATATTTAACTTTTCTGTTTGCAAATTGCCTGCAAACAGCTTACAATTTTCACAACTTCACTATGTAATCAGAATCATACACTGAATAATTAGCGTGACTACTTGATCTGTAGACTGCACAAGTCGTTTATTAAATGTATTTTATAGGAAATTACATTTGTGGTTTGGAGCAGTTTTGATTGGACATAGCTATCAATTATTGTTTCCATTTTCTCTCAATGAGCCCAATGTAGAAGCAGGTTTATTCACATTTATGAACTCAAAAGTTCACTTTCTGTGAATATTCTTGCCTAGAATTTGCTTCTTGAGATTACTACTGCCAGCAAATTCATCCTCTAGCAAAGAAGTCCCCAAACTGTGGGGCAAACCCACGTAGGGGGACATGGAGAAACATTCAGGGGGGCATGGCTGGAGGTGGGGAGGGAGGGCCACCCAGCGCCACTTCTGCCCTGGCTCCATGCCCCCATAATCCCGGTCCATGTGCCCCCCTCCTGGAGCCAGAGTCTTGCTCCTGGCCTGGTTCTGAGGTGGGGGGCAAGGTAAAAGGTTTGAGGACCACTGCTCTAGAATATTCCTGGAAAGCAAACAAAGGCCAGATAAAAGTGAAGCAAATTCATTTAAGACTTTAGCTGAACAATCACAAAAATTCTTTTCAGTATTTGCCCAGATTTATGTACAAAAATTAGAGGGATTTATCCCTCTGTAATCATTTTTGACAAACAAACAAGACAAGATGGAACAATTTAGTTTTGCTTAGGCTAGCTAAACTTCTAGATTGAGCAACGTGACACAAATTGCCACTAGATGGCAGAATGAGTCCCTATCTTTAATGTTGACTCGGTAGCAGAAAAATCAGAACCCAGCATGTTTGAATGGCCTCCTTGACAAGATGCTGCACATTGAGGGGTGTAAGTGTTCTTGAGTCATGGCCCTTCACTGGGAAGATTCTGCCCATGACCCTCTCCCGATTACACCAGGAGGTAGACAGGCCATGTTCAAGTTTCACATCAACCAGTAGGGCAGAAGGCAGGTGACCCATAGAAAAAACTAGCCCCAGGTAGTTTAAGGTTTATTTAGCCAATATACAGTTTTACACATGAACTTTACCAGAGATGGACCTACACTAAACCCCCGAACCAAATGGCCCTGCTTGTTTGAGGGTGGGGACATGAGAAATCCAGCTCAGAATTCAAACTATCACAATTTGCAGCTCGCATAGGGTAGGATTGTGGCTTTAAGCCCTGCCTGTGGGAGGCAGGTGTAGAGACACCCTGGTGCTGCAGCAGTGCCACACTTCCACCTTTATTAGGATGCCACATAGAGTCACCTGGCAATAGCCCAGTTCCACTAACTGGAGCTGGCAGAGAGAGGAGAACATGGTGTGTGTGTCTCTCTCTCCCTCCCCACTTCCCTTCCTCTATGGGGATTCTAGTGCCTTGGAAGCACAAATACCAAAACTACACCTGGTCTATGCAGAGGGTGCGAGAGGGTGGGCTCGCTCTCTGTGTCCTCCCACACTGGGCACCTGCACAGGATGAGGCCCAACCTAAATACGTAACTCAGGCTTAGGGGAATATGTTGTGCTTTAAAAAGTGGTTTTTGTAAAACAGGATACATACAGCCATGAAGAGACAGTGTACAATCCTCCTCCTTTACATATTGGCTATATAAACCTTAAACTACCTGGGACTAGTCTTTCTATGGGTCACCTGCCTTCTGCCCTACTGGTTCTGGTGAAACTTGAGGACCGTAATTCCCCAGACTCTGCAGGTGCATTTTAGTGTAAAAACTGCACCTCAGGCCTCTTGTATTTGAAATTTTGAGCTTGAAAGAACAGGTAACATTTCCCTAGCTGGTCAGCTTCCTTCATCTGACTGGAACAAGGGAAGCTACTAATCTAAACAGCCTAGTAGCCTTTAACTAAGCCAGAACTCACTGATCTAAAGTGTCCTGCTGACATTTTCATTATTGTCTACAATTTTGTTAGGCACCACGTTTTCTAGCTGTGCATGGAGGTTAATTGTCTTGAGGCTTCGCAATTGTCTGAGCTTCTACCCAGATTGGTTACCTTATCCTTACAGCCTGAGTGTTTCTCTTGAGGACAACTGTGAACTGGTGGAAAGGATCAACTTGTTCAGCTACAAAAGCCTTTTGTCAAGTGAGATTTTCATCCAAAGCTTTCTTCCTGAACCACAACCCCCCAGCTTAGCACAGCTCCCAATTATTTCTAGAGTTTCCTGGGTTCCCCCTGAAAGCCAGATTGGGACGCCAATCCCCACCTCAGATTTGTTATGCCCCACTCAGCCTGGAATTAACTCCTTGCTTCCTGGACACCAAATAGAGCAGCTGACCTCTGGCATAGCTACCATGAATAAAAATTAAAAAGTGTGCCAGTAAAAACTGCACGTTGTCACAGATGATATTTGTGAGGACAGGGAGTTAGCCTCCCTGACTTGGAGCAGCTGAATATTGGAAGCTCAGGAGGAGGTTCATAGATGCATAGGCAGGACCATGTAATCCTAGCCCATCCCTGACAGGTGTTTGTCCAACCTGTCCTTTAAAACCTCCAATGACGGGGATTCCACAACCTTCCTTGGAAGCCTGTTCCAGAACTTAACTATCCTTATAGTTAGAAAGTCCCCATCCCCCCATTATCTAACCTAAATCTCCCTTGCTGCAGATTACTTCTTGTCTGACCGTCAGTGGATATGGAGAACAATAGATCATCATCCTCTTTATAACAGCTCTTAACATATTTGAAGACTGAGGGTATCACCATTTTTGTTGCTCTGCTCTGGACTCTCTCCAATTTGTCTGCATCTTTCTTAAAGCGTGGTACCGAGAACTGAACACAGCACTCCAGCTGATGCCTCACCCATTGCAAGTAGAGTGGGACAATTACTGCCCATGTCTTACATACAACATTCCTGTTAATACCCCAGAGTAATATTAGCCTTTTTTCGCAACGGCATCACATTTCTGACTCATTCAACTTATGGTCCACCATAACTCCTAGATCCTTTTCAGCCAGTTAATCTCCCCTTTTGCAGGCATGGATTTTCCTTCTTCCTAACTGTAGTACTTTGCACTTGTCCTTATTGAATTTCATCTTTTTGATTTCAGATCAATTCTCCAATTTGTCAAGACTGTTTTGAATTCTAATCCTGTCCTCCAAAATGCAAGCAATACCTCCCAGCTTGGTGTCATCTGCAAATTTTATAAGCACATTCTCAGTTCCATTATCCAAGTCATTAATGAAAATATTGACTAGTACCACACCCAAGACAGACCCCTGAGGAACCCCACTAGTTACGTCCTCTCAGTTTGACAGGGAACCATTGATAACTCTGAATATGGCCTTTCAGCCAGTTGTGCATCCACTTTATAGCAATTTCATCTAGAACACATTTCCCTTGTTTGCTTATGAGAATGTCATGTGGGACTGTGCCAAAAGCTAAAACTTTACAAGATTTACTAAAATCAAGATATAATCACATCTACTACTCCCCCCCCTCCCCCACTAGGCAAGTAACCCCGTCAAAGAAGGAAATTAGGTTGTTTGCCATGATTTGTTCTCGGCAAATCCATGTTAGCTATTATTTATCATCACCTTATTATATGCTAGGTGCTTACAAACTGATTGTTTAATAATTTGTTCCAGTATGTTTCCAGGTATCAAAGCCAAGATGACTGGTCTATAATCCCCCAGGTGCTCTTTGATCCCCTTTTTAAAGATAGGGAAACATACTTTTCTCCAGTCCTCTGCAACCTCACACATCCTCCAGGAGTTCGTGAAGAGAATCACTAAAAACCCAAAATTGCTTCAACTACTTCCTTGAGTATGCTAGAATGAATGTCATCAGGTCCTACCAATTTGAATACATGTAACTTATCTAAATAGTCTAACCCAGGGATCAGCGACCTTTGGCACGTGGCCTGCCAGGGTAAGCCCCCTGGCGGGCCAGGCCGGTTTGTTAACTGCTGCGTCCGCAGGTTTGGCCAATTGCGGCTCCCACTGGCTGCAGTTCGCCGCTCCAGGCCAATGCGGGCTGCAGGAAGTAGCGCGGATGAACCACGGCCAGCGGCCACAGCAGGTAAACAAACTGGCCCGGCCCACTAGGGAGTTTACCCTGGTGGGCCGCGGGCCAAAGGTTGTTGATCCCTGGTCTAACCTATTCTTTTCCTATTCTGCTTTGTGTTCCTTCCCCCTTTTCATTAATATTAATTGTGTTATGTCACTGGTCACAATTAACTTTTTTAGTGAAAACTGAAGCAATATGGACATTAAACGCCTTAGTCCTCTTGATGTCATCAGTTATTTAGCTCTCCTTACCCACTAAACAGAGGACTTACACTTTCCTTCATCTTTCTCTTGCTCCCAAGGTACTTATAATACCTCTTCTTATTGCCTTTTATGTCCCTTGCTGGATGTAACTCATTTTGTGCTTTAGCCTCTCTGATTTTGTCCCTATATACTTGTGCTATTCTTTTGTACTCCTCCTTAGCAGTCCATCCATGTTTCCACTTTTTCTAGGATTCCTTCTGAATTTGCAGGTCATTAAAAAGCTCCTGATGGAACCATGTTGGCCTCTTTCTATTCTTCCTATCCTTCCTTCACATTGGGATAGTTTCTCAAAGGGTACAACAGCAAACTTCTTGTCTCTTTGAGAAACTGCCAACTCTCCTGAATCATTTATCTGGTAGATTTTCTTCCCATGGGACCTTACCTACCTGTTCTCTGAATTTGATGAAGTCTGCTTTTTTTTCCCCCTAACTCCATTGTCCTTATACTGTTTCTCTCACTCCTTCCTTTCCTTAGAATCATGAAATCTATCATTTCATGATCGCTTTCATCCAAATTGCCTTCAGATTCACAACCAATTCCTCCCTATTAGTCAGAATCAGGTCTAGAATGGTTATCCCCCTGGTTACTTTGTCCACCTTCCAAATGTTTCTCCTTCCGAAATGTCTCCATATTTATTGAGTTTTGTGCAGCTATGTGACGTTATGCAAATTATTTAATTAGCTAATTGCTTACTTGCAAATAGTTTGCACAAAGCCATAAATTTCAACTTAATAATTTGTTCCAATATTTTTCCATATATCAAAGTTAAGCTGACTGGCCCTGCTTCAAGGAACATAGTGACAGTGGTAGGGGTAAGGCATGGAGCTACACAAAATTTGGTAGCTATGACTTGGATTGCCAAGCTGGAGAAGTGCAGTTTATAGGAATTGGGTAGTGTGATACAGCATGGCCAGAAGGCAGCAGGAGAGTGATCTAGGATGAGGAGAAGCCTTATTCCCTGTAGATTAATTAAAAGCACCTGAAACCAATTAGAGCACCTGAAACCAGTCACCTGATAAAATCCCCCTGCTTCAATCAGCCAGAGGAGGAGCTAGAGCAGAGTTGTTTGGTGGTGGAGCAGAGAGCAGTTTGGAGGAGTGAAGCAGAGTGGATTGGTGGTGGAACAAAGAGCAGTTCGAAGGAAAGTGGAGGAGAGTTTTGAGAAGTGCTGCAGCGGGCTAAGAAGACCAAGATCCTAGGTAAAGGGACACCTGGCTTGTGCAGAGGGAAGGCAGGAAGCCCCACAAGCTGAAGGTCAGGAGAGGGAAGTAGCCCAGGGGAAAGAATCACTGGTACAAGTGGTTCACCTGCTATCATAGGGCCCCTGGGCTGGGACCCGGAGTAGAGGGTGGGCCTGGGTCCCTCCCTCTCCCCTTCCCTGGGATACTAGTAGGATAGCTGTTACCCCAGTTCAGGGGCAAGAAATGGCACCCTGAAACCCCCCCACAAGAAGAGAAAGTGCAGGACCCATCATAGTAGTGCCGGCAATTTGCCACAGTAGTATCTCTTAAAATACCTTTAGCAGCCCTCACTGTCTTCTATGATCCTAAAGCCACTGGAGCCCTGCAGAACAGCAGTATACACCCTGCAGCAAGGCCTTGCACCTTGCAGGGAGTTGGCAAACATGGTTATTTGGACCCCACCAGACTCCTGTGACTCCTTCATATTGGATGTGTTGTGTAAGAGCCAAAGAGAATTAGGCAGAAGGGAGTGTGCTAGATAGATAAGTGGGTGCTGGAGGGTATTTGGGTCAGGGCGTGCTGGACACATGGTGGGTGTTGGGTCTCTCCAGTTAACTGAGGGTGCAGAGGGGCTCTTGGCTGTCTGGGGTAGGGGTGCTGAGTATTGCCTCACCATGGTGAATTCTGTGTAACTTGAAGTCTTTTAATCATGATTTGAGGACTTCAGTAACTCAGCTAGAGGTTAGGGGTTTACTGCAGGAACAGGTGGGTGAGGTTCTGTGGCCTGCAACATAAAAATAAAATCAAAAAAACAGAGATATGCCAATCTCCTAGAACTGGAACAACCTTGAAAGGTCATCGAGTCCAGTTCCCTGCCTTCACTAGCAGGACCAAGTACTGTCCCCTGACAGATTTTTGCAGGTCGTCAGACTAGATCAGGGGTCGGCAACCTTTCAGAAGTGGTGTGCTGAGTCTTCATTTATTCACTCTAATGTTTTGCGTGCCAGTAATACTTTAATGTTTTTAGAAGGTCTCTTTCTATAAGTCAAATATATAATGAATCTATTGTATGTAAAGTAAATAAAGGTTTTTAAAATCTTTAAGAAGCTTCATTTAAAATTAAATTAAAATGCAGAGCCCCCAAGATCAGTGTCTGGGACCCAGGCAGTGTGAGTGCCACTGAAAATCACCTCATGCGCTGCCTTTGGCACCCATGCCATAGGTTGCCTACCCCTAGATTAGATGATCATGATGGTCCCTTCCGACCGCAAAGTCAGTGAGAAAGTAGCTGTGGTTTCACTGAAGGAGCCTGAGACATGCACTGGGCCTCTCACTGTCCATTCCCACCAGCCACTTACTGGTGCGTGCTCTGAACCCACCTGGAGGGCAAACAGAGGGTAGAGGAGTACCTGCAGTCTCTGCCTTCAGCCCTGTTAAAGGGGTGACCTCTCAGCAGGGCAGCCAATGCATGAGCTTCAGGTAAGATACTTGACAGGAAAAAAAATTCTAGGGCTGCCAGGCACGGCCTTTGCTAGACTAGATGAGGCTATTTGTACACTCTCATAGCCGAGGACCATGTCTCTTGCTGTAGTTAATACCTGTTGCTACAGACCACCATGCAGAGGATGACTGTTCTGGCACATATCAAACATGCTTTGTGGAGAGGCTGTTGCTAGATGAGCCATGACATTTGAGTTTTAAAATAGAGATGGGGCTGAGCTGCAAAACCCAGATCCAGCTCTGACTTGTCCCAGAGACTGGGTATCCTGATCTGGGATTGGTTTCAGGTCCATCTGCTTGGGGGATTGGGGAGCAGTTGTCAATATTTCTTTGAAGTCCATTTTTCCAAACACTGAGGATGATGGAAGTAGAACAGGTGGCACGACTATCCACCCACATTGTTCAGTCCAGAGGACAGATTTCCATTCCCAGGTGTCTTGTGAAGGCAGAAGTAACCTTGTACTATAGGAGTCTGCAGCCTTCCTGGTGTTTCACCCTAAGGGAGAAGTGCTAGAAGGAAAGCAAACGAAGACAGAGATTCAGGTTTCCAGGTGGCCCATTCTTATAACCTGTGAGATATGAGTCATTGATAATAGACATCATCAGGTGAAAATGTGCAAGTGAAGTCATATGCCTCAATAAACATGTGCATGGCTACGTGACTCAAAGCATGCTCCAGGGTAGAATGGGGCACTAGGCTTAGTACATTGAGAGAGTGAGAGAGAGACACTCTAGCATCCAGCTCAGAGCTGGAGTGTGCTATTTACCAACAGTTAACAGAGCTAATCCCTCAACTCAAGTGACAGGATTTATGTTACTTGGTGCTGAAGGTTCTGGGTTCCAGCCCTGCTGATGACTTGTGCTAGGTTTTGTTACAGACCCCCCAACCCCATATGGTTTATTAAGACTAAAATGGACCAGGTTCATTCACCAGTGAGCCTGCTGAGATAGCACTGTACCAGGGATGAGTTTATCATCACTCAACATGCCTTTCTTCTTAAGTAAAACAAAATCAAAGCCAAGCCATCTAATGCAATATCACAAGATGACTATTGTTGCAGTGTATTTTAATCAGCTGATGGAAGAGACAATGATCTTATGTGCAACAAAAAGGTTCTTCCTTCTGTCCAAGCAGCTAAAGATACAAAGCTCTACTTCCCTCACTTGTACAAACTGCAAGCTGTTACAGGCAAGATTAGAAGACACTACAGGTCTGCAATTTCAGTCCATGCACAGCCTGGACGAGGCGAGTCTACCACTGTTTATGCAGCACAACAACATTAGTGATGCTATCCAGCTGCTAGTAATCTGAAGCAGGAACTTAAGTTATCCAAATGTTTTGTGGATGTTTTTCTGGCAAGTCAGCCTGATGAACAGCTTTCAAATGAACAAATGGTTTGGTATAATGCCACTCCAACCCTTCAGTCTGAGATGTTTTCATTATTCTGAGGCTCTCAGAATATTATCCAAAACTAGGTGATTGTAGTAGAAGTCAGCTACTTGTGTCTCACTTGGTACAGTTTGTCCTTTGGTTGACAGATGAAGAGGCATCTAATTTGGCCAGCAGCAAGTATCATTCTTCAGAAAACAAAGAAAGTGCCTTTCAGTTGTGGAGTACATAGTATTTAACAGTTCCAGAATCATCTCACCACTGTATGTAAGCCTTGCTGCATAGCTACACCATGAATGTGGGTTTTGCATGTAATTGATATACTACATCTTCATGGATTCTGCATCAGTTATGCAGAGCTGAGGTGGCTAACTCCTAGTACGGCAAAGACTGAAGTAGAAAGACTCCAGGGAGGTGTATTCATTCTAAATGGAATTGTACCCATGAAGGACATGATAATACACAGACATGATTTTGTAGCAGTTGATGGAAAGAATACCTTCCATTCAATGGCTTGAAGGGGAATTTCAGGAACAGACTGCAGATAGTTCAGCATCACAAGATGTATCACTGAAGTGGGGGAGGAGGGAGTCATGCTCCCCAGACAGCCTCTTACACAGTGTGCAACATTTGAAATGCCTAGAACACACCCAGAACTGACTTGCCATGAAAGAGTCAGTGAGAAAAACAAAAAAATCAACTGTGTCTGTAGTCAGAACCTTCCCTGCACTATGTACACGTGTCAAGGCAAAGATGACTGTGGTAACCCACACACTGTTGTTAGAGCTCACAGAAACAAATGCAAATATTTCAAAGTGGTGATTTTAATGTGATGGTGTCATTGTTTGTCTGTTTCTATGGTAACAACACATCAGACCTCATCTTAAAGTAGACATAATAAGCTTTCAAATGATGCATGATGTGAGTGTGTGTAGAAAGGGTGTATTAAGTCCACCAAAATCAGAGTCTGCTGCTTGCCTAGACGGGGAAGGATGAGCGCATAGAGTAGGGGAACCTCAGAACTCCAGAAAGTTTGTAGAGAACTAACCCCCCTGCCGCCAGTAAAATAGAGCTAGAGAAGTGAAGTCACTCATACAGCAAGGGTGGCTTTTTCTTTATGCCAGAAACCATCACTCAAAGCTACAAAGGGGATTTTAGTATAATAATTAATACAAAGGCAGGGGCCAGGGCAAGGGAGCTTATTCTGCTGCTCTGACCAGACCAGGTTAAATGTCTAAACTGACCAGGTTTGCATGTTTTCCCTTGGAGACACAAATCCTCAGCTTCATTGATCTCACCTCTAGAAAGTAGGTTAGCCTAAACCAGCCTGAATTATTCCACTCAGACTGCATCCATGCTGGGCACTTATAGGAACCTACACTTTGATGTCCAACTGCTGCTCATTCACATGGGAGATAAAAAACCACTCCATTGTCCCTCCCTCTCCCAAATTCTTACACTGCAGATTAGATTCTTAGAAAGTCAATTTGCTGATACTGTCTGTGATCTCACCTCAGTTCATGCAGGACAAGCAACAGAAAAAGAGACAGGGAAGCTGGAGATCACATGCAAAAAACTCTCAGACCTCACCAAGATGCAGTAATGTGACAACTCACGCTGCTTGTGAATTCACTCACAGCTAAATCTGGTTGAATAATGCAACTAAGGCTGTTCACAATTTATTGAAACACAAACCTTCCAATAAATGATTTAATTGGTATTGTTCATATGGCTTCTGGAGCTGCTCCAGATATGTGAAATATTAATCAAATGTATGGACCAAGCAAACACTCATGTTCATTGAATCAACTGAACAATATTAATCAAACAATCTGCTCGGATGACAAAACGCACTGCATTATGGAGGCGCTTTAGCACCAACATCTTACGCAGAACTAGCAGAGCAGTGACTGGGATTACTTTGTAGATTTAAACTCCATCTAATTACATTTAAGCACTTAGCTACAGTTCATCCAATACATTAATTATTGATCTGCTTGTAAGAACAAGTGATCAGCTCTTACTTGTTTTTCTGTAAGAAACTGTGCTCTAGGTGGCTGAACTGCTACAAAACTGTAGCCCTAGATTCCAAGATACTTTTAATAGAAGCTACTCCTCACCTGTGGATGGATAGGAGAACAGCAACAAGAGGCATTTGCTAATACATTATTCTACCAAACCCCCATTCAACTATCATGTATTGTTCTATATTTTTGCATCCTCAATTATATTTCTCAAGATAATTGTACATAAGCAGAAGACTTCAGCAATGCTGAAGTCCACTGTTTGCATCATATCTTCCATATACCTACTCAGGCAGGCAGAATATATATATGGGAATATAGAAAACTGGCTATGTTAATTGTTTGGAAGTTGCAATAAAATCCAGACATTTTTAGTTTACCAGAGATTTTAAGAATAGCATCTTTTGCTGGTTAGGAAGACATTATGAGCTAACCAAACAAAGCCTCAGAAACAGTTTATGTTTGAAATGTCAAGATTGAAATACAGTAATTCTTCACTTAATGTTGTAGTTATGTTCCTGAAAAAATGCAACTTTAAGTAAAACGATGTTAAATTAATCCAATTTTCCCATAAGATTTAATGTAAATGCAGGGGATTAGGTTCCAAGGGAAAAAATTTGGGGCAGATAAAAAGGCATTCTATACTGTACAGTATTGTACTGTACTGTGCAGGCAAGGATGCTAGGAAGCACTTTTGCAGCAGCAGCTTATCCGGAGAAGAACGGGCACCGACTTTGCCGGGGGATACTCCAGGCACACCTCTTCCCACCCCCACTCCACCTCCTTTCCAGAGCACTCTGCATCCCCGCTCCTCCCCCCACCCCCGAAAGTCCTCAGAACTGCCAAACAGCTGTTTGGTGGCACTTAGGACTTTCTGGGAGGAAGGGGGAGGAGTAGAGATGCAGTGCTGGGAGGGAAGGGGAGGGGGAGGACACAGAAGAGGAACTTCTGCAATGCTCCCTTGTAAAGTCGCTGCTCTTCCACAAAATCTTACAAGCAGTGGACAGAGCAGGCAGCCAAATGACAGTATAAGGGAGCATTGCACAACTTTAAATGAACATGTTCCCTAATTGAGCAGTGATGTAACTTTGAAACAACATTAAGCAGGAGGACGTTAAGTGAGGAGTTACTGTACTCCAGTGCAGAATTCTGCTGTGGGTATGGGGAGGGAAAACATAAGAGAGAGGAAGTTAATGGATAAAAATAATGTCCCATACACCTGCAGAATGTTATTTCCCTTGCTCATTTACAGTAAGTAAAAAAACCAAGTTAAAACAGCCAAGTGTTCAGCTCTCCCTAGTCTATAAAACTATTGCTTGATCAGTTTAGTGCCCTTACTTGTGTACTCTTATTTTAAGAGTCACTTTCAACAAGCATCAAAGTGCAGCAATAGTAAGGGTGGACAGCAGAAAGCTGAAGATGCAAAAGGAGGGAGACAGTACATCATTAACTAAGCTGTTTTCACTCTTGCCAACATTTTCAGCTTTATAGCAACATGAAAAAGTGAAGCAAAGTGATCCAGACACCCAATTATTTCTAAATGATTTTACTAACCACACAGGCTATGTTTACACTGTAAGCTTCTTTGGGCAGCATGTACAATCTACTCCAGTAGTCCCCCTGGCACAGGTTTAAGTACCTGTATAGACAGTGAGGCATGGCTTAGGGGAGTAGAGTACATGTACCAGAGCACTTACCCTACATGGGTCTCTACATGCTCAAGCTGTGCCTTCCCATCGACATGGCTAGTTTTAGCTGTGTAGCTAATAGTGCCTCTCCACACTGCAGGAAAAGACCTCAGCAGCAAGGGAAGGCTCTGGCGGGGTTGGGGAGGAGAGTCAGAGGGGAAAAAGTCTCTAGCACTTCCCCGCTGCTGGAACCCTTCCCCTCTGCAGGGGAAGACTCTGGCAGCAGGGAAGTAGACTGAACCTTTCCCCGCTGCCTCCCCCTGCCAGAGCCTTTCACTGACGTGTAGCTACATACTACAGTATGGACACAGCTTGCTGTTCACTGTGCCATGTAGATTCACATACCCTACATGCTGCCAAAAGTGGAGTGGAATGTAAACAAAGCCACGTACAACCACATATGCAGTTGTCATCTGCCTTTATGGGATCATTTCTGAGTGTGTCTCAGCCATTCAATATGCATTCTCTTTTTAGTACATAGATAATTGGAGCTCCAGCAACATGACTGGGGAGGCGAATGAAATTGGACAGTACATCTGTAAAAACCTCTTCCTCCCAGGTGACCTTCACAGCAGACAAAGTAAAGCAGTCCCCTCACCCAGACAGTGGAGGTGGAGAGTTACAAGTAGGGCTGTCGAGCGACTAAAAAAATTAATCGCGCTGTTAAACAATAATACCATTTATTTAAATATTTTTGGATGTTTGCTACATTTTCAAATATATTGATTTCAATTACACAGAATACAAAGTGTACAGTGCTCATTTTATATTTGATTACAAATATTTGCCGTGTAAAAAAAGAAAGTATTTTTCAGTTCACCTAATACAAGTACTGTAGTGCAATCTCTATCATGAAAGTTGAACTTGCAAAAGTAGAATTATGTACAAAAATAACTGCATTCAAAAATAAAACAATGTAAAACTTTAGAGCCCACAAGTCCACTCAGTCCTACTTCTTGTTCAGCCAATCGCTCAGACAAAACAAGTTTGTTTACATTTGCAGGAGATACTGCTGCCTGCTTCTTGTTCCCAATGTCACCTGAAAGTGAGAACAGGCATTCACATGGCACTGTTGAACCGGTGTCACAAGATATTTACGTGCCAGATGTGCTAAAGATTCATATGTCCCTTCATGCTTCAACCACCATTCCAGAAGACACGAGTCTATGCTGATGATGGGTTCTGCTCAATAATGAACCAAAGTAGTGTGGACCAACGCATGTTCATTTTCATCATCTAAGTCAGATGTCACGAGCAGGTTGATTTTCTTTTTTGGTAGTTCAGGTTATGTAGTTTCCGCATTGGAGTTTTACTCTTTTAAGACTTCTGAAAATGTGCTCTACACCTCATCCCGCAGATTTTGGAAGGCACTTCACATTCTTAAACCTTGGGTTGAGTGCTGTAGCTGTCTTTAGAAATCTCACATTGGTACCTTCTTTGTGTTTTGTCAAATCTGCAGTGAACATGTTCTTAAAAAGAACAACGTGTGCTGGGTGTGACGTTCCCCTAGTGTTATCTGGACCGGTGATCTGCTAGGTCACTCCAATCCTTGACTCTGGGAGACAGCCTTATCCTGCTCTGCTGTGAGAGCCGCCATTCCTGGGCTGTTAATGTACAGCCTCTAGCATGCAAGCTGCTCCCAGCTACGTGAGTAAGCACTTTTGGCCAGCTTCTCCTTGGACTGTGCAACCAAATGACAGTTACCAGTATCTCTAGTCCCAGACACAACCCTAGGAACCTCCATCTTGCAGTGTCCAGTTATGACCACTCGACGCTGCAAGCTTATATGAGTTCGTCAATTTAACAAAGGAATTGATCTGTATCAGGCTTGCTATCCCAAGGGGAGTTTGACACATTTCAAATCAAATGCACTGCTTCAGGTAGAACAAACAAATGTATTAACTACTAAAATTGACTTATAATCATTTAAAATCTAAGCACAATGAATTGGATTGAAAAAAACTGGCTGCCCCAGAATCCCCAGACTGCCACCCCTTAGAGGGTGCCGCCCCAGACACGTGCTTTGCCGTCTGGTGCCTGGAGCCGGCCCTGGCTGCCGGCGCAATGCTCTGGGCGGGGGTGGGGGGGGCCTGCGAGCTCTTGCTGGGCAGCACGGCTGCCTGTCCTGGTGCTCTGGGTGGCACAGCTGTAGCGCTGCCAGCCACCGGTACTCCAAGCAGTGCGGTTAAGGGGGCAGGGGGAGGTGGATAGAGGGCAGGGGAGTTTGGAGTGGTGGGCAAGGGTGTGGATAGGGGTCAGGGTGGTCAGAGAACAGGGAACGGTCAGGGTTGAATGGGAGCAGGGGTCCGGGGGGGGGGGGGCAGCCAGGAAGGAGAGGGTGGGTTGGATGGGGCAGCGGGGGCAGTCAGGGGCAGGGGGTCCAGGGGCGGTCAGGGAGAAGGGGTGGTTGGATGGGGCAGGGGGTCCGGTATTGGTCAGGGGACAGGGAGAATTGGATGGGGCAGGGGTCCTGGGGGTGCAGGGGTGGGGAGGGGGCTATCAGGGGACAGGGGGGTGGATTGGGCAGGGGTCCCAGGGGGTCCCCCCCATCAGGGGGCAAGAAGCAGGGCGCGTTGGATAGGGGGCAGGGGCCAGGGCCAGGCCACGCCACGCCCATAGGTGCTGACTTTTGGTTTTGCCAGTGGGTGCCCTCCCTAGGCCCCACCCCCGCTCCGCCCCTTCCCCCGCCTTTCCACCACTCACTCCTCTACGCCACCTCCTCTGAGTACATCTGCCAGTTTTGGGAGGCTATTTTCTGCATATTTATACAGTTCTTTCATATTCTAGTTATTGAATGCAACTATCATTGGTACGTTAATTTAATCATTAAAATAGTAAAGAACAACCTAATTACATAAATTACAGTACATTTAAAATCATTAAAATTCCCACTGTTGATTTTCACCACAAGTTTATTCATCTTTCAACCTGGCCCTATAATTATAGTATGAACAAATGAAAAACACGTCCCTTCCACAGTCTCGCACCCCAGGCCCACCCCATTCCTTGCCTCTTGACCACAGCGCCCTCCTGTAAGCACCCACCCATAAGGCCGGCCCTGCATTCACCTTTTTCCCCCAAACACCACTGCCTTCAATTTTGGCATGGGTACCCATGCCAAAATTAAAACTCCCAGGCTCAAAGTGGAGTAAGATCTAAACAGCAGACTACTAGCATCAAGATTTACACTCCACCTCTAGTGGTCAAGATTCATGCTCTCTGTATATTAGGATGCACCCAAGATGGCCGGCCATAATGACAGGATTCACATTAGAGAAAAAAAGGTGAGTGAGGTAATAACTTTTATTGGAGCAACTTTTATTGGAGAGAGAGACACAAGCTTTTGAACTTTCACAGAGCTCTTCCTGAAGAGGTCCAGCTAACACTAGGGGAACGTCACACCCAGCACATGTTGTTCTTTTTAAGAACATGTTCACTGCAGATTTGACAAAACACAAAGAAGGTACCAATGTGAGATTTCTAAAGATAGCTACAGCACTCAACCCAAGGTTTAAGAATCCTGACGAAGAGCTCTGTGAAAGTTCAAAAGCTTGTCTCTCTCACCAACAAAAGTTGCTCCAATAAAAGTTATTACCTCATTCACCTTTTTTCTCTAACTTCCTGGGAACAACAGGGCTACACCACAGCATACAAAAATGCAGGATTCACATGAACAGCACAGAGTGACCACCATCACACCAGGGCACTATTTTCAGGATTCATCTTAGCATAATGTCATCACCACACTAAGGAAGTAGCACTACCAGCACAATTAGATGAATATAGCCACATGTGCATGCCAAAAATTCACAGTACAAGCACACTGGGATCCACACAGCAGGATAGTAGTGTCAGTTTAGCTCTCAGTTTAGTGGGGATACACTCAGGGACTGAGTCCAAGGGTTCAGCTAAACACAAGGGCACCTGCAAATAACTGCACTAACAGCAGGATCTATACTGGCCCAATAGGAGGAGTTGCATGTCAGGGCACTAATTCCCAATCCCAGTGCAAAGCAATATGGGATCCAGGCACCAGGTCTTTAGTACCAGACTTTGTACTCCTAGGAGAGTGGGATGGAATTATAGATGTTACAGGGGGGAAAGCCCTGTGATCACCCTGGCACAGTCCATCTCCCTGCCAATGCAGGGCTGATCCTTACTGCATGTTTTGTCCAGTCTCCTTTTAAAAGTCGTAAGTCTTGGAGTTTCTAGCTGTGACACTCTCTACCAGGGGTTCTCAAACTGGGTGTCAGGACCCCTCAGGGGGTCACAAGGTTATTATATGGGGGGTCATGAGCTGTCAACCTCCACCCCAAACACCACTTTGCCTCCAGCATTTATAATAAGGTTAAATATATAAAAAGTGTTTTTAATTTATAAGGGTGGAGTCGCACTCAGAGGCTTGCTATGTGAAAGGGGTCACCAGTACAAAAGTTTGAGAGCCATTGCTCTATACCTCAGGGGAGCGGCATGCTGTGCTCCGTAAGCCCCATATTCATCATTTGTATATATTCTTTATATTTCATATAAAGCATGCAATGTAAGGTATCATGGGAACGATTATGATTTGCTGAAACCCACTGTTCTGTCGAAATATGTATATCATTAAAGTGTATAAAGTTATGCGATTGTGCTGTATGGTGTTAATGAAATATGCTGCAAATTTGGGAGCAGCCCAGAAGACAACTCCCCAGAAACAACAAGGCACTTGACCAAATGGCTGGGTGAATGTTAAACAACCATCACCAGCCATTGTGCAGCAAGTGAATGACAATTAGCAATTCAATGACCATCACCAGAGAATTACTCAACCCTGGGATTCAGCAATGCCCTGTCCCCTCAACATGATCACTAGCCCTTCTCTTGGGAGACTTCCATCCAAACCCCAAGGCAGAGATTGCACTGCTAGGAAGGTTTCCCCTGTTAGCCTGAATTTCCCTCTCCTCCCCCTCCCACAGTGCCTAGTTGTGTTTGCCAGAGTGAGCACATGGACTTTAACATATAAACCATATAAAACAGAAGTGCCCCCAGCCACCCTCACCCCAAGACCCCCTTTTAAATACACTTCTTACCTGCTGCTGGTACTAATGCCTTTAGTTGTATGAGAAGAGGCTGGAGAAAGTTTTCCAGCTGGAGAAAGCATGCCTGCCACAAGAAGCTGCTAGGAGCAGGAGACAGACAGAGAGGCACCAGTGGTGGTGGTGGGTCACTCTCTCTGCCCCTCCCACCCAGGAGCAGAGTTCCCTTCCCATTGTTTGGCTGGTGGCCAAAAAAACCCTCAACAGCAAATCTGGAAAGAACTGTTTTGAATGCAGCAAGTCTGTGACTCAGAGCCTGAAACAGCTGCTCAGCAGGGGGAACAGCTGATCGGCAGCACTCCTGGCTCCCGTGCTGAAACAAACTGCTGATTGCTCACCCCCCGCAGCCTCGCTGAACAGCTGATGGGGGCCCCAGGCCCCCACGAGCCCCTTAAACACTTGACTGGTGCCAGTGGGTGCAGAGCACCCACTAATTTTTCCCAGTGGGTGCTCCAGTCCCAGAGCACCCGCAGAGTCGGCGCCTATGGCTACGCCTCCCCTAACTGGTCCTCCATACAATTTCGGAAGCTTGATGTGGCCCTCTCAGGCCAAAAAGTTTGCCCGCCCCTGAGCTAGATGCATTAGAAGATGGCTGTGAGCATTCCAAGCTTCTCATGACAAAGGCTGCTGCAATTCAACCTGATGTGCAACAAACATTCTAGGGATCCATTTGCTAAGACTTTAAAAACCAAAACAAAAAATAGTGAAATGGACAGTGCTCGAGTGTAACTGTATTGGGATTGGCGTAGCTACTTTATTCACTCAGACTGCTCTATCTTGTGACCGCCCACAGATAAATACATGGCTTATTTATCTGCCCTTGGCACTGCTGGTGTGGGACTCAGATCTGTGTCTTCATGGAGCGTATGTGTGTTTTACAGAAGCATTGATGAATTCTACAATAGGAAATTGCTGGAAACAATTCCAGTTGAGCACCCTTCTTGGCCACTGGTTAGTCTACTGTGAGACAAGCCAGATCCTGGGTCCCTGGGTGTTTTAAGCTTTCCTGGATTTTAGCAGGATACAGAACTCTAGTCTCTCTAACACATTTCCTGGGCACCAACGCTGTCTGCCAACCCCTCAGGGAAATGGAGCCCCTCAACCCATCTGCCTTAGGCCTCCAGGACCAGTGGTGAACCCCAAAATACCCTAATAGCTTAAACACCCTGTTGGGGTGTGTCCTTACCTTTAGGTTGTCCCCTTGTACCTGAACACAGCACCAGAGGGGATTTTGCCTCTTGCATCCACACTGGTGGCCACTTTCCCAGCCACAGTGACCACTCCTAGCTAGTGTCTTTTCCAGACTCCTCCTCCAGGTCTTCCGTGGCTCAGCCCTCTAGGCAAGTCTCACAACAGTTCAGTACACTTCCTTAGCTCAGCTTCACAAACAAAAGGTCCTTTGCCCTGCTTGGGCTCAGATTCAATTCTTTCCACCTTGGCAGGGTACCAACCCCCATAGGCTTTTTCCACTCTAGGAGCTCAAATACACTTAAAGTAGCCTTTTGCCCCCCATAGACTTCTATCTCATTTTCTGGTCCTTGTGGATCCTAGCTCAGGGCTCCTCTCTACTTTAAGCCCCCAGGAGTTAACCCTACTCCTAGAGGACTGCTCCCTAGCCACTCTAAACTACTGACCCTTCCTAAAGGGAATTCTCCCTAACTCCTCTTTCTCCCTCTAGTGAGCGCACAGTTTTATTTAAGTAACAGCTGGGGTCAGACTTTTTAATTAAGCCTCACTACATACAGCTGATGTTGCCAGCTTATCAGTGAGACGAGGGATAGCTGCTAAGCCATGGGCAAGGCTGATCCCGGCATACCTCAAAGAACAATCACATTGTTCTGATAAAAGAGTGGCCAACTTCCCAGACTCAGCCAGAGCCTCAGGCTTAATGGAGAAGATCTTTACTTTAAAATCTCATGGTCTGATTCTCTTCTCACACCAATTTTACACTGGTATAACTTCATTGTTGTTAGAGACACGCCTGATTTACACCACCGAGAGAGAAGGAGAAGGCCCCATACCTTCTTTTATGGCTCCTGGAGATGCGTGAATAATTTGCTACCCTTGTATTTGGCAAATGTAACCATTCTCCCCCATGGAAAAATAAACTTCTTTAGCAAGTGCTGCTTTTCAAAAGCAGTTAAAAAGACTCAAAACCCCATGACATTAACTAAAAAGCACCTATAAAATCAATCAAAAAGAGGGGGGAGACTTAACTCTGCCAATATGTTAAAAAAAAAAATCACAGTGCTACAAAAGAGATGGCCATTAACTACTCCACAGGCCCTCGTCCTGTGAACCTGACTCACCCAACTGATATCTCATGCAAGTGATGTAATCGGTTTCAATAGGACTGCTTGTGTGAGTATGGATTACTCATCAGAGAGTGAGGTTAGCATATGGGGACATTTAGGGACTGATCCAGCACCCACTGAAGTCAATCGAAAGATTCCCATTGATTTTAGTTAGCAATGGATCAGGCCCTTAATGTTGAAAACAAGGTTACATTCATGTATATGCACAGGTAAACACTGTGCATTTTATGTTCCTGAAATAACAATTTACGTAACAAAATTACCATTCTTAGAAAATCCACAACTTAAAAAACAACCTACAAGTCTTCAGTTAAAATGTTATTTCCACCTTCACATATGGTTGTCAAAGCTGGAAATCCATCAAAGATACAGATAGCTGTCTAAATGCCTTCAAAAGAAAATGCCTCAGGAAAAATACTAGGTATTTAATTGAATGAATGTATAACAAATGCCAAGATTAATCAAGAGTTCATCTATTCCTCAGCTCTAAAGTTATACAGGCAAGAAGGTGGAAATATCTGGGATACGTTAAAAATGAAGCCAGAATGTCTTCCATGGCATGTGTGCCATCGGGCAGCTAAAGGAATATTTAAAAGGGGTTGAGCGAAAGAATCCTTCCACCTTTGAAACGAAGAATTTATGGGAGTTAACAACATAGAGGACATGCAAAGAGCAGCCCAGGATAGGAGCTTTGTTCATTCCCTAATGTCTGCTCGCATAGCGGGGGAGGGATAGCTCAGTGGTTTGAGCATTGGCCTGGTGTAAACCCAGGGTTGTGAGTTCAATCCTTGAGGGGGCCATTTAGGGATCTGGGGCAAAAATCTGTCAGGGGACAATACTTGGTCCTGTTCGTGAAGGCAGGGGACTAGACACAATGACCTTTCAAGGTCCCCTTCCAGCTCTATGAGATAGGCGTATCTCCTTATATATTAGAATATATACAAAGTAACATTGTTGATATATAACTGACATGCAGAAGCATAAACCTCTGCTACTTGTTTCAATTGTTAACTCTTATGGAGATTTAAAAAAGACAGATCTGTGATGTTGCACTCCATAATGTTTTATGGAAATATAAGTGTGAATATGATGTAACTGGAATATGCTTTATACAAAAGGTTTCTTGTAAGGTATCATAACAAAGGTTATAACCTACAGAATATATTCCTCCTATGTGTATGTATGTATCATTCTTGTATCTGAAGCTAGAAATATAAAGTAAAACTCTGAGGTCCTACTGTAATTATGCAAAGTGTGGGCCATTAATGGTGGCTTAGAATCTTGATGGCTCCCATTGACTAGGACAATTGGTTGTGAATGGGTTTATTTACCAGAAAGCCTTCCTGTGTATGGCCAGCCCATGGGTAATGAAGAATGAGGTTTCACAGGACATGTGACCATGTCACATGATACTAGAATCCATCTTAAATCTGGTACTTTTCCATTTAGAAGGGAGGGTGGGGATCCAGAGAGACAAAAGATTCCTGCCTTGTGCTAAAGCTATAAAAAGGGGGTGGAACAGGACAAAGGGGACTGCCAGTCATGAGAACATCCTTGCTTTCCACCTAAGATGTCTGCTAGAACTAACAAGGCCTGTACCAGGGGAAAGGATTGGGTCCAGACTAGGAAGGAGTCTAGTCTGTGAAAGAAGCTTATTAGAACATCTCTGAGGGTGAGATTTTATCTGTAAACAGTTTCTTAATGTATTACCCTTAGACTTGCATGTTTTGCTTGGTGACTTACTTTGTTCTGTCTATTACTTGAAACCACTTAAATCCTACTTTTTATACTTAATAAAATCACTTTTGTTTATTAATTAACCCAGAGTACGTGATTAATACCTGGGGGAGCAAACAGCAGTGCATATCTCTCTATCAGTGTTATAGAGGGTGGACAATTTATGAGTTTACCCTTATAAGCTTTATACAGAGTAAAATCGATTTATTTGGGGTTTGGACTACATTGGGAACTGGGTGTCTGGGTGCTGGAGATATGTGGCCTGCTGAGCAGTTTTTGGTTAAAATTTGCAGTTTTGGGGGTGTGGTTCAAACCCTAGGTCTGTGTTGCAGCAGGCTATTGTATCTGGCTCAACAGGGTTCTGGAGTCCCAAGCTGGCAGGGAAAATGGGCTCAGAGGTAATTCCAGCACGTCAGCTGACAGTCCCCATGGGGGGGGGAGGGGTCGTCTCTGTGACTGAATCCATCACAAGGTCAAAGAACAATAGCTTTAGTTTTTGAATTGTATGCAACCTTTACTAGAGGGGCCTCTGAACTTTATTGGGAGTGTTCTAGGGGAAAAGCCTGTGTGCTTCAATCTAGCCTTAGAGACTACAACTCTCGTGATGCCTTGGGGAAAGACTTCCTCGTGCAGGGAGAGCAGGCGGTGGACTCCATTTTGGGAAAAGGAGTGAGATTGCTGCTGTGGCGCTCTGCTCAGTAGCGTAGCCAGGTCTTGAGCACAGGGGGAGCGGCGCTTTAAAAAGGCGCCTCTCCGCTCCCCCTGTACTCACCCAGCAGCGCTTTAAAGGGCCCAGGGCTCCAGCCACTGCGCCACCGCCGGAGCTTCAGCAGCGGGGCTCCGGCGGCACTTTAAAAGGCCGTGGTTCCCCGCAGCGGCAGGAGCCGCAGGCCTTTTAAAGCGCCACCCCAGCAAGGCTTGGGCGGTGCCTTAGCACCGCTTTTCCTCACAGGGGGAGCAGCTGCTCCCCCTGCTCCCCCTCGCCTACACTACTGCTGCTGCTAGGAAGCCAGAAGCTGCTGCTGAGAGCCTGCAGGGGCTTTGATCGAGCAGGGAGCCTCAGAAGCTGTTGATGTCTTTACTGGAGCCAGGGCAAAGACTGTTGCTGTGCCTAGTTCTGGGCCTGCAGTGAAGGAATGTGAATAACCCCCACTCTTGTTTGGGAAAGTGCTTGCAAGGGAAGGGGCACAGCAGAGAGACTGAGTCTGAGGAGATGCAGAGGGATCTTCCCACTGAACCAGGACCCAGAGCTGCTGACATTTGGTGGGGCCAGCTCCGATCATCAGAGGGGTTGTGCAGCTTTGTGCCTTGGCTGGACTGATACACGGAACCAACTGAGCGCTGTCTCCAGCTGCAGATCTTCAAGCGCGCCCACGCAAGTGAGTGTCTAGGACTCTGAAATCCAGAGGAGTGTGCACTCTGGGCTGGGGTAAATGGTGGCAGTGTAAATGCCAGTTACATACGTTTCATTTATTACTGTATATTATATTTGTTAATTGATTTTATTCAACTGCCCCCTGTGGATTTAAATTAGTGACATTTAATCTTAGTTTGTTATACCCTGTTTCTTTAAGTTGTTAAGTAAAGGAGTGTTAGCTCTAATTTAAGTATATTGGATGTATATTATTTATAATTGATATTTGAGTTAGACCCATGCCACAGGTTATTAATTATTTGAAAGGGTTTATTCCTGGAGGTTCCCAAGGCACGCCATTGAGTGTGTACAGGGGCCAGGCAGGTGGAGGCACTGCCAACTTTAACTTCCTTTAGAAGTAAAGGGACTGCAGCAGAGGGGTGGATAAAGGATTCCCACTTCTCCAACATCACCACTGGGATACTCACAATCTCCTTTAATGTCAACAACATCAGGCACACAGGTGAATGTTGCCTGCTCCTGAGTAACCCAGGGAAGAAAGGGGGGTTACAGAACTAATTTGTTCTTAATATTATTTCATGCAGTAATTATAAACAGTCTGTAGAAATTAAAAGAAGCAACATTCATCAAGATGTAAATGGAATTAAGAAATTGCTATGTAAGTCCATTATTTACTGTTGCACACACTTAAAAAGATGCAGGGTGAAATCCTGGCTCTGTTTGAATCAATGGCAAAACTCCCATTGACTTCAGTGGGGCTAGGCTTTCACCCATAAGGTCAGAGTTAAGGGTTTTCTTTTTCTTCTGAATGATCTTTATAGAATTTTAATTCAGATAAGAGATTTTGTTTTGTATCTTAACAACCCATATTCTTTATTTTAATTTTGTTTGGTTGATTTTTGATCACCTTTTTATTAATTTTACCTCTTCTATTCTTTGATTAATGGCTTAGTAACCTTACCTATAACTTACCCACTAATGAATTAAAAAGTGGGTGAGTTATAGGTGGGTTGACATTCACCCTCATGCAGAAGGCCAGCACAAACCTTAGCATCACTTAAGTCCTGCTTAAGTCTTATTTTTAGGACTTAAGCAGTACATAGACTTTGTGCAGAACCACTTCACAGTTGTGACTTTCACCCTATTTCCAAACACTCTCCACGTGTTTGAGGGAAGGTACTAGGTAAATGCAAAGCATTATTTTTCTATAATTGCACAAAACAGAATGCTCTTTCATTATCTCATTGTCTTACCATGGGATTTCTGAGGAGTTCAGCTGCTTGCAGAATGCTGAAGTCAATACTCCGCTTCCGTTATGAACAACCTGCATGATGCATAACAATGCTCAGGCATAAGAAAATACATTTTGTGCAGACTAAGTAGCAATTTAACAAAGCATGGTCCTTTGTTATTGCACCATTCTTCAGCCCATGCTGCTGCAGGTGACTGGCACACTCAGTGCAATGTGTTTCACTCCCACCACCATGCAAAGTACTATGCTTGGGTCATCACCTTAAAACACTGAATCCCTGCTGTTGCAAAATGAAGAAGTAATGGGCATAAGGGTGGTGCATTGGGTAGCAATTAACCAGTTCTAAGTGGGCAAAAAGCCCCCCAGAAATCCTGTTCTGATGCTTTCTAGTCATATTCTGGTTACATTTACTTTGGGTGAGATTTAAGAATTTTCTTGAAAGTATTAAAAATTCAGGGATTGCATTTCACTTTTAAGCTAACACATTATCCTGATGTTTATTTAATAACCATTCTTACCAATTCATAAGCCTCACAATACTCCTGGCTGTGGGTCAGTATTATGATCATCACCCACATTTTACAGATAGAGAAACTGAGGCTCAAATGGTGAACTGAATTACCTGAGAATACAGAGGGGGTCAATGACAGAGCTGGAATTAGAAACCTAAAGTCCTGACTTCCAGATCTGTTCATTCCTTTTGCCCACGCTGCCACTGTTTAATGAAGAAATGTAAGAAAGTGGCTTCTGCTGAAATGCCTGTGGTTTTTAGTAAAAAACAAACAAACAATCACAAGCCAGGCAGCAGACTCTAAATCAAGGGCAACTCAGCTTTACGCAAGGGCCCGAATCAGGAAAGCATCCCTACACAGGACAGCATTAAGCACATGCTTAAGTCTTAGTGGAGTTAAACAGCGCAGCATGAACTCAGCAGACTGGAAAATCTAGCCCAGAGTATTGCAGCCTGGGACCCGCAGGCTGCACACTGCCCTAAACTTGAGGGAGGCTGCGAGGCCATAATATAGATCACCATTAGAGTTGCCAACTTTGTAATATTTAAAAACCGGACACTCCAGCAGGAGTACCGGAACCTCCATTCCCTGCCCCTTCCCCACCAAGGCCCTGCCCCGCCCCTTCCCCCAAACCTCACCCTGCCCTGCCTCTTGCCTGAGGCCCCGCTCCTGTTGTGCCCCTTCCCTCTCCCTGGGATGGATTGGGAGGGACTCGCCTGCAGAGCTGGAGCTGCCCAATGCAGGTAGGAGGTGGCCCTGGCTGAGTAGGGGCTGCCGCGGTTGATGACTCGGCACCTCCCCACCTTCCCCATCTGCAGTTACTGGACTTTGGGTGCCTAATCAGTAGATCTGACCGGACACAATCAGGTCCCCTTTTTGACCAGACTTTCCAGTCAAAAACTGGACACCTAGCCACCCTAATCTCCACAGGCCACGTTTAACCTGTGGTCTGCACTTTGGCCATCCCTGACATAACTAAATGCTTGCATCCGATGAAGTGGGTATTAACCCATGAAAGCTTATGCTCCAATACCTCTGTTAATCTATAAGGTGCCACAGGACCCTTTGTCGCTTCTAAATGAAAGGGTTTCTATTCCAGGTTATGTGTGGAGCCAATAAACAGCCTGTGTCAGGGCCAGAAATTTAGCAGAAATGGCCACATGGGTAACCCCTTAATCTTGAGAGCTGTGGAGCTGGCACAATGGCCCTACATTGTTCACCTCCATGCAGCCATCAGTGTAGGGACATGGCCAAAGGAGGGAGGATGGAACTGGTATGCACTGCATGCTCTCTGGCTATTCTGGTCTGCTGAAGTGGCCCAAAAAGGGCAGTAGCAGGCCCCTATAACTGCCCCCTGAAGTTGCTCTAACTTATACCAAGGGCCTTTAGCAGTCCCCATTCACCTCCAGAATCCAGGAGCTGCAAAGGCAGAATGAAGCCATATTGCTTCCCCATCCCCATACCAAGCTCAGCTCAGCCATGCTGCAGAATCAGGGCCATTTTTTTGGCATCTGTTAAACATTTCCCCATAGCCACTAGATGGCCACATAGCCAGCTGTGAGTGCCGTATTTTTTAGTTAACATCACTGAGTTAATAGTGTTTCAGAAGCAGGATCTATGGTTTCCAGCCCAAGGTTTTAATATTTTAGCCAAAACAGACAATACAACAGTAGGGGGGACCCTCTTTCTGGATGGCCATGGACTGCATGAATCTGAACAAGATCCTGACACTTCAGTCACTATTGTTTGGAATCTGGTATTGCACTTCAGTCTACGTACACCTCTTGCATTGTCTTAATAGGAAGAATATTAAAAGTTTCCCATTTAACCCTAATTTTAGACTAGACCAATATCAGTGCTGGGTTTAGATGGTTTAAAATTGTTGATTCATGGGCATGATGGAACAATTGTCATCCTTCATGCTGCACCTCTAGTCAGCATCTGGTTCTGTCATTATATAAATTCTCCTTTACACCTCATCAATGTAGGCTTTAATGTCATTTCAGTGAGAAAGCTCAGGGATTTTTTTTGGCAATGCATTAAAGTTCCAGTCATCCTGGGATGTATTAAATAGTCTCTAGGACAATCAGTCCATCAGAGGCTCAACATTTTTTATTCAAATATTTTAAATTAATCATTTTGCTACAATTCAAGCCCACAGGACATTTCATCCCACTGTTTTCACTGGCAAATCAAAATGCACATTAAGGGGGGAGGGATAGCTCAGTGGTTTGAGCATTGTCCTGCTAAACCTAGGGTTGTGAGCTCAATCCTTGAGGGGTCCATTTAGGGATCTGGGGCAAAAATTGGGGATTGGTCCTGCTTTGAGCAGGGGCTTGGACTAGATAACCTCCTAAGGTCCCTTCCAACTCTGATATTCTATGACCCATTTCCAAAGAGGGTCCCAGTCCTGGCACAAAATTGGCTTCTGCCATTTCATAGGCACAAACCATTTGTACCTGCCAGAGAGAGAATGTGTGTGTGTGAAAGCAACATTTGGACATGCAGCAGGTTATCAAGTTTTGTCTTATATGCACAAAATGACAGGTGTGAATTCAGAGACAGAGTAGGTGAGCGTTTTGCAAAGTGTGGGGATCCCCCCACCATCACCAAGGACCAGCCAGAAGGGAGGAGGCACAGACAAAGTCTCAGTTAAGATGCGGAGGCCTTTAAGACCACGTGGTAGGGATGATTAAATTTTCCTGAAGGGAATTCAGTGTTCAAAAGTTTGGGTTAGACAGATTAGAGAGATGAGATAGATACCATTTTGAACATTTTGCCTGAAGTGTTGACTGTGGCATGATCTCAAACAAACAGCTTCACAGACTGAAATGTCACCCTTGCCCTAATTCTTCTTGGAGACCTTTCTGCTTTGCATGGGGGTAACACACAATTCCCAGTGGCACATCAAATTCCCTCGTTTAACCCACCACAATCAGTTCCATGACTCATTTCCCTCAGTCTCCCACTTCCCCCACTGAGGCTAAACAAGGGCCCTTTGTAAAGGGTTAAAATGTAGGAATTTTAAGATGTCATTTTGGGACGTTCATCAACTTGTGTGTGTCATTTCTTTTTCTCAGTGATTAAATTACAAACCACCTTTTCTTCATATTGGAAGCTTCAAAAACGGCCAATATAACTGGGCAAGAAAGAAACACAACCAGCAGTCACTGCCCAGGGCAGAAATAGCATGGGAGTTGCCAATCACGTCACAGAGGTGCCATGACAGAGCTGTGTGAGATCAGGAACTAGCCACCACATCCATTCAATTTTGCACAGAGAGTCTCACACTGCAGCTGCAAACACTGCTGAATTATGAGGCATTTGAAATGAGCATCTGGATTGTCTGGTTTGGGACAATCTCTAGTTTTTTAAATTTATCATGATATTTAAATACCCAAATGTCCCTGTACTGATGAGGCCTCTTTCATGGCAATAAGACTGACCATTGTGCTCTTCCTTTAGTGACATCCTGTTTTTTGTGTCCTAACATATAGTAACCAGCTCCTTTCCACAAAAGTCCAGGGAAAACAAAAGTTCATGCTATCAGCACTTACCAAGGATCAGCAGTGCATAAAGACAAACCAGGGAGACTCAACCTGAGGAGAACAAAACTGCACAGAAACAGGTCAAAAGAACGAGGAGTACTTGTGGCACCTTAGAGACTAACAAATTTATTTGGGCATAAGCTTTCGTGGGCTAAAACCCACTTCATCAGATGCCTAGAGTGGAACATACAGCAGGAAGATATATATATATACACAGAGAGAGAGAATATGAAAAGATGGGGGTTGCCATACCAACTCTAAGAGACTAATCAATCCAGTTTTTTTTCTCCTGCTGATAATAGCACCCCCTCCCCCATCTCCCCTGTGGTGGGTGGGTGCTGGGGGGGGGGGGGGACTGCCATCACATGTGGCTTCCTTCCTCGCCTGCTGCCCCTCACCGTAGCCTCACAGGGGACGGGGCTGCCCCTTGCCCAGCATGGGGTAGGACCAGTGACGGGGGGAATCACAGGGTCAGACACTCACGCAAGCAGCTGCTCAGGTGAGTGAGGTCCACTCCAGATGTCTCCGGGTGGGTGGGTGCCGTGGGAGGGGAGGGCTGCCAATCATGTGTTTGCCTCCTCCCCCTCCTCGGGTGCAGCAGCAGCTGCCTCAGCCTGCCTCCCGCGCTGCTCTTGTGCTGTGGTAGCCTTAGGCGGCAGCGCAGGCAGGCGACGGAGAGCCGCGCGCCCCTTTCACTCAGGCAGGGACACTCAGGGGGCGGGCGCGGGGCGCTCCGAGGCGCGGGGGTGTCAGGCGGGGCGGGGGACGCTCCAGGCAGGACTTCGGGACTTTCCTACCTCCCAGGTCCGCTCCGCCCGCCCCTCCCTGAGCCCGGGAGGCTCAGGCTGCCCGGCAGGGGGGTCTCTCTTGTCCCTTTAACGGGGCGGGGCTGCCTGGGGAAGGGGCGCATGCGCGGGGAGCGTCTCTCTGACTGCCGGCATGGAGCGGAGCCGGCGGCAGCGCTCGGCGCAGCCCGCGGGCGTGTGATCCCAGCGCGCGGCTGGGGCAGCTGGAGCGGAGGTGCCGCCTGGGCTCCCGCCGCGGCATCAGAGGTCCCGGGACAGCCTCGCCCGCCAGCCCGCCCCGGACAGGGGCTTTGTTACTCCGCATGCAGCAGCTGCCGCAGCCCATTGCCCAGCCGGTTCTCCTCGCAGCGACAGCCAGGGGCCGCCGGGCCTTTGTCTCCTGCCCGGCAACTTCACCAAGAGCCTCCCCAGGACTGCGCTTCCTCCGCTCTCCGGCTCCAGGAGCTGACAGCAGCTTCCTCCTCCCCCGGCAGGGGGCCCGGAGCCCCGCCGGCCCCTGTTGCATTGTGACCCCGCCTGTGCTCAGCAGCCCCCACCCGGAGCAGCCAGGAGCTTGGACTCAAAGCGGAGATGGCAGAGGCGGGTATCCAGAACTGCCCCGGGCCGGCTCGCTCCTGGAGCGAACAAAGCCCGGCGGTCTGATTGCCTTCTTTTGTGGCCATTCGCTTTTGTTTGGGTCTAATGGCCTTATTGTTTAAGGGTGGCTGCAGTTTCCCCGGTGTCTGGCAGGCAGCGTCTCTAGCAGGTTAATTTTCCTCCACCGAGACAAATATTTTGAGGTGGTATGAGCCTGTGGACAGTCAGCTGTGCGCTGCCCCTGCCCCTTAGCTCTGCCTGGGTGTAGTACTTCATCGATCTGCTCCTGCTGATTGTAACTGGCAATCTCTTGCTAGGTCAGTGGAGCCTGTCTTTTTTTGTTTTTGGTGGCCTGATCTGAATATACAGCCCCTGCTGTCCTTGCTGCTTTATAACTGGACCTTTTCATTGTTCTGCGCTTTTCGTGTTCTGCCTGCTTGATCAAGGGTGACCTTTTTTTTTTTTTTTTTTTTTTGTTTAAAGCCTAATCTATGGTACGTCTCCAGGCCACTTGGCTTGCTTTACCTGAGCCCTGACTTGACCCTTCTGTTTTGACCTGAGGAAACAACCTCCTGTTGGGTAAAATATACCTTGATATTGCACTATTCTTACGTGAATGAGCCACACCCTTTTTTCCTTAAAGGGCCTCTGCACTCGGGCTGCCATATGCTGCTCTGTCTCTGGCAGTCTGAGGGGGGCGGTGGGCATAGTGTTGTAAGCCACCAATTTCCAAAGTGCAGACTGGGATGCCGGGGGGGAAAACGGGGGGCAGTGGCGCTGCTGCCACCAAGCGCTGTGAGGCCAGCGAAGAGGCAACTCAGAGAGAGGAGGAGCAGGAAGATGATGGTGATGAAGATCTGCGAGACGGTGGAGTTCCTTTCTTTGTGAACCGAGGAGGGCTACCCATTGATGAGCCCACCTGGGAAAGAATGTGGAGACATGTGGCCAAGATCCACCCTGAGGGAGAAATGGTGGCTCAAAGGATTCGAGGAGCCACAGACCTACCCAAGGTGAGAATTCCTGAAAGAACTGATACTAATAAATCAAATGACATGGCTTTAGACAGTCCACTCCGAGAATGGTAGAGAAGCTGGGATTGTGTTATATAACACCGAAGTGGGGATTTCACTCAACAGAAACACGGTCATAAGGGTGTAAAGTATTGGGATTCCATATCAGAGAGAGAGTCTCTGTCCTGTGCTGTTTTGGATTTGGGCTTTGATTTAATAGAATTTTCCCATTTAATTGCTCTGATACTATTTGTGGTGATGCAAAAAGCCACATGTCCAGTTACATTAGCGCAAATGGGGAAACGCCAGGATTCTGAGACAAAGTACAGAATTGGGATTTAGCTTCTGAGGCAGCCTGCCTGGCCTGAAAGAGGGGGTGACAGTGCTCCAGCTGCATTCTGGAGCATTGTGTATTGATCCGGACACTTTGTTCTTAAAAGATTGTAATTAAAAATAATCCAGAAGGGCAACCTGCTAAAAGTACAAGGTGATGGGATCTGTTGGGTGGATAAGGAAACTTAATGTGTGCATCTTGGAGAAAAGGAGAGTAAAGCTGGGATTTATGACTGGTTAAATACTTGAGATGGGGAAAGCTGGAGGAGTGGGGGTTGAGTAATTATAACCAGGAACAAGCTATAGGCTATAAAAGGAAATACTTAGGTTGGACATGAGGGAGTCTTCCCCACAACAAGGGGAATTTTGCACTGGAATGGTGCCTGCCTGTGAAGGTGGCTCTGACAGTAGAGTTAAGAGCAGATTAGAGAACACTTCTAGAATTTGTGTGGAGGAAACTTGTTGCTGACAAGGAATCCGACTAGATGATCTCACAGCTTTTCTGGCCCTACTGCCGAGAATCCTATGAAAAGGGGAACTCAAGATCATGCAACTTAATCTTGATGCTGTATTGAGTCCTTTGCGTATGGGCCTCCTGAGTCTTTGTAGATGTTGCCATTTTTGTATATGCATGGTGTCTGGTGGTAATTCTAAGGTATATTTATATCCTCAGATTGAAAGTGCTATGCAAATATTCACTGTCTCATAACTGTCCTTTGAAATAGATATCTTTATTCCCATTTTTACAAATAGAGACAACTGAGTCAAAAAAGATTAAGTGACTTGCCTAGGCTCTCACAGCAAGTCTGTGGCAGAGCCAGTAAGGAAATGTTGGCGTTCAGGGGTCCAGTCCCCTGTTTAAATCACGAGACTTACTCCAACCCGTTTCTCTTCTGTGTGTCTTAAGCATGGTCTGGATAAGCACTGAGGGTGTTTTTTTCACCGAAACTTAGCCAAGCACCTATTTTTGGTACCTGCAGCACCATTGTGTAGTAGCCCGGTTTGTGCACTGTATTCAGTGAGGCTGGTGCAGAACACATTCTGCCATCTGGGCTCACTGCTTATCAGTCTCAGCAGGTTACAGGGAATACAGAGGGGTGAATGTGGTAGGAAGGATTGGGGCAAGGGAATGAGAAGAGCCCACCCTTGCCTGTAGCGATGTTTCCATGTCTCTGATCACCATTTGTATTGAAATGCACAGAAGCGGGTCTAGTTTCTTTGAAGAACTGATGCAACAGATTAGAATCCTGGCAATAATATATTCCAGGGAAAAATATATTTTGTAAGTGTACTCTGCAGGGCTGGCTCCGCGGAGTGAGAGGCTGATGCCCATTAGGTTCCTGAGGCTGCATGGGCCTTGAGTGGGATGCAGGAGTTGCTATAGCAGGATCAGCCCAGTGGCCTAGCTAATCCAAAATCCTATTTTGGATGAGGGTCAGTAAAGGATACTTAGGGGTTGAATTGGGGAAAACAGTGGTACTGTTCCAAGATCTGCCAACAAAATAAGCTCCACCCATTGAGACACTACAATGAGATGTAATCACAGGGCATGTCTACACTTACCTCCAGAGCGATCGATCCAGCAGGAGTCGATTTAATCGACCGCCGAGCGCTCTCCCATCCACTCCGGTGCGAGAGGTGTAGGCGGAGTCGAAGGGGGAGCGTCAGCAGTCAACTTACCGCAGTGAAGACACCACGGTAAGTAGATCTAAGTACTTCGACTTCAGCTACTTTATTCACGTAGCTGAAGTTGCGTAACTTAGATCGATATTCCCCCTTCCCCCTGTGTAGAGCAGGCCACAGTATGTTGTACAGGTGTTTAAAAACATCATCACATGTGATCTTCTGGGGCTTATCTCTCCCACAGTGGCATGCTGAGCCCTGCTAGGCTTATTAGGCTTGGCTCCCTGATTGGGGGAGGGAGACAATGGTGTTACACTGTCAAGTAAATGAGCTGTCACTCACCGTAGGCTGTGTAGATTTTCATAATATGATTCCCCTTTTCCTGTCTTGCATGACTACATCAGTAGTGACCTAGTTAACAGTGACACTTACCCAATGTTGATCATTTAATTCCTCAGTGAGATGAAAAGAGCAGTTCTCTCTCATAGCTATTGTTTCGGGCTCTTAGCAGACTCAGGCAGGCATCTCTGCCTGAGAGACTTTATTTAAAAAAAGCAAAAAAAAAAAAAGCTGAGATTCGAGATCACAAGATGGCGGCTTGAAAGGCAGTGGCAGGATGCCATACTGTTTCTGTATGAATCCTGTAGATACATGGATGAAAGTACAGGGGGCACGAAAGGAATAACCTGCCAATGGAAAGTTTCCTAGTAACCCCTGTCAGTTTGCATTTGACTTGAGCCCTGAAGCAGGCACAAATTTCTGGGAAGCCAAAGGCGGCACGTGAGCCGATTTTTAATGGCACACGGAGGTCCTGGCCGCCGGCCCCGCTCAGCCTGCCGCTGCTCTGGGGTTCCGGCTGCCGGCCCCTTGCCTGCCGGGGTCCCGGCCGCCAGCCCCACTCAGCCCGCTGCCGGCCTGGGTGAAGGGAACCCCAGGGCACGTAGTATGGCACGAAGGCAGGGAGCACGTCTGTCTATGCATTTGTAAAGGTTTTGCATTCTAAATGGCAGAGATATAAAGGTGGAAACAAACCGATTTGTAGCTGGTCAGTGACGGTGGGGGGGGACCCCCACAAAAGAAGCTGGATTTTTAGCATATATGAATGGTATGCTGGGATGTGCATGCTTGAGCTTTAGTTATGGTATGGGGGGGTTAATATATACATCTGCTATCTGAATAACATCCGTACTCTGGCAGCAGCAGTGTCTGAGTAGCTAGAGCTCTGATACTATGATGATGATAGGACCATATAAGTACTTTGAGAGAGACAGCTTTTTTTTAAAGTTGCATTATCAAACACCTCCTCTCTGAGGCTCTGTGCGCCTCTTCCATCTGGTTTGCTTTCATTCTGCTTGGCTCATTTTAAGCATGGAAATCTCAGATCTTCACTAGGTTCCCTCCAGAAGACGGGCTGTACTGATGGGGTTGGGACTCAGCTGTGTCAGGCAGGAGTTCAGTGCAATATCCAAGTGTTTACAAGTCTGGGAGTGCTGGGCTGTAACCCAGCCATACAAGTAACGGAAGACAAGAATGGTTAAGGCAGCCAGCCTTGCAGGGGCATGTATTCCAGTGACTGGAGCAGCAGGCCCCAGGAAACCTGCGTTGTTATCCCACCAAATTGCTGGTGACCATGGGTAAGGTAATCCATCTCTACGTTCCCTTCCATGTTTAAAATAAATTTCCATCCACCTCCTTGAGGACTGTGAAGATACCTGTTTGTACTCTTTGAGATCTGTGGATGGAGGATGCTGGAGAAGACCAAAGTGTTATCCTCACTCCTCCATTCAGCACAGGGATGAGAGGGACAGTTTCCTTATCCCTTCTCTCACTCCTCCCCACCTTTTCCCCAGGCAACATACTGGAGACCTGCCGCCAAGGAAACCATAGCCCAGTCTGGGCTTCATTGCCAGATCTGAGAGCCAGAGCACAGCTTAATTACTTAAGGTGCTGCTTCTACATTAACTAGTCTCCCAGTGAAGTGGTTTCCATTACACTGACTCAGGGTATTGCATGTTCCCCAGAGGGAAAGGGGATCTGTCAGTGAGGAGTGGTTTCCAGCAGCAGAGAGGAGCAACTAAAAGGAACCAGTAACTTGTGCTGGTAATGTGTATCTAACCGGAACCCAGGGAGTTAATTTTAGCTGTTTGTCTCTGCACAAACACTGCACAGAAGTCACCCACTGAAGAAATGAATTAAGGCTAAATGCTGAGCCTGCCCAGGTTTTACCACTTTCATTGGTTCTGCTTGGGAGTAATTTCCTGTGACTCAGTATGTTAACTCATAGCTTCTAAACCAACTTAGCGTGCATTGAATTCCCTGCATCATTCTCGAGAGGGCTTCCTGTTCCCCTGGGAATAGGAGCTCAAACTGTTGAGGATCTTGTATCTCTCCTTCCTCTCCCTTGCAGTGCCTCCTGCTGGGAGAGGCTGCAATAGAAGGAGCTGTTCCCAGCAGGGGACTGAAGTGAGGTATTTGCTCACAAAGGTTACTGGACACAACAGCTGGCGCACGTTGTTGGTTCTTATGTCTAGTCACAGCTTGTCTCCCTGAGAGGTGCTGGGAAATGGGCACCAGTCACAAAATGCATCTTCATCAAACTGACTTATGGGGAAAATCTTAAGACAAGACAATAAGAAATATCAAAATACACAAGAGAAAATCAAGACCTAGAACTTCTTACAGCTGCCTGCTGTTGTGTAAATACTGCTGTGCTTGGAGTTGCACAAAACAAACAGCCTCTCCCCTGAGACTCTTGCAGTCTAAATAGGCAGACACCACCAAATACAATGAAAGGACCAGAGGGAGGGTTCTGTCTCTGATTAACTTTGTTATACAAGGGGTAGGTGACTGCATCTTCCCTGAAGAAGGGAACTGACAAAACTGCACTGACCCTGAGAGTTGTAGCTTTGGTGGTGGATCCACGCGCAGAAGGCATTAACTTTCCTTAGTAGGCTTGGGGAAGTTGTGGCACAAAGTTCTCCCTGTCATAGTCACACCAAATCTGTTTTTCCATTGTCTTTCATTGACCGAGTGTCTCCTTGGCCCTGTTTGTGAGTCAGCCCTGTCTTTTGTTTTGGCTGGGCAGACAGGACCCTTCTCCTTCCTTAGGATAACTCTTAGCAGCTGTCAAAGCGGCAGATATTGACTTCCGAGTAAACCAAAAGGAAGGTTTGGCTGGACCCATGAGGCCAAGACTGCAGAATCAAGGCAATAGTCTGGGTAATATCCACAGTTGTGTAACTGAAAGCCATAGAAGTTAGAGATGGAAAAACCCTAGTGCCTTATCCAGTCCATCTCCCAACCAATGCAAATTCATTCCCAATTCGTTTCTAGTTTTCACAGTGCCAACAGGTGGGGCTTTCACCCCTTCCCTTGTGAGTCTGTTCCATGCCCTGATACTTTCTTACTGCACTTGGCTACACTTTCATTCCATGCCTCCATCTTAGCCCCATGTACCATCCTGAGCTCCTCTTCCTCCTTTGTATTTCTGCTGTTTAGATGTTTGTAGACTATTTTGTGTTCCTACTTGGTTGTCACTTAACTAAATTCTACAGACTTTTTCTTTTAGTTTTTCATTTTAAAAACCAGTCCTTCCATCTCCCTGATAACTTTGTGTCACTCTTCTCTGAATCCCCTCCAGTTTGTCAACTTGAGGATAGAAGAATGAAGTGACTGTCAACTCCAGGAATATCTCAGGTGGACAGCAAAAGGGGATTAGCTCCTTGGGTTACAGAGGAATGCAATTCCTATGGTGATGTGCCAGTGCATTCAGCAAAGGGACTAGCAGGTTCAAGAGATGTCTGCTCTCTGACTCACTCTGCTTTTCCCTGTTCAGATTCCCATACCGAGTGTGCCTGCGCTCCAGCCATCCACCCCCATCCCTGAGCGCCTGGAAGCCATACAGCGCTACATCAAGGAGCTTCAGTATCCTTTACTATTATCACGAACACCAAGGAATGATGATCCAGGAAGGGGAAGCAAGGAGACCTTCCAATAGCCGACCGTAAGAGAACAGCTGACTCTGCTTCAGCCAGAAGGGGAAATGAAACTTGTTCCCTAAAAGCAGGAAACTGAAGTTGTGACAGTGAGTGGTTTTGCTGTTTTATTCTAATCCCGCCCAATTGTGTCTCCTGTGGTTAAATCCTTTGTCACAGCAGCATGTGTGTCAGCAGGGCCAAGCTAATGTGTGGTAGGTTCTCCTTCAGCCAGACACCTTGAATTCAAGTGGCCATTCCTTTTAAAACATCCTAATTGAAGGCCCTTGTAGTTGCTGTGCTTGCCTAGCTCTGCAGGGAGGGCCTGGGACAGATTAAAACCTGGGATTAGAAAATGCTAATCTCCCCTGCCAAACTTGGGTGTGCTGGTGGTGAGGAATTTGAGCTTCATGCGGAGTCATTTTACTGGGTGCTTTCTGCTCTGTAGGTGGCCAGAACATGATGGTCACTCCTGCTTTTGAGAGTCAGGTGGATGACCAACTCCCAACCATGTATAGCTGCCTGTATGTTTATGGCCTGGGAACAAGACTCCTACATACCCTTGCACAGTGTGCTGGGATGGAGTGAGGATGAGGGCATGTGAAACACAGGTGTATTTTTATCTTGTTGATGGGATATTGAGCTGACTCAAGGTGGGAAGGGAGTCTGCCAGCACCTTTTTGCTAATCCTGGGGTTGTGCTGTTTTGGGGATAGATCCCAGCCAGCATGAAAGCAAGGTAGTTTTGGCATCATTAGACTGGTCATCATGATCCCCTGCAGGCAGCAGCAAGAGAGGACTTGTTTGAAGCCTGTTCGGGTCTGGGAGCCTGTGCTGCTGGAGAGGAAGCTGTCTGGAAAATGTGCTGTCAGCAGGAATAGGGGGGGAAATAGATTGGCTTGGGGGAGGAAGGAAACAGAGTGGCAAAGAATGCAAGTGGGAGGAATAGCCAAATGGAAACGCCCACTTTCTCTTTGCTGGTATTTTGCTTGCTGGATCCTGAGATCCCTGTGAGAATGGTAACTGATACCTTGATAGTACAAAGAGCTTCACTAGGCAGATTGCAGTATGTGGGCAACTCTGTCTTCTCAGCTCTCTTCCAGTCTGCATGGCCCCTTAACCTTTTTTCTCCAGGTACAATCATACTGGGACGCAGTTCTTTGAAATTAAGAAGAGCAGACCTCTGACCGGGTAAGTGCTGTCAGCCTTTCCCACGCTTCTGCCTTCCTGTTTGGGGAGCTTGCCACCTCTGATACCTGCTACCACTGTTCCCTCTAAGCTGTGCGCTTGTGCGCGTGCGCACAGATCCTAAACCCCGTGCACATGGCGAAACACCACGCACACAAAAATTTGCACAGAAGAAATTTTTTGCGCACACGGCCTGTCAAAAATTAGAGGGAACATTGCCCGCTACCCCTATATTGAGTCTGGCCAAGAGTACAGGCTGGACTCTGGGGATTTTGTTCAGTGTCACAGTTCTGTCCTTCCTGTCACAGTTCTGTCCTTCCTGAGGAGGTTGGACTCTGCTCAAGGTGCAGCTGGTCAGAGCCATAATTTAGCCTTATTCGAGCATGAGGGCTGGATTTGTTGCCAAGGATCAGTAAACTATCTCTTACCCAGAGGTGCCCAGTCTCTGAGCGCATCTAATTTATAATCTAGATCATGGGCTTCTGGGGGATTTTGTGTAAAGTAAAACAAAGCCCTGCCTTAGACAAGCTCTCCAAAGGCCAAATGTCTCTGCAATTCTAGCTGTCCAGCATCCTGGAGTGCATTTGGTGCAGAATGTGGCCTTTCTAGACTCTTTTTTGGTGACTGAAATTTTATAAAGAAAAAAGAAATGTGTGGGGAAGGAAGGAGGATGTGGTGGTGGACACCCCCAGACTGCTGTGCCTTGTAAACCCGCAAGCATGTATATTGACTTCATCCTATCATCTTCATGCACCTGGGTTCCACATGTACAGTTAGGGACCTCTTAGTCTGCTAACCAAACCATTGTGACAACATCATTAATACTGCTGGCCCAAGCCATCAGGTATGGGTGGATATTTGGGCATTCCAAACATCTTATGATGTAACCAGGGCAGAATCTGCTGCAGGCACCTTCCCTGCCCTCAGATGTGGGAAAGCAAGTGTCTCTGGAACTCAGCCTCCTGCCTGAGGCCTCTCATCTTGGTTGGATGGGTATAAATCCAGAGGAACTGCATTGAGATGAAAGGGAATGACTCCAGATTCGCTGAGAGTAGTGTCTGGCATACAGGGTAGAGCCTGTTTGGCTCAGTGAGGGGAAACTCTCCAGCAGCAGTGTCGGAGGGGAATGGCAAAAGACTGAGTTTGAATTTAATTTATTCCTAAAGGATTTTCTCCTCTCCCATCTGCCTTAACTGTCTTCCTCTCTCCTTGCAACCTGCCCTGCATATATGCTGCCCAGTGACTGAATTCACCAGCCTTGCCCAATGCAAACCCCTTTAATTCTCCTCCTCTGTCTCTCCCCCTTGTGCTGTCTAACAGGCTGATGGACCTGGCCAAAGAAATGACCAAAGAGGCCCTGCCAATCAAATGCCTGGAAGCTGTGATCCTGGGAATGTATCCTTTCCTCTTAGAAACATGCATGTGTGCCCACCCTAATGCGTTGTCCCCCTGTAGAGCCCTGCAAATCTGGGGATATCCACCTTATATCAGATGCGGATATCTGTTGACCATGTTTGTAGATCATGGATTGGATGTGGATACAAACTTTGTATCTGCTCAGAGCTCTACTCCCCCTGCTCCCATATTCCCCTCTCATGCTGCTGGTGCATTGCAAGGGCCAAGCAGAGAACCTGAGTAGTGGAGTTAGTTCTTCAGGGTTACTTCTCTCCCCTGCCTTAGAATTGAGTGTTTTTCTTTTGGACATAACTGGGGGAGGGAGAAAAGAAGGATGTGGGGATTAAACAGGAAGGAAATAGCGTCAGGTCAGAAACCCTGTTGCATAGTGGGGATGTTTGACTCACTATGTCACCTTTCACTTTCTCTGCAGTGCAAGCAGACATGGAAGGGAGCCTGTCAGACTCTCCCTTGGATAATCATTGCTTTTAGACCCCGACTTGTGCCAGCCCCTCCATACACACATGTCCTGGGAAACACATCTCCTCTGGGACCTGCCAGGCTGAGTCCAACTGCGGCCATGTTTATTTATTGGAATTGCCTCAGTGATGGGGAAGCATTTGAAAGCTAAGTTAATTGGCCTGTGTGTTTTGGAAAGTTAGTTGTCTTCAGATGCAGTGCTTTTATGAAATGCCAGTCTGGGGATCTCGATGGCTCAGGAGAATGGGTTACATTTTACCTGTAGGGCACCAGGTCCAATCCCTCCTAGGCTGATAGTTAGTTAAATTGACCATCACTTTCTTAGTGGCCTCTGTGTAAAATGAGATGGTGGCTCTGGTCCTCTCAGCTCCTAGCAGGACATGTGTACACACCACAAAACTGCCATTATAACTAGCTTCCCTTTGTGGGCAGTCTTGTTGGAGAAGGTGAGGACTGAGCATCCCTCTGATCCCAGAGCAGGGTAGATTTGTCTTGTGGGGGGCTGGAGCTATACCTGCACTGGGGATAGACAAGATTTGGTCTCCAGGGCTGTCAATCAGGTACTTGTCATCAGCAGTGAATCTGCTTTCCAGTCTAGACTGGCTGAGATGTTTTGGGGGATGGGGAGGAAGAATCTTACTCCTTTTCTTGGCATCACCAGTTGTTTCCTGAATGGGATGACATTGCCAGTTACCTCACCAACAACATGCCCACACTGGAGCGTTTCCCCATCAGCTTCAAAACTCACTTCTCAGGGAACTACTTCCGCCACATTGTGCTGGGGGTGAACTTTGGGGGTCGCTATGGGGCACTGGGCATCAGCCGGCGTGAGGAGCTCATGTACAAGGCGCCCACCTTCCGCACACTGAGCGAGCTGATCTTCAACTACGAGGAGGCATACCACCGCTGCTGGCACGTCCTTAAAAAGGTGAAGCTGGGCCATTGTGTGTCCCATGACCCACACAGTGTGGAGCAGATTGAGTGGAAGCACTCCATTCTGGATGTGGAAAAGCTGGGTCATGAGGACTTCCGCAAGGAGCTCGAGAGACATGCCCGGGACATGAGGCTAAAGGTGAGAAGCTGGGAGGTGCTGGGGAGACCTGCCTGCTGCTCTTGGAGGCTGCAGGTGTGAATTTTGTTCTTGGTGCCAAAGCCTTGGAGTTTAATTGTATCCTGGTGCTAGTATGTTGGGAGGTACAGATCCTGCTGGGTTGGGGTGAGGGTGGGGGAAGGCAGGAAGGTGGAGGAAGGGGGTAAGGATTCTCCTCTCCTTTCTGCAGACCCCTCTCCACTTGGCAGGTGTAGATGCTGTCTGTCAGGGTAAAGGTCTTGCCCAAGAGCTGGGAATATGAATCCTGTGCCGTCAGGTATGCCTGCTGGGCATTGGACAGATGAGCCAAGATATGTACTTGCTCAGAAGTTTTGGGTGGAAGGATGTGCTTGAGACTCTCTAAAGGCAGGGTACAGTACAGTAGAGCTACATAATGCTCATCACTGCTTTCTCTTTTTTTTTTTTTTTTTCTCCTTTTAATTTTCTTCATCTCACTATCACCCCTTCCCAGACAGTGAAGTACCTTGGGCTTTGTGTTCTCCAGCCACTGCTAGGTCTGGCTTCTCTCCCATCTTGTTATTTTCCTCCTGCAGATCGGCAAAGGAACAGGGCCACCATCTCCCACCAAGGATAGGAAGAAAGATGTGTCCTCCCCACAGCGGGGTCAGTCCAGTCCACACCGCCGCAACAGCCGTGGGGAGAGGCGGTGAGTGGGGTTGGTGGATGGCTTGGTTGGAGGATCTTTCTCAGTCGTGCTATAGGATTTCCCCTCCATCCCCTCTCACCCTTCGATAAAGTAGATTTCTGAGAACTCTCTTGGCACGGTCCATAACTGGGGAGATGTCTCAGCTGCATTGGTGTGTCTCTCCGCGCCCCCACTTCCTCCACCCCGTCTCTCCCCCTTTCAGCTGTCACTGCTTTCTCCTACGTATGTTGCTGCCTTCCCACTTTCAAACTATTGCTGGAATTAGGGGTGGGCTGCACGTAGAGGAGGTCCCCCCATCTATTGCCTAATGTGGGATGGCTCACACATGTGACCCCCAAAAGAGACATCTGAACCTGCATCATTGGTCAGTGAGAACTGGTGTGCCTTTGAGGCTGCTTTCAGGCCTACCCCAAATGTATCTTCCTAGGAAAGTATCTCAAGTGGAGGTACTGGGCTTCCCACTCTGTATTCCATCCTCTTGTGGGAGTTAGCAGGATGAAGAGGCACCCCTGCCACTCTAGCAGTATGGGATCTGGTAAAAGGGATGAAACTCCTCTTCTCATGTTGGCACCTCTCAATCTGACAGGTTATCCTGTCAGAGGAGAAATTGAGAATGCCTCTGAATATCTGCTTTCCTCTTTCTTCACAGGCTGTCTGGTGAGAAGAAGCCTGCTGAATCCAAAGCCATGCCAGACCTCAATGGGTATCAAATCCGGGTGTGAAGAGAGGCACGCTTTGCGTGCCTGGCTCCATCGACTCTTCGCTGGCCACACTTGAGACCAGGATCCACCTGTAGCAAGCTCGATACGGGGAAGGGGAAGTGGGAGTGGAGGGCTGATCTTCCAAGGTACTTCTATCAGGCCTATCCCAGAGCTGTATCCTGGGGGCCAGACGAGTCAGCTGCCTGTCTTCTCAGGAAGAGCACTTTTTAATTCAACAAAACAAATTTTTAAGAGAACAGATCTGCCAGTTGATGGGAAGGTACTGCAGGGTGCTCGGGAAGGCTCCTGCTGTGATGTGGTGAGGGATTGAGCGAGTGAGGCCAAGCAGAGCTCAGGCTTTGCATGGAATCCTTTGGCCTGACAAAGATGACAGATGGGGCATTTTATCCACAGTGCCTCTTCCTCTTCTATGCTGAAGGTCTCAAGCCAGCATAAAACCCTTGGGCTTGAAGGAGGGGAACGTATTGGAATGGAAAGGTCCCTGCCTCTGGTAGAGGAAGGATTTTTAGTTTTGTAACTTCTGTGTATTTTGCTACTGTCACTCTTGTTGGGGAGGGAGTGAGTGAAATGCACGATCACCTTCCCCATCCCTTGTTCCTGCTGGGAAGAGGAATAAGCCCTGGAATAATTAATACTTGCATCACTAATGAAAATGCGACCTGTCGGTGTTGAGGGCCTCATATGCAGTGAATCCACCACTCTAACATTCTGTCTGGTCTGCAATGTATCCCACTATGGCTCATTGACTGTATGTATAGGGGATGAATGTCTCCTTTCCTGTGAGGTGCTGTGGATGCTTCCCTTCATGGCAGGCTGTTCAGAAAATGCCTAGGCTGTTGTTAATGTGGAAACAGGCTGCTGGACAGCTCTATCTGTGGGGATGGGTGCTTAGCTAGTAGGATGATTGGAAACTGTGCCTCCCCTACTCCCTTCTCAGTGGTGGTCACTGGAAGCTGCGGGAAAAGCTTTGGCCACTGAGGTGCAAACTCCACCAGGAAGCGAGTGACTCTGATGCATATGAGTAGCCTTCACAAGCATCTTTCTCTCCAGGAAGGAAAGAGCTTCAATTTTTCCTTGCTGGGTTGTAGTGTTAGTCTCGGGGGGGGGGGGGCCTTCCTTCCCCTCCTGGCCACTTGCTTAGCTCTGGAATATTCAAGGCACCACCACATCAAATTCCCTCTTTAGCTCTTGTGCTTATGAAGCTACTATTGTGACACCTTGCACTTCCCCCTTACAGTCTGGCTCCATCTCACCCTTTGAGGAAGGGCTACTTTTCCTGGCTGCTCAGAGCCACAGTGGAATTTTGGGAACCAGCCTTAAAACAGAAGGGTACAGGCTCCAGTGCAGTGCTCTGCTCAAGGGGCCAGTGTGCTGGTGAATCCTTAAGCAAAATAAGATGGTGTTTTGTGGTTATGTTGCCCTGTTCACCCCCCACCCCTTGTCTACATTCACAGCTGGCCAATGCCTGCTCGAGTGCCTCTAAAAGTGAGGCATACTACCTCTAAGAACACACAGGGCACTGCCACAGCAAATCCCATGTGGTACCCCTGAGGATGCTTTCAGGAAACAGATGCTATTGGGGGTAGGGTGGGGAAATGTTTCTCAGATTGAAATCAGGTGGGGTGCTGCACTGTTGCTGTAGGGTAATAACTCCCAACTCTTTCATGCACTGGTCTACCACTCCATGCTCCCTCCTTCCCTTCATCTGTGGAGGTTTTGGAGCAACCCATGCTCAGGCTGGGCAAGAGGGGCAGAAATAAATGAGAGGTGCTGCCACACCGAGTCCAACCCAGAGGCTCATGCCCAAGTTAAAACTAGGGTACCAGTCCAGTCAAGACTGAGATGTCTGTGGGGAATCACTGTTCCAGGGTATCCCATTTCTCCTAACTGTTCAGTCTGGCCCATTTTGATTGCAGCAGTCTGTCTGTCCCAGGAGCAGGGAGCATAGCTGTGTGCCTGTCCTCTTGTTTGTTCTGACAGTGTCCTTAACAACACTAATTATGTTAATGGTTACCATTCTCCAGCAAGAGGGACTGGCCCTTCCACCTGACTAAAGCCTTGGCAGCTCACAAATTTCCATTCAAAGGAGAGGCACAGCTAAGCAGTCCATATGCTGCATGTCAGAACTGAGGCGTATTGGCAGATATGCACGTGAGGCCCAGAACTTGGCATATCAGGGGTGCTGGATCTCATGGCAGAGTTGATTCAGAGAGGAAGGAGGGAAGCAAGGGGTGAGTGGGTCAAGCCTGAGGCATATTGACATATATAGGGGCTGGTGAAATGTTTAAAATTAGGTCCTGTTACACTACAAAGTGTCTAAACATTTATGAAATCTGGCTGTATCCAAATCATGTTAAACATTCTGTATTCTTTCTTGCCTGAGTGCAAGTTGGAAGCATGATTCAGACAATAATTATGGTAGATAACTGGGCTTTCTGGCATAACATGGGTGGGCCACAGATATTTTGGTAGTGTTGAATGGGGCCTTGCATCAAGTAATATCTTCTGTTAGTTGAAGCAGTATTAACCCCAGAGGGGTCTAACTGACCCCTTAATCATAATCTTTCACCATCAATTAGTTGTTCTGTGCTTATCACTGCAGTTTGTCAGTCCAGGCTCCTTTTTAGCTCTCTATCCTTTCTACAGCATGGTGTATGACAGGAAGAGAGCTTGAATAGGGATGTAGCATAACTTGCTGCTTACCCAGAATTACGTGGGTAATCCTGAAGAATTTAACAAAAGTGACAGGTGCTAAAAGTGACAGTGGCTGGTTCCCATTTGTGGATCACTAAGCAAAGCTAGGTACCAATCTCAGAGAGAGATGAGGCTAATCACAGTCCTCTAGCTTAAGTGGCTCCCAGCCTAGCATCTTGGCTCTTGTGGATTGCATTCTCGGGCCCCTATTTCTCCCCATTCATTGTATAGGAGCCTAGGCGTCTAACTTGGCTTTGTGTATCACAGTGGTATGCCTGTGATTTTTTTTCTAGGTGCCTAAAAGTTAGGCACTGTGACACTCAGAGTAGGAAGTCCCTTCATGGATCCCACCCTTGATTCTCTGTAGATGGATAGGAGAAGGAGAGAATTGTGCAATTGAGAAGAGTCAGCTGCATGTTAATGATTCTTTTGCAGAAGCAGGGCAAGGGCAAGCTCAGTGACACTAAAAGATCATCAGTGTAGAATGGATGAAAAACCATGCTTTGTGCCACCCTGTAATGCAAGGTATGTGGCTTGTTCCTGCAGAATGTAACTCAGGCCAGTAGTATAGAAAATTAAGTATACATTTAAAAAAAAAAAAAAAAAGAGTGGCAGGTAGATATTTTCCAAGGTGTCTGTCTTCTCATCCTTCAGTGTATTCACCAGCTGGTGCCAGATATTAATATCTTCTTTCAAGGTGTAGCTGCATGATTAAATGCATTAGAAGGGTTTAAATTCTCCTGAAGCATCTGTTGCTGACCACTTTTCAAGACCGATAAAAGAGTAGATGTTGCATTGGTTTGTTCCTATGCAGATCCACAGTGCATGTGGTCTAAATACTTTGACAGCTGTGCTGCTTGTGTATCAGCAGTAATTGCCCTCCTTCCTTATTCCTCTAGTAAGTGATGGGCGCCATCAGCAGCTTCATGCATGTGGCAATAGCTGCTGTTCTTAGGCTGGGCCATCGGGGACAAACCCACAGGCTGAAGGGAAAGACATCCTATACTAGTTACATACTGCAGATCATAGATGATCACAGCAGGAGTCAAGCCCCTCCCTTGGAAAAGGGTGAGTGAACTCATCAGACTGGTTGTATCTTCCATAAGCCCGTTCAGGGGGGTAACCCTAGTTGAGGACTACCTGAGGCCTCTTGCATTGTTCTTCTGGTGCTGCCTGCATGCTGGATTTGGAACCAGCACTTCTTAGTGCTTCTGTATCTCTACTCTGGGGCAGTGTCAGGAGATTGGAAATGACCTGATCATTTTTTCCCCCTCCACTTTTTTGCTTTTGCTCTTTCTCTCTTCACTCTGTAATGGTGAATATAGCAAGACCAGAACCAGTTCAATATAAATCCCATCTTCCCTGCCACCTCAGAGTCCACTGTAGCAGAGGGCAGGACACTGCTGCCCAAGGGCCAAAAGTATTGGTGCAGTCCAGCCACTGCCATGAGAACCCCTGGGCATATAGCTTAATAACCTTAATTCACCAGTTAAGTTGCAATGCTGTCTTTCTCTCCTCTGCCCATACTGCTTGCCCTGGTCTGTTTCCTCCAGCCCCAAGAGTAGTAGCCTGACTGCTAGACCCAAAGATGGGACCGTGTGGTAGCTTAAGGGTGAAGTTGGTCCTTTCACTGTATCCCAAACCTCTGTAAGAAAGTGAGTTTAAAGCTATTAGGAATGAATGAAGGCAATGGGCCTGGATCAATCGATAATCCTTAATGTTTCCAGAGCAAAACATGAACCATGTGGAGTCCAGAGCAGAGGATTTTGTCCAGTACTAGCTTGGAGTCCTTTTAATAAGGTCTTATAAAAACATCACCAGTGGGGTTGTTATTATGTGTTTAAATCCTACTTCTTCAGGCTCTTCTCCTTATATGCCCCCTAGTCCATGCAGCTCTGAAACCTGGAGGGTGGAAGTGCCTCCATACCTGAGCCAGACCATACCTGCATTGTATATGTCAGGTGTGACCAAATTGTGGCTTATGGAGCCCTCCATGCCCCTACCCCCATTCTCCACCTACTAGCCTTCTACCCTGTGGGGAGGGGGATCTCGGGGCTTTAGCCCTGCAGGAGGACACCGCCCTGTGGGGCAGATTGTGCATGTCTTGCAGCTCTTGAACTTCTGAAGATTCTTATGCGGTTCGGACGGTCAGTAAGTTTGGCGACCCTGGTATATGTAGTCGACCAGGGCTACAGAGAGAGGGCCTTTACTGAATTCCTGTTAGCAAGACTATTTTAAAATATGAATGTTGGGTTCAAAACACAGTTCTTCCTAACACTTCTGTGGTGCTGGGGTAGACAGGGCCTCGTGTTCCACACCCTTCAACTTAATTCTACAACTGCCTTAAAATGAATGAGGCAGCGAGCAGAGACCAAGGGGGGTTCCTCCCTGGAGTACTCTAGCATGGTACAAATATACCAGGCTGACAACTGAAAAGTGGGCTCAGGTCTCCATCAGCATCTGTGCAATAGTCTAGGCTTGTGAGACTCCAGTGTTGTCTGAAACCACTCTGCAGTGACTTACTGCATTTCATGGTACGCCACAGCTGGGGGATGTGTAATGCTTTGTATTTAGGTGTGATTATCCTACCCCTTGTGACACCCAGTTCATATGTATTGCACACCTCTATAGTGTACTCTATACCTTGCCAGTTAGAGTAGATGACTCTAGAGCCTTGTCTTGGATGTAGTTTGTGTTTAGCAGGAGAGGTAAGTTTTGTGCACAGTAGCAGAAAAAGGAGTTAGTTGCTGTTACCAGAGCAGCTTTACATGAAGAATGTTGCCATGGTATTTCAGCTAAAGCCCTGAAGCAGACTCTGACCCCATAAGTCACCTGGAAGGCTGGTTCACATGTAGTACAGTATAAAGTGGAACATGAGTGTCCCTAAAATAGTCACTTACAAATGCCAAGAAACCACAGGCTAGAAAAGAATCCTACATTGCTAAGGGGCAGGAGTCTGGACTAGATAGGAAGCAGTAGGCCTGATCCAACTGCAGAGGCTCTTGCTACTGACTTGGGCCAGTTGTTTTAGGCACTTAGTGTGTGAGTGAAGTATCCAGGGGACAGCTGTAAACAGGGCATGCTCTTTTCCCCGTGTCTGTCTTGTGAGCCTGCTTCCTTGAAACAGCACCATGTGCTCTAATAGTCTTGCACTGTTGCCCTGTCTCTAATGTACAGAATCTGCATAGGAGGGAGCCTGTGATCCAACTCAGGTCAGCAGTTGTTCTTGCTTGGCTCCTGCTCTGCCGAAACACGGTGGAGTTTAAAAGCTGTGCTCCTCGGGGCGTTTCGAAGGCTTGCTGCTCTCAACAGATGTTTATTCGTATCACAACCACTCTCCCTGAGAGTGGGGCCTAGGCACTGGCTGCTCAGGAGCAAACCAGCTTAGGCCAAGAAGGCAACTGAATCTCCTATACCTCTGCAGAGCAGAGTTTCCCTCCGGGTCAGGGCTGAGATGGTGCTAGTGGGACTTGCATAGTCCCTTCCATGCACATCAGTATTTATCCTGTCTGTTACTCTAGGGTGCAACAGAACCATTTACATTTTATCACCGATACAACTCAGAACTAACCAAGAAAAGAAGGGTTTCTTTCTTTATGGACTGTTTCAAGTGTGTCTTTTTTGTAATTAACCAGTTGTGGGTCTGTTTTTCTATAGTCAACACAGAACCTGTATCTAGATTTAGTTCTAACTGCACCTGTGTATCATATCAGTATTTCCTCCTCCTTTCACATTAGAAAATAAAGTTCCCATCTGCACATCTCTTGCCTTGTGCAGAGAACAAAATGAAAACTGCCTCTGTTTTCATTGTTGCTGATCAGTAAAACCAGAGCCCAGGTGCTATTTAAACTTCTAGTCTGGCTATATGGTGAGGCTATTTATCCCGCTCACTTATCTTCTGGGTTGGTCAATATGCCCATGCTAGGCGAAGGCCACTCAGCAAGCAGGAATGAAATACACGGTGTCCTAGCACCAGAGGAAAGGAGCTGAGCAGCCAGGCTCTCTTCATACTGCTAATCAAGCTGAGGCAAACTTCAAGATGATGTGGTGGTCCAAAGGGTGCTGTGGCCTGGAAGCAGAACTCTCCTCCTGTGGGTAAGACAAACTTTTCTTCAACTAACCTTCAATAGATGATCCAGCCAGCTGTCCTCACAGGAGCAGCAGGTACTGACCAAACTTAGAGTTCTAACAGTCCAAGGCTCTCTGGTGATTCTTAAAGCACAGAGTAGCCTAATAAGGAAAGGCAGCTGCAAAACTATCCCTTCTCCATGAGGGAGGATCCAACTTTTAGTATGTCTCATACAAAGTGTATTGCTTAACTGTAGAGAGCTGAGTAACAGCAGAACATGAGCACATGGAGGTGTTAAGGGTTACAGGGGGCAAGTGAGTGAAAGAGGGGGAGATACCACATGGGGTCCTCCTGCTTTGTGTCCAGCAGGGCAAGATGGAACTTACAATGATCCCTCTGAGCTGAAATAAGCTCTGCATCAACGAGGAAGCCTTACTACAATATTAAAAAGTAATGGTGGTAAGCCCCCTGCCAAGCAATGGCTGTGTCCTTCATCCCTAAGGTCACCTCACCATAAACCTTCAGCCCATGCTTCTAGTATAGGAGGGGTTTATAGCTAGAGCCTTGCATGGGTACAAAATTTGTATCCGCAGCCAATCCGCAAAGATGGTCCACAGATATCTACATCCATGGATTTGCAGGGCTCTGTTTATAGCAAAACTCACTGGCAAACATCACTTGCCTCCATTGCTGAATGGAACTACTACAACATTCCCCTCCCCAATCACAACTAAATTCAAGATTCACAAGATCTTAGGAGAAAAGACCTTTCAAAAGCAGAACTGAGAGCTGCTGTAAATGCCATCTACAGTGTGGTTTCACCTCATGCTGCCAATACCCATTCCTCTTTGGGATGCCCCACTCCATCTCTTTGCAACTGTTACTAATGATACTTGAACATCAGTTAATCCTTACACCCATCCATGTAGGGTGACCAGCTGAAACCAACAAAATATTGGGACACAGGGGGAAAGCGCAAAAATAAAACAAAAACCGGCAGGAGCGGAGTTGCCGAAGCAAAAAAAGCTGCCAGAATGGCCCAAGCAGCAATATCGGGACAAATGGTGTCCCGCCTGTGAATCGGGCGGGACACAGGACAGAGCTAAAAATCAAGACAGTCCCAGTTTTATCAGGACGGCTGGTCACCCTACACCCATGCAGGATAGGTCAGGCTGAATGTTAGTTTACAGAGATGAACAAGAAAGAAGCTTGCCCGAGGCTATAACAGCTGGGATTAAAACATGGGTGGTCCCAGTCCACTAGATCATACTATCTCTCAACCACTGACCCCCTCCCAGCTCACAAGCTGCTGCTACTACTACTTAGTTTCACTGCTGCAGTTCTAGGGTTCTCACTCAATTTCACACCAAAGTACTTGGCCATGCAGGAAAAGCTTTTCTGTATGGAGGAATGGATCTGCACAGTTCCAGAGTTCTCTTCCCAGGTTTCAGCAAAAGAAGAACCTAAGCCAGTCAAACTAAGAGCTGATAAAATCAAGACAAGCAGCATCCCCCACCTCAGATAAGCCAGAGGCTGCAAGCTGCCATCCCTCTCCTACACCCCTGGAGACCTATAAACCCCTCCCCAGTAAGTAAAACAAAACTTTAAAAGGGTACTGCCAAATCCAGTAAGCACAATCACCACTTCTGAATTTCTTTAAAATAGTTTCACCTTGGTAAGAAGTTTCCTGCACCAGATTCTAAATAAGTTTAGTGAAATCATTGTTCTGTCCCCAAAATATCTCTGCAGGAGAGGGAGGTAGCTCTGAGTGATGGCTGCTCACTAAAACCCATGGTGTAAGCATCCACTGCTGGCTCTGCAGCAGATACTGAGGTCAGTTTTGACAACAGGTGCGGGTGCCTTTAACCAGCCAAGTAAGCTGTAATGCAGCCAGGCTGGGTTCTGCTCTTGTAGTCCCTTCCCACTCTCCAGGAGAAAAGAATTACTCAAAAGAAAACTGATTTGATACATGTCCCACACTACTTTTTATCTGCATTCTCTTCCCATGGAAGCTCTTGTTTCTGTACCCCAAGTCAAAGGAATCTTTGCAGTCTCAATGTACTGTGATTGCTTTGGGAGACTAGGCCATTACTTGGCGAGGGGACAGGTGGGGCTGTCTGGAGATGCAGCACCTGTTCTCTATACCTGTTCTCTATGTTAAGTGTCTGGATTGTCTCCACTGTGTCAGGAAAAGGCTATGGAGAACATGCTCTTGCAGCAGTAAGTGTCTGTTATGGGAACTATTACCTGTCCTAATATTTTACAGTGTGTGTGTATGTGTCATTTCCTTTTGTTTCCAGAGTTCCTGGGGAAAAAAGCAAAAAAACTCTGCAGAGCGAGTGTTAACGTTGCTTGGTTAAGCATTTGGTCAGGAAGTGCTTAAGTTAAGGCCATATATGCAACCTTAACTGTGTGCTGCTGCAAACTACTCATTATGATACAATCTTTAATTATCTCCCCACATGCTATTCTCAAATAATAGCATATTATGCTCTCTCTCTCTTCTCCCCCCCCCCCCCCCCCCCGCCATCTATATATGTTATGTCTTCTAGTGACACTATATATAATTTAATGTTTTATACACATCCAGAATCCATATAATTTATATTCAAGGTTGTTGAAGATAAATTGTCTGGTATTATTTCAGAAATACTCCAGGACTATGTCATTTTAAAAAACTGCATGGAAATGCACAGACATCAGAGTTCAGGCTGCACCTGCGGTTTCAGCTTTGGCCTTTTCTGACTTGAGTGCTTAGTTGTGAAACCTTAATGTTTTTAATTGAATCTCCTGCCCCCTGACCCCCATTATGGGAGTGGTGAAGAGCAAAGGCCATCCAGAATCTGCTACAATTTGGCTGGGACCCTAATAGAATATTGTCCCACCTATGGTGCACACTCAGTGAGGCTCCCACAAAGTCCTCTCCCCTATGTACTGTAGGATACTCCCTGTGAAAGTCAAACTCGGTAGGGGAGGGAACAGAAAATCTGCAGCTCCCTTGACACTTTACTATGCAGTGACTGAAACAGGACTCAACCCACCTCATTCAACGTACAGGGCACCCTAATCTTCTTTCCAAGTGTTGGTGATTTTTTTTTTTTTAAAAAAAAGCTCATTTGCACTGCAGCTGCACTAAGTGATATTTTCAGCAGAACACACACAAGCATTTCTCAAGGAGGGCTACTTCTATGCCAAATTTTAAACTTTCTATCTTCAGCCATTTCAGCATTAGAGCTATACAAAGGAGGCTACACAAGAACACACCTTTTTGCTTCAAAATTTAAAACGTCCCCCTTGCATTGTGGCCAGCTTTAGAAACATTTCAGTGTGATTATAACTTTATTTAAAAAAAGATTAAGCTGCTTAAATAGTTGGTCAGATTCTTATCAGTTACACTGGTTAAAATCCTGATTTCCAGAGTTCATTGAATGCAATGGAATTACTCCAGGTATATACTTGTGTAACCTACCTATTAGAATCTAAGCCCGTGTCTTTGAAGTTAAGCTCTGCAACCTTAGCTTTAGCTGTGATTAGTTTTGAATGCCTTAAGTTTTCCAGTGGGTTTCTCCCGAAGTACCACCTTTCAGTCTTTCCCCTTTTGTGTGTTTCCAGCCTGTGAATATGTTCGTGCAAAGTGGGCTATTTTCAGTCTCAGGCTCACCTATAACCTTGAGCCAATCAGACATAGGAATAGAAGCTCACAGGCAAAGGGTTACATAGATTTGTCTGTGAATACAGAAATCCCTGTTATAAAGAAGTTAAAATAAAAGTATTACAGCAATTAATGCAATCATTAGAGTAGTGGTTCTCAACTGTGGTCCACCGCTTCTTCAGGGAAAGCCCCTGGTGCGCCGGGCCGGTTTGTTGCCCTGCTGCATCCACAGGTTCGGCTGGTCGTGGCTCCCACTGGCAGCGGTTCGCCGCTCCAGGCCCATGGGCGTTGCGGGCCAAGGGATGTGCTGTCCACCGCGTCCCGCAGCCCCTGTGGGCCTGGAGTGGTGAACTGTGGCCAGTGGGAGCCGCGACCGGCTGAACCTGTGGACGCGGCAGGTCAACAAACCGGCCCGGTGCGCCAGGGGCTTTCCCTGAAGAAGTGGTGGGCCACAGTTGAGAACCACTGCATTAGAGCAACCAGCTATGGGAACTTTTTCACAATTACATTTACCCCACCAAACAATGCCACCCCAAAACCAATATAAGTTGGGGAAAGAGGTACTTTCTAAACATACAAGAATGACCGCAACTATGGCCTAGACCAGTGGTTCTCAAACATTTGTATTGGTCACCCCTTTCACACAGCAAGCCTCTGAGTATGACACCCTTATAACTAAAAACACTTTTTAAAATATGTAACACTGTTATAAATGCTGGAGGTGAGGTGGGGTTTGGGGATGGAGGCTGACAGGTGCAACCCCCTGAAGAGTCACAAACCTGTTTGAGAACCCCTGGCCTAGACCCACAAAGGGACTTAGATTGTTACAACACTTAACTTTTAGGCACCTAGAAAATCACTGGAACAACAATAGGATCCACAAACCCTGAGTCAGGCACCCTATATAATGAATAGGGAGTGACAGGCCCCTAAGAATTGATCCACAAAAGCCAGCAGGCTACTGCAAGGAGCTGCCTAAGTCAGCCAATGGGAGGTACTGATGAGGAGGGTGTGTCCTAAGCACTTTCCCTCACAGAGTTTGGCATCTAAGTCTGGGCTGCAAGGAGGCACCTACCTCTGCCTGTGATCCACAGCTGGGAACCCCTCTCCTGAAGTAAGGCAGCTTAGATGTCTAAGCTGTTTCTTGTGAGAAGGAGTTAAGTGGGTACCTAACTCCGCACACACACAAAAAAAAAAGCTGGGGAGGGAGAGGAAAAGACTGGCAGCTTTTTTAGCCCAGTGGTCAGGGTACTGACCTGGGATGTGGCAAACCCTGGTTCAATTCCCTCCTCTGTCTTATGAGAAGGGATCTGAACAGAGATCATCCACCTCTCGGGTAAGTGCCATGGCCTCTGGACGATTCTCACTCTCTGTCCCAATTCATATTTAATTAAAGTTGACCAGCTTCAATTGGAGAGATTGGGATATTCTGATGTGAGTCTCTCTCATAGTTCAGTGGTTAGGACATACTTCCTCAAGGTGGATTGCAGTGGGTTTAGGAGTGAGACAATGAGGCAGCAGTTCACATGCCCAGTGACAAAAACAGGCACCTGGGGAACTTCTTCAATGGAAGTTTAAGCACTGAGTGTAGGCAGCAGCTGAGCGGGGGCATTATGCACTGTAGTGGTGCCTAAAACTGGGACTGGATCTGCCCCTACAATCCTACTCCCCCACAACAGATTATTGGACAGCACGCACACAAATGGACAATAGAATCCTACTCACCCACATCCCACATCACGGGGGGAGGGACGGGCAGCTCCCAGAATCGCGGCCATGGGGGTGGTGCTGCACTGCGCAGAGCCACCTGCACACCCCCTGCACCAAACAGGAGCTGCCCCAGGTAAGTGCTCAGCACTTCCTGCCTGCCTCAGCCCTGAGCCTCCTCCCCCACCCTAACTCCCTCCCAGACCCTGCACCCCACCCTGAGCGCCCTCCCGCACCCTAACTCCCTCCTAGACCCCGCACCCCACCCTGAGTGCCCTCCCACACCCTAACTCCCTCCCAGACCCTGCACTCCCACCCTGAGCCCCAGGAGGAGAATGGAGAAAAAAAGATTGAAAAACAGGGTGGGGGAAATGAGAGAATACTCCCCCTGCAAGGGGGCCCCAAAAATGAAGCTGAGCACAGGGCCCCACTAACTCTAAATCTGCCACAGGTGGGAGGGGGAGGAACGGGGAAGCACCACATCTCTGCTCCTCCCCCTCCCTCCCAGAAAGTCCTAAGTGCTGCCAAACAGCTGTTTGGTGGCAGGGAAGCGCCTCATTGTCTGCAGAGGGCTCGGCATGTGTGGGGTAAGCCAGGGGCACCTCCCTGCCACAGTACAGTACACAGTAATGCCTTTTGTCTGCCCCCCAAAAACGTTCCTTGGAACCTAACCCCCCCGCATTTACATTAAATCTTATGGGAAAATTGGATTAGTTTAACATCGTTTCACTTAAAGTTGCATTTTTCAGGAACATAACTACAATGTTAAGTGAGGAGTTACTGTACAAGTACAGTTCTCTCTTATCCCACTGTAAAGATAACATGGGAGCCCAATAACAAAGGTCTGGCTGAGCTGCTGAGACAACCTGAAGGTTGGACATAGGCTCTAGGAACCAGCAATAGCTTCTCCTACTTTCAGAACAAAGGTTCGTGGGTTGAGCTCACTTTAGTTTTAGAAGCTGTTTTAGAATAGCCCAAATGAGCTATGCCAGAATGGCATCGGGTTTGGGGTTTTCGTGGCCTGTTTGATGTGAATGCCTAGTTTATACAGATTATCAGTTAGGCCCAACTTCTCCCCACTTCTTGCCATGACACTTGCACAGCTAACACCCTACCTCCTCCCCCCACACACCCCCATCTTCCACACAGCTAGCTAACAAAACTTCATGGTCCAACCGAAGTGTAACCAGGCCCCTAAGGGGAGGGGGCTCTGCCCTCACGAGCCCCAGCAGCCACTTTTACTGTGCATTTTTTCTGAAATTATAAAATTTTATTTTTCAAATAAGATGTTTAAGAAAGTAACACTTAAAACACTGAAACCTCTCCAATGCATTATTCAAAACAATCCAGTTAAAGTTATTTCAAGCTTCTCACCCTCCTTCCCCCTTGAAAACCTGGCTAAGAGAGGGTCAGGAGATTTCTCAGCCCCAGAAGTGGAGTTTAAGGGTGGAGAACTCTTCTGGTAACATTCTTCTCATAACTCATTGATAAATACTGAGCACCAACAGTCAGGTCATGCTGAGGAATCTGACCTGCAGGGTCCAGAACCAAAAAAAACCCCAAAAGAACTAGCAACAAGCCACTGCTGACTGGTGAATATATCAACACACATGACAATAAGGCTACAATGGGATCCAAGTACTGAAACTTTGGCTTCAAACCCACAGGGCTCCAAATCACAGACAGAGGAGCAGCTCCTATCAGCTCACCTCCCTTTACAGGACAGATCCAGAACGGGGCAATAATATACACATACAATAACGTGCTTGGCCAGGAGGACATCTGATCTGTCCTGAGCCTTGACAACTACATTTTGCAGACCAGTGAAGTACCTACTAAAAGGAAGAGGAACCAGCTATTCCTCCACTTCCTCTGGCACCCCTTCTCTCTTTAGCATTGTTCTGTGAGCAGCAATGACCACAGCCCCTCAGCACTCTCACATTCTTATCGGTCCAGAGCTGTCCACTCTTCCTCCTGCATGAAACCCCTAGGAAGGGCCTTGGCAAATCCTTCTCTATTACTTATAGGTGCCAAGAGAGGTAGTAGGAACTGTTCTGAGATGGTCAGGAAGGCAGTGAGGGAGCTTTTTCAAGGATCTCAGATTTCTGCTGTGGAATTCCAGGGCTTTCTCTGATGGTTCTGAAGAAGGTTCACCTCCATATCACACTGATCCTTGTGTCAGACCTTATTGATACAGCGGTCTCATAACGATAGAAAGCTCCCTACAGAAAGTTATTGAAACTTCAAACTCTCACTCTGCTGATGTGTGTGCTGGATGCAGACCTGGGTGAACCTGATGGAAACTCTTTAGGTATCCCTAGGTAAAGGCTACTTCAATTCCATTTCCGAGCCACCATCAAGCCCAGTCCTGTCTTAAGTTACAGGTGGCAGAAGGGATGCTTGGGTGAATCCAAGGGGAATGCATTCCATACACTGTTCTTAGGAAATTAAAAAGAATCACCATTTTAGTGTGGCAGATGATGATTGGGAGCACCCTCTGCTGTTGGCAGCAAGTAGCCAACTAAAAAAAAGCCCACACGAGTCTCAAAACTGCACCTGATCTTTCTCAGATCACTGAGGAGCGGCACACAGAGACAAGTAAATAAGTGGAAGTCATGTTGATTCCTGCAGTGTAAGAACATCACAGCTAGAACATCTGCCAGAGGTAGGAGGACCAAATAAGTAAGGAAGTTAATTGCCCGGGTCCCTTTAAGAGAGAGTGCAGCCAAAGAACAACTGGGCATCAGTCAGTAATGGAGTCCCATGGAGTAGCAATGCAGGGAAGGGCTCAACCTTCCTGGCCCCCTCATGCTCCTGTTACATGGGGGGTAGGGGGAAATGGAAAGGAAGTTTCCTGTGAGCCAATTGAGGCTCTGAATGCACAACTTCTGTATTCTGCATTCAGTCCAGCTCATCTGAGGGGACCCACACAATCCCCCTCTCTCACGCACTGGAGATCTCCAAGCCAAAGCTAGCTAGCAGACAGAGGTGATCAGATGAGCAAAAGGGATTGGGTAAGCCATTTGCCAACCACAGGACATCTTCGGAGAGCAGGGAGAGGCGGCCAAGCAGCTTCAGGGCTCCATCTTGATATAGCCTGCGACCTGGCAAGGGAACGGGAAGGACATGTCAGATGGAGACTGGAGCTTCATGCTCAAACTCTTTGCACAGACACAGGGCAGCTAGCATATGCTGCACAGTCAGGGAAGCAAGGGCGTGTCCACACAGACAGCCTGTACAAAACAACATGTCCCTCTTCATGCCTGGATACTATAGCAACAGGCACCCTAGACTGCTACGGATATATGGATTCATGCTTCGGCACACACAGGAGCTGCAACACACTGCAGTCATCATGCAGCTGCTCACAGGGAAGCTCTTGCTAGTTGCACTCAAATTCCCAGAGGTGAATTTAGGCCTCTACTTGAAGAGACTTGTGTACCATTGGCTATGAAACTGACATGCCTTAACCGTGTCAGCCCAATGAGCCATTGGCTTGGGGGAAACAAAATCTGACTTGTGAAGACTCTTCACACTCTATTCCCACCCCACCCCCAAAGAGCCCACTCTGAGCTGATCTGGGCCTCAGAGGGAGTGGCAGCTGGATGCAGTTACTTGAAGAGCCTCATCAACTCAACTCCTTCTTCAGTGTGATGCTTGCAGGTGGTATCATTGGGAGGTGAAGTGAGGTGCCTCCTATAGATGGACTATGCTGCCTCGAAGGATACAAACTACCAGGCCAGAGGAGCCCAGATCTCAATGCCAACTGCCTGTGGGGCTGTTCCAGGGCATATGCTAGGTGAACTCAAGGCAAAGTGTTGGGCAACAAGAAAGTAACATTCCATTCTACTTAGATTTCCCCTTAAAAAACTATGGCCAGGACAGGCAGAACTATTGTATCTCCTCAATAGCATAAAATAGAGATCTTGTCACCCCAGCTGGGGAGGACAGGATTTCCCCACAGTGTATCACTCAGCCCCTACTGGGCACAGATCCCTGGAAATTGCATGCTGCCACACCCAGCAGCCCACTCCTGCCATGATGGAGACACATTGCCCACCATGATGAGCTCCATTTTGCTGTACCACCCAGCTCCCTCCTAGCACGGTGGGGATAAGCTCTCAGGAGGCCCCGTGTTGCCACACTCACCCCCTTCGTTCCCATTCTCAGTGGGCTCTGCCGAGTAGAAGATATAATCAACTGTAGCTCCAAGGCCCATGGGCATGGTTGTGACCTCAGGGCGACCTCTCTGGGGCAAGAAGTGGCTATAGGCAGAGGTCAGATTAAGGCCATGCCGGATAACACCTGGAAACCTGCAGAGAAGAAACAGCTCCCCCATTCCCTCACATGGGAGAGGGGATGCAAAGCTCAGTGCTGGAATCTAAGCAAACTAAGTCACCTTCCTGATGCAACTGTTTGTAGACTATTTCTACACATATTTCAATGCTCATATCACTGAGGGCCTATTAAGGCCAATTTTGCTAAGACATTGAGTGGACAGGGGCTCCCTCACCACCAACATACAGTTCTGCCAACGCACTGCATTCCTGACCTGCGGCACCAACCCAGTGTTGACATGGAAGCTCCCAACTGCTAGTGCAGCCTGGTATGGATCTGACCAGCTCGAGACAGATTTTTCTGATTCTTTCCCATCCCTGGTGTGTTCTTTTTCTAGCCTGGGAGAAGGGACCATGGAATTATTTAAACCTTAACATTAATTTAGCTTCCTGTGCCCATTTTCCAAGCACCCCACCATGGCCACTCCAAGGAGGGGTTCCACTAGCTTCACAGGGCCCAGCTGAAGTCTCCCTCCCGCCAGGTTACCTTGGGAAGAAGAGCTCTGGATCAGGATCATTCACCATGGTGAGATGCTTGGGCCAATGTGCAGGACGATCTAAAAAGGAGCAGAGAGATTCCAATTTGACATGCCACTGGGCCTGGAGCAGTTTGTTCATTTTGAGTTTGAGAGTTCCTCCCAGGACCCAAAAGGTCTCTTATTCAAGCCCCAAGAATCCCTCCTTATCCTAAACATGGCCTCCTGGATAGGCACCCTCAGGAGTGACAGTACATGCTGGGAAGTCAGGGCAAGGTTCCAAAGCTGAATGCAAACTGTCCTGGTCTCAGACAGGAGGCCTAGGTACAGTGGTGCTGAAAGAGTGACAAGTTGATACCAGGCCAAAAACAAAGCCTAACCCCTACCTCCCATCCCCAAAAAGTCAATGGGCTGATCCCAGCAACAAATTAGTGCAACCAACTTATCCAGGTCAATCAGCTCTGTGCGTAGAGCTGCGGACATTACCATTGCCCAGAGGGTGATCCCTGTGGCCCTGTACTACAACCTCTGCTGTCAGAGAAACTCAGACAGTCACAGAATTGGGATCATGAAATGGGTTGCCAGCCCAGAGGAGGGGAATGAGGAGAACAGAACCAAACATGTCAAAAGGCACAGAGATGAGGGGAGGTTCTGCTTCTCTAGTAGCAGATCTAATGCCAGCTTGTGGTCACCCGCTGATGCCAACCCACATTAGCACTGAGGCAGCTCAGGTGCCACTATGAATTTCTTCCAGTGGATCTGGAAGCATAGAAGGAATGGAAAAATACCTGCCCCTCTCCAAAACAAAGGGAGGACAGGAAATAGACTGAACCCTCTCTTCCATTCCTCCACACAGGGGGTAAAACACATAAATCAGCAAATCAAAACTTGCTATACAAGGAGCAGGTCAGTAGCTGAGAGCTGCTGCTGAGCTCTTATGGAATCCACTTGTGACCATGGGAGTATGATCAGGGCCGGCTCCAGGCACCAGCTTTCCAAGCTGGTGCTTGGGGCGGCATCAAGCATGGGGCGGCAGTCCGTGCTCACCGCAGCGGCAATTCGGCGGCAGCTGCTTGGGGCAGCCAAATTAGTAGAGCCGCCCCTGAGTATGATGCAATGGTGGGCTCCCACCTTCCCCAATCCTTGCCTTTTCTGGGACTCATCCAGCCAATATCAAGCCAAGACTGGTCTCCACTTGTTGGCTTAAAGTCTTGCTAAAGGCAGCTCATGCCTGCAAAAAAGATGTTGAAGTAGGGAGAACTTGCTCCAGTACCTGGTTGAACATCTGTCACACCCTTCCACAGAATCAGATGTGCAGGTCGTTCACAGGCAGCATCACAGAAACGGAACTGAAGCAGGAAGTCACGGCTGTACTTGCGTCTGTCTGCAGAGCAGAGCCAGTTCAAAGGAAGGAAATAACCAAGAAGTCAGCTTTCTCTTTAGGTTTCCATGCCAAAAATACTACCAGAGTGCATGAATGCCATGGTGATGGGCACAATATAAGAACCTGAATATAGAAAAGACATGGTGATAGAAGAGGAAGAGACTGTCTAGACCAGCGTTTCCCAAACTGTGTTCCGCGGAACACTGGTGTTCCGCACGATGTGAATAGGTGTTCCGTGAAAGAATTGTAATTAAAAAAAGGTCTTTAAATTTGATTTTTGTACTACTTTATACACGCTTTCCAGTTAGAAATTGTTAGTTCAAGTTATTTTAAATTTGTGGGTTTGCTTTGTTTTATAAAATAAAATATATTTGAGCATAAATAACGCATTTTTTTTATTTGAAAACCAAACAACTACAAAATAATATTATAAGTGTTCCATAATAGGCTAAAAAGTGTTCCGTGGCCAAAAAAGTTTGGGAAACGCTGGTCTAGACTGCAGCCCAGTTATTCTAATACCTATTGCTGATGCACCTATCACTGTGGTATCTGGGGGTTCCACAAATTAAGAGCTTCCCCTTCCCAAAAAATTGTCTACAGTGGCAAGATACCAGTCAATTTCTAAACAAGGCATTTGGGGTGTTTATGGCACAGATGTTGGAGGAAACCACCACTTGAAAGGGGTGGGGGGGAAGAGATATGGGCTCAGCCTGATTTCTAGGGAGTTTATATCCACTGAGCTTCCACCAAGAACACCCTGGCCTGGGCTTCATATGCTGAAGCATCTCTGGAGAGCAGAGTGAGAGCCTAAGTGGGCTCTACACCACATAGCGCTTTGAAGAAAAAGACGAGGGCCCTTCAAGCTTACCCCAAATATGACTACGATATGTGAAGTACTGTGGGACATTCAGCTTCCAGCAAGTGCAGGAAGATATCAGAAACCCAGGCTGAGATGAGTTGTGGGGCATATAAGTGATACAGTTCAATCAGGTACTCTGAGAGGAGAGAATCCATGTCAAGGAAAGTGCCTGGTGCAGCACATTCCCCAGTTCTGCCCTGGAGGTTATGCCAATGTCCTGCCAAGAGTTGAGACTACAGATCAATGAGAGGGAGCAAGACCCACACAATAATCATCTTCACTGAGCCCACGTTCACACCACAGCTCACCTGATTTCTTTGGCTGGCAAAGAGTGACATATTGACAGTTGTCCGTTATACCCAGACAGCTGTGCCAGAGTGGGGTCTGCAGCTTCCGCTGATGCAGCTGCTGGGAGAAGTCTTCCTGTCCAGAAACCTGCATAAAGGCAGCAAGGTAGAGGTGAGGGGAACAAAGCACCAGGAGGAAAATAGTTAAAGCGAGGCCAGCAACGTGCACAGGCACAACACACAGAGAGAATACACAGCACCCACCCAGAGCCAAACCCCAGCACAACCACTTACACAGAATAAGTATCATGTAAATCTGTGGTGCAGCTACTAGCTGGGGAACATGTAGTAAAAAGGAGGGGCGTGGGGAAAGGAAAAAAAATTATGTTTGAAATATTTCATTCAAACCATTTTGAAAGCGAGCTTGGTACATGTCTTTGGGTGCACAGCCACAGAGAGTACATGTAAAGGAGCCGTGCTTGCATGGGTGTATATTTCAGGAACAGAACTAGGTTTAGGCCCAACATTTAGATATTTCCACGAATATGGATTTGCACCTCCCCCTACAGTTACTATCCAAGTACAACAGCGATGGATGAGTGAAGAAGAATGATGAACTGACCAGTCCAGTTTCACCACCTGAGCTAACAACACAAACAAGCAACATCAGCGGTGACAAAGAAACAAGATTTAAAAAATTCTTTCTGCTTCGGTAACCTCCACTGTTGTTAGGAACACAGAACACAATTTACTGTATGTCAATGAATTTGATGCTGAGTGGGGCTCATTCTTTGTAAGAGGAAGTAGCCTTATAATAGTGATCAAAAGACACAACTATATAAATACTCCATTCCCTCCAATCCAAAGAGCTGCTCCATGACATTCCCTATCTACACCTACCTTCCAGGCTGGCATCCCATGGTAGGAGAGCTGACCATTCCGGATGAACTTGTACAATGGAGAGTCAGGCACAGCGTTCAGGTCTCCACACAAGATGACAGGACAGTAGCGACCCTCAACAGTTTTCGCAACTTTGTCAACCTCTGCTAGGAGCAAGGCCATCTGTGCAAGTTTGATATCTCCTCGGCGGGGATTATACAGCACATGCGTGTTAGCCACACACAGGGGGCTTGTTGCCTTCTGCCTTACGCCCTCTGGGAGTAGAGGTTGCAGCAGCAGCACCAGACCCACATTGTCTCTGTTTAGGATGTCCATGCCAGGCCGGAAGTATTCTACAGGGCTGACACTGATCAGCTGGAACCTGCCGTGCTTGTAGCAAACTGCGCAGCCATCTGTCTTTTTTCCTGTCCTCCGTTTGTATAAGCACACAAAGCCTGAAAAAAAACCACTACCCATTAGGAGGGCCCAAATAGCCAGGAGCCTGGGCTCCTCTTTAGTGAGAAGTAGCAAAGTATAGGAAATCTGTTTTGCAGGGTTTAAATAGCACAACCTATGGAGCTCCCACTACTCCCCTTGGTAGACTGTTCCGCAGTCCAGCAGACCTCACTGTCAGGAAGATTTTCCTAATACCCAGTTTGAATTTTCCTCTTGCTCATTTTCAGTCCATATTTCTAGTTATGCCCTCAGGGATGCTCTAATCAATCTCTCTTCCTCTGGCTCATGCCCTTGTAGGCAGTACTGTCCTGTTAGCCATCATGTACCATGTTGTCATAAATGAAGGGAAGGGGGAGAGGGTCTGATGCAGTGCTATAAAATCTTCTTACCAGTAAAGGGTTAAGAAATACAGGTAGCCAGACTGACACCTGACCTGGCTGGCATCTGACCAATAAGGGGACAAGATACTTTCAAATCTTTAGAGGGGGGAAGGCTGTGTGTGTGTGGCTTTGTCTGAGTCAGAGTGATCTTGGAAGACAGAAGGAACCTACAGAAAATCAAACCTCCCTTTTCTGAAGTAAGTTTAGATAGCATAGCGAATAGATTTCTGTTTAATTTTGCTTGGTGTATTCCCTGTGTTAGAAGGGGCGGGGGCGGGGGTTATTCATGGTTTTCTGTAACTTTAAGGTTTTGTCCAGAGGGGGAAATCTCTCTGAGTTTGGAAATTAAGTGCCCTGTAAAATAGTTACCATCCTGATTTTACAGAGATGATTTTACCTTCTTTATTTTTAATAAAATCCTTCTTTTAAGAAGCTGACTGTTTTCTATGGTGTTAAAACCCAGGGGGTGGGTTTTTAGATCCCTGTGTAACCAATTGGTTGGGAGATTGTTCTCAAGCTTCCCAGGAAAGGGGGTGTACGGCTTGAGGGGGTAGTTTGGGGGGGAGGGAAGTTCAAGTGATTCCTTTCCTGGATTCCTGTTAGACATTTGACGGTGGCAGCGAACGAAGCATTTCTCAGGGTGCAGGGAATTTTGTACCTTGGGGGTTTTAACCTAAGCTGGTAAAAATAAGCTTAGGGGCTCTTAATGCGGGTCCCCACGTCTTTACCCTAGAGTTTAGAGTGGGGAGGGAACCTTGACATGGTGGCAGAGCGGTGGGATATATTGAACCAGAGATTTTTTTTGAACCAGACACAGGGAGTTTAGAAATTTTTTTTTCTCTTCTCTCTGGCTTTTCCCTGTAGCTGCTGGAAGCAGGGAGGGGGGAGGGGTTAAGCTGCTAGGAGCTAGAGTATCTACATATGAAAGCAGGTAGTTAACCCCTACAGGGAATACCCAAGCAAGTTTTTTTTTTCTTTTCTAACTCTCTCGGGTTAAGACAGATTAAAACAGAAAGGCTAAGATGACTGCCAGTGAAGCAGCTATTAAACTTGAGATAGCTCGGCTACAGGCCAATGAGGAGGAGAAGAAACATGCAAGACTGCTACAACTTAAACAGATGGAGATGGAAGAGAAAGAAAGAGAGAGGAAGCATGCTGAGGAGGAGGAGGAGAGAGAGAGGAAGCATGCTGAGGAGGAGAGGAAGCATGCTGAGGAGGAGAAGGAGAGAGAGAGGAAGCATGCCCTGGCGATGGAGAAGACCAGGGTGGAGCAGAATCTACCGGATAACACTAACAATCCTTCCCCAACAATCCACAAATGGGAGCGACTATGTGCACTGTATGATGAATCCCGTGATATTGCTGAATATTTTCTCACCTTTGAGAGACTATGCAATCTCCATCACATTCCTGATGATCACAAAATGACCCTATTGGTAGCAAAGTTGACTGGAAGTGCTCTGGACATATTCAATGACATGCCTATTGATGAGGCTTCTGACTATGAGAAATTCAAGGATTTGGTTTTAAAACAATTTCAAGTTACACCTGAAACTTACCGAGTAAAATTTCGAACCCTTATCCAAGGGCCTGGACTAAGTAATGTAGTTTACGTAAACCGGATAAAGGAGCTGTTAAAAAAATGGGTCAAGGGAAGGAATGTTACTAGCTTTGAAGGAGTGTGTGATTTGATGGCTCAGGAACAATTCCTGAATATGTCCAAGGATGATATAAGACAGTGTTTATGGGATAAGAAAATGGACTCAGCAGACAGCCTTGCTGCTTATGCTGATCAATACAAACAGTCCCAGATCAGCAGAGGGGCAAGGAAATTTGGCACACAAGGGGTGCAGGAAGCAGAGAGGAACAACCCTGGTCATAGTTTGGAGAGATACCAGAAAGGAAAACCCGAGACCACACCCCCTCACCAGGAGCAGCCCAAGGCCCCACAAGGAAAAACCCAGACCCCTTGTTGCCCCACCACCCCGTTCTCCAGCAACCCACCCCGCCCCACTGACCAGTCAGCTGGGCGATGTTTCAAATGTAACGAATTGGGGCATGTGAAGGCCAACTGCCCCAAGAACCCCAACAGAATACAGTTCATTGCACTGGGGTCACATCAAAGGTCCTCAGGCCCAGATGCCTCCCAGATACCCTTGGAACGAAGGGAAACGGTGAGTGTGGGCGGAAAGAAGGTCACAGCGTGGAGGGACACTGGAGCACAAGTGTCGGCTATCCACAAATCCTTAGTGGACCCCAGCTTAATCAACCCAGAGGCACAAGTGACGATTCAACCCTTCAAGTCCAACTCTTTTGATTTACCTACAGCCGTGTTGCCTGTCCAGTACAAGGGCTGGTCAGGAAATTGGACTTTTGCAGTCTATGATGATTATCCCATTCCCATGTTGGTGGGGGAAGACTTGACAAATTGTGTGAAGCTAGCCAAGAGGGTGGGAATGCTCACCCGCAGCCAGGCTAAGCAAGCTGTCACACCTAGCTCTGTTCCTGAGACTTCCACCAGAAACCCATCTGTACTACCAGAGACCCAGATAGAGGTGGTGGAACCGGATACCCTGCCAACGACTGCAACAGCCGTCGTAGATCCAATCACAGAAACCCGACCCAAGCCAGTCTCGGAACCGGAACAGGCGAAGCAACCAGCACCAGAACCATTGCCAGCACTGAGTCCAGCGCTTGCAACCCCATCTACTGTGCCAACACCCGAGGGCACCACCGAGCCTGCAATGGCAGCAGCAGACGATAACTCAATACAAGAGGCTCAGCCAGAGCCTGAATTACCACATTGTGCACCAGCGGAGAGCGGTTCACAGTCAACGGAAACAAACCCACCACCTGCATCGCTTCCAGAGGGACCCAGCCCAGGTCCACAACCCAGTGAGGAACTGATGTCTCCAGCATCTAGGGAACAGTTCCAAGCCGAGCAGGAAGCAGATGAAAGCCTACAGAGAGCTTGGACAGTGGGACGGAGCACCCCACTGCCTCTCAGCTCTTCTAATCGATCCCGGTTTGTTATAGAAAAAGGACTTCTATATAAGGAGACTCTTTCTGGTGGACACCAGGAAGTCTGGCGTCCTCAGAAACAGTTGGTGGTTCTGACTAAGTACCGGCTAAAGCTCTTGAGCTTAGCCCATGATCATCCTAGTGGTCATGCTGGGGTGAACAGAACCAAAGACCGTTTGGGGAGGTCATTCCACTGGGAGGGAATGGGCAAGGATGTTTGTACCTATGTCCAGTCTTCTGAGGTGTGCCAAAGAGTGGGAAAACCCCAAGACCAGGTCAAAGCCCCTCTCCAGCCACTCCCCATAATTGAAGTTCCATTTCAGCAGGTAGCTGTGGATATTCTGGGTCCTTTTCCAAAAAAGACACCCAGAGGAAAGCAGTACATACTGACTTTCATGGATTTTGCCACACAATGGCCAGAAGCAGTAGCTCTGAGCAGCACCCGGGCTAAAAGTGTATGCCAGGCATTAACAGAGATTTTTGCCAGGGTAGGTTGGCCCGCCGACATCCTTACTGATTCGGGAACTAATTTCCTGGCAGGGAGCATGAAAAGCCTGTGGGAAGCTCATGGGGTGAACCACTTGGTTGCCACCCCTTACCACCATCAAACAAATGGTCTGGTGGAGAAGTTTAATGGAACTTTGGGAGCCATGATACGTAAATTCGTAAATCAGCACTCCAACGATTGGGACCTAGTGTTACAGCAGTTGCTCTTTGCCTACAGGGCTGTACCACATCCCAGTTTAGGGTTTTCACCATTTGAACTTGTGTATGGCCGCGAGGTTAAAGGGCCATTACAGTTGGTGAAACAGCAATGGGAGGGCTTTACTCCTTCTTCGGGAACTAACATTCTGGACTTTGTAAGCAACCTACAAAACACCCTCCGAGACTCTTTAGCCCTTGCTAGAGAAAACCTAAAAGGGGCTCAGGAAGAGCAAAAGGCCTGGTATGATAAACATGCCAGAGAGCGTTCCTTTAAAGTAGGGGACCAAGTCATGGTCTTGAAGGCGCTCCAGGCCCATAAGATGGAAGCGTCATGGGAAGGGCCATTTACGGTCCAAGAACGCCTGGGAGCTGTGAACTATCTCATAGCATTCCCCACCACAACTCTCAAGCCTAAAGTGTACCATGTTAATTCTCTAAAGCTCTTTTTTCCCCGAGAATTGAAGGTTTCTCAGTTTACTGCCGAGGGAGAAGACGCTGAGTGGCCTGAAGGTGTCTACTACGAAGAACCAACTGGTTAAAATTGTTCTTGCAATGTGGACAATATTGGTAGTCTTTATCCAGTTATTAGTATATTGGAGATGCATGTGTCTTATTAATTTTGTTTTCTTTTAGAGCTCCAGGAAGAAATCACAGCCAGTGTTTCACACTACCGGTGATTTGGGGTGTGTGTCATAAATGAAGGGAAGGGGGAGAGGGTCTGATGCAGTGCTATAAAATCCTCTTACCAGTAAAGGGTTAAGAAATACAGGTAGCCAGACTGACACCTGACCTGGCTGGCATCTGACCAATAAGGGGACAAGATACTTTCAAATCTTTAGAGGGGGGGAAGGCTGTGTGTGTGTGGCTTTGTCTGAGTCAGAGTGATCTTGGAAGACAGAAGGAACCTACAGAAAATCAAACCTCCCTTTTCTGAAGTAAGTTTAGATAGCATAGCGAATAGATTTCTGTTTAATTTTTGCTTGGTGTATTCCCTGTGTTAGAAGGGGCGGGGGCGGGGGGGGGGGGGGGGGGTTATTCATGGTTTTCTGTAACTTTAAGGTTTTGTCCAGAGGGGGAAATCTCTCTGAGTTTGGAAATTAAGTGCCCTGTAAAATAGTTACCATCCTGATTTTACAGAGATGATTTTACCTTCTTTATTTTTAATAAAATCCTTCTTTTAAGAAGCTGACTGTTTTCTATGGTGTTAAAACCCAGGGGGTGGGTTTTTAGATCCCTGTGTAACCAATTGGTTGGGAGATTGTTCTCAAGCTTCCCAGGAAAGGGGGTGTACGGCTTGAGGGGGTAGTTTGGGGGGGAGGGAAGTTCAAGTGATTCCTTTCCTGGATTCCTGTTAGACATTTGATGGTGGCAGCGAAAGAAGCATTTCTCAGGGTGCAGGGAATTTTGTACCTTGGGGGTTTTAACCTAAGCTGGTAAAAATAAGCTTAGGGGCTCTTAATGCGGGTCCCCACGTCTTTACCCTAGAGTTTAGAGTGAGGAGGGAACCTTGACACATGTCTTTTGTTCTCTCTATATAAGCCAGGCCCCTGATGAGTTTTGTTGCTTTCATCTGCCAATCTGGGGAAGAATCAGTCACAACAGGAACAGGACAACAATTGAGAGGGTGTAGAAAGCTTCAGAAATGTGGCCATCAAAACCTGGGGTGGGGACTACTTCTGTAAACAGAAGTATAGCTCTGGAGATATCAACATGGAGTGTTCTCAGCAAGTCTCAACCAAACCTGTAGAAAAGAGAGGGACATACCCATCATCCTGAATGTTGGCTCCAGCTGCTCCCAGTAGTGATTCTCCTGAACTTCCTGGAGACACAGAACCTGCAAGGAAGGCAGAGACCTAGCTCACTCCACCATTGTTTGGCAATTGCTTTGGGGGGTTTTGGGGGGAGGGGAGAGGAGTTGGGACAGTGAGGGAAGAGAGGGAAAAACAGTTTCCCACACTTAACCCCTTCACCAAGAAATGCTGTCTAAGCAACTTTTCCTCCAGCTAGAGCACTGGCTCTCAACCTTTCCAGACGACTGTACTCCTTTCAGGAGTGTGATTTCTCTTGCGTACCCCGAAGTTTCACGTCACTTAAAAACTACTTGCTTACAAAATCAGTCATAAAAATGCAAAAGTGTTATAGCACACTATTACTGAAAAATTGCTTACTTTCTCATTTTTACCATATAATTATAAAATAAATCAATTGGAATATAAATATTGTACTTGCATTTCAGTGTATAGTATACAGAGCAGTATAAACAAATCATTGTCTATGAAATTTTAGTTTGTACTGACTTTGCTAGTGCTTTTTATGTAGCCTGTTGTAAAACTAGACAAATATCTAGATGAGTTGATGTACTCCCTGGAAGTCCTCTGCTACCCGCAGGGGTACTCATACCCTTGATTGAGAACTACTGAGACAGAGCATGCAGAACGACTTCTGAAGCACATACTTCTCCTTCAGTTATCCAGTGGGGAAGCAAGAGTGAAATAAAATTCACTTCTCATCCTTAGCTGTGAGCACACTTCTTCCTCAGCATGCTAAGCTAGCCTGAGGAATACAGAAGTAAGTAAGGAACAGGAAGTCCACCCCCATGAAGGCCTCATCTATGGGCTTGTTCCAGATTGTCCCTATGGGCTCTGCCTCCTCCCCAGGGACTGCAGCAGGCTGTCCTGCTCCCACTTCTATTAGGAAAAGTTGAGCCCCCCACAATCAAAGAATAGATCCTAGTAAGGTTATAGGAGCCAGTGGGCACATAACCAAGGACCCTAATAACCCCAGAGGCACTGGCTTCACACCCCAAAAACTCTGGTGATAGCCGACATGGAAGGGACTGGGTAGTACTCACATCAGGATCCCAGTGCTGGATCTCCTGCAAGAGGTTTGGGAGACGATAGCTCCAGTCCAGGATATCTGGTTGGCTATGCAGGTAGAGATCAGGGCTCTGCTCCACCAGGTCCTGGGCCAGAATGTTGTAAGACATGACTCGAAATTCAAACAGAGGCCCCTTCTCTGAGCCCAGCTCTGGAACAGCAGGCTGTGTAGAGAGATCCTCCCAGTCCCTCCATAAAATCTCTATATGTAAGACAGAGGAAGACAGGTTAGATATATGCTGGGTATCCTTCCCTGTCCTATTTCCTGGAATTCTAGCTGGGACATAGGGATTAGCTGTTCTCTTGTTCCCTGAATCTGGGCATTTTGAACTCTAAAGTGGCCCTTGGATGATTTTCTTTGGTTAATCTGAATAGCTGTCAACAGGGATGGAATGGCAATGTCGTAGTGGGGAGAAAATGTTTTGGAAAAACTCAACCATTCTTTGGAGGTCATTTCCAATATGAAGTGAGCACCTATGTTAACTTCACAGGAATTGTGATTAGCAACACTAGCCAACCCAATAATGCCAGAAGCCTTGGCCCTTCCATCAGGAAAGATTACTTTTATCATTTTCATTACCAGATGTAATGATCCTGGCATGAAAAGATGCAACCTATATCTAACAGACAGCAAGTGCAGACATTCCCAGCTCACCCAGGATTTAGCATCCACATGCAGGGAGATCAGAAAGTTTTGTTACACTAGCTCATCAATCTAGCACCACACAGTCAGATTCAAACAAGGCTGTATTACTACTGACCGTGGTAAGGTCTCTCTTCTGGAAAAGGCTGGAATTGTCCTGTGTCATAAAAGGGCCAGGCTGTGCCCTCCACTGGCACGATCTCTGTGTCATGCGCTAAGCTCCAGCCTAGCACAGCAGTATTTTCATCCTCCCTTTCCAGGGCTGAAGGGGTGCAGCCACTAATCTGGTGATCAGTCTGTGTCCTTACAGATGCCCATGCTGCAATGCCCACCATAGCCACACTTTCCTCTTCTGGTAATTTTGCCAGTGTGACTGCAGCATGTTCCTTTGGTCCTAGAGACATTAAGGTATGTAGCTCATCGTGTTGCTGATCACTGCACCATGTGACCTCTGAAGCCACATTCAGATTGCTGAGGCTGGTCATCAATAATTCTGAGCCTTCCAGCCAGTCACTAGTCAGTGTGTCTGACACCTTCCCCACCGCTGGAGCACTCTCACTGCTGTGTAGCCCTCCAGCTTCCTCCTCCAGCTGCTGCTGCAGCAGGGCTTCCTGCTCTTCTGGGACTGACCTCCTGCTGGGCACAAAAGAGATGCCCCCTACCTGGGTGGTCGGACTTTTCGCCAGCAGCACATTCTTTCGACACGTAAAGAAAGCATCTGTCAAAAAAGTCAATACAAGACAATGGTTAAAATCCACAGTTCTCTTCACTTATTGGCTCATTTAGATGAGAGAAATCAGTTACTAGTTGGTGCAACGGAACCATTTGAATGGATCAACAGCACTGAGTGGCTTCTCAAAAAAGGTGCATAGTTATAGTTCTGAGTACAGGAACTCCTCACTTAAAGTCATCCCAGTTAACGTTGTGTTGTTACGTTGCTGATCAATTAGGGAACATGCTTGTTTAAAGTTGTGCAATGCTCCCTTCTAAGTTGTTTGCCAGCCGCCTGCTTTGTCCACTGCTTGCAGGAAGAGCAGCCCCTTGCAGCTAGCTGGTGGGTGGTTGGAACCAGGGTGGACCGACAGCCCCCCTAGCAGCTCCCTGCTCCCCTAAGTTCCCTGTGCAGCAGCTGCCCAGTAGGCTATCAATTGCTGGCAGTTCAGCTGTCCCTCCCCACTGCCATGTGCTGCTCCTGCCCTCTGCCTTGGAGCTGCTCCCCGAGCCTCCTGCTTGCTGTGCGAGGGGTGGGGAGGGGTGCAGGGGGGAAGAGAGGGCTAATGTCAGGCCCCACCTGCTGCCCACCCACGCCTCCCCCCCCCTCGCTGCCCCCAGCCACGCACCTCTCTGGGTCCCGGAGCAGAGCATCCCTGCCTCTCCCCTGCAGCTCCATGCTGCCTCCCTCCATCAACTGCTGCCACAGGGTCCTAGTACCCCTCATCCAGACTGCCCCTGCGCCTGCCCTTCCCCCTCAGACCCTTTCATTTTCTGTCAGGACCCTCCACCAGTACAGCCGCCCCCACTGCCCCCAGTCACCACTCCTGCCCCATGCTGGGCAAGGGGCAGCCCCATCCGCCATCCCCAGTGAGGCTACAGTGAGGGGCAGCAGCAGGGGAGGAGGGGCATGCAGCCCTCCCCACCCCCACGGCACCCACCACAGGCGAGGGAGATTCTTGGACCTGAGAGAGACCCTAGGAACACATGCAGTTGACAGTGGTGGGGGTGAGTGTGCTGCGGGGCGGGGGGGAGTCCTCCTCTCTGGCCCCAGTCCCAGGGCAGCCTGCCTGCACCCCAAACTCATCCACAGCCCTGTCCCACCCCAGAGCCCACACCCCCAGACAGCCTTCACCCCACCCCCCGCACCCCAACCCTCTGCCCTAGCCATGAGCCTCTCCAACACCCCAAACACCTTATACCCAGTCCCAGCCAGAGCCCTCATCCCCCTGCACCCTAACCCTCTGCCCCAACCCTGAGCCCTCTCCCACACCTCAATCCCCTCATCTCCAGCCCGAGCCCTCACCCCCTCCGCACCCCAACCCTCTGCCCTAGCTCTGAGCCCCTCCCACACCCCAAACACCTTATCCCCAGTCCCAGCTAGAGCCCTCATCCCCCCGTACCCTAACCCTCTGCCCCAACCGAGCCCCTTCCTGCATCATGAACCCCTCATCCCCAGCCCCACCCCACAGACCTCACCCCACATCCCAACCCTCTGCCATAGCCCTGAGCCCCCTCCCACACCCCAAACCCCCTCACTCTCCCAAACTGCCTCCCAGAGCCTGTACCCTCCCTTCGCACCTCCTCCCATCCCCAAACTCCCAGAGCCTGCACCCTGCACCCCTCCTGCACCCCAATCCCCAGACCTCCTCCCTAGGTTGACCAGATAGCAAATGTGAAAAACCAGGACAGGGGGTGGGGGGTAATAGGCGACTATATAAGAAAAAGCCCTGAATATCGGGATTGTCCCTATAAAATCGAGACATCTGGTCACCCTACTCCTCCCCCACCCAAACTCCCTCCCAGAGCCTTGGGCAGGTGGGGGGAGGAGTTTGGGCGGGGCTGGGTTCTGGGCACCATCAACATTTCGACAAACCGGCCACCCCTGAGCAGCGGGGGATACACGACAGTCCCGGAGGGCGCTTCCTGGTCTCAGCTTGCTGATCTAATTAACAAGGCAGTGTACTTAAAGGGGAAATGTCAATAATCTCTCTCTCACACAACACACACACTCACTCACTATGTGTCTCTGTCTACCCTCCCGCCTTTCCTGCTGTCTTGTAGAATGTGAGAGTTAACCCTTGAGGGCTCAGCCAATTGCTAGTTCATCATTTAGCAGTAAGGCATTCCTTGGGAAATATCCCACCCTCTGACTTCACCACCTCAACCAAGCTTCACAATCATAATTGCTGTGTACCAGTATTAAATTGTTTGTTTAAAACTTGTACTGTGTGTGTATATGTGTGTGTGTATATATAGTCTTTTGTCTGGTGAAAAAACTTTCCCTGGAACCTAACCCCCTCCCACCATTTACATTAATTCTTATGGGAAATATGATTCACTTAACATCATTTCACTTAAAGTTCCATTTTTCAGGAACATAACTACAATGTTAAGTGGGGAGTTCCTGTAATTAAGGCTGCCTTTTGGACCATATTCTGACTTTAGTTATGCCAGTGCAATGCCATTGAGTTCAGTGAGGTGGTGCTGGTTTAACTGACAGTAAAATTTAGGCTGGTTTTATATTATTATTTATACAGTGCAATAGGTGGTCAGCAGAACAGCATCTAAGCTATTGTACTGGCCCTTCTTTGGTATCTTCCATACAAACACAGGTACATTTAGCCACATGGGGCAGAAACATCAGGAAGGAGGGAAGTTCTAGCAGCTGACCTTTGGAATGGGTGAATTTTCAGGAATTGAACAAGGGGTCCTCAGCTGGGAGCATGTTTAGCCATCAGGAATTGCCATAATTGCAAAGACCCAATAGAGAAGACCCATTCCACATTGAATTGTCTTTTCAAATGCATATAAGAAAAGGAGTGGAGAGACCAACACAGGAAGCACAAACACGGAAGTTAAAGATGCAAAAGCCCCATTAGGGAAAACACTACCATGAAAGGTTTCAGTGTAGTAGCCGTGTTAGTCTGTGTCAGCAAAAAGAAAACAAGAAAAAGACCTGTGGCACCTTAGAGACTAACAAATTTATTTCAGCATAAGCTTTCGTGGGTTAAATCCAATGAAGTGGGTTCTTAACCCACGAAAACTTATGCTGAAATAAATTTGTTAGTCTCTAAGGTGCCACAGGTCTTTTTCTTGTTTTCTTTTTACTACCATGAAAGAAATCATGGTCTGAGAATAGGAAGACCATAATATTCACCCAGTGGGAGTGACTGACATCTGTATTGGGCCAAATACTTCAGTGCATGCTCAACACAAGAACATACTAGTTTCACTAGTATTTCCCCTTTATACTCTTCAAGATGATAAAAGCATTTGTGTTTTTGCTCATATCTCTGTGTAACCATATCCCCATTACATTATTTTGTATGTGTGAGAAGCAAACCAGACAGAGAGACATATTCCCCGTATCAGTATATATCAGCATTTCTGATATGCTCAATACTGTTGTATCTAGGCACACCATTAGAACTTCTAGTAATAATAAGAACTAAGTATTATTATAATGCACAAGCGTGTAAGTCTGATCAGAAAGGTCATTACAGTCACTGCTAGGCAGGTCACAATGATCATTACGAACATTAATTCATGCTGTGAGGATCTGGAAGAGCACACCTCTCTTAGAATACCTTCTGCAGTCCTGTTCAGAAACCGAGTTATATATGTATTACCAGAGATGGTAAAGAGAAGGCATCCATCTCTCCCAGAATCTACTTACAAACCAATCGGTATGTACCAAGCAATAGCAGAGGGCTGGGGGATTTCCCTTCAGGCTGTGAGGACACCACCCAATATTTGTCACCACTTGCTGCAATATCCCATCCCCCACATCCTGCTCCTCTGGCCAGAGGGATAAATGGAGCTCTCACCATGTAAGAACCATGTAACTGAGATGGCCAGAAGAGTCATTACACAGGGAAGATGGAGCCAGAAATGATCCCCTCTCCCCCGAAATCCACCAGAAATGGAGGACAGTCTCAGATGCCATCATGATTGCACACTGGTGTATCACCAGAGCACTGAAATACTGGCAGCACCCAGAAAGCTACAGAGAGGCTTTACTGTGGATACATTAAGTTCTATCTGTGAACCACCTGGGGATCCTTTGGGATGAAAGGTGCTATAGAAATACAGTTTTTTAATCTAATGATATCGATTCACCAAGCCTAGCTCAGGACTACACTGGGAGCTACTTTCAGTGTGTGTTGTTTCATAGCCTATCTTTAACCTGGATATTGCTCACTGGACATTGAGGAGTAAGAATGGTTAAGAGAAATGAATGGAACCACAAATCAGTTTGTCTACGCATAAATGCTTTTCCAAAATAAAGTAGGGTGTGAATTTAGAATGGATTAGGTATTTCAGAGTAACTGCATGTGTAGACAAGCGCTTATAAAAATGTATTTTTAAGTATTCTCAAGGCACTTAGTTTTGGCTGCACCCTATTTTATTTTATTTTGACAGGGGAGGATGTATAAAGTGGAAAAAAATAATTAAAATATTATAATTTTCTAAAAACATTCCCCTTGAAATTGTTGCTTTTAGTACATTCCTCCAAGAAGAATGCTCTACTGCAGTGGTCCCCAAACATTTTACCTCACCCCCTCCTCTTACCCCTGTCCACACACCGCCACCCCCGAGCTGGGAGCGGGGCTGTGGCTCTGGGAGGGGGGGACACAGACGGGGTAAGGGGGCTGAGGCTGGGGCCACAGCTGAGGGCGGGAGTGGAGCCTCGGCCAGGACCCTGGGCATGGGGCCAGCGGCTGGGAGCAGATCCCTGGACATGGGGCTGAGAGTGAAGCACTGGGTGCGGGGCTGGCAGCCAGAGCCAGGAGCAGAGCTGAGTGGTGCGCTCTCTCTCCACCCCTCGTAGGGGCTGGCCCCACAGATTGGGGACCTCTGCTCTATTGCTAATAGTATCATAGGGGTAGCCATGTTAGTCTGGATCTGTAGAAGTTACAAGGTGCCACAGGACTCTTTGTAGCTTCTATTGCTAATAGTCAGCACTAGCCTGGAGGAGCCCGTCTCTTCAGTAGACACACTGCTGCCCATTTTTTTTGAGCAATCAGAACTGGAGTTTCCTGGGGTCTGGAGGAGCCGCTCCTCCCTGTACACCATGGTCAGGGCTGGGAGGAGGACCTAGAGATTGTCTCACCTGACCACTCCACCAAGCCTACACTCTCTCTTTTAAACCCTCCTCTGATTAGCTATCAAATTAGATGACTACTAATCCTTTTACTCCTTTAAACCAAACAGAGAGAGAGAACTTGAATAACTGTTCAGCCAGCTCTAGAGCACAGCTTCAGATGCCTCTCAGCCCTGCCTCCATCTGCCTAGAACTCAAGCTCCTCAAGGCAGGGACATGTGAAAGCACTTTGATCTGAAGCACTCTGATGTGAAAGCACTTTGATCACTTCTAAACAGTGCTTAAATTACAGCAGGACTGGAGGGAAGGCTGGGCAGTTGGCCCCCTTACTAGTTTTAGGGGCTACCTCACTTCTATTTAATGGCCCCCTTTAGTCTCACTACTGTTTACATTAAAGCAAGATACTTACATTCAGCCCCCACCCCACATAATTTCAGCACTGTTGCTAGGCCTATATAAACAATAACTATCAGGCCAGGGGCGATCCAGAACAGCCTGGGGAAATTGGTCTCCTCAGGGTTCCTCAGTCTCCCCAGAGTTCCTTGGTGAGAGCTGGGGGAGGTACCCAACAGGGCCTGGGAGAGCTGGTCTCTCCAGGAAACATCAGTGAGAGCTGGGTGTTCCCTGAGAAGCCATGTCACCCCAGGCGCGGGAATTGAGGTGGGTCACTCTGAGGAGGTGGGGAGACCTATCACCCCAGGAGCTGATGGGGGTCACCCCAGGGAGAGGGGAGGTCTGACATCCCAGGCCCAGGAGGTGAAGGGGGTCACCCTAGGGGAGAGGCCTGTCATTCCAGGCCCAGGAGCTATGAAGGGGGGTCCCCCCAGGGGGGAGGCCTGGGGGTCAGCCCCGGGGGGAGGGGAGGCCTGTCACCCCAGGCCAGGGAGCTGGGGGAGGGGGGGACTGTCACCTCGGGCCCGAGTTGATCTAGTTGCTCCACGACCCGCCGGTCAGGGCGGGCTGCAGAAGGGCCCGCGCTCCGGGCTGCAGCCCTGGGCGCAGGCAGTAGCCTGCCGCAGTCCGTACTGCAGGGCCGGGGGCAGCGGCGCCGCACGGGCCGTGGCAGGGGCCCGCGGACGGGGGCTGTTACCTCGGAGGGCCCGGAGGAGCCGCGCCGCGGGCAGCAGCAGGTAGCAGAGCACGGTGCCGATCATGCCGCCCGGCCCGATCCTGATCCTCTCCCAGCGTCTGCCCACGTGCCAGCCCGGCTCCGCCTCAACAACAACTTTATTGGGAGCCGCCGGCGGCCCGGCCCGGCCTTGGCACAGCGCTGCCCCGCGCCCCCGGCATGGACTCAGCCGCCCGTCCTGGGGCCGGCGGGAGAAGGGCCCGGAGACCGAGCGCGGCGGGGAGCAGAGCTGGGGGAGGGGGATGAGGCCTGTATTTGTAAACTTTCCCAGGAGCTCCCGGCCGCCTGCTCTCCCAGCCCCGCCCGCAGGCCCCGCGTCCCCACCCCTGTGGATGAGTCTGCGTTGTGAAGTTGTGCTGTGTGTGATCCCGTTGGAATATCCGCCCATCTCACACCTAGGGTTACCATTCAAGTTCTTAAATAGAGGACGCTGCACCAGCGGGAGGGGAGGGTACAGATGGGGGGTGCGTGCACTGAGAGCGGTATTTTGGGGGGTGCTGGATGCGTGTGTGTGTACTAGGAGGAGTATTTGAGGGTGCTGGAGGTAGGGTGACCAGATGTCCCGATTTTATAGGGACAGTCCCGATTTTTGGGTCTTTTTCCTATATAGGCTCCTATTATCCACCCACCCCTGTCCTGATTTTTCACATTTGCTGTCTGGTCACCCTAGCTGGAGGGAGTATTTGGGGGTGCTGGATGGGTATGTGTATTGGGAGGGGGTATTGGAGGGGATATTTGGGAGATTCTGAAGGGGTGTGTGTGTACAGGGAAGGATATTTGGGGGGTGCAGGAGAGGGCATTTGGGTGGTGCCTGTGGCCTCACTCTCAAGGTGGTGAGCAGTGTCGTGCTCCTTGTGACAGTAATAGGGCGATTGGCGCAGGCCTGGGACACAGCACCAGCCTTCAGCCAGCACCTCCCTGCATGCCTATCCTCCTCCCGAGGGTGGGGATCATGACCCTGGCCCTGTCACCCTTCCCAGCTGGGCTCTGAGGCCCCACAGCAGGGCGGGTACGCTGGTGGAGAGGCGCTTGGTGGCTCCGCTTATTTGGCAGACCAAAATCTGGCAGCTGAGGATGCAGGGGAGGGACCAATCAGGGCATGGGGATGGCTCTTTCTGAGTGGTCACATCGGCTCCACAAGGAAAAATCCTGGACATTTTCTCTTATTTGAAAAATCTGCCTGGACAGAGATTGATGGACCAAAAAAGAGGCCATGTCTGGGAAAACCCGGACGTATGGTAACCCTAATCATACCTGCTCAGAGCTGTGTGTGGTGTCCCATGGAGGAAATTAGGCAGGAGCAGCATATATTACACCCATCTGGGCTGTATTGTACATTGCCTTGATAGTGCCGGGTGTTTATCAAAACAGCCTAAACAAGAATTCCATCAACTCCAGATGGGTCCTGAAGTCACATACCTAACCACCTTTTCCACTCATATTGGTCAATGCGTTACAAAAGATTGTAATATCTGGCTGCAGAAACATTCCCGAATGCTATCTAATCTGTCCTGTAAGGTGTGTGCAGAATAATACATCAAGACCATGATGATGCACTAAAGAAAATCCTAGAATGCCCCCATATTAAACGGACAAGATCAATTTTTTAAAAATCTACTTAAAAGTCTTCAGACATGTATTTTCAAACAGGTCATCTCATATCCTTTGAAAGTCAAAACAATAAAGCAAATAGGCTTACTGAACAATTGCAGATATCAAGTCATTTTAGGCATGAATAGTTATTGATCATGTTGCCATCCTAACTTTGCAAGTGTAATTGTTCCTCTTCAGGATCTTATGAAATATACAAAATCTGTGTGGACAAAAGCACAGTCTGAAGCAGGTGGTGTCATCATATGTAGCCTTGATGAACATATGAGCATGTTGTTCTTCAACCCCTCCTTTAATAGAAGACTGACTGAAGCCCTCTAAACTCAGAGCTATATAGAATCAAACAGACCCAGCTAGTCATGATCACATTGTAGCCCATGAAAGTTGAAGCCTGTCACATATTGAAACCAGATAGTTTCATCTGGAAAGAGAAGAGTTTGAACATTTTGCTACATTCCTTATTCTGACCATATTAAAAATCTGAAACCAAACTGTCAGATAAAATTGAGTACCGATACGCCCTGTTACTCCAAGTATACTCTTGATGTCTTATACACAAGTAGTAATACACAGAACTGGAAAGACTAAATCTGCTGACTGTATCTCCAAATATCCGTTAAAAACAAACTCATAACTTGCTGATGAGCACATTAATCATATCTCCATCAAAACAACTCTGAAACCTCTAGCCAAAAAGGACGTTGCTGACACGTTAACAGAACCTGCACTGACTCCTGCAAGACGGTTCGTAAGACAAAAAGACTGGTGATCTGTAGAGTATTTTCAAAATAATATAATTTTGTTTCAAAACCACAGAGCAAAGTTTACCATGCATGAATCTACCTAAGATACTTATATGGCCCCCATTAACATCTCAACACCTCACAATATTTACTGTATTTATCACAACACTGCTGTGAGGAAGAGACATTACTATTATCCCTATTTTACAGCTGAGGCACAGACAAAGTGACTTGTCTAAGGTCATACAGGAAATCTGTGACAGAGCAGGTAACTGAACTCACATCTCATAAGTCTTAGGCTAGCATCCTAACCACTGGACTATTCTTCCTCTTTGTTCAGCTGCAGAAATGGAAGGTGATAATAGCCCAGAGGCAGCAGGCTAGTGAAACAGCAAATGATAATTACTTGGGCATTTTTAAAACGAAGTCGATCTTTGAGAGAAGAGGTATAGTATCCAAGAACCAACCAACATTGGGACAATCACACTGAAATATGTGAGGACTGTTAACTAGTGTCACAAGGAATATTAATTAGTACCACAAGCAAGCAAACGTCTGAGCTACCAAAATTTTAATGCCTGCACTAGAAAAATTATTCACAAACAAAATCAAAACATACAATGGGCCTGCATTTCAAGGTCAAAACTTCCATTGGCTTACACAACATTTTACTCTTCTGCACCGAAGTATAACCCTGTTTGAACTCTGACAACTGGAATGATTGAGAGATTTATGTAAAATATGGGTAAACAAAACTACCAAGTGTCTAAGCCCTGGTCTACACTGGGGCTGGGGGGGGGCAGGCGCAGGTGATGTAAGATATGCAACTTCAGCTACGTGAATAACGTACCTGAAGTCGACGTACCTTGATCGACTTACCGCGCCGTGAGGACGCCGCAGAGTCGACTGCTGCCGCTCCCCCGTCGACTCCGCTTTCGCCTCTTGCCACGGTGGATTGCCGGAGTCGACGGCAGAGTGATCAGGGATCGATTTATTCGCGTCTATACGAGACGCGAAAAATTGATCCCTGAAAGATCGATTGGCGGGTAGTAAAGACGTACCCAAGATACCCAGTTCTTTGGGGCAGGGACTTTTTCTTTATATAGCATTTAGCAATCTGTGTGTGCTATATACATTGTGAAACCTCCATGAGAAACTATCTTTATTGAGCTACCTCCTCTAGTGGAAGACTTCCCCTAAATGTACTGAGTATAGTTCACCACCTTTATCAAAAAGCTTCCTTTGTTAAGAAAATGATTTTTGTCAGCCTTTTGAGTGGTCCCCTAACACTGTAAATAAATACATAAAAAGCACTGATTCAATTCCTTTGACAATTCAATGGAGCCTCATCTTTGGCATCAGTTAAGATTGCTTGGATAAATAATAAATACCTGGTTTGGGGCACTTTTAGGTGCTTATATTTTTACAGAGCACATCTATATACAGTAGGCAAGATGCAATTACTCAAGTTGGAATCTGTTCAGGAAATGGGGACTAATAAACCAACTTTTGCAAAAAGTGCTGAGAGTTCTTTAAAGACTACAAATGGTCATGACTGAATTTCTCATCTGAAAATGTACCGGGCTGGGACATTGATTCACTAGTGACTCTGAGGGGTGAGCACCCCTTACCAGCTTATTAGCACCACTTTCTGAAACACTTACCCAAATGCTGACCGGTTCTGATCCTACTTAGTGGGATCTGATGCACCCAAAGACTAATGTGATATGACTGCAGGATATCTCATGGTAAATTTCATGTATCTTGAGTCACAATGTCTAGATGAGGTCATGGAATGCATGAGAATAAATGAAAGCGGGGCCTTGCAAAAACTTTCCACAAGACCCAGGCAGACCCAGTGACTGGGAAATGTGACCTTCCTATTCAGAAACAGTATAAATCAAGATTACAAATCATATAGATGACACCCTTGCTCCTGGAGGTTTTTCAGTGATTGATAATTAGAGTTGGGTGGCTGTGTCAGGGGTTTTGTGTGAGGAGGTCATAGGGTGTCAGACAGAGATGACTGTAAACTACTAATTCGCAGAGGAGAAAAAGCAAAGTAACAAGGAGCACAGTGTGGTGACAAGGACACGCACCATGGAGCATGAGTTTTCTGACTCTGAGGATGAAGGTGGGATTTTTAGTTAATAAATTGTTTTTAAAATAATCTAAGGAAAACCACCAGAACCCCCACAGGTGTTACCACTGTTTTAAGAGGACTCCATGTACATGTAAGACTCCCACTCCCCACCCAAACTGGGCAATTAGGTAGCCATTGGTGAAAAATTTGGAACCTGCTGAAGTAAACCGGGATGTATAGTGTGTATACACTCAGGTAAAAACATAGGAGCTGCCATATTGGAGCAAACCGATGGCCTATCTAGTCTGGGATCTTGCTTCCAGCTGTGGTCAAGGTCTGATCTTTCAGAGGAAAATAAAAAGCTCTATAATAGGTCTGGGGAAGAGCCAGGTCTTAGGAGGTACTGAGCACCCTCAACTACCATTGACTTCAATGACTTATGTTCTTATGTAGGGTGCTCAATGCCTTGCAGGATTAGGCCCTAGTTGTGAAGTTGCTGTCACTGAATGTGACATGGCAGGGATGGGGGGACAGAATACTTTTCTGACCCTCCTCTTGGCCACCATGCTTATACTCTGAAGGACTAAGGTCTGTATCCCTTTGTAGTATTATGACCCAAATTCCTAGTGGAGTATAGTTGCTCCAATTTAATTTCTTCAGTAAGACTCATACTTGGATGATTTTTGACCATAGTTTAATGAAGTTTTGGCTTTATAACTTAATTACTGTAAAAATTCACTTTATTTTAAATGTACAAGTAATTGAGCCATTGTTACTATAAACCAAGATTAAATAGTTACAGAAGTGCCAAGCATTCATACTAACACATATAAACTTTCCATACAGATATTAAACAAATCTTACTCATAAACTGTATTTGTGACCTTTAAAAGTTCCCTTTGTGTTTGGTCAACATCTTATAATTATCTGTGTATTTATTCTGTTCAAATTCAAAAAACAGTAACTATATATTTTAAAATTGACTTGATCCTGCTGTAAGGCTGTCTGTCATTTTTTCCATTGGAGGCATTTTACATACTTTATTTCCTATACCAATAATGTTGGGGGATCTGTATTTTTCAAAACGTGAACTATCATGCATTTGGTGCTAGTAGTAATCATGTTATTCATAGATGCACAGATTCTAAGGCGGGAAAGGTCCACTGTGATAATCTATCTGACCTCCTTATACAGGCCATAGAAATTCCCAAAATAATTCCTGTTTGAACTAGAGCAGATCAAGGTATTCCCACCATCAGGAACGGTCCATATTCCTCCAAATCCTCTCTAGCATTTATGACTTCCTTTTTTATATATTTTCTTTAGCTTAAATGGAGTGAGGTATCATTGATAAAGTATTTTGCAATAATTGTCCTTAATGGTTACACAAATAGGTGAAGTTTTGACCTTTCTCAGGATATTTTCCCATCGTTGCAAAGTTATAGCCATTTTTAGATCTTTTCCCATAAAGGTAGTCTTGCTTTCCAGGTCCATCAGTAACAATTCATTGTACCATACAGAGATCTGGCCCTCTAAGGTGGTCTTTCCTGTAATTAGTGTTTCTGTCCTCTTCTAAGAGATGAGCTTCTTACACAGGCTTTGATATAATGCGCTAGTTGCAATAAGCCAAACTTATATTAATATTCCTCATCAGTTCTTTGATCATATTAATTTCCATAGTTTTATCATTACAGAATACCCAGCCAATGGTTGGATACACTTTTTCCTGACATACAAGTATACACTGGATTTGATAACGCTGGTTCAAATTCTGGATTGTTTCTGGCTCCTGAGCTTGCAGACCCACCTTTTGTACTTCCTGTCCTGCTCACTGACTTCCAGTAGGCGGGTTGAGTACAGACTGGCTCTACCCACCAGGGATCTGCAAGTGGCCCCTCCCCCTCTGGGTCAGTGAAAGGCCACTGCGCCTCACTACACTGCCCCAGACAGCTTACCATTTAAGTATGAATTACTCTTTTGACTTGTCTAATGTCCATGTGGCACAATTTAAAGAGGTAATAAACAAAAGGGATGGGCCTAGAATAGAATAGGCGGTGTTGAGGACATGTAAAAGAAAGCACCTGCAAGGTGGCTGGATTCACGAGTCTCACTCCAAGCCACAGAAACTGAAATCCCCTCTCACCACTATGGCTGAAGTACACTGATAAGGACAGTGTGTGTGTCAGGGGGAAGTTTGCCATAATGCTACCCTGGCAGTACCAGTAGTCTGGATAAATGAAGGACATGAGTCTCCAGAACTCTCATCCTGGCATCTTTCACTACATTTACTTTAATAATAATAATACTTATGCTAAACAATCTGTTCCACCAGATCTGAAGAAGAGCTCTGCATACTTGAAAGTTTGTCTCTTTCACCAACAGAAGTTGATCCAATAGAAGATATTACCTCACCTGCCTTGTCTCTTTAAAAATGAAGATATTAATATATTTAGTGCATAATAATATTATTTTATAAAATGTTACACTTTTAAAAACCCTTGCCTTTGCTTTTCTTGAACAGCACTTTAGATATACTACTAACTTCTACAGCACCTCAGGTGTGCATGGCTTTTCATAGACAAAAGCCCCAAGGAGCTCAAATCTGGAACCCTTACTTCACAGGAATTACTTGGTTGGCACCGTATTGGGTGCTATGTTGGACACAAAACAACAAGGAATGGCATAGGGTGATGGGAGTCTGCAAGAATTAGTGTTACAAAAAGAGATTACACATTCCTCAGAGCTGGGGCTTTATCTTTATCATTATGCCCAACATAATGGATAACTGATCCTGAGAGGGCCTCTGGGCACTGCCACAATACAAATAAATAATAACAATGAAAGGTCACAAGAGAAACTATGTATGTCTCCACCTAGTCACTTCTGTTTGGTGTGTCTTTTGAGTTGTTTATACAGGGTTTAGAGATACTTTTTTCTTTCGTTGTCTCCTTCTCCTCCTTTTAAAACACAAAGTTAGCAAATGACTCATTTGAACAAGCAAAGTCTGACAAAAGGGCCTGGGTCTTATGGGGGGAGGTCGGGGCTGGAGGCTAACTGAGTGGAGTGAGTGAGATGCCAGGTCACCTGCCCCAGCTGGCAGTCACCCTCTTACATACATCTCTGGCTGGACAGCTAAACTGTGGATTCCATGTCAAGCTTTAATATTGAATGAGAAGGGGACAAAATTACAGGTCAATAACCAGTCAGTAAAGAAAAGTAAGAAGTCAGAGGAAAAGGCAGCAAAGAGGTAACAGTGAAAAAAGAGAAAGATAAATAGTAAGATTACTTTTCCCTCCACTTGTCAGCCTGGATTGGGTGTGGTGACATTATTCTTCTTGGCTCTTATATCATTTTATTCCCCCCATAGGGTAGTTTTCCAATCTCTCTTTCTCCCTAATTGTAAAATAAATTATGAATTGGGGGTGAGAGAGGCTGTATCACATCCACTGGGATCTGATTACAAGTCTTGCTCCTGAGTGACAGCTCAATCCTGGTGTAGAGTGGCATTCAAACCATTTCTCCTCTGCCTTACTTGAAGTACACAACAAAGCACTCTCAGACTGATAGCAAAGGCAGCATGCAGGCTGAGAGAAAGTCACCCAGGAAGGAAAAGTTTAAAGTAACTGGCATAGTTTTGGCTTGAGGGTTAACAGAAGGGCTAGGACACAGGGTGTGGGAGGATCTGATTGCCAGTAACTGGTGGTTTCAGAAATCAGGGAGAGGGAAGATACAGGTCACCAGAATCAGTAAACGACTAGTGTGAGAGAACAAATAGCCCTCCATCAACTTGGGCTTCCAGCTTATTGGAGAGTTTGCTCCAAAAGATGCCAAGCCATTGCGTGTCCAGGCACCTTCAACTGCTCAAGTGAGAACATCCATACACCAGTGACAGCTTCCAAGTAAGTATAGTGCAGTGGAGGGGTGCACATAGATTTGTGGCTGGGGAAGAAAGTACCGGAAACATTTTTAAGAGGGCCCTGGGATTCAGTGAAGGGAGAAAAAGGTTCTCTCTGCAGTGTCTTGTGGGGTGTTGCATATGTTTTAAGTTTGCATTCACAGAATGAAGCAGATCAGTTTCATTCCAGACCAGAATGAGGCGATGTCTGAGGGCAGCCTGTCTGTGGAATCCCTGTTGCTTGCTGACCAATCCAACAGCCCAGCAGAGGAAAAGATGGGAGCAGATAGCTCTGACACAGACCTAGAGATTGAAGGTGAGCATTTGCTGGCCACACTTCCAACTAAACCCTTTCCTTCACAGTCAATGCAGCACCTATTAACAAGAGATTAATATTAGAAGTGGAGTCCCTGAGCAGGGACCAAGGACACTGCCCTAGTAGGAATCCCAGCACCCTTCCCGTTTTCCAGCAGTATGGGTAGGAAAAGGGTGGACTTCTCACCAAGGGCTCTGTCTCTAGACCATGCTGGTGGAGCCCCTCTTATCTTTATTATGATTCTCTAGCTAGTGGGTTTAGCCCTTTAGCTAGTAAATGTCTGGTTAATCAAACTCTGCTCACATTTTTATATATGGCAAAGGTGTCTGGAGCCTCGGATCGGCACTTTGTTCATGTACTATAAATTGAAAGGAGAAAGAAAGAAAATTAAAAACCAGAAGAATCTAAGTAAAAGGAGATGTTTGGGAGAGTCCTCAAACATAACTGGCAAAAGTACTTTAACTAGAGTGGAGTTTGTGCTGAGGTTAAACCATTGCATAAATGTAGCGATACAGAGAATACAACCTCTAAATACTGGGTTTGATGAAGAAAGTCCAAATGACAGGTTTTTACGGAAATGCAGCCATCAGCTGTTCTGATCTGTTCTACTGCAGCTGTGTCAACAACTTCCAGTGGCCAAGATGATGAGAACACAGAGTTTCTTTCTGCCATTTGTAAGCGAACGTGCTGCGGGTTGACCAACCTCCTCTGGCACCATCTGCCATAGGCTTCAGTTACGATAAATAAAATAAGACTTCCTTGCCTGATGTCAGAAGTGCTTGTTTAGACCTGGAATGATTTAGTCACATTCCAGGTTTCTGAAGTTAGATATGAGAAACCAAAGCATGTTTCTGACAGTCAAACATAGAAGGAGTGGGTACAGGATAAGTTGTCCCAGAAACAGATGTCTTTAAGAGCAGAGATCTTATTCTTATCCTGTGGAATTCCATTTCCCTCAGCTTAGCTCAACAAGGCAAAAGTAGACATAGGCCAGCCACAAAAAGCCCAGCCCATGAATCTGACGTGGCCTGTTGACTGAAAGGTTGAATTTGACTCATGAATCTGAAAACATGCGGAGTGAGGGTCTCATGAGCACAAAAAGCACAAGTGGCTTTTTGGCTCCCTGCAAGCCTGGCAACTCTTGGACTGTCCCAATCTCCCCCATCATCACAGTTGAGGGGGAGAGAACTTCTCACATGATCCTAATCTCTCCTTCCATCAAATTGCAAGGCCAGCGCTGAGCAAAAGGGAGAAATGCACAGAGATCCTTACTAGCTTGACTCTTCTGGGGGTCTTGCTTGGCTCATGCCTTCCAGCCCTTCTCATGAGGTAACCTATGGACCCCAGCAAGGAATCAACCAGTTCCCTCTGCAGGTGAAGAAATAGCGGCTGTGAGGGGGCGGGAGAGAGATGGGACACTGAGTACACTGCTCACAAGCCCCCTTTGTTTCTGTAGATACCGAGAGGTCCTTTGCAACCATGAAGGGTGCAGAACTATATCTAGAGGCTTGCAAACTGGTGGGGGTGGTACCTGTCTCTTACTTCATTCGGAACATAGAGGAGCCTTACATGAACCTGAACCATCATGGTCTAGGACCGAAGGGTGCCAAAGCCATTGCCATCGCACTGGTGGTGAGTATCTGATCAAGGATGGAAGTAGTGGTATCAACTCAAAGCCAACAGGCATACTGGGCCTCTCCAAATTTTGGAGGCTATTATTTAGTGTGTGTGTGTAAATCTACATTATCTTTGTAGGAGCCCTGAGAAACACCACCATTTCTAACCCTCTACACAGAACATAAGAACCACCACACTGGGTCAGACCAATGGTCCATCTAGCCCAGTATCCTGTCTTCCTACATTGGCCAATGCCAGGTGTGTCAGATGGAATGAACAGAATAGGCAATCATCAAATGATCCATCCCCTGTCATACACTCCCAGCTTCCGGCAATCAGAGGCTAGGGACACTCAGAGCATGGTGTTGCATTTCTGACCATCCTCAGTAACAGCCATTGATGGACCTATCCTCCATGAACTTATCTAGGTCTTTTTTGAACCTGTTATAGTTTTGGCCTTTACAACATCCCCTGACAATGAGTTCCACGGGTTGACTATGCATTGTGTAGAGAAGTACTTTCTTTTGTTTGTTTTAAACCAGCTGCCTATTAATTTCATTGGGTGACCCCTGACATTCCTTGTGTTATGTGAAGGAGTAAATAACATTTCTTTATTCACTTTCTCCACACCAGTCAAGATTTTGTAGGCCTCTATCATATCCCTTCTTAGTCATCTCTTTTCCAAGCTGAAAAGTCCCAGTCTTTTTAATCTCTCCCCATATGGCAGCTGTTCCATACCCCTAATCATTTTTGTTGCCCTTCTCTGTACCTTTTCCAATTCTAATATATATTTTTTGAGATGGGGCAACCAGATCTGCATGCAGTATTCAAGATGTGAGCTTACCATGGATTTATATAGTGGCATTATGATGTTTTCAGTCTTATTATCTATTCCTTTCCTAATGGTTCCTAACATTCCGTTAGCTTTTTTGACTGCTGCTGCATTTTGAGCGGATGTTTTCAAACTATCCAAATGACTTCAAGATCTCTTTATTGAGTGGTAATAGCTAATTTTTAGAGCGCCTCATTTTGTATGTATAGTTGGGATTATGTTTTCCAATGTGCATTACTTTCTATTTATCAATACTGAATTTCATCTGCCATTTTGTTACCCAGTCAGCCATTTTTGTGAGCTCCCTTTGTAGCTCTGCTTTAGACTTAACTATCTTGAGTAATTTTGTACCATCTGCAAATGTTGCCCCCTCACAGTTTACCTCCTTTTCCAGATCATTTATAAGTATGTTGAACAGTACTGGTCCCAGTACAGGGTCCTGGGGGACACCACTACTTACCTCTCTACATTCTGAAAACTGACCATTTATTCCTACCATTTGTTTCCTATCCATGAAAGGACCTTCCCTCTTATCCCATGACATCTTACTGTGCTTAAGAGCCTTTGGTGAGGGACCTTGTCAAAGGCTTTCTGAAAGTTAAGTACACTATATCCACTGGATCACCCTTGTCTACATGTTTGCTGACCCCCTCAAAGAATTCTAATAGATTGATGAGGCATGATTTCCCTTTACAAAAGCCATGTTGACTCTTCCCCAAAAAATCGTGTTCATCTATGTGTCTGATCATTCTGTTCTTTACTATAGTTTCAACCAGTTTTCCTGGAACTGAAGTTAGGCTTATTTGCCTGTAATTGCCAGGATCGCCACTGGAGCCTTTTTTTAAAAATTGGTGTGCCATTAGCTATCCTCCAGTCTTCTGGTACAGAACCTGATTTAAATGATAGGTTATATATCACAGTTAGTAGTTCTGCAATTTCATATTTGAGTTCCTTCAGAACTCTTGGGTGAATACCATCTGGCCCTGGTGACTTATTACTGTTTAATTTATCAATTTAATTGATCAAACCTGTTGCAGCCACTAACCTTCCAACCAAAAAAAGGAACCTTTTTGCTGACTGTAGAAGGGTCCCTCAGGACCTGATTTTCCAGCACTCCTACCCCCTACAGGCCCAGGGAGTAAGACAGCAAATTGATACCCCAACCCTGGCTCTCTGCTAATCACTGGGCAGGCCCAGGGAGCCTAAGATTGAGACTGGGAATTGAACCTCATTCTCCCATAATAGCAGTGCAGCGCATGAGTCACTTGGAAGCTACACCACTTAACCAAGTCTCTTTCATGTCCCAGCACCCTCAGCCCCAGCTCTGCCCTTTTCCACTGACCACAGTTATGTTACGCACAGTTCCTGCAGTGCCTTATATGGGAGGTATAAAGGGACTGTGTAAATTACACTGAGGACATTGCCTATTTCACTAACATTCCAGCAATTCTCTGTCTCTCTCTGTCTTGTTCGGGCTGTTTTAGTCCAACACAACCATCACTCATCTGGAGCTGGAAGATAACTGGATCCTGGCTGAAGGAGTCACATGTCTGGTACAGATGCTGCGAGAGAACTGCTACGTTCAAGAGCTGGTATCCAATTTTCCTCCTAGTTCTAACACACTGGAACATGGCAACATAGGAGACATACAAGCTCCCACCATTAGTCATCTCATCCAGTATCCTTCCTTACTGGGTCCAACCACTGATCTTTCAGGTCTCGTATCCCCACCTTGTGCTATATCAAATTGTACACTGCATTTTTAATATAAAACAATAGTATCTGCCTCAGATTTTCTGCACAAAATATCTGAGGACATTTTGAATTTTCTGAGTTTCAAGAAAATCATTTAATTAGTTTCCAAGTTCTAATTGCCTCCTCACAAAAAAATTCACATTCTGAATGTCATAATTTTTGTGCCCCTCTAAGTTTAAAAAGTACAAGCCGCAGAATAGCAAAATAGTGAGAGCATGATGGGCTCCCCAGAGCTATGGGATTATTTAGTTAATTTGTAGAAACATACAAAATGATTACCTTCTTTCTCATAAACAAATCCTTCTACAGTATGGTTAGCCAATGGAGAAAATGTTCTGTATCGGAGGCTTTCATTCTTCAACAGGGTGTGTGGAAGCCCTTCTGAACAGATTAAGAGAGGAATACAAAATTACTTTTTTATATATGCTCTGAGTAATGTTTCCTGTATCCAAAATTGGGGGCATATGGAATGGATTTTGTAAGGCCTTGGGCTTTGTGCGGCATCAAAGAAGATCTTTGACAACGTAACTGCTGGTTCATTGAAGACCAAGACCTCAGTGAAGTTGTTGGCTCTGGAGTTTTGCTCCTATTACAAAGGACCTGGGGTTGCACACACAAGTATCAAAAAAGAAGGAAACCTCTGGTTTTAATTACTGTCTAGGAGTGACCCTCCCTGACTAGTCCTGCTGGTCTTGGATTCTCTTGGCCTTTCTTGCACATTCAGCCACAAACAACACTAAAAGCAGCTCCATTCTGGGGGGGGTTTCCTTTCATATGCTTGATACTTCCCTTTCAGAACATCTCCAATAACCACATAGGCACAGAAGGAGCGGAAGCCATCTCCAGGATGTTCCTGGATAATATTTCTAGTCTCCGGGCTGTTCAGCTCTCAGGTGGGTCCATGCATTCTAAGAAGGGGGCAGGGGAGGAGTTTGATATGATAATATTTTTCACTTCTATAGCTTTTCTCATCCTGAAAGCATATGATAGACTATGGGCCAGATTCTGCTCTCATGTATACGTACTCTGGTGTAAATCCAGAGTAACTGCATTGAAGTCTAGATTTATACTTATATTTATACCAAGATAAGGATCTGGCCCTGTATACATACAGCACCTCTAAAATACAGCCACCTCTGAGCAATGTAGGTATGGCCCTCAGCTAGGCAATGTCTGAATGCTCTGTGGGTCCTAAGACAACACTAGAAGAGAGGTCAAAAGAAGAGAAAGTGGGGAGGTAGCCTCTTTCAACCCTATTTGTTCTTCATCATTATGGGATGCCATTCCAGCCAGCCCAGGAGGTTCTCCCAGACAGTGCAATGTCACAAAGGAGACCTTTGGGCTCTGTTAACACATGCTTCTCCTCTGCAGGAAACAACTTTAGGGAGGAAACTGCACAGTACTTCACCGAGGCACTACTGGTGAGTAACTTGCCATGCAGGAAGGAGGTGGAGGGGAGAGTGGGCCTGGCAGGGAGCAGGTTTCTGCACAGAGCCATTCACAGTCTTATATGTATTAAGGGTAAGGCTGCAAAACTTTCACGGAGGTCACAGAAGTCACGGATTCTATGACATTCCAGGACTTCTGCAGCGGCTGGTGCGGCTGACCCCAGGGCCGCCCGAACAGCTGGGGCGGCCCCGGGGTCAGCTGCACTGGCCACTGCCCAGAAACAGCATCAGCAGGGCCCTAGGCCGTCCCACCCTGAAAAGCAGCAGCATCCCCGGGAACCTCCCCTGCAGCAGCAGCATCTGCAGGAGTGCCCCGCCTCCCCAGCACCTAAGATTTAGTTGAGGGTATTTTTAGTAAAAATCATAGACAGGTCACAGGCCTTGACTTTTTGGTTATTGCCCGTGACCTGTCCATGACTTTTACTAAAAATAGCTGCGACAAAATTGTAGCCTTAATTAAGGGCTCTCCCCATTTTAAAGTCCTTACTTACTTGGTTTGATTCCCACCTATTAGTGCCCACCTGATTTCCTGACATAATTCTGATGAGTGCTTGTCACTCGCTTTAGAAAGGAGACAGGATAGGAGGACATGGAGAAGTGTGTACCAGGTTAATGTTTTCTCAGGACAGCTGTTGGGGTCTGGCTAGGAGATGAACCCTCTGGAGTGCGTAACAGGAGTACAGAAGGGGATTTTGGGGATGCAAAGCTTTCAAGAAACATAAGTGGTCTGATTTAAATCACTTTGAAAGTCACAAGTGAAAAGAAGCTTAGTGCCTTTCTCAATTTAGTCTCTATCACAAAAACCATTACACAATTTGGCATCACTGGACGTTTCTGCCCAGGATCTGAATTTGTAACATGAAGTGCGATAGGTCAGGAATGAGGCACATTGGTAGAGATGGAATATGGGGACCGAACTGGAATAGGAGGGTGTGCTGCAGAACAGGACTAGGTCCATGAACAGAGCTGTGAGAGTGAAGTTTGAACAGCATTTGTTGTTACTGTGCCTAGCTGCATAAAGTCCTTTTGACTCCTCTGTTTCATGAGGAAAAAATACCATGTTAAAAGACTGACAAACCTGCTTTGTTCTAAGAATCATAATCCTCTATCTCCATGCTGACAAACTGTGCACTAGTGCTGTGCACTACAATAGCTGAGAGCCTATATTTCATTCTCTTCTGGGGTCTTAGGATGGCAGCTGACTGCAGCTGGATGGAAGATCTGATTCTCTCTGTACCATTTCTCTCCATAGGGCAATTACCGAGTGAAGGAGCTGGACCTCAGCCACAATGAGTTCTCAGAGAAGGGAGGAGAGCATCTGGGACAGATGTTGGGTAACTCCACTCATTACTTCCACAGAGCCAGCTGGGCAGTCAGTACAGGCACCCTTTCCCTTAGAGACCTCTGGGGGCCAGCCCTGATGCAGAAGTGAATCCACCACTTTTCTTACATTTTACAGCAAGAACGTTGTGGGGCCTGATGGCTACTGTAAAGGACTGGGAGCCAGGGCTTTAACCCTCCTGGCTGGGCCACCCTTAACTCCATATCACTTTGAGTGACTCTCTCAGCTTCCCTGGGACTGAGAGTTCTCAATGTGCCAAAATCCAAATCTCAGGTGCTAATAGTGTCACAGGGAAAGACCTTTACAAATCTCTCTCTCTCTTAGCATTTCTGCCTATCTATCACAGTGGCCCCTTGGCAGCAAATGTATGCTTTTTAACCACACAGTGCTCCCTTAAACTATACTGAAATCCTTTCTTTGGTCCAAATAACACTTTCATTTTCCTGATTCAGTGTTTCCACCATCATGGATTTACTGTTACGATCAGCCCAGGTCTTTAGAAGACCAATAAATTCAATCTTGTGATGAGTGACAAGGGACTGTGTTTGTGCCTCAGTTAATCCAGTGGGAAAACGGGGTCTAAAGACAAACAGGGGCCCTCACAGAGCAAGCAGAGGCTGTATCTGAGCCCAGCTCTCCTATGGAAATAAATTTCCTTCCTTCCAGCTCCACTGAGGCACAAAATGAAAAAATCTTTGCAAAACCATTTTTAATAGATTTAAGTTGGACAAACCTGCCAGCTGCTGAGATCCAAACTGCTGTCCATGGAGAATCATAAAATCAGATAGGAACATGTTGGCAGCCAGCCTCTCGCCCCAATCAGAGGTCATTTTCCAACACTGTAGCAGGCTTCCTCTCTCACTAATGGATTCACACACAGCACTAATGGATTCACACACATCCTACCCTGAGTAAAATTGCCACCATGTGCCATGCTTTGCAGCTGGACTGGCACAGGCACACATACATACAGCTGTGTACATCTGACACAAAGGGTTGAATTTCGATTTGCTTGCTAATCAGCTGCAGGCAGAGTGTGTCTTGCTTTTTTGTGTGTGTAGGAGGGAGAATCCCACCCATCTGTTACAGAAAATGAGCGTTCACTGGTATTAACCATCTCCCTTCCCTCACCCCTCCAGTGTAATATGCTCTTTGCATAAGCCAGAGAAACTGTGTTCTTCTGCCTCCTCGAGCTGAAAATTACACCTCCAGCTCAAAGTGGAGATGTACCCTGCATCACCAACATATTCTCTGCTCTTCAGATTCTCTGGTGAGCACGGAGACTCTGCCTAGAGTTAAAACAGAGGCAGGTTTCACCTGCTGCAAGTTAGTTCATGTTGGTGATGGATCTGTAGCAACCCTTTGTCTTGGTCTCTTAGCAATCGTTTGGTGGAGGAATCTGGGCTCTGGAACTTAAGCTGCTCTTCAGTGGCATCTCTGCTTTTCTGATCAGGTTGATAGCCCTCAGAATGTTGCTGGGCCTGCCTTGCTCCAAGAAGCATCTGAAGCGTAGGCTATTTCACGCTCTCCTCTTCTACAGAGCACCCTTGGGCCTCACAGGACAGCTACCAACTCAGAGAACTCCACTGCACACTGTCACAGTTGAGGGCGACTGCACCTGTATTTCCCCTCAGAGGTCCAACAAGAGCACCCTCTCCCAGGCCTCCAGCTCCCCTTTCCTTTATCGGTTGCCTTTCCTGTATCTCACTACGTTCTGACCGAGGTACTTCCAGGTAGAGACAAGCTGCCCAAGCACCCTTGCTTGCCTTCTCTTCAGAGATGGTTAATCGTGTGACTGCCCAGAGCTATAAGTTACCATACAGTTCTTTCTGAGCAAACCTATTTGATTCTTAAGGTCAAAGCATTACAGAGAAAACATTAAAAACAATAAAAGAACCTACACACATGCTAATAATTTTATCAGAGATCACCCCAACCCTTACATGGGCTCTGGCAGGGGCAATCCTTCAATCTCCACCAGGGGTTTTCTTATGGTTTCAAATTCATCACAGCTTCAGCTCATAACAAGCACAGTCATAACATGTTTAGTCCACCCTTTATACAGTTCAGAGGTCTTTGATCTGGAATTTCCAGGAACAGGTAATTAGTAGATAATGGGTTTTCCTCCCCGGACAGGGCTCAAAAGGGTAGATTCCAAGTAGGTCATTTGCATTTCCCTTAATCTCAGGTACTTCCTAGGAAATCCATTCTACATGTATTATTCCAAAAAGCCCTTTGAAATTTCTAATCCCTTCCATAGAGGGCATTAGTCAGTCTCCTTAGAGAAGTTACAGACAATTTCCCACTAACACTTACCCAACTGCGTATTTAATACAATGGACCACAAAGGTATTGAACCTAATTTAATAAGGTTTAACTTAAATCAATAAAGTTCATTCATGACATTGCAGGAAATTGTCAGTCTGTGACACACTCCTTACAAGAGGAGTATTTGGTGCTCAGGCCACTATCAGATTCCCACTGGAGGAAGGGGCAGTGGTCTCTGGTATCACTATCATGTATCAGTGACGGGGGTGTTATGGCAGCAGTAGTGTCGAGTGTGGAATCAATACAGAGGGTAACAGCAGGTTGTTTCTCTAATATAGGATGTGTTATTATTCCTTTAAGATCCCTAATAGTGTCTGTAGCCTGTTTCTGCGGTCTGTGTCTAGTGTCTTGGGAGGTGGGGAAATGGAGAGTCTTTTGTATGAATATATTTGCATGTATTTGTGCATGTATCTGTATGCAGCTCTGTGTGTAGTAACTGCAAGTGCGTGTGTGGGGGTGAATGAGAGAGAGAGACTGTGTGAGTCTGTCTGTGAGCATGCTTACCATGTGTGTCTAGCTATATTATTTATCTATATGTGTTCATTTGTAATATGTATTGTACAGTATGTTCCTGGGATTACCTCATGTCTCCCCACTCCTTCAATAATGTGAATCTCTAGTGCCTTTTAAAATGCATTTCTGTTCATTCTCCTTCTTCAGCTAACATCTCTTTTCCTCTTCCTCAGCCAACAATGAAGCACTGGAGTTTCTGAACCTGAGCTGGAACCACTTGCGGATGAAGGGGGCTGTGGCATTGGGTGCTGGTCTCAGAGTAAGCCTCCCTCCTGAATAGTGATAAGCCTTACCCTGATTGTTAGCTGAGCTTGGAAGGTTGACATGTCCTGGCTGAAGCACTGGTCTGCCCTTGCTCTGCTACTGGTTCTTTATCATCACTAGCCATTCAACTTCCTGTGTTTGCCAATAACCCGTGCCCCTCTAATTTTACAGAGGGGTCAACTTTAGGCAACAAAGGGGTCTTCTCCCATGACACATACTCCCAGTGACCCCTCATCTAGGCTTCTCACCTGTCAAGCTTTAGTTTACTTTAGATTAATCTGCTTCAGAGATCCCTCTTTGGGCTGAGGCACAGATTCCCCTCCCTACCCACACTCTCAAACATCACCCATCCCTGAGCCAAAGTCTGTCTGATGATGATGTAAAGACTGTTCAGGCACAGCACCTCCCTCTCCAATGTACTGCTTCATGGGTGCTGCTTAACCTTTTCATAATCACCTATTTTCAGAGTAGCATGTAAAGGCTATGCACTCTAGCGTAAAGGGCACCCCTGAGAGAAAGCCCTTAGTGGGGAATCTCCATGGCGCTGGTAATAATAGTGCTGAGAGGAAGCTCACATCACTGAAGTCTGGGCTGGATTTGGTAGCTCGCACAAATGTAGTCCTAGAGGGCACTGACAGTCAGTGCTGGGAGAAAGTGGGCTGTGGGCTGGCCCTGGTTAGCTCACACAGGCGCAGTCCCACTCAGCACTGCTGGGATGAATTTTGCATCACTGTGCTCAGGGCTGGCATTGGTAGGTCACATCTGTGAGGAAACTCACACTGCTGGAGTCCCAGCTGGCATTTGCTAGGTCCTGCTGTGAGGCCGCTGACATGGGTGGAATCCTATCTGGCAAAGACAACAGTGAAGAAGCAGGCAGAGCTCTTAAGTCCCCAGTTGGTTCACTGCCTCAGTCATGAAAGGAGGCTTCATGGGAGGAATAGATTGATGCATCAGCTGGATTTGCAATGGCTGTGATGCCAGTGGTGATCACCTCTCTTCTCTCTCTGGAGGTCAATGGAACACTGAAGATACTTGACCTTTCATGGAATGGCTTTGGGAATGAGGGGGCTCTGGCCCTTGGAGAAGCTCTCAAACTCAACAACATTCTGGTCCAACTGGACATCAGCAGCAACCATATCAACAATGAAGGGGCTGGGAAGCTGGCCAGGGGGCTAGAGGTCAATGGAAATCTCAAAATCCTGAAGGTAAAGACAAAGCCTGAATTGGGCTAGGAGTAAGGGAAAGGAGTGGAAAACCCTTAGCCAGGGGGCGAGGAAAACTCTGATATGAGCTGCCTAAACTGAAATGGAGAGCACTTGGTTTTATGCTAAGCCAGAGGCAGGCAAAGGAGGAGAAGAAGGAGGTAACCAGAATGTATTCCTGTAGTTGGCTTTGCAGAGTTTAATGGGAAGGTGACAAGATGGACAGATAATGAAGATAAACTTTGTTGAAAGGGCACAGTTGAGCCATGACCCTCCTAAAGCCTAGACTGAGGGGGGAAAGAGATACACCCACACTCATTGACAGGAAGTGAAATTCTCCTCCTAATCTGTTTCCATTTGTCTTCCACCACAGATGTCTCATAATCCCCTAACTGTAGAGGGTGCCATTGCGCTTGTCACATCCATCAGGAAGAATTCAAAATCCAAGATGGAAGAGATCAACATCTCAGTAAGATGGTGTTAGGGTTGGTAGAGTCCCAAAATATATACATTAGAACTTTTTGGAGTCACCTGAATTCTAGCACTAAACCCTTTCAGAACTCTTTGAGGTCTGTCTTCTGGATTACCTGTATCAGTTCAGCTCCAGCCACTAATGACAAAAAGTTACTATTTAACAGCTCTTCAATGGCATGAGTGGAAGTTGTGAGGTCTCAATCTAGTTCCTGGTAGATAGTTATCCATATCACCATCACAGTTAGCAGTAATTGGCCATCTTGACTGCAATCTCAGAAAAGAGGACAAAGCATGAATTCGCCATGGAGGCTAAACTCCCTTCTCATGCTACAATATGACCTTCCAGGGCAGTATAGTAGAGTATGTGCCCAGATACTATGGTGATTGCTGTGTAGAAACGGGTGTTTCAAGTTCCTGAGTAACGTTTTTATGCCAAAAATTACTAACATATTATAGCCATACCAAGAAATGGTAGGACAAATCTTAATCATTGCCTTTCTTAATGCCCGATGTGACGCTCACTATTTTAGTCACACATGGTTCTTTGCTAGATCTTAGGAGATACCACAATTAAAGAGAAGCAAAATAATCACTACGAGTATTTTATTATTAAATAAAGAAAAAAATAAAATAAAACAGAACACAAACAAGTAATAACAATGATTACTTCAGTTACAATCTCTTCTGCATGCCTCTCTGTGGAGAGCTTTTTTACTTCAAGGGTGGGTCCTCTTTTAATGGAGCTACTCTTCTTTAGGTAAGCTAAGACCAAACAATATTATTCCCCAAATCAGTAATGAGTCCTGTCTAAGTATATCACAGGTAACTAAAACAGTTTATAGATGGACAAAAGAATTTCATTCAAGGATAGGTGACTCCTATTTGGTTTATCATGGATAACATAAACACATTATAAATGGACAAAGGTGAGTAATCTTAACTAAGTCCTGTGAAACCCAAAGACATTTAAATTTAATTACTTAAAAGAAGCCATTTAATGAGAAGTCTTGAAACAAGTAATTAAGGAATATTAAGAATCTTAAATCCAAATTAAATCACACATTTTCTCTTTATTTACAAGGGTTAGCTGATGTCTCCTCTCCAGGAATGCATAGTCTGTTTAACAGAAGAAGCGGTTAATATCTTAAATTACAATAGGTTTTCAATATCTCATTAAAACCATTAAAAGAAAAATTTAAATCTAATCACTTGGCAGTGCTTTGACAAACTTCATCTCACCAATGCTGCTGTAGACCAGTGGTTCTCAACAAGGGGCACGTATACCTCTCGGGGTAGCAGAGGTCTTCCTGGGGGTACATCAACTCATCTAGATATTCGCCTAGTTTTACAACAGGCTACATGAAAAGCCCAAGCAAAGTCAGTACAGAAATTTCATATGACTTGTAAGCAATTTTTCAGTAATAGTGTGCTATGACACTTTTGTATTTTTATGTCTGATTTTGTAAGCAAGTAGTTGTTAAGTTACGTGAAACTTGGAGGTACACAAGACAAATCAGACTACTGAAAGGAGTACAGTAGTCTAGAAAGGTTGAGAGCCACTGCTGTAGACACTGTTGTGTCATGTTGCAGAAATAGTGCTGAACTGGAAGCTTGCTTCTTCTTAATGTTCAGTTTTAATTTCTTTTTCTCAGCTGTCTATTACAGCTGCTGTTTTCTTACAGAGATGAGATGAACAGCTGATCTTAGAGGAAGGTGCTGTGATGAGTGTGCTGTTGAAGCTGAGAGATGGGAGCAGAGTATTGTTACTTGCTTATTCAGTTTGGAGAGATTTATAATCTTCTCCTTCCATAGTATCACTGGAGAAGGAAGGTATACCTCATTCAAGGCTTGACTGGACTCAAATATCAGCTGCTGTCACCCTTTCATTGGTTTGACACCTTCATAAAACAGTCTTAGTAGCATCTTCAGCTGCTGAATATGCAATCTGTGAATGCACATGCAGCAGATGTCCTTGTGGTGGGAACTTCTCAGAGAGTATTTAAAGTTTAAAGTTTTATTCTTTCCTTTATTCAGCCCATTCAGTCTCATCAGAGTCTGAAACAGAATTTCATCTGCTATTAAATGAGTATAAACGCCCGTTTCCTATATAAGGGACTTTCAGTTCTCCAAATAGCTCTTTTAAACATCTCAGAGAAAATCTTTAAATTCAAATAATCATCAAAGAAGAAGTTGTCTCTTCTTCTAGACTAATTAATTCCCCCCGTTAATATCACTGTTTTTATACTTTAGTGGCTTCCTACATTAGTCACCAGTTACAGCATCAAATGACCTTGCTATATTTTGTACACGAAACATTTCATTATTCACATAGCAATGGCATCAGAAAGTTATGATATCAGGCTTGCATTTTGATAAAAATATTTGCAACTATACATCTAAAAAGAATCTACCATCTTAAGTATTCACGAAATAAACAAAGGTTTTCACCTTTAAATGGAAACACAGAATGAGACGTAAACAAAAGTCTTCTACACAACATTTCCCAATCATAAATTTTCTCCCTATCACTTGAAGAAAGAAGACTTTAGAATGTCTATAAGAGAAATCATTGTCAATAAGAATTTTTTCTAGAATCCTTTGCATGGGATTGAAACCAAGAGGTTCTTTTCTTTGCAGAGGAAAGGGGTGAAAAGGCCCATTTTTCTGATTTCTTAGTTTATCTCTGGATAACACATCCTAAGCATTAATCCTCCTTACATTCTTTTACACAGGCTACCACTTATAGCATTTACAACTTTCAAGTAAAGACTCATATCAAATATTCTATACAAAGCATGAATCACAATAACTAATACTAAAACATATGATAAAAGAAAATAGTATGAAATACTAAGGCAAAATAGAAGGCATCAAGATGAATTTCAGAGTCTTGGTAACTTTACTTGGGGTAATAAACATGGTGTTATTTTCCTTGAGCTTTGGAAGCCTGTCACACTGACAGAAAGCAGGAATCTCCTTACCTAGCTTGATGTTTTATATAATCAAATAAGCAACTAACAAGCATTTGAGCAATCATATTATCCAAGCATCATGTGTATGAACATAATTTTAAGTGTCTCTTAAAAATTTCAGTAAAGGCAAAGACAAGTTTGTGATAACCTAACATAATAAAAATCAATTATAATGATTTCATTAATAACTATTTTTGCATCAATATTGAGGTTTACCCCCTACAGGTAGCTATAAAACCTTAAGATAGAATATTGTATTAGTGCTGTCCTTGCTATACCTGCTCTGGGGATAGTTGACTTAGGTTTGATTTTCAGAAATGCTGAGCCCCCACTACTCCATCAAAATCAATGAGCACTGCAAGTGCTCAGCATCTCTGAAAACCAAACTCGTAGTCTCCAGATACTGCCGATATGTAACCTTTCACCAGCACTACATACTTAGAGCCCTGCAAAACCACGGGTATCCGCTTTATATCCATGGACCGTTTTTGTGGATAGCAGTGCGGATGCGGATACAAATTTTGTATCCGCACAGGGCTCTAACGGTAAGAGTTGGGCGGGCAGCTGTGAGGAACTGTGGCATGGATCCTCCACGTGCCCTGGGCAGGTGCCTGGGGAGCAGGGACACTGGGCGGGAGGCTGCTTGGGCCCCACACCCAGGGCAGGTGGAGGGTCCACCTCGGTTGGCTCCTCACAGCTTCCTGCCCGGCTCTTACCATGGCTGGGCTGTGGCTCTGAGCCACCCCGCTCCCCGCTGGAGCCAGGTCAGGGAGAGCCACACTGGCAGCTGTGGGGAGCCTGGGTCCCTCCACCTGCCCTGGTCTGGGACACTGGGTGGGGGGCTGCTTGGGCCCCCCACCCAGGGCAGGTGGAGGTCTGCCATGGCTCCCCACAGCTGCCAGTGCGGCTCTCCCCAGCCTGGCCGGGGAGGGAGGGTGGCTCAGAGCCGCAGCCCGGCCATGGTAAGAGCCGGGTGGGCAGCTGTGGAGAGCCGTGGCAGACCCTCCACTTGCCCTGGGCCGGGAGCCTGAGAAGCCCCTGGGCAGCTCCTCAGGTCTCCCACCTCTCCCCGGCCAGGCCAGCGTGGAGCCCAGCCGGGAAGTCTTGGGGAGCCATGGCGAACCCTCCACCTGCTCACGGTGCAGGTGGGAGGCTGAGAGCAGCTCCTGGCTGTGTCCCCATCCCCGAGGTTCCCCACCCAGCCGAGGGCAGGTGGAGGGTCCGCGACTTGCCCCCACTGTAAAGCCTTGCAAACCCGTGGATATCCTCAGATAATTTTTGTGGATAGCGGATCGAGTATCTGCGCAGGGCTCTATACATAATGAAACAGAGTTTTACTAAAAGCACTGAATATTCAAGGTGTCAGGTGAAACTCAACCCCCTCCCAGATTCCCCTGTCCCTGTAGGGTGGACTGTAAAGAGGCATTATTGGAGAAACTAACCCCTTTGACTTTAGATCACAGTTTTTTCTGCAGAAAGCCAAGCAATAATGAGCAGGTCATATGTTGACCAAGTAGGGAGGGGACCATCTCCGAGTAATCTTCTGATGACAGACTATTCGAGCAAGGTGGCAGATATATTTCAGCTTGATAGGCGTTTGTCTTGTGTCAAACTGAAGTAAATTTTGTGTATCAGAAGTGGTGATGGGTGGTGAGGATAAAGAAAGGGAATATATGCTCAGAGACTGAAGCACTGGAGAGCCTTGGGCCCCCCAGTGGGACCCACTAAAGTGAAGTGTGGGGAGGAGAGAAGGTATAAGGCATGGGGAGAATAGTTAATATTGACATAAGATGGGGTTCATTAATACAGGAGGTTTCTTACTTTCATTAAGCCCCCAGGCAGGTGGACAATATGGCCGGGATGCCTGTGCTGAGTGTAGTGTCCTCTTTCCCCTACATTAGAATGTGCTTGTGAATGGAAGCTTCCTTAAGCTGCTGGATGTGGTGTGTCAGGTGCACCCTGAATTAGATGTCATCTATGGTGGGGTTCGAGGCTTCATCTCCAAGAAGTCTGAACAGCGTCCAGACCCCATGAAGCTGATTCAGGTGAGCAGTCCAGATTGGTTCCATAGTCTCTCCACACCCAGTGCACAAACTCTAGGCTACTGCAGAGAGGGATGAGCTTTCTTCTCAGCAGAAAATTCAGCCAGTCAGGACCCTCCGGAAGAGGCCACACAGTCTCCTCTTGTATTGTGAAATGGAGCATTCCATAGTCACACATTCAATTCCATGTAGAATTACTTAACCAATCTTTCTGGTTTTTAGGGGAAACACGTGGCTGGGGATTGGATGGCTCACAGGGTTCTGAATAGGATACAAACATTTTTTTAACCTCTAGTCTGATGGTTTGAATCTCATTCAGATCAGTAGTGACTAAAAATCATTAGTAATAATAATTCTGTGACTTTGTATGACAGCTTTAATCCAAGAATTTCAAAACACTTTACAAAAATGGGTCAGTATTATCTCTATTTTACAGGTGAGGAAACTGAGGCACAAGGAAGTTAAATGGCTTGCCTAATTTCACACAGCAAGTCAGTGGCAGAGTTGAGAATATAACCCAGCTCTTCTGATTCCCAGTCCTATTCTATAATCACCTGACATTACTGCTCCCTTGTCTAACTGATGGGTGTCAGATGAGCTGTTTGAAACATGCTGGTGGATCTCAATTCAGATCATCACAAAAACCCCACTACCCCAGTTGAACTTAATAGGACTCCTAGTTGTCACACTTTTGGAGCCTTCAAGATTAAGCTATACAAGATATTATATTATTTATTAACAAATATTACCAGAAACTTTATATAACTGGTATCAGAGGGGTAGCCGTGTTAGTCTGGATCTGTAGACGCGACAAAGGGTCCTGTGGCACCTTATAGACTAACAGAGGTATTGGAGCAGGGTATGGGAGCTTTCCCACGAAAGCTTATGCTCCAATACCTCTGTTAGTCTATAAGGTGCCAGAGGACCCTTTGTCGCTTTTATATAACTGGCTATTTTCAAAGGCCTGTAATTTCTACAAGTGACAGCAGGTGGCAATGTCCCCCTTGCTGGGGCAAGAGAATCATAATATCAGACCTGGTGATCTGGATAAAACTTTTTTCATGACCAGGCTGCTACTACTAATCTTGCTGCATTCCTTAGTGTCTAAGCAGAATATTAGCCAGTTAGACTCTGCAACACTATATGTGGCTTTGAATAAGTATGTTGGGATCTATACAAGGTGCTCGGAGCCCTAGTGTACAGCCTCGGTGCACTTGGAACAGCTGGTTGCACTGAAGGTGGGAGAAGTGGTGAAAGCCACAGAGAATTGTTCACTGTGTGTACAGATCTTGGTGGCCAACGCAGACCTGGGATGAAAGTGACCAGAAAAGACGACATGTGTTTGCAATAGAATATGGTATCAAAAATAGACAAAGCTGTTTTGGGTTGCATGTGCAGAAGCACCTCAATTTACAGCAAGAAAATGCTAGTCCCTATCTACATGGCATCAGGAATAAAAAAAAATGATTAAAGCTAATGTTGGAATGATCTAATACACGGGTTAAAGAAAGAGTTTATATACATCTGGGTATAGTGCTTAAATGATCCAAAAGTACAATGCTTGGTTTAAAAAATCAGAAAATGCAGATGGTACATAATCTGCAATATCCCAAATTAAGGCTGATACATTTAACAGTACAGTTTAAATATTAGCATCCAAATATTCAAGTACTTCCCTCATAAAAAGTTATACTAAAAGTAGCTTGTGGAAAGCAAATATAGTAATGAGTGTAGATTGTCCCTCAGTAATTGAGGATATAAGATAGGTTGTCCCTCAGTAAATACAATCCATCAGAGAAGTATTTCAGTTACTTTCCTGACTTCACTTCTCAGTGGCACTCTAGCTCATTTCCTCCTGGAATATTGCATTCAGGTCTGGACTCCTTGGGACCAGTAAGACATTGTCAGACTGGAGGGAGTTCAGAGAAGGGCAATAAAAATGATCAGGCACCTGGAGGAAGGGACTGACTTAGGAGGACAGATCAAAAGAACTAAATATTTATCATTTGATCAAACAATGACTTGTGGGGTGGGGACTTGAGAATCATATATAAATATCTGAAGGATAAAGAGCAAGGAGACAGAAGAATTATTTAGGGTTGTTCCAATGGGGTCTAAGTAGGACGAACGGGAAGAACCTAAGCAAAGGAAAACTTAGCCTGAAAATCAGGACAAAGGGTTCCATTAGATGCTCAGACATTACAATAATGAGCACAGTATAAATACCTAGAAAGATACCAGACTGCAGAATAGTCTCCCTAGGGAAATGATGGAGGCAGTTACTGAACACTATTTCAGTTTTATCTTTGTTTCTCTGCTTCTCCTAGAACTACTTGGATGAGCGCAAGTTGAGACTCTGGGATTTCTTTAGGAACATGGACAAAGATGGAAGTATGAAGATCCCTGTGGCAGAATTCCGGAAAGCCATGATGCAGGTGTGCTTCAGAAACAGTGTCCTCTAATTTTCTCAGGGCAGGGTATTGTTATGAGGAAGCTCACACTGCTGAAGCTCCCAGCTGGTGCTGGTTGATCCCTGCTGTGAGGAAGCTCACATCACTAGGCTAACTCCACATGTGCCATGAGAAACACTTATCCCTGAATGAGGCACAAAGGAAATGCCATGAGACCTAATATATGATGTGGATGGCAAAATAGCCATGGATCCATTCTGGAATAACATTAACCATGTAAAATCCCAGTATTCCAACTCCCACCTATCCTGGTTCCTCCAGGGTACTTAAAAGAAACATAGATGATGAAAGGAGACTGATTGTGTGGAATATGTCTATTGGATCTTTGTGGATGATTTCTGCTCAGTGCTATGGGAAAAAGCAAAGCCACTTCAGTCCCTGCCAACACATCCTGAGGAAAAAAATCCCTTTTTGGCCCCAACTATGGTGATCAGTTCAACACTGTGCCTCTGAGAAAGCATCCACAGTTCAATGTTTAATCTTGTTTACACCTGACAAACAAGGGGTGCAAAAAACAACTGCATTTTTTCTTGGGTTCGGCCACCTGGTGACATTCTCCCCTCCCTTTCTAATTGCTCCAGGCTATGCACCTACTTATTAAATAGTGAATGCTTCCCATGCTGGTAAAAAAAGAGTTCTTTGTGCAAAGAAGCCAGGCTATCTGGCACCACTTGTATTTCAGTCACTGGGAGCCACAAGAGGGGAGATCATCACAAATCTCCTTTCTCCCTTCTCCCACCAGCAATCAAGAATTCCACTAGATCGAGCCCAGATTGGGGAACTGGTGCACAAATTGGACCGGCATCGGACAGGGATGGTGGATTACAGGTGAGTGAAGCATCACCTTGCACTTGCTTTCTCTCTCATTTTCTTCTTTTCTTTATTTGTCTCAGTTCTGATTGACACTGAATGAACCTATGCTAGTTCACTCTGGAGGGGAGGACACAGCTGGGGCACATGGTGTTGGTCATTCAGGGATCCATCTTCCTCTGTGACATGATACAGACTTCCTTTTTGAGTAGCCTAGAGGTGAGATTACCAGCTGTATGCGTAGCAAGCCTTTTGATCCAGGCCAGAAGTTCTATATTTTTCTGCACTCTTCTCATATACCACAAAATCCCTCATGTTTCCCAAGCCTGCTGTGAAATGGCATGAATCTCACAGTGGAATGGCATTTTCACTGCTGCACATGTTGTTGTGTGACAGTTATGGACTCTCCAGGTCACTGTTCCCTCTAAGCTGTGTGCGTGTGCGTGCGCACACAGATCCTAAACCGTGCGCACACAGCGAAACACCACACACACAAAAATTTGCACAGAAGCACAACAATTTGCACAGAAGAAATTTTTTGCGCACACGGCCAGTCAAAAATTAGAGGGAACATTGCTCCAGGTATCATCTCAGCATCACTCTCCTCTCTGAAACCCAGGAGAAGAATCCAGAAAGGTAGCAAATCTCTGCTTTCAGACCCTCTATTCCATCCCGAGAAACCTCCATTTCTTTGCTTCCTTCAATGATCCTTCTTCTTAGGGTCTTCCGGACAAACCTGCTTTCAAACCGCAGTGCCTTCCATTATTTTGAATAAATATCAGCCTATAGCAGTAGTGTGGAAGTTCTGAGAGTCTGAGTGGTCGGACACTCCAAGGCTGTTAGGAGCTGCAGGCCAAGCCACTTGTCCTGGGAATGGAAATTGCCCCTAGATTTGCAGTCTCAGATGCGACTGATGATCTCAAAGCTCTGATAATTTTGCCTGAATATCCTCATCCTTCAAACACTGCCATGGATTTTAAATATTTCATACTGTAGCCTAGATTTAAGGTCTGAAGCATATGGGCCAGTTTTGCAAATGTTAATCTATTCCTATCCAGCTGGGTCTATTTCATGTGTCATAGTGTTACTGTCACACATGTAGCCAAGAGATGGGACAGATCTAACTTTGATGTCCAGGTCGCTCCCACCTCAGACAATTTTTTCATGGCCTTCTCAGTGTCTTTCAGGCATCTAGGAGGCAGGAGGAGGTTCATTAAACTGGTTTTAAATCCTGATCTCTCCTTTCACCTTTTAAATCAGTGATTTAAAAGAGAAGCAGCCAGCACAGAAGCCTAAAGAAGAGGAGGAGAAGAAACCTTAGGAGAGAAGCCAGGAGGCAGGTCAGCGGGTGAAAGGTGGAAGGATAAGTGCTGGAAAGAAGCTAAAACAAAGTGACCTATGGCTTGGGAAAGTAGAGGAATGGGGGACTTTTGATAGTCAAGGCTACTGAATCTAGAAAATAAAGCTTACATTCCCCTACATGTCTGGGACAGATTTGTGAAGGTTGTAGTATAGTCCTGTTGACCAAGGGGAGAGAAGATAGCTTCATGAGAGGCCAGGTACCAGCGCCTCTTGCTCCACAATCTGGGAGTGCTGCACTTATTTGCAGAGAGGGAGAGGGAGAAGGCAAAGGAGGGCTGTAATGCGAGAGTCCCGTGGAGTTATATGCTACCATTGCCCCCTTTCTGGAGCAGTGTGGTAGAGGTGTAAATGAAGTCCTTTGCAGACACCACCAGACAGATCTTAGCAGTCTTGATACAGGCACCTTGAAGGCAGGAGGAGGATTAAAGAGGGGAGCAGCCACAATGCTGCCAAAAGGATTAAGAGGAATAAGGGTTTAAACAAATATATCCAGGGGGAAAGGAGTGGGATGAATCCATGACAGACCTAAAATTGCTGGGATACTGAATTGCTTTTTAAAATCTGTCTTTAACAAGAAAAATAAAGAGGTCTGACAATTACTAAGACGTAATGGAGACCTTTTAAATATGATAAACAGGTAATACCTTGGAAAATATGAACAGGTACAAATTAGCAGATCCAGATGAAACGCACTTTAGGATGTCTGGGGAACTGCTAAAAATTGACTGTGCTGCTAGCAAATGTTGGACAACTGGGGAATTGCTGTACTAGAGGATTGGAAAAAAGCTATGGGGGAATCAATTGTCAAAAAAAGAAAGAAGAATGATCCTGGCAATTACTATCTGGTAAGTCTTAACTTCTGCCCCCACCAAAATTCCCATCCAAAAACTTCATTGACTTAAAGTTACTCAAGTGTATTTCCTCACAACAATGCAAACTCTTACAAGCAATGAAGCCTTAAACTGAGGCAACAGTCACACTCAACACAAGACCAATCTCCAAGCATTAGATCACTAGCATCATAATTCTATTACTTTCCAGAATTTACCTCTATATTCTCAATCTCGCTCTCCTCCAGTGGTCCTTTTTCTTATTGGTACCTTTATCCTGAGCAGATGCCTTTATCTGACCTGAGAGCTTCTCTGCTGCCATCAACTCTCCCCAGATCCTAGTATAAATAATCCCCTCAAATCTTGTTATGTGGAGGCAATGGGCTGAATGCTGGGAAGATGAAATGTAAGGACACTGGAATTGAAGCTAGGGATTTCTATGTGTGGACACTGAGTGGGCTGAATAGTGGAGGGATGATGAGGGGGAGAGGAAATTAATGTTTAATTAAAAAGAACATAAGAATGGCCATACTGGATTAGACCAATGGTCCATCTAGCCCAGTATCCTGCATTCCCACAGCAGCCAATGCCAGGTGCTTCAGAAGGAATGAACAGAACACGGCAATTATCAAGTGATCCATCTTCTGTTGTCCACTCCCAGCTTCTGGTAGTCAGAGGCAAGGGACACCCAGAGCGTTGCATCCCTCACTATCTTGGCTAATACTCATTGGTGGATCTATCCTCCATGAATTTATCTAATTCTTTTTTTAACCCAGTTACAATTTTGGCCTTCACAACATCCCCTGACAATGAGTTCTACAAGTTGATTGTGCGTTGTGTGAAGAAGACTTCTTTTTGTTTGTTTTTAGCCTGCTGCCTATTAATTTCATTGGGTGACCGCTGATTTTTGTGTTACAACAACAAGCTTGTAGCTAATGAACTGAAAGCCTTATCTCACCAAATGTATCTGCTTATATTTGGTATCCCTTTCTCCCATCTTTTGCAATATCATATGCTCTTCAGGACAGGGACTGAGACTTCCTCTGTATTCGGAAAGCACCAGCCACATGGTGGATGCTACTACAAACTAAATAATTAATAATATTAGAGAGACACTTGAGGGAAATCAGAAATAAGCATGATTAGGGGCTGGAGGAGTTGATTTATGAAGAAAGATTAAAAGCTAAATAGGTAGTTTGGCTAAGATATGACTAAGATAGACATGATGACCGTCTACAAGTAACTGTGAGGTGTAAACGCTGAGAGAAAGGAATTATATAGGGTGCTCCAAGGGGGTATAACTTGGAGTTGTGGGATAAAGGTAAAGAAACACCATTATGTTGTTAGAGGTGAATGTTTATAGCCACTATTCAGGGAGGTCACTAAGGGGCATATAACAAGGAACTAAGAGTGTGGTAAACCGAAAATAAAGATAATCTTGCATTCACTCCAACCATGGTGTCCTTGGCCTCTGTAATTTCTACAACCACCACCTTGACGCCTACTAATTTTTTTTAAAGAGAGTTAGATGTAGTGCCTGAAACGACATCAGCCCCTGACAGCCCTTGCTACTGGTTGTAGTTTCACAACATTTTTTCTATTTTTAGAAAATGTTTTTCTCTCCTTTGTTGCTATGTGAAAGATCCACACAAATGACAAGGCAAACTGATTAACTAAGGATCCAATCCTTCAAGCAGTTACTGCGAGACCTAGTGCAAGGTAGCATGAGTAGGACCACTGAAATCAGTGGACCTGATCCTCTATTCCCCTACACTTTTATTATTATTATTACTAATCATCATCATCATAGTGCCAGGAAGTTCCAGTCATGAACCAGGACCTCACTGTGTTAGGTGCTGTACAAACACAGAACAAAAAGACAATCCCTGACCCAAACAGTTTACAATCTATGTAGTAATTTACACCAAACTGAATGCAAAGTTGGGGAGTTGTTAGAATGATAGCATGGTGATTTAATAGTATGTTACACCCACTTCACATTCAGTTTGTACAGGTGTAAATGATTACATAGATACAGGGCAGCAGAGAACCAGGCCCTATGGTACTACTCAGTAGTAATCACTGGGCCTGGCAGTAAATGTCTGCAGGCTCAAGCCGTGATTGACTATACAGGGAATCAGTGAAATTGACTGTACCCATAGTGCAGTCAAATGCACAAAATAAACAATCTGAAATCACAGAGAAAGTATTTATTTTACGCTTTCATTTCTAGGAATTGTATGGGTCACTTATAATAAAACTAGTTAAAACCAGGGGTCAGGACCACCATATTGCACAACAGACACCTGACAAAATTACCGGACTTAGTGACGGACATTGGCAGGGGGTTGTGTCATTCAGTCATTCAACCCGTAAAATAGTGCACACAATTTTCCACACTAAAAAAAAACAGTAACCTAGCTATCTAGCTAATAATAATAGCAATAATAATAACGATAATTAATAATAAATTCATTGAGATTTTTAGCTGAAAGGTGTTGTACAAGTGCAAAGTATTATTATTTTAAATAAGCAATTACTCTTCTCTGGCCTGTGACTTCATGATCTGTTTCAAGGCATAGCAAGAGCCTAGATGTGTACAATGTGTACAATGTATAATTTGTTGCATAAATTATTTTATTACTGGATTAATTGCCTAGTTACTTGGCTTTCTTCCTGCAATGACACAATAGTGATCATAGAATCATAGAATCATAGAATCTCAGGGTTGGAAGGGACCTCAGGAGGTCATCTAGTCCAACCCCCTGCTCAAAGCAGGACCAACCCCAAATGAATTGTTTGTTATAAATACATATACTTCGTGGCAGAGGAAGGGGACAGCAAGAAAAATATAATTGCTAGCTTTTAAGATTTAATATTCAAAAGATGTTAGCAGTTTATCTAAAATTGACAATAGCAAAAGACTCTGAGTTCAAAGGAAGCTACTCTGTTTAGTACAGTGCAGTCTTCTGAAAGCTTACCTAGAACAGGGTTCTGATTGCAGATGAAGTGGTGAGCTGTATTAGAAAAGAAAAAAGGCTTAATGGGTGGGGACTTGGTGTGTGGCACCATAGCCATACAATAATACATATAATAAATAATAATTCTGGAAACCAGCCTGCAAATAATTTTATTCATGTTGAATTAAATGGAACTATATAAATGAGTAAAATTACTCACGAGTAAATGTTGTCAGGATTGGGCCTAAAGTTTTTCTAATGAAAATTTGCATTCCTGAGTTTTTGGGTGGGAACAATGAAACCAATGAAAGTTAACACTACTGGTTAAACTTTGGAGCCCAGCGCCAGAAATTGCAAATCAATTTCCACTTGGTTTTTAAGACTGGACAAGGAAAAGAATTTCACCATTGAATGTTAATCAAAATAAAATTTAATGTGTCTAGTCTAACGTTGCCCTTGGGTTATTGAATCATTATTTACAACCGAGCAGAAACTGGTTTCCATTGAGTTCACTTAGGACCTGATCCAAAGTCCACTAAAATCAGTGAGTAACCTTCCATAAACTTCAAGGGGCTTTGGGTCAGGCTCTAAGTGCTGAAGACAATTCTTAGTGCTATAGCATCTGCCAACAGCCAGGGCCGGCTCTAGGCACCAGCTAAGGAAGCTGGTGCCTGGGGCGGCAAATCAGAAAGGGCGGCACTTCAGCCGTTCTTGGGGCGGCACTCCGGGTTTTTTTTCTTTTTTTTCCCTTTTTCGGTGGCAGCTTTTTTATTTTTTCTCCGTCGGTGGCACTTCGGCGGCAGCTTTTTTATTTTTCCTTTTTTGGCAGCACTTCAGTGGCAGCCTTTTTATTTATTTTTCTTCGGCAGCTGCTTTTTTTTATTATTTTTTTCCTTCGTTGCTTGGGGTGGCAAAAAAGGTAGAACCGGTCCTGCCAACAGCAAACTTAGACACACCAGACTCTTTACAGGTGATGCGATTCCTTTTCCTTATTTTAACAACAGAATGACATTCTAACTTATTTTCTGGTTTAAAAATAAATTTAAGCATTTTAAAAAATGCATATCTAGTATTAATCCCATCCAAACCCCACTATTCAACTGAGCTTCATGGAGAAATGTGTGACTAAAGCTGCACAATCCTCACGCTAAACTCACCTCGGGCAGCTCTCCGTCCCTGCTGTTGCTGGTGGAGGTGCAGCCAGGCAGCTCTGCAGGCACACTGCCTCTGTCTGCATGCGATGCCCCCCACCCCCACTCCCATTGGCCGCAGAGTCAGCGCTCGAGGAGAGGGGACGGAGGCAGTGTGAAGAGCCGCCTGGCTGTGCCTCTGCCAGCAACAGCAGGGACAGGGAGCCACTTGCGGGGAGTCACCCGAGGTGAGCGCCTGCCACGAACCTCAAAGTTTTTACCATGGACACTTGTGCCTGTGTACGGACACGTTGCCGACCCCTGGTTAAAACTGTTTCAGACCGAAGGTGTGGTTTTTATTTCTATTTTTTAAAATGATGTTTCTTCTAAAAAGGAAACTATATGGTGATTTGCAGGGAACATTTCCTAAGGGTGTGATTTCAGATTATGGCATAGTCTCCTTCTCAAGAGAAGGCCCCGGTCCATTACCTGAGTTATATAGAACTAGGTCTGAATTAAGCTCTAGAACAGAATAGTCTTCAGGGAAGAATCTGGCTCTGCCCCCACTAGGATAGACTAGATGAGACATGATAGATCATTTACATCTCTATTCTCTAACTTTTCTGAGCAAAGATGATCTTCAGGACTATGATGGGGCAATATTTGTGGGCAGACTGAACTACAGGAAGTGGGAAGGGGGTTTACCACAATCTCTGCTAATTTCTTGCATTTGTGGCCCGCCCCTGCCCACCTGCGGGCTGGAGTCTTTAGGACAGTTTTACCAGCTTTCATTTTCTTCTGGCTTCTCTGCATTAAATTAAATTTTGAGCTCCACATTACAAGTTTATCCAATGTACGGAAACTTCCCCAGAAAATTGTCTGGGTGTAAAGTGTGTCTAGTAGGAGCAGGTTGAAATCACCGCCAATGCTCTGATATCATTACAGTGCTTATCCAGAGTGACTTTCACTTACAGTTAGCTACCTGCTACAGAGACTATCCATACTAGAGCTGTGTGGATAACTGATTTGTCAGTTTGATGAGTAAACCAGAAAAAAAATCATTTTGTATTGAGCCAAAACAATTTTTATTTTTTTGTAAACAAAACAATTTTAAAAAGTTCAGTTTGACCCCAAATAAAATGTTTTATTTTCAAGTTTTTTTAACTTTTAACAATTTTTAAATAAAATTCTAAACAAAAAGTTGTTTCAAATCAAAAAGTAAAAACATTTTTGTACTTCTTTGGGATTTTTTTTAACTGAAATAAGTCAGCCAGTTCAACACAAATTCACAAAATGTTTTGGTCAATCAGAGTCTGTCTTTGGTGAAAAAAAGTTTCATCTAAAAAATTTCACTCAGCTCCAGTCCAGACAGAATCCCACAGCTCTTGCCGGTGCCTCCACACTGCACTGCACAGAGAACATAGGCTGCAGTACATTGACCCTCTCAGATATGTGGGGGAAGTGTCCCCTGCAAGATCTTGACAGTGTATGATTCAAAGGGAGCCAAAGCGTGAGAAGACAAATCCAAGATAGTGTTTTGGCTCATCAATATCTAGAGCCTCCTGCCTGTGGCCAGAAAAGAGAATGGACTCAGGCAATGGGGAGCAGCAAGTTGCCCTGATTAACTGTAGAGCTCTGCTTCCTGAGGGAACAGGTGGATGTCTACAACCACAGTACCCTTTTGTTATACTTCCCATTTTCTCTGTCCCCGCTTCTTCACTATCTCTTGCTGCATAGGAGCCTGGTGGACACACAGAAGCAGATGGTACGAGACCAGCGGTGGCAGCTAAGGAGGGAAGAGTCACGGCAGAAGAAGGAGAAGCACAAGAGTGAGCAAGTGCTGCAGACTTTCAAGAGTGCTGTGAAAATGGTCACATCTCGCAGTTCCCTGGTGATGTGTTCTGGCCAGAAGCCACTGGCATTGCCCAAGTCTGACCCTGCCCACTTCTCAACCACTTCTCTCAGCTCATGCTGCCAACCAGTCACCACCGGGGAATCCACAAACAGCCAGAACTCTGCTGAGCCAGCATTCAGTGAGCAAAAGGGCCCCTCCAACCATCAGCTGTCCCAGAGTGAACCACATTCATGGAGCATGTCAACCTCTGACTTGGAAGTGAAATTCTACTCCCAGCCCAACTTTAGCATCTCAGAAGCACAAACCCACTCCCAGTACAGCATAGCAACCTCTGACCTGGAAACATACTCCAAGGCCCAGTCTAGTGACAATGCCACTTCTTACAGGGTGATGCCATGGGAGACCAGAAGTTCTGCTCACGAGTCCCACTACTTGGCCAGGAACTGCCATGCTGCCTCATCACCACAGAAGCATGGGCACAGTGCTAAGTCATCCAAATGACAAGACTGAGGTAATGGGAAATGACCAGCCCAACAAGGGGTCAGGGAAGTGGTGATGGGGGTCTCAGAGCGTGGTAGTACATAGGGATGAGTGTGGTTTATTTCCTGGTAAGAAACCCATCCTCTTTCTTCTATCCCCTTTTCACTGCAGTTCATCTGTGCTGTGCTACAGAAATGCCCTACCTAGCCTAATACAAGCTACTAAAATTCACACCTGTCACACATCAGGTGAGGGGAAATAATACCCAGCACCATAAGGGACAGTAGGACTACACATTCTAGCTCATGATGACCTGGAAGCTGAAGTGATGACAAAACAAAGGTGAACCTGGTGTTCAGGCAGTCAGATACCACAGTGATGAGCACAGTGTAAATGCTTTGATGAACAAATTAGATGGAATAGGTAAGCATGCTTCACTATCTCAAGTGCTGGGTGAGCTGTTGGTACCCTGGGTTTTCTCCCCTAGTTAGGATGTTGTAGCTGACAGTGCCTTGGGTTACAGTTCATTCTGGGTTAGAGTGCTGGATGGGTAGGAGTGTCCTGGGTGTGCTCCCCTTGAATACTAGGTGATTTTGGGTACCTCAAGTGGATGTGATTGTTGGTTGGGATGTGGATGCCCTGCGTGTGCTCATTTGGTGGGAATGAGGGTACCTTGGATGTGCTCTCCTTGCTCCCTGATTAAGGAGAGGGATTCTTCAGAACACTCCTACTGGATGTAACAATGAGTAATGGGATGCAAGAAAAAGAAAATTTGTTACATAGCAATACAAACTTCCTAACCCTGAAATGTATTAGTGGTTCTCATCCTTGGGACTGAGACCCAGGCTGGGACCCAAAGATGCTTTCATTATGAGGGGAGTCACAAAACTGTGCAAAATTTAAACTGGCATTAGAAAACTGGTGTGTAGCCCTTGTGGTTGCAAAGAACATCAGAACGGCCATACTGGGTCAGTGGTTTGTGCTAGATGCTTCAGAGGGAATAAACAGAACAGGGCGATTATTGAATGATCCATCCCCTGTTGTCCAGTCCCAGCTTCTGGCAGTTAGAGGCTTGTTGTTGTTGTTCATCCTTAGAGTTCAAAGATGACCATGAAATAACTGGTTGGTTTGGTTTCTGTGAACACATGAGTGGCTGATCAGCCAATTTGAGCTTTGAACTGCCTGTGGCAAATTAAACAATAGATGCTGCTATGGGTTGCTTGGTTAATAGCAGACGTGCTGCTGTTGTGAAATTTATGCTGCTGGTGCTTCTGCTCTGCCTCAGCAGTTCTCCTCTGCTCATAGACTGTAGCTCCAGTATAGATGAGGCTTTGCCAGGTAGCACGATCATGAGCAATATCTTCCCAGCACTCTGGGTCAGTGTTGAACCGCCCCAAGGATAACTTGAGGGAGTCCTTGAAATGTTTCTTTTGGCCTCCCTGAGAGCACTTTCCCTCCTTTAGCTCACCATAAAAGATCTTCTTTGGCAGTTGCTCATCTGACATTCTGGTGACATGGCTTGCCTATCTCATCTGTGATTTCATCAACAGAGTATGGATGCTTGGAATGTCTGCCCATATGAGAACCTCAGTATCTGGGACCTTGTCTTGCCATCTTATCCACATCAGTTTCCTCAGACAGCCCACGTGAAAGTGATTCAGCTTCATAGCATCGTGGCTGTACACCATCCAGGTTTCTCATGCATACATCAAAGTTGGCAATACGCTATCTTTGTAGACCTTCAGATGTGTTTGTTGACTAATGCCTCTATGCTCTCACACATGTGCATGTAGTCTGCCAAAGGCCACACTTGCTTTGGCAATTCTGGCATTGGTTTCATCGATGTGAACTGCACATGACAGTGTACTGCTAAGGCAGGTGAACTTGTCCACTGCCTGGAGGGTTTGGCCATTCACTGTGATAGTAGGCTGTACATAAGGCTTTCCTGGTGCAGGCTGGTATATCAGTTCTGTCTTGATGTTGATTATGAGACCAAAGTTGTCACAAGCTGAAGAGAAATGGTCCATACTCTGCTGCATGTCAGACTCAGATTTGGCATTCAGGGAACAGTCATCAGCAAACAGAAGATCACAAACAGTGACTTCCTGTACCTTTGTCTTCACCTGTAGTCAAATTGAAGAGCTTGCCATCAGTCTGATATCTGATGCCAATTTCGGTGTCACAGTCACAAAAAGCATCTGTAAGCATGGCAGAGAACATCATACTGAAGAGAGTTGGGGCCAACACACAGCCCCGCTTGACTCCATTGGTGACTGGGAACGGTTCAGATGACTCACCATTGTCCACAATGCGAGCGAGAATGCCATCAGGGAATTGCCGAATCATTGTGATGAATTTCTCCAGGCAACCCAATTTTGCCATGATCTTCCAAAGGCCCTCCTGACTGAGTGTATCAGACGCTTTTGTCAGGTCAATGAAAGTCATGTACAGGTTGGAGTTCTGTTCCTGGCATTTCTCCTGAAGATGACAAGCTGCAAACCCCATTTCTATAGTCCCGAGTCCTTTTCTGAAGCCACACTGACTCTCAGACAGGAGCCCTTGTTCAATGTGCTGCATAAGGTGATTCAGCAGAATTCTGTCAAGAATTTTGCCACCTACTGACAACAGGGAGATGCCCTAATAGTTGTTGTAGGATTGTCTGTTGCCTTTCCGCTTGTACAAGTGGACGATGGATGTATCCTTGTACTCCTGGGACATAGTTCCTTGAGTCCACATTGACTGGAAAAATTCTGTCAGTTTCAGAGCCATGTGTGAACCTCTGGCCTTGTAGACTTCAGCTGGTATAGCATTTGCTCCAGGTGCTTTGCAATTTGACAGCAGGTCAATCACTTTCACGGTTTCAATCAGCATTGGGGGATCAGCAAGAGATATGTTGATATAGATCTGGGGCAGTCGATCATTTGCCTCCTCACTAATAGATGATTGTTGATTGAGGATGTGGTTAAAGTGTTCTGCCCACCTTTGCAGTGTGGTGCCATCAGCACTCAGTATTGGAGATGTTCCTGATGACCATAGCCCGTGGATTGTCCTCAGAGCATCATAGAAGTTCTTCTTGTCATTCCTGTCTGGGTAGGACTGAATCTCATCTGCCTTGTTGCTTAGCCATGAGTTTTACATCTGTCTAAGTTTGCATTGGACAGGCCTCTTGATGTTGTTGAAGGCTGGCTTCTTAGACGTTGAAGTGCTGTCTTCTAAACAGGCTTTATGGAACCGATGTTTCTCGTTCAATAGTTCCCCTATGTCAGTATCATTTTCATCAAACCAATCTTGATGTTTATGTGTGATGGAACAGAGGGTATTGGATGCAGCCGAGTATACACAGTCTCTAAAAGATACCCAATTTTCCTTAACATTATTAGAGTTTGCATCAATTGTTACAAGTTGGTTGTGCAGTTCTTCAGGAAAAGCTTGTTTCACATTCTCCTGTTTCAATTTGGAGACATTACGTTTTTAGGTTGTTTTTTTTTACCCTGTGGTTGCCTACTAGGATGTACCCCAATATTCAGCTTGGAGATTTTGAGCCTAGGATCAGTCCAGCATTCTACACTTCTCATGGCCTTTGTCACCCAAACACCTTGTCTATCCCTTCTCCTGATGATGAGGTAGTCAATGAGATGCCAGTGCTTGAAGAATAGATGCATCCACGATGTCTTGTTGCGGTTTGACAGGCAGAAGACTATTTGGTGTTGAGGAGGCCATGTTCAGCACATTTTCTCAGCAGGAGGAACCCGTTGCTGTTGCATTTTTCAAGGCCATTTTTTCCGATAATGCTTGGCCATGCTGATAATCTGCACCAACTCTACATTGAAGTCACCAAGGATGATGAGCTTGTCTGCCTTCGGCACTTCTGCAATAAGAGACCCCAGGTCTTCGTAAAATTTGTCCTTGATCACATCTGGGTTGGTCATGGTGGGTGTATAGGATGATAGTTGCACATCTTTTTCCAAACAGTGAGAGTCTCATTAGCATGAGAAATTTGTAAGCTTGCTAACTAGCTGTGTTTTGATGGCAAACCCAACAGCAGCTTCACATTGCTCTTCTTTACTATGGCCACTCCAGAAAAAGATATAGCTGGCTCCTTTTTCAGTGAGTTGTCCTTGTTCAGCTAGGTGAGTTTCACTCAGGGCTGCTATCTGGATGTTGCATCTGGCCTGTTCTCTACCAACTAGAGCTGTTTTTCTCTCTGATGTATCTGCTATTGTGAAGTCCATTAATGTGTGCACAATTCAAGCAACGATGGTGAGTGGTGCCACCTTTGGTTTTTTTGTCTTTTTGTGTGGTTTTCAACCACTATAGCACAATCCCCATAAGCCATGGTATGCTGACCAGGGTTAAGGTGAAGCAGACAATGTTTAGGGCACCTTTTTTTAGCCCCTTTCTCATACTATGGAGGGGAGCTCCATACTATGGTGTGATCCTAAATAGAACCGCTCGGTCACCCAAGGGGCTGCCAAATTCCACTGATGCTTCAGTCCAGTGAAAAGTGAGCCTATGCCCTGAGCCACCTATGTGCAAGTCTGTAGCTACAGCTCCCAGTGTATCCACGCCTGCTGCTTTGCTGCTCACTTATCACCACAGTACGTGAGGGGGGATAAGTAGTTGATATCATGACTAGCACGTGAATTGGAGAGAAAATTGTGGTGTGTCACTCTCACTCTCTCATCCACGCCTGTCTCAATCCAATAGCATGACAATGTTGTGATGTTTGGAGACAAGTCTGGATGCAGTGGATGGATATCAGGTCCTACTGCACCCAAATTGATGCCGTAGGCTGTCCACACAGTTCTTGCCATACACCTTCACAGCTGGGGAGATGAGCATATCTGCTTAACTGCCTGGTCAACCAGAGAGAACTTTCCAGAGGAAGCCAGGTATAGCTGTCCACTCTGGTCCACAGTCACAGGAAGTACCATCTACTGATACTTATGGTCTTGTCTTGAAAAGTCTGGACCACGCTTCGTCTGGAACCTCACCTCAGACCTGTTGTGGTCTGGTAGACCAAGGGTGGCACTACCAGAAGTACAAGACTCCAGACGATGTGGGATCATTGAGATACACCAGCCTCTCCACTGCAACAAGGTAATGGTTAGGGGCTTAGGATATCTAGAGCATGGAGTTGCATCCCTGATCATCTTGGCCAATAGCCGTTGATGGACCTGTGCTCCATCATTTGAATGTAAATTACTGCAGAAACTGGGTTTATTGAATATGCAGCTTGTTCTCACAGAAATGTATAGGGGGAAAATATTTATAAAAGTGTAAACTAAAATATATGTACCTGCATACAAGCTTCGTTAATTTAGGGTCAGGTCCTGCCCCCATGGCAAAACTCCTATTGACCTCAGTGGCACTGGGATTGGGCCCTAAAGTCAATGGCACTTCCCATAGTCCTCTGTAATTTTTTTGTAAAAACATTAAACTTTTGTTCAAACTTTGAAACAAGCCTGAAATAACTGTACTTATTTCTGTGTGAATTTTTACACCTATTTTGACTTTTGAACAGATCTCTGTTTTTTGTCCACAGCGTATGCTACAATGAACTTAATAATATAGCATGTATTGGTCTTTTGGGCTGAAACAGTACAAAGGATTAGAATCATAGAGTTTAAGGCCAGAAAGGACCACCAGATCATCTAGATTCTGGGATATGGGCTCACAGGAGACAAAATAAGGGGATGGTTTGGAAACCAGAGGTAGGAAATAGTTGAAAAACCTTGTACTGGTCTGTAGAATTGTCTCCTCGAAGGAAGTGACAGAAGTCTCAGAATCTGGGATTTTTAAAGATGGATTTGACAGAGCCTAGAGAATAGCATGTAAGGAACATTGGTGCTCTTACCCAAGCAGGGAGTGGGTGGTGGTGAAGAACTGTGGTAATGGAAAGATGGGAGCTACTAGGTAATATTCATTTCTGATTCTATGATACATTTCAAAGGGAGGAAGTGACAGAAGCAGGAGCTCTGAGCCAGAAGGACATTTTAGTTTATGGTAATGCAAAATGTTTCTTGTTATCTTGTGATGTTTAACAAATATGTAAAACAATTGATGATGCTATTTACGGGCCTGATGTCTTGAGCTTCATTTCTGCAGATACAATGAAATTGTCAGAACTATTGCACGTTACCTGTGTAGTCCTCTCTTCCTCCCAGCCCCCTCTGTGTGTGTGTACATATATATTTATATATACACATAAACACATAATGGGCCCAATTCTCCTCTTACTTAAACCTGTTTTATTTGTTTTACTCCTCTGTAAATGCACTAACTTTAATGAAGTTTCCCTAATTTACATCAGTGTAGATGAGAGGAGAATCAGGCCCAATGTATATAAATTGGGGACACGCAACAAATAAAAGCTTAGAAGGACTAGACGCAATTTCAGTGTTCAAACTGTACCAGTCTGAGTACTCTCTTAACACAAACGAGTCTGTTTCTCCTTTTACCCAATGAAATTTCAACCATTAGTATTGGAATTTACAAAGAAGAAAAGTTAAACAAGTTGGGCCTCAGAGCTCCCTGGCTTCCAAAGACTTCAATGAGTGTCTTGGGGCAGCCGCACTTGCAGGATCAAGACCTTTTTAGAAAAATTTCACTAGAGGCCTAATAAGAGCCCCCAGAATACTAGGCACAAATGAGACCGGGAAGAAGGAGAATCGTGATGATGGAACAAGACAAATGAGGCAGTGGCTTGATTGCAGTACATGATACTTACATGAAATATCAGGAAAAATTATTATCATGATTTTATTACTGAATCTATTATGAAATTTGGCTTTTATGGTCATTATGTTTTGATAAATAACAAATAGTATCTAGAATGTTATTTTTACTTTCTTGCAAGTGCAAAAATGTTAACAGATTTACAAAAATTAAAAACCAAACAATTTGAAAATAAAGACCTAATGTTTTCCATACAAATTAATACCTAAATCCTGCTTTCTGCAAGGACTCTGTGTTGTATAGGACGGACTGAGAGGCTTTGAGCAATGAGGTAGTAAAAGGGGAAGCATTTACAATTCGCATGTATGTGACTAAAGTGAAGCTTATTGATTTGTAGAGAAAATCCCTGACTTCAGTCTATGTCTGTCTGTCCTTCTTTAGGGATTATCTACACACAAAAGTTGTGTTGTTTTAACTATAGCTGTATAGTTAAAGCAGTACAACACCCCCACCCCATCCCCTGGGAAGGGAAATAAGCTATACAGGTATGAGGCACCTTTATACCTTCATACCAGTATAACTGTATCCACACCAGGGATGTACTGGCATAGCTATTTTGATAAAAAATAATCCTACCCCTGTCTGAAACAGTTAAACCAGTTCAAAATCTGTCTGTCAATCAGGCCTGAAACTGTGAGCTTTCTGGGGCAGGAACCATCTATTCTTGTATGGATGGAAAGCATCTAGGACATCATGGGTGCTACATTAAACTAATAATAATCATCAGAGCCAGAATGGAAGATCTAAACTTCAGGCTCCTGCCTCCTGATGCGTTGAGACACACAGATTTGTTACTGGAACTGAGTAATCCTGTTTTGCAGGAATTTGTATGACATATACCTAGGGACAGTTTCCTGTCTTGGCCACTAGGTGTCACATCAGTATCAAAAGTCAGAAGATGCCATGGGCTGTCTCATGTCTGGCCATTCACTGGGAGAGATGAGTTGATGTCAGTAGCAATTGCCCTAATACTAACACCAAGAACTTTGTGAATGTAGCTTGGGCTCTTTTTGGAGACTAGACCCGTCTCGGACAATCTTCTGCCCAGGGCCTGTCCTCAGATCCCCTTGTGGATCTCCTTTGCTCTTTCCTTCATGAAAAGCATTGCCACAGTGATTCTCCCTTCCTCTAAGGAGAACTAGGAATGGCACCAACACTTTTCTAGGTGTCAGCTAGAAGGGCCCAGTCATCCCGTGGCTGATCTTGCTACCTTAAGTGTGAAAGACCAAGCTTGGCTTGCAAGGTGGCCTGAACTGGGGGAGCCTATTCAAAGTCCTCCTTTCTATCAGTCCCTTTTCACAGAGCCACCTCAGCAGTGCAAACAGCATTACTGAAAGGTTTGCAGCATTAAACCGCCCACTGGTGCAGGAACACAAAGCAAAGGTAGGAAAGGTAAAAGGTAGAATACAAAGCAGTGTGAATCGGAGCAGAAGAAATGTGGCTATGTAAATAGTGAGGCCCTAGCTGCAGGGTGAGAAATGTAAAGAGAAGTTCAGGCAAAGCACAAATTTGGAAAATTGTGGCCTATTGAAACCACAATTTTCTGACTTCTCTCTAAGCTGTGGCAGAAATAGCTCATATACCTGTGGTGTCTGAGAATGTATCACTAAATAAATGGGTGCTACGGAAGAAAGTTTTGAATTTTTGAAGAAATAAGTTCAGTAGTTCAAAAACCGTATCAGTTGGGCTAGTCCATCCTCTGATCAGTTCCCTTACAGGAATTACCATAAACCAGGGGTGGGCAAACTTTTTGGCCTGAGGTCCACATCAGGGTATGGAAATTGTATGGTGGTCCATGAATGCTCACAAAATTGGGGATTGGGGTGCAGGAGGGGTGAGGGCTCCGGCTGTGGGTGCGGGCTATGGGGTGGGGCCAGAAATTAGGAGTTCAGGGTGCGGGGGGGGGGGCGGGGGTTAGGAGTTCAGGGTGCGGGGAGGGGGCGGCCTGCGGGCTGGAGTGCAGGGGGCATGAGGGCTCTGGCTGGGGATCCAGGCTCTGGGGTGGGGCTGGGGATGAAGGGCTGGGGGTGCAGGAGGGTGCTCCAGACTGGGACCGAGGGGTTTGGAGGGAAGGAGGGGGATCAGGGCTGGGTTGGGGCATGGGAGGGGGGGCAGGGGGGCAGGCTGTGGGCACCGCTTACCTCAAGTAGCTCCTGGAAGCAGTGGCATGTCCCACGTCTGGCTCCTACACAAAGGCGCAGCCAGGCAGCTCTGCACACTGCCCCTTCCACAGGCGCTGCCCCTGCAGCTCCCATTGGCCATGGTTCCTGGCCTATGGGAGCGCAGGGGTGGCGCTTGGGGCAGGGACAGCATGTGGAGCCTCCTGGCTGCCCCTACGCATAGAAGCCGGAGGGGGGACATGCCGCTGCTTCCGGAAGCCATGCAGAGCCATGGCATGTGCAGAGTGGGGCAAGCCTCTGACCCCGCTCCTCAGCTCGAGCACCGGAGTGGGGCAAGCCCCAGACCCCACTCCCTGGCGGGAGCTCTAGGACCAGATTAAAAACATCTGAAGGGCCGGATGTGGCCCCTGGGCCATAGTTTGCCCACCTCTGCCATAAACCCTTTAATCACCACAAAGGCTATGTTGTTATGATGGTTCCATTGGGTCAACATAGTGAAGGTTGTGTTCTGTTTTGCATTTAAAATGGAAGTTCAACCTATTTGTTTTATATAAAAAACCCAGTGTATCTGCCCAAATTTTTAGCATATCTGAGGAAAGCTTGAATTTTCTGAGATTGAAGAAGATCATTTAATTGGTTTCTGAGTTCTAATTTTTGGCCAAAAAAAGTTCACATTTTGAGTCTCATGATTTTGGGGACCTTCTAGTTTAAAAACAACAAACTATAGAAAGACAAAAATGTGTATGTACATTGTGAGAGTTTGGTGGGCTCTCTGGAGTTATGTAATTTTTTTTTTGTAAATTAACAATAACAGAACATATGATAAGCATTCTTTCTCACAACTGAATTCTTACGTGTGTTGTTACCCAGTAGGGAACAAGATTTATGACAATCAGGATTCTCTACAAAGATCAAAGACCCAGAGCTCCATGAAACTGTTTAGATGGTTCAGACTCTTCAATTTGTGAACTGTTTCATACAGGTCCTAGTTTTGACTCATTCCACAAATGTATAATCTTAGAAATGTAGGGCTAGAAGGGACCATAGGCGCCGACTCCATGGGTGCTCCGGGGCTGGAGCAACCATGGGGAAAAATTGGTGGGTGTTCAGCACCCACCGGCAGCTCCCCACCAGCCCTGCGCCCATTACCGGAGCACTTACCTTCGTCCCAGATGCCAGCCGACGTTGCGGGGCCCCGCCCCCGACGCCAGCCGATGTTGCGGGGCCCCGCCCCCGACGCACCCAGCGGAGCCGACAGAAGTCGGCTCCTATGGAAGGGACCACGAGAGGTCATCTAGTCCAGGCCACATCTAGACCATCCCTGATAGGTGTTTGTCTAACCTTTCTTAAAAACCTCCAATGACGGGAATTCTACAACCTCCCTTGGAAGCCTGTTCCAGTGCTTAACTATTCTTATAGTTAGAAAGTTTTTCTTATCTAACTTAAATCTCCCTTGCTGCAGATTAAGCCCATTGCTTCTTGTTTGACCATCAGTGGACATGGAGAACAATTCACCACCATCCTCTTTATAATAGCTCTTACCATATTTGAAAACAATTGTCAGGACCTCACTTAATCTTCTTTTCTCAAGACTAAACATGCCCATGTTTTTTAAACCTTTCCTCATAGATCAGGTTTTCTAAACCTTTTATCATTTTTGTTGCTCTCCTCTGGACTTTCTCCAATTTGTTCACACCTTCCCTAAAGTGTGGGGCCCAGACTTGGACCCCGTACTGCAGCTAAGGCCTTGCCAGTGCCAAGTAGAGCGGGACAATTACCTTCCGTGTCTAACATATAAAACTCTTGTTAACACACCTTAGAATTATGTTAGACTTTTTTACAACTGCCTTATATTCATAGAATCATAGAATCTCAGGGTTGGAAGGGACCTCAGGAGGTCATCTAGTCCAACCCCCTGCTCAAAGCAGGACCAACCCCAACTAAATCATCCCAGCCAGGGCTTTGTCAAGCCTGACATTAAAAACCTCTAAGGAAGGAGATTCCACCACCTCCCTAGGTAACCCATTCCAGTGCTTCACCACCCTACTAGTGAAAAAGTTTTTTCCTAATATCCAACCTAAACCTCCCCCTCTGCAACTTGAGACCATTACTCCTTGTTCTGTCATCTTCTACCACTGAGAACAGTCTAGATCCATCCTCTTTGGAACCCCCTTTCAGGTAGTTGAAAGCAGCTATCAAATCCCACCTCATTCTTCTCTTCTGCAGGCTAAACAATCCCAGTTCCCTCAGCCTCTCCTCATAAGTCACGTGCTCCAGCCCCCTAATCATTTTTGTTGCCCTCCGCTGGACTCTTTCCAATTTATCCACATCCTTCTTGTAGTGTGGCGCCCAAAACTGGACACAGTACTCCAAATGAGGCCTCACCAGTGCCGAATAGAGGGGAATAATCACGTCCCTCGATCTGCTGGAAATGCCCCTACTTATACAGCCCAAAATGCCGTTAGCCTTCTTGGCAACAAGGGCACACGGTTGACTCATATTCAGCTTTTCGTCCACTGTAACCCCTAGGTCCTTTTCTGCAGAACCGCTGCCCAGCCATTCGGTCCCTAGTCTATAGCAGTGCATGGGATTCTTCCGGCCTAAGTGCAGGACTCTGCACTTGTCCTTGTTGAACCTCATCATATTTCTTTTGGCCCAATCCTCTAATTTGTCTAGGTCCCTCTGTATCCTATCCCTACCCTCCAGCGTATCAATCACTCCTCCCAGTTTAGTGTCATCTGCAAACTTGCTAAGGGTGCAGTCCACACCATCCTCCAGATCGTTGATGAAGATATTGAACAAAACCGGCCCCAGCACCGACCCTTGGGGCACTCCACTTGATACCGGCTGCCAACTAGACATGGAGCCATTGATCACTACCCGTTGAGCACGACCATCCAGCCAGTTTTCTATCCACCTTACCGTCCATTCATCCAGCCCATACTACTTTAACTTGCTGGCAAGAACACTGTGAGAGACTGTATCAAAAGCTTTGCTAAAGTCAAGAAATAGCACACCCACTGCTTTCCCCTCATCCACAGAGCCAGTTATCTCATCATAGAAGGCAATTAGGTTAGTCAGGCATGACTTGCCCTTGGTGAATCCATGCTGACTGTTCCTGATCACTTTCCCCTCCTTTAAGTGGTTCAGAATTGATTCCTTGAGGACCTGTTCCATGATTTTTCCAGGGATTGAGGTGAGACTGACTGGCCTGTAGTTCCTCGGATCTTCCTTCTTCCCTTTTTTAAAGATTGGCATTACATTAGCTTTTTTCCAGTCATCCGGGACCTCCCCGGATTGCCATGATTTGTCAAAGATAATGGCCAATGGCTCTGCAATCACATTGGCCAACTCCTTTAGCACCCTCGGATGCAGTGCATCCGGCCCCATGGACTTCTGCTCGTCCAGCTTTTCTAAATAGTCCCAAACTACTTCTTTCTCCACAGAGGGCTGGTCACCTCCTCACCATACCGTGCTACGGCGTGCAGCCGCCTGGGAGCTGACCTTGTCTGTGAAGACAGAAGCAAAAAAAGCATTGAGTACACTAGCTTTCTCCACATCCTCTGTCACTAGGTTCCCTCCCTCATTCAGCAAGGGGCCCACACTTTCCTTGACTTTCTTCTTGTTGCTCACATACCTGAAGAAACCCTTCTTGTTACTCCTAACATCTCCGGCTAGCTGCAACTCCAAGTGTTATTTGGCCTTCCTAATTTCACTCCTGCATGCCTGAACAATATTTTTATACTCCTCCCTAGTCATTTGTCCAATCTTCCACTTCTTGTAAGCTGCTTTTTTGTGTTTAAGATGAGCAAGGATTTCACTGTTAAGCCAAGCTGGTCGCCTGCCATATTTACTTTTCTTTCTACACATCGGGATGGTTTGTTCCTGCAACCTCAATAAGGATTCTTTAAAATACAGCCAGCTTTCCTCGACTTCTTTCCCCCTCATGTTATTCTCCCAGGGGACCTTGCCCATCAGTTCCCTGAGGGAGTCAAAGTCTGCTTTTCTGAAGTCCAGGGTCTCTGTTCTACTGCTCTCCTTTCTTCCTTGTGTCAGGATCCTGAACTCGACCATCTCATGGTCACTGCCTCCCAGGTTCCCATCCACTATTGCTTCCTCTATATTGTTGCCTCTTATTCAATTTGTGATTCACTATAACCCCCAGATCCTTTTCTGCATTACTACTGCCTCACCAGTTATTTCCCATTTTGTAGTTGTGCATTTGATTTTCATTCCTCAGTGTAGTACTTTGTGCTTGTCATTATTGAATTTCATATAGTTGATTTTAGATCGATTCTCCAATTTGTCAAGGTTGTTTTGAATTCCAATCCTGTCCTCCAAAGTGCTTGCAACCCCACCCAGCTTAGTGTCATCCACAGATTTTTATCAGCGTACTCTCCAAAGCGTTATTCAAGACATTAATGCAAATATTGAATAGTACGTAACTAGACCAAGGACAGACCTGTGGGACCTCCCTAGATACAGGCTTTCAGCTTGACAGTGAACCATTGATATCTACTCTTTGAGTACAGTCTTTCAACCAGTTGTGCACCCACATTATAGTAAATTCATTCAGACCACATTTCCATAGTTTGCTTATGAGAATATCGTGTGGGACTGTGTCAAAAGCCTTACCAAAATCCAGATATATCATGTCTACAGCTTTCCCCCTATCCACTAGACCAGTAACCCTGTCAAAGAAGGAAATTAGGTTGTTTGGCATGATTTGTTCATGACAAATCCATGCCGGGTGTTCCTTATAATCCTTTTATCCTCAAGGTGCTTACAAACTCATTGTTTAATCATTTGTTCCAGTGTCTTTCCAGAAACTGAAATTAGGCCGACTGGTCTATAATTCCCTGGGTCCTTTGTTCCCCCTTTTAAAGATAGGTAATATGTTCATAGGTGCCGACTCCGTGGGTGCTCCAGGGAAAAATTGGTGGGTGGCAGCTCCCGGGCCCCACCCGCCCCAGCTCACCTCCGTTCCGTCTCCTCCCCTGAGCGCACCACCACCTCCTGCTTCTCTCCCCTCCCTCCCAGGCTTGCCGCCAAACAGCTGTTTCCCACGGCAAGCCTGGAAGGGAGAGGGAGAAGCGGAGCAGCAGCGGCGCGCTCAGGGGAGGAGTCAGAGGTGGAGCGGAGATGAGCCCGACCCCAGGGTTACTTCCTGCTGCCCTCCCCGCGCCCCAGCTCACCTCCGCTCTGCCTTCTCCCCTGAGCGCACCGCCGCTCTGCTTCTCCCCACTCCCTCCCAGGCTTGCAAGTGGCATCTAATGGATTTTCATCCATTGCACGTGGCAAGCCTGGGAGGGAGTGGGGAGGAGGGGAAATGCTGTGCGCCCGGGGGAGGAGGCGGGACCGGGGATTTGGGGTTGGGGTTGGAATGGGGGCAGGGAAGGGGCAGAGTTGGGGCAGGGCGGCGCAAGCACCCACCGGTGCCGGGTAAAGTCGGCGCCTATGACTATGTTTGCCCTTCTCCAGTCCTCTGGGACCTCAACTGTCCTCTATGAGTTCTAATGGTTCCAAGATTGCTTCAGCTATTTCTGTAAGTACCCTAGGATGAATTTCATATGTCCCTGCCAACGTGAATATATCTAACTTATTTTCTTTCCCTATTTTGATTTGTGATCTCCCTTGTTGTTAGCATTTTATTAAGTGTCTGGTCACAATCAACCTTTTTATGAAGACTGAAGCAAAACAGACATTAAACACTTCAGCCATCTTGATATCATCCATTATTAGGTCACCTTCCCCACTAAGTAGAGGACCTACATTTTCCTTCATCTTTCTCTTGATTCTAATGTATTTATAGAACCATTTTTATTGCCTTCTATGTCCCTTGCTAACAGGGCCAGCTCTAGGTTTTTTGCCGCCCCAAGCAAAAAAAATGTTGGCTGCCCCTCGCCAGCCCTGGGCTCTCACGCCCCGCCCCCCCCCCCGCCCCGCCAGCCCATTGAAGTCCAGGGTCCAGATCTGCAGCTGGGGTAAATTAATCTGTGTAGCTCTAGTCTAGGTCACTGGAGCTATGCTGATTTACACCAGCTGAAGCTCTAGCTCTGTGTGCGTGTGGGGCTCGATCATGTAAACCAATGTAAATGGAGGGCTCTCTGCCCCTTGCACATTTGGGCCCAGAGAGAGACCTCTGCGTAGCACATTACGCAGCCCTTGGGCAAAACATCCCAAGGCTTGACAAAAAGCTAAGGGCCGCCAGAAGCCTGGCTTATCCCTATGCACTTAACATTCCCTGTCTTCTTTTACTCCCAGCCCCTTGAGGCCCAGATTAAAATGCCCCTCTTCTCTCCTGCGCTTTGCTGCCTGCCTCGTGCTCCAGGGATGGGTGGTGTTTTCCACTCTGTTCTCTCGTGTCCGTCCTTTGCTCTGTGTGTGTCCATCCTTTGTTCCATGTGTCTGTTCTTTGCTCTGTGTGTCCATCTGTCCTTCACTGTGTGTCTTTCCCATAGGCGTGCGCAGCACATTTCATTAGGGTGTGCCTCCCACTTCCTGTCCCGTCTGCCCCCCTCAGAATCCCTGACCCATCCAACATCCCCCGCCCCGCTCCTTGTCCTGACTACCCCCTCCAGAGACCCACTGCCCCTAGCCCTCCCCCAGGACCCCACACCCTATCTAAGCCCCCCTGCTCCCTGTCCCCTGACTGCCCCCTCCAGAGACCCCTTACCCCTAACCACCCCTCCAGGACCCCACACCCTATCTAAGCCCCCCTGCTCCCTGACTGCCCCCTCCAGAGACCCCTTGCCCCTAACCATCCCCCCAGGACCCCACACCCTATCTAAGCCCCCCGTCCCCTGACTGCCCCTCGGGACTCCGTGCCCCATATCCAAACCCCAGCTCCGGCCCCAGACCCCTTACCATGCCGCTCAGAGCACCGGCCGGAGCCAGACACGCTGCTGCACTGCCCCGCCCCCCAGAGTGCTGCCCGCGCGGTGGCAGAGGGACAGCAGGGGAGGGGCTAGGGGGAGCCTCCCCGGTGAGCTCAGGGGCCGGACAGGACAGGCTTTTTTTTTTTTTTTTGCTCCTGCAGCTCCGGCGGCGGCTTTTTTTTTTTTTTTTTGCCGCTTGCGACGCTGCCCCTACGGTCTTTCCTTCACCATATGTACCTCTCTGTCCTCCCATCACTCCATGTGTGTGTTCTTTGCTCTGTATGTGTGTCTGTCCTTCACTGTGCCTGTATGTCCGTCCTTCGCTCCGTGTGTGTGTTCTTTGCTCCATGTGTGTGTCTGTCCTTCACTATGCTTGTCTGTCCGTCCTTCACTCTGTGTGCGAGTTGGCTGCCCCGGCCCCACCGCAGAGCATGTGTTGCGCTGCTGCGTACCATAGGACACTGTGTTGTTGCCAGGAGTTCTTGGGAACTGTGAGCTCCAACCCCCTAGGCCGTCGCCGCCGCCTTACCTCGGCTTCGGGGGAGCCTGCGTGTCTCAGTCATGCACACAGGAGCACCCAGAGAATTACCACCGCCCGGAGCAGGAGGCAGAGCCACGCCCAGCGCGGAGCCCCCATCCTGGGGCGCTGCGCCTCGCCCCCAGCCCCCGGAGCGCAAACTCCGGCCGCCAGCGGGCGTGGAGCGAGCCGGGCACCCGAACACGTACTCCGCTCCGCTCCCGGGCAGCTCCTTCCCCCAGTGCGCACCCAGCCCAGCCGCTCCCTTTGGCCCCGCCCCGGCCCCTCCTGCCCTGCCGCTCTCGGGGTCCCTCTGGCGGGGGAGGCGGCACCGCATGGGGGCAGGGGTCTCACTGAGCGCTGAATGTGCTTTGAATTGGGAGCCAGGCATTCAGCAGACTTCCACCCGAACTGCCAAAGAAAAAAAAAAAAAGCCCGGACTGTGCCGCCCCTTAGCGTCTGCCGCCCCAGGCACATGCTTCCTCCGCTGGTGCCTGGAGCCGGCCCTGCTTGCTAAGCATAACTGATTTTGTGCCTTAGCCGTTCTGATTGTGTCCATACATGTGCGTGCTAGTCTTCTGTACTTATCCTTAGCAATCTTTCCATGTTTCCACTTTTTATAGGATTCCTCTTTGATTTCCAGGTCATTAAAGAGTTCCTGATGGAACCATATTGGCCTCTTACTATTTTTCCTTCATATATAGTTTGCTGTTGCACCTTTAATATTGTCTCTCTGAGAAACTGCCAGCTCTTCTGAACTCCTTTTTCCCTTAGATTTTCTTTCCACGGGACCTTACCTACCAGTTCTCTGAGTTTGGTAAAGTCTGTTTTTTGAAGTTCATTGTCCTTATTCTCCTGCTCTCACTCTTTCCTCTCCTTAGAATCATAAAATCTATTATTTCGTGATCACTTTCACAAAAATTGCCTTCCACCTTCAGATTGGCTATCAATTCGTCCTTGTTGGTCAGAATCAAGTCTAAAATGGCTCCCCACAAACACACACACTCTGGTTATTTCCTCCACCTTCTGAACCAAAGTTGTCTCCAATACATTCCAAGAATATATTGGACATTTTGTGTTTTGATGTATTACTATTGCAACAGAAGTTTGAGTAGTTAAAGTCCCACATTACTACCAGGTCTTGTGTTTTGGATATTTGTGTTATTTGTTCTAGAAATGCCTCATCCATCTCCTCCTCCTGATTTGGTGGTCTGTAGTAGACCGCTACCATGACATCACCCCTGTTTTTCTCCCCTTTTATCTTCACCCAGAGACTTTCAGTTGGCCTGCCTCCCACGTCCTTCTGGACCTCAGAGTATATATTCTTGATGCACAATGCAACACCTCCTCCCTTTTTTCTCTGCCTGTCTTGCCTGAACAAAGTATACCCCTCTATACCAATATTCTAGTCATGAGATTTATCCCACGAAGTCTCTGCGATGTCAATTAAGTCATAATTTAGCTTATGTACTAATACTTTCAGTTCTTCCTCTTTATTCCCCATGCTCCTTACATACATAATACATAAGATGCTGAGCTAATTCTCCCCACCACACACTTTTAGTCCACTTGTTGTGCCTAATGACCCTATTGTAATTTTCCATTTCCCCTCACCAACCCTCTGTTAAGATCACCTTTTTGATATCTGTCTTGGATTTTGTCACCTGTCCCCTTTGAATGTAGTTTAAAGTTTACACCTAGTATATTGTGTGTCTGTGTGTCTATCTCTGTCTTTCTCTAGGAGTGTGCAGGAGGATCTTTACTGAGCTTCACATAGCAGCTGTGGATGGGATTGGTTGGCTGTTCTTCCATTTACAGCCGGCAGAGGGCACTCTACTCTTACAAGTACATCCCTGGCACATTCCAGGGAAAACTCCTACACAAATACACACACACACACACACACACACACACGAAACAAAAAGGCCCAACTCAAAACAAACCCTTAAAATCCAGTCAGGCAACAGGCGTCTGAGCCAAAGAGGGCACGTGAGGCCCAGGGCTGCCAGTGAGACAGAGCAGAGGCTGGATGGCTAAGTTTGAACTTTGCAAGGCTGTTTCTTTGCAGAGGGACCACCCCTGTGCTCCCATGGATCACTGGGCGGTCTAGTCCCAATGTCTCATTGTTTTGCTGCGCAGTGGAAAAGGCACAATGCAAGCGTCTCTCTAGGGGGTGGAGACAGACACAGGCGGAGTCAGATCTCACGAACTTGAACCTTTAACTTCCTTTTCCGTAATTTGGAACATACTTGTTCCCCTTCCAGAACCCATTTTTTTAATTCCTTCCTTCAGGCTGTAGAAATAGGGTTTAAAAAAAAAAAAAAGTCCCGCTGCTTATTGGAGGCTCCAAAACAAAACAAGGAAATGTGAGTGTGCAGCCCTCCCCGTCCACCTCCGACACAACTGCTCGGGGGGGAAGGGTGCAGATTTCCCTTCCCTCAGTGTTGTGGCTGCTGCAGTCACAGGTTTTGAACACAGTTGGTTTTGCCTGAAACAAGATAAAAAATAATGTCTCATCTGCAAAAGGAAAGCACCTCTTTTTGCTTTGCAGCATTTTGGTGCTGTTCAGAGGGGAAGGAACCTAAAGCAGCTCCAGGAGGCACTTACAGAACTTGGGGCACTCACTTCAGTGTTGGGAAATAAAACAGCTTGTTTGCCCTTACACATCTTCTGGCCTCTTCTCTTGAATAAATGCTCCTCCTCCCTTGTCTCACACATCCATTTTCAGCCCCCTTCAACTCCCCCCCACGTCCCCCTATATTTCCAGAGGAACTGAGGCCAATATAACTTTCTCTTGTTTACCTCTATCAGTATAACCATAGACATCAACTCTGGGATTAGTCTTAGTTAACTGCTGATGTAGAATCTGTAGGGAGAGTGCCTCCTTGTTTATGGTGGGCCCTACAAATATGGTGGATGTATATATAGATTCCCATTCTCTTTCCCCCCCCCCCCGCCTCCCCTCTCCAAAAAAAGCCCCACCCACCTAGTGGAGAGCCAGGATGGGAAGTGGAATTGACAGGGCCATTCTATTTCCTCTGGTGTCTGGCTAGAGGAAGGAGAGCCAGGGCAAGATCTCCCATTTTCCCTGGCAGGGAGACAGACAGAGGTGGTGAGCTTGCCTTCTTTCTCTCTTTGCCTCCCTAGAGGGACAGAGGAGCAGGCCAAGGGAGAGATCTTGTGAAAAGGAGGCAGTGGATAGGGGAATCCCAGCTAGGAGACACCTCTTCTTCACCTTGTGATGATACTGCTCCACCTACTCATACAAAGCCCCCAAAACTCCCCATCCAGGCACCAGCTCCTCATGCTGCTCCACCTTCACAGCCCCCTGCCAGAAGAGTCCTCATTTCACCAAACAAAGAGAAGGGGGAACTCTGAAGGAGCAGCACCCACACAAGTCAGAGAGAGGGAAAGGGGTCTGTCTCTCTGCTTTCAGCAGATGAGGAGCTTTGCTCCCCACACTCACACCTGCTTTAATCCATCCCCCAACCACCAGCTAAATCACCAAAATAAAATTGTTTTGTCTCTTCTAATTCAAAAGTTTCTGGAGAAAGGGCAAATCCAGACCTGAGATTCTTGTTGCTATTGCTCAGAAACAAATCAAGCCTGCTTAGGGAATTTTCATTCTATTGCAGACACAAAGACACGTTATCAAAGTTACATAGAAAATCAGGTGTATCAGCAGTCACTGGTACTATTTGTGTGGAGGGTGTGAGAGGGCAGGGCCAGAGCACTGGTGATCCTTATAGCAGCCCTTAAGAGGGCATAAGTTAAAGCTGTAAGCCTCCTTTGCCCTCAGCCTTGGGTCCTATGCTGAGTGGAGGTTGGCTGGATCCAAAGAGCTGAGCCAATATCTATAGGTAGGCTGTATTTATTATATAAATATCAGCTATCCATAGCTGACTCTCCACTTAGCCACATAGGTTGGTTATTTCCTTGTAGAAGTGTGTCTTGGGAAAGAACTTGAAGGAGGAGAGGGTAGTGGGTTTATGGATCAGTTCAGGGAAAGCATGGAGACAGCATAGGAGAAAGTATAGAAGAAGGGGAAGAAGAAAACAATTGGGTGGTCAAAGGTGGCTTAATTGGAAGAACAGATGGGGTGGAGGGCAATGTCATAAGAGACAACAGCATATAAGTAGTGAGGGGCAGAGCTGTAAATGACCGTGAAGTGAGGATAAGAAGCTTGAACTTAATGTGATAGGAAAGACAGACAGTGGAGGGATTTAAAGATGAGGGTAACATCGTCAGAGCAATGGGCAAGGGTGGTGATCTTACTAGTTGCACTTTGAATGTACTGGAGAGATGTGAGGCAGGTGTTGAGAAGGTGGAGGTTGAAGTAGTCAGGATAGTAGATGATGACAGCAATAACAAGGAGACCATCACCATGAGCAGGTTGGCATCTAGTCATATCCCACCATAATGTGCACAGTTTCCAGTTCCTGAAGCCCAAAGAAAGAGTATTCTGTAGAGGAGGGATCCTCCCTCAACTCTGTACAACAGGGAAGAAGGATGTCTTGTGGTTAAAGTAAAGCACTAGAAGTCAGGAACTCCCAAATTCTTTGACCCTCACTTGCTGTGTGACATTGGGCAAGTCTCACTCTCTGATCTTCAGTTTCCCCCTTAGTAAAATGGAGTGAATGACACTGATGTAAGTTGTGAGCGGGAACTTATGAATGTACAGTGCTTTGAGATCCTCAAAGGAAAGGGGTTAGGAAATGGCAAAGGACTGATATGACATTTTGAAACAGCTTTTGTCTGTGCAAAAGAAGGGACCTGATGAGGAATCTCACTCCAATTCTATTGCCAGCATATTTCAGCAGTCCCCAGAACTTTCTTAATACCAGTCATGGGGCCAGGAGAAAACAAGACAAGTCCATGGTTCAGTTTGCTCTGACAGGACTGGGCTCTGCTTGAAAATCCTAGGAAACCTCCTGAGTCAGCAGCTCACTCGGAATAGCCTAGATTCCCAGACACAGTAACTTGATTCCACTCCTGGCTCAGGGCAGCCGCTAGCTGAAAGGCAAAATAAAACCCCCTCTTGGCCCATTAATGAGGCCTATTCTGAGTTCAGGAGAAACTAGTCTGACTGATGAACTCCCTTGGCTCAGGGGCTCTGGGCTGCGGCTGCTGGGAGAGTTATTCTTTCTTTATTCAGCAGATGGAATTTATGTTAATGGAGAGCATATGGGAGGGGAGGGAGTGCTGTGGAGATGGCTGGAATACAGCCAGACTGCATCAAAACCCCAAGAAACCTACCCTCCATCCAGGCAATACAGAAGCAGGCCATGGAGAGACACATGAGAAGTCCAGCTGTGATATGGAGGAGTTGGGAAACCGCATCTCAGCCCTCCCCCTGTCTGCTACCTCCCCCTACAAACACAACATAGAAGTCAGTTTTATCATAGACTCATAAAGTCAAAGAATTTAGATTGTAAGTTCTTCTGAGCAGCAAATGTGCTTTAGCTAGGGGCCTGATCCTGGGAGTCTTGCTGTGGAATTCAATGCAAGCAGGAGCAGGCCCCTGTGTGCAAAGTGCTGCGTAATTTATGGTGCTATATAAAGGATTAACTATGACTATCATAAAAGTTAGAAATGGAAAAGCCCCATTAACTTCTCCAGTCCATCTTCCAGGGCCAACACAGGATTCTTGCGTATCGTATATTTCCTAGTCAAGTGTGAAAAGGAACTCCCATTTTGTTATTTCTTGCTGTAATTTAAACATGAGCCCCTGGTATGATTAATGTATTGCTTATTATACATTACATATATAATTGCTTTGATATGGAAAACAGGGATGGACAAAGTGCATCATATGAGACCCACAAGTGCCTTCACCTTAAAAATGGAAGAGTGACTTGTGAAGAATCTACAAATCCCAGCATGCAGTATTTCAATTTGAGCTGAAAGGCTTTGCATTAAAGATGAGAGCAACTGGAATCAATCCCAGTTATAAAAATTGGGGTGTTGCTTCTCAGCTCCTGCCAAATTGCTCATGTACAGTAGCAGTGCCAGGGTTTTTGCGGCCCTAGGCAGCAGTGCTCCTCCACCGTAATCGGTGGCGCTTCTGCGGCAGCTCCTCCGAAGCTGCATTCTCGGTGGTGTTTCGGCGGCCACTTTTCTTGCTGCCGAATCGCCGCCAGGAAATGAGTCACTGCCGAAATGCCGCCTAGGGTGGCCTAGTGGAAGCGCCGGCCCTACTCATGCAGTCCCAAACTAGGCAGAGTTTGAGCACCCCTTTAATGCTCTGTCTGGCATCATTCACCAGTGCTGAATTAACTAAAGGGTATATCTTCACTGCAAAGTGAGCTCAGAGGATCAGCAGTTGGGTCTGAATGCCCATGTTAGCGTAGCTTGGGTTGGTGTAGCCCCACAGCAAAGCCACACTCAAGTTACTGTTTGGCGCTACCCTCACCTTGCATGTTGCTAGGACTTCTGGAGGTACATCCCATTGTTCTTCGTGATGCAGTAAGCACAAAGTGAATTGTGGAAGAAAGTGTCCATCTTTCTGGACACATGGGGGGAATTGTGGGAAGGCACTGGAGAACTCAAGCTATTTATCTTGCATCCTCACTGTAAAGCAGAACTCAGACTCTAATCCAGTGGTCCCCAACCTTTCCGTTGCAGTAGCATCTTCATGTTTCCAGAAGAGAGTGACGGGCGCCGGACGACCAGCTGCCGAAATGCCTCTGAGAAGCGGCGGCGCCGCCGAAATGCCACCGAGAAGCGGCATCGAAAAGCATCGCTGCCGAAATGCCGCTGAAAAAGCAGCGGTGACGCTTCTTGGCGTTACTGCTTCTCGGAGGCATTTCGGCAGCTGGTTGTCCAGCAGCCGCGCTCCTCGGTGGTGGGTTGTCCGGTGGAAGCGCTCCCTTGTCGGTAGGTGGGCGCCAATGTTCCCTCTAATTTTTGACAGACCGTGTGCACAAAAAATTTCTTCTATGCAAATTGTTGTGCTTCTGTGCAAATGTTTGTGCGCGCAGTGCTTCGCCATGTGCGCGGGGTTTAGGATCTTTGTGCACGCGCACATGCACACAGCTTAGAGGGAACAGTGGTAGGCGCACATAAATGCCCCGGCGGGTGCCATGGCGCCCGTAGGCACCGTGTTGGGGACCACTGCTTTAATCCATCCCCCCAGCCATGCCAGCTAGCCCAGGTTAAGAGTACTGCTAAAGTCAGGTGAGAGGTTTTTGTGTGTAGACAGGACGAGGATTAGAGACAACACCACAGGAAGAGCTTGGGCTAACTCTGCAGGGAAGATGTACTTTATAAGAAAAAAAAAGAGAACAAGATTTTCATTTGAGCAGATGGTTCAGGCTGGGAAGCCAACAGCCTCTCCTCCTTATCCCCAAAGTTAAAAAGCTCAGGTGCCAGGGGCAGGAGGTTCTTAATGTAGGGCCTTCAGCTATGAAGTTCCTGTCACAGAAGATCAAGCTGAGCTTGCATCTCATCACTTTCAGAGGACAATACAAGATGCCTCTTTACACAGATATCCCCTCTACAAAGTCATTTGCTCAAGGACCTGGAGACATCTCCCCAATTATCATCATGTAAAATGATTAATCAGAAAGACAAAAGCCCTGATTCTCCACTAAGACATAGTGAAAAGCACTGGCTGCAGGGAGCTGATGATGGCTCTGATCCTTGACCACCTGGCCCTTGATGGAAATTAGTGCAAAAGGGGACCTATTAGTTTACACTACTGGCATAAACTCTGTAATAGAACTTACGCCAATGGAGGTTCAGGTGTATTGGAGCTCTCAGTTCCACCTGCCCAACCTCCTCTCTCCTTATGCTGAGGGTGGGGGACAGCTAGCATAGAGGAGGCAGCAAGTCACCTGAGCCAGATTTAACACTGGCAGAGATTCCCCCTACATAGGAGGAATTCTCCTGTGGGAATCTCCAGCCAGTTTAAATTCACTTTATGCTGAATAAGTAACACAAAGTGAATTTGGCAGACAGAGACCAAAGAATCCAGCCCAATGTGCCTTAGGGGCTACAGAGAATATGGTACAAATGGAATTGCAACAATGTCTCTTCTAATTTTTGTAATCTGCCACCTAGATACTACGATAGGTGCATTAGAAATCCACAGACAAATCAGATGTGATTAGATCAAATTTATGATGCCCAAATACCAGGTGATTCAGAGGTTCAGAGGCTAGAAAAGCATCTAAAATGTAGTGGTTGCCTCTCCAAATCTCTTTTATCTGGGAATAGGACATCTTAGCAGCCTAGGTTTTCTCCTGAGATTTCTGATTCTTTGCAGTTTCCTGCAGGTCAGAAAATACCATGAAAAAACCCTCCCTCATAGTGTTTTGATAATTCCCCAGCTGGTCCCAGCTGGAACATAGAAGCCCAGAGACTATGACAATGAGAGGAAAAAATGGCAGAGTTTAGTTAAATCTCAGTAATGGTTCCATGGGGAGGGGCGGGATGGATCTGGAACCATTTATATTTGTCACCAATTCAAATCTGCCTAGTGCAGAAGTGACTGAAATTTGATGGCTGATTATTGGTTTACTTGAAATGAGTTATAGGGTCTCCATTCAGTTCTCAATGTACAAGTGTCCGTAGTAGTCTAAGTAGCTGGGATCTGCATGAATGAGAACAACAACACACTGGCTGGGAGACAGCACATATGGGAAACTTGCCCTACTGATACTTCCACTGTTCCCATTTTGCAAGTATTAGATATATACATAGGCCTGCAGACTCCAGGGTTTTCAGTCTGGCATCATTCTCTAGAGCTAGATTAACTGAAAAAAGAAGTTGATTTGGTTTTCATCTGAGGAAAAGGTGAAGTCAACCAGATCTCCTCTGCACTCCCAAAGAGGACAGTAATTTATTGGTGACTTCACATTTTTAACTAGCATTCCAATTTACTTCACAACACTTCAAACGTACAAAAGCTCAGTAAATCTCTAGCACACACAGTAAAAAGTGTTCACAAAGGCTGGAAAATTGTAATTCTGGATTTGAACAATTCATGCTTACAATCAGACATGTCAAGGTTTAGAGAATCCACCATTTCAACCACCCCCAAATTGCAGTAAATCTAGATTATGTACTGAAAGTGCTCAGGGAGTCTGGGAATTTATGCCAGAGAAATGCTGGAATATTTTACTGACCTACATGCATTTTTTTACTGACCGTTTATTTTTTATTTGTAAATTCTGGCAGTTGAATTTGGGATTGTTCTATGTGACTTGGGTTGACAACTCCTTGTTAAAATGGAGTCTGAACAATTCAGTATGCTTGGTGCCATTGGCAGAAGAGTGCTGAAAATTCAAAAGAATTTGGATGGCCTTGGAGGAGCACAGTCAGTGCTAAAAATTTTTGAAATTCAGTAGAAAACCTGCAATGAGCATGTGCATGTTCCCAGAACATTTCAGAATTGCAATATGAGTGAGCTCTCTCCCCAGTGAATCTCTACTCCAATGCACCACCATGGTCCTAGGGAATGCTGTGCTTGAAGTTAATGTAGGTGACTTGGTATGGAATACTCTTCCCTCTAAGTCAGTGGTTCCCAAACTTTAACAACCTGTGTATCCCTTTCACTAAAATGTCAAGTCTCGTGAACCCCCTCCTAAAAATGAGTATTTCCAGGGATTTTCTCCTTTACCTGAGTATAAACTATAAAAGCGGTGATCTTGGAAATATACAATTTGTTTTTATGACATGCTTATTACACACTATTTATTATTATTTATAATTACAGTATTTTTATTACATTATGAAAACAGCACTACTCTTGCAAGATCTCACTTTCATAGCTGGTATCACTTTGAATAAGCCTGTTATAAGACAAGGCTCCTATGTTTCATCAAGGAGTATCAGATATGAAACAGCATGAAGGTATTTAAGAAGCCAACTCAAATCGTTCCTCCTACACAAGCATTCAGGTCTGGAGCAGTCCAGGCAAACAACGCATGTTAACAAAGCTTAAACTTGTTCTTCATAATAATTTTAAAAACAATACTAGCTGCCTATTTAATTTTAAGAACAGCAAAAAATATCCACCTCCCTTTATGTTTCTTATAAGGAGTCTCAAAGTTTAAATCTCCTCAGTGTGATAGATATGCTTGCTTTGATCTGCTTAGCTTTTGGAAGTTCAGGGGCTCTGGGCTGCTGTCCGGGGTCCCTAGGGACGGCTCTGTCCGCCATTAGGGAATTTTTCCCCGAGAACCCCCTGTAACATTTTGTGAACCCCTAGGGGTTCACGAACCCCAGTTTGGGAACCACTGCTCTAAGTCAATAGTAACCCCGAGCATCAAGGGTGGTACAAGTGGAAGTGGGTGCTGCACATCTAGAGGTGTAAAACTGAGGCTCCAACTATAACTTAGCAAAACTCAGTGGTCATAGGCGTAGCTTGATTTCTATATTTTTGGGGGGGCAGCTTCAGTCAGGCCAACAGAGCCGTGGGGGGCAAATTCTGTGTCTTGCCCAAGTGCTCCCCCAAACTATGCCCATGTCAGAGGTCCTCTTCACGGGTGGAGGGGTTCCATGAGAGCATTTTCTTTAGATCTGGAACTCATGTGAAATGGTCAAATTCCTTCTGGAATTTTATTTGAAATCACATGAAACTATGTAAGAGACAAAATTTTAATGCAACACTCTAAATCAGACCCAAATTCACTGAGAGAGAACTTCCAGTGACCTTTGACCCAGTTTCAAGCATGTAAGAGAACCTGAATCAAATGCAAATTTCATGTAGTTTCAGGTTTTATTACAAATATTTCATGGTGCTTTAGTCTCACCTTTCTCTGGGCTCTTTAAATGTTGCATGTAACTTTCCCAAAAGTCAGGGTGTTAACTGCGGACTCTTCTCAGAGCAGGATACACCTGTGCAGCCCAGGTATGGCCCATGGCATCTGCTAAGGACACCTCTACTGCACTGCAAAGGTATTATGTTCTAATGATCACAAAAAGTGTCCCTCCTGCTCAGAAAAAGGGAAAACATAATAGGAGCTAAAGGTAATTTCCTGCTGGAAGAGATATAAACTGGCTATCTCAGCTTGTCTCTCCCAGATTTAAAAAACCAGCCAGCAACTATGCCAGAAGAGCATGCAGAGAAAGGCTTTTGTCTTAGTGCATTGCCCCTGGCCCTGCCCCACCTCGCTAATGATACTGCTCTTGATTGCCTGTTTGTCAGTCTGTCTCACAGATGCCTTCAAGCATTCGCCCACACCACTCTTTAGCACGAAAACCCCTCCCTTGACTAGTCTATGAACCCACTACCACAAACTTCTTCTCCTTCAAAGATTTCCTCAAGATCCCCATCTGCCATGGGGCCTCCAGGAATCACTTACCAACTGATAATGACTAGCTAGGGTGGCAGTAGGGATTTCCTATATTTATTTTATGTAATTATTTGTACAGTATCTTATAATTATACTGAAATGACTCAAAACTATCTAATTGTGCACAACTTTATACATATTTCAATAACTGTTACCTTCAATCCCACCTCCTCCAACTATTTGCTACTCTCACCAGTGGTATCTTGTCCTAAATTAGATTGTAAGTCCTTCAAGGCAGGGATCATGCCTTCCTATCCATTCGTGCAGTGTCTAGCACAAGAGGCCCACAATTCTGTTGGGGCCTCCGGGCACTACTGTAATTAATAAATAAATATAGGTTGGACCCAGTTTGAAGAGTTCAGTAGGGTCAACCAGTCACAGAAGTAGTAACTCCCTGGAAAAGGACAGAATTGCTGCCTTTTCAAAAGCCAGGGACCTGGGTGAAAGACCTGCAAAAGGTTTCAGAGCTGGAGATTATTGGTACTGGAATAATTCTGTCCTTCTGCAGGCAGCCTGGCCTAGCCTAGTAAATAGGGCAGTTGTCAGGGAGTCAGGAGACCTGTTTTCTACTCCCAGCTCTGTTATGACTCACTTTATGGCCCTGGTCAACTTACTTCAGCTCTGTACCTCAGTTTCCCCATTTGTGAAATGGTAGGGATAGGTCTTCAGTGTTGCCAATGTAATCATTCAAAAGTCAGGCCCCTCATAATCATGAGATTGGTTTTTAAAGAATATATTTTTGGGTTTTTAATGTGCCTTTGGTTTTTTGAGCCATTGGGGGGAAGTGTCACATTTTTAAGCTTTTCTCTGCAACCATGAAGGCCAGAAACTTATTTAGCTTTTTTTTAATGAAAGCTGAGAATCTCACATAACATCAAATAGTATGAGACTTGCACTAAATCATGAGCAATAGCAACACTGGACCTCTGGAAAGTGCTGAATGAAAAAAGGTGTAAGTGACAAGTATTACTAGAGAGTTGCACATTTTATTGCTTCTGAAGGCCGACCTCATTGTACACACCAAGGACTCCTGGTTGTTTGGTGGGCTGGCAGTCCAGGTAGCTTGCCTGGTTTCCAGTAAATATGTTATCAAAAATGACACTTCCTGCAGAATGTTTCCATTTAGATAAGTCAGCATTTTCTGACAGAAAAAATATTGCTGGAAAATTTCCAATCACCTGCACTCCTACCCATAATGTTGTGTCCCACCTTCCCATCCCCCTAACCCTGTGTTCCCCGCAACCCTCCTCCCATGCCAGGGGCTCTGTATACCCCATTTTCCCCATCCCGCATACCAGAATCCCTCATTCTTCCCTTCCCATGCCAGGGGATTTTTGTGCCCTCTCCTCCTCCCATTCCAAGGGCTCTGCGCATCCCCATTTCGCCTTCCTCAACTCCCAGAAGCTCCTTAGTGGCATCAAAGGCAAATCAGCCAATCATCCCCTGTCCTCTGTTGCCTCAACTCCCCCATGGGATTGGGACATCAGAGGCAAATCAGCCAATCAGACTTTTCTGGTTGTCACCAAAAATCAATAGGATTCTTCCCACTGATACTTAGAATACTTCATGAAATTTTGGAATTGATTGGATGTGATTTTCAAAGATTATTATATTACAGACAGACAAACAGAAATGCCATCTAGTTGAATATTTGGCCAGGTGAAGTGAAGCCTATTACTTTATTTTAGAAACCTAATAGCCTAGGAAAACAAAACTATACATGCTCCTTGGATATCAGCTGCTTCCTGTTTAAGGATTACCACCCTCAATATCACACAGTCATGATGATGATGAGTCTTTTGTCCTTCACTAGTACCTTCCAGGAATCCAAATGCACTTCACAAATATTAATGAATTAAAGTTCTCTGGAAGTTCAGGATTATTATACCTCTCTTATACTTGGGGAAACTGAGGAGCAGGGAGAAGTGACTCACCCAAGGTTACACATCATATCAGTGGCAGAGCGTGGAAAATAACCCAGGAGCCCTGAGTTTCAATCCTATGATCTAACCCACAGATCATATTGCCTTATGTCCAAAGAATATAGTATTGCAGAATGTTTCAGCTACACCCTAGTGCGCCACTAATTCAAAGAAATCCACTCTGAGTGCAGGAAGGCCATTAATTGCAGTGGTGGTGTAAAAGACAATGGGTTCACCCTGTTCTGAGACTATACAGCCTTTTGCATCTTGCTTAAAGATACAGCTGAAGGCCTGAGGCTACTAACTTGCTTTACTGCAATTCTGGGAATAACTGAAAGTGAACCCACAGTGTAACAGAGTTGTGGCACATAGGAGTGCTGAGTATAAGAGAAGTATCTTTTATTTGGTTGTCACATGTAGAGAAGATTCCATCCTCTCCAGTGTCTCTTCAGTACCACTTCTAAGAAAATCTCGCATTGCTGCAGCCACCTTCTCCAGTTCTCTTACAGGCTGAGGAATTCAGGTGGCTTCAGTTGCTCCATTTTCACCAAAAATGCAGAGTTCTTCTGACACCATGTACAAAGAGGTGTGGCACATACAGGAGAGCTGGTAAGGGACTAGCTTTCATTCTTGGCCCATCAAATGACACAGAGTTACAAGAATTATTCTGAAGTTTCACTTTTAGAAGGTGGTTCAGGAAGGAGTCAAGATCAATATATAACTGCACAAAGGAAATCAGTGCAAATAAGACTAGCCTATTCAATACAAAGTGCAGGAACACTATGTTACATTAACAAAACAGTGGTACAGCAGGAGCAGTAGAGGATTCAGATCCAAACAGGATAAAAAAAATGCACAGCTTTTGCAGGACCTACAGAAGGTCACGGTTGAGCACCTCCTGCTGGCTGTGCAGCAGCAGTTCACTAACAGTTCCAGTCAATTTGTTTCAAGCTCAACTGGAAACAAAGTATTTTTTGCCAAAGAAAAAGGAACAAAAATGTATTGAGCAAAAGATTTAATTTCCCCATGTCTAAAGAGAAATCAACAAACAATGGAAAGTAACATAAAAACATATGCATGAAAGACTTGTTATTTAAAACTAGTTGACATAGTCACTTTCAATGGAATCTGGCTGGCTCTATCCAGTATTTAATTCAAAAATTCCTCAGGAATGAAAGTCTTTTGCAGGCCAGTTTAACTTGGCTGGGGCTGGCGTTTGCTTTTTCCCACATTCCACCAGCTGAAGTTAGAGGTTGGCGGCAGGGAGCCTGATTCCTCTGTCTCTTCCTGTGAGTGATACATCCAGCCAGCAGCTGAGCTCCTCTTTTTAAGTTGTCTACTAAAATGGCTACTTGGGGAAGCCGGAATCAGAAAGATATGGAACATTAAAATCTCTCCTGCCTTCTGAGAAGGCAAGTAAGAATGCTGCTGAAGGGAGATGCCATGAAGGATCCAGAGAAGGAAAAGAAGCAGAGGACTGGTGTTTCCAAGGTCCATGATGGGCAATGTTCAGTCCTGTATCAATAACAGCTTTAATGTCTGACATCTCATGGCCCTGGAATAGGAGTTTTATCTCACTGGGAAGGAGGGATTCCCACTTTTCCAGTAGAATGCAATGCCACCTTTGCTTCTTACTCTGGAAGCAGCAGACATTGGTCTAGAAAGACTTTTTTTTAAAGAACTTAAGAAAATGCATTAGATACCATTTCACTCTCTCTCAAAAGCCTGTACAGTTGAACTCATGATACTAAGAGCATTTGGCTGTCAGGATTTACAATTAGAGGGGTACAACAATTAGTCCTAAGAAAATGTTCTGTACCAAAAGTGTCATATATACAATAAGCTGAAAGCATTTAAAGATTTTACAAGGAAAGACACTTGTGAGTAATGTGATTGTCCCAAACTCATGCTAATAAATAAACCTTTCCTAGCCCAGCAGTCAGTATATCATATATATTATTTGCTCTCTTTCTATCTTTTGATATATTCAGTCTTAAGTCTGCTAGAGCCATGATATTGTGTCTGGTTGGCTCCTCCAGGCTGCAGGAGGGGGTGGGAGACTGATACTTCAACTCCAGATGTGTTATTTCTATCCTTTTAACTGTTCCTCTGAAAAACAAAAAGCCTTGTGTTGCTATGGAGACAGTATCTCTTGCACTGATGTACCCAGTGGGCGGCAGCAGCTTCCTAGCTGTGGAAATGGCCTAAGGCCTAATGCCTGAGTGTGATGGATGCTTCTGAACAGATTCTAAAGGCAGAGGATTGAAATTAACTGGCAGGCATTGCTTTACCAAGATGTCCATGGAAGAAGAACATCATAGACACAGAGCACTAGTGACTTTATTCATGAAGGGATACTTAAAGTGAGACATAGTGAACTGGGAAACAGTAAATGTGTGTCTACACAGCTGCTAGGAGCAAGTATCATAGCTTGGGTTGACAAACTTGTGCTAGCAGAGTTCATGCTAAAAATAGCAATGTGGATGAAGGAGGTTGGACATCAGAGCCTGAGCCTGAATGTCAAAGCAACGTCTACACAGGTATTTTTAGTCCACTAGTCCAGGCCCCGTTAGTGAGAGTCTGTCAACCCAACTGCAAGACTCGCTTCTTGTAGTTGTATAGACATCCCCTACAAAGCCCAGAGTTAGTGCACAAAAACCTCCATGCCAAGAAGGGCTCTGGAGTCTGCATCCAAGAATGGAATCTAAAATGACAACTTTGATTCATCTAAGATGGCAGTATCTTTAAAGGGTTATAATATTTGTATTCACTTCATTATTTCCCATAATAAAAAGAGACAAGGTGTGTGAGGTAATATCTTTTATTGGACCAACTTCTGTTGATGAGAGACAAGCTTTCAAACAGAAGTTGGTCCAATAAAAGATATTACTTCACCCACCTTGTCTCTCTAATATCCTGGGACTGACATGGTTACAATAACACTGCATATAATAAAAAGAGGCAGAACTAGGAATAATGAAATGAAGGAAGGGAAAATTTAGACTAAATATCAGGAAAAACTCAGGAAGATCTATTTGGCTGAGGAATAGCCTCCATCACTTGAGTAAATTAAAGTAGGATCGGAAAATATACTAGAAAATGTACTTTGAAGGGAACGTTCCTGCACAGTTCCCCATGAGATAGCCTATCAGGGCTTTTCCATAGCTATAATCTAGGATTCTGTGGAAACGTGTTTTACCATTACTTCTGAAAATGAAGATGAATAGGGCCTGTCCCACCTAAACTAAGAACATGGCCTGTGTTATGCAGGTCAGAGTAAATTATCACAGTGGTCCCTTCTGGCCTGAAAAATCTATGAATATATGAACACAGCATTTACCAGACAGGATCAGAATACTGATCCACCAAGTGCTGCTCCTGAGAGGTTCTACTCAGTGATGCCTCAGAGAACCGTGAGAAAAATTAATAACCTACCTGAAAGACCCTAAAGCGTGAAACACCTCTCTGTCTAAGTTTTTATATGGTTCTTATCACAATGGTTTCTGAACATCCACATTTGATTGCCACAATCTTCCCAGGATTCTGCAAATATTATTACTGATCATAACATTATTCAGACCCTTTTTAAACCCATGTCCCGTATGTGGCCCAGATTCAACGCTGGTGTATAAGGGGCACATTAATTGAAGTCAGTGGAGTAAATTGGAATTATACAAGGCTATTTTTGGCCCCTTGCCTCTTCGGTAGCCCAGAGATTTACAAAACGAACAGAGCAAACTGCCCTCAGCAAAGACTAGGCTCTGTTTTTTCTAGAAGAGCTATGTTTCTGGGTTACCATATGGCCCTCTTGGTTATGTGCAGTCCAAACCTCTCTCTCGTCTCTTGGGATAGGTCCTTCTCCTCTGGAGTGTTGCCAATTTCCTTCTATGTGTTTCCTCCCCAAAGCAGTTTTGCTTCATTACTGCTCAAGAAACTGAGAAGGGCTGTTGACAGGAAGAAGCCCTATTAGCAGAGACACCCTCATGGAGGTGTTTAGGAAGAGACATTAGGCTGCTGTCTAAACCATGCGCCAATCCTACTAGCCAGGGCTTATTCCTCCTGACAGTTGCTTTCTGAGGTATTGTCGTTCATATTATAGTCTGTCAAAAGCCATTTTGCCACCCAGCTGTGCAGCATCCTGCAACGTGTTGCTGCAGGTGCTTACCATAGCCCATCCACTGTCCTGCAGAGGTGACATCCATCCCAAAAACAGAGACCCTGTGGGACAGCACAAACCGTTATTGCAGAGTACTAGAGCTTTCTTCCCCTGTGGAGAAAGGAGATATTCCTCATTGACGTGAAGTGGAACAATTTAGAAACTGCTTAAAACATTACAGATGTGGAAATTATACAGTTAGGCCTTCTGCTCTGCAGCCAGCTTGCTTTGGACTGTGATCACATCAGAGCTCACAAGCTAAGCAAGGTCAGGCCAGGATGATACTGTACTTGTACTGGAACTTCTAGGCCCAGGTTCTGCAGGAAGAGGTGAAGTGGTGAGTACTGAACGCAATGCACCTGTGTTAGGGAGCGCTGTACTGCTGGATGTGCCATCTTTTTAATAAGAACTGAAACCATGGTCCTCTCCCAATCCTTAAAGATCCTACAGCACTTTTCAAGAGTTGGGGTGTTAATTCAGATGTGCAATCCAAATTCCAGCTCAATCATTTCCTTTCTGCCTCCCTTAATTCCCCATATAGTTTCAGTTGGATACAGTGCTCCCCTTCACTACCTGAATTAAACTGGGGCATAGTGTTGATGTGCACTGTTAAACAGGTTCCCTCTTCCTCCCTAAAAATAGCATCATTTCAGTAATGGGTAAAGGGATCTCTGGATATATAGTTTGTAAAGTGCTTTGGGATCACAGGGATGAAAACTTTATATAAACATATATTTTGATTTTGTTCTCTGGAAATAGGGGTGGCTAATGGGGAGTAACATACAGTCTTGTCAGTGAGGCTACATTGTGGAGACTTGGTAAGTAAAGGAGATTTCCATCTCACCACAATCTCTGTGGAAGAACTTCCCATTAGTCCCATTAATCCTTCTTGCTCTGCTCTTTGAGTTCAGACAAAGTGAAAGGTAATACAATATTCTACAGTAATAAGGGACAGACTGCTTCATTATCACTTTTGTGTTTTAGACCATAATGTAGAACAGTGGTCACCAACCATTAGATCGTGATCAACTGGTCGATCGTGGAGCCTCTGGCAGTCGATTGCGATCTCCTGCCACTAAAAGTCCGGCAGTGCAGCACGGCTACGGCTGCCTGCCTGCCCCGGCTGCCCCCGGAGGTGACCAGCATGCCCCTGCAGCCCCTGGTGGGGGGGTCTCCACCAGAGGTGGCTCTATGATTGGTGCCGCCCTAAGCAGGCAGCCATCGGCAGTGTTTCTGCAGGAGGTCGCCTGTCCCGTGGATTCGGCAGCGTTCCTGCGGGCGCTCCACCGGTCCTGCACTGTTGGTGGACCCGCCGCCGAATTGCCGCCAAATCCGCGGGAATGGCGGACCTCCTGCAGAAACGCTGCTGAAGGCTGCCTGACTGCCGCCCTCGCAGTGACTGTCACGCCGCCCCCCGTGGCTTGCCGCCCCAGGCACGCGCTTTCTGCGCTGGTGCCTGGAGCCGGCCCTGGTCTCCATGCACAGTTCCCTGTTCCCGGCTAATGGGAGCTGCGGGGGTGGTGCTTGCAGGTAGGAGCAGCGTGTAGAGCCACGTGCTCCCCGACCAGCCACTGCCTTGGAGCCGACCGAGATAAGTGCTGCCTGGCGGGAGCCTGCACCCCTCCCACACCCCAACCCTCATCCCTGAGCGAGCCCCATCCTGGAGCCAGCACCCCATAGCCCCTCCTGCACCCCAAACCCCCCTCCTGCACCCCAACCCCCTGCCCCAGCCCTGAGCCCCCTCCTGCAACCAAATTCCCTCCCACAGCTTGCACCCCTCACCCCCTTCTGCACCCCAACCCCCTGTCCCAGGCTCAGCCCAGAGCCCCCTCCCACACTCCAAACCTCTCAGCCCCAGCCAAGAGCTCACACCCCCTCCTGAACCCCAACCACCTGCCCCAGCATGGTGAAAGTGAGTGAGGGTGGGGTAGAGCAAGCGACAGCGGGATGGGTGGATGAAGTGAGCGGGGCGGGGTCTCGGGGAAGGGGTGGGGCCTCGGGGAAGGTGCAGGGTAGATCCTGAGTTGCACTTAAATTCAAAAAGTGATCTTGTGCGTAAAAAGGTTGGAGACCACTGATGTAGAATATTGGAGTCCTTTTTAGAAAAGGAAAACTATCCCCTGGCTTAGTCTAGGAGTCCCCGTTCAGTGTTGGTGTCCCATTTTCTACTCTGGGATCAGCTGGTAGGACAAAAAAGCCAGGATCGGGGTCTCAAGTGCTGGCAGTGCCACTTAGAAGGGAACAGATGTGGACATTGGTGCCTGTGTAGATTGCTATACAGATGAGATTTGTATCCATCTACCCCAAGGCTGAATTTAGCTCACAGGGAATATGTGAGCTTAGACAAGGCCCCTCTCTGATCCCAGCCATTTCCCCGCTCCATCGATTACATTGTGGGTGGGGGGAGGAGCTGAGAGAAACAGCTTCACTTACTAATGTGAAATAAAGAAATTACTTAATAATATGGGGGAATCAAGGGAGGGGAACAATGGGAGGTGAAAAGAGGGAGAGAGATAGGAAAAGAGCAGGAGGAAGGCTGGGGATCCTCTCTAGCCCTTCTTAAAAAGTGCTGGATAATTCATGGCTCTTGTGTACACTGCTCCAGACCACATCACAGACATTCCAGGCTAATGGGTTCCATCTGCAGGAGCCATGTGCTCCACAGCCCACTCCCATGCTGGCATTCTTGCCAGCAGAGGAGTGTCTCCCTCCAGACCCTCCCCAACTTTTGCATGTCATGTGCTGTCCTTGCAGCAAGGGTTTCGTACATGCTGGGTCTGGCCCCTCAGAAATTCCACAAGGCTTATTTGCTCTCTGTCTGTGCCTCACATGTCTAAGATGGACTCCACAATATTTACACTAAAAATGCCTATGTATCTCAATCAAGTTTAGGACGCCATATTTTTGGATGAACCAGCCCATACGGTATGTCAGGCTTATCAGTCTTGGTGAAGGCCAAGTGGCAGGTGCTGCAGAGAGAGATTGAGGTGCATCAATAGGGTTTTTGGGGAGACAGAACTGAAATGACAGGAGCTACAGGGCCCAAGTAGGGCAGCACTAACTGAGAAGTGTGGGGTCAGGGGCCACAGGGCAGGCCTGAGGTATATTGACAGGGTTATGTATGGGTCCCAGTGCTGTAAAAGTGGGAGTGTTACAGACAAGAGTGAGGTGCACTCTCACAGCTGGGGTAAAGGGAGGGCCAAAGGTGAGGCTAAAGGGCAGGATTGAGTTGCTCCTTTTTAAACATTAATATCCATAAAATTGACCAAAAAATGCAAAAACAAACCCCTTGGAAGAGAGGACCTAGGGTAGCTAGCAACTTGCTGAAGACGTAGGAGGTAGGGCTACATGCGGGGAATGGAGGCCTCTGGGGAGTGAGTCTAGTGACCGTGTGCTGCTCATGGGCAGTAGCTCAGCCCTGCCTCTCTTCCTCCTTCAGTTCCCTCGCTAGATAAGCCAGAATTTCCTAACTCCACAAAGCCTACAGCAGGCCTGCACAACTCGTAAAGCGGTGAGGGCCACATTACTCCAAAGAAAAAAGCCGAGGGCCGGATGCGAGGAAAGTTGTTGAGCAAAAAACTTTTTTTTTGGCCAGCCTCCCGCGGGCCGCACAGAGAGCCTTGCCGTATGTTGTGCAGGGCTGGCCTACACTGTCCCTTTTTCTGGCTGCATCTGGATCACAGCCCAACAATCCCTCAGTGCTGACTGCAAGCTACACTATGGAGGGAGTCCTCCCAAGTGGCCCATGGAGGCACACCGCTGGCCTGCTGTCTCTGGAGCGCCACCGCTGTAAGGATGCCCATGGTCCCACTCCCGCGTCTCGCTCTCCCCCCATGGTCCCGCCCACTCTGCGCCTCTTCCTGCCCTGGTTCCCCTCGCAGCCCTCCCCGCCTCCCTCTCACACTCCTCCGCCACTTCCCCCATAGTCCTCCCCCGGCCTGCCACTCACACCTCTTCGCCCTCTGATAGGCAGAGAGGCACAGGCAGCAGAGCCCCTCAGGGGAGGGGGAGGAGAGAGGTGCGAGCAGCGGGGGAGCCCTCGGGGAAGGGAGCAGAGAGGCATGAGCAGGGGAGCCTTTGGGAAGGAGGCCGAGCGGGGGCGAGCATTGGGATGGAGCAGGGGGCAGGGCCAGGGTCCAGGTGCCAGTGCCCCCCACCACTTCTAGGGAGCTATGCACCAGATGCCATTTATAATAGTAATCCTTTTTCTGTATTAGCTTCTTCCAACACAGGATTCAAAGCACTTTATTTAATTCACCCTCACAAAATCTTCTGGAAAATGAGGATCATTATATCTTTTTACAAAAGGACAAACTGAGGCACAGAGAGGGGAAATGACTTGGCTAAGTCTACACAGCAAGTCAGTAGTAGAGCTAGGAGTAGAATCTAGGAATCCTGAGTCTCAGCCCTCTCCTCCAACCATTAGTCCACACCGCTTTTTTGTCTCTTTTGCCTTGCTGGTGGAAATATGGTGTTTAAAATCTTTCTGGAAAAATAGGTCTTGTTTATATGAACATTTCGTTTGCGGTAAACTGGGGTGCAATCTACCTTGCACTAGCCTCTCATGCACTAAGTGTCCATGTGGACCCAGCTGCCGTGCATTAAAAGTTCCCAAAGTTAAACTACTGCCATTTCAAAGCGGGGTTAGGTCAAAGTGTACATGCATGGCAGCTGGGTCCACACAGATGCTTAGTCCACAGAAGGCTAGTGAGAGGTAAATTTACACCCCAGCTTGCCACAAACTAGTGTTTGTATAGACAAACTCTCAGTCTCACAATCTTCATTCTTGACTAACTTTGAATTATGTCTCTAGCAATTTATGAAAATACAAAATACTCTCTTATCACCTCCTGAAGGTAGTGGCCTGCCCTGGGGCACAGGAAACAAATATGCTAGCAGTTTCACTCCCTGCTTCAAACCCCCCTGACTCAGTCTCTCTGTTGTGCTAACCCTTCTTTCCAATGATGAGAGCCAAACAGTATCTCTTAGGGTTAGTCAGAGAGCAGAGGGTGCGCACCTTCCCCATTCCAGGGGCTGAGCATGCTGCCTCCACAGTGTTTCTGACTCCTGACAGTCTGGGGGAAGACTGGACTGGGAAACTGAGCTCAGGACTCCTACATGGAAGTACAGTGTATTAATCACAAGATCTCCAGGTCAACTCATGGCACACATCCATCCCCCCACTGGCCCAGAGGACAGGAAACAAGGCCTGAGAACTGAACCCAGATCATCCTAGTGGCAATGCAGAACATTTGAGGAACTGGATTCAAATTGAAGTGTCACAGGATGACACTAGCCCTTTAAGGGTATGGCTACATGGCTTTGTAAAGCCAGATCCAGGGACCCAGGCTTGTAGACTCATTTGTGTGTGATCCAACCCCCTAGGAGGGACCTAGGACTGCATCCTGAGTCAGACTCATTTGTGTGTGGACTGAAGGGTGCTTGGTCTCAAACCTGAGTCAGAGCCTGGGCTTAGAGTGCAGTGGCTAGTGCACCTGTGCTGCATCAGCTGACCCAGATTTGGGTCATCTGGGCAAGGAGGAAGAGACCCAGTGACAGAGGGAGACTTAGGTGAGTCAGAGCTGGGAAGCTGCAGGAAATAAGGGTTGCAGGACTGCCAGTATCCCCTGTGGGGGGCAGGGGGTAGTGAGAGCCTAAAAGGGAAAAGGGAAAATTCCCTGGGGATTGTAGTGCAGGATGAGCCGAAGAACTTTGTTTGTTTCTTTTGCCTATGTCTGAGAAATAAAACTGTCTAAAAGAAATGTTGGGTGTGACAGTGGATCCTTTGCAAGCTGGGGAGAAGCCCTGCTTTGTTGCACTAGGTCTCCTGCGTAGTTAAATTTAATTTAATATATTAAGAGTGATCCAGCCAAGGATCAGAGAGAGAAATTCTTTGCAATAACCTCCCCCACTCTGCCTACATTGTCTGTCTTGCCGTTTCTCTCTCTCTGCTAAGAGATAAATTCTCTGCATCTGTCAAGTCTGATCTGTTCAGAGCTCCAATGAGAGCGAGAGGCACTGAGGAGATGAGACAGGAATGCAACAGATCCCCAGGCTGTGATGAGGAGTTGAGATTCCTTAGTGCACCCTGTGCGGGTTGCCTTGTCATAAATCATTGTTTGTCAAATTCAATATGCATCTTTAACACAAAAACGACACTTTCTTCTGGGAGTTCCACATATCTGGAATTCTGCACAGCTGAGGACCATCCAAAAGATGAGGGAGATGGGAAGACATAGGCAAGGAGAAGGGGAGATTGTGTATAGCAGAAAAGCAAAGCAGAAAGGAAACTCTTATCTATATATTTTCTGCTCCAGCTCCGCATCTACACACGGCTTTATGATCCACATTTCTGGTAATGCTGCAAATCCATATACTGGCACATGTTTTTACATTATCTAAACTGCAAAAATAGACTGTGTACAGATCACTAGAATTCTAGACACAGTGACAGGTTTCAGAGTGGTAGCCATGTTAGTCTGTATCCGCAAAAAGAATGAGGTACTTGTGGCACCTTAGAGACTAACAAATTTATTTGAGCATAAGCTTTCGTGGGCTAAAGCCCACTTTATCAGATGCATAGAGTGGCGCATACAGTAAGAAGATATATATATACTGATATATATATACAGAGAACATGAAAAGATGGGGGTTGCCATACCAACTCTAAGAGACTAATCAATTAAGGTGGGCTATTATCAGCAGGAGAAAAAAAACTTTTGTAGTGATAATCAGAATGGCCCATTACAAACAGTTGACAAGAAGGTGTGAGTAACAGTAGGGAAAAACTCTCATGGGGAAATAGATTTCAGTTTGTGTAATGACCCAGCCACTCCCAGTCTTTATTCAAGCCTAATTTAATGGTATCCAGTTTGCAAATTAATTCCAGTTCAGCAGTTTCTCGTTGGAGTCTGTTTTTGAAGTTTTTTGTTGAAGAATTGCCATTTTTAGGTCTGTTACTGAGTGACCTGAGAGATTGAAGTGTTCTCCTACTGGTTTTTGAATGTTATGATTCCTGATGTCAGATTTGTGTCCATTTATTCTTTTGCATAGAGACTGTCCGGTTTGGCCAATGTACATGGCAGAGGGGCATTGCTGGAACATGATGGCCTATATCACATTGGTAGATGTGCAGGTGAACGAGCCCCTGATGGTGTGGCTGATGTGATTAGGTCCTGTGATGGTGTCACTTGAACAGATATGTGGACAGAGTTGGCACCGGGCTTTGTTGCAAGGATAGGTTCCTGGGTTAGTGTTTTTGTTGTGTGGTGTGTGGTTGCTGGTGAGTATTTGCTTCAGGTTGGGGGGCTGTCTGTAAGCGAGGACTGGTCTGTCTCCCAAGATTTGTGAGAGTGAGAGATCGTCCTTCAGGATAGGTTATAGATCTTTGATGATGCACTGGATAGGTTTTAGTTGGGGGCTGAAGGTGATGGCTAGTGGCGTTCTGCTACTTTCTTTGTTGGGCCTGTCCTCTAATAGGTGACTTCTGGGTACTCTTCTGGTTCTGTCAATCTGTTTCTTCACTTCAGCAGGTGGGTATTGTAGTTTTAAGAACGCTTGATAGAGCTCTTGTAGGTGTTTGTCTCTGTCTGAGTGATTGGAGCAAGTGCGGTTGTATCTTAGAGCTTGGCTGTAGATAATGGATCATGTGATGTGTCCTGGATGGAAGCTGGAGGCATGTAGGTAAGTATAGTGGTCAGTAGGTTTCCGGTATAGGGTGGTGTTTACGTGACCATTGCTTATTAGCACTGTAGTGTCCAGGAAGTGGATCGCTTGTGTGGATTGGTCCAGGCCGAGGTTGATGGTGGGATGGAAATTGTTGAAATCATGGTGGAATTCCTCAAGGGATTCTTTTCCATGGGTCCAGATGATGAAGATGTCATCAATGGAAGATCACCAATGGACCTGGAAATCCTGGATGCCCCATCATCTCAGGCATTGGCACCCTAACAGCAGGATTGTCTGGCTATGTAGACTCTCTCCTCAGGCCCTAGGCTACCAGCACTCCCAGCTATCTTCGAGACACCACTGACTTCCTGAGGAAACTACAATCCACTGGTGATCTTCCAGAAAACACCATCCTGGCCACTATGGATGTAGAAGCCCTCTACACCAACATTCCACACAAAGATGGACTACAAGCCATCAGGAACAGTATCCCCAATAACGTAATGGCAAATCTGGTGGCTGAACTTTGTGACTTTGTGATCTTTGGGTCATTACACAAACTGAAATCTATTTCCCCATGCTAGTTTTCTCCTACTGTTATTCACACCTTCTTGTCAACTGTTTGTAATGGGCCATCCTGATTATCACTACAAAAGGTTTTTTTTTTCTTCTGCTGATAATAGCTCACCTTAATTGATTAGTCTCTTAATTGGAAATCAGTTCAAGCATCCCTGATGATCTCAGGGGCTGATACACACACACAACCCCCATGGCAACCCCCATCTTTTCATGTTCTCTGTATATATATATATCTTCCTACTGTATGTTCCACTCTATGCATCTGATGAAGTGGGCTTTAGCCCACGAAAGCTTATGCCCAAATACATTTATTAGTCTCTAAGGTGCCACACGTACTCCTCATTCTTTTTGTAGACATAGTGAGAGTCCCAAAACCCTCTACAAAGAGCCTCCCCTGCTAGCTCAGCCTCTTTCCAAGAAGTGGGGAAGGGGAAGCCTGTTTTGGTCATTGCTGGTCCAGGGCAGAGTTCCTTGGGAATCATGGCTCTATTGTTTCCCCTGTCCCACTAACTTCATAGCTGACGTCCCAGTTAGACACTCCAGACCCTATTTTGATATAACAGAAGAATAGTCCCACTTACACCATTTCAGGGCATTCAGCTGTGAAATTTCACTCCTTACTGAAATGTGTGGATACAGTTAGAACCCAGGGAAGAGCATTATTGTAAAACAATTAAGGCAATTTATATGCTGATATATTCACTGAAGCTTAAAGCAGACTCTGCATATGCACATACAGGTTCTAACTGTATCCCAGGCCTAAACCTCTACATACATAGGCATATATGTGTATACACATGTAACAGCCACCATCTTGATCTGCACTGGAGATTGAACTGATGATCTCCAGAATAAAAAGCATAAATCTAGATAGCTTGAGCTAAAGAAGCAAGTGCTCAAAAATAATCAAACCAGTATCTTCTGTGGAATGTGCACAGAGTGGAACACATAACACATATTGACCAATAAGTTACCTACTTGCTCTGGACAGAGGAAGCTCATCCCCAAGTATCTGAGGCTCTTTGAATCCCAGACAAAGCTTTGCTTATGCAACAGCCACCATCTTGGCCAACACAAGGGACTGAACCATGTTCCAAAGCTAAACATATGAAGCACGGTGGCTGGGACTATAACAGACTTGTGTTCTCTGTGGATTGGGCATTGAGGGGGATATGTAACATACAGACGCTCCCCGACTTACGCAAGCTTTCCGTTCTGGAACGCCTTGCGTAACTCAGAATTTCCATAAGTCAGAGACGTATCTCTGACCATGATGCAAAAAAAAAAAAAATCTCACCTATTTTTAGCTTACAGAGCTTTTTCCGTAAACGCGGATTTGCGTAACTCGGATTCCTGTAAGTCGGGGAGCATCTGTACACTGAACAGTGGGTTACACACACACACATGCTGCAAGTTTTGCTTTTGACAATTGCAGGTCATTATACAAATACATTCACACACACTGCCGTTGTCAATGAGTTATTCAGCTCATCCAAGACAAATGCTGGTAAAATCTTTATATCACGATACATTATCAAGTATTCTGTCTCTGATACATATGTTAAAGATAAGCTATTTTAGAAATGTTTTTGGGTGCTTCAAAACATGTTATCTGTCTATTTGTAAAGCTACATAGATGCTTTAGTATCATGAGCCTAACTGCAAAATCTTTGGAGGAGCAGTACAAATAAAAGATTTAAACATCTAAAAACGAGCTAAAATAACCTTTCAATACATAAACATGTATTGACTTTGAAGTTCAATGTATTGGTACATTCTAAGTTGGAAGCAAAGTACTTAGTGACTCACGGGGAATCTCCATTTTCTGATTTAATTATATTATTATTTGTATTATTATAGCAGCACCCACGTGTCCACATCAGGATCTATGCACTCTGCACATACACAGGAAAACCCGGTTCCTGCCCAAAAGTGCTTACAGTCTAATTTGAAACAAGACGCAACAAGTGAATGTGACAAACACCACAAGAGGAATGGGGGAGAACAGACAATGGGAACAGTGATAACTGCCACTTATGTCGGTCAGTTATTGCACATCTTGAAGGTAATTATCTGAAAAGGTTTTTTAAAAATAAATTAATTAAATGCATAAAACAAAACCAGCTCTCCTTGGCTATCATCAGTGGTTGGCTGATTGCTTTCCAATGGGATAAAAGCTCGTGTTTCCAGCTCTGCAGAGCTGAGACATCAGATTTTAGAACTGCTAGTGGTTCTGGACTGAATCTTACCTAATCTGGACCTTGAGCCAGGGTAACTTTCAGAGGAAAGTTCCATATTTGGGTGGAAACAAAGAAGCATTTCTCTGACATGTTAATTTTTTTTAAAAATAGTACCTGTTCGAAGGTACCCAGTGGTTTGAAATGTTAGAGGTCGTTCTGGTGCAGATTCATTAATAATAATTATTTTTGAGTATCAGAGGGGTAGCCGTGTTAGTCTGGATCTGTAGAAGCGACAAAGGGTCCTGTGGCACCTTATAGACTAACAGAGGTATTGAAGCATAAGCTTTCGTGGGTGAATACCCACTTCTTCGGATGCAAGCAGTGGAAATTATTTTTGAGTGACCAAACTATAGTAGGCAGAATGCAGGTGAGGAAGTCAAACATGTTAAATGAATTTATCATGTGGCTCTACACTTAATCACTGGGATAGCACCATCACATGTGTGTGTAGATAACTACTTGTACCATAATTTTCTCCTAAATGTCTTTGGCACTTACATTCACAAACATAAAGCAAAAGACATGCTTGCTGACTGCATATCTTTACTACTAGAAAACTCACCTACCCACCTAAGCTTTGTATTAGACCCTGAAGGTTATCAATTTCAGGATTTGCCAGACTGGGGAGGAAGTGAGTTCTGGAGTCAAGTGTTCTGTCCTCTTGCTAAATAAATCAGTTCAAGCATCCCTGATGATCTCAGGGGCTGATATACACACACACACACAGTATGTATGCACATGCACTTGCAGCTCTGACTGAAGCTGACATTTACACACAGGGACACATGTCCACTCCAGCTTATACCTCCCGTTGCATGGTCTACATATTATATAAGAATTTCATAATTTCATTCTGTAGTACATTCTGAGGAACTTGGCATTTTGCCAGGTTCCAAAATGGCTTCAGTTATAATCTAAATACCCCATGAAAGCCAGGGAATAAGGTCTGTAAAACAGCACAGATTAATGAAGCCACATCTACATCTTAATAGCTTTTGTGTGAGCGCAGTGCTTATGTATGGGTATGTATTTTTATTGTCTATGGAATGGGTGTTTCTGTCTCTGTAAATTTTGTGTGTGTGTGTTTGTGTGTGTGATTCTGTCTGTCTGTATCGACCTGTGAATGTAATTCTGTGAGTGTGGGTCTGCATGTGCATGCAGCTAGATGTGTGTGTGCATGTGGGTGATTTGGGGCCAGGGGTGGAATTCTTTGTATTCCTATTTGTGGTGACTGTGTGCATATCTGTTTCTTTGTGTGAACGTAACTATGTATGCTACATGTGCATTTGAAATTGTATGTATGTGTGTGAGAGAGAGAGAGAGACTTTGTGTGCATCTATTTGTTTATGCCAATGATGGGCTTTATATCACAGCATTATTTATAGCTGTCACTTCAGTGGCTGGCAGATGAGGCAGTACAGGCCTTTATTTCTCCAATGTACTGGGGGAATTTCAGATATATAAATGAATTCTGGTGAAGTAATTATCGGAACCCTCCAGAGGCCTGGCTTTGAAAACAACGTTGCACATGCCAGCTTCAGAAGAGCCTTGTGCTCTTTGCAAGCTCTTCCAGGCAAGGAACACATTGCAGCTGCAAAGGTAGCATAATCCAGGACAGGGAATGGCTAGGACTAAGAGTGTCTATTTTTCAGCCTTTGAAAACTGACACTGCAAAGGCTGGAGGCAGGAGGACAAAGTAAATGCAGTAGAGACTCAGGTTAAAATCCAGGCTGAGTCATAAGAGAAAAGGGTCTCAGTCTGGTCTCCAATGAAGATTTGTTTACACTGCATACAAAAAAGCAATAGACCTGCCATTGTCCAATAGCCCAGATCAATCCTTATGTGGAGGACTGGGAACTCTATGAAACACCCCTCGCAGGGTTTCCTCTGTGTTGTTCTACTGGAGTAGGGATTTATAAACACCTGGAATAGGCAGGAGGTTTTCCCTCCCCCCCCCCCCCCATATCATAGTTTTAGGGGATTTGCCAAAGACCATCGATGTCTATGTGGAGTTGCTGTGCCTCAGCACAGCCTCTCTCCCACTGGCTGATACCCCTGGACTCCCCTCCATCTGATGAGGGTAGTGCACCAAAGTTAATCACCATAGTGATTCAATCAGCAATATCTCTGCTATAAAATCCACAGGGGGCTGGTAAGGTCACCGTGCTTATTCCCTGCAGCCAGCCCCCTCCTGTACTCATGCTCTCCTCCTTACACAGAGATCCCCATGCCCACAGGAGGGTTACCGTGTGGCTAGGTGGAATGATACCCCTGTCAAATCCATAGGGTTTTGTCTCCTCTGACACTGAAGGCAGAGGGAATAATTTGGGCCAATGTTTTTGGTTCCTCATTATGTTGTAAACAAGAACAGCTACTATGTGATTAAGCAGCTGTTATACAGATAGTATCATCATTGTGCTTGGGTGCATACATGTTTATGTGTTGGTGCTGTGTTATACGCATCCAAGTGTGTGATTTCAGTTTCCATTTATGTGTGTGTACGTTTGTGCATGTCTGCTATAGTGTATTTGTGCGTGCATATGATAGAGTATATATATTTTTATGTGCGCTATATAAAAATAGGTGTTTGTGAGCATACACATATAGGAGTGCGAACATACATGTGTGAGATTGTGTGAGCAAAACCATATACATGTGAAAGTGAGCAAATCAGTGTTTTTCCCAGTATCTGCATCTATCTGGGTTTCCTGCAGCCCTTCTAATTCTTGCGTTCTCTCTGTGTGTATGTGTGACCCCCTCTGGTGTCAGCCATTTCTCTTTGCCTTTTCTGATCTTGTGTTTACTGGGGCCAAATTCAGAGACAATCCCTTGACAATTTCTCTTTGTTGATGACTCAGGTAATTGGATAAGGTGCCTTGGGAGGCTGCCAGGCATGATGTCATACCTCTGCAGGAAAAATATCCTATGCAGTTACTTGATACACCAGCCCCTGCCTCATCCTGGGGCAACAGAAGAGCTCTGAGGTGGGGGGTAGAGACCTCCCAGGTGACCAGGTTAGTCCTCCTTTTTGTCGTTCCTGCACTGGCATCTGAGGCATCTTACAGCTTTTGTAACATGTCCCTCCTAATATTGGCCCACTAACATTTTCAGGACTAGATAAACTGCTTCCCATGGTAGTGCATCCAGAAATGATACACAAATACCTCTGGAATGGTGGATGAAGCATGAAGGGACATATGAATCTTTAGCGCATCTGGCATGTAAATATCTTGCAACGCCAACTGCTACAGTGCCATGTGAACACCTGTTCTCACTTTCAGGTGACATTGTGAACAAGAAGCAGGTGGCATTATCTCCTGCAAAGATAAACAAACTTGTTTGTCTGAGGGATTGGCTGAACAAGAAATAGGACTGAGTGGACTTGTAGGTTCTAAAGTTTTACATTGTTTTATTTGTGAATGCAGTTACTTTTTGTACATAATTCTACATTTGTAAGTTCAACTTTCATGATAAAGAGATTGCACTACAGTACTTGTATTACGTGAATTGAAAAATACTATTTATTTTGTTTTTTACAGTGTAAATATTTGTAATAAAAAATAAATATAAAGTGAGCACTGTACACGTTGTATTCTGTGTTGCAACTGAAATCAATATATTTGAAAATGTAGAAAACACCCAAAAATATTTAAATAAATGGTATTCTATTATTGTTTAACAGCGCGATTAATCACTATTAATTTTTTTAACTGCTTGACAATCCTAATTCCCCCATATGGTTGTTCTGAGGTTATTTGTTTCTCCCAATTCCTACTCCTTACACTCTCATGAAGTTGATGTGAATTGGAGATTTCAAGGAGACTGACTAGAGACCTGGAACATCTCTGAAAGGCCAACCAGAACTTCTCAGGAGGTTCAAGTAGGGAATCTCAGAGGACAAAAATATCATGGATTTATTGCGATTAATTATTTTAATCGCGATTAATGTTTTTGAATTAATCGCTTGAATTAAGTGCAATTAATTGACAGCCTTAGGGGGAATATATATATGAATCAGCCTTGGAAACAGGTCCTCGTGCAGCAAGACAGTATTGTGGTATAGGAGTGTGGAGAGCACAGATATTGTGAAGGCGGGCCCACTGCTGACAAGGTTGTGGCTAAGAGCAGAGCATCCAGGATAGATAGGGAAGGCAGAGTATTAATCTCTAGAGGATGAAGCAGGCCAAAAGTAGCTGACCAAATGCCCTAGAAATAGCGCCAAGGAACACTGAGACTACACAGTCTGAAGGCGGGTTCCAGAGTTGTAATGCAGAGAGACCAAGCCAGCAGACAGCCTGACTACACAGTTTGGGGTTGGTCCACGAGTAGGGAACAAGTGGAGCAGCCTGAACAAGGCCTGACCGCTTGGCTCCTAGGGAAGCCTAGAGGTCAAAGAACAAAGCAGTATGATTATTATTAATTATTTCTAATACTGTACCACCAAGGAGTCCCAGACACAGGGCCCCACTGTGCTGTACAAACAGAACAAAATGACAGTCCCTCCCGCAAGGAGCTCACAATCTAAGTATAAAACAAGAGACAAGTGATACAGATAGATGGGACAGTAGAAGGAAAGAATGAGACATTAGGAGCATGAGAAAAGAACAATTGCTAAAGAATCTAGATCAAAAACTAAGGGATCTAGCCAGGTCTGGCATAAGGTCAACTGGCAACCAACAGGTTGTTTAATTATCCTTTATAATGGCAGTGTGATTCCATCCATGTAAACTAGGTGGCTCACAGAAGTGTCATATCATATCCATGTGTCAGTCCTGCATCCCAAAATGGATCAAAAGAGAACCTGAATGGGTTGGTCCTTGTTGGACAAGCAGGACTTTCCACCCCAAAGCAAGCAAGTGGGAACTTGTGACAACACAGCTAACCAGGAAGCCCTCACCACAGGATGTGGATGGAACCTTTCAACTTGAAGTTGCAGGTTAGCAGGTGCTCATAAGTTGTTTCCACCTAGTGGCCTGTATGAAATGAACTGCTCACTCTCAGTCTAATTCCTACTAAACAAGAATCCACATCGTGAAAGTCTCCATCATATCTGTCACTAACTGGCCTCATGTTGGCAAGTCTCAAGACCATGCTTCCTGGAGGTGGGCTTTTAAGAATAACACAAAAAATTGCATGACTTGCAATAATATCATGAGAGTTGGCAACACTCTGCCTGAGGGACCTTGGGCAAGTCATTTAATGTTAGAAATGATTCCATCAGCTTGCAAATCACTAGCAATGCATGTCGGGTAGTTCAACTGTTCATTGGGATGCTCACAGAGAATATTCTTCAGTGCTTACACCAACTGGGTGACACTCTGGCTGCAACAGCAGGGCAGCCACCTGGAGAGACTTTTGTTTGCAAAGCCTAATGGCCGTTAAGGGCTGATATGTTGAGGAGGGAAATGGCAGTTTGGGGTGTTTCCATCCCTTCCCATTTCTTATCTATGAGGGGAGACAATGAGGGTAAAGTTCAGCTGGATAGCATGGTCACCCGTTGTGCTTGTCTCCTGCCACATGATGGGATGCTGCTATGAGAAGACATGTTGTGGCAGGCTATGGAGTTTGTAATGGGGACAACAGCTTCAGCAGGAAAGTGTTCCAGTTGCAGAGTGATGCTGAATGCAGGTTAACCAGTGGAACTTTATTAAACCCTGTGGATTGCTCCAGCCACATGGCAACTTGCTTCCAGCCTGACTCCCTGTTTCCTGAGCCCCTGATGTCTTGTCAATTACAGTCCCTCCAGGGAACATGGGCCCTCTCACTCAAGTTCCACTGAAAGGAGCCATTTCCCCACTAGTGTTTCTGATACAGCAGAGGTCAGCATGACTTTCTTTTTGTTTACTTCCTTGTTGTGGGCACCTATCTCTTCAATCATGTCAGCAGGAATTTGGGCAGTATTCTTGTTAGTTTATTGTTGCTCCAGAACCACGAGGAAGTGGAAAGAGAGTTGGGTATAGTTTTTGAGTGGGAGTCACAAAAATGGTAGCTATTGTCTTTTGTTTTTTATTTTATTATTGCCAAAATTGTGAGTTTCTAGCTAACTATACTATCAACCTAATAATCACATTTTTTAAAAATATCCTTCCCTGTGTCACTAACACTCAAGATTATTAAAACTGAAAGAATATTTCAAATCTAATTTCCTTTTTACAATTTATGTTCTTTGATTACCCTTTGCAATTCACTCATCCTACGACAGTGAAACCATAATGATCAGTTCTCCTTTGTGTTTCTCAAGCACTAGTCTATGGCTACTGGGTTTGGGTTTCCAATATACCAGAGGGAAGTTTAAATCCAAAATAAGAATGTGTTATTATTGAAATATCAATTCATGTAAACCTTCCTATTTTGTAACCCTTCCCCATTCTTGTTCCTGGCCCTGTTCTTTTTAACTATACCTGAAATTTGAACTAATTACTTCAGTGTCCCCTTTAATGCACTGATCTGTTGTAGGGGTCATGATGTGAGAACTTAACAGTGATATGGGGATATGCAGTAAATGATGATAAAGGGCCTGCAGCCCTTATTCACATGAGTAGTCCCAATGAAGTCAGGAGCTGCAGAGTCTCATTTAGGGTGACCAGATGTCCCGATTTTATTGGGACAGTCCCGATTTTTGGGTCTTTTTCTTATATAGGCTCCTATTACCCCCCACCCCATGTCCCAATTTTTCACACTTGCTGGCTGGTCACCCTAGTCTCATTCACATGAGCAAGAGCTACAGAATCTGGCTCTAAATGATTATAAACAATGTCCAGTCACTAAGGGTATGTCTACACTGCAAAGAAAAACACAGGGTGCTAAGTGTCAGAGCCTGATTCAACTGACTTGGGCTTGCGGAGCTCAGACTCCGAGGCTAAACATTCCCGCTTGAGCTGGAGCCCAGGCTCTGAAAGCCGGTGAGGGGCATGGGTCTTGGAGCCCAGGCTCCAGTCCGAGCAGGAACATCTACACTGCTATTTTTATCCATGCAGTCTGAAACCAAGTCAATTGACTAGGGCTCTGAGATTTGATGCTGCAGGTATTTCTTTGCAGTGTAGACATACCCTAAGACCCTGGCAATAGACACGTTAGATAGGATAATTTTTTGTGTGCCTGAGATAATTTATGGGATAAAATCAGCAGGTGCTGGGATGCAAATCATGAGGAGCACAGATAATGACATATTTGGAGCCAACATGGCTTAATCATTTGAGTAAAAATGTTTATTTACCATGGGTACTTTCAGGAATTGTGGGTATTTATCAGCATGCTTGCACCCTTGAGTATTAAAAGAATTGACCAAGGAGCAATCTGAATCACTAATGTTGATTTTTAACAAATCTTGGAATACTGGGAAGTTCCAGGGAATTGGAAAAAATCAAACGTTGTGCCAATATTTAAAAAGGGCAAATGGAATGAACTGAAATACTAGGCTGGTTAGCCCGACATCGATCCCAGGCAAAATCATGGGAAGGGGATATATAGGACTCAACACCTTACTTCAGAGTTAGCAATTGTTTGGGTCAGTAAAGTCAGCAAGTGTGACTTGGAGACAAACATGGAACAGTTACTGTGTGTTGAGCAAGACGGAAACACAGGAGCATTTTTATAGAGTAAATTTTCTAACCATTTTTACAGGAGCCACTGTAGTCAGAGAATAATGACCCCCATCATATAACAGGTATATTAACCTTTTGTAGCTCTCCCTAAGCCAATGGTAGCTGTGGGTGTTTGGCACTTTGAAAATGAAGCTACTTCTATTTAGAGGCATAAATATGGATTTTGGAGCCTCACTTTAGACACCCTAGTTATTTGGGATTCAGATTTTTCATACTTTAATATCAATATCTACTTCTTTGGCTATAGGAAGCACAATTTCCACCTGCCCAAAACCTCCACCCCATAGTAAAAGCCCTGAAAGTCCCAGTACCTGTGACTGTGCACAATCTGAGTTGGAAAGAGGTTGTCAAAACAGCAAAGCCCCTGGCTTGCTGCTCCTTGACAGCTAGGACTTGTGCCCCTCACATGACTCCCTGGGAATGAGTGAGTTACAACTGCAGCCATGAAGTTGCAGCTGGGTTCTTAGGAAACAAGGAGAGAAAAATAGAACTGCAAGCTGGAAATTCACAAGAAGCTTCAAAGTAACTGTATGTGTGTGAGTATCTCTTTGTGTGTGTTTATGAGTGTCTTAGCATTGATGTATTTGTGTCTGTAAGGATCTGTGTGTTTATGTAGGTGTCAGTGCTGAGAGAGAGACTGTACATGTGTGAAGGAATATGAGTCTGTGTATGTATGTACTTATGTGGCTCTGTGCATGAATGAGTTGTGCATTTGTGCATGTATGTATTAGTATTTCTCTGTTCACACGCAACTGTGGGTAAATATTTCCATGCATGTTTCTCTGTGTACAGATATACTGTACCCCGTATCTATGTAATCTGCATATATTTGTTTCTCTCTCTGTGTGAGATGAGTATCTGTGTATGTGAGAGAGAGACAGAAAGCGAGACAAGATGGATTTCTTCTGCTTCTTTTATATTTTATTGTACCTGATTATGGCAGTTGTGACTGCTGATTTGGAAAGACGCTGATTTGGAAAGTCAAGACACTGAGTGGCCATTTGAAATTGATTCATCTCCATATTATTTTGATTCTGGGATGCAATTTTTTCAGATGTTATTGCTGCTGCTGTGTTATTGCAAGCTCCAGTGCACACACTTAAGTTTTATCTTCACTATACCTGTGACACATGCCACTCAAAGTGATGGCTAAGCATCTGCAACTTTAGATGACAGGAATCTGGAAAGCACACGTGAAGGGCAAGCATCACGCCTCTGCCTCGCAGACTGGCTGTGATAGGAAACTTGGCAGCAGCAGGTGCAGCTATGCCCTACTAGCTTCCTCTCTAACCTTCATCTGCCTTTGAAGAACTATTACTACTTTATTTAGTGTCATTATTGTGCTTGGTGCTGTACAAGTCATAGAAGAAGACATGTTCCCTGCCCTAACGTCATGACATTCTAAATTAGATTCACTAATTATGTAACCTAGCTGATTTCTCTGTTTCTTAGGTTGTAACCTCTTTGGGGCCAGGACTATCTTTCCATATACATTTGTACAGTGCCTAATACAATGCACCCCAATACTGACTCAGGCCTTTGGAAACCTCTGTAATATAATTAATAAATATTAATAATACTGGCCAGGGCTATTTAAAATGAAACTACCCAAAGAAATAGTTATTTAATTGGAACTTAGCGTAGAAGTACCTCTCTCAGTCCACAATTCACCAAAATACTTAAGCACATGCTTAACTTTGTGCACTTAAGTCTACTGAGGCGTGTCCAGGTTTTTGGTGATGGATAGGTGTATTTGGAAGCAGTTCTTCATTTGTTTCTCTGTTATTTTGCTTATATATAGGAAGGTTGACTCCAAGTGGTTGTTTGTAAGATCTGATAGGTCTAGAGATAGCTTCTTCAGAATTGGCTGAATTATGGCATGGTTTAGAGTGGATTGTAGGTTTCCCTCTTCAAAGGTGGTGTTAACAGTTTCTTTCAGCAGCAACCCGGGTGCTGCCAGGCATCTTTTATCGGACACTGTGACATGGTTCTGAATCACAAGTGATGACTATCTTCTTACAACACCTCTACTTCATGAATATGCTGCAATCTGGAGAGGAGGGGATGGAATTCAGTAGGTAGTTTTTCTGCTCTCTGCAGAGGGCATCTTGAATGTGGGTGACCTATACCCCATATGTGTCACTACTGGGACATGCATCCTCTGACCTAGTGGCCAAAGCAGGAGTCAGGGCTGGGTCAGATACCAGGAGGTGAGAGTCCAAGACAGACCAGAGGGCAACCCAAGAGTCAAGTGTCGCGAGGCAGGCAGGGTCAGGTTACCAGGAGATCAGAAGCAGGAGGAAAACTTGAGAACAGAACCACAGATTGATTACCAGAGTTAGGCCAGGTCAGGATACCAGGATGTCAAGCATTGGGAGCGGGAGCAGGAAGCACAATGCACACAGTCGAGTGCAAGGTGAATCCCTGTTGCATAGACAACTTCCTGTTCCTGTCTTTTGCTGGGTTTATATAGAAGCTGTGGACCAATCAGAAACCCCAGCATTCTGCCAGTCAGGTTCCAGGACTGGAGTCATCTGTCAGGGTTCAGCTTCTGCCCTAGCAACTGTTAGCAGGTTGGCCAGTCTTGTAGACCTGAGTTTGAGATGTGCAGTCCTGACATCACCCCTTCTCCAAAGGGTACCCTCCAAGCAGTGTGACCAGGCTTTTGGGGGTGATTTTTATGGAATGCCCACACAAATGTGGGAGCGTGTACATTTTCCACAGGCTTCCAGATGTATTCCTTAGGACCATATTCCGCCCAGTCCACAAGATTCCAGAGCCTGTCATGTTTATGTTTGGAGTCCAGGATCTCATGACCTACACATTCCTTGTGGCCCTGTACTTGTACCGGAGGGGGAGGTGGTTGGGTCCAGTAAGGGAAAGGGTTTTCTTTGTAGGGTTTCAAAAGTGATACATGAAACACCAGGTGCATCTTTAGAGAGCAGAGTGGTTAGAGTTCAAAAGTGACTAGATTAACCTGTTGTAATATCTTAAAAGGGCCAAGAAACAAAAAGTCCAGCTTGCGAGCAGGCCTGTCTGTGTGGAGGTGCTCCATGCAGAGCCATACTTTTTGTCCTACTGAATAGGTGGAGCCTTGCTGGCCCACATGCTGCTTATACTCCACTTTTGTCTTTTTCAGGTGCTTCTTTACTTCTTCCTGGGCCTGACATATCCACTGCACCAGGTCTGAGGCAGCTGAGTTGGGCAAGGATGCGGGTACTTGTGAATGGAATCTGGGGTGATACACCTAATTGATAAAAAAGGGACTCTGACCCATAGATGCATGATCTGCGTTGTTGTAGGCAAACTCCATGTAATGGAGAAGTGAGGACCAATCATCCTAGTGATGATTAATGTAGCATCGCAGATACTGCTCGAGAATCTGGTTAGCCCTTTCCATCTGGCCATTGAACTGGGAATGGTACGCAGAAGACAGACGTACACACTCCCAGCAGGTGCAGGGCCTTGTGCCAGATCCAGGCTGTGAACTGCCACCCCTGAACAGAGGTGATGTGCTCTGGAAGGTCAGGGAGATGGACTATGTCACTAATCCAAAAATGGACAGTCTCTTCAGTGGAAGGGAGGCCTGTGCAAGGGAAGAAGTGGCTCATTTCAGTAAAGTGGTCCACTACCATTAAAACTTGTACATTTGTTGGACTCTGGTAATTCTATACTAAAGTCTACAGTGATGGCCACCCAGGGTCGAGATGGGGTTCCAAATGCTGGAGGAGACCACAGGGCTTGTGGCATGGGGTGTTGGCACAGTCAGAAACATCACAGGAGGCAATGAACGACTGGATTGGGCGCATCCAGGGACACCAAAAGGAACAGACTATTAGTCGTTGGGTCTTGAAATACCCCAAGTGATCTACTAGGGGAAAATCATGGCATAGCTGTAGGACTGTGACCTTTGTGGGTCCTGGGGGCACATAGATATGGTCTCTTATGTATGTGATCCCTTCATGGGAATCATGTGGGTGCTTGGCGATAGTAGTTTGTTCATCAAAAGGCAGAATTTCTGAGGCAGAGCCGAGGTGGAGCATATTAATCTGAGTATATCCTGATGAGCTGCAATGACAAAGTTACAGGATTTAAGAATGAGGGTTGGTTCCTGGCTGGGGTCTTGTGGGGTGGTACCGTATCTTAGGGACAGAGTATCCGCCTTGCCATTTTTGGATCCAGGGCGGTAGGATCATGAGGAAAAATAAGAACCACTGAAGCTGTCACTGATTTAAGGTTTTCGCTCTACATAGATATTCCAGGTTTTTGTGGTCAGTGAACACCTGGACTGGGTGACAAGCTCCTTCCAGGTAGTGCCACCATTTTGCAAAGGGAATTTTTTAATCACCAGGAGTTCCTTGTCAAATATTTCATAGTCTAGCTCTGCAGGGGAGCTTCCTGGAGTCATAAGCACACGGATGTAACACTTGTTTGGGGCCAAGTCGCTGGGAAAGGACAGCCCCAACTGCCATGTTGGCGGCATCAGCTTCTATGATGAAGGCTTGTGCGACATCGAGGTAAGCCAATATAGGTGCTGTAGTAAAGGCAAATTTCAGTTAATCAAATGCATGATGGGCCTTGGAAGACCAATGGAATTGAACATTTTTCCAGAGGAGAGCAGTGAGTAGCTCTGTTTGTTTAAAAAAATTCAGGATAAATCATCAATAGAAGTTTGCAACCCCCAAGAAGCATTGCAGGTCACATACCATGGGGGGAGTTGGCCAGTCTTGGATCACTTGGACCTTACTTGGGTCCATCTGGATTCCTTTTGGGGATAAAGTGAAGCCCAAGAACTCCTATCAAAAGCACAGTTCTTGAGCTTGGTGTAAAGGCCATGCTGCCATAAGTGTTCCAGGATGATTCAGACATGAGCAGTACGCTGTTCAGGATAGTCAGAGAAGATCAATGTGTCATCCAGGTAGACTACTATGTACTGGTCCAATATGTCTCAGAACACATTATTTATAAAATGTTGGAAGGTGGCCGGGCCTCAACCCAAAAGGCATTACCAGATATTCATAGTGGCCATCCAGGTCCGGAAGGCTGTCTTCCACACGTCCCCTTCTCTGATTTGTACAAGTGACCCGACTCACTGCAGTAGAAACAGAGATGGTGTTGGCATTGTCGCTCCTTTTCTATGGAGTGAGCCATCGACGACCCACATCCACCTGCATTGGCTCAGTAAGAAGCAGTGGTGAAAAGGTCACAGTACCTGGATTGGAGAGTTGACAGACCCCATTTTTAACTCTCTTCACTCCTGTGACCGGTTGTCTATACAGATAGCAAGATTCATGAGGGTATCCAGGCTCATGGGAACCTGTACCCAGCCTAGTTTGTCTTTAATTTCTTCTTGGAGGCCCCATCGGAACTGACCCACCTGTACTGCCTCATTCCAGTCTGTATTGGCTGTGAGGCAGAATTGCGCAGCATAGGAAGCTACAGTGCCCTGCCCCGTTGGAGCTTCCTTAGAGCAGCCTCCGCTGTTCGAGTTAGTTCGGTGTGGGTTGTCAAATAATACCGATATGGGTCCCCGTTCGACAGAACTGGTCTGTCGCATTCCAAGAGCAGGGAGGCCCAGTTTAATGGCTCCCCAGAGAGCAGGCTGATGGCCAGCTCACCTTTGCATGATCAGTAGTAGAAGACTGAGGGTGCATCATGAACAGGAGGCAACACTGGTTTATGAAACCCCAGAATCACTGGCAATTACCATCAAATCAATCCAGCAGTTGTATCAGGGAATAGGGCTGCATTAGCCGTCTGTGGACTGTGGCACACAACTGCATGATTTGTTCCTGCAATAGGTGGTTCTCTGAGATCAGCTGGACGACACAGGCCTGCAAGGCTTGGTTGTCCGCCTGAAGGTGGGTGGCGCACTCGAGTGCATGTGCTGTTCCTGAAGGGTTAGCCAGGTCCATTCTGCTGGCATCAGGACTCCTCCTGGGGCCTAAATGACATGGGTGGTCTGACCTAAGAGTCAAAGCAGGAGTCAGGTCAAGTCAGATACTGGGAGGTCAGAGACCGAGACAGGTCCTAGGGCAACCCAAGAGTCAGGAGGCACGCAGGGTCAGGTTACCAGGAGATCAGAAGCCGGAGAGCAGAACCACAGATCGATAACAAAAATCAGGTCAGTTTGGGATACAAGGACATCAAGCCAGGGGAGCGGGAATCACAATGCACACAGTCGAGTGCAAAGTGAATCCCTGTTGCATAGACAACTTCCTGTTCCTGTCTTGTGCTGGGTTTATATAGAAGCTGTGGACTAATCAGAAACCCCAGCATTCTGCCAATCAGGCTCCAGGACTGGAGTCCTCAGTTGGGTCAGCTTCTGCCCTAGCAATTGTTAGTGGGTAGCAAGTTGAAGCTTAGTAGTTCTTAAGAGCCCTGTGGGCCCAGGTTTGAGACCTGTGGTCCCTGACCATACATTACCAGTTCCTCACAGCATAAAGAGCAAATTTATGGGGTGGTGTAGAGGCATTCTTGGTTGACAAAAAGAGTAGGATTTAGCCACTGTCATGGCAGAGGTTTTTAGGGAAAAATTATGTTTAAGAGAGCACTAATTTGCTACTACATGTGAGTGCTGGGTGCAGTAACGGCACCAGGGTTTTTGCAGCCGTAGGCGGCAGCGCTCCTCCGCCATAATTGGCGGCGCTTCGGCGGCAGCTCCTCTGAAGCTGCGTTCTCGGAGGTGTTTCGGTGGCCGCTTTTCTTGCTGCCGAATCACCGCTGGGAAATGAGTCGCCGCCGAAATGCCGCCCCCCAAATCCTGCCGCCCTAGGCGACCACCTAGGGTTGCCTAGTGGAAGCGCTGGCCCTGGCTGGGTGGGCCAGGCCATAACTGTACATGTAAGGCACACTGTCAGTATAATTTATAGCCTAATTAGGACTCAAATGTAACTTCTAAGTTTGCACATATAAGTAATTAGGAAAACCTGTGTCTGTAGTGTGTTGTTCTCCATTCCCCACAATTCACAGGGAATCTTAGAAGTTTAAACTGGAAAAATCCTATTTAGTTCATCCCTCTGGGAGTCAGTGCTGGATGGTCTCCTAACGTATATTCTCCAGAGCTTTGCACAATGTGGTTTCTATCACTTCCTTCAGGAAACTGATCCATATCACAGACCTCATGGACAGAGAATTGTTTTGCTGTTGATTTGAATGTGATTGGATTTGTGGATGGTGTTGTCCATACCGAACACTTAAAAGCCCTTTGTAGGAAACCCAGCTACCATGTCTGTTCTCTAGTGAAAAAAGAAACTACTCAGATGCAAGCCTCTTTTTCTGAGGAGCAAAAAAGCCTGACTCATAGTGTCCCTTCCTTGTGGCCTAAATCTCCTGAGAGAGCTCCAGTTTTGGCAGATCCATCTCACATCCACAGGAAACTGATAAACTCCCTAAACTTCATTTTGCAGTGTCTGATTCTGAACTCTATGCCCCACAAAGAAATCAGAGAAGAGGAACAAAAAGATTAGGAGCTGGAATTATTAATTTATTATTAATTGTTAGCTATTTATTTGTTTATGTGGAGTCACTGATGTTCATGATATAGAACAGAGAAGTAAGAAGACAAGTCCCATGCCCTAAGGCACGAACAATCTAAATCTGATGTGGAGAGATCTGAAGACCTAAGTATATCTTACTTAGTTAAATATCAGTTATGGAGCAGAGAACAAGGATAGCTGCAGTATTTGAGCGATGTAAACACCCAAGAAGGAGAGAAATTGTTCAGGTCAGTTAAAGGGGGATTGGGGAATAACAGAAGTGGTGGGATGAAATTTGGCAAAGTAAGATTTATGCTGAACATAAAGAAACATTCCATAATTGTGAAATCTATGAGACTGTAGAATAGTCTCCCAAAGGAAGTTAGGGAAGCTCCATTGCTTGAGACCCTTAAAACTAGACAAAGCCCTAGAGAATATAATAAATTCATTAGTTTAAGTCAGTGTAGGGCTTAAAAAATGGAAAGTACTCTGGAAGAGCTAATTTATTAATTATATTTATTTATTATATAATGTAGAGAGTACTCCTGCACAGCTCCCCACCCCGTCCCCAGGGAATGGACTAGATAGGACCTAAGGTCTTTCCCATCTCTTAATGTCTCTGACCCTGTGATCTCCAGTGATCCTGAAAATAAAGGGATGGAATTTGTGAGAATAAAGGAAAAAATCTTAAGGAGAAAACATTCTAAAGAGCCATTGGTTGGATCATTGACCTTTAGAAACATCTTAATGAGTGGGTGACAAGAAAAGCTAGATACAGGGGAGAGAGAACATAAGACTTGCAAACTGCATCCTGAAATACGTACATGGGGCCTTAAATGACTGCTTTGCCTGTGGATCAATGAAGTCAAAGAGACTGCCTGCTCGTGGCCAGCAGGCTGTGTTCTTGGTCTGAGCTGGGCCCAGCGGATGGCGTTTCTTATTCCTCTGATTTGTGCGTGTGTTACATGACTATAGAAGGAGCAATCAGTCAACTCCCAGGAACCTTGGCAACAGTCGCGTCCCCAGAAAAGGCTTGTAGCAACTGAAGCAGTGATGACTCAGCAGCATGGTCTCTCTGGCCGCTTGCTGATCCCTGGCAAGGACTATAGCCCAAGTTCTGGCTTCCTTGTTTGGGTCAAAGCTTTCTTGCTGGCACAGTAGAGGAATTCCTGGATCCAGCTGGCTTTGGCATTAGAGAGAGACTGAAAGGAACTGTTTGTAGCCAAACAGTTGTTCCCCACTCCCTTTTTGTCTAAAAACAAACTAAAAGTAACACAGAATCCTGTTAGTAAATTATAATGAAGGATCCAGATCATAGGCCCTTACTCCATTGGTGCTCCGGGGCTCAGGCACGCACAGAAAAAATAACAGGGGGTGCTCAGCTGTTCCATGAGCCCTGGGGTTGGCCCCCGACCAGCTGTTTGGCGGGCCCAGAGCTGGCCGCTGATCAGGGAGCGGCTGGCTGGAGGTGGGGGAGAGGGGGTGGAGAGGAGCGAGCAGTGGGCAGGGGGGTCTTGGGGGAGGAGGCGAAAAGAAGCGGGGCAAGGGCGGGACCTATGGGGAAGAGGCCAAGTGGAAACGGGGCCTCAGGGCTGAGCGGGGGTGGAGCACACACTGGGAAAAACAAAAGTCAGCCCCTGTGATCCAGATGGCAGAGTTCAGAAGTAGTAGATGTGGGGGCAGAGACGGCAGTAAGTCTGAAAGACCAGTGTCCCTGATATCTCATTGTGAAGAAGACAGATGGCTGGGTTTGAGGATGAGCTGGGGACACATTATAACATCACTAGAGGGTTTATTTATTTTTACTGAACAAGGGTGTGGCAATGTGGTCTTGGGTGACTGCATTCACATTTCACCAGATTTAGGTCACTAATGAAATGAGTCTGGATGGTCTCAAGTTGATTTCTCCTGAGGGAAATTTGTTTATATCACACAACCTCGTCATCTGATTAAGCATAATTCTGGAGTAGAGATAGAAGAGAGATTGGGGGTTTTGTAGTGACAAGTCAGGAATGTGGTACATCACAGAAATGTGTGAGGAACCCAGCATTGGAATAGCAAAGGATTCTGTGGTTCAGCATTGAGGTGTATCAGCAGTGCGGGGGATCCCATCACAAGAATAGCAGGAGGTGGTAAAGGTAAGGACTGAGATGCATTGGCAGAGCTGGGGATAAGAGAAGGGCAGAACTGAAATAGCAGAGGGTACTACCAGTCTGGATTGACTTTCTTTGTCAGAGTTTTGCTAGGAAGTTTGGGTCCTATGTTATCTCCTCCCTTTCATGAGCACTAAAAATTCACCCAGAAACAATAATATACGTGTGTGTAGCAATCTGCCTTCACAGCAGCAGCAGCACCACCACCCCCCAATCTCTGGCCTCATTACTCGGAGCAGGAAATGAGTAAAACATAAATGACTTAAAAAGAGCCAGGAGGGGCCGTTTCTCTCCCTCGTTCCCTGGCAATGACCGTGTATAGTTACAGTTTAATCTTGGAAATGCCAGACAGCTGTTGCCGGTTGCTAGGAGACTGGCACACATTATGCAGATGTCAGGGACCTCAAATGTCTGCCGGAAATTACAGCTCATGTTGTATGAGGAGAGACGAGCATTTCCCTGTCTGGGGAGCCCAGTGGGAGCCATCATTCCCCCCCCCCCCCCACCCCGTATGCACCCACCTCTGAGGTGGGGCTGAGGCTGACAGGCTATGTCTTGACAAAACCCAGCTAATAAATCGGCTCTGGGGTAAAAAATTATAGGAAAAGAATAAAAAAAATGTATCCATCTTTGCGTATGGGACATTGGGGGGGGGGGCGGGGGGAGGAGCCGGCTGGTGCAATGCAAGTCTCTGGGCTGGCTGCTGCATGCGTTGTGGTTGGATGCCTGAGAGTGGTGGATTTGGATTCAGCTTTACTCCCATGGGGCAGGCAGGCTGGCAGCATTCCTCAGTGTTCACAGGAAAGACTGGGTTTTACTGACTTGGTACAGCACAAGCTACTGTGAGAAGAGATAACTGGGCAAGGAACCGAGCTGAGGAAATGAATGACCAGATGCACACATGAAAAGTGATGCCCTTTGCGGGAGGGTTTCAACATATGCCAACGAACACACAAACAAACTATAATGAGACAGAACATTTTAAAAACTAAAATCAGGGTATTGGCTCCATAACACCTCTAACAGGAGCCCTGCATTTTGTCAAATTCTGGGGGGAGATCAAGCTGAGCTGATAGTGCAGTGTTTGTGACATCAGGGCATGTTACCATGGAAATTACTGTGATGTTGCAGATTCAGCATGATGGCACTGCTTTGGCCTGCAGCCTGAGGGAAGTTGGAGGGGTAGAGGAAATAAGCCTTGTTAAAAGCCACAAACCTGTGACCCGAGAAATCCAGAGAAGTGCAATACAAGAGAATGGATTAATGGTTTGGTCAGATCTGCACTGACAGTTTACAGGGGTGTATATCTGCAATGCATAGGTGTGTGTGCACAAGAGTTTGTACATGCACAAGCATAGGGGACACAGGAATATGTCTGCATGTTCAAGAGTGAAAGTGCATGTGTATGTTCATGCAAAGACACAGGAGTATCTGTATGTGCCATAGGACCAACACCAACACCCAAAAATCCTCTGGCTTCAACAGGAATGAACATCATGCACATGATATGATTCTATCATTGTTCATACCAAAGTACTTCAGACTCTTCTCCAGCGAATTACAATCTAACCCAGGCATCAGCAACCTTCGGCACGCAGCTCGCCAGGGTTTGGCCGATCGTGGCTCCCACTGGCCGCGGTTCACCGTCCCAGGCCAATGGGGGCTGCGGGAAGTGGCGCGGGCCGGGAGATGTGCTGGCTGCTGCTTCCCGCAGCCCCCATTGGCCAGGGACGGCGAACTGCGGCCAGTGGGAGCCGCGATCAGCCGAACCGGTAGACGTGGCATGTAAACAAACTAGCCTGGCCCGCCAGGGAGCTTACCCTGGCGAGCAGCGTGCCAAAGGTTGCCGGTGCCTGATCTAACCAGAACTGCTCTAGGCCTGACTGAATGGGTACCATACAATTTGATACAAAACAAATGGGTAATAATTGAAACACCAACAGAGTCGTTCATGAAATAGGTAGGATTTGCCAGATCAGACTATTGCTCTGTCTAGTCGGGTATCTCAAATACTTCCTCTTGGATATCTCAACATTAACTAAAATTTAACATGGCTAAGTTCCTAATCTTTCTTTACAAACCCACCCCACTTGGCCTATTCTTGCTACAGTTGACTCTTCCAGCATCTCCCCTGTCACACTGATCTATAACCTGGGGTCATCTTCAATTCTTTCCTCTCTCTTGCTTCACACATCCAGGCAGAAGGCAAATATTGCCATTTTGTCCTACTCAGTATTACTGAGATTTGATCTTTTCTCTATAAATATCTCACCCAGGCCATCAGCATTCCTCATCTTTATTAGTGTAACGTCCCCTCCTTTGGCCTGATACCCATATCTCCTGCTGCAATTTATACAAAATGAAGCTGCTAAGATTATCTTTCTTATTCATCATTTTATGTCACTCCTTTCTTAGAATTCCTCTTCTGGGTCTACCTTCTCCACCACATCACATCTAAGGCTCTTGTGATTATCTTCAAAGTCATCTGCATAATGCTGCTTACCCTTATCTCTTATTGTGTTACCTCTCTGTCCCCTCTGCTCTGCCAACAATGTCAGACTCATTGTCCCAATTGTCTGCTTCCCCCACAAAAGTCTCCATGCCTTCTTCCATGCTACCTCTTATAGATGGAATATATGGAATGCATGGTCCACAAGGCCAACATTTTTTCATCAATTCCTGCAGAAGACCCACTTTTTTCTTCATCATCTTTGCAAAACTAGCTGACTAAATTATCTTCTTATATATTTCATTTATTTACTCAATTCTGTGAAGGAAAGGGGTTAAATGTTAGGAGAGGGTTTTAGCAACGCTGGAATTGAAGCTGAGAATTGGTGTGGGAGAAAGACAAGAAGGCTGAATTGTGAAGAGAGATGGTAAAGGGGGAGCTTTAAAAAATGTAACTTCTAAGCCATGTGTTTCTTCTCACCATGATCCCTCTGTTTGTACGTTGTATTCCTTTCCCTGACCCTTTCTTTGAGTTTGGCTTTTCAGATTTTATGCTCTCGAGGGCATGGACTGTATCTTTCTGTCTGGAAAGTGCTGAGAGCATTGTGGACATGAAAGCCATCTAATTAATTCATAAATAATAATAGTATCATGCCTCCTGCCATACCAGGTCAGACCTTTTAGCCTAATGCCTCACCTGTGCCATACTGGATTAGACCATCACTACAAATAATCCAGTATCTCGCCTCTGGTAGTGGTCAATACTGGATGCTTCAGAGACAGGTGACCATCCCATCCCCTTTTATTCACTTGTCCACTTTATGCATAATAGGTACAAATAATTTCTCTTTCTAAAGCAGTGCTTTGGTTCACCCAGTCTAGTATCCCATCTGCTGTACAGAAATAGACCAATGGCCCATCTAGTCTGGTAACTTGTTTCCAACAGTGCTCAGTGCCAAATTCTTCAGAGGAAGGCATATGAACTCTATAATATAGCGCACTGTGCAATATTCAGTGATGGGGAGGGTGGGATCAAGGGATAGGATTCTTTCCTAGCCCTCCATTAGCTTCTGCTCTGAAACTTGTGGGTTGAAACTTTTTTGTAGCTATCATCGTTGCAAATGCTATTCTCTTTCATATAAATGGCTTTCATCTATAAAACTTAATATTTGCATCAATAATATAGTGCAATAGCAAATTCCACAGTTTATCCTGCAGCTTTCTGCTTCAAGGGGAGAGAGTCTGTGCCTGACAACTGCAAGTGATCTTTTATGAATCATGGTACTGAATTATAAAGGAAACTAGGAACCTCATGGAATGTGTTTTGGTAGCTTTACTGTAGAGAATCAGGCATATGAGAGTATGGTGAAAAATTAGTATTAAAAGAGAGTCAGGGAGTTATTTAGGTGGAGGGTGAACACCTGTACTGTATTTTAGTAGATGCCCTTTACTTAGTTCCTAATATCCCACATCCTGTGTCCATACAAAAGTCATTTTGTCCTGTATTTCAGCAGCGTATCCTACAATGTGAGGCTGCAGATGTATGCTTTTCTACCATGAATAAAACATCCTTTGTTTTCTTGAAACATAGATGGTCACCCTATTTAGGGGCAGAGAGGCTGTTCTAGAGAGGTGGAAGCAGCAAGACACGAGAAGTCATTCTTCCGCTCTACTCTGCGCTGGTTAGGCCTCAACTGGAGTATTGTGTCCAGTTCTGGGCAAATTGGAGAGGGTCCAGAGAAGAGCAACAAGAATGATTAAGGGTCTAGAGAACATGACCTATGAAGGAAGGCTGAAGGAATTGGGTTTGTTTAGTTTGGAAAAGAGAAGACTGAGAGGGGACATGATAGCGGTCTTCAGGTATCTAAAAGGGTGTCATAAGGAGGAGGGAGAAAACTTGTTCATCTTAGCATCTGAGGATAGAACAAGAAGCAATGGACTTAAACTGCAGCAAGGGACGTTTAGGTTGGACATTAGGAAAAAGTTCCTAACTGTCAGGGTGGTTAAACACTGGAATAAACTGCCCAGGGAGGTTGTGGAATCTCCATCTCTGGAGATATTTAAGAGTAGGTTAGATAAATGTCTATCTGGGATGGTCTAGACAGTAATTGGTCCTGCCATGAGGGCAGGGGGCTGGACTCGATGACCTCTCGAGGTCCCTTCCAGCCCTAGAATCGATGAATCTATGAATCTATAAGGAAAGTGATGGCAGATGGATTTACTTCCTGTTGTGGCGAGATGATAAGGGGGAGTGAAAAAGGTGTCTGGAATTTGAGAAATCTAGGAAATGGGATGCAGAACAGCAAGAAGTTGGGAACTCTTCTGTAATATTAATGTATCACATAGGGCTTGTGCTGGATGGAAATTTAGACTTGCTCCATTGTATGGAACTATCTCCACTGTTGTGGGTGGGGGTATATATAAACAGAGTCTACAAGTCTTAATACTACTATAGCTTAAAGTCTCCATTAGATCAATTGGCAGAGGCCTGTATTTTTGCAATGGCAGAATCTGGGTTTTCGACAGTGGTGTGTGTGTGTGATTTAGTTGGTGACCAAAGTACCGACCGGCCAAGGATTTGTTATAAAAACACTGCATTGTCCCTAGGAGTCATGAAAACTCATCTCTCACAACCACTGAGCTCTTTGCCAGTAGCATGCCAAGGTGACAGTAACTGGAGGAAGGGAAAGATATTGGAAAGGAGAACAAATGGGGCCAGGTAAACAGCGCTGCAGTAGCAGTGGTTGCCATGGTGACCAGAGGGGGGAAGGAGGAGGGAAGCATATTGATCGATAGTACTGTGCCAGCTCATCTGGCTTCTATCCACGTGCTGCTACAGAGGGAGAGAAAATCAAAGAGCCACACACAGGGCGGACAGAGCCTGAGATTCAATACGTGGCAGCAGCTCGATCAATGGATTGTTGGAAGGTGGGTAATTGACTCCCATTCTGCTCAGGAGAAGCAGATGCAGGGACAGAGATGTGTTTGTTAGCTGCAGATTCCCAGCTCTACTTTATCAACCAGTTCGTTTCTCTAGTTAATTCATTTGTTTTCTTGACAGCTTCTCTTCAACCTGATTTCTTGCTGCATCTGTCAAAGATGAGCATTGGCTGCAAGACCTGACCCATGACTGTGCTGAGTTCCTGAGTCATTTTCTCCCATCCACCTCTTCTTTGTTCAGAGTGTCTTTACCCTGCCCTGACACTGAGATTTTATTGGGGGAGACTGGAGACAAAGAGAGTTTACTCTCATGGGATTACTGGTGCTTTCTGCTTTAACCTGCCTCTGAAATTTCATAAGAGCAGCCTCTCTTGTGGAAGCTCAGCATTTCCTATTCTGGCTGGAACCAAGAAGCAGAGAAACCACCAAAGAAATAAAACAAAATAGTTAAGCACATTTTTTGCACTTAATAAAACATCTGAATTATGGGTAACGGTTCACTGTGTCCACCACAAAATAACTGACACCACTTCCTGCAACACACACCCCCTTAAGACTATACTAAAGAAGAGGGAAGAACTCCACTTACTGAATTACCAGCATCTCTTCCTTCAGATCTGTGGATTTTTCTTGGCGGTTTCTCTGCTAAGTACTGCTCAGTCCAATTTGGCTTAGTTTGGTTAATAATGAAAAATCACCCACTTACAATTCTGCTTCTTTTAAATTATATTGCTAGATTCATACTTTTGAATCTTGTACTTCTACAGCCTGATCCAATTTCCAATTAAGTCTGTGACAGCCTTTCCAACGATATCAATGAGAGTTGGGTCAGGCCCTTTTGTGAGACAGAAACAAACTCCCAGCTTTCAAGTTGATATTTTTAACCCATTGAGACACCAGCAAGTGTGTCTTATGTATAAACTAACAACAGGTACCCCTGTGCCCTCTAAAACATTTTCCTTCATTTTCTTAATGAATGGGAAACTAAGAGCTTCTTAACCTCTTGGCATAAAATATGCCAGAAATAAATAGAAGTATGATAGAATGATTATAAAATAAGTTATTGCAAATGTTCAGTTATCAATTCTTCAGGGAAGGCAGACAGATAGGTGAGAAGGAATCAGTGTTTAAGGGAATAAAATAATTTCTGCCAATCATGAAGGGACAAGAAAAAGCTGTCCGCCGCACTGGCAGACATGCTTTTCCACACAAAAAGGAACTAGGAAAGTCAGGCAAAATATTGTATATATGGTGAACAGTCAGAGGTAGGATTAGGACCACATGGTCCTCAAGATGAGGACAATCTATGGTCTGCCCTGCAAGCAAATAAATTAAAGTATATGTATTCCTCTAATCTAGCATCAAGTCAAGAGATCATAGAATCACACGGTTGGAAGGGACCTTAGTAGGTCATCTAGTCCAACCCCCTGCTCAGAGCAGGACCAATCCCCAATTTTTGCCCCAGATCCCTAAATGGCCCCCTCAAGGATTGAACTCACAACCCTGGGTTTAGCAGGCCAATGCTCAAACCACTAAGCTATCCCTCTCCCCCACTGTTTCTGTAAAGAAGGATATCTTATTGCTGAATCACTGTGCCTGTCTGACATACACTAGTGAAGCAACAGGCCACATGGTAATGCTGAGAAATTTAGGATGAATCTCAGAAATTTCAGTATAACTCCAGAGAGTCATCCACAATGTGTCTAGCCAGTTAATGTGCAAATCCAAAGGGACACCTCCCCAGTATTCTGAAACATAGTCTTATTACTTGGAAGGATGATGTAGTCCAAATGCATCATGAGCATATCTGCAGGGGCATGACATGATGCACCAGCAGCCTACATCTTTCTTAGAAAAGTCCTGGAAGGAATCTCTGGGGTCAAATCTGTGCCAAAAATGGAGCAGCCCACTTAAAATATCCTTTAACATACTTTCACACCTAACCACACAGAGGCCTTGAAGGCCATCAGTTCAAAATTGCTGTCACTTATTAAAATGTCACTTTCTAGGAATTTGCCCAGGAGCGTCACTGACTAAGAAATAGTTCCTCTTCCTCACAAAGCAAGAGAAGTATACATCTAGTGTGTGGCCAAGCTCAACTACTGGGGAGAATATGATGGGATAACACAGAGGAGCGCCCATCTCCCAGGATGTGAGAAATGTGTGTGCTATGGTTGCCAACTTTCTAATCGCATAAAATCAAACACCCCTGCCCCTGCTTTTGTCCAGAGGCCCCACCCCTGCCCCACCCCTTCTCCGAGGACCCACCTCTGCTTGCTCCATCCCCACTCCCTCCATCACTCGCTATCCCCCACCCTCACTCACCGGGCAGGGCAGGGGGTTGGGGTGCAGTGGGGGTGAGAGCTCTGGCTGGGGGTGCTAGCTCTGGGGTGGGGCCAGGGATGAGGGGTTTGGGGTGCAGGAGAGGGCTCCGGGATGAGGCAGGGGGTTGGGGTGTGGGGTAATGGGTTCTGGGCTAGGGGTGCGGGCTGTGGGTGGGGCCAGAAATGAGGGGTTCAGGATGAGGGAGAGGGCTCCGGGCTGGGGCAAGGGGTTAGGGTGGAGGAGGGGGGGGTGAGGACTCTGGCTGGGGGTGCAGGCTCTGGGGATGAGGGGTTTGGGGTGCAGGAGGGGGTGCAGGCTCCGGCTGGGGATGTGGGCTCTGGGGTGGGGCCAGGGATGAGGGGTTTGGAGTGCGGGAGGGGGCTCCAGGCTAGGTCAGGGAGTTGGGGTGCAGGGCGGGGGTGAGGGCTTCTGCTGGGAGTGTGGGCTCTGGGGTGGGGCCGGGGATGAGGGGCTTGGGATGCAGGAGGGGGCTCTGGACTGGGATAAGGGGTTGGGGTGTGGGAGAGTGATCCTGCTTTGAGCAGGGGGTTGGACTAGATGACCTCCTGAGGTCCCTTCCAACCCTGAGATTCTATGATTCTATGATTCTATGACTCCAGGAGGGAGTTTGGGTGCGGGAGGGGATTCTGGGCTGGGACAGGAGGTTGGGGTGCAGGAGCGGGTTTGGGGTGCGGGGTCCTGGCGGCGCTTACCGTGGCACCCAGGGAGCAGTTGCCAGGTCCCTGCAGCCCCTAGGCGGCCAGGGAGGCTCCGCGCACTGCCCTCGCGCCTGCAGGCACTGTCCTGGTAGCTCCCATTGATCGTGGTTCCCGGCCAATGGGAGCTGCAGAGCCGGCACTAGGGGCAGGGGCAGTGCACGGAGCGTTCCTGGCCGCCCATGCACCTCAGGGCTGCTAGGACCTGCCAGCCACTTCCGGGAGCCACGAAGAGCTAGGGCAGGCAGGAAGCCTGCCTTAGCCCTGTGCCCCTGCTGCACCACTGACTGGACTTTTAATGGCCTAGTTGGCGGTGCTGGCTGCAGCCACCAGGGTCCCTTTTAGACTGAGCGTTCCAGTCGAAAACCAGACGCCTGGCAACCCTAGTGTGTGCAGTCCCAAACCAGAGGAAGGACATCAGTTCTCCAGTTCTATAATACATACAATAACAAACAGGTATGAACATCAGCCTTCTAATGTCAATCTGAGCAATAGTCTAACCAAAACAGTTATTCCTTGGAAAAATCAACAGACAAAGAATGTAAAAGAAAGGTATATTCTCCTAAACAAAGCTGCCAACAACCATATGGAAGTAAATGTGACTCTATGCTCCAGTCTTCATAGGCTGAGAGACAATTTCATAAGGAGCTGTGGCAAGTGATGTAAATCAGAGAAGTCTGTGGAAGGCTACATTGGCTTTTAGATAAGCACAGAATCTGGAAAGTACAAAGATAGCGTAAAGCCATCTTGCTCCACTCCAGACTGTGACTCCTGAGTGTCAGCACTTAGGAAGCCCAGCTCAGAATCCGTTCCAATAATTCTTATCCACCACCATAAGAACGGCCATACTGGCTCAGACCAGACGTCCATATAGCCCAGTATCCTGTCTTCCAACAGTGACCAGTGCCAGATGCTTCAGAGGGAATGAAGAGAATGGAGCAATTTATCGAGTGAGCCATCCCCTGTCGTCCAGTTCCAGCTTCTGACAATCAGAGGCTTAGGGACATCCAGTGCATGCTTCCCTGACCATCTTGGCTAATAGTCATTGATGGACCTATCCTCTATGAACTCATCTAATTCTTTTTTGAACCCAGTTATACTTTTGGCCTTCACAACATCTCCTGGCAACGAGTTCCACAAGCTGAATGTGCCTAGTGTGAAGAAATACAGTACTTCCTTTTGTCCAAAACCTGCTGCCTATTAATTTCATTGGCTAACCCCTGGTTCTTGCGTTATGTGAAGGGATAAATAACACTTCCTTATTCACTTTCTCCACATCATTCATGATTGTATAGACCTCCATCATATATTCCTTAGTCGTTTCTTTTCCAAGCTGAACTGTCCAAGTCTTTTTAATCTCTCCTCATATGGAAGCTGTTCCATATCCCTAGTCATTTTTGTTGCACTTCTCTGTATCTTTTCTAGTTCTAATATATCTCTTTTGAGATGTGGTGACCAGAACAGCATGCAGTATTCAAGGTGTGGGCATACCATGGATTTATATAGTGGCATTATGATATTTTCTGTCTTGTTATCTATCCCTTTCCCTGTTTCTTTTCACTTTTTCTTTCTTATTACTTCTTCCTCTTCTCCCAATCTTTATTTGTACTACTCCGCTGTTTCTCTCTTTCCTTCCTCCCTCACCTCCACCAGCTAGCTTTCCCTTGCTACTCTTCACCTGTGAAATAGCTTACCTCTCCCTCACTAACCAGGCCAAGGCCACAGCAGCACAGAGCTGGCTTTGTCTGCACAGCTGCCCTTGCCCCTAAGGGGCCACCAAAAGTATAGAGTGCCTGAGTCAGGGACAGATATCATCTTGGTCTATTGGTTCAACTTCACAATGCAATTATTTGTCCTATGGGACAAAGGCAAACAGGTAGGACCCATCTTCATGGTCTCACTGCAGAATCAAGGCAATCACAGGGGTGAAACAGCCAGCTGATATCATCATGCAAGGCACAGACAATGATGGTTTTAACACCACAGCTACACACCATACCTGGTGCCTGAGTAGCCTTTATATTCAGTGTCTGAGTTCCTTTTACCTTTAGGCACTATGCTTACACCTACTGCATATTTACATCTCTCCACTTGCTCACCAGCTCAGAATTCCTGACCTCTTCTTCAAGGCTCTGCACAACTCCACCGAGACCTGCATCTCTGATCTTGTTTCTTACCATATCCCCCCACCATCCTCTTCACTCTGCCAACGATGGTAGCCTCACCATTTCCTTTGTGTCCTTCCCCAGCTCCCATTTCCATGCTGAGCTCCATCCAGTGGAACAAAGATAATCTCTTGCTTCATATTTTTCGGGGTTGCATAATAGGGATTACCTTTAATACTCTGTAGGAGATTTGAGATTTTTTTCCTAGTCAGCACGGCAGAGAGGGGGAGAAGAAGGTATCCAGGTGAGGAATCCAGGGAGAGAAGAGAAAAGTAACACAGAGTACAGTGAATGCGGGCAAGCAGAAGCCCAGATAAGCAAGGCATCAGACACAGATCTATGTGGGATATACACCCAACAAGCTTCTGGTATCACAAAACCTCAGTCCCTGCACTGCAACATGGATGGTTTTAGAGCAGACCCTGTTTCCATAGCAACAGTACATGTGAGAGCTGCCTTTGGAGAGCAATTCAACTCTTCAGGAAGGTGAAAAGCAAGGCCAACCTCACACTGTTTGTTTGTTTGTTTGTTTTGTTTGTTTGAAGGACCATGTGCTGTGGCCGGCAGTTGGAAGCTGTGAGCTTCTAAACAAGGTTTGAAATCTAGAAGCCTCTGTTCATTAGCTGAACAGGGCTATCAGGAAGGCCCTAAAGCAGTGAGTCAGCGACCAGGGAGCTTTGTGAACAGGGGCCGCTAATAGGGAGTTTTGAGAGGAGGTTTGGAAGGGAAGTGGGAAGGGGGTGAGGTATACTTGCCATTCTTTAAAACCTTTAAACTAAACTATAATCAAAACTTAAACAATGTTGATTTAAACAAAAACCCTATCATTAGCCTAGGTAGCTGTGGGAGACAATGCAGGCAGAAGCCTAGCAGCAGAGTGGGGCTATCCTGTTTATTGTGCTCAGTGTAGCATGTATGATTACCTGCCCTGTGGACGGGTGGCATATGTGTGCATTCGGTGCAAGGAGCTCCTGGCCCTCAGAGACCGTGTGCGGGCTTTGGAGGCCAGGGTGGCAGAACCGGACGAGTTAAGGGAGGCAGAGAGGTATTTTGATGAGGCTTTCCAGACACTGTAGATTAGTCCCACCTCTGGTCAGACAGCCCCTGTGCTGTTAAGGAGGATGAAAGGCTCAGGGAAGGAGAGCAGTCAACGGGAGCAGTCAACTTCCCATAGTTGGGACCCTCCTCCCAGATGATGTTGGGGTATCCTCTTGCACTGAGGTTACTTCTCCAGGGGAGGGAACTCCAGTCATTAGGAAAAGGGAGATTCGATCATTAGAAACATAGATAGCTGGGTTTGTGATGACCGGGAGAACCGTATGGTGACTTGCCTGCCTGGGGCAAAGGTTGCGGATCTCTCGAGGCATCTAGATAGACTTATGTGTAATGTTGGGGGGAGCCGGTGGTCGTGGTACATGTAGGTACCAATGACATAGGGAAGGGTAGGAGAGACATCCTGGAGGCCAAATTTAGGCTGCTAGGAAAGAGTCTGAAATCCAGGACCTCTATGGTGGCATTCTCAGAAATGCTTCCAGTTTCACGCACAGGGCCAGGTAGGCAGGCAGAGTCTTCAGAGTCTCAGTGCGTGGATGTAGAGAGGAGAGGTTTAGATTTATTAGGAACTGGGGAAACTTTTGGAATAGGGGGAGCCTATACAGGACTTCTCTTAGAGGAGAGTCTATTGATAGAGATTCTCTAGGCTTCAGTCAGGAGGAGAGGATGGAAAAGGATAAAGTATGGGCCAAATCAGACGAAAAACATTCACATAAAAAGAATCTGACACATCAGAAAAGGGCAGACAAATAAACAGTGACAAGTTTTTAAAGTGCTTGTACACAAATGCTAGAAGTCTAAATAATAAGATGGGTGAGCTAGAGTGCCTTGTGTTAAAGGAGGATATTGATATAATAGGCATCACAGAAACCTGGTGGAGTGAGGACAATCAATGGGAGACAATCATTCCGGGGTACAAAATATATTGGAAGGACAGAACAGGTCGTGCGGGGCAGGGGGGAGTGGAGGAGTGGCACTATATGTGAAAGAAAATGTAGAATCAAATGAAGTAAAAATCTTAAATGAATTCACATGTTCCATAGAATCTCTATGGATAGTAATTCCATGCTCTAATAAGAATATAACAGTGGTAGGGATCTATTATCGACCACCTGACCAGGACAGTGATATTAACGATGAAATGCTAAGGGAAATTAGAGAGGCTATCAAAATAAAGAATAATAGTGGGGGATTTCAATTATCCCCATATTGACTGGGTACGTGTCACCTCAAGATGAAATGCAGAGACAAAATTTCTCAATACTTTAAATAGCTGCTTCTTGTAGCAGCTGGTACAGGAACCCACAAGGGGAGAGGTAATACTCGATTTAGTCTTGAGTGGAGTGCAGGATCTGGTCCAAGAGGTAACTATAACAGGACCGCTTGGAAATAGTGACCATAATATAATAAAATTTAACAGTCCTGTGGTGGGAAGAACACCTCAGCAGCCCAACACTGTGGCATTTAATTTCAGAAAAGGGAACTATGCAAAAATGAGGAGGTTAGTTAAACAGAAATTAAAAGGTACAGTGACTAGAGTGAAATCCCTGCAAGCTGCATGGACACTTTTCAAAGACACACTAATAGAGAGGCCCAACTTAAATGTATACCCCAAATTAAAAAACACAGTAAAAGAACTAAAAAAGGGCCACCGTGGATTAACAACCATGTAAAAGAAGCAGTGAGAGATAAAAAGGCATCTTTTAAAAAGTGGAAGTCAAATCCTAGTGAGGTAAATAGGAAGGAGCATAAACACTGCCAAGTTAAGTGTAAAAATGTAATAAGAAAAGCCAAAAAGGAGTTTGTAGAACAGCTAGTCAAAAACTCAAAAGGTAATAACAAAATGTTTTTAAGTACATCAGAAGCAGGAAGCCTGCTAAACAACCAGTGGGGCCCCTGGACAGTCGAGATACAAAAGGAGCACTTAAAGACAATAAAGTCATTGCGGAGAAACTAAATTAATTCTTTGTTTCAGTCTTCATGGCTTAGGATGTTAGGGAGATTCCCAAACCTGAGTCGTCCTTTGTAGGTGACAAATCTGAGGAATTGTCACAGATTGAAGTGTCACTAGGGGAGGTTTTGGAATTAATTGATAAACTTAACAGTAACAAGTCACGGGGACCAGATGGCATTCACCCAAGAGTTCTGAAAGAACTCAAATGTGCAATTGCGAAACTATTAACTATGTTTTGTAACCTGTCCTTTAAATCAGCTTCTGTACCCAATGACTGGAAGATAGCTAATGTAAAACCAATATTTAAAAAGGGCTCTAGAGATGATCCCGGCAATTACAGACCGGTAAGTCTAACGTCAGTCCAGGGCAAATTAGTTGAAACAATAGTAAAGAATGAAATTGTCAGACACATAGAAGAACATAAATTGTTGGGCAAAAGTCAACATGGTTTCTGTAAAGGGAAATCATGTCTTACTAATCTATTAGAGTTCTTTGAAGGGGTCAACAAACACGTAGACAAGGGGGATCCAGTAGACATGGTGTACTTAGATTTCCAGAAAGCCTTTGACAAGGTTCCTTACCAAAGGCTCTTATGTAAATTAAGTTGTCATGGGATAAGAGGGAAGATCCTTTCATGGATTGAGAACTGGTTAAAAGACAGGGAACAAAGGGTAGGAATAAATGGTAAATTTTCAAATGGAGAGGGGTAACTAGTGGTGTTCCCCAAGGGTCAGTCCTAGGACCAATCCTATTCAACTTATTCATAAATGATCTGGAGAAAGGGGTAAACAGTGAGGTGGCAAAGTTTGCAGATGAAGACCAAAGCAGACTGTGAAGAACTTCAAAAAGATCTCACAAAACTAAGTGATTGGGCAACAAAATGGCAAATGAAATTTAATGTGGAAAAATGTAAGGTAATGCACATTGGAAAAAATAACCCCAACTATATATACAATATGATGGGGGCTAATTTAGCTACAACTAATCAGGAAAGAGATCTTGGAGTCATCGTGGATAGGTCTCTGAAGACGTCCACACAGTGTGCAGTGGCAGTCAAAAAAGCAAATAGGATGTTAGGAATCATTAAAAAAGGGATAGAGAATAAGATGGAGAATATCTTATTGCCCTTACATAAATCCATGGTACGCCCACATCTTGAATACTGTGTACAGATGTGGTCTCCTCATCTCAAAAAAGATGTATTGGCATTAGAAAAGGCTCAGAAAAGGGCAACTAAAATGATTAGGGGTTTGGAATGGGTCCCATATGAGGAGAGATTAAAGAGGCTAGGACTTTTCAGCTAGGAAAAGAGGAGACTAAGGGGGGATATGATAGAGGTATATAAAATCATGAGTGGTGTGGAGAAAGTGAATAAGGAAAAGTTATTTACTTGTTCCCATAAGATAAGAACTAGGGGCCAGCAAATTAAATTAATGGGCAGCAGGTTTAAAACAAATAAAAGGAAGTTCTTCTTCACACAGCGCACAGTCAACCTGTGGAACTCCTTGCCTGAGGAGGCTGTGAAGGCCAGAACTATAACAGGGTTTAAAAGAGAACTGGATAAATTCATGGAGGTTAAGTCCATTAATGGCTATTAGCCAGGATGGGTAAGGAATGGTGTCCCTAGCCTCTGTTTATCAGAGGGTGGAGATGGATGGCAGGAGAGAGATCATTTGATCCTCACCTGTTAGGGTCACTCCCTCTGGGGCACCTGGCATTGACCACTGTCGGTAGACAGGATACTGGGCTGGATGAACCTTTGTTCTAACCCAGTATGGCCATTCTTATGTTCTTATGTTCACACAAGCTCAGTGAGCAGCCACATCGCAGGCAAGCTGTGCAGCTCTCAGACAAGTCCTGTCTTCTTAGGCTATGTCTACATTATGATCTAGGGGTATGAATTCCCAGCTTGCATACATATATTCATGTTTGCCTGATGTGAGCTAGCATGATTATAAATAGTAGTGTAGTGGTGGTAGCATTGACAGCAGTTGTGGAGGCATGTAGCCATGCCAAGTACATACCAACAGGGTTCAGGTGGATTTATACTCAGCACAGCTAAACCATGCCACAGCTGCTGCTGCCCATGCTACCGCAGTTACCCGATTTATACTTGCACTACCTCTCACCAAGCTAGCACGAATATGTGTATGTGAGTTGGGAATCACAACCCTAGCTAGTAGTGTAGACAACCTCAGAGAGAGGAAAGAGCTCTCTGCCAGAGCCACCTGGGGAGGCAGGACCATATGAAAGAGCATCTTCTGGCTTGATTCAACCCCCCACCCAGTTTCTGAGTCCCCACAAAGTATCAGGAAATGGTGAGAAGTTGAGCCAAATCCACTGTGGGTGCTGGCCCGTGGCCAGGATAGGAGGCTAAGCAGAAGTATCCCATGGGGAAGGGAGTATGGGAACAGTTATCCTTCAACATCTGCCTCCCGCACACCTGCCTTCCCCTGTCTCCCATTAACTGCTGCTTCTCCACTGAATGTTTTCTGATCTCAGGCTCCGGTAGAGTCCTTTGGTTTTTTTTGCATCCAGCCAATTTCAAAATTAAATTTACCAGCTTGTAGTAGGGCAGCTGCCCCACTCCTGGGTAAAAGGGATTAAAAGCAGTGGAAGCAGCTGAGGGAATGGCTGACCACAGGTGTGGCCAGCTCAATCAGGGCCCAGCTGGCCCTGATAAGAGGGCTGTGGGCCAGGAGCTGAAAAAGTCTCACTCTAGCCCTGGAGGGAGAAGGGCTAGCTGCTTGGGGGCAAGGTACCTGAAGCAGAGTCGTGCTGGGGAAGGGTAAAGGGAGCTGGGGAGCTCTAGCTTGGTAACCCTGCAGGCCTTGGTGAAGGCCTAAGAAGGTACTGGGGCTACAGAGGTGGGTAGCCTAGGCAAAGGCAGCAGGTCCTAACCCCTTGCCAATGATGAGTGGCCATTACAGACTACAGTCTGCCTCAGTGAGCGGGGACTAGATGATGACTGGTAGTAGCCACTGAGGCAAGGTGGGTTTAGAGGGTTGGGGGTTACCCTGGGTGGGGAGACCTGAACTGAGGGGGTACTTCTGGGGGCAAAACCATGAGGTAAAGGGCACTGGGGTCTGGGAGGGACACAGGGCCAGCAGCAGGTGAGACACTGGCCTGCAGAGGGCGCTCTGAAGGCTGGAAAGAGCTAATTTCCAAGATGACCAGCAGGAGGTGCTGTGCTGGTGAATCCTGTCGCTACACAGCTCTAGTAAGTTTTATTTTCCTGCTTATTCAGCTCCACACCTATCCCCTCTGAGAAAGGAGCTGTAGAAATGGGAGATTATCATTATTAGGATTAAATGAGACATCAGTAAAAACTAAGATTGTAGAGAAGTGATCGAGAAAAGAAGTCAAAGAAAAGCCAGCAGATACTACAGAGGTTGCTCAAAAATAAAGCTGGGCAGGAAATGATTTTCCTGTCCCAAAATCTTTTTCAAAAATTTGAAATGTTTTCCCATCCTGAATCTGAAAAAAAAGTCAAATTCTCTCAAAAATGTTAATTTACCATCAAGCTGAAAAAAATTCAGTTTGGGTTAATGAAATCCCTGTGTTTCAATGCAGACCTTTTTTGTTTAACAAAAAATATTATATTGAATTTACATTTCAAAATGAAAAGTGATTTCAAACCAAAAAATGAAGCTTTTCAAATAGGACCTTGTGACAATTTCAAAACTTTTTTTCCAATTTTTTTCCAAAACGAGAAACTTATCAAAATTGACCCTTTCCCACAAGCAGTTTTGGTTCCAATGATTCTGCATTGTCTGACAGAAAAAAAACCATTTTGTCAAAAAATTCCCAACCAGCTGTGCTTAGAATCATCAGCCTTTGTCAGTCCCCCTGCAGGAAGAAGGCCTCTTCAGTGCTATTCCTAACTATCCATCTCTTGAGATCAATCTCAGTCCAGATTTTATTTTACAATTGATTTAAAATATTGCTAAATATATCTCAAATATATATTTCTGGGGTCACAGGGCTCAAGTCCCAGAATTGGACTGGGCGTCTTCCCGATGCTGAAATACAGCCAGAGCACAGTGGCTGTGCTTTACTGTTGGACTTGCATCCTTCAGAGGAGATCTTCAAAAATCTGTTCTGCAAGCTCTGGTGGGTGCTCAGGTGAAATTAAAGAGTAGGAGGTAGATAATAATTAATGATTTGCACTTTTATATAGGACCTGTCATCTGAGGATTCAAAAGCCTTTTACAAAAGTAGATGTGTATCATCCCCATTTTACAGATAGACCTGCAAAGCCAAGCTCCTCCAGTGAGTCAGTGGCAGATTTGGGAAGAGAGCACAGGTCTTCTGACAAGCAGACCCCTGCTCTAACCAGTACACAATGCTGCCTCACACAGTACTTTTCAAAAAGAATTGGTGATAATCCTGGTGTCCTGGCTGGAATTCCTTTGTTTAGTTTATTTAAAAAACAAACACAAAACAAAAAAACCCACCTCTGATATGTGTGAATGAATACAGGATGGCTGCTGCCTTTAATCTCACAGTCAACATGTTCCAGTCCAGTAGTGACTGAAAGCTGTTCACTGGCCCATGTGAAATAAATTTGGTGGGTCTCAGTCTAGTTTCTACTTGGTGTCCATATCATAAACCCATCACATTTGGCACTAACTGGCCCCCTTGTTGGCAGTCCCAGCAGAGAGGCCAAAGGCCAAATGAGTCACAGAGACTGAACTTTTTTCTCATCTTCAGAGGGGTCCTTCCAGGGTATGGTTGAGATAATATTGTCAGGGCAGGGTGTGCAGGGCCAGTGCAAGGAAGTTTCACGCCCTAGGCAAAACTTCCTTGCGCCGCCCCCCCCAGCTAGCTCCCTCCCCCTCCCCCCCCCCCCCCCGCTGCAACCGGTGGGCCACAGGAGCTGAGCGGGGAGGTGGCTCCCTGCTCAGGCGCTGGGGGGGCAGGCAGCGAGGCAGGGGGCTCGCTGCGGCTCCCCCCCCCCCCGGGCTCAGGCTCGGGGCGGGGGCAGTGGGGCGGCTCCCTGTGGCTGCCCCGGCTCCCCGCTCAGCCGTTGAGCGGGGAGACAAGGGGCATCCGCAGCAAGCCACCCCTTGTCTCCCAGCTCAGCAGTTCAGCGGGGAGACAAGGGGCAGCCACGGCGAGCCGCCCCTTGTCTCTCAGCTCAGCCGCTGAGTGGGAAGGCAGCGGACAGCCGCCCGCCGCCCCCCAAATCTTGGCGCCCTAGGCAACTGCCTAGGGTCGCCTAGTGGGTGTGCCGGCCCTGAGGGTGTGTGCATATGTGAGAACTTGTACTGCTGCTGCCTGGACTGTACCTGTCCTGTGAGATTTTTCTGTATTTGGGCATTAGTCTGACATCTTTCACTAGATTCACTTCACATAAAATACAGGAAATAAAAAAGACAGGGAAAAATAAGTTAAACACTAATAAATAAACATTTCAAGGAACGATTTCATCTTACTAACTGTGGAAGTATGGTAGGGATCTGAGCTTAGGCAAATCAAGTGGGCCCCTTATCCATATTTCTTTCCTATATTGTGAGTGAAAGCGGCAGCAGCCAGAGAAATGGAAACATCGACAATTAATTGGAAATGTTATGTCTGCTGTTCATGCAAAAGGCATAAATATTTATATCCTGAAGGCTGACTTTTGGGTTCGCTCCTCAGCAGGAAGAGATTTACATTTTGAATAAAGAATTTTTTCTTTCTCCTCCTCAGTAAATGTGCGCAGTTTATTATCCCCTTAAATAAGTCTTCTGGCCCAATCCTGCAGTCCTTTTGCACATACAATCCCATCAACATCAATAGGAGCTACATGTATATAAAGACTAAAGGATCAGCTCCCTTATTTACAGTCAGAATGAGAGGGAGCCTGAAACAGAAAGGTAGGACTTGAGATCAAAAAATTAGGAGATGGATGAAATTAATGACTCCTGAGTTAATTTTCTAAACTGTCTTCAATAAGAAAACAATGAAAAAAGTGTTGGACAATTAGAACATAAGGAAGATTTTACACTATTAACTATTGATAGAGAGCTGGGAGAGAAATACTTGGAAAATGTAAGCATACAGTGAGCTAAATGATTTGCTCTTTAGGGTGTTAAGGGAATTAGCTAACATACATTACCCACTGATTTTAAAAAAGTCATGGAACTCTGGTGAAATATGAAATATTCAAGAAAATCCCCAGTGCTCTCCCCAGATTCCATCTCCCCTCTCTTCTCTCCACCTTGCTCCTATAATAATGTCCCTGCCTCCATCTCCCCTCTTCTCTCCCTTCCTGTCATTTCCCACATTGGTGCCAACACTGACCCAGCTTCCCTCTCATTTCCACTCACCAGTTATTCCCCACTTTGACTCCTGTGCTCCTTTCCCATCGCATTTCATTTAATCCTGCACTTTCTGCCCCACCTTCCATCTCCTCTGCTGGCAATTCCCCATCCCCTTAGCTCTGTCCCTGTCTCCATCTCCTCTCCCATACCTCTGCAACCTCACCTCCCATGCTTGCTCTCCCTCCATCTGTTCTCCCCCGCACAGTCACTCCCCACCTCAAACCCTGTGCTCTTCCCTATTTCATTCTCAATCTAAAGAAAGCTCAGAACCCATCTTCACTAGATGGAGGCTGGATTTACCTTCCCTCGTCCCATCCTCCAGCACCCTTCCTCTTTCTATTTTAATCATTTTTATCTTTGTCTGATAATTTTTAACACTGGAAAAAAAACCTGTTACTAACCTTTCCGTAACTGTTGTTCTTAAAGATGTATTGCACATGTCTATTCCAATGTAGGTGTGTGCTCGCCTTGAGCACAGCCCCTGGAAAGTTTTCAGTGGTATCTCTCGGGTCAGCTCTGGATTTGGCCGAGTGGTGTTGAAATCAGCATGGCAATAAACTCTGAACCCTCCACCTGCACAACTGCTTGGGAGTCACCTACATTGGAATGGACATGTGCAAGGACTTGAAGAAAGAAAAAAATGGTTACTAACCTTTCTGTAACTGTTGTTCTTTGAGATGGAATGGACAAGTGCAACACAACACCCTCCCTCCTATCCCTCTGTCGGAGTTGGCTGACAAGAAGGAACTAAGGGGGCTGTGGGTCGTCAGGACCCTTTATACCGGCGCTGAGTGTGCGACTCCAGGAGGCACCAGAGCGGATCAGATGGATACCCCTGAGGGAAAACTTTCCAGCGGCTTTGCTAGGGGCAAGCACACACCTACACAGGAATGGCTATGTGCAAGCACTCCAAGAAGAATGTAAGTACCAATAAATTCTAGCAAAATGCCCTGACAGGGAGATATATGAAGCTGTGAAATTCTTTGTACATTTCAAACATGGCTGGAAACACCCTTGGAGAAAAGACTGCAGGGAATAATCCTCCCCTGGCACCTTGGTAGTCTACTAGGATTTTTCTGTCTTTAACTTCTATGATTCTGGAACATTTCCAGCAGTTACATGAGTTCCCCAGACTAAGAACTTGACTGTCCCAGACAGTGCATACTGCCTCCTATTTAATAGTGGACACTCTACCCCTTGATGAAGCTTGGGTTCTCCAAAGACAAATTTCAAAATTGGGGAGCAGCCCCAACTCCAGGGCATGGACAATGTGGAGGGGAGAGAGATCTGAAGTGCCAGTGTTGGTCTGTGGCTCCATGCTAGAGATTAATTAGTGCAGATCATCCCAACAGGGTCAGCAGACCAGGCCAAAGACCTCAAGAAGCTCACCTCATAGTAAGCACCAGGATAGTACCTGCTCCTTTGCCCTTGTCTCCCAAGAAGGTAAAAACACAAAGCAAACAGTATGATGGGAGAGTGATTGCACCCACCTCTGTTTTGCTCCCTTGCTTCTGAAACCTCAGAATTTCAGAGCAGGATTTTTTATTTTATTTTTTGTTAACATGTTTTTTCCTTTGGGACTAGTTCTCCTGGTTCCCAGTCATTTTCCTCCTGTTTCCATAGCAACTACAGCTGACTCATATCTGTGGTTGCCATGGAAACAGTGCTAGTGCCCCCTTGAAAGGCTGCACTGAAACAGGAATGAGATTTGCATCTCTGGTGCTGTGTGGAGCAAACCTTGTCTGACTCTCCTGGGGAGGACATGAGGCACACTGTATAAATTCAATACAAACCCCAAACTAAATCCTTTCTCAGAGGGATTTTGAAAGCTGGTGAAATAGGTACATAGTAGAGAAATGGACACTGGTTTGGCTGCTCAGGGTTGTACAGGAATTTTCAGTGTGTTGTGGGCATACCAATTTCTTTCGAAATACCAGTTACAAGCTGGCCATCTAGGGAGAGACTAGAGTTTACCTCGACCAGCTAACACATTTAAAACTATGCCTTGCCTTGTATACACTGGGATTTTAACACAGTAGCACAGGGTGGGCAAACATTTTGGCCCGAGGACCACATCTGGGTATGGAAATTGTATGGCGGGCCATGAATGCTCACGAAATCGGGGGTTGGAGTGCGTGAGGGGGTGAGGGCTCCAGCTATGGGTGTGGGCTCTGAGGTGGGGCCAGAAATGAGGGGTTGGGATGCAGGAGGGTGCTCCAGACTGGGACTGAGGGGTTTGGAGGGCAGGAGGGGGATCAGGGCAGGGGGTTGGGGCATGGGAGAGGGTCTGGGGTGCAGGCTCTGGGAAGCACTTACCTCAAGCAGCTCCCGAAAGCAGCAGCATGTCCCCCCTCCGGCTCCTATGCAGAGGCGCAGCCAGGCGGCACTGTGTGCGGCCCTGTTCACAGGCGCCACCCCTGCAGCTCCTATTGGCTGTGGTTCCCTGCCTATGGGAGCTGCAGGGCCAGCACTTGGGGCGGGGACAGCGTGTGGACTGTCCCCTGGCTGCCGCTACACATAGGAGCCAGAGGAGGGACATGCCGCTGCTTTCGGGAGCCACGCAGAGCCACGGCATGAGCAGGGCAAGCCCCGGACCCCATTCCTCGGCGTGAGCTCTGGAGCCAGATTAAAATGTCTAACAGGCTGGATGCGTCCCCCAGGCCATAGTTTGCTCACCCCTGCAGTAGCACATCTTAAAATACACCTTTTTCCTAGTGAAGACAAGGCCAAAGATTGTATAACCATGAGTCCTGGCCCAAACTAGGATGCTCTCCTCCTTGCTTTAGTTACATAATGCCAAAGAGCAAATGTGCTTCCATTTATGTTTGATTTTCTACATTGTCTGCCTCATATGGTTCTGTCCTGCAGGAGTAGCTGCATATATACTATGTGAGGTAGTGGCTATGTCAGCCCCAACCTTGCTATACCCTCACACAGGAGGACAGCATGAAAACAAGCTAGGAGTATCCCCCAGAATCCCTGCCTGACCACCACTGGGCATGGTGCCCAGAGGCATACTGCCTTTGAGTGGCACTGCTTGAGATGAAAGTTTGACTATGACTGCATTATTTGTTCTGTGTTTATTTAAATTCTTATTTTGATGTTCCATGTTTTTTGACTTGTGTATAACCTGTTGGTGTTGTGTCCATTGCCGGAATGTTTCTTTGCTCTTTGTTTTTCTCTCTAGGAGCCATCACTTGGAGTGGTGAAGATCATCTTTGACAGGATGACAGGCCACCAGGCCCCTTCATGAGGCCCACTGAATCTCCACCCTCTTCTACCTTTTCCAGTGGATTCCCCAGAGATTATACTATTCATCGGGGTAACAGGGAATAACTACTCAGTGGTGGAGTACTATGGGGAAATCAATATATATCCTTGGGGATATTTTGGGTGGGGATCTAGAAGTTGGGAGCCTATATTTGTTTCCTCACTGATGTCCCTTTTCTGTCCTATGTTTTTCAGCACTCTGGAGGCTGTACATGTTCCTCTGGAGGGCTGCAGGCCCCCAGGCAGCCCAGAATAAAGGGAATTTTGAAAGGGAGACTTGTGTGTGTTAGACTGTACAATCTGTAATTTTTCCTTAATTTTTATTTTGGCAGAGGAATCTCTGGTCCCACTGATATTTTGTGTAAAAAAAAATTAAAAAATATATATTCCTAAAAGCATATATTTTATTTAATCTTCTGTGACTGTTTGGGGAATGGGATTTGGGACCAAGTGGGCTGAGCCCAGACTACACATGCTCTGCCTCATGTGATCCTGGGCATGCCCTGAACAAAGGTCAGGGGTAGTCAAAGGCAACTCCGATTTCACCTGCTGAGTTAGTCCTACTCATGCCAAGACTAGATAAGCCGCATATGTCTGGGTACATGGGAACTCAGTTAGGGCATCTGAAAATCTGACATCAGCAGTCAACTCTTAGCCTCACCTTTGTCCTGCCCCCTTTGTTCTCTACTCCCACTCAGGTTCCTTTTTTTGGGAGTGGTCTCTAGCTCCTCTCTGCCTCCCTCAAGAGGGGCCGGGGTTATGGCAGGGAGCACTCAAGGCAGCATGAGGTCAGTGTGCGCTAAATTTGTTATGTTCTCTACGCCAGTTACTTGATTCCCCTTCTGCCCTTCCTCTCTCTGGCAGGTGCTGCCAACAGAAGCACATCACATGGTATGGTTGGTGCAGCTCCATCTTAGAGGAGCCCCACTTTGCTCATTCACTGACTATCTGGGCTGCAGAGGACTGCAATCAACTCCATACAAAGACGCAGCAGGCCCTCAGCAATTCCCTTTACAGATGTGCACATGCTTCCCAATTGTTTTACATGAAAGCAGTCACAATCCAAACATTCCAATTCCTGCACCAGTGCATGACTTTGAGGTGAGGTGCTTTTGGCAGCTTTCCCTTCAGTTAAACCCAATGTGCTGTTAGTGGACGGAGAGGGAGAGAGCAGGAGACAAGAAAGAGGAAAGGGGATCATGATGGGCTCCCAGGAAGCTTCTGGCAGATAGTTTATTGGCAGCTTATAGGCCCATCCCGCCTAAAACACAGAACATATCATTCACCTTGTTCCTGAAACTGTCCTCGCCTTCAGTAGGGCTGGGCAATAAGCACCAGCCCTCTAACCACTTCTACTGGCATTCCCAGGACTTACAGGACTTCATCATAACCACACAACACCAAGACAGCACACTGCAGGCATTTGTGAATGAATCCACACCAACCTCTAGCAGCTGTGTGAAGATTATTATCTTTTTTTATACAGACAGGGAAACTGCGGCACATAAAAGGAAATTATTTTGGAGAAAATTCAATAAAGCTCACCTTTTATTTATGTTGGGAGGAGGAGTGTAATGCAGCTCTCCTTTAGTTATGAGAGGTGGAATCAATGGACCTCACCTCCATTTACATGGATAGGGGCCAACTCAGTATGGCCCACCTTTATTTCTGTGGGTGAACTCAGCGCAGTTTTCTTTCCTTTGTTGGTGGGGAATCATTATGGAGAAGTTTCATGTGGATGGTTGGTTGGACTTGACATGGCCCATCTTCCTTTAGAAGAAGCCCACTCAATATGACTCTCCCTTTATGTGGAGAGGCCCCAGTGCAGCTTGCCTTACTTTATCTGAGAGGGGGACTAAACAGAGCTGAACTTCATGTATGAGAGGATGGACTCAGTACAGCTCGCTTTCATGTATGGGGGGGAAGGACTCATTATGGCTCAGCTTGCCTTCATGTTTGCAGGGGATGTACTCCATACAGCTGGGCTTCATGTATGGGGTGATGGAGTTAGTACATCTCACCTTCATGTGTGGGGGAGATGGACTGAAAAAGGCTCATCCTCATATACGAAGGGATGGACTCAGTATAGTTTGCCTTCATGTATGGGTGGGGCTAGACTCAGACGAGTTTGCCTTCATGTCTGGGCGTAGTCGCAATAGGGCTTGCCTTCATTTATGGGAAGAAACTTAGTACAGCTCACCATCACTTATGTAGGGGGAAACTCAATACAGGTTGCCTCCATTTATGTGTGTAGGAGGCTATATTGCAATATAGCTCACCTTCCTTTATAGGGATAGACTCAACACAGCCCTCCGTTTATGTGGGGATGGACTTAATATTGCTCTTGTTTATTTATGAAGGTTGGATTCAATATGGCTTGCTTTCCTTTCTAGGGTGTTGTTATGAGTTGTAAATCAGTTGTGCACATGAAGAAATGCATGTAACGGATTCCAGATCCACACCATTATGGCAGCATCTTTAAGTGTGCAAGAGGGGAAGAGACTTCTTTACAGCTCCCCGGGGCATCATCAGGCAGCGGCATAAGGGCTACTGCAATAAGGAATGTGGGGGAAGGGCAAGAGGTTCCTGAGCAGCTTCCCCATGAGATCTATACCTGGCATAATTCTTTCATCACAGCACCATGCATTCTCCAAGGATGTGGCTGATCCTTCTGCATTTATGTTCTACTGTTCCAGACCTGAAGCTTGTTATTCCTTTCTCTCAAAAGGACACTAATTACAGTTATCCTATATATATCCCCAAAGGATCCCTCTTGTAAGAGAGGTGAAAGTCCAACAGGGAAGCATGAGACCTTTTCTGTAATCACCTATTGAAAGTCAAGCTTCCTGTAACTGGTTGGTTCCGGTGCAGTAGAGAGTGAGATATGGAGTCTTTCACATTTAGGTTACTGGTTTAACTGTAGCTCAGGTTATCAGTGACTGAAAGTGACTTCTATTTGATGGCCATGTGGGGGTAATTGTGATATGAGCTGGTGGGTGTGACATTGCACCCCATAATGCTTTATAGAAATATGCTTATGAATGTAAATATGACATAACTGGAATATGTTTTATGCTAGATATGCCATGTAACATATCTTTGCAAAGGTTATGTTCTACTGCATGTGTTCATACTATTCGTATGCATGTATCATTTTTATATCTGAAGTTATGAGCATTAGCTCTATGTTTGTATTTAAAGTGTTTGCTGTAGAAAGCACCTAAGGCAGATTTGATCAACATAGTGTGAAGGGGTTATTCAAGTAAATAAAGTACTTGGTGAACAATAGACCTTGATAGATGCCAATCCACATCTGAGCTTTCCTGGGAACGTCCCTGTAGAGTACTGAGTCATGCATGGACATGTGACTTGCCCATGTGACTCCAACACTCCATCCTGTAGCTGGGATTCTATACAGGGGGAGAGAGGGGTTTCCACCTACAAGATATAGTTTCCACCCACTATATAAAGTCCTGGGAGACCCCTCCATTTTGTCTTCAGCTGGCTCAAGAGGTAGCCTCTCCACCCCCAAAGGATACCTGAAAGAAACTGGAACAAAGGATAGTAACTACAGGGGTGTGAGTGATTGCTGGACCCAGACTAGAAGGAGGCTAGTCTGTAAAAGAAGCTTACTGGAACATCTCTGAGGGTGAGATTTCATCTGTAATCACTTTCTTACTGTATTAGGCTTAGACTTGCATGTTTTATTTTATTTTGCTTGGTAATTCACTTTGTTCTGTCTGTTATTACTTGAAACAACTTAAATCCTACTTTTTGTATTTAATAAAATCACTTTTTACTTATTAATTAATCCAGAGTATGTATTAATACTTGGGGGAAGGGGGGCAAACAGCTGTGCATACCTCTCTATCAGTGTTATAGAGGGCAAACAATTTATGAGTATAAGCTTTATACAGGGTAAAATGGATTTATTTGGGGTTTGGACCCCATTGGGTATGTGAGTGCTGGAGACAGGAACACTTCTTAAGCTGTTTTCAGTTAAGCCTGCAGCTTTTGGGGGACATAGTTCAGACCTGGGTCTGTGTTTGTAGCAGGCTAGGCACTGAAGTCCGAAGCTGGCAGGGAAAACAGGCTCAGAGGTAGTCTCAGCACATCAGGTGGCAGTCCCAAAGGGGGTTTCTGTGATCCAACCTGTCACAGTGGGTTTCAGTACAATTCCTAGAGGACATATCCCAGAATAAATCATAAAAAAATACCAACATAATTAGCCACCTCATTGCAGTAAGGCCAAGGACTGAAAGGAGCACAGAGCCTGAACTCTCCTTGCACTCCTATTAATACTTAACATTTTATAAACATTACCTAAATAAGCCTCAGAGGCCCTCTGGGAGGTAGGTCATTATTATCCCCATTTTACTGATGGGGTAACTGAAGCACAAAGAGGTTAAAACATGACATGCTCAAAGTCACCCAGCAAGCAAGTGTCCAGGGCCGGCTCCAGGCACCAGCTTTCCAAGCTGGTGCTTGGGGTGGCATCGAGAATGGGGCGGCAGTCCGAGTCCCGCGGCGGCAATTCGGCAGCAGGGGCGCTCTTCCCGCTGCCGAATTGCCGCCGCAGGACTCGGACTGCTGCCCCATTCTCGCCTGTCGCGGTGGCAATTGGGCGGCAGGTCCGCCGCTCTTACCTTGCCGCCACGGGACTCAGAGTGCTTACGTCGGGGGTGGGGCCCCGCAACGTTGCCCAGCATCGGGGGCGGGGCCGTGGCGACTGCCTGGGTCGGCAGAATCGTCAGAGCCGCCCCTGCAAGTGTCACTGTCAGAAATAGGGCCCAGAAGCTCTGACTCCCAAATCTGTTCTCTATCCACTAACAACTGCCTCACAGAACATTATAACTAGAGAAGTATTATACTAGAGAAAGTATTATAACTAATGGGTGTGATATATGGGAACCAATAACACATGGGGTACATTTCAGAGGGGTGCACAGGGAACCAGACACAGAACCTGATACTCTTTACCCTGCTGTCCCCCTAACACTAGAGAAGGACAAATAGTTTTGCTGTATTCTGTTGCTGTGACAAGTGGAAGGATCACCACTGGGAATCATGAAGGGGTATTGCTGTGGGAAGTCAGCTGGTAACATTTCAGCAGCACATAAGGAAAGGCTTGCAGTGACACTAGACAGACCTTTCAGTCTAACTATCCCAGAATCTGCAGCTCCCATTTCAAGGTGAAAAGATATTAGATAAACGTAAATGCAGGGCACTTTACTAATACTACAGAAAATGCAGTACATTGAAATCTTTACAGTCCCTACTGGCCTCCTGCCAAGCTGTTCCTTGCCTTTTGCTGCGCACTATGGGAAAATGGGTAAGAACAAGGGGGAAACAGAGGGATGCTGTTTTAGGCCAAGGTCTGATGCCTTTATTGGTTGGTGAGGGGTTACAGTGCACATTTTTGATAGGCCGGAGATTTACGAGGTGGAATGCAGCCACTGTGCCTTTTCAATCCTCACAGCAGTAGGCAGGTTTATTTCCATCACCACATTGCAGCAGCGTCATTGCTTCTCCATAGCGGCTGCTTTTAATGCTGCTGTATTTAAAATTGTACGTGTCTCTACATGAAACAGGGCTTTTTGCAGTCTGCCTTTTTATATCCTGTCAGGTTGGCTGGATAGACAGGATGGGTATGAGAATGTCTATTTGTGCAGGAAGGGCTATTCTACCATGGATATGATTCAGTAACGAGTTTCTTTCTATTTAGAGGTTTCAGTGTAGTAGCCGTGTTAGTCTGTGTCAGCAAAAAGAAAACAAGAAAAATACCTGTGGCACCTTAGAGACTAACAAATTTATTTCACCATAAGCTTTCGTGGGTTAAGAACCCACTTCATCGGATGCATCCGATGAAGTGGGTTCTTAACCCACGAAAGCTTATGCTGAAATAAATTTGTTAGTCTCTAAGGTGCCACAGGTATTTTTCTTGTTTTCTTTTTTCTATTTAGAGTCCTCTTGGGTCTTCCACATTCCTTTCCTTAGAACCCCAGTATCTTTCCATCTTTCCATATCTCTTCCTCCTTCCAGATCCAAAGATTAGCCCCACTCTTTCCCATGCTTTCTTTCCTCACATCCCAGTCTGTCCTAGCCTTACTCCCCCTCCCCTTCCTGCGCCAGTCTCCAGAGCCCTTCTGTAAGATGCCCATCCTTGGCTCTCCATGTAAGTTCCTCTCTTTCATCTGGAAGCCTTCGCATCCTAGTTCTCATCCTCCAATCTCAGTCGCCTCTGTAAACGTGTTTAATGAGGGATCATATCTTTCACTGTCCTAATATAGCAGTAAATTTGTGAGAGAGAGTGTCACTAGGTAAGTCAACATCTTCCCTCAAATGACTTTGGGAATTTTTCAGCACTTCTGGATGACTGTGGGAGCTCTGCTGCTACTGAACTCCCCAGAGACACAATAGGTTCAGGGTCCCGCACCAAGCACTTTGGGGGACAGGATCAGAATTTAAAACAACCTTGACAAATTGGAGATTTGGTCTGAAATCAACAATATGAAATTCAATAAAGATAAGTGCCAAGTACTTCACTCAGTAAGGAAAAATCAAATGCACAACTACAAAATGGGGAATAACTGCCTCGGTGGTAGTATTGCTGAAAAGGATCTGGGTGTTACAGTGGATCACCAACTGAATATGAATCAACAACGTGATACAGTTGTGAAAAAGGCTAATAATATTCTTGGGGTGTATTAACAGGAGTGTGGTATGTAAGACCCAGGAGATAATTGTCCCACTCTACTCAGCGCGGGTGAGATTTCAGCTGGAGTACTGTGTCCAATTCTGGGCACTACACTTAGGAATATTGTGGACAAGTTGGAGGTAGTACAGAGGAGAGCAACAAAAATAATAAAAGGTTTAGAAAACCTGACCTATGAGGAAAGGTTAAAAAAACTGAGTATGTTTAGCCTTGAGAAAAGAAGACTAGGGAGGACCTGATAACAGTCTTCAAATATATTAAGAACTGTTATATAGAAAACAGTGATGAATTTCAGGGGTGGCTCTAACAATTTTGCCGCCCCAAGCAGTCGCCGCTGAATTGCCGCCACGGCGGGAACAGTGGAGGAGCTGCCACCGAATTGCTGCCGCGGGACTCGGACTGCCGCCCCATTCTCGATGCCGCCCTGCCTGGAGCCGGCCCTGATGAATTGTTCTCCATGTCCACTGAAGGTCAGACAAGAAGTAATAGGTTTAATCTTCAGCAAGGGAGAATTAAGTTAAGTATTAGGAAAAACTTACTAACTATATGTGTAGTTAAGCTCTGGAATAGGCTTCCAAGGAAGGTTGTAGAATTCCCATCATGGGAGGTTTTTCAGAATAGGCTGGACAAATTCCTGTCATGAATGATCTAGGTTTACTTGGGCCTGACTCAGTGTACAGGGCTGGACTTGATGACTTCTTGAGGTATCTTCCAGGCCTACACTTCTATTATTCAATCCTCTAGATAGATGGGGGGAATTCATCTGAGACCTATGGTCTCTTTGCACCAGTGGAGCAATGTAGAGCAGGTATAAGTCCTTCCAGAAATATCCTTAATGCAAAAGACCTTCTTCTGGAGTGTCAATTCTGGTTGTGCATGGCTTCCCACAGAAGGTCCTGGTGAATGTAGCATTCTGCAGTTTGCTGAGTAGGGGGTTCATGTCAAGGGGTAGCCAGAGCAGACCTATGCCCAGTGATTCTGTACTTCTGCAGTATCTTAGAGGGGCCACTGAGGCAAAACTTAGGGCAGTCCTTCACATGCACCCAGAGGCCTCAGAATCATTGAAGCATAATCCATGTTCCCTTTGTCTCTATGCTGCTCTCACCGCTGGCATAGGAATTAATCTTGCATAGAGACAAGAAGGTGAGGAAGGTGATGATTTGCAATATGGGACAGATTCTTAATACCTTATCTGCGTGAAATGACCATACAGACCTTTTCAAATTCCCTCCATTTCCACTTCATTTTGCATTGGGAAGCTGGGAGCAGAGGACACAGTAACAATCTTCCTGCTGCAAAGAGCCCTGCTCTGCATTATTCATGTGTTTCCTTCTTATTTTGCACATTTATGTCAGTCCTCATGCAGCTAAAATATATGTTAAATGATTCACTCTCTCTCTCTCTCTCTCTCTCTCTCGTTCCCTCCCTCTTTGAAATGGGAATGAGAGAATTTTTTTAAAAGAACCTGTGATTAGACTTTTCCCTCCTCCTCCCCTTCCCCACTCACACCACAACTCACAAGATACATGTCTGGTCTCTTGATTTGAATTAATGTCTAGTACAGAGTGAAGTGGAGCAGAAGTGACATAACTGGGAAAATCCACAGCAAAATATGTCCCTGTTATATTGATCCAAATCTCACAAAGTCTAGAGAGGGAAAATCCCTATTATGGTAAGATATCTCATCTATCCTGTCCCCAGCCCAAAGACCTTTGAGGAATAGCTACCTTCTTAATATATTGCAGTGCTTCATCCAATTCAGTTTTAAGGGGATTGCTTTTTAAACTCCCGTCTGCTCTGTATCCCCCTTTTTAATCCAAGCAATGGGGAGTCCCCTCTTTTTCTTGAGAAACTTCCACAGCCACATCTCAGAGAGATCCTAAAGGGTAACTGCAGGTAATTGCTCTGTCTCTAAATCTTGTACAACCTGAATGATGCAGTTGAATGCCTTAGCCAATATCTGGTTGAGATTCAGGTATGCATAATTGTTAACTGACTAAAGATCAATTCAGACTGAAGTACTGATGGTAGGTTGAGGGAAGCAGCCAAAGAAGATGGCAAATGTAATTATCAGCCCCTTTGACAGCAGGTGTCTGTCCACCATTGGTCATCTGAGTTTGCATCATAGGGGTGCTGTTAGAGTCTGAATTGCTTTTAGATTTAGATGATCACAGTGCAGCAGCCACCAGCGCTGCATTTTTCCATCTGTACATGATCAGGAGCTCACAACATTTTATCTCAGATGAGGACCTTACTACTGTCATTCATGCATTTTGTCACTTTAAACCCACTGTGATGCGCTCCGTGAGGGGATCTACTTTAAATCTATTTCAAAACTGAAGCTACAGCAGTATGCAATAGCCTTCCTGTTAACTGTGATTTCTTGTCATGAGACACCAGTGCTTGGGGATCTGCAATGAGTTCCCATTGGTTTCCTGGTGGAATTTACACTGTTTGTTCTGACCTACAGAGCCATGAATGGTCCGGGACATGTGTAATTGAGAAATACCTCTCTCTTGGTGAGGTATTGCACAGCTGTGATCAGCGGAGGCACATGAGCTGAAGCCCAGTCAGAATAGGAGAGGGTACTGCTAGCAGGGCAATCTGTTAGGGATTCTCAGTTTAGGAATTTGCTCCCTTCTTGTTCTGAAATAGCCTTAATCTCTTTAACTTCATGGCATGCTGCAAAGAGTATCTGTTTGCTAGGCTTTTGGAACTTAAGAATTGCCACTGAATCTGATCAGTTTGTTACCCTGTCTCTGACAGCAACCAGTATTAAATGCTTCAGAGGAAGGTGCAAGAAATCTGGAAGAAGGCAGAGGATAGGATGTGATGGGACTTTAAGGTATGTTGAGTTGTTAGGAATTTTTGACTGATTAATTTAACAGCAATTTGTGTCAACTATGCTGATGAGTAGTATTCTTTGTACAAATTTTTGTTTTAAGTAATCACCAGGTGTTTTGAACTGGGATTCGTGTGTTCTTTTGTATTTAAATAAAAAGAAAGCTCATGATCAGGACACTTTTTCTGATATTCACCCTAAGATATTTGTCTCTTTTAATCTCTGCCTTACTAGTTAAACCCCTTTGAACAACCTGATCATTTCCTCTCCCTCATTGGAGTTTAAACCCTCAGACATTTGTAGGCCCTCTCTCTGTTCCTCTTTGCAACACTGCCAAGTTACCTGATTGTTCTAGCATCACCAGCCAGAGTTAACTGCATCGGAGCCAAGCAACTGCGTAATAGTGAAGGAGCACAGAAAGCTTGGGTGAAAGAGAATTATCATCTTGTTCCCTCCCAATTTTGCCCCTACGTGTGAAGTTGTACTGAGGGCAGTGCCTATATCAGTGGCAGAGCAAACACACTCATGGTTCCCCGTCAGGATATGCCAATCAGTTTGCATCTCTGCTTCCTGTAATGCAGATTTCTGAATTGGCCTCTTGACTCAGCTCAAGCACAGGATCAGTTTTTATCAATTTAGTATTTGATATGTTTAAGAATTGCATCCTGCTTTGGCCCCGCAGCAGAGGGCCAGGATGGTCTCCTCTCTCCTGGCCACTTCTGTCTCTACAATCACTACAGCTCGTTATTCTTTTGAGAGGAGAAGGAGAATATTGCCATTCAGGGCATTTTACCATCTATTACTTTCCCTTTTTTTGCATTTTAAAGCCCTACAAGGACCAAAATGTGCTTGGCTTCCATCTTTCACACTCAGCAACAATGCTGCATGATTGAGGGGGGAGGGTGTTGGCTGCAGTGTGAGTTCCTGGGGGATTGAACTGCTCATCAAAGGGACTGGTATCCAGGCAACAAGCCTCCCTTGCCTTAGACAAGCAGAAACAGCTGGGAGTTTTGAAAGCTAAGGAGAAGCTACTGTAAAGAGTGAGAGGCAGAGAGGGGGGAGCCATGTTATTTTGAGCAGGTTATTTCTGCTCTCACATCGGCATGACATTCAGCCCAGCTAGGATCACCAGTGCAGCAGCCCAAGTGCTGGAGCAGGCAAGCTCCTTGCCAGGTCCCTGATAAGAGAAGGGAAATCAGAGCATATTTTATCTTCAAATTTACAGTACACGGGGAACAGTTATTAATGCATTTCCCAGGAACAGTTCCCCATGTGTGTAATAAGGATAATCATACATCCCTAATTCACACAGGAATTGTGAGGATAAATTCATTAATGTTTGTGTAGCTCAAATACTATATGAATAGTTGCCAGTGAAGTAAACCAATAGGAAGAAAGCAACGCTGGAACATGCAGGTATAGCCAGCTCAAGCACTTGGAGCTCCCACACATTTAGGGACTCCACAGTTGAGAACTTGAGTATTTATTACTATCTTTAATTTCCTAAACAATAACTGCTTCACTTTTCACCAGAAGCTGCCTGTGTTTTAGATCTTAGATTAATATTGTCATAAAGCTCCAGGAATCTGGCTTCTGACATTTACTAGAACTCCAGATACTAGGTCTTCAATCTGAGACTTCTCTTGGGGCTTTGCCAGGCAGGTGCTGGGCTGGGTCACAGGGAGTTCTCCAATAGGGACAGGGAAAGGCTTTCTAGAGGGGTTGGTTGGAGTGGACTCTCTTCCTAAAAATTAAGAACTACCTAAGGATTTGGAGAGCAAACTGCCATTCCTAGTTCTCCTTTTTCTCAGTCACACTCATCCCAGCCTCCTTCATGTCTTCCTTCACCCCATCTACCTCCCCACACAGCTCCTTCTCTTCCACATCCCTTCCTTCCCTTTCTTCTCTGGCTTCATTCTTCTCTCTCTCTCCTCCTTTCCTCTCTGCATTCCTATCCTTTCCTCTCTCCTTCAAATTAGATCCTACCACCTTATCCTGGTGAGCTGGATCACCTCAATTGATGAGTGAGTGGAGCTCCTATGAGGTGCTCCTGCCCTTGTCCCAAGCATGCACTGACCCTCCAATTGCCCCTCTCTCTGGGGTGTATTTTGGTTGGTTGCCCTTTGACTTTTTCCAGTGCCCTCCATCACCTCTGCTGAGGAGCTCACAAAGTGCCATTTGCCAAGAGAAGCGAAATAAACCCTGAGGGTTTTGGGAGGAGCATTCCAGAGCTAAAAATAACCATGGGTCAGCTGTGAATGAGCCTGAGGCTCCAATCCTCTTCCCTCCCCCCCCCGCCCAAGCGGGTGCTGCAGTCACAGAGAGGACAAACAGTCATGATGATTCCTCTGTCTCTAATACAGCTCCTACCTCATTCCCCTTGGCTTTCCTGCTGCCAGGGACTGTAATTGCTACACAGCTACAGAAAGAGGGAAACAAAATGAATGAAAAAGAACCTGCCCCAAAATAACTCTTTGCCTGCTGTCACCCATAGATCAGCTGTTTCAAGGAATCAGTGACCTAGCCCTGGTCTATACTAAAATGTTACGTCAATGCAAGCCGCCTTGCGTTGTCCTAATTGTGAATGTATCTACACTTAAGTTTGTCTCCCATCAATGTAAGCTCTCTATTAAGCTGACATAGGAACACCACCTCCCCGAGCTGAATTAAGCCATGATTGATGTACTGAAGTCGACAAAGCATTATTGTAGACACTGCATTACCTATGTCAACCCTACCAATCCTCCTGCAGCTGTCCCACAATGCTCAACACTGATCGCTCTGGTCATCATTGTGAACTCTACTGTCCAGGGGGCATGGAGACCAGAAGCCCCTCCACTCTTTACAATGCCATGAATTTTTGAAATCCCATTTCCTGATTGTCCATCTTGGCAAACGCACCTAGCAACTCTCCATCATGTGCAACTTCCCAGCTGACCATGCTGGCTACACACTCTGGATCAGGGGTGGGCAAACTTTTTAGCCCAAGGGCCACATCTGGGTATGGCAGGCCATGAATGCTCACAAAATTGGGGGTTGGGATGTGGGAGGGGGTGATGGCTCTGGCTGGGGGTGCGGGCTCTGGAGTGGGGCCAGAAATGAGGAGTTCAGGGTGTGGGAGGGGTTTCTGTGCTGGGGCAGGGTGTTGGGGGGGTGAGGGCTCCGGCTGGGCATGCAGGCTCTAGGGTAGGGCTGGGGATGAGGGGTTGGGGGTGCAGGAGGGTGCTCCTGGCTGGGACCGAGGGGTTTGGAGGGTAGGATGGGGATTAGGGCTGGGGCAGGAGGTTGGGGTGTGGGAGGGGGTCATGGGTGCAGGCTCCGGGCCATGCTTACCTCATGCAGCTCCCAGAAGCTGCGGCATGCCCCCCTCTGGCTCCTACGTGGAGGCGCGGCCAGGCAGGTCTGCGTGCTGCCCCATCCGCAGGTGCCACCCCTGCAGCTCCCATTGGCTATGGTTCCCAGCCAATGGAAGCTGCGGGGGCTGCACTTGGAGTGGGGGCAGTGTGTGGAACCCCCTGGCTGCCCCCACATGTAGAAGCCAGAGGGAGGACATGTCGCTGCTTCCGGGAGCCATGCGGAGCCACTGCACAGGCGGAGTGGGGCAAACTTAGGACATGGGATTCTTGCACTTAGGACGCAAGAATCCCATGCACTGCTACAGACTAGGGACCGAATGGCTGGGCAGCAGTTCTGCAGAAAAGGACCTAGGGGTTACGGTGGACGAAAAGCTGAATATGAGTCAACAGTGTGCCCTTGTTGCCAAGAAGGCTAACGGCATTTTGGGCTGTATAAGTAGGGGCATTTCCAGTAGATCGAGGGACGTGATTATTCCCCTCTATTCGGCACTGGTGAGGCCTCATTTGGAGTACTGTGTCCAGTTTTGGGCCCCACGCTACAAGAAGGATGTGGATAAATTGGAAAGAGTCCAACGGAGGGCAACAAAAATGATTAGGGGGCTCGAGCACATAACTTATGAGGAGAGGCTGAGGGAACTGGGATTGTTTAGCCTGCAGAAGAGAAGAATGAGGGGGGATTTGATAGCTGCTTTCAACTACCTGAAAGGGGGTTCCAAAGAGGATGGATCTAGACTGTTCTCAGTGGTAGAAGATGACAGAACAAGGAGTAATGGTCTCAAGTTGCAGAGGGGGAGGTTTAGGTTGGATATTAGGAAAAACTTTTTCACTAGTAGGGTGGTGAAGCACTGGAATGGGTTACCTAGGGAGGTGGTGGAATCTCCTTCCTTAGATGTTTTTAAGGTCAGGCTTGACAAAGCCCTGGCTGGGATGATCTAATTGGGTTTGGTCCTGCTTTGAGCAGGGGGTTGGACTAGATGACCTCCTGAGGTCCCTTCCAACCCTGAGATTCTATGATTCTATGATTCTATGAAACCCCTGACCCTGCTCCCCGGCTAGAGTGCCAGAGTGGGGCAAGTCCCAGACCCCGCTCTCTAGCAGGAGCTCAAGGACTGGATTAAAACATCTGAAGGTCCGGATGTGGCCCCCAGGCCATTGTTTGCCCATCCCTGCTCTAGATGCACTCCAGCCTGGAGCACACAGGAGATTTTGGATCTGGTGGGCTTGTGGGGAAAAGGCTGTGCAACCACAGCTATGGACTAGTTGTAGAAATGTAGATGCCTATGAGCAGATTCTGCAGGGGAAGCAGGAGAACAGGGATCAACGGTAGTGTCACTTGAAAGCAAAGGACATGTGGCAGGCATATCAGAAGCCCAGGGACTCCAACAGTCGATCTGGTGCTGAGCTGCAGACCTGCTGCTTTTACAAAGAGCTTCATGCCATACTTGCAGAGACCCCATCACTACCCTGCCCACCACTGAGGATACCTCAAAGGAGCCCACATCATAGGCCTCTGGTATGAACAGAGAGGATGAGAAGGAGGTAGAGGAGGAGAATGGGGGACATGTAGGGTGCCCAGATGTCCCAATTTTATAGGGACAGTCCCGATTTTTGGGTCTTTTTCTTATATTGGCTCCTATTACTCCCCACCCCCTGTCCCGATTTTTCACACTTGCTTTCTGGTCACCCTAGGGACATGCAAACAGAGGGTCCAGCTATGCTGCAAGCCAGAATTGTTTGAGACTACATTGCAGTCCAGTCAGTCTCGGCAGTCGAGCATGGGCAAGCCCGATGGAGGGGAAGAAACCTCCAGTAAGTGCGTAAATGTATTTCCTATTGCATGGGCGCCCCAACTTAGCATGATTCTGCTAACAACTTTTCAATAATTTACTCATACTAGAAGAGGTAGCAGTACAACAAAGGGAGATAGTGTTGTTATCTGCTTTTCATTCACATGTAGAGTTAGGCTGTGGAGTAGGGGGGCGGGACGTGCAGAGAAGTTTGTTTATGTACACAGGGATGTCCCTTGAATCTTCCTGAGAGATCTCAATGAAACTTTCATGGAGGTACTTTGCAGCCTTAATTCTTCATCTGTGGTAGGACACTTTCCCATGCCAGTTTGTGATAACTTTCGCTAGCATCATTGCAGTACACAGGCTAACAGCATACGGGTGGGACACCAGCAGCAGCTGTACTCTCTGTGCCTTTGTAACCTCAGGAGTGAGCTATCAGCTAAAATTCTCACTGTCTGTGGAAAATGGTGTCAGTATTCAGTGTCCTTGCCCTATACTCATAGTTTCATGCAAGTGAGCAATTCCCTCCTCATTTCCCTCACCCCTAGTGGGCCATACAATCCATGGTGGCTGCTCTGAGTGGTGCTGTGTACAAGGACTCCAAAAGACAAGTGTCAATAAACATGTCTTGTTTAAAACTTTAGGCGAGCAAGGGAAGGGAGCTCTGAATCTTAACTTTCGCTGTCTGTTGTGACTATACTGACAATGGTACCTCTGTGTGTTTTATCTGCTGATTGTGGCCTTGAGGGGTTCTCCCGCCACACCAACGGAACACCTGAGCTAGATAAGGAGGAGAAAGAAGAGGACTTGGGATGACATGTTCAATGAGATCCTGAAAACCAGTGTTGCATCAGACTGTGAACAGAGGCCCTGGAGGATGAATATTGTAGACTGTATGGAGAAGGAAAGAGCAGACAGGAGAAAGGCCTAGGACTCCTGCAGGACAAGGACAGGGAGCTGCACCAAGACATAATGGGGCTTCTCTGGCAGCAAACACAGATGCCACAGCCTCTTGTGGACATACAGGTTCAACAATCCTGGGCTTGCCTCCTTTTGCAGTCCACGGAGAACTCCAATATAGCACCTCCCTACACCCCTGCTCTCCATACTGGCATCAGGGACCGCATCCCTACCCCTACCACTCCACACTGGGGGACATAAAGGACAACCAGAGCTTACATACATCAACTGTGGCTCTCACAGGTCAGTGAATGTGTAGCTAAAATGGACATGAATGTTCCCTCCCCTTCTTTAACCTCTGTTGCATACATTTATTAAGGTTTAATGTATTTGCTTTTAACTTGAAAATATTTTTTAAAAAAACCCTGTACATTACTCAATAAAATTCTATTGTTGGAAAATAATTCATCTTTATTAGTTCCTAACATATGCTGTAGAATGCCTGGTGGTAGTGAAAGCACCCACTTAGTTGTTTTGTACACTGTGATCCAACTCACAAGATCAGTGACAAACACAGTGTAATAATCATAAATGTACAGTGAGCACCACAAAATTAACAGGTGCATTGTTAGTGTTATATTCATAGATGGGCACCAAGCACCACACAGTTCCCAACAGGCTCCCAAACTGCAGGACCAGGTAGAGCACAGTACACCACAATGCATTACTGTGGCACACTGTTAAACTGCTCTTTCAAAGCTTCCCTGAGCTGTATAGCTGTGTGTTGAGCTCTTCTGATAGCTCTTGTGTCTGGCTGTTCAAACTCAGCAGACAGCCGTTCCAGCTCCACCCCAGCAGCAACTTTTCCCTCTTTACTATATTTTACTTTATTTTATTATGGAGGACACAGTGGACAGTTATAACCGTTGACACATTTTTCTCACTGAGGTCCAATCTTGTGAGTAAACAACACCAGTGCCCCTTCAATCTACTAAAAGCACATTCAGCTGTCATTCTGCACCTGTTGAGACGTAGTTGAATCTTTTTTTGGTGCTGTTGAGGTGGCTGATGTACGATGTCAGAAGCCAGGGGAGTAAGGGGTAGACTGGGTCCCTCGGGATCACTATTGGCATTTCAACATCACCAATGGTAATCCGCCAGCTGGGAAAGAAAGTCCCTGCTTGTAGCTTTCTGAACAGTCCTGTGTCCTTAAAGATGTGAGTGTCCTGTATCTTCCCTAACCAACCAACATTGATGTTGGTGACGCATCCCCAGTGAGCCATCGGTGCTTACGTAACCACAGAAAAGTAGCCCTTTCTGTTGATGTACTCTGTGGGAAGGTGGTCTGGTGCCTAAGTAGGGATATGTGTACTGTCTATCACTCCATTACAGTTCGAGAACCCAAATGCTGCAAATCCATCCATTATGTCCTGTACATTGCCAAGAGTCACAGTCCTGCATAGCAGGAGACAATTAATAGCCCTGCACACTTGCATGACAAAGGCCCCCACAGTGGATATGTCAACTCCAAAATGATCTCTCACTGCCCGGCATTGCAAGTTTCCACAGTGTAATCACCGCTCACTTCTCCACTGTCAGTATGGCTCTAATTCTCATGTCCCTGTGCTGGAGGAATGGGGCGAGCCTGGCACACAGATCCAGGAATGTGCCCTTCCACATCTGAAAGTTCTGCAGCCACTGCTTGTCATCCCAAGCCTGCACTATGATGCAATCCCACCAATCAGTGCTCATTTCTTGGGCCCAGAAATGGCACTCTACTGTTTGCAGCTGCTCTGTGAACGCCACCAACAATCTGAAATTGGTTCTCACTATGTCCCACAGAAATCTGCCCTCCAGGAACTCATCATGTTCCCTGTGGCTCTTCTTACAGCTCTGCAAATACCAGTGGATCATGCATCCTGTGCTTGCAACACTCATGACAATAGTGCAGAGCTATGCGGGCTCCATGCTTCTGTCAGAGATGGCATCCTGTGCAGGTTTGTGGGATTTTCAAAATAGGTGCAAAAATTATGAGATAGAGATGGCATTATTGGGTGGAGAAAGCAGCATGATGGAAACTTGACCTTGCACTCCCAGTCACCTCATTTCTGCCCCACCATGCATTGCCAAAACTTCCCAAAAGACAGTGCGCTGGGTGGTGGCAAGTTGCACACTGGCATACTTACCCAGGGTGCACTGCAGTATGCATTGAAACGTATTCCTGGTAAGTACTTGCAGAACTGATGTAAGGAGCCAAGTATGCATGCACACAAGCGATATACTAACTGTGGCAACTTTATGCTGATGTAACTTGTGTTGGCAAAAGTTTGTAGTGTAGACATGCCCCTAGGGAAGGAAACAATCTATAAGGTCCCATCTATGAGGTCCCTAATCTGAGCACTAATGCCAGATTATTCCCTACAGTTTATCCCAGTCAAGTATATTGAAATAGGAAATTCCACTTTAACCCAATAAACAGACATGACTCTCTAACAGCATCTGTTTCTAACCGTGGTGGCAGTGAGCACTGCTCTTCCATCAGGGCTCTGTCCAGGGCTGATTAAGAATGATCTATGAGGATGACACTATCTGGACCACAAAACAGCATGACATAATGTCCAATGTTTGATGAGACATAACTATAGAAAATAACACTAGGAGAGGTAGAGATTCTGTACATTTTAAGGGCCCTAGCACATGGCTCCCATCAGTACTAGCTTAGTCTGTGTGTTTGTGTTATGCAGTGCTGTGTATAAGGGAGAGGGAGATTTCTAATATGGCTGGAAAAAACAATTGGCAGTAATAATATAGTTCTTCTTCTACATGCTTTATAAATATTACATAAAAAAACTAAGTTAAAAAGCATTAAAGTTGCAAAGTCAAGTCTCAAAAGTTGCAAAGTCAAGTTCTCAAAAGGGAAATGCCAGAAATGTGTATGTATTACAATATAGTCCTTAATTACAAGATGACTTTTTTTTTTCACAGGACCACTGTCACAGTCAGTGCATAAGATAGATGGTGCACAATGAATGAGTAGCTAGTCAATGTTTCATTTTATTCTCATTATTCACTGTGTGGTGCCATGCATTATTTACTGTACACTATCCAAACCCTTCATTGAAAACAGACTTATTAATTTCCTCATGGGCTTTTCTATGGCACTTCCATCATAATATCTTAGTTCTTTACAAACATGAATGAATTTACCTTCACAACACTCCTGTGAAGTGAGGTAGTAGTATTATCCCCATTTTACACATACGCAACTGTGATACTTTTGTCATTTTTGGCTTTTATTTCTGTATCAGCTAATTTAGGGTGCCCAATTTGTGAATCCCAAGACTTGATTTGTCACAGTACTTTATAAATTCAGAGCAGAACTTCCACTGACCTCAGTTTGCAGTTGTGAGTGCTTAGCACTTCTTCAAATCGTACCCAGGTGTCTCAAGTTGGGTACCCAAAATAAAGAGGAACACACAAGTGGCCAAAATAAAGAGGAACTCACATCTCTCAAAATTCTGGTTTATGTGACTTCCCCCACCTCACACTGGAACTCCATGGCAGAGGCAGGAACAGACTCTAGTTCCAGGGTGGGATTCAACTGTTCATCCTTTCTGCAGTTCCCTGCTTCATTCACTACACATCTTCCAATTTCTACACCTTCCAACTTTTACAACAAACGAGGCAGGGATCCTACAAACATCAGCCTCATTCATTGCATAATCCTGGTACACTCCCAAAGCACAGTCCAGTCTGTGCACTGAATGAGGCAAGAGTGTGGAAAAATTATATATGATCATGTAATTAAAGACTGTATCATGATGCATAGGTACAACGGGCTCAAATTAAAGTTGCATGAGCAATCTTATTTCTGGCATTTTCTAACTTGTAAGTCCTTGACTTTGCAACCTTAACATTCTTAAACATAGTTTTTTGGATGTAATTTCCTGTTTTTTAAAAACTTTAAAATGAAAAACAAAAAATATCATCATGTGGAATCATATTAATCCCCCCATAGGTCATCAGAAGGGTTGGGACCTTTAGATTCACAGCACAGTCCTCTAGCATTGGAGTTTGTGGAGTAACTGGTAGTACTAGAAGGCTATTTCTATGTGGACCTGCCACTGAGAAGGGATGGAGACACAGACATTGCCAGTGGATTGCACAGCTATTTGATCCCAGCAAAGGAATGGTGAGACTCAGGAATAATGGGTTCAGTTCCAGGTTCTGTGGTTCAATGAATACTCTTGCAATTATAGATCCTTCTATGTTGGCCCCCTCAGCCTTTCCCCATTCCCCTTCTGCTCCTATTCTCAACTCCATCCTCAGCTACTGCCCCTGTACCCTCCCCTACTACTATCCCATTGGCTCCAGTCCATCCTTTCCAGCTCTTCCCTCTGTTCCTGCCTCACTCCCCTCTTATCCCTCCCTCTGGTCTTCTGCCCCTCTCTGTTCCTGGCCCTATTTCCCCCTCCTGGCTGCTGTTCCTAACCCCCTTTCCATCTGGCTCCTAACCCAATTCTCTTCCCCAGGCTCCTTTCCCCATTCCATGCCCCTCTGTATTTAAGTTAGGCTGTTTCTTCCTTCTCCTGCACCAGCCTGGGTGCCCAGAAGCGGGAGCATTGAGAAAGAGCAGAGACTTCCCGCCTGTTCTGGTGCCCAGCAGTTGGGAAGAGCAATTGAAGGGAATGTTCCATTCAATGTTGGGATGGAACATACTGTCGCTCTGCGTGGAGGATGGATGCACGTCTAAATCCCATTGATTTAGGTTCCTAAATCACTTACACCAGCAGTCCCCAAACTTTTTAGTGCCATGGCCCCCCTTACACCTGTCTGTACCCGCCCTACCCGTTGGAATCAGGGCTGGGAGTGGGGCTGCGGCTCCAGGGAGAGTGGAGGGGGGGAAAGGAAAGGGGAAGGGGGCCGCAGCTGGGGGTGGGTCTGGGGGCAGGGCTGCAGCCAGGGGCTGAGGCTGGGGGTGTGGGAGGGAGAGGAACTGCAGCTGGGCTGCGATAGGGGTCGGTAGCTGGGCTCGTGGGCAGATGTAGCTCCACTCCTGGCTTTGCCCCCAGCCTTGGCTTCAGGCCGGGAACAGAGCAGTGGCTGAGGGGGGAGTGGCTGGGAGTTAGGGTTGCCAGGTATCCGGTTTTCAACCGGAATGCCCGGTTGAAAAGGGACCCTGGCTGCTCCAGTCAGCACCGCTGACCGGGCTGTTAATAGTCTGGTCAGTGGCGCAGTGGGGCTAAGGCAGGCTAAATACCCAAGCTAATGATCCCAGAGAACCAGGAGGCTTGTGGACAGCACCGCTGGAAAACAGGGTAGGAAGTAACCCAGAGGAATCAGACATTGGTGTGGTTGTAGAACCAGGACAAAGGCAGCGTGTTTTGGATAGATCTCTGCTGACCTAGTAGTGAACCCATTCGTCGGTATCAGAGCCCTTGGGTGGTGGCCCACTTCCCCGCTAGCCATTAGGCCCCACAGCCCTATGAAAGAGGACAACCATATTGACTCTGGCCACTAGGCCACATGGCCTTGTGAGGGAGGGCAGCCATATCAACTCTTGACACTAGGCCATGTGTCCCTGCATAGGATAGGAGGACCACCTTATTGGCTCCAGCCATTAAGCCATACTACACTGAGACTAAGGGTGGTGTTTGGACTCAGCTGTGGGGCTATAATGCCCTTCTACCTGCCCCAAAGGGTGATGGGTGTACGTGCCCTGCAACTCTTCCTAAATTTCCTCTGCAGTTTCAACTGGATAGCTTCCTATTCTAAACAACAGTGAATTGTTGCTATGTGCTGTTAAACAGCAGGCATATCCCACCCCAGGAAAGGCAGCATTCCAGCAGTGGGTAAATTGATCTCTATATTTAATTAGTTAGCATTTTGGATATTTTTCATGTAAATTCTTACCTATACAGTTTCCTCTCAAGTATTTGTACACAGCCCTGCTATTCCCTCCTTTCTTCTTTTCTTTAAATTTTATGGCTTGGATAGTACAATCAGGTGGTTGTGGAGACCAAAGTATCTTTAAGCTGCCTTTATGTTCCACTGATATGGGGGCCAGTCTGGTTCCCGGCATAAGTTAGAGCAGCCTCAGGTCTAATTTGTGTCCAGCTGACCACAGTCCTAATGGGCTGTGCTATCAGCCAGGGATCACTATGCCACAGGAATGCCTTGACCACACCTCTTTGTCCCTAGTCACTCCCTGTCAAGGCTGATTCCCCACTCTGGCACTTTGAGTGCAGTAGGTGGGGGCCCGCAAGGATTTTAAAAATTAATACTTGCCACTCCAGGCTTGTATTAAACTCTCAAGGTTACAGCTTCTCTCTGACCTCGAGTTGGTAGATGCTGCCACCACCCAAATGCAAAACCCCCTTGAGAGCCCAGGAAGGCATACTTGGGAATTCCTTCCTGTGGGGTACCCTCAAGCCCTTTCACCCCCTCTCCAGGGAAGAACTGAGAAAGGGGGAAAAAAGGAAATCAGCTGTTGCCATCAGCTAATTAAACAACGTGCACAAACCTCTTAGACACAAAAAATCCAATTCTGTTCTTAAAAAAAGGTAAATTTCCTTAATAAAAAAAGGAAAGAAAATACAACTGGGAACTATTGCTAGATTTTAAAAGAGGCTATTGCTAGATTTTAAAAGAGCAATTACAAGGATTAAGCACTAAAAATAGCTTTCTTAAGGTCCAGTTTAAAGGTTACAAGCAAAACAAAAGCACCTGGGGTTAGCATAAAGGAATCCACAAGTCATAAAGAAATAAAAGAGATAACCTAATCACGTCTTCCTAGACATTTCCTGATCTACTTACATATCTGGGGGTTTTAAATGAGTAGTTTCTAGGTATGATAGTGATGATTTTTTCATACCTGGCCAAAGCTCTTACAGCATAACTTTGTCCTGTACCCTCTCTCCAGGAGAACAACCACAAACCGACAAAAGGAGAGTCTTGTTTCAATATTTAAAAGGTCTAGTCTTCCTTGGCTCTTTTGGCCAGGTGCCCAGTCATTTCCTTTTACCTATGCATAGCAGTGAGACTTTTTAACCCTTTACAGGTAGAGCAATTAGAGAACAGCTACTAAGAGGGATTTTATAGCTACTGGCTGGCTGTGTGTCCATAAAAGGGAGTTACCCCACCTCCCCCTTCATTGATCACACTCCTTCTGCACTTGGGTCCATGAGGAGGAGTGGCGTAGGAGCCACTCTGACATTTCTATGCCCTGTAGGTTTCCCTTCTCTATATCCCAATTTTGTCATCTACATAATGGGGATTGTATCATGGGGGAGATTAGGTTTAATTAACTAATGTTTGTAAAATGCTTTCTGATTCTAAAATGGAAGGCACTAGAGAAGTGCAAAGAATTAATTATTACTTCTATTGATTACACTGGTCTACAATTTTTGAGAAGTCGTCTGCTTCAGAGATAAAATGTGCTATTTAGTATGTATTTTGATGTGCTGAATTCAAATGAGACAATTAAAACAACTGACTGGCTACTGTTTCTAAGATATTTAAGTTTTTACATTTTATGTCTATGTATATTGTGTAGATAGTAGAGTTTTAATCATAAATTGTAAACCTAGGTCCTTTCATGTGTTTATGGTTGCTTTACATGATACTATTTCACCTGTCCTGTTTATGTAACACTTTAAAAATCAGCAAAGGGGTTATATAAATAAAATTTATTATGAAACAAAAGGCAAAAAACTATTATGTCCATAGTTTAGTCCTATTCAGTGTCTACTCGGCGCTTCTTGGCTTGTCTCTTGTATTCATTAAATGGAGCATCTCTTGTCACTGTCCAGCAATAGTCTGCAAGCATTGATGGGCTCCATTTGCCCTGATAGCGTTTCTCCATTGTTGCAATGTCCTGGTGAAATCGCTCGCCGTGCTCGTCGCTCACTGCTCCGCAGTTCGGTGGAAAAAAATCTAGATGAGAGTGCAAAAAATGTATCTTTAGTGACATGTTGCAACCAAGGCTTTTGTATGCCTTGAGGAGGTTTTCCACCAACAACCTGTAGTTGTCTGCCTTGTTGTTTCCGAGAAAATGTATTGCCACTAATTGGAAGGCTTTCCATGCCTTTTTTTCCTTGCCACACAGTGCATGGTCAAATGCATCATCTCGAAGAAGTTCACGAATCTCAGGACCAACAAAGACACCTTCCTTTATCTTAGCTTCACTTAACCTTGGAAATTTTCCACGGAGGTACTTGAAAGCTGCTTGTGTTTTGTCAATGGCCTTGACAAAGTTCTTCATCAGACCCAGCTTGATGTGTAAGGGTGGTAACAAAATCTTCCTTGATTCAACAAGTGGTGGATGCTGAACACTTTTCCTCCCAGGCTCCAATGACTGTCGGAGTGGCCAATCTTTCTTGATGTAGTGGGAATCTCTTGCACGACTATCCCATTCGCAGAGAAAACAGCAGTACTTTGTGTATCCAGTCTGCAGACCAAGCAAGAGAGCAACAACCTTCAAATTGCCACAAAGCTGCCACTGATGTTGGTCATAGTTTATGCACCTCAAAAGTTGTTTCATGTTGTCATAGGTTTCCTTCATATGGACTGCATGACCAACTGGAATTGATGGCAAAACATTGCCATTATGCAGTAAAACAGCTTTAAGACTCGTCTTCGATGAATCAATGAACAGTCTCCACTCATCTGGATCGTGAACGATGTTGAGGGCTGCCATCACACCATCGATGTTGTTGCAGGCTACAAGATCACCTTCCATGAAGAAGAATGGGACAAGATCCTTTTGATGGTCACAGAACATGGAAACCCTAACATCACCTGCCAGGAGATTCCACTGCTGTAGTCTGGAGCCCAAAAGCTCTGCCTTACTCTTGGGTAGTTCCAAATCCCTGACAAGGTCATTCAGTTCACCTTGTGTTATGAGGTGTGGTTCAGAGGAGGAGGATGGGAGAAAATGTGGGTCCTGTGACATTGATGGTTCAGGACCAGAAGTTTCATCCTCTTCCTCGTCTGACTCAAGTGAGAATGATTCTGGTGCATCAGGAACCAGCAGTCCTTCTCCGTGGGGTACTGGGCGTATAGCTGATGGAATGTTTGGATAATGCACAGTCCACTTTTTCTTCTTTGACACACCTTTCCCAACTGGAGGCACCATGCAGAAGTAACAATTGCTGGTATGATCTGTTGGCTCTCTCCAAATCATTGGCACTGCAAAAGGCATAGATTTCCTTTTCCTGTTCAACCACTGGCGAAGATTTGTTGCACAAGTGTTGCAGCATATGTGTGGGGCCCACCTCTTGTCCTGATCTCCAATTCTGCAGCCAAAAAAAAGGTGATAGCCTTTCTTAACCATAGTGGTTATACTGCGCTTTTGTGATGCAAAAGTCACTTCACCACAAACATAGCAGAAGTTATCTGCACTGTTCACACAAGTACGAGGCATCTCTGCTCACTTTGGCTAAACAGAGATGTGTCCCTTTGCAAAATCAAACACTGACAAATAAGAGAGCACGACACTGTATGATTTCTAGAGCTGATATAGGGCAATTGGTTCAGCAGAGTGATGTAAGCTTCGTTATGATTGCATCATCCATGACTTCTAGGAATAACACGATGCAATTCATATCATGTATGATGCAATACCAGCTTCAGATTGCATCATTCATTGTTTTGCCTAAAAGCAAGTACTGTCCAAACCCAGTCATAGATTTATTCATAGATCCAGTCAAAGATGTATTTTAGTCCTTTCTGGTTTAAATTGAGATCCCTTCCCTTTATAACTCACTTATCCTCTGCCATTCCCAAGTCAAGGGTCGTATATACTGACCCAATAGCATGTCTTGTAAACTAGAGCCAGTCAACAATTTTAAGCATCATTTTCGTTCTCAGTGACCCAGAATTAGTAAAGTTTGACTACATTTATTTCAGAAGCATTTTGGCTGTAGAGCAGTGTTATTATTAGGTTCTTTTAACTGGTTCTTACTGAAACATTATAACCTTCTTATTCTCTTTGAGATGGACTTGCTCTGCATATGATGTCTGAGGGCAAGAAGGAGGAGAAAGTGCTTGGTGATAGTATAACCTGGGGAATCTGGCTGGTGAGACCACATTTCCAGGGATGTCTGAGCAGGGCAGTAGCACAGCATTATATCAAGCCTACCCTTTAAACAGGAATCAAGCTGTAGCGTATGTCTACGCTGGAGCGCGAGGTGGAATTTCCAGCTTGAATAGATAGCCCTGCACTAGCTCTGATTGACTGAGCTAGTGGATTGGGCTGGTGATCTAAAAATAGAAGTGTAGCCACAGCAGTGGTGGCAATACACCAAAAGCCAGCCACAAAACTCTGTCTTCTCCTGTCATTGCAGCTGTTTCTCTCTGTTTCACTTTCCATTGATTTCCAGCAGGAACTGTAGATACTGGCTAAGTGGCAGCACAAGATCCATATTGACATTGTCAGAACTAACTTCCTAAATGAACACAAACACTCAGAGGAGAGACTGGGTGGCTTAGTAGGACTGGGGAATTAAATATGGAGCTTTTTACATCTGGGTCACCAGATCAGGTCCAGACTAGGTTGACACTGACAAAGACATTCCCGTTTGACAGCTTTTTGGTGCTCTATGATTACTCCTGAAGGCATTCTGCACCAAAAAATTAAAAATTCTGTGCTAAAAAATAAAAATTCTGTGCACAATATTTTAAAATTCTGCAAAATTCTGCAAATTTTATTTGTCAAATAAAAATGGAGGCTCCAGCACAGCATTGCAGACCACTGGCTGCACAGAGGTGGGAGATCACTCTGCAGCTCCCCCGGCCCCCAGGATATGGCCAGTGGCGTAGCCAGGTTTAGAGCACAGGGGGAGCGGCGCTATAAAAAGGCGCCTCCCCGCTCCCCCTGTACTCACCCGGCGATGCTTTAAAGGGCCCGGGGCTCCAGCCGCTGCGGCGCCCCCGGGCCTTTTAAATCCCCGCCCGGCTCCGGCAGCGGGTGCTTTAAAGGGCCCGCGGCTCCCCGCAGCAGCAGAAGCCGCCGGCCTTTTAAAGCGCCCCCCGCCCCCAGCCCGGCTCCGGCAGCAGGGCTGGGGGGTGGCGCTTTAAAGGGCCTGCGGCTCCCCGCAGTGGCAGGAGCCGCCGGCTTTTTAAAGTGCCCCCGCTTGAGCCCGGCTCCGGCAGCGGGGCTGGGGGGGGCACTTTAAAGGGCCCGCAGCTCCCCACAGCAGCAGGAGCCGCCGGCCTTTTAAAGCATCCCCGCCCGAGCCCAGCTCCGGCAGCGGGGCTCGGGCGGGGATTTAAAAGGCCCGCAGCTCTTGCAGTCGCGGGCCTTTTAAATTCCCTCGGGCGGCACCTTAGCGCCACTTCTCCTCGTAGGGGGAGCGGCCGCTCCCCCTGCTCCCCCCCGGCTATGCTACTGGATATGGCTCAGCAGTAAGGCTGTACCCAACCCATACACAGCACAAGGACCGAGCCTGCCCAGAAGCACCCCAGGGCCCTGGCCCTCCGTGCCAGGTGCACCAGGTGTGGGCAGGCAGGCTCAGCCCGACAGGATCCAATGTGGAGAGGCTTAGTGTGGGGGGATCCAGGTGTGGGTTGAGAGGGTTCTGTGTGAGGCAATCTGGGTGTGGGAGGCGATCTAGATGCACAGGGGCTTGTTGGGAGGTTCTGGGTGCAATGGTAATGGGACTCTGCAGGTGGGTCCAGGTGAAGGTGGTTGGGGCTCAGCGGGGAAGGGTCTGGGTGTACGGGGGATAGAGTTTGGCAGGGGGGTCCAGATGCTAGGGAAGTGGGGCTCAGTGCAGTGGGGATCCAAGTGCAGCTGGTTGGGGCTCGGTGGAGTGGGGATCTGGGTGCAGGTGGTTTGTCGGAGTGCTCCAGGTGCAGAGGGAGTGGGGCTCGGCAGAGGGGGTTCTGGGCGTGGGGGTGTGTGGCTCAGCAGGAGAGTCTAAGTATGAGGGGATCTGGATGCACGGGTGTTGGGCGGATGAGGGAGCAGCGCCCCATACAGTGATCTCTCCCCCTGCAGCTGAAGAGTGATGGGTGGGGAGTTTACAGAGCTTCCTGCAGCCTGGGGAGAAATCTGGGGGTGGGTCTGACCCAGCCCCGGATGCCGTACAGGGGAAGAGGAAGTTCCATCCTCCCCAGCCCAGCCAGGCACTAGCAGCTGAGCCCGGAGCAGGGTAGGAGCCACCAGTAGGGTCTTCCCCAGTCCTGCTCCCTGCCCTACAGTGATTTACCTCTCTGCCAGCTGCCCTGGGCACCCAAAAGACTCCCAGAAGCTTGTTTTCAGGTCACCCCTGTCTTCAGGGCCCATCATGTTTCAGATGGCACCCCTGGAGGACATCACCAGTGGTGGCCACTGGAAAATCATGACGTTCAGGGTGACCTGTGCCTTGCATTTGCCAGTCATCCTTGGTGCCCCGGGATTATTACCCACAACCCCATAATCTGCTGGTAATCAAGGACAATGCTCTTCTTCTCCCTGTGGTGCCAACAAGAATGCCTCCTGAGCACCCATCCACAGTCAACCACACTCTATGGTGCATTCCAACCCCCGAGACTCCCAGGGGAACAACAGATCTAAGATGCCTGTCAAATACCTGGAGTTAATCTCAGTGTTCAACAAACAGAAGGCAGACACCTTATCACCCCAGTGCAGTTATGACTGCCCTATTGAACTCCACCCACGGATGGAGGTTGCATTTGGATGCATTTATGCTTTCTTTGAGTCAGAGCTACAGGCCTTCTGGGAGTATCTAGAGGAAAATCTATGGAAGGGATTTATTCATCCCTCCACCTCCCCAGCTGGTGCCCCTATATTTTTTGTAGCCTAGAAGGATGGCTCTCTCCAACCCTGTGTCAATTACCAGCCATTAAATCAAATCACAGTACACAATCGATATCCCCGTCTCCTTAACAATGAGTTCCTGGTGAGACACTGATCAGCGCAGGTCTTCACAAAAATAGACCTGCATGGAACTCATAACTTGGTCAGAATCTGGCAGGAGGATGAGTGGAAGATGACATTCTGATCCAGGTACAGCCATTTTGAATATTTGGTCATGCCATTTGGCCTCTGTAATGCACCTACTATTTTCCAACCTTTTATGAATGACTTCTTCAGGAATATCCTTGATCAGTTCATGGTCATATATCTAGATGACATGCTCTCATCTTCTCTGAAAATCAAGAGCTCCATGGCCGCCATATATGTATCATTCTCGATTGGCTTCACCAGAATCAGCTCTACGCCAAGCCTGAAAAGTGTGAATTTGACAAGGACATAGTGGAGTTCTTAGGTTACATCATCACCCTAGCAGGGCTTGTTATGGACCCTGCAAAGTAGTGACAATAACAGATTGGAAGGCACCATCAAATGTGCATGGGATTCAGTGATTCCTAGGTTTTGCAAACTTTTACAGGCTTTTACATTAAGGGGTTTTCCAACCTGATAGTTCCCTTTACATCCTTTCTAAAGAAGGGAGCCAAATTTGTCTGGTCCACTGAGGCACAGGCTGCGTTCAGTCACCTGAAAGGAGCCTTCATATCTGCCCCCATCCTAACTCACCCAGACATTACTCAGGCCATCATTGCAATCCCAGGCATCAGTTTCAATAGGCATAGTCCTTTCCCAATTCATGGGTTCTTGCCAGCTACTTCACTCCCATGCCTTTTTCTCCCAGAAACTGATCCCCTGCAGAGAAAAAAATATGGCATAAGGCACTCTGGGAGCTAAGAGCCACCTTTATGGAGTGGCAACACCTTCTTCTAAAGGGCCTGTGCCCGGTCCAAGTTTGGACCAATCACAAAAACCTAGAACACCTACAGCTATTCTGACAGTTAAACCAATGCCAGATCCACTGGGCACTTTTTCTATCGAGATTCAATTCTATAGTCACCTACCATCCAAGGACTAAGAATGGGAAGGCAAATACCCTATCAGGTAGGGTGAGCACCACAAGGTAGAGGAGGAAACTCTTACCACAGTTATCCAACACTCCCACTTCATCAGAGGTACGGGTGAGGGCCATTTGATGACCATCATCTTCTTTCTACTCCCCAGCAACCTGTTTGTGGCACCCAGGGGCGGCTCTATGTTTTGTGCTTCCCGAAGCACGGCAGTCAGGCAGCCGTCGCTGGCGTTCCTGCGGATGCTCTGCCAGTCCCGTGCTGTTGGCATTCCCACTGCCGAATTGCTGCCAAATCCGCAGGACCGGCGGACCTCCCGCAGAAACGCCACCAAAGGCTGCCTGACTGCCGCCCTCGCAGCTACCGGCCGGCTGCCCCCCTGCGACTTGCCGCCCCAGGCATGTGCTTGCTGCGCTGGTGCCTGGAGTCGGTCCTGGTGGCACCAATCTATCAATCTGTGTCCCTTTTCAAGCCATTCATCAACAACCACTGCCCTCACTGGATGGATCCACCACCGCCACCCATAATGGTCCAGGGGCAGGAAGAGTATGAGGTCCATCAAATCCTCGTTTCCTAGTGGGTTGGGGTAAGCTCCAAAACCTAGTTGATAGAAGGAATATGGGCCATAGGAGCAAACCCATGAGCCCATTAAAAACATCCACATCCCAGCCCTGTTACAGGAATTTAACCAATGATACCCTGACAAACCAGGACCTGGGAAAAGGGTATCTACCGTCAGAAGCACAGCTGACTCTCAGCCTGGTCATTAGGCAACCCAGCAAGTTCAGCTGGGTCCAATGAGGTTTCTCCAAATGTTCATGCTTCTTGATTGGGCAGGAAAGCCTGCGGCCTGCTACTTGAGCCTTGCAGGGCAGCAGCACAACAGCTACTCAACGCATACCATGCCCACAGCTGCATTTGCCCTGCTCCTGCTTCCAGCCTTTGTTCCAGCCCTGACCCCATCTGCTTCCAGTACTTGCTCCAGTCGTGTTCCAGGCCCACTCTGACCTGTCTCCAGCCTTTCCACCAGTCCTCACTCCAGTCTTGTTTCAGTCCCATTCCAGCCTTGACTCCTGTCTGGTTCAGTCTAGTCTTGCTCCCCAATCTTGACTCCAGCTCTGACCTTTGGCTTGGCTTCTTGACCCTGACTTCAGCTTCCTCTTTGGCTTGTTGCACCGATCCTGACTCTGGTTCTGCTTTAGCTTGACTCCTTGACCCTGATTCCAGCTTCACTATCAGCCTGATACATGACTCCTGGATCTATGCTCACCACTACTCCCAGCTGCCACGGCAACCAGCAGATAAGGTCCTGCTCCACCCACAAGATAGGCTGCACATGCTCCGGCAGCTTCCAGGTGCCTAAAGATGCACATAGGCACCTAGTGGAATTTTCAAAAACATCCAGTTCCCTATCTGCATCTTTAGGTGCCTAAATATCTCTAAAAACCTGGTCCTAACTGACCTTCCCAAGGTCACACAGGAAGTCTGAGGAAGAGCAGAGACTTAAGCCCGCATCTCCTTAACCACTGGATCATTCTTTCTATACTAGGTAAGCACTAACACAGGTTATTAATAAATATGTTAATTAGGCTAATAAAATGTGTTGGTGCTAGCCTGTACACACAAGGATTTTTTTTAAAAAACCAATACATACAAGGAAACACAATAAACTCAGCCTCCTAATAAATCAGGGTCATCAATTTGACCCCCTACACCCTTTTCAATCCACCCCTTTCTTAAAAGTCTACATGAATGAATTAGTTGAAGTCAGGCTCTAGACCAGGGGTCTCAAACACATGGCCCGCGGGGTTATTTTCTGCAGCCCGCCAGCTCCCCGTGCCGCTCCCCCCCCCCCCCCCCCGCTCCCTCCTCCAGCGCTTACCTAGAGCTGCTCCGGCCCGGCGCGCACCGGGGGCAGGGCAGGCTCCCTGCCTGCCCTGTCCCCGTGCCACTCCAGAAAGCGGACGGAACCTTGGGGAGTGGGGGCACAGGGGTCTGTGTGTTGCCCTTGCTTCCAGGCACTGCTCCCCGCAGCTCCCATTGGCCAGGCACAGGGAACCGCGGCCAATGGGAGCTTCGGGGGAGATACCTGGAGGAACAGCCTGGGCAACACACAGAGCCCTCTGCTCCCCCCTCCCCCAGGTTGAGGCCACTTCCTGGAGCAGCGCAGGGGCAGGGCAGGCAGGCAGGAAGCCTGGACTGCCCAGCTGCACGCTGGGCCAGAGCCTGCCCCCCGCACCTCTCCTGCAGCCAAACCCCCTGCCCTGTGCACCCTGCCGCACCCTTCCTGCAGCCCAACCCCCTGCCCTGAGCCCCCTGCCACACCCCGCACTCCTCCCTCACCCGAACCCCCTGCCCTAAACCCTCAGCCGCTCCCCGCACCCCTATCCCCTGCCCTGAGCCCCCTGTTGCACCCTGCACCCCTGCTGCACCCCTCACCCCTCCTGCGCCCCACACCCCAACTCCCTGCCCTGAGCCCCCTGCCACACCCTGCACCCCTCCTGCACCTCCTGGGGGCAGGGAGGGGGCGGAGTTAGGGTGGGGATTTCAAGGAAGGGGTTGGAATGGGGTCAGGGAAGAGGCGGGGCAGGGGCGTGACCTCATGGAAGGGGTGGAGTGGGAGCAGGGACGGTGGGGGTGTGTGTGTCAGGGATGCGGCCCTCGGGCCAATGTACTAGTTCTCATGTGGCCCTCGTGGTCATTTGAGTTTGAGACCCCTGCTCTAGACAGTGTGACCTAAACTCCAGAAGACTCTGGTTCTTTCTCACCAAGTTCGGAAGTGATTTCTAGAGTTGAGGAACCCTCATTTAGCCCTTCTTTCAGCCCCCAACCATTTAAACCAGAAGACAGTTATCTCAAGTGCTTTCACTGACATCAATTACTGTGAAACCATATCAGCAGATAGGTAGGTCTCAGAGATATCTAGAACAAAACCATTAAATCTTCATAAACCAAAACTAGGCCTTTCAGTTCTTGGGGTTGGAATAGTTGAATTTCAAGGCTGAATCAGCAAGTGCGTCTGGAACACTTGGAAAAAGGATAATCATTGGGTTTGACTTTTCAGGGAGGAAGATATGGAGTGGATAAGGGAGAGGCTGAAAAAACAAGTGCACTTTGGATCGCTATTTGGGTCCTTGCAGAACTCCCAACCCCCACCCAGTCAGAGACCACTGATGACCTAGCATTCAAGACTGGGAAGACAGGAGGAGATTCACAGGATTATAACAACAAAAAGCTTATGTGTAGTTTCAATAAAGATGAAACCAGGAAATGTTATTGTGCACTGCGGGAGTCATGACATTGCCAGGAAGCTTTGGAGGCAGACCTCAGCCAGACTGGGATAAACCTCAGATCAACATGTTCATCTTAATCTCCACCTGCAGTCCCACATGCTATACTAGCCCAGGGCATCCCAAACAGCTTTGCTAATGCACTTTAATCCAGATCTGCAACCCCCTCTTCTATTCCAGTCTTGGGCTCCCGTTGCACACACTCCCCACCCCCTCCTAAATTCTATCAAGGCTCCTCAATCCTGGTCTGCACTGCAGCATCTTTATCATTCTAATCCTGAGCTTTCCCCTGCCCCCACCCCACCCCACCTCACCTCTCCCAAAAAAAAACACCTCCTCCTCCTGATCTCTATCAATACTCTCAATCCTGACATACAGCATTCCCTGCTCTTCTAGCCCTGGGTTACTCCTATAGCTTTTTCAATACACATCACTCCTGATCTGTAGCACCCCCTACTATTCCAGTCCTGGGCTTCCCTGTCCCCCAGCTCTACTGATACATCACCATTCTAAGAAGCTCAGCATATTACATTCCTAATGGCTGCAGCCTGCAAGCCTCTGAAACACAAAGTCAGGAGACTGCTGCATGACCTTGGGAATGCAAATTCCCTTTGTGAAGTCAAAGCAAGTCATTTCCTTCCTCAATCCCTCCTCTCTCCTTGGGCATGCAAGCCTGGCTAACAGGAAAACACACACATCCATTCGCGTGCGCGCGAATGCACACACACAGAGCTTTGTCAATGCTAATTGCCAGAAGCCAAGGCCCAGTCATCCTGTTGACTAATTTGTCAGACACTGCTGACTCAGCATTTCTGGGGGACAGTTTTTTTGAAGCACTAAGTGCAATTGGAAGTAAATGGCTCTTATTGTTTTTTCCTTCCCTTCACACTGGTGTCTGCACTTATGGACAATTCCTGCCCGAGGTTTGATCTTGGCTTCAGCAGTGACACAAAAGCCCTGCTTGCCAGGCTGGAAGGGCTTCTCATTAAATCTTAATGGAATGAACAGGCTCCAGAGTGGAAGGAAGGAGGGAGAATGTGTGACCTGGATTGGGAAACAGAGCATATGCATGATCAGGCAGCAGCAAGGAGACAAGTGCTGACCTGAATTATAGGTGCTGTGTGGAATAAAGACAAGAGACACCAACAAGCAGGTTCTGTCTCGAGCAAATGCCCCACAAATCTGCCTGAAATATGCAGCACTTCCTCAGTTAGTGTTGATACTGCTTGCTGCTTAAACAGGAACCCTGGATCTGTGCCCAAGCAAAAGACTCCTAGCCAAGGGCAGAAAATCTTGCTGATGAACTGCAAATGACATGAAAAATGCACACACACCCATATGCACATCATGCACCAATGTTCCATACACAGAAACACAAACCCATGAAACCACTCCACAGATCCATATGCACATAGACAACCATGCTGCAGGCATATAAATGCACGCCCATGAACCACTCTATAGACATAAAAATACAGACTGTATAAATATTCTCTGACTGTATAAATATGTCTACTGTATGTTTCATTCCATGCATCCGATGAAGTGGGTACTAACCCACGAAAGCTTATGCTGAAATAAATTTGTTAGTCTCTAAGGTGCTACAAGTTTTTCTTTCTTATTTTCATTTTGCTGACACAGACTAACACGGCTACTACACTGAAACCTATAAAAATACTTGCCACATATACACATACCCCAAGCCACATATCACACATTCACTCCTATACACTCATGCCATATACATACATACATGCCTATCTTTGCACACATGCATGAACCCATGCCACATTCACATACATGCACAAACATCACATGAACACAGACACACACACACACACACCCCTGCGTCCACACACGTACACATAGATCCCTGCTACATGAGTTAACTGATTCTGTATTTTGTGAGGGTCTGCATGTGCTCTGTGAATACTGTAGAAAAGTAGTCTGTTAGAGTGAAGGGCTTTAATCTAGCAATTTAGCTTCTTAGTTTTTTTATGATCTATTATTTCCATAATGCTGTGTACTTTCTTCAGGGTTTGGTCTATGTATGATTTTGCTCATTATTCATTTCTCAGTTGGACTGTTTGTATCATGAGTCTTAGTAGTTAGTTAATAACAACTGGCTAAGTCCTGAGGTTTATATTCAGTTTTTATTTAGTTCTTACTAAAGCAAACTAGCACTGACTTCAATGAAAATTCTGCCTGAGTAAAAACTGCAGGTTTGTTAGTTGTGGTCTGAATGTGAAACTATGTAAGAGTGAAGTGTGTTCTTACCGCATTTAAGTTTTTGGCCTCCTAAAGCTTTGTGAGGTAGGAAGCATGTGTTACTTCGGCTGAGCTGGTACCGGAAGTGCAGAATCATTTCCTGTATATTGAGTGGCAGAGGGCTCTGCCTGTAGGATTGTTGGGGGAGTGCTTGTGTGTGCATAATACCTGTTTACAGAACTGTACAGGCAGGGATTCTATTGGAACTTTGTCTGGAGCCGATTTAATAATTCATTGCAAGTAATATTCACTATGAATTTTGGACTCTTTTTTTAGTTGAATAAATATCACAAATACATATTTCCATCATTTGGAGAGCTTTGGCTTTGTTCCATTCAATTTAGTTTGCAGTTACAGCAGACTTCACTCTCACATAGTAGAATGAGCTGGATTCCATGGGTTATATGGATTTCATTAAGTTTTAGCCAGCTATATCATCAGTAGATTGTATTTTTATAGTTGTCTCTTTATAATATAGAGAACCTGCAGAACTCTTCCTCACAGTGCAGGGTTAAAGTGAAGGAGCTGCAGAATGCCTACCACAAAGCCCGTGAGGCAAACGGCCGCTCTGGTGCTGCCCCCGCAACCTGCCGTTTCTACAAAGAGCTGGACACAATACTTGGGGGCGACCCCATCTCCACTCCGAGGACCATCATGGACACTTCAGAGCCCAGTCCAACAAGGCAGGAGGAGGAGGAGGAGGAGGAAAGCGGGAGCGAGGGTACTGAGGCAGAGGAAGACACCCCGGAATCCCTAGATGTATGCAGCCAGGAGCTCTTCTCAAGCCAAGAGGAAGGTAGCCAGTCGCGGCGGCCGGTGCTTGGGGAAGGACAAACACCAGAGGAGGTTCCCGGTAAGCGGCTTTTTTGTGGGGGAAGGAAGTTATTCGGTGCGGGCTCTTGGGGCAAGGAAGGTTTGGGCTGCATGCATGCCTAGATGCGAAATAGGGCATTGATGTGCTCTCTCACATCGCGGTAATCGGTCTCAGTGATCTCTTCAAAGGTCTCATCCAGAACTTGGGCAATGCGCTTGCGCAGGTTTATTGGGAGAGCCACTGTGGTTCTTGTCCCAGTCAGGCTAACATGTCTGTGCCACTGTGCCGTGAGGGGCGGGGGGACCATTGCTGCACACAGGCAAGCTGCATATGGGCCAGGGCAGAAGCCGCATTGTAGTAGAAGACCCTCCCTTGCTTCCCAGGTACCCTCAGCAGCGAGATATCTTCCAGGATGAACTCCTGTGGAAAATGTGGGGACAGTGTTCAGTGTAGGTGCCCCCTGCAGCTGTTGTCTCTCCCCAAGGTACAGAAACCCAGAGGACAGTACAGCCATGAAACAATCAGTCCTCCTTAACCCTGTGCTTACTGACCATTTTGGGGCTCCCGTGGGTTATGTGCGCTCGCTTTGGGACGAGCAAATTATGCTATTGTGTAGACTATGCTTGCCCTCCTTAAGTGCAGGGGAATCATTGCTCTGTCTGGTGTGAACAATACTGCCTCTGTTAAGTGTTGCATTTTGCCTTTACAGATGCAACCTTGAGATCTCAGCCATCTGTGTTATCACCGGCCGAGAGACTGCAAAGAATAAGGAAGAGGCCGCGTAGAAGCAAAGCAGACGTGTCACAGCGGGGGGGTCAGGGCCCTGCACCCCCACTTCCTGTGATTCACCATGACTCTCAGCCAGGCAGTAGAACAGAAGGTTTATTAGACGACAGAAACACAGTCCCAAACATAGCTTATAGGCACAAACAGGACCCCTCAGTCAGGTCCTTCAGGGGGGCAGGGAGATTAGACCCCAGCCCTGGGGCTCCCTCCTCTTCCCCAGCCAACTCCAAAACTGGAAACCTCTCCAGCCATCTGTAATCCATCAATTTATCAATGACATTTCTGATGCGCCCATCACTATACTATCTAGGCACCAAATACAAAATTAAGAGTTGTATTATATTTGTCCATAAACTACTCTACTTTCCTCTTTCAGTGCTCCTGCTGCTATTCTGTAGAGATGTTTTTTTTTTTCTTCTTTCTCTCTCTCAAAGTTTCTCCATTAGAGAGACAAGGTGGGTGACATAATATCTTTTATTGGAGCAACTTTTGTTGATGAGAGAGAAACAAGCTTTCAAGCTTACACAGAGCTCTTCAGGTCTGGGAAACAGCTAAATACAAGGTGGAACAGATTATTTAGCATAAGTAGTTAACACATATTTCAAGGGACCATTCAAGGTGAAGTGGCCTGTTAACACCCCTCCAGTTGCGGGGGGAGGCAGCTGGGAGGGTGGTTGTTAGTGGGTTATAGATTCTTGTAATAAACTATAAATCCAGTGTCTCTATTCAGTCCACAATATTTATGTCCATTCAGTTTCTCTCTATTGTCACCTGTCACTGTTTCCCTCTGTGATCTAGGACAACCTTTCAGTGCCTCAGGTTCCCCATCTGGGAACTATAATTCTGACAGGTTTCAGTGTAGTAGCCGTGTTAGTCTGTGTCAGCAAAAAGAAAACAAGAAAAATACCTGTGGCACCTTAAAGACTAACAAATTTATTTCAGCATATGGAATTAATATGCAAACTAGATACCATTACCTTAGGCTTGAATATTGACTGTGGATGGCTCGGTCATTACGTTAATCGAATTTATTTCCCCTCCTTAAAAACCCTTAACACCTTTGTGTCAACTGTCTGTAATGGGCCATGTTGATTATCACTTCAAAAGTTTCTACTGATAACAGTTCCTTTCAATTAATTAGCCTCTTAACGTTGATATAGACACGCCCACCTTTTCATGTTTCTCTGAATGTATAAATATCTGCTTACTGTATGTTCCATTCCATGCATCCGATGAAGTGGGTTCTTAACCCACGAAAGCTTATGCTGAAATAAATTTGTTAGTCTCTAAGGTGCCACAGGTATTTTTCTTATAATTCTGACCTACCTCCTAGGGGGGAGGGGTTCTGATGATTAATTAATTCATGTTTGCAAAGGACTTTGAGATCCTCTGATGAAAGTTGCTGGAGAATGGCAGAAAATTACTCTGATTATTATTCATCGTCCTTCAGCTGCCCTTCTGTTTCAGACCAGTTTGGACCAGTGCCCAAGACACAGGTATCCATTTTAACTGACTTCTTTTCCCTGTATACAGCCTTCATAATAAAGGTTACTTCTGTATCACAGCTGCTGTATGCTGGCTCCCTAAATGTACTGCAACCCACGAAAAGGTGACGCCTCTTCGTCCCACCCTCCCAACACAGGCAATCTCCTACCTGTTAAGCCAGACAAGAGAGGGTGCTGCTGTTTTGCTCTCCACATTGTGAGCTGCTTCTTAAAATGTTTCCTGTTTTCCCTCCCCCATGTCTCCTGCCATGAAAACAAGTGATTGCTTGTGAGCTAATCCTGTGTAGGGACTTCATTAAATAAATACAACTGGTACTAGGTGGCTTGTTTGTCTGTTTTGGTTTTTTTTTTGCCTTTGCTATCTTTGGAAGGCTAATCCTCTGGAGCTCACCCAGCGATTTCAGTCACCTCCAAATAACACTTACTAATAATCTTAATAAATCTGTCTCCAAAGCAGCGGTTGCTGCTGCCTGGCACTGGAGTGCGACAAGCCCCTCAGCAGCACTGCTTTGGCTGACACCCTTGTTTATTTCAGTCATAAATGAAAACTAGCATTTACTCAATAAAATTCTGAAATCTTTCAGAATATGTCCTCTGGGCAGCCATGATTGAATATTTGCTGTTAAAGGGAAGATGATATTGGGGACCTGAGCTACATAGATTTCTTCCCCTTTTCGTCCATCAAAACAGTCAGCTGAGCCCCTCACTATTCTCCTTTACTTGGGTAACACAGAGTTGTAGCTGCATAAGCTACCTCCATGAACCACACAAAAACACTGCTTGATGTTGTCTGAAAAAACAAAGCCTCCATGCCCCATGGAAATAACATTACTAACAAAATTGTTGGAACCTGGGGCTATAGTCCACAAATTTCAGGACAGTGCTTTACTGAGTAGTGTAAGAGACTGGGAGTCAAGACTTGTAAGTTTTATTGCCATTTTTTTTACTGTGGGCTTGTCTACACTTGTAGTGCAGCTGCAGTAGTATAGCACTACTATAGTGCTCAGTGAAGACGATACCTATGCAAACAAGAGAGTTTCTTCTGTCGGCGTAGGTACTCCACCTCTCTGAGAGGTAGTAGCTATGTTGACGGGAGAAGCCCTCCCATTGACCTAGCACTGTCTACAGCGGGGGTTAGTTCAGTATAACTATGTCGCTCAGGGGTGTGGATTTTATATACACCTCTGAGCTACGCAGTGATACCAACATAAGTTCTTAGTATAGACCAAGCCTGACTTACTGTGTGCTATCGCACAAGTCACTAAAACTCTTTGTGGTCTCAGGTTATCCTGTCTGTTAAAGAGGTCCATATATCCATTATTATATCCATCTCACAGATTGATTTTGGGGATTCATTAATACATAATATTAAATATACAATTAATACTTGTAGCACTTTGTATCTTCAGTGAGCTTTAGAAATATTAATTAATTAATCCTCACACACCCTTGTGAGTTACGGAGATGTTACTTGGGGGGAAACTGAAGCACAAAGTGGTGAAGGTAGCTGCCTAAGATGATATAGCAGTAGCAAGTCAGGTGCAAAGATGGGAAACTAACTCAAGATTTCTTGTGCTTATATCACTAGACTATGTTCCCTTTCCCAGGAAGCCTACTAGCACTCTAGTTTCAGACCCATCTCAAGTTCTTCTGTTTAATGGCTTAATTGGTGCTTGCTATGCACTCTAAAGATCCTGGGATGACAGGCACTATGCATATTACTACTATATTCTGCCTATATGCCTCATTACATTTGGTTGACATTTGGGGAAGCTTCCCCATTCTACCACTAGTGAAATACAATGTCTGTTAAAACCTGCCCCTCGTTTTCTTGACAGCTTTTCCACCTTCCAAGTTTCATGATCATGCACCAGGGCAGGGCATGAATTCATCTTAGCAAACAGGAAAAAGGCACTTGAGAGCAATGCCAGTGTCTCAGCTTTGATTACACTAATGGGAAAGCTAGGTAGGTCTGACCCTCAACTGACAGAAATCAATAGGGAAAATGTTCACTATTGATACTGATTAATACTGGAACTGGCATAGCAGGGGCTGGACAGAAAGAGAGAATCCTGTTTCTAATACAAGCTCATCCTCCTTTACAGCCATCTCTGCAGAGTCAAGGGGAGGTTAAGCCGAACACTAAGAGATTTAAGGGGTTTGCATTTTTATCCTACATTAAACTTTTGGCCTCACCCCTTCCAGCACCTGATTAGGGTTTTACCAGCTGAACCTGCCTCCAAGACCCCAATGAGGCACTGGAGACAGACAGCTGCATTTTAGGCAAGTTATTTTTGTTTGCATCCTTTTCTATCTTTCTCTCCAAAATTATGAATCTTCTAGTCAGGGGCCAAATGAAGGGGAGACACATAAACCAGAACTGCTCACAGGAATTTGCAAAGTCAAAGCCTTCAACAAGTTTAAAAAGAAAAAAGAAAAGAAAGAGAAGAATGTACAAGGAGCACATTGTGGAAAGGAGCCTGACTCTATGAACAACCATGATAGATTAATTTTGAGACTTTTCTACAGAAACAAGAATTTACAAGCTGGGGGATGGAAAGAGCTGAAGAAAAGAGGAATAAATGATGGGAGGAAGGGGGCAGGGAAAGGAAAGAGAAGAAGCTGGAAACAAAAACAAAAGGGAGAGAAAGAAAAAGGTGACTGAATTTCCTTCTAACTCATGTTTCTGAATCCCAAAATCTCTTGTTAACCAAGAACTGTCCTCAGATTTACCTTTCTGAAGAATAATGGAAAATACATGCATATGTACGTACGGAGAAACACAGACCTACAAACAAATGAGACATACACAGAAATATAGACACAGAATGACAGACAAATATGGAGACATGCAGATAACATATAAAGCACCATATAGATACAGGAACACACACACATATGCAAAAACATAACACATGCATACATAGACATCAATAAAACCATCAATAAAATCCTGTTATTACTACAAGTTTCCTCCAACACTTGGCTCCTACTCTAAGGAGAACAAAAAGCTTCTCTTTAACAGAGATTCTCCAGAGCATTTAATTCCACTCCAACATGCAAAGGTATCCCTTGTAACGTGCTCTTTATCTCCATCAGCTGGGCGTGAGCAATACAACCCACTTGTGACCTTGCTCTGCAGGAGCAATACAACCCACTTGTGACCTTGCTTTGTCACAAGTGCTTTAAAAGGGCAGCACTAGAAAATAAAGAATGTTTTATTCTGTTTACAAGTCTGAATTTTCTTTCTATTTTCCTAATCCCCACCTTTTACTTAATATATCTCCAACCCTTTCTGGCTACCTTACATACGATGGCGATGGCTGAACTCAGTATTGAAACATTCACAAGGGAATTGTATCTTAGCTAGATGAATATACACTGTGCATTCCCGTAAACGTGTTTTTCTCAATGATGAGATCAACATAGATTCTGAGTGCCAGGCGGCGAAAGCTGCAGTTAGTTTCCCATCAGTCTATTTCTGCTGCAGTGTATGTGTGTGTGCATCAGGCTGTATATATATATTTAACTCCACATGTTTTAATCTGAAGAGGTCATGAAATAGCTCTTATTGTGGTAGATTGGAATGCGTTGGATCATCCACATTGTCAGGCAAGGGGCCCTGGGCAATGGAAGGTAGTGCTGACATCACTGTCTCTCTCTGGGTTTTGCTTGGAGCTGCAGACAGAGAATGCAGTGCAGTCAGTAACCCCTTCGTGCCCCAGTCCAGACTCTGTCAGGCTTCCCCCTCAATACCTTCTTTCTCATTCTGTTTCTGCAGACAAAGCCAACAAGAACAACCACGGCTAAATTGGGGGAAGGTCCATTTTTGGCTCAGTTTAGAACGGAAAAATTCCCTTCTTTGCCTCTTTGGTGATTTCCTATCCCCCAAGAAATAAACACTACTGATTTCTACCAGAAAGTGAACAAAAGGAGTGTTTCATCTCAGTTTTACAACAACACAAGAACTTTATGAAACCAGTGGTATTTGTCACACACAAAACAGGCACACACAATGTATATATGATACGTTATACATACACACATCTTTCTTCTTTTCGTTTTTATACACACATCTATATCTATTTATAGAAGCTATGTAAAATTTGACATTTAAAAGTCGTAGTCTTGAAACAATTTATCTAGATCCAAGAAAACCCTCAAACTCTGTTCCTTCAGTACCTGTAGTGGGGGAAAGGAGGTTCCAGTTGTAATTTGGCCTTCAGGTAGTTTATTTAAATGTGAATGGCTACGTTATTGTTGACTAGAGTCTGCTTTGCCTCCCAGACAGCTGCTGTTTCTGACCTACACATGCACACATTAATCTCACACTTGGGCAGGTATCCACAATGTCACAAGAGCCACAGCATATTATATGGAAGGTGGCACTGGATCTGGACAGCAGCCCACAGGATCTTCTAGGGGAATAGAGAATCCAGTGCTAGGTCTGAACAATCGCCATGGGGACTTCAGGGAAATAAGGAACCCAGCATAGTTCAAGCACAGTCCTGAGATTTCAAGTCATGTTTTAAAATGTCATTGTGCACCTGTATCACTGCATGGTTTTTAGGCTGACAGCTGGTATAATAGCAATTGGGAGAACTTTTCCCACTATGGTCTATGCAGCACCTCATGGGAGAATCATTGGGGACCCCTGAAAGCTCCTGGGCCTTAACCCTTTCCCTCACCATCTATATCTCATCCTTGTAGTGTTGAAACTGGTCAGGGAAGAATGGTCTTCATGAAGATGATTTGACTGCATATTTGCACAATTCCCAGACCAGCAACCCCCTGACTACCAACAAGTCTCAGGGCAATTTTTCCTCTTTGCTCCTTTTTACTCTAGTGTAATACAAAAAGAGAAGCTAAAAAATACTTACAATATGTCTACACTGGCAGAGTTACAGCATTGGTAGTTACAGTGCCGCTCAGAGAGCGCTGAAGGGAAACTGCTGTTGTGTGTTCACACTGTCAGCTGCCTGCGCAATTGCGTGTTCACACTTGCGGCACTTGCAGCAGTATTCGGAGCGGTGCACTCTGGGCAGCTATCCCACAGAGCATCTCTTCCTCTTCTGCTGCAAAGAGTTGTGAGAAGGTGGAGGGGTTCGTGAGGCATCCTGGGTCCTGTCTTAATGCCCCATGATGCATTGCTTAGCATCCCAGCAATCCCTGTGCTTCCGTCCGCATTTGGCGCCATCTTTCAACAGTTTGTGTACTGTGCGCTCTGCCTCTTCGGTCTGAAGGAATGGATCCCACACTGTTGACCAGTATGCTGCTCGCTCTAACATGTTACGAGTGGCAGTGGAGTTATTCCTTAAACTACAAAGGCAAGAGGAGGCAACGTTGATCTCACCATGCGTAGTAGCTACAACACAAGATTGCTTGTGGGATTCAGGGAGGGGCTGACCACAATGGAATGTCACTTTTGGGCTTGGGAAACAAGCACTGAGTGGTGGGATCACATTGCCATACACGTCTGGGATGACGAGCAGTGGCTGCAGAACTTTCAGATGAGGAAAGCCACATTCATGGGACTGTGTGATGAGCTCGCCCCAGCCCTCTGACACGCTGCCCTGGCTGTCCCTGTGGGGCCAGGCAGCGAGCTCGCTGCTTTGCTCTCTGCATCACAGATTGCCTGAGCCACCTCTCCATTGTGCAGGGGGGTGGGGAGCATCTCTCTGTCCCACCCCGCCCTAGGGGTCTGGTTACAGGCAGGCAGGTAACCAGGGCCTGGCAGCTCCTCCCCCCTGCCAGCCAGGTCATTTGCATTTTCACTGACCATTTCCCTCTTAGCCAATTGGTTCCCTGAGTTCAAATTCAAATCCTCGGCCGTTACAGGGCCAGGGCCTGGATCCTGTCCCAAAGATACACAGTCACCCCCCAACAGCACCTCACCGCTGATATCCTGGAGAACACCAACAACCAGCCAGCCTGACCCCTCCTGGGTCTGCACAGGGATCTGGGCCATAGGCAGGGCGAATGGGTCCGTCCCTGGGACCCTCACCCAGGTCACACAGCCCCTCAGCATCTGGTGGGGGTGCACTGCCCGGGGCCTGACCACAGTTCTCTCTGTCCCGGGATCTCGCCACCCCAAGAATGTCTCTCCATTGCCCATCACCTTCCGCTCCCACTGGGGATCCATAGGGCTTGAGTCCAGGGCCAGGAGTGGAAATCCGTCCACCATCCCACCCATCTGGCTGGCGGAGTTTATGGCCTTGGGACCCAGCAAGGGGGTTAGATCCTGGGGCTTTTCCGCAGGGTCTCCCTGGTTCCAATCACCAGCCTGCTCAAAGGCAGTGAGGTGGGCCTCCACATCCCCACCCTCCTTAACCAGGGGCAGCAATTTAGGATCGAGGTTCCCTGCGGAGCTGGCACCCCGGGATCTATCCCCACTTACCCCTGGCCAGTCCCCTATGCCTCTCCGTTCCACCATCGCCAGTTCATGCTGCTGCTCATGCTTCTCCTGTAGATCTCTCTCGGGCTCTCGCTGTCTCTCACAGTCCTCTTGCTCTCTCGGACTCAGCTCCAGTTCCATCCATCTCCGATCCCCTGCTGGGGAACCCGATCGTGAAGACCCCCGTCTGGTTGGGGACCAGACTCTTGGGGATGCCAGGCTACCGCTCCAGCTGCTCCCAGATCCTGCTGTAGCCCCATCGGGGTCAGGACTCTGCTCCTTAGAATGGTCATCCTCCTCCAGCCGCACAATTAACTGGGCTTTAGTGAGCTTCCCAATGCGTATCCCTCTCTTTTTGCACAGGGTTACAATGCTTCTTTTAAGGAGAAAGCGATATGCCATCACTTCACTGCTCCCAAGTTGCTGTGGGTTCGCAGGCCTGTGTGCCCTTAGCTCCCCACGGTTTCCAGGAAGAACCCCAAGTGTGCCAGCCCTTCTCCAGGTCACCACCTCTTTGCCAGGGTCGAGCCGCAGCTCCTCCGCCCCTGGGTCCACTCACGGCACCCCCAGGGGAACCCTGTCACTGCAAAAATCCTTCTCTCTCCCAGGGCCAAGCCGCAGGCTCCTCCGCCCCTGGGACTGCTCACTGCAGCCCCCAGGGGGACCCCATCATTGCACAGTCCTTCTCGCTGGTCACACACTCCCAGGGGTTAAGCGTAGCTCCTCCGCTCCCCGAAACCGCTCCTCTGTGAGCCTTCAGCACGCCTGGACCTCGTTAGCCCCCCTTCGTTCTACTGCTCCCCAGTTACTTACTGCAGGAAGCGCCTTCCATGGGGTGCAGACCATCCCACCGCTGCCACCAGTTGTCACGGAGTGTGGGGGAGTCCGGCCCTGCACCCCTCTTCCCTGGATTCACTGGGAGTCTCAGCCAGCCAGTAGAACAGAAGGTTTATTAGAGATGCCAGGAACACAGTCCAACCAGAGCTTGTCAGTACATCCAGGACCCCTCAGTCGGGTCCTTCCGGGGGGCAGGGAGCTTAGACCCCAGCCCGGGGGCTCCCTGCATTTCACCCCACAGCTCCAAACGGGGGCAGGGAGGCCAGACCCTGTCTGCCTCTCTCCCCTCTTCTCCAGCCAGCTCCAAACTGCAACTCTCCAGCCCCTCCTCCCCCTTTGTCTCCTTCCCGGGCCAGGAGGTCACCTGATCCCTTTGTTCCAACACCTTCATCTCTCACCTTTGCAGGGGAGGGGCCGGGCCATCTGTTGCCAGGAGACAGGGCCATTCTCTGTGTCCAGGCCTCTGCCCACCCCTGCCTTCTAGGGCTTTGTAACAATCATGCACATTGTCCCACCACCTAGATACTCAAGCACTGCATAGGGGAAACCGAGGCACCCACACAGTACTCAGGGAAACCTTAACAACAGTCCTAGTTCGTCACATCACCTATCCACCGAGTACATTAATCGGAAGGGGTATTTCTCTATGGTTCTCCAGGTGCTTGTGGATCACTGTGGGCATTTCACGGACATTAACACAGGCTGGTCCAGAAAGGTGCATGACGCACGCATCTTTCAGAACACTGGCCTGTTCAGGAAGCTGCAAGCAGGGACTATCTTCCCAGACCAGAAGATCACCATAGGGGAAGTCGAAATGCCCATTGTGATCCTGGGAGACCCTGCCTACCCCTTAACGCTGTGGCTTATGAAGCCATACACGGGGCATCTTGACAGCAGTAAGGACCAGTTCAACAACAGGCTGAGCAAGTGCAGAATGTCTGTTGAGTGTGCTTTTGGCTGTTTAAAGGCCTGCTTGTGCTGCCTATATGGGAGGCTGGACCTGGCCGATGACAATATTCCTATGCTTATAGCCGCATGCTGTACACTCCATAATATTTGTGAAGGGAAGGGTGAAAACTTCACTCAGGACTGGATTGCTGAGGCTCAGCGCCTGGAGGCTGCATTTGAACAGCCAGAGACCAGGGCTATTAGAGGGACACAGCGCGGGGCCATAAGAATCAGGGATGCCTTGAGGCAGCAATTTTAAGCTGAAAGCCACTAATATTTGTTGTTTCGCTCGGGAGTGCAGTGCTTGTAATGCTAGGAGGTGATTGTGATTGGTGCAGATGATGCACTATGAAGGTTTAAGAAAATTGCCTGTTGCTTTGCAGGGCTCCGTTTGCTTTCAATTAATAACATAAATATTGCTTTCAAACCAAAACAATTATTTTATTAAAAACAACAACCAGAGGAGAGAAACAAACATAAAAATACATCAGCACTGTGGGGGATGGGGAAAGGGAGGGTCCCAGGAGAAGGTGGGGTCCCAGGACGGTTAAAGATTTGTGTATGTCCAGGTATCATCTCCAACCTTCTCCTTTGGTGTACAGTGCAGCGGGTACTGTACTTCATCGGGGCTAAACTGCAGAGAGACAGGTGTTGAGTGCAGTGGGTACTGGGAGTCCACAGTGCTGGACTGTGAGGAGGGAGGAGTGGAATGCAGCAGACAGACTGTAGCCAGGAGGTTGATAACAGTGTGTTGGTGGTGTTTGGGGGGCGCATGGGAAAGAGTTTTGTGACAGCGGCTGCAGGGGAGGGCGGGCACGGAGCTGCTCGGTTTGCAGTGCTAGTAGCACCTGGAGCATGTCTGCTTGGCACTGCTTAACGTTTAAGAGCCACTCCGTGGCTTCGTTCTGGTGCACCACGTTCTCCTTTCGGTCCCTCTTCTCAGTGTCCCGCCACTCCTTCAATTCTTGTTTTTCAGCCACGGAGTGCATCATGACCTCACGCAGAAAGTCCTCTTTACTTCTTCGTGACCACTTTCTAATTCTGCGCAGCCATTCAGACGGCGATAACAAAGAGGGAGGCTGGGCTCCCAAGGTCATATTTGTGAAGCCAAAATGCAACATTTTACAGAAGCAGTATTGTTTGCAACACAGAGACCACTGATTCACTGATTTAAAGCACAGCCACTATTCACATACCTATCATTAACTGGCTGACCCCAGGCAAGCACACATGAGCCACAAAACCCCCAGAATGGTGAGTAACTGCAGGGGCAGGGGAAATCTGTGTTCCAGGACCGTACTGTACACTGGGCACATGGCTCTTGGGCAGAGCCAGCACTATAGGCACGGCCTTATAATCATTCCTGTCCCCACATTTTCCACAGGCTGTGTTCATTATGGAAGATATCTCACTGCCGAGGGTGAGCAGGGAATGAAGGGAGGGTCTTCTCCAAGATTGCAGCTTCCGCCTTGTCCCTTATGCGGCTCGCCTGTGTGCAGCAACGGTACACTCCCCCCCCCCCCCCCCCCCCAGTGATGGCAGGGTGGTACAGGAAAGTTACCTTCAATGGGGAAAGAAACAAAACAGCTCTGCCAATCACAGGAGCTGACTTTTGTTGGTGCTACTGGGTGCTGTCGCCCGGCGTCGGGGGCGGAGCCCCGCAACGTCGCCCAGCGTCGGGGGTGGAGCCCCGCAACGTCGCCTGGTGTCAGGGGCAGGGCTCGGCGTCGGGGCCCCGCAACGTCGCCTGGTGTCGGGGCCCCGCAACGTTGCCTGGCGTTGGGGGCGGAGCCCCGCAATGTCGCCCGGTGGTGGTGAGCTGGGCCCGGGCGCGGGGCTGGCGGGGAGCTGCCGGTGGGTGCTCAGCACCCACCAATTTTTCCCAGTGGGTGCTCCAGCCCCGGAGCACCCACGGAGTCAGCGCCTATGCTGCCAATGAACCTGCAGCAGCGGATTGCCCAGTATCTCTATGAGAATTTCCTGGAGATCTCTGAGGCAGATTTCCGTGAAGTGAGGGAGCCAATCAACACCCTGTTCCACCGCTCAGACTAGGCATGTGGTGGTACACGTATCATACAACACAAGCCTACTTTCTGCAACCTTCCTGCCCCCAACCACTCACTTCAGCAATTTCCAAAATCAAAGCCACTTACCAGGGACCTCATCTCCTGTTTGCACTTCGCCAAGATCTGACACCTGTGACTGGCTAGCCTCCTCCCGGGTAGAGAAGAGCTCCTGGCTGCATGCATTTCTGACCTCTGAGTTGTCCTCTGCCTCTGGGTCCCTCATCCACCTCCACATCCTCGTCCAAGATTTCCTCCTCCTGGCTTGGTCCACTCTGAAGTATCCACAGTGGACTTCGCAGTGGAGGTGGGGTTGCCACCGAGTATCGCATTCAGCTCTTTGTAGAACTGGCAGCTTGTGTGCACAGCACGGGAGAGGCAGTTTGCCTCCCACACCTTGTGGTAGATGTTCCGCAGCTCCTTCACTGCAGTGTGTCCCGATCATGGCCCCTTTTTGTAATGTATCATGAAATCTGTCCATAAGTATCATAATTCCTACGGCTAGAGTGCAGCTGGGACTGGACAGCATCCTTTCCCCAAATGTTGATGAGATCTAGCAGCTCAGCATTGCTCCAAGTGGGGAATCGCCTGGTGCATGGAGCAGGCATGGTCACCTGGAAAGATGCGCTGAGACCACTGTACTTGTCACCGAGCAAACAGGAAGGGGACTTTCAAAATTCCCAAGGAATGTAAGGGGTGGGGATTATGGTTGGTCACCTGAGGGCAGGGCAGTAGAGTTCAAACTGATGACCAGAGAGGCGAGAACAGACATTGTGGGACACCTCCCGGAAGCCAATCACAGTGCTGTAATAGACCAGGGTGTCTACATTGGCACCACAGTGCTATACCCCGGCACAGAAAGCTGTACGCCTCTCATTGGGGTGGTTTTTTTACAGTGCTGCAACTGCACAGTTTCTGCGCACTAAGTGGCTTGGCAGTGTGTACACCTCAGGAGTTACAATGCAGAAATCTGCTTTACTGTGCAGAAACTTGCCAGTGTAGACAAGGCCTTAGTCACTATTCAAAGAGCCCAAAGGGACTAACTCTTCCACCCCTTCCCCCCATTAATGCCATGGAATCTGACAGAAACACTGACCTCTCCTCTGCTCCCCATTTTGACCAGGAATTAAAGCAGTTTCAGTGCAGGCTTTTCCATACATGGACTGTGATTCCTAGACACACAAGATTATTTATGGATGTAATCTCAGCCTTAATTGAATTTCCCAGATTTTCTGGATTCCAGCCAGACTTTTGATGCAAAAGTAATATACATGGTAAGGTCTTTGGAGCAGGAACCTTGTCCTTTGACCTGCTTGGAGAAATGCATGGCCCTCTACAGTGCTATATATAAAGAAAAATAATTTGAAATTGCACATACTGGACAAACCTACATGTAGGTTCATTCAGTATGTGCAACATGTATTTAAGTAGCATAGATATGTATTTTAGTAGTGTTCATGTGTGATAACAGTATGTGGTATGTGCATACATAACATATTGCTGGTGTGTATGCAAGATATACCTGGTGTATGTATAGATGTATATGCTTTATAGGCTTTTGTGGTCCCCACCCAACTTCAAACAAAAGATAAATTTTTGTTACAAAGTCAAAGTCATCTCTTCTGAAATCCAGTTACATTAACAAAATGTAATTCTAAAATAACACTTCATGACCATCAGCCCGAACTTTGCCCCTAGACTCAGCTTCTCCAAAGGCAACAGCAACTCATCCTCCCACCAGCGGACTCCAACCATCTCCCTTTTATTCAGAGTGGAGTCTAATGAGTCATACCTGCCCAATGAGTCTGCATTAACTGAATTGCCAGCCTCTCAAGGGTTCAACACCTGTTAACAGGGTGTGACAGGAGAATCCTTGGTACTCTGTCACAAAAAGTGCATGTGGGTGGGGATTATCTGTTTTTATGTTATTTGAATGGGGTATGGTGTATTATTTGTATGTGCATATTTGAGCACACGTGACTATTGGGCAGCAGTTCATTTTGTTCTTGCTGGAGTCACCAGAGAGTTTTGATTTTTATTGTTTTTGCTAGGAAGGGGTTAACTAGAATGCCCTTGCTGAGCGCCACTCTCCTTGCATTCCAGGGTAAATGGTGTTTTGCAGAGGCTGGTTACCTATGGCAACAGCAGAGGGGAATATTGCAGACGAATCTTTTGAATCACAGGATTTACAGCCCATATGTTTATTCTGCAGTGAAACACTTCCAGCTCTCTGCTTCTGATGTGAGCTGGGAACCACGAGGGGACTTTGCAGAGCCACTTAAAAGACATTGTGAGTTGGAAGCAAAGGACTTTTAATCAGAGGACTGCTTCAAAGAAGAATAAAAAACAGCAGAATCACAGCAACCTAAACTAGCACTATACATAGCTATATCTATCCCCAGGCAAAGACATATACATTCCCCCCACCCTCTATATATGTAACGTTTCTCTCTCCAAGTCTTAGATTTCAATCTTCAACTGTGCTGCAGCAGCTTTGCACTAACCACCAATGCAAAGTAGCCCTGAAGCTGGCATTGCCGGCTATGGGAGGATCATGAGCATGAAGTGTCCTTCTGGTGCCATGGAGCCTCTTACAGAACTCCACTCCTCTTTGAGCTGTTGGCAGCTGGCACAAACTAAAGAAGCCCTCAGGCTGCTCCAATTTATGCTGAGGGACTACCTTGGCGCAAAGATAGTCCAGGATTGGAAGAAAGTAAAACCAACTTTGCACTTTCTACCTGAGTTGTGCTTCAGGTTCCTTGGCCATAGCTCAGGATCACACTCTTAATTTACAAAAAACATCTGCAAATATATACTTTAGATACAACCTGCTTTTATGTATAACATGTGCATGTACTAATGATATCGGTCCTGATGCACAAAGGGGACTTAGATACCATGTTGCAACTTTATGTGACTCAGGCATCCAGGCTCCCTATACTATGCACAGGGACGGTTAGGTGCTTAAGAATGGGGCCCACAGAAGTCAGCACACTCAAAGAACCACCTAAGCTAGTCAACAGGAAATGCTGAAGCTGCACCCTTCAAAGCTAGTTAGGCACATAACTGTAGGCGGGTGGGAGATGCTCCCCTCTGCTCAGGAGTTGGGTGCATATGCCCTTTCTCACAAAAAATTGTGGTGGTGATGTCATAATTGCTCCTCACATATACTCAAGCCCTCTCCTGGAGTTGGGTGCATATGCCCTTTCTCACAAAAAATTGTGGTGGTGATGTCATAATTGCTCCTCACATATACTCAGTAACCTAGTAGTTCAAGCACTCACCTAGAGCACAGGTTGAAACACCCCCTCTGCAATAAGGTTTTGAACCCAAGGCTTGCTATTGCTACAGGTACCCTAACCACCGTGCTATGGGGTATTCTTAGAGAAGGTTTTGCAATCTCTCTTGTTAAAGCTGTTCCATGTTGTATGAACTACTTAACAGTCACTGGGCTAAAGACTGCACACAAATGACTCTGTAGCTCAGTACTTACAGCATTTATCTACGATGCAACAAACCCAAGTTCAAGTCCCTGATCCCATGCTATATACTCACCCAGGGGAAAAGCTTTTTCAATAGGAGAGCTTGAGACAGTGCCTCCTCTTCCCCCCACCAATAATATGCTAAATTCAGTGATTGGGGGCACTATTCTGAGAAGTGGGAGTCTTAGGTTCAAATCCCTGCTTGATATTGTGCGAGGGGAAGTGAACCTGGGTCTCCCCCATCCTATACGAGTTTGTCAGCCTGTGGGTTAAAGGTTATAAGGTGTGTTTTGTGTCAGGCCGACTCTAGTAGGTATGTTCTGAGCACACCTGCCAGATTGGGACTGACAGGCAGGGCAACATCTAGTTTGAGGAGCCTGCTGAGGCTTAGGCATTTGTGTGTCAGGACCGAGGCAGCAGTGAATATGCCCAGTAGCAGACATTCAGGGACCATGGGTGCTTTGCTGGTGGAAACAAGCACCTAATAATTTTAGGTGAGCAGAGCTTTTGGGGATCTAAATTTTGGATTTAAGTGTCTAAAGTAGCAGTTAGGTTCCTAAATCCCTTTGTGGCTCTAATCCATTGTTATGTGTTCTGATACCTTTAATTTTTGGTTTTATATCAATCTGAATTAGATTCTAAAGCCCTCATGGTCAGGAGTATGCCTTATATCTGTAAAGTGACTGTCAGGGTTCCCTCCCCACTCTGAACTCTAGGGTACAGTTGTGGGGACCCGCATGAAAGACCCCCTAAGCTTATTTCTACCAGCTAGGGTTAAAACTCCCCAAGGTACAAATCTCCCCTGTACCGTAAGAAAAGGTATCGCTGCCACCACCAAGTGATTGAAACAGGAACCCGGGAAAAGGACCACTTGGAGTTCCCTTTCCCCCAAAAAATATCCCCTCAAGCCCATACACCCCCTTTCCTGGGGAGGCTTGAGAATAATCTCCTAACCAATTGGTTACAAAGTGATCAAAAGACCCAACCCCCGGGTCTTAGAACAATGGGAACAGTCAGGTTTTTAAAAGAAGGATTTTATTAAAGCAAGAAAGGTAAAAATTATCTCTGTAAAATCAGGATGGTATATATTTTACAGGGTACGCAATTTCCCAACTCAGAGGGATCCCCCTCTGGGCAAAACCTTAAAGCTACAGAAAAATGCAACAAAACAGGAATACACATTCCCTCCAGCACAGTGAATTTCACAAGCTAAAAACAACAGAAAGCCTAACACATTTTTATCTAAATTACTCACTAACTCTATAGGAGTTGGATGGCTTGTTTCCTTGATCTGTCTCTGGTAGAGAGCTTGCACAGACAGACAAAAGCCTTCCCCCCGCCCTCAGATTTGAAAGTATCTTGTCCCCTTATTGGTTCTTGGTCAGCTGCCAGCTCGGTCAGGTGCCAGCCAGGTTACTGGAGTTTCTTAACCCTTTACAGGTAAGAGGATTTTATAGTACTGTATCAGAGCCTCTTAACCCCTTCCCTTTACATTTATGACAGTGACATGCAAATCCATGGCGCAATATGGGAAATAAATGTTTTATATGTAAGGCTAAGATTTAGTCATGGGTGTTTTTAGAAAAAAAGTCATGGACAGGTCACGGGCAGTAAACAAAAATTCATGGGCTGTGACCTGTTCATGACTTTTACCATAAATACCCCTGACTAAATCTTAGCTCCTCCTGGGGCCCTGGGGCACTGCTGCTTGCAGGGGGGGACATGAAGTGCCACTGCTTTGGGGGGCACCGTTGCTTAGGGGGGCCCTGGGGCACCGCTGTTTCTTGGCGGGGGGGCTGCTGTTGCGAGGTGCAGGGTGCGGGTGCTGCTGCTGGGGAGGCGGGGGGCCTGGCACCGCTGATGCTTGAGTAGGGGAACGCTGCTGCTCCGGGACCGCTGCTCGGGCAGCCCCAGGGCCAGCCACACTAGCCACTGCTCCGGCAGCCCTGGGGCCAGCAGCACCAGCTGCTGCAGTTGTGGAAGTCACGGACTTCCCAGAAAGTCACAGATTTCATGACATCTGTGACAGACTTGCAGCCTTATTTATACACATTATATGTTAGTGTTCAAGGCAATAATACTACTGTAGTTAAGGCTGAGAAGGACAATTCATTGTAAATATGGACAGACAGACACAAGATTAAATTCACATGGAAACATGCAAATGACAATTTTCTCTCTGGAACTCTTGTGCCCCCATATGTTGCTACTTCTTTATTGAGCAAGTTGCAGAGTATGTTACATACTAACCCAGTTAATCTAGATGTTTGGGGGGGAAATGCTGCTCTTGTTGAATGAGAAGCTGGACATTTTGAAGGAATCTTCTGCTTGTTTCTAGAAGATCAGAAGGCAGGTCATTGCAAACTGTACTTGCTGTAACCTAGGAAGCGTTTGCCTTGCTGGTAGATACTTAACAGTCATAAAGATCTATTCTGTGATGCTGTCTATGGAGACCCTTTCAAAGATGCCTTTGTCCAGTGCTGCAGTTGGAATTGTGCACTCTTTGGGAAAAGGAAATACTAGAGAAAAAATAAAATACAAAATGTTTTTGTTTAATCTTAGGATCTCATCAAGCTACAAGAACCCCAAGAACTCTGACATGGGTGCACCTGTCTTACTAAGATTTTTTTAATGAATGATTGATATTAAAAAGCAACATTTTAAAAATTAATTTCCTTTCCTCAATTGAGAAAACAAAAGCAGAATCTGGGGTTATTGTTTGGGTCATGATTTATTTGTGACATTTCTTTGAGGCTGTGGACCAAGGTAAATAGTTCATAATATATTTAGCAAATGATAATGTAAATCACAGAAAATAGAGAAGAGGGGAGGAAGAATCCATTCTTTTGCTGGGAAGAGAATGGCTTTTTAGAGTATGGGAATAGTTATCTATTTATCTATCTATCTTCACTATTTAATGCACTCATCACCACAGTATCTAGGCACCAAATACAAAACTAACATTTGGATTAGGTTTCTCTATAAAGTACTCTGCTTTGCACTACTTCTAGATTCAGCTTCTTTACTTGTTTTCTTTTTATTTGTTCTGTAGAATTCATTATAGCAGGGTGGATTTCATTAAAAGGTAGTGTTTTCAGTGTGACTTGAAAACAGTCAGGCTTGGGCTCATTTTGATCTAACTAGCTTACGGGGAAATTTCCCATACAAATAAATCACTGAATTTGCCATTCTGTTTTCCTTGCCTCTGTCCACCTGGAATGTTAAAGCTTTTAGGAAAAGAATCATAGGATCTGGAAGCACTAGGAATTGTGTATGGTTGAAGAACGGAGAGTAAAAAGAGCTTTTGTTCAATAGTGTGTGTGTTAGTTTCTCATTCTGCACTATTTCCTGAAAACAAGGTTTTGCGGAAAAAGCTCACAGACACGTAGCATTTTTCCATTAGCAGAGCAAGCGGCGGGAGGTAATGGGCTTGGGGGAGGGAGGTGATAATCAGAGATCTGCTTAGTCTTCAGAGAAAGAAAAACGCTTGGGCGCCTGCTTTGCCATAAATTGCATCTGGTGGTTGGAGCTACAGCAAGTTATTAAAGCGACTGCATTAAAGTAATAATTCAGCAGGTCAGCACCAAGCACACTCTGCAATCCCTCCTCCATCATCTCTCCCAGCCCCATTTCTGGAGAGGACTAAACACCAGCGGCCTGAATCAGCTTTTACTGCAGCATTTAATGACTTTTTTTTTTTTTTTTTCTTTTTTTTGCCCCTTGAAGGGGTGGGAGGAAAGGGCAGAGACTTGAGGTAATTTGCTTTGGAGACTCACAGGGAGCTGGAGCTGCCCATCCAAGCCTGCCTGAGAGGGAAAGGTGGAATTCCACTCCCCAAATTTAGTTTTCCCCACATGATGTATGAAGCTATGGAAGCATCAGCACAATCATCCACTGGTTCAGTGCCCCATCCATGCTGTCAAAATTCTGCTCACATAGTTTATTGTTGTTTGATCCAGCTGAATGTAAGGGCTGGAGACTGAATTGCACAAACACCAAGATGGATGCAAGAGCAGCAAGATCAAGGGCTCTGAGCAGCCAAGTTAACAAAAAACTCTAGTGCCCAATATGAAGAGCTGGGATGGAAGAGGCAACATTTTACTATCATTTTGTTTTAATCTGTTTGTAAAGCTCCCATCCTTCTATATCTGAGGAAAGCACCCTCCAAATAAAAAAGCCTCAGTGTTTTTTATAAAAATCAAATAAATAAAAACTCTATCAATGCCCCACAAGTCTGAGCAACCTTACATCATCCAACCTAGGTGCATGTGATCAAGAAGAAAATTTGAGAAGTAAAAAGATCAATAATAAAGCAGATTTCAGCCTCAGGCTTCCAGAAGAGCTATTATAAGCATGAAAATTATGTATTTTTAAAATGGTGCAAAACACCTTGTTGAGAGATCCTTTTAATTGCCATTTGGTGGGCTCTGAATGTTCAAGGCCACCATGGCCAGGGTTTGGTTGTCTTCTGTAAATGTGAGGCTTTTCTCTCATCTTCTTGAGGGGTAGAAATGCCCTAGAATTACCCTTAGATCTTCAGTATATGCTTCACAGAAAAGTGCTTTGGGGCTCTGTTTTTATTGGCCTGGCTGTGAGGGAAACAGCAGGACAAGCTTCTGAGACCACAGGCTCCTTCCTTTCTTCGGATGTTAAATATTTTCTTCATGAATCTAAGGAGGAATAGTGAAGCTGAAACTGCTGAGATGACAAGTAGGTGCATGAGGTCACCAATGATGCCAGCTTAAGAAAAGTGTGTAAGTGTGTGTGTGTGTGGTTTGCTCCAGTATTCTCAGGGACAACCAGGAATTATTTCTGGCTGCAGCAACTTGTATATTAGGTATATTTGTTTTATCTTTCATGAAAATTGTATTTGCTTGTAGACATTCTTGTATGTTTTTTTTTCTACTGAGTGCATAAATACATCTCTTTTGGAGATAACACCAAAATACTGGAATTCTCTTTCCATTGCCTATCAAGTCTAACAAATTATCTCACAGTTCCCTTGCTGTATGACAGCTACTTTCACTCATGAGTACAGAGGACAAACAGAACATCCCACTTCCTGCTGGGTTGTGTGTGTGTGTGTGTGTGTGTGTGTGTGTGTGTGTGTGTGTGTGTGTGTGTGTGTGTGTGTGTGTGTGTGTGTGTGTGTGTGTGTGTGTTTAATTTGTATTAAGAATTTAGTACAGGCTTGACATCTCAGGAGACTAAAATGCTCTGTTAGTTCACAGAACAGATAATGGCAAGGCAAGCTTTCCATATCCCTGACTCCTGCCAACATGACTCAGACTTGATCTAGCTACCTTTAGGGGACAGAGTGAAGTTCATTCTCTATGGTCCATTCAGTCACTAGCCTTTCCAAACAAGGGGACAATTTAGCATCAATTGTGGTGATAGTTTCTATGATAAAGATAACCTGCCAATCCAGAATTGAGCTGTGACCTGCCAAAATTATTTCATACAGATTCCTGAATATATTACAGATGACACTACTGAGTTGAGACAAGCATGGAACCACTAACCTGGAATTAAAAAGCTCTAAATCCTATCTCCCATTTTGTCTAAACTGCCCAGGACTGTGTGTTTTCTATATTCTGCAGGAGACATTTTATCATTAGAATCTTATTCTTGAGAATTCATTAATTTAATTCATGTTCAGAAAGTACTTTGATAATGTAAAGCATTAGATACTTGCTAAACATCATTATTGTAGCTATTGTTATTATTCCAGGGACCAAAACTGTGAGGCAGATATTCCCATGTAAGAGCTACCATGTCCCCCAAAATGTGCGAATATCACTTACATTTGCAACATCACAACTGTGAAAATATTCTCCTCACAGTCTAGATGTTATTTTCACTGCTATTTCCAGCAACAAGGGGGCAGCAAGGAGCCTCAGTTAGAATTTGGAATTAAGCAAGAGCCAACATTACTGCACTGATATAATTTTTACTCCTTATTTATATTATCTCATTAGATCAGTGCTAGAAACCTCACCTCTTGAGATATTGGACATTGAAATAGGCAAAGCCCAGAATCCCACTCTGGCTTCCAGCAGATAGACTTAGATGTGACTCAATAATCTTTCTTCATTCAGGATTTATTATCATTTCCAGTTGGGGCTATGTGTGCACTGCAGGCTTTGGTTAATAAAGTGGTTGAAGTGCTGAACTTTCACAAGCATGGAGTGAGGTTCACAAATAGTGCCTTCACAATTCAAGTGGATTCAGGCTTGATACCAATAGTTCACACATTTCTACCTGCAGGTGCTTTGATCAGTGGACCAGAATTTCATTTACTTTCTGTGGGATTCTCTAATACCCTCAGCAAACCCTAACCCTGCTAGCTTTAGGAACCTTGGGTACTTTCCTGAGACCTCGCCCAGTTTAATAGTGTAGTCCTCACAGCATTACACTTCTGGCAGTCCCTCTGCACCCTCCTCTGAAATGCCATGTCAGATCACTTCCAGTGAAATGTCCCTAGCTTTTGGGAAATGCTTAGTATCCAGATCTAAAAATAATATTTACTGAGGGATTATAGAAATGCTTGGGAAATGCATTGACAAATAATAGCAAACATTAATTTCAAATCTTTAGACAAAATGTAGATATGTTTTGGAGAAATGCTAAGGACTGTTTCATTCTTCAAAATGCAGTTTAGATTGATATGGGAACTTGTGTAACTCCCTACAGCAATGCTCTCAATAAATCACAGCAGCTATCCCTCTGCCTCCTTCAGCAACAGGACACAAGAGGAACTTCTTTCCCCACTCTCTCTCCAGCAATGGGAGAAGCACATCAATGTCACAAAGCTGCACTTAAGTCCAGGCTCTGCCGCATAGTCCATTTCTGAGACTGCCTCGTATTCTAGGCACATCTCTATGGCAATAAAATCCTCAGCATCACATCCCGGCCATGACAGCAGAGGGAATCTGGAGAAGCTAAAAATACAGACCCTACTGCCTCAAAAGCTTGCACACAGCAGGCGACTGCTTGTGACCTCCACACCCCTTTTCCCCGTGCCTGATGCAGACACCAAAGGCAGGTTGTGAGCAACCTCAGTTCCAAAGCAAAGACGAGTAAGAGCACCATTATTACATGGTGATGGGCACTAAACACAAACATCAATAAACCCCTTTGTGTCTGTTGGGAAGAAACAGAATTCTTCTCTCTCCCCCCCACCCCCCCCTGCCCCGACCTGCCTGGCAAGTCAGGACAGACAGGTGGGGTCTGTTCCTTTGTTGTTGTTTGTGGGGTGATCATTTCTCATTTAGCTTTGCATAGTTAAACACCCCAAAGATCCCTGGCATTAGCATGCACTATAAATCTCCAGGACACTGCAGCTGTGACTGGATTATTTATAGCTCTGCTCTTACATTACCAACTCCAAAACATCACACAAAGAGGAAGGTAATGAAATCTCCATCTCCCCAGCCGTGCTCTCTAATCTGAAACGACATTTCTAGGAGCCATTTTCACTGAACCAGGGAGTCTAGAAACAAACACATTCTTATCCTCCCACTCACAGTCAGACAAACTCACAACTCTCACGCACATACACAATCACACATTCTTCCTCTGCCTCTCACACACAAACTCAGAAACAGTCTTACATATTCACAATCTATTCCTTTCTCACGTGCACACATACACACATATGTATCTCCTCTCTTTCTCTCTTGCCTCCTCATACAAACAAACACACCCTGTACCATAACGAGGAGCAGAATTTAGCCCACTGAAATAGCCCATATTTACACCTATTAAAGGCAACAGATTTACAACCTTGTAAGTAAGATCAGAATCTGCCTCTCTCTCATACATAAATATCCATAGCTGCTCTTGAAGTTGTCTCTTTCCTCAGCCCCCTCTCTATGCATTAATCATTCAACATTTAAATCATCATCCACTTGCTTCTTTTTGCTTTGTCAATGAAAATTTTTCAGCATTAATTATCAAACTCATTCTCTACTGAGGTCTTCTTGGCTCTTTTTAATTAGTGGGTGTAAGTGTCAATTTATAGTCATCTTGTTCCATCTTCAAAAATACCCTGTGTATCATCTACATTACAGAACACATTTTGTGTGTGAGACTGTAAATGTGTTTGAGATTATGAATGTGCGAGCTTGTGAATGCATGGATGAGATTGTGAATGTGTGTGTGATCTGTGTGTATGTAGAAAATACATGGAGATGTTTCAGCATTAGAAAGTTTAGAGTCTTGGAGATTTTATTTTACAGTTTGGATTTTATCCTATGACTAAAAAATTCTATGGATTCTAATCCCAGTGACACACTGCATTGGATCAGCCAACTTTAGGTTACAGAGCAGGGAATCTGTTTTTTGAGCTGTATATGCTCAGAGGAAACAGTGGGAGGACGATCCAATTTTATCTGAGGGCGCTCATGACAAAGCACTCAAGCTTCACTCTGATGGTTTATAATGGAAAAGACTGGACTTTTTGGGTCCAGCATCATGTGCAATCCTGCAGTACCAAACTCGTGTATGCAATCCACTGCACATGAGCAGCCCTAAAATAACAAACTAGTGTGGTGCAAACAATAACAAATCATGGTGTAACAAAATACAGACTAAAGATTTTAGATTATAGTGAACATTTTTTTTGCCATACAGACAGAAAAACAGTGTGAAAGAGGCTGAATTACATTTGAAAATATAAGATCATTAATTATAAACTGATTATGGTCACTTTTGCATGTACAGTAGACCCTCAAGAGTTACAAACACCTCGGGAACAGAGGTCGTTTGAAACTCTGAAATGTTTGTAACTCTGAACAAAATGTTATGGTTGTTCTTTCAAAAGTTTACAACTGAACATTGACTTAATACAGCTTTGAAACTTTACTATGCAGAAAAAAATGCTGCTTTCCCTTTATTTTTTAGTAGTTTATGTTTAACACAGTACTGTACTATATTTGTTTTTTGTTTTTGTCTTCTGCTGCCTGATTGTGTACTTCCAGTTCCAAATGAGGTGTGGTTGACTGGTCAGTTTGTAACTCTGGTGTTCGTAACTCTGAGGTTCTACCGTATAACTTTCACAATTCTGAATGTTGCAATCAACTATTCCAAAGCATAAGCTATTCCAGAGCATAAACGGTTCCCAATTTCTTTATTATGCGGGTAGGCTGCAGCTTGTATTTAATACAATGGGATGGATGTAATCAAGAAACAATTCGCTCCTTGGCAATCGTTTCAGTTACCAGATGCATAGAAATGGTGGGGGGCCCTTAGCTGCCAGTTTAGGATAAGACAGGCACTTGGGGGAAAGCCTTAGTTCTCTGTAAAAATAGATCACTAGACAATGTTAGATCTGAGTGAAGAAAGTAAAGTAAATAAAATCTCCAAAGCAATAGTGAAAAGGTGATGGCTCTGAAATGCTTTCCCTCTGTTTGGACAATGGTTCAGGTTTGCCTATTCCAAGTACAGCTATGATGTCATCCCTTTTCATAAAGCCTCCACTTTGGGGGGAACTAGATGGTTAAGAGGATCAAGAATGTGATATGAAGCTTTTCACGGCAGGGCTACAGATATTAATTCTATCCAGATTAGTTAGTGACCAAAATGTGTTGCCATCAGATGGCTACTCTGTAGCCTGTGTTTGCAAGATTCTGATCATTTGTATTATCATAGCACCTAGGAGTCCTACTCATGGACTGTGACAGAGAGACCACTTGGCAAAGGGTTCCCTGGCCTGACAAACTCATTACACCAAACACATGGCTTATAGGATATTTTGTATAAAGAGTAATATCTAAGGTGTATATATAGAAAGCTTGTGACTTGTCAAGATTAATCATTGTGAGATATATGTACAGGTAATATTTAAGGAATAATGTATTTATATTGAAAGTATGCTTTATGGACTTGGAGTGCCAATTAGTCACCGGGGAAAATGTGTCTAAGGATGTCCCATTCAGGCAGGCCAGGGTGTCACCCCACTCCGCTTAGTTGGTGATGCAGTTGTTTAGCCTTGTGCAATACTGAGACTTTGAATGGGAAACCATCAGAGGCATCAACCCCCTTGAATGTAAAAAAGTAACTTTACAACAAGACTGAACTTTGGGGGGGGGAAAACATACTTTAGTAGATAGGAAAGGTAACTATTAATAAGTGTATGCCCTACTTCATGTTTTATTATTTTATTTTGTATTGTAACCATTTGTTTCCATCACTCCCTCTTGTTTCTAGTTGAATTTCTATTCTTTTTAAAATAAACCTTTGTTTGTTTTATTACAAGTGCTGCGTGTGATACATGAGCAGTGGCTTAAGGCAGTGGTTTCTCAACCAGGGGTACATACACCCTTGGGGATACGCAAAGGTCTTCGAGCGGGTACATCAACTCATCTCTAGATATTTGCCTAGTATTACAACAAGCTACATAAAAAGCATTAGCAAAGTCAATACACTACAATTTCATATGGACAATGACTTATTTATACTGCTCTATGTACTATACACTGAAATGTAAGTACAATATTTATATTCCAATCGATACATTTTATAATTATATCGTAAAAATGAGAAAGTAACAAGTTTTTCAGTAATAGTGTGCTGTGACACTTTTGTATTTTTAAGTCTGATTTTGTAAGCAAGTACTTTTTGAGTGAGGTGAAACTTGGGGGGTACGCAAGACAAATCAGACTCCTAAAAGGGGTATACTAGTCTGGAAAGGTTGAGAGCCACTGATTTAAGGTAAAACTAGTAAAATAGGTTATACTGCTCCTGTAGGGCAGAGGAACTGGGATTTCTGTGAGTAGCCAGTGTCAGGGGCTGGATAACACAGAGGAATGATTCAAAGGGACTTGGTGACTGGGGTGCACCTCTTGTTAACCTGCAAGGCAAAGACAGGCCTGGCATAGCCCTGGAGAGTGGCTGAAAAGCTATTGGTGTTAAGAAGCTAACATCCAGTTACTACAAGCAAAACTCCCTCACACTGGAGGCAGGGGAAAACAAGCTGACACACAGTCCTGGATGCCCCAAAAACCATCACATGAACCCCACTGTGCTAGGTCAGGGGTCTCAAACTCAAATTACCACGAGGGCCGCATGAGGACTAGTGCATTGGCCCGAGGGCCGCATCACTGACCCCACCCCCTCGCTGCCCCCGGCCCTGCCCCCACTCCACCCCTTCCATTAGGCCCCGCCCCTTCTCCACCCCTTCTCCACCTCCTCCCCTGTGCGCACAGCTTCTTGCTCCTCCCCCCTCCCTCCCAGAAACCATGAAGCTCTTCCCATGCGGCTCGCGGAGTTCTTCCCTGCGCCCTCACGGGCTCCCCGTGCCCCCATTTTTAAATTTTTTTTTACCCCCAGGCAGTTCCCGCCACCAGAACAACTATCTGGTGGCAGGAACTGTCTGGGGGTAAATAAATAAATAAATAAATAAAAAGGGGGGGCAGGGGGGGCACGGGGAGCCCGGCGGGCTGCAGGGAAGAGCTCTGCAGGCCGCGTGTTTGAGACCCCTGTGCTAGGTGCTGTACAAACACAGATGAGTTTGTAGTTTCAGTTCAGTTGAACAGGACTGATGCCTGCCACAAAAAATACATCTCAGGCTCTAACTGGCCGCTTTACTAACAGCTTCAGTGAAGAGGCCAGGGACTGAATGAGCCATGAAGACTAAACTAGCCGGTCACTCCTAGAGGCAGCCTCTCCAGTTAAGAGGTGAGGTACTGGAAACTGTAGAGAGTAGGAAGCTGGCACTGGTGTTACCCAGGCTATAGTTCTGTGAATAAACAGAAACCTTCAGTTTCCAGGGCTGTCAGCCAGCACTTTTAATTAGTACTTTAAAATAGAATAAATAAAGTTTATATTTTGTTCTACAGAGGAATATAAATAAGCAGAAATAACAGTATTTTTCCAAATAATGGAGTATCTCTCCAATGTAATGGAAGTTGTGTTGGTCGAATACTCAAGCACTGAGTTGGGAATATAGCTCATGATTTTATTGCATTTATTTTTTTACATGCTTTTTCATGTGCATCTCTGACATGGTTAGCACACTACCAGAACAGCAGTATAATGTGTTATTCAGCCAGTAACATATTCAAATGCAGTATTACCTGTGTCAGTAATATGAAGGTTTAAAAGAATATGAGCCCAATTCTCATTTTCACTAATGCCATTTTACTGTTTTGGCAGTGTAAAGGGACCTGCCAAAACAGTATAAACTGGTGTTAGTGTAAATGAGAATTAGGGCATGGATAAGCATATCTGCCTCCAAGTCTCTACTAATTTCTTTGAATGTTTACTCCGGTGTTGTCACATACTGACTAGTGTATAAATAAAACATGACAAGGAATCTGAATAAGTGGGTGACAATAGCCTAATAGTTTCTCTTAGAATATAGCTGGGATCAGTGTAGAGACCATAAAAACATTCTGGAGTTGATTAGGATCAGTCCAGTTCCTGGTGGACAACTGTTCATGTCATTACAAAAACCATCTCTAGCAACACAATTGATCCCACCGTTGGAAACTCAGCAGAGGCCAAGGATGAACTATGCCATGGAGCATGATCTCTTTTTCCCCTGGTCTCTCCAGGTCAGGGGTGGAGTACATTGGTTGGACAGTGTGGGTGAAGTTTGTACTTCCACGGCCTATGCTTTCTTTTTTCCCAAGGATAGAGAACTTCAGTTATTAGAGCTGTCAGTACAATGCCTTTCATCAGCATTCAATTCTCTGAAAGAATTTTTAATGCACTCAGTTTTTCAGTATTGTATTTTTATAGGCTATTTTTCTTACCTTTCATTTTATGTAAAAACCAACTTAGTCTTTTAAACTCACATTTCCTTCTGATTTTATCCTTTTCCACTTGGCAAGTGTTGATATTTTTCTGTGACTTTCCAATGGTAAATAAAAGGGAAGTGAAATCAGCATGACCCCTTTTTATTTACTTATCTCTCTGGGCACTCCCATCATTGATAATATCTACAGAAAGGTGCACAGGTCTCGGGTTATTGCTCCTGCAAAACCATAAGAAGAAGCTTACATATAGTTTAGTCTGACCTATTAAAATGGTGATGAATTTAAGTTTTGTCTTTCTTAGAAAAAGAAAAGTGAACTTGACAAATCAGAGACTTGATCTGATATCAACAAGATGAAATTCAAAAAGAACATGTGCAAAGCACTTCATTTAGGAAGGAAAAATCAAATACACAGCTACAAAATGGGGAATAACTGGCTGGGTGGTAGTACAGCTGAAAAGTATCTGGGGTTATAGTGGATCACAAATTGAGTACGAGTCAACAATGTGATGTAATTTTGAAAAAGGCTAATATCATTCTTGGGTGCCTTAACAGGAATGTGGTATGTAAGACATGGGAGGTAATTGCCCTGCTCTACTCAGCCCTGGTGAAACCTCAGCTGGTGTACTGTGTCCAGTTCTGGGCACCACACTTTAAGAACGATGTGGATAAATTGGAAAGTCCAGAAGAGAGCAACAAAAGTGATAAAAGTTTAGAAAATCTGGCCTATGAGGAAAGATTTAAAAAAACCAACAGGTATGTTTAGTCTTGAGAAAAGAAGACTCAGAGGGGACTTGATAACAGTCTTCAAATATGTTAAGGACTGTTATAAAGAGAATAGTGTTCTCCATGTCCACTGGAGGTAGGACAAGAAGTAATGGGCTTAATCTGCAGCAAGGGAGATTTAGGTTAGATATTAGGAAAAACTTTCTAACTATAATGGTAGTTAAGCTCTGGAAGAGGTTTCCAAGGGAGCTTGTGGAATCCCCATCATTGGAATTTTTTAAGAACAGGTTGGAAAAACCTGTCAGGGATGGTCTAGGTTTACTTGGTCCTGCCTCAGTCAGTGCAGGGGGCTGGACTTGATGACTTCTCAAAGTCCCTTTTAGCCCTTCATTGGTATGATTCTATGAGTATTTCAAATCTATCTAGTTAGGTCCAAATTGTCAGCCATCCTCCATTTTAGAGAGACAAAAAGTGGGTGAGGTAATATCTTTTATTGGACCAACTTCTGTGGGTGAGAGAGACAAGCTTTTAAGCTTACACAGTGCTCTTCTTTCACCTGAAGAAGAGCTCTGTGTAAGCTCAAAAGCGAGTCTCTCTCTCACCAACAAAAGCTGGTCCAATCAAAAATATTACCTCATGCACCTTGTTTCTCTCATATCCTGGGACCAACATAGCTATAACAGCACTGCATACACCCTCCATTATAGGGATGTAGTACATTTGAATGCAATCACTCGCATGTGTACAATCTGCATTTATGCATGCAAATCGAGTGATTAGGTGCAAAATTATGTGATTTGAATATGTAATGCTAGAACTGAGCAAGTAATGTGCAACAAAAAAAGTATACTATTAATATTATTTTCTTCACACATTGTCTGCAACCAGACTGGGAAATAGTATTTTTTATTCAAAATTATTTGTCTATTTCATAAACAAATAATTTTGGATCTTGCAGATTGTTTGTGAACTGTTCATTGTGAATATTTCAGGTTGAGTTGTTTAATTACATAAGTGAAGTAGTATTGGTTCCGTTTTCTGTTTGGATACGCTGTATAACTAACCAACTCAGAACAAACTCTGAATTCTACAATCAAATCTACAATTTAAAAATTGCTGCCAGTGAATATTAAAGCTTAAAATTCAATTTTTGTCAGTATTTGCACAAATAAAGCTTGAGTACTAGAATGTTCATGGAAAGTGAATAATGAGGAGTTGTAAACACAGCTGCATCAAAAATTGCTTTTGAATTCAAATATTCATTGATTTTTCCCCATTATTCATGTAACCCAATTGGCATTCAATGTGTACAAATATGTGGTTTGCATACAAAAGCAGCTGCTTATGCAGAAAAAAATAAGCTAGCTGAAAACATTGTCCTTAGAGTCTGGAGGATTTTGAGGGGTATATATAACACAGATACTCCTTGGCAAAGGGTCCCTTATTCTTTACAAACAACTCTCGCCTCAAGCCTGACAAACTCACTACACCAAACACATGTCTTGAAGGGTATTTTTTAATCCATAAGGGTAACCAGTAAGGTGTCCAAAGAAGGACTCTAACCTATCTAGATTCATAATTATTGTGAGATGTTTATATAGGTAATATTTAAGGAATAATGTGTTTATATTGAAAGTATGATTTATGGTTGTGGAGTAAAAGGGATAATATATCTTGCTGGTGGCCCACTCAAATAGGAGGAAGTTGTCATTCCATTCTGTTTAGCCAGTGATGTAATGCAAGCCTCGCTCCATCTCAAGACTACCAATGGAAAATTATAAGAAACAACTGCAAACAATCACAAATATTTGGAGGCAAAAATGGAACATTACAACAGAAAGGGGATCTCTGACTAGAGATAAAAGACTGTTTCAGTATAACACAGAGGGGAACAGGCACTCTGTGTACTTTCACTGAGGAAACACCTTGTGAGAAGGGGGTGTTCTCATGAATGTTTGGATCCTGGTTCCTGTAAAGTCAGTCAACTCAACAAAAGAGTGAACCTTGGGGGGGAAACCTACTTTATTAGATAGAAAAGGTAAATATTAAGGTATACACCCTACTTTGTGTTTATTTTATTTTGCATTGTAATCATTTATTTCCATCGCTCTCTCTTGTTTCTAGTTGAAGTTCTATTCTTTCTTAAATAAGCCTTATATTATGTTAATACAAGTGATGTGTGTGACAAAGGAGTGGTAGTTTAAGGTAAAACTGGTAAACTGGGGTATACTGTTCCTTTGGGACAGAGATCCCGGTATTTCTGTGAGTAGCCAGTGTCAGGGGATGGATATAAATGGGGAATGAGGGACTAGGGTGCACTTCTTGTTAACCTGCAAGGCAAAGACAGGCCTGGCATAGCCCCAGGAGCAGGGCCGGCTCTAGGTTTTTTGCCACCCCAAGCAAAAAAATTTGTGGCCGCCCCCCACTTTTTTTTGCACCCTCTAGCCCCGCTGCAACTCCGCCCCTTCCCCGCCCCATTCCAACCGCTTCCCCAAATCCCCGGCCCCACCTCTTCCCCCGGGCACACCGCATTTCCCCTCCTATCCCTCTCTCCCAGGCTTGCCGCGAAACACGTGTTTCGCGCGGCAAGCCTGGGAGGGAGGGGGAGAAGCAGAGCGGCGGCGCACTCAGGGGAGCAGGCAGAGCGGAGGTGAGCTGGGGGAGTGGGCGCAGGGAGGGCCGCAGGAAGTAATCCGGGGGGGGGGGCAGAGGAACCGCTCCCCGCCCCAGCTCACCTCTGCTCCACCGCCACCTCCTCCTCCGAGCACGCCGCCCCTCCGCTTCTCCCCCCCGTCCCTCCCAGGTGAAACAGCTGTTTCGTGGCAAGCCTGAGAGGGAGGGAGGGGGGAAGCAGAGCGGCGGTGGTGTGCTCAGGGGAGCAGGCGGAGCAGAGGTGAGCTGGGGCGGGGGGAGCTGCCGGTGGGTGCAGAGCACCCACCAATTTTTCCCCATGGGTGCTCCAGCCCGATAGCACCCACGGAGTTGGTGCCTATGGTGGCGCCGGAATACCACCCCTGGAAATGTGCCGCCCCAAGCACGTGCTTGCTTTGCTGGCGCCTAGAGCCGGCCCTGCCCAGGAGAGTGCCTGAGTGGCTGAAAAGCTGGTGGTGTTAGGGAGTTCACACCCAGTTACTACAAGCAAAACTCCCTCATGCTGGATGCAGGGTAACAAGGTGACTCACAGTCCTAAGAACCCTGAGAACTGCCACAGTATACTAGGGTGACCAGATGCGAGGACCCAAAAATCGGGACTTGTTGAGCAAAAAAAAAGGAGAACAGAAGAAGCCCGGATATTGGGACAAATGGCGTCCCGACCATGCATCGGTCGAGACGCGGGACAAAAGAAGAAAAATCGGGACGGTCCCGATTTTATCGGGACGTCTGGTCACCCTACAGTATACTAATTCCTCACTGGCCCTAAAAGGGTTAACAAGAGCCTGTGGGTGCAATTAGCCGCACCCCACTATACCTGCATAAGTGTCAAACCCAGAGGGAGGATTTAAAAGGGCTGAATCTGGCTAAATTAGGCCCTGACCAGGAAGGCGAGCAGATCTCTGGCTCTCACTCGGAGAGAGAAGCCTAGCTGGAGTTAGGTTGCTGAGAAGGACTGCTGGCAGATAGAATCTCCTGGAAGAAAGGTATATCTGCAACAGGGAGACAGACCCAGAAAGCTGCAAAAGACTGTCAGGAAGTGAGTCTGCCCACAACTCTATGGGCCGGTGAAAGGGCCTGAAAGGAACAGTAAGACTTCTGCTGACTCAGGGACTGCCATGTGAGGGGAGAGGATAAACTGTCCTGCAGCAGAACCAGCTGGGTGGTAGAAAGTGCTACAAAGCTCTGAAGTGAGCCTGTGGAAGAGACTCAGAGAGAGGAAAGCTGATGACACATTGGGAGTCCAGGAAGAGGCTGAAGCAAAGGCTTAAGACAGGGCAAGATAGGAAGGAGTCCAGGGAGGCAGCAAGGAGTCTGTGTAGTCAGGCCTTGACTGCCTATTCAAGGGTCACTGGACCAGAACCCAATGGAGAGGGAGGACCTGGGTTCCCCTACCAGCCCACTGAGGAAGGTGTAGTGGACACCACACTCCCAACAAGGGGTAAAGGACTAGTAAGTCTGAACTTGGACCGAGGATCCAACTTGAAGCTGCAGCACTATTAGTTGTTGGACTACTGTGTTTACCACTAGGAGCTGAGTCGCAAGAAGAAGCAGACTACCAGAGGGCCAGAATAGCTGTCAGCAGGCGGTGCAAAAGGAGGAGAGTCTGCCACACAAACAACACCAAACCCAGCCACCGGAAGATGCATCAGCCAGTGAGTCACATGCTTACATGGATATTTTCTAAAGAACTACAGTATAGTATGGTGTAAAGTAGAGTAGCCATATCTTAGGGACAATCAAATTAGAAGCATTCCCTCACACACAGACACAAGGGGGGAGGTGAAGGTGTTGGCTTAGTGCAGGGGTCGGCAACCTTTGAGAAGTGGTGTGCCAAGTCTTCATTAATTTAAGGTTTCGTGTGCCAGTAATACATTTTACATTTACAGGGGCCAGCCGAGGGAACCCCAGACCGGCAGCGCGAGGGGCAGACGGAACCCCAAACTGGGAGCGGGCTGAGCGGCTCAGCCCACTGCCAGTTTGGGGTTCCGTCCGCTGGCCCCGCTCAGTCTGCTGCTGGCCCTGGGTTCAAGGCAATCAAGCCACAAGAAATCAAGGCACTCAAAATTAATGGCTGCTTTGAAATGTTGGCCTGTGTGAAGGGTGGGTGTAAGGGAAAAGATGGAGGAGGGGGTGATTTTACGCGCAGAGGGGAGTGGAGCAGAGGTGAGGCAGGTGGTAGGTGGCTGTCCCCTGACAGCAGAGAAGGGAGCAGAGATCAGTGGTGGGGCAGTGGGGAAGGTGTGGGGGGCAGATGGGAAGGGAGCCAGAAGGGAGACAGTGGGGGGTAGAAGGGAGCGGGGGAGGCGGTGGGGCAGACAGGAAGAGGCCGTGGAAGGGAGAGGGGGAGGGGGAGAAGACAGGAAGAGGGAGTTGAAGGGAGAGGGTGTCCGGGGCAGATGAGACGGGGTGGGGGGCAGACGGAAATGGGAGATGGGGGAGGCGGTGGGGCAAACAGGAAGGTGGTGGAATGGAGATAGTATGGGGGTAGACAGGAAGGGAGTGGGACGGTGGTGTGTGGGGTAGACAGGAAGCGGAAAGGGAGTGGGGGGATAGACGGGAAGGGAGTGGGGAGAGGCGGGGGGCTGCAAGGATTCGGGGGGGAGTGAGTGGCGGGCTTTGGGGGACAGGATGCTGCTCCTCTCATGTACTCTAATTCGATTCGGCAATATCGATTTTAGCGCTAATCCCCTCGTTGGGGGTGGAGTGGAGAAATCGATTTTAAGAGCCCTAGAAGTCGATGTGAATGGCTTCGTCATGTGGACGGGTGCACGGATCAGTCGATATAACGCTAATAAATTCGACCTAAACAAATTTATTTCAGCATAAACTTTCGTGGACTACAGTCCACTTCTTCGGAATCAAGCACTCTTTCCACTTTTCCCATGGCTGCAGCACAGCTGCAGGGAAGGGGTATGGAGAGTGGTCTATATGTCTTGGGTAGCAAAGTCTGAATTCCATTCTTGTTCTCCCTAAACATGTTGCTTGCCATTTTACACATGATTTCCTTGGTTTTCAAACACTTCCTACCCATTTGCTAAATATTGTAGATGTGAGTTTTTAAAGTGGACAGTGAAAATCAAATTTCAACCCTAGATTCTTTTTAATAAAAACAATTTAAAAAATCTAATAATGAACATTTGTATTAATATTTTTTTAAAGTTTCAATGAAGAGAATGTGCCTATACCAATATGTAAACCCTCCCCTGAGATATTTGGGCTACTGTAATGGAATACAATTAGCCTGATTCATTTATCCTCACAGTTCAAAAATGAAATGCAGAATAAAAAATAAACACATTAAAGCAACATTAAAAAGTAGATTTTTAAAAATCACTTTTAATTATGAGTGTTCAGATTTTCGTAGTGTCTAGAAGCCCTAGTCATGGGCCAGAACTCCATTGTGGTAGGTGCTGTATGCTTTATTTGTAACAGCAGGAAGGAGATGAATTGATTTTTAATCTCACATTGTCCCTTAAACAATGGTGCTGCACATCCACACTTGTCATTGGGGCCATACATAGCTGGACAGCAAAGGCAATGCTTACTTTGATGTCATGTGCATTTCCATGGAAACCTACTTATGTCATACACAGACTATGACCCAGAGGGAGCGTGGATGAAAATGGTGTTTAGCAAGGTGCACCCAACAAAATGTCCCAGTTAACTCCTTTGATTATGAGAATTCTTATAATGACCCCATTCATTTAAACAATATTTAGTTGTAGGTAATGTGCCGTGTGTTTATGATCCAGACAGATTCTTTACACCTGCCTCCCTAGGCATGCCCCAACACAGCTGAGGATTGCAGATCTCCAGGGAAGAAGAAAAGGGTGGAGTCCTACCAAATGACAGAACCTTCCACCACGAGGAGGTTTCAAGTCCTAACTTGTAAAATATGTTCAATTCACTAACATAAAAATAAAACCAGAAGAACTAAAAAGATACAGGAAAGATGCTGCAACTCAATCATGGAAAGACCTTACACAAGTTGCTCCTTCATTAGACACATTCAGTTATCAAGAAGTGCTGCTTCCTCAGATGGCATAGAGATTTCTGCATTAAAAGAGACAGATACACAAGTGACTCGGAACTTCTGCATCATTTCCCAATACTTACCTGTCACATAAACTTCCAGACTGCCCTTCAAGGAAAGATTAATTAATTGATTAATCAATTTGCCTTGGTTTCTGGTCCTTTTTAACTCAGCTTGATCAAATGTCCATGTGAAGATCACACAGTTGGTAGTGTCCCTTGTGCCTCCATCTCTTCCACCCCCAAAACAGTAATGATCAAGGGGTACAACGATACATTGGGGAGGTGGGTAGGGAGGAAGTTGATGGGGGAAAAAAAACTAAATTCAAGGCTACAACTGACATTTTTTCATGTCAAAAGCATAAGAGTATATACACAATACTTACCAAGTTACATTTCTTCAAAGGATGCTTCCTTCTGATGTAGAATAGGGAACAATCCTTCACTGAAGGAGGTGAGATAGAATAGATGCACTAAATGCCCCTTTTCGCCTTTACACTGTAAGCTCTTCAGGGAAGGGATTATATTTATGTGTAGTGTGCAGTATCAAGGACATTAATGGCATTAAATAAGTAATAAATTACTGTAAAAATAAAGTCTATGGTTTACCCCTGGCTGGAGCCCATGCCAGAGCTTGTTCCTTAGTTTTAGTTCCATAGGTTTTGCCCCTTCCTTAAAATTATTTTTAAATGTTTTTTTCTTTACAGAAAAGTAAAAGGAAGAACCAGTATTAAGAGCCAAGGCCTAGTATGTCAAGTTGATCAGATCAAAGGCAGCAGCAACATAAGCTCAGTCAGAAGCTTATAAATTCTAAGATCTATAATTCCAACAACAGGCCAGATACTCAGTCCTCCTGCCCCTGCTTCCTTCCCCCACAAAAAGTGGCTGCCCTACCCCAGCTGTACACCAGTCTAAACATGTTTAATAAAAATCCAGGCTGAGGCATGATTTTTCTCCTTCACTCTGCAACATGCTTACTGAAAGACAGAATCAAAGAAATGTAGGGCTGGAAGAGACCTTGAGAGGTCATCAAGTCCAGCTCCCTGAACTGTGGAAGGATCAGGTATACCGAGACCATCCATGACCGGTGTTTGTCCTGTTCTTAAAAGCCTCCAATGATGGGAATTCCACAATGTCCCTTGGAAGCCTATTTCAGAGCTTGACTACCCATATAGTTAGAAAGTTTTTCCTAAGAGCTAAACTAAAATCTTCTTTGGTGCTGATTAACCTCATTACTCCTTGTCCTACCTTTAGTGAACATGGAGAACAACTGATCACTGTCCTCTATAACAGCCCTTAACATATATGAAGACTGTTATCAGGTCCCCCCTCAGTCTGTTTTTCTCAAGACTAAACATGCCCATTTTTAAAAACCTTTTCTAAGTCATGTTTTCTAAACCTTTTATCATTTTTGTTGCTCTCCGCTGCTCTAATTTGTCCACAACATTCCTAAAGTATTGCACCCAAAATTGGGCACAGTACTCCAGCTGAGGCCTCATCAGTGCTGAGTAGAGCGGGCCAATTACCTCCTGTGTCTTACATACAACATTCCTCTTAATACACCCAAGAATGATATTAGCCTTTTTTGCACTTGTATTACATTGTTGATTCATATTCAATTTGTGATCCACAATAACCCCAAAATCCTTTTCAGCAATATGACCACCTCTTGCCAGTTATTCCCCATTTTGTAGTTGTGCATTTGGATTTTCCTTCCTACGTCAAGTACGTAGCACTTTTCTTTATTGAATTTCATCTTGTTGATTTCACACCAAATCTCCAATTTGTCAAAGTTATATTGAATTCTGATCCTGTCCTCCAAAGAGCTTGCAACTCCATCCATCTTGGTGTCATCTGCAAATTTTATTAGCATACTCTCCCCTCCATTATCCAAATCAATATTGAAAATATTGAATAATACCGAACCCAGGACTGACTCCTGTGGGACCCCACTAGATACAGGAACTCCTCGCTTAACGTTGTAGTTATGTTCCTGAAAAATGGGACTTTAAGCGAAACGATGTTAAGCGAATCCAATTTCTCCATAAGAATTAATGTAAATAGTGGGGGTTAGGTTCCAGGGAAATTTTTTTCACCAGACAAAAAAAAACTATATATACACACACAGTGTATACGTTTTAAACAAACAATTTAATACTGTACACAGTGATGATGATTGTGAAGCTTGGTTGAGGTGGTGAAGTTAGAGTGGGATATTTCCCAGGGAATACCTTACTGATAAATGATGAACTAGCTTTTGGCTGAGCCCTCAAGGATTAACATGCTGTTAATGTAGCCTCACATTCTAAAGGGCAGCATGGCAGACAGACACACACACCGTGTGAGAGAGAGAGAGATTCGCATTGCCCCTTTAAGTACGCTGACCCCACTGTTAAGTACATTGTCTTTTTAAGGGGATCAGGAAGTTGAGACAGCAGCTGCTGCCCCAAGCTCTCTCTGTCTCTCTCAGTCCGTGTCCCCACCGTGCTCTATATGGAGAAGGGGTAAGAAGGGTGCAGGAGCAGGGGGGAGGGAGACACCCTGACATTAGTCCATCCCTTTTCCCCCTCCCCCATCCAACCTCACAGCAAGCAGGAGGATCCTGGGAGCAGCTCCAAGGCAGAGGGCAGGAGCAGCACATGCGGTGGGGGGAGGGACAGCTGAACTGCTGGCAGTTGATAACCTGCTGGGTGGCTGCCAAACAGGGAATTTAGGGGAGTGGGCAGCTGATAGGGGGGCTGCCGGTCCACCCTGGTTCCAAGCCCCTACCAGCTAGCTCTAATGGGCTGCTCCTCCTGCAAGCAGTGGACAAAGCAGGCTGCTGCCAAACGGCTTTATAAGGGAGTATTGCACAACTTTAAACGAGTATGTTTCCTAATTGATGAGCAACTTAACATTGAAACAGCGTTAACTGGGACAACTTTAAGTGAGGAGTTCCTCTACGTCCTCCCAGTTTGACAATGAACCATTGATAATTACTCTTGAGTACAGTCTTTCAACCAGTTTTGCACCCACCTTATAGTAATTTCATCCAGTACATCTCTCGGCCCGCACCGCTTCCCGCAGCCCCCTTTGGCCGGGCACAGCGAACAGCAGCCAGTGGGAGCCGCGATCGGCCGAACCTGCGGACGCGGCAGGTAAACAAACCGGCCGGGTGCGCCAGGGGCTTTCCCTGAACAAGCGGCATCCCAAGTTTGGGAAACACTGCACTAGGCAATCATATCTCCCTCTCAGCCTTTGGTTAGGCTAAACAAGCCAAGCTCCTTAAGCCTCCTCTTGCAAGGTAGGTTCTCCATTCCTCTGATCATCCTAGTACCCCTTCTCTGCTCCTGTTCCAGTTTGAATTCATCTTTCTGAAACATAGGAGACTAGAACTGCACGTAGTATTCCAAAGGAGGTCTCACCAGTGCCTGTATAATGGTACTAACACTTCCCTATCTCTACTGGAAATACCTCAGCTGATTCATCCTAGGGTTGCATTAGCTTTTTTCACAGCTGCATCGCATCAGTGGCTCATAGTCATCCTGTGATCAACCAATACACCCAGGTCTTTTCTCCTCCTCTGTTGCCTCCTGCTGATATATACCCACCCCATTTTATAGCAAAACTTCTTTTTGTTAGTCCCTTACACTTTGCACCATTACATTTCATCCCATTTCTATTACTCCCGTTTCAAGGTCATTCAAATTTTCTTGCACGATATTTCAGTCCTCCTGCATATTGGCAATACCTCCCATCTTTGTGTCATCTGCAAATTTTATTACCTCGCACCCACTTTTTGTGCCAAGATCATTAATGAAAATGTTAAATAAGATTGGTCCTAAGACAGTTCCGTGAGGAACTCCACTAGTAACTTCTCTCTAGTCTGACAGTTCATCTGTCAGTATGACCCACTGTAGTCTCCTCTTTAACCAGATCTTTACCCACGTTTCAATTCTCATATTAATCCCTATCTTCTCTAATTTAATAAATAATTTCCCATGTGGAACTGTATCAAATGCCTTACTGAATCCAGGAATATTAGATCTACAGCATTTCCTTTGTTTAAAAAATCTGTTATCTTCTCAAAGAAATCAGGGTTGGTCTGTGGCAATCTACCTTTTGTAAAACATTGTTGTATTTTATCCCAATTATTGTTAACCTCTATGTCCTTAACTACTTTCTCTTTCAAAATTTGTTCCAAGACCTTGCATGCAATTGAGGTCAAACTAATGGGCCTGAAGTTTTCTGGATTACTTTTTTCCCTCCTTTCTTAAAAACAGGTACAATTCTCCAGTTATAGGGTACGACCCCCAAATTTATAGATTAGTTTAAAAATCCTTGCTAGTGGGCTTGCAATTTTATGTGCCATTTCCTTTAATATTCCTGGATGGAGATTACCTGGGTCCCTTGATTTGGTCCCATTAAGCTGTTTGAATTTGACTTCCACCTCAGATGTGATCATTTCTACATCCATTTCCTCATTTCCATTAGCCACCCTGCCAATATCCCTAAGCTCCTCACTACCCTTATTAAAAACTGAAGCAAAATATTCATTTAGATGTTGGGCCATGCCTAGATTATCTTTAATCTCAACCCCACCCTCAGTGCTTAGCAGTTCCACTCCTTTCCTTGTTTTCTTTTTATTTATATGGCTAAAAAACCTTTTACTATTGATTTGAATTTCCTTTGCAAAGTCCAACTCTGCTTGGCTTTTGTCAGTTCTTATTTGTCTATACTGTAGTGCTTTAGTATAGACAGTACCTATGCCAACAAGAGGGATTCTCCCATTGGCACAGGTAATCCACCTCCCCAAGAGGCGGTAGCTACGTTGACGGAAGAATTTTTCATACCCTGACCAACATTGTTTCACCAACCCAATTTTCTAGTATAGATCAGACCTTTCTTACTGCCAAGCGGTAGGTTTCCTTGCTGATCCATCCCTTCTTCCATTCCTTGGAGGCTTTCTGCTTTCTCTTAGGCCTGGTTTACTGTAGGATAGTAGGTCAGTTTAACTACATTGGTCAGGGTGTGAAAAATCCACACCCCCTGAGGGGTGTAGTTAAGCCAATCTAATTCCCTGTGTAGACAGCGGTAGGTCGATGGAAGAATAACTCCATCAACCTAGGTACTGCCTCTTGGGAAGGTGAATTACCTACATTGGCAGGAGACTCCTGCCTGTCGGCATAGGTACTGTCTACACTGAAGGGCTACAGTGACACAGCTGTGCCACTATAGTGTTTTAAGTGTAGACAAGCCCTTAATAACCTGCTTAAGATGCTTGTTCATCCAGTTTGGTCTGCAAACCTTGCCTAAGAATTATTTCCCCTTGCTTGGGATAGAGGGTTCAGATATGTTCTGCAATTTTGACTTAAAATAATCCCAAGCCTTCTCCACATTCAGATCCTTGAGTGCTTCAGTCCAATCTACTTCCCTAACTACTTCCCTTAATTTTTTAAAGTTTGCCCTTTTGAAATCAAGGATTCCTCGCTGCAGACCTATTCAGTATTTTTCAAGGTATCAAAGTTAGGCTGACTGGTCCATAATTCCCCATGTCCCTTTTCTTCCCCTTTTCAGAGATAGGTTCTATATTTGCCCTTCTTTAGTCTTCTGGGACCTCACCTGTCCTCCAGGAGCTCTCAACAATAACTGCTAACAATTCTGAGATTGCTTCAGCTAGTATGCTAGGATGAATTTCATCAGGCTCTGCCCACTTGAATACATCTAATTTATCCAAATGTATTTGAACCTGTTCTTTTCCTATTTTGCCTTGCATTCCTTTGCCCTTCGTTAACATTAATTGAGTTGAGATGAGAGTGCCTTAGACAGATTTTGATCATAACAATTTAAAGCAACCCTCCTGCCTTTGATTTGAACGTACTAAGCTCTTACTGCAGCCAAGGGGGGAGCTCCTATCCTCTGACACATACACACGCTATCCTACATCCCAGCCCTTGGTGTATTGCATCAGCAAGAACTGCAGCAGGCTCTAGCCTTGAAACCATTTGTATAAAGGACACTGAAAAGAAGCAAACAGCCCGGCATTGTAAAGCACTGCAAGCATTTCAGACTTTTGTGGTTATTACACAGGTTTCCTTATTCCTACCCAGGAGGGAGGGGGATCAGTAGTTGGAGCAGTAATCAAAGGGCACAGTACCTGACCTTGGCTAAATCACTTAGTGGAATGGGTAAACTAACACAGAGTGGGTATACCCTTGCTTCCTTGGTGTTGGGATCCTTAAAGCATTGAGAACTGTGCATGAAAGGGATTTGCTTATAGCAGGGCAAAATATTAGTATTACCTCAGTAAGAAGCTTCTATACTGGGGTCACCCTCCTCATGGCATTTGGGCTTCAGTACTCCAAGATCAGAGGTAGTACACACACTAAACTAGAAGGCAGCTGGCACAGTCAAAGTCAGGCTGCTTAAGTGGTTGTTTGTCCAAAAAGACTGAGGAAATACTGCCCTAAGCTTCCACTATGGCTGCTTTCTCTGCACATTCCTCCTGTGATTCTGATTATTACCCAGCATGCAGATAACCCTGAGTCAAGGCTTTGGAATGAGCGTAGCTGCCAGGAGCTGCATGCTCTGAGTGGAGAGCTACAGTTTAAGCCAAGGTGAAGCTCCTTCCCTCCAGCCAGCTGTATCCTGCCTTCCTCTGCTTCATATAGCCACCCCTTCACCTACTTGCAGAAAATGAGATTTAAACTCCTTCACTCCGGAGAGCACACCCAAGGATCAGTCCCATTCAGGATCTCTCAACCTAACAGTAATCCTGAGTTTAGCCTCTACTAATAAATCCCACCCCCATCCCCTCCCAATCTGCTTCCATGCAAATCCACTTGTAGGTTACTTGAACAATAGCAAAACTGTAATCAGCCCTCCCCTCTGGCAGCCTGCAGGGAGGGAGGGGAGGAGGATGATGACAGTGGGGAATTCTGCTCGGCTCCTTGAAGCTGTACAGACATGTTTCACATCCCCCATTCCAATCCTTTCTGCAGAGGGAGGGGGGAGAGTGTCACATGACTGTCTAGTCCGGGGCCCAGTCAACTGGAGTTAATTCCATCTGTGTTCACATGCCATGGCATTCCAGTACCGCCTCTCCCAGGGTTTTGCCTCCGCAAAGCAGCCAAGAACAGAGCTGCTGCTCCTGCAGCAAGAAACTGGGGTGGGGTTTCCAGCCTGAACCTTTATTCACAGCAGAGCTAAACAAAGCAAAGTTCCTTTCTCTTTAGCAAGAAAATAAACCAGGCTTTGGGTAGCCAATCCCCCTAACAGCTCCAGGTATTTACTCACAGAATGTTCACAGCTGGGGAGAAAACACAGCTTTTGCTCTAGCTCTCTTTAAGAGAGGGAAACAATGGGAAAAAAACAGATCAGAATAGGGAAGGAATGAAACCATTCTTCACCTAACATGGAGAGTAGCAGCAAACAGCTTTTTGAGCTTTCTTGGTGAAAGGGCATAAAACCAATACAGAATGTGTTTTAGCCACGTTTGGCTTGAAGGGGAAGGGGGAAGGGTTCTGATATGATGCCAACTCAGCTGAAATGTAAGAAGCCTGACCCTCCTCACCCTTACCCCCACCCCCACCTCCTTCAAATAACCTTAGAAGGGCGCAATGGGAAGGCACTCCACACAGCAGCAGGAGGAATGCAGTATCACCCAGTCAGCAGGCTTGTATGTGTGTATGAGACACACACATTTCTTTGGCTGCTGCAGCCACCATCAGCAAAAGAAAGAAATCAAACAAGCTCCATTTCAAAAAGGCAGGAAGCTAGCTGGACTGTACAATATAATTACCTTTAAACTAGCTGGCACCAGGTAATCTAGCCTGTTCAACCTGTCTGAAAATCATCTTGGACCGGCTAGTAGCAAGTGGCCTCCTCTACACCACCTCCTCCACTTATCTAACTGATCCCCTTTGCTTTTCTCTCCTTGTGGACAGGTTGCTGTTGTTTTTAATTCCGTGGATGGCTGACAGGGAGTGGTGGGTTTGCCATCAGAAATTTTAAATAACATACAATCTCTCATTATTCTTTTAATGGTGTAAAAACCAATGTTCACCAAGAGAGAGTTTGATTCCTACAAAACCCTACTTGGAGGGTAAGGAATGTGGGTTTAGGCTGTATTGTAACATTCTCATGTCAAACACGTGTAGAGAAAGACACTTTCCTCTGAGAAGAATAGTTGTAAAATAGCCTCACTACAGACATGCATTTTTAATTTTAAAGACAAACAGGGAAAAAATTATGTTTGCAATTGTTTTCATATTACAATGCAGACAGCTCCATTCCTTCCAAATGTTCTTTTTATTAGCAATTTCAAATGCATGGGTTGAATTGTAGAATGAAATTTCATTATAAAATGTCCAAAGACCTTGAAAACAAACCCCATATCCTTACGCAATTTATACCAACAATAATAATATTTAAAAACATGTATTTTCCCCTTTATTTTGGAGGGTACAGTCACATCCTCTCCTGCTCCAGGGAATGAATATTAGGGAATATGTACAGTGTTTTTTGGTAGAAGATGCATGCTGTAATGGGTTCTGATGGCTGAAAGCCAAGGGGGAAGCTGTTCTACTTCAAGAATAGCCTTATAAGAGTGGACATTACATTGACAGTTCAATACTCTACTGAAAATTTACAGGATGTGTCACTTTGGCACAGAGAGAGGCTGCTAAGGCACAACATAAACCACCCTACTATGAATGAAGAATGGCTGCATACCAGCAAAAAGAAAATGGCAAGAACTGCAAACCAACCACTACATAGTAGTACAGTTGTGAATCTCAGACCTCCGGAGAGATAAAGCCCTTTCCTTCAGGTGAAGAAAAATTCTGCTTAGTTATAAGACACCTAAAGAAGTAAAGACAACCTCTATCCAGTGACTACTACACATTTTCAAAGGTATGTTGGCAGCCAGTCTGAGTTTAAAGAGACTGTCATTTCAAAACAAAGACACACATGACCAGTTTGGGGCTAAAATGTTGAGTGAAGCTGGGATCATGTTTGTGTGCATAACACTGCTAAAAAAAAATCACCACAAAGATGAAAAAGATTTGTTTTAAACAAGACATGCCAAGGTTGCTAAGATCACAGCTCCTAATCAAACTGTGCAACATTTTCAATATATATAACCCATCCCCTTTGCTACAATTGTGTTAAGTTTTGTTCAAACATATAAATCTCTAAGAAAGAGCTGCCAAGTCTTAAAAAAAAATATCCCCTGCCATGCTTATTCTGCCTCATTTCTTAGCAACTAAAGGTCCAAAGCTGCTTAAGGAAATGGCCAAAATAATCTATTCTTGAAAAGCTGTTTGCAAAAAAGTTTAAATACTTCCCACTTTAAATGAAAAAAGAGAGAAAAAAAATTAAAACTCAGAGAAATAAATTAGTACATAATATTTATGAATGCAAATTTCAGCAAAGATTAGGTTTTAATTGACAAATCCTAAGGGGAAAATGACACTAAAATATATATATAAATCAACTGAATCTCTGTAACTGAACCCCCCAAAAAAGATTACAGCTTGTTTGTCAGCTGTGGACATCTTCAAAAAGAAAAAAGCTGATGGAGTGGGATCAAACAAACATAGGCTGATATGCCCAGACTGGCTGCTTAATGGGTCACAGTAAAAGAAAAGGTCACATGGTTACAAAAAAACAACAAAAAACCCCTCCATACAACAAATGCCTTCTAGCTATGGTTAACTTTAATTAACTGCAGCATTACAATTCACTTCAAGCTTATTTTCCATACATGTCTACTGTCTCTCACCTTTCCCTTGTCTGCTAAAAATCAGATTGGCAGTCCTTGAAAACTGATTGTTATTTTAAAAAATACTAAACAACAAAAGCTTTTGTTCCTTTCAATTACCTAAATACACCAAAACAGAGCTTTCTATAATTAATTACTGATTGCAGTACAATATTACAAAAGTTGCTCTACTTATATATTCAGTTAAATCATGATATTCTAGTTTCTATGACATGGTTAAATGCTGAATCGCCAGCAGTTTTCTGTTTTAATGGTGGTTACAATCCATACATGAATATTACTTTATTCTTATGTGTTAAATTGAAACTTCATGCATTTGCAGTAGGTAAAGACCTTGTTGGATAGTCAATAAAACATTTTAATCCCGCTATCTCTGACTGGGGAATACAATCCTATATGGTAGCTCCATGTTCAAAAATATATACTTAAAAATACTATCAATATAGATCCACACTTTTAAAAAATGTGTAGTTTGTATTCAATAATTAACTCAGAACCTTCTGTTGTGCATTATTAGCCCAAGTTAATTATCTCAGAGGAATGGATTATGAAATTCATAATCAACAATACAACACTTGGCAGACGATTAAAAAAAATACAAGGTCATTTTCTTAAAACATGAGTATAAGAATACCAAGGGATGAGTCTCAAAGCTGGTAGGAAAGTAGCAGGAGACTGTAGCTACAAAAAAGAGTAAGGATGCATAATGCACACAAAAAGACTTAAGGCTTCCACCATTTCATTTATTACTTCTACCAGGAATAGAAACCAAGTTTATTATTAGCAGCAACCAGATACAAGGCCAAATGCCAACTAGACTTTTTAAAGTGCCTCTTCACATCATAGTGTTTTTTTCCAGGGTCCCCAACGTTCAATGAAACCGGCTGCTCACAACCTATGACACAATGCCCTAGGGATACCGCTCTATTCTGTTAATGATACTGCAAAGGGATTTATGCTGATGTTTTTGTTTAAGGTTTTCTATCCTTCCTCCCATTTGCCTCACAAAGAGGACAAAGTTCACAGTAGGTTTGTTTGCATTTTCTAGCCAGTAAGAGGCCTGTGTATTTACTTTGCCTGTTGACCACCTAATAGGTATTCCAATTAGGGGCCCCACTCCCTCATCTCCAGAAAATGCAAATGTCACTTTAATAAGATGAACAATCACATTTGCCCCTTTGCCAGTAAGAATATATTTTAATGTAGTACAGTTAGTAAACATTCTTCACCTGAGAGGGTAGGGGACACCACAAACCCTGAACTGCCTACCAACTTAGTTGTCATCAAATGTTCATCAAAACAAAATAAAAATCCAGTTACTAGAGGCATTAGGTATACTCAAGTGCAGCACAAACTGCATACATTGTTAGCTGTCCTTTTTGTGCTGAGCTCAATTACATAGTCGTGAATTATCCAGAATCCATTATCATTGCCAAGCTTTAATGAACACTTTTTTAATTGACTAAAGTTATTAGCTACAATGCTGAACTTTTGCATAAAAGAGGGTTGAATTTTTCTATCAGTCCTCGTTAAATTGTACATGCAAAGGATGCATCTAGTGTAAAAACACTTTGCAACTGGGAAGCTTTAGGGGGGAAATGAGATGCAGAAACCGTAAACAGAAAATGCTTAGTCAGCAACTGTTACTGCAACATTAAAGGTGAAATGTAAACAGGCACAGAGCCAAGATCTAGATAGGTTTGATAACATCATCATACATATATGCGAGTGTGTGTACAACTGCCACAATTATCAGAATGAAATGCAAGCTTTTGGATTAACAGACTTTTTAAAAGGCAACATGTTTTGCATATGTTGCCCAAGCTCTGAGAAAAATAAAACTTGCTACTCAAGAAGTATTAATATCAATTGAATTTATTACAATTTACTAAGCTCCAAGGCACATTACAGTGTTCTGTTAACTACAGAAATGTATAAAGGACAAACAGAGCATGTTTTCCATGTACAGCATTTTGCTCTACTGTTCAAAAGCATCCGTGCATCAATAAAGCAAAAACAAAAAACACATGAAGATTAAAAACGTTCAGATCAATAGAAACAAACTGAAACATTTTCCTTACAAACTTGCAACAAAAAACACCCCCAAACCACCCCCACCGTTTGCAAACAAAAAACAAAAAAAGAAATAAAGTGAAAGACTAACACTCAGGGCTCGTAAAACATAAGCTGTCACCATTTTTGTAGCAATTTTTTTTTTAGGCGTCAACACTGGCCTTGGCAAAAAAAAATTTTTTTTTTTTGTATTTTTTGTGTTTTTTCTTTTTTCAAGAAGTGCATACATTTACAAAAATACACACCAGCAGCAGGTAATCGCTAAGGGCTATTAACTTTGTACCTAGCCAACACACTGCCAAAGAAATGAGAACAGGTATTATGTAGTAACCAAACAATAGTATATTCTGTTTAACAAAAACCAGCTCTATCCTTCAAATGAAGAAGAGTACATACCTTTGTTTCAAAATATAGAAACATACGACGAAAATAATGTCTATACATAAGACTAACTTTTGCAGTTTGTTATATTCACAATTCTACATCTTCAGGAGGCTGAAGGAGTTTGATTTCCTATCTTTAAGGGTCTCTCTCCTTTTTCACTTTAACGTCCCCAGCTAAAATGGTAGCGATCTCGCCCTGCATAAATGCCCAAGGCACGTTAGAACCTACTAGGGGGCATTTCTCTCCACTGGGGCAATAGACCTCGCCGGTTGCCCCTTGGGCCTTGATGCTCTCTCTGGAACAAGGGAAGCAGAACTTGTGGCTGGGCACAGATGGGCACTGAACAAAGTGGGTGTCCTCCAAGCGTTCGTGGCAAATGGTGCAGCACAGGGGCCCGCTATTAGCCATGGGGGAATCTGGAATGTTTTGGGGGTGCACTTGGTCCATACCAGGGTGGGCACTGGGGGGAGGAGGGGCCACCTGCAGGTTCATATCCCCGTTGCGGGAAGCCAAGCGACGCTGGCCCGGCACCGAGGCCGGGGACACCGGACTGCTGCTGTTCCTGCGGGTGGAAGTGGTGGAGTGAACCGAGCTGCCATCCTTGGGCGAGTGGGCATTGCCCAGTGTGTCGGCCACTGACATGAGCGCAGCCATGGGGGACTGTCCGTTTTGAGGGGCCGACTCGGGCGGGGTGGTCCGGTTGGAGTGAGGCCCCAGAGGCGGCGGAGGTGGGGGTGGAGGCCCCCCTCCGTGCACCGCCCCAAAGCCCCCAGCCGACATGGTGAGTTTAAGCGCTTCGCTCTGGCTGGCCATCCACTGCTGCCGCTGCTGCTCGTCACTCAGCTTCAGGGCCCCCTCGGCTGAGTCTGAGGGCTCCGGGGACGCCTTCCTTTTGCGCATTCCCCCGCCGCCACCACCTCCCCCGGGGCCCCTGGAGGCGGCCCCGGCTCCCTGCGCCCCGCCAACTCCAGCTCCCCCCCGGGGCAGGCTCACCAGGGCAGTGGGGAGCATGGGGCAGCTAGCGTCCAGGTAGGGCTGGGGCAGCATGTCCGCACCCACCAGCTCCTTGAAGAAACGCACAGACTCAGGCAGCAGGTCGCCCAGGAGCCGCCAGTCGCCGGAGCCGTGTTTCTTCTCGTACTCCAGGTACTTGAAGCCGGAGGAGAGGCCACGGCCAAAATCCTTCATGCAGTCCTGGTACATCTGCTTGGCCACCCCCGAGGCACTGGAGAAGACAGTGCCTGAGCCGCTCGGGTACTCAATGAAGAGCTTCAGCTCATAGTCCATGCCGGGCTTAGAGACTGCATCGAAGGCGAAGACGCGGCCGAGAAGTGCATGGTCTTTCTTGAAGCGGACCTCGTAGGGGGTGCAGCCAGCCAGGGTAAGCAGCGTGTCCCGCACGATCTTGGGCTTGCTGGCCCATTCCTCGGCCCGGTTCCGCAGACTCTCACTCAACTCGGCCAGCGCCTCCGCGTTGCGCTGTTTCTCCTTTAGTTCCCGCTCCTGATCGCTGCTGGACACCGAACCTGGTCGCTTGCCGCAGGCCTCGGAGGACGAGCCGCTGCCACCCCCACCGCCGCATGTGCCCCCTTGGGAAGAGGCGGAGGAAGCTGGGGGTCCCCCGCCACGGCCACTCAGCCCCCCGTGCGGCGGAGGTAGTGCCACGCCAGAAGCTGTGGGGCCGTTGAGTAAAGTCTGTGGAAGCAGGTTGGGTGGCACGTTCATTGGGGCCCCGCCAGCCCCTGGGGGGAGGCCGGGCACGAGGCCCCCATGTGCCCCACGGCGGGAGGAGGAGGAAGAGGATGATGAGTTGGGGCTCTGGCGGTTCAACTCCGGGGGGCCGTCCTCAGGCGGCTTAGGGAAACCATTGGGGCCACCCAGCCCGTTGGGCAGGCGGGCAGCGTGACTGCTGCCTAGGCTTCCCGGGGGCGGCGGATATTCAAAGCGGCTGCGCTGCTCGGCTGCAGCTGCACTGAGTCCGTAGCGGTCCAGGCTGGACTGGGGAAGCCCGGCAGAAGCTGCTTTGGAGGAGGCGTCCACATGGTTGAGCTGCTGTTGGGCCGCCGCGGCCGCTTCTTTGGCTGAGAGAGGCACAGCCTTGACCCCGACAGGAGGCGGGGGGCCTGGGGAACGGCCGTCCTGGAAGCAGCCATGCGCCCTCTTCAGCTGCCGGGCAGTCTCGATCACAAATTCTATGCGGTCGGCACCCTCATAGTTCACGCAGCCTCGGCACACGGGCTCAGTGAAGTCCCAGATCATGGCCCAGGGCATGCGGGGCAGGTCGCACAGGTAGCATGACTGTCTCCGAGACGAGGACACCTGCGCAGCAGACATGGTGGAGCTGGCTGCTGGAGCTACCTGCTGCTGAGGATGGGATGGGGGTGGGAGAGGGGTATCGCTGCGTCTACCACCCCCTGCTGGTACTGAAGAGGGAGCTCTCAGATCTGGTGCTATTGCCCCTTTGGGCAAGGGTCGTCTAGGTTTTCACTCACTGTGGCTGCTGGACGGGGCTGCTTCTACCTGGTGCTGACACTGTTGCCTCTGGGGTGGGGGGATTTCTTCTACTGTTCCGATGGGGGTGGGGGTCACCTTTTAGCCGCTACTGTTTCCCTGCGTTGTCTTGCTCTCCGCTGCTCCTCCTCCGGGAGAGGACGGAGGTGCACGGTGTAAGATGGGGGTCCCCTTTCTATTCGCAGCTGATGCCTTACGAGCTCGAACTCAGCTACCTGCTGATCCGCTGGTTACAGGGGGGACCACAAGGAGCTGTTCGGTCCCGGGAGCCCTGGCGACTTTCCCGAGCGCTAGGCACACAAGATGAGGGAGCAGCCCGAGGGCAGCGGCGGCGACTCCTCACGGCAGCAGCAGCATGGCGAGCGACGCCGCCTGCTCCACACTCACATCCTCGATCGCTCCTCGTAATTCCAATTTGGAATGCTGAGTGTCACTGTGTGCTGCTCTGCGTTCCAAGCCCGGCTCTGCCCCTCCTCCCCCGTTCTCCCCCCTCTTTTCCTCCCTCCTTCTCTCTCCCCAGCTCGGATGCCACCTGGGTGGAGCCCTCACGTCACAGCCATGCTCTCTCCTCTTCCCCCTCCCTCTCTCCCCCTCCCCCCTCTGCAGTTCCCCTTTCAAGCACTGACCAGCTTCTTCCCCCTCCCCCCACTTCCTCTGTCTATGGACGTGGAGCCCACTTGTTGCTCTGAAATTGCGCATGCTCGGCATTCTGCCCGTTTCCTCCCTTCTCGTGTGTACAACAGCTGAAGCGATGCAAGTTACCGCTGGAAATGAAAGAGAGAGACATACCAAGGGCTATGTTTGGAAACTTAAACACAAGATCGCTCCCTCTCCCTCCTCCCCACCCCTCATGGCAGCGTCTCCAAAACGAAAGCGCAGCCAGGAAGCACATGCAGAATAATAATTTTTTTTCCTGGCTGGGCTTTCTAAATTCAAATGTCTCGTTTGCAGGAGTTTAGCTACGAATCACTCCATTTAGCCTCCCTGGCAATTGCACAACTTCCTGCCACCAAGTCTTTCAGTGGGTTTTACATGTACTCCGGCTGCAAAAGCAAACGTGCAAGGTTCCCAAACTAACCATGTTTGCAATCTTTATCTGATTGCGTTTTTTCAATGATCCTGGTGACAGAATTACGTGATTTCAATAATCCCATGAATACATCAGGAGCTCTTCCACTTTTGTTGTTTAAATGAGCTCTGTTAGGTGAGTGTTTAAGATTGAACTGAGAAACATCGCGCTGTGCATTGCGCAGGGCTGTAAGAGAGGCCAAGCAGGTGAGTAATCGGTGTGATATCATCTCACTAATGCTAAAATACATAGGATTTCCCCAGTGGTGTGAGAATTCAGGGCTTTCGTTTTTCTTTTAAATAGCCTGATACGTTTGCATTCAAGTAGTAACAAGCGTAATATTCAAAGCAGCCTACGTTAATGCAAATTAGTTTGGGGTTCGTTTGACTAACAGAAAACAACTTTTACTTTCTAAACTGCGATTCTGAAACTTGAACGTTCCCCTCCCCCTCCCTGTTGTGCACGCTAGTGCCCATGCTCAGAAGGAGGGGCTGTGGATAATCCATTTTTATTCTCACTGCAGTCAGTTTCTGTTTTTGCAAACAATGAAATTGCTGTCCACTCCCAAAGAATAATAAACTTTCACTGTTGGGACTTGATTACTAAGAAAGTTGCAAGTATTCCTCTGCATACTGCAAACAGCATTGCGTCACTCACTCATATTCCAGCTCATACAATGTAACTAGCTATCAGTGTGAGTCAACATTCACAAGGGAAAATATTGTTACACTCAAGTGAAGCTGTAGGATATTACAGCTGGTTATGTTGGATAACCTATTTCTTTATATTAATATTTATTCAACTCTCTCCCTTATTGAGCAAAAACATTGAAAAAATTACCCTTTGATTTTTCTCTCTGTCCTGTAAAGGCAGTTCTGATTTCCATGGCATAGTGCTACTTTTCCTATATATACATAGGCATATATACAGCATTAGCAATTTACCACTTTATATGTTGATTATAACAATAGCTATATAAAATCAATCAATTTATATTGTACTCTGTTCATAATCACACTTTGGTGATGTTATTTCTTCAAATAAATATATTCCCTTCAAATCACCAATACTTCTCAATTCACTAATTGTCTAAAACATCTCAATATGTCTGGTGATAATCTATAAAGAAGGCAAAGTTAATTTGGTAATTATATGATCTTATTTTTTAAGAGAAAGCTTGAAGAAATGCACACTATAAAAAGTTACAGAAGTGGCAGCAGCAGATAAAATACAATAAGAGAATCAATTCTGACAAAGTGACTTTATTTTTAAAAAGGGGAAAGTTTACAGAGGCACCAGATAGAGATAAAAGTCCTTGAATTATCTGAGTCTCCTCTCTGCAAATTTTCTGAAAGGAATGATCTCAAGGGAAAGTGGATTTCACACTTAGGAACTTCATACCTAAATTGTGGCAAGATAGAGGCTTCACAGAAGCAAGATTCAAGCAAGACAGCTGGAAAGCTAGTTAAAGTGAAAGTCTGCTTACAGCAAAAGTGATTTAGTGAAGGCTGTAGGATTTCTACATTAATATGACTTTACTTGACTAAACAAGTGTGTTCTCTCTGATGCATACTAGAAGGCCAGCTCTTCTCCTATCCCTTGAACTGGGCTATGGGAAAAGGTCATCTCTGCCCTTAAAAACTCAAATTGAGAGAGCTGAAGTTTTCCCCTTCATCTTGAGTGTCTGGGAATGCAGAACTCTAGGATATCCTGACTGTATTTCATTCCCAGGGTTATACAGACTCAACAAATGACAAGGCGCTCCGTGTTTGAACCGCCCCTCATCCTGGCTCCTCGCTCCACTGAACCCTTCTTCAATAAAGCCCTTTTTTGGTAACACTCACCTCACAGTAACAGGCAGACTCCTTGGCTCACAAGAACAGTCTTTATAGAGGGTGTAAATAATCATCACCTTAGATAAAATCTAGCCCCAGAAAACCATTTACAGGTGCTGTCAACTCCCTTTATAGTTTGTCTAGAAAGAAATTGAAGATTTGCATCTGTGACCCAACAGAACTGCCTTTACTTTTACTTGTAGGGATACACAGTTGTGGAAATACGGTTGTTTTTCCGTCATGATTAAACCTTTACTTAAACTTTGGTCATGGCATGTACTGTACCATTATGCAAGTAGCACTTAGGGATGAAATGCCAGCATTGCAACAATATGGCTAGCAGCAATGGTGATATCAGGAATACTGATTGAAGAAGAGAACTGCAATGTAAATGCAAATAAATGCCACAGCCATGACACCTTCAAAGCGAACGGGTTGTCAGTATCAATCTAGTCTGTTAAAGGAAAATAGATTGAATAGTGGCAATGTAACAAAGATAAAATCCATGGCTGCATTTGTCCTGAAAGGGTAGCAGTGTGCCTTTCTGCTCATCATCTCCCTTCTTTCTTTTGTGTCCTTTACCATGCTAGTGGTAGGGCAAAAGGAGTCCAGATCAGTCTTCTTGGATTTACACCAAACAAGTCTGATGTTTATTTAGCTCTGAAAGAATCCTGGAATTAAAATTACTTTTGGAGGAGGAAAAGAAAAAATCCAAACAATTAAGGTACTGATTTGGTTCAAACAAACAAAAACAAAAATCAGAAAACAAAATACACAGTAGCTTGTTTAATAATAGGGCAGAGGATTAGCTGAGAGACGGAGCTAAAGCAGCAAACAACTGATACATATGTATTTCTTTCTGGTCAGAATCATCAGTCAGAACTTTAGATTCAGCTTTAGGGATTCTATTTGGCGTACGTGAAGTTATGACCTGCCAGTAGCCCCAAAGACCAGGGGATATAATTTTCACTCTCAGAAGTAAAATCTGCCATCTACTTCCTTTAGTTGAAGGATAAATGTCACAGTCTGAGACCAATAACCCCTTTTGCTGTATTCCTATTTCCCATTTTATTTACCCAAAACATTAATTAAGAGCACAGGTGAAGCTTTAATACTAGAGAGGGAAACAAAATGGTCAGTGGAAATATCAGCTGTATGACTATAAACCAGCAGGCACCTTTCTAAATGCAATTAGAATATATACGAAGTAGAGAGTACAATGCATCATTAAGAAGCTATAAAAACAAATGTAATATGTGCCTGACTAAAAACCAGTTAACTGGCCTATGTTCCATGCCATTCTTCTGCATTATCTTATAAAATATTGGAATTAGTATTAATCTCATAGCAAGAGTATTATTAATTATTGATCACCAGAACATTGTTAATGATGCACAATACAGTAAAACCCCAAAGTTTACAGCAGTAATAGGACCACATGAACTATGCACTTCTAGAATAAAAGATCTGGTTATAAATGGTCAGTCTAGGGCTATTTTTAAATCTTTGTTGATATTCTGCTCTATTTGTGAATTGTTTTGCACATAATCAATGCAGCAGTCAAAAGCAAATGATTCCTTCTTTAGGAGCTCATCTACAGAATTGGCATTTCCCTCAGTGGTCAAAATAGTAGCTACAGCTGAAGAAAAAAAGCAGGAAGGAAAAGAAATATCGGGAGTGTGATTTACATAAATTTACCTCTGTATAGTAAAATACAAACAAAAATAATTCAGAATAAAATTTTTGGTTTTATTAAAACAATGACGATATTAACACTGAAAAGTAGTCAGGCTGTGCAGGGACATGTGTTAGTGAATTCAAATCGCAAACACTTTAGGGGAGAATTCCAGAATTTTGTCAAATTAAAAGTTAAACAGCACTGTATTCTTCTATAAACTGCCAGGAAGCATCAAAACACTTAGTTACAACAAATAAGAGTGTAATTATGTGTTTCTATTTATCATTTCAGTTAACTCTTCTCATCAGATTATAGTCCCTGTGCTAAAATTCTTCAGCTACTGGGTCCTCTTGATAAGTGAAGGACTTGTTTGCAGTCTACTAGGTAGGAATTTTCATTCCTTAATTTTTATTTTTGTAAATGGTGCCAATGATTTATCTTTTTATTCTATAGCCACATTTTCTCAAGTGACATTTTTCTCCCAGGCGCTATCTCTTGGATTTTTTATTGCTGATTTTCCTCCTCCTTTTTTCTTGTCATATTACCATTTTCTGCACTATTGCCAACACAGTAACATTCAGTAATACAGGCCAGAGCTTACTAACAGGTTCCTCTACCTATGAGCTCTGTTGCTGCTAATGATGATGTCAAGCACTGATCTGGGTGTACAAAATAAATGACTTTTTTTCTAAACCATGCAGAGGTCCAGTTTCTTCCCCACAAAGCATACATGGTTCCTGCGTTATATCCATTCGAACCAGTTTCCATACAGCTGTGAGCCCAGATTTCTGGTCATTAACATTTGCCAAATTTTACAGTGCAAAATCAGACACCTATAATTAATTCTGTTTGCTCTGCAAATGACTTGTGACTGCTGGATAGTGTATTTTATGTGGAGTGGTCAGAGGCTGGGTCCTCCACCGTTGTTATTTTTATTTTATCCATGGATCATGTTCATCTTACATCCTGGGGACATAATAAACAATCAACAATAATGAATAAACTGAATTGGTGCATTCTGTTTTTTTAAAGGCTATTCCCACCGCTAGCCACTTGTACTTTCGTGACAGTTAAGAATCTGCCAAACATTAGCTTAGTTACCAGCAAGACAGTCTTCCCCCTTCCCTCCACCCCATACACAGATTGTTTATCAAAACGTGCTGCCAAGAAAAATATCCCTGCTTTTGGCCTCCACCAGTGATTAATAACACTTGAGAATTGAACAAAACTTTACTGTGTTTAAAAAAAAAAAAAGAAGTGGGAGGTGGGAAGGAGGAGGAGAGAAAGCCAAATTAGAAAAAGAAGAAACCAAGCAAGCAGGCAGGAAAACTCAAATCTTTTAAGCTATTTGACAAAATATAACCTCCCATTCCCTCTGGACGTAGGCCATTTGAGAGAAGTGAAACACACAAACCCCCAACCTCATTATAAATGCTGATTAACATGGTGCTATTGAAAGAATTATGTTTAGGAGCACAAGACAAGGGTGGGAACAGGTGAGGGTGGGGAGGATGAGAAGTTTTTCTTTTTATTTAGACTTCTATCAAGATGAGGTATGGGAGGAAAACAGAAAAAATATAATTTACTTTTTTTTTTTTCCCAAAGACTGCTGGTAAAATTCCTAAGGGACACCAAGTGCCAAAATTAACTGTCTTGGTGTATTACTTTTAGACAGTATTGCGTAGATGAATCAAGTCAAATCTTCAAGCAGCAGCCCAAGATAGCTGCAAGCTGGGAAAGAAGCACACATTTCCTTGTTGTTCTGTGGTAAAGCTCCAAAATTTGTGGAGATGTGTTTGCTCTTGGGCTTCTCATCTCATTCTTTCCCCCCATGGGGGACTTTGAATATTATGTCTCATGTTTGGTATGATGGATTTTATTTTTGGAAATCAGGAGTATAAGAAAAAAGCAAAATATGAGAACAAAAAAGGAAAGGTGAAAAATAGAAATGTAAAACATACAATATATAGTATCTACTATAGTTTTCATTACTCTCCTGAAGAAATTAATGTAATAAACAGTTCTTGAACAGTGGTATATAGACTAGTGAAAACAGTTTACTGAAATTAATGGTGGTGGATTGAAGCAAACCTCCACTTTGGAATTAGTGCCAGACATAGTTTTCCTGAACCCTGTCCAACTGCCTGAGCGACAGACAATTTTCATTCTATTTGTGCTAAAGGCTTATGACTAGTGCTGGAAAATGAAGCCCTTGCCCTTGATCTCAGTGCAGATTTTTTTTTTTAAAAAAAAAAAAGCAGAACTCTGCCAATTTGTTTCTTCTGCCAATAGAAGCCCTTGTGCCTTGGGTAATGCAAAACAATAAGAAGTTCTCATGAAAACTCTCCATTGAAAGGAAACCCACCAAGAGCCATGTCTCTCTGCTGCATTCATCAGCCAGTTTCTGAGATTCTCACAATGTCAGCAAAATGCAGAAGGCAAGGGCAGAAAATATCTACCAGCCGCTACTCAACTTTTTTTCTTTTCCATCTCTCACTGTTCAGCACTTGGTGACACTGGATATAAAATGTATTCTATCATAAATAACAAAATTCCTTTTTCTGCTAATGTTGATCTTCCTACACTCCAGTTCTGCGTGCAAAATTTGTGCTGTGCAGTCCCCGTTGTCTGAAGCTGATCCTATTTCTGAAGGATGAAATATACATTTGAGACACACTCGTACAGAGTTATAAACAGTGGCTACACTGTACTGCTGTCAGCCAACTAATCTGCAATTGCTTTTTCCTAGGTTATTAATAAAATCAGAATCCCAAGCAGCAGGCGTTGCTTTCATTGTACAGTCTGCACTTGTGACATGGTACATGTGGAAAATTTTGAGTGCACTGCAGTGAATGGTCTGTGGGTTAGTTTTTAGCTTCCGCTAAGTACCTGGCAGGCTGCCATAGCTGAAGGATTCTGGGAACTGAAAGGCTCCTAAGTACAAACTGCCAGCATTAAGTAGTCCTGACAGCTCCGCTCCTTCCACACTTGGCAGCAGTTCAAAGTGCTCTTTCATTTGAAAGGCTGGAAGGCTGCCATGTGCAATGCAGATTTGCTGTGCCTGCTCTCATAAGGAACTGATAAATGCCGTTGCTGTTGCTATGGGGACAGGAGGCTATCAGAATGGCCTTGTGATCTGCAGCCTCTCAGCTCTGCAGGGTTGTTTTTTTTTCCGGGGTTTTTTTTTTTTTTTTTGATGGTGAAATAAATGTTCTAGAAAAGGTTAACTCTTGAAGGGCAGGAAGCGATGGTTTGAAAGGACAGGGTGAGGTATTGCACACCGCTTTTCCAAACAGTTTTGAACAAGATTAACATGTACCAACCTGCCAACTATCCGTATTTGTGAAAGTCTGTTTTTGGATTTTTTGAGGGATGACGAGGAGAAGAGAAAGAGAAGGGAAATCCTTTCCCCTCATTCTGTCCCATCAGAAATCTCTTTCATTTCAATGTTTTTCAACAGAATTAAATGGCTGCCCCCTTTCTTTCTGTAAATATCCCTATTTGTAGTTTTCAGATGTTGGCAGGTATGAGTTAATTTAGAGCTCAATCCTGCAAGCTGCCAAATGCCATCAGATTTCCTTGACGTCACTGGGAGTGGCGGCGCTCAGCAGGATTGGACCCATTATGTAGACTCCATGTACAGCTGATGTATGCAAAAAGAACGAAATGCTGCATTTTTAAAGAGATTTTGGTGACAATATAAACCCTGAAAGTTAAGCTCAGCTCATCACAGTCCCCAAGATTAAAATAAATACAGACCTCAGCTATACACAGTTTGAGTATGGCTATGAATGAGTATGTATATCTGTACATACAGATAAACAAAAACATATAGATGGCATATATTTTAACCAGCAATTTACATCCATTTTAATGTGTATAATTTTCAGCACATTACTCCATTTCTGCAATAGCAATAAAATTAGGTGCTCTGAAGACATCTTGGCGAAGCACAGTAAATTCAATTCTGTTAAAACAAGGAGAATTCGAAGCATGACGTCATATCATGGAACAATACAGTGTATCTTTTCTATTTGTGAGACCATGCTATACAACTCAGGGATATAAAAGTACAACATTACAAAGATCAAATATAAGAATACATCTGTGGACAGAATATACATAAAGAGCAATTCTGCAAACAAAGCATACCATGATTGACGTTTTAAATAAAACACAAAAACGAAACAATATTTTGGGAACTTTGTGCTTTGTCAAATATCTATTTTAATGCTTCCAGTTTTGAATGCTTAATTTAAAACAAAATAAAAACCTAATCTGGCCTCTCTGCCTTTGGAAACCAATATATCTGTATCTAACTGTGTATGATATTTTTAAAATATTTGTTGAGTACGGTCACCATGCTCCACTCTGAACAAACACAAAAGAAAGTGAATCCCTGCTCCATGAATTTACAATTTAACTTTCACAGATTATACAGTTAACCAGTTGATGGTTAATCTGTAGTTTTTTGGTTGAGATTATTCAAGTCACCACCATCTTCATTCTAGTCCTTTCTTAAGATCCATTTTTCCTATAAGCTTTCCAACAATAGGTCCTTTCAATTTATAGTTGGATTTACTGTTAAAAGGGTTAATGGATGAGAGGTCTGAAGTAAAGGTTTGAATGAAGATGGTGGTCATTTGGAAAACGAGATGCTTCTTATGCTTGGAACAAACATGGAAATATTTACACACATACAACACATAGACTTTGACTAAACTCCATTTTAGCAAAACACAAAACCATGTTGAAGGATAGTAAGGCAGCTGTGATTTTTATTGAGTTTCACATTTGATATTTAATAGGACTAATAAGGGTCGTATGTGCAAATCTAGATAAAAGCTATATGTACACTTTTGTGAAGCAATTTCAACACTGCGCACAATGCCGCACTTCCACAAGCACTCACACCACACAACGTTAGGTCAAAGGAGATATTTCTTCATAACTGTATGGTTAAAAAATAATTGAGAAGTTTACTGTAATTCAACTGTAATTCCTTTACCTGATTCTCTCTGGGTTCTTGCCTATGGTTGTCATGGTAATTCTGGCCTGCTCTACACATTCTGCTCCTCTCACTGGAATTTCCTGATTATTCAGAAACTCCCCTCCGCCCCCCACCCCCCAAAAATCCACAACCCTGCTTCAGTCCTCTAACAGCAGAAGAGCTTATGCTGTTAATGTTAAAAATCAGCTAAAGCGAACTTGTTTGAGCCACTGACCTGGAAATGGAGATAATAAGATAAACATATACATTGAAACTGCTGCTTACATTTTCTTTCAGAGTCAACAACAGGGTATAAAAGTAAAGAGAAGGAAATGCTGGAAAGATAACTGCATATAGAATTTCAGTATCCTATTCACAAGGACCCAGATCCTAGTCATACCACATATTATTTGGTTCTTTTAGCAGCTAAGTTTCTGATAGCAGAAAAATATATTTTGCTGTTTGTTTTCTTCAAAGTGACAGACACATCTATACCTACAGTGAGAGCACTAAAATATATTCTCTCCACCAGTATGACAAAGTAGAAGGCCACATTTTTATCAAGGGCTTTTGGTGACATTTAAGCCAGGAGAACCAAGCTGAACATGATTTGGATGCATCACCAAACCTAAAGAAAGATATGCATAACCTTATAGTATATACAATTTGTGTCTGTATAGATATTTATAAGTATGTACAACGCTGATAATAACAAAATAAATGCCATGGTACTTGCTGTGTATCTTTTTAAAGTATACAATGTATATAATTATGCATACATAAATATACATGTTTATAAAAACGTATATATTTTGATTGTTCCTCTCTTCCCCACCCTCTGTATGTTGCTTGTTTTGGGGCAAAAAACTGACCTATGTGCAGCTATCATTACCCTAAATACTTTGCTTGTATGTTTCGTGCCACACCCTTCCCCTTGTCTGTTCATTGTACGTTTAGATTAAAAACTCTTCAAGGCAGGGAATGTATTTCACCATGTGTTTGTACAGTGCCTAGCCCAGTGAAGCCCTATTCCTTACTGGGGCCTCTAGGTTTTACTGCAATACAAATAATTCATAATAATTGTAACTCATGTAACATTTATAAGTTAGATCCAACAATTTCCATCACATACTTCTGTTCTGAATGTATTCGTATATGATCTACAAAGCTCACTGCCCTTTTCTCTGTCTCTATCCCTTTCTCGTTTGTGGTTTGTCGTAGAAGCCATTTTGATGCAGTCCTATAGCTGGATCCTGTTTAAGCATTCTATAGCGTTCCAACCTTGACATTGTCTTCTGTAGCAACATATTGCTGCAATCTGTGATATCAACTGAGACGTTCGTGACGTCACCCTGAAACTGTAAGGCCAGAAAAGCTTGCAGTTCCTCAGGCTCTATCAGGTACTAAACAGTTTTATAGGTTTTATGCTGCATGTGACCACCATGGATCTAGCTAATTTTAACCTAATAAAATACTGCCAAAAGAAACCTTGTATGTAGAGAAAAGTAGCTGTAGGTCTGGATAAGGACTCTGCAGCCATACCAGTCTAACCTTCTTCCTACTTCTGTTTCCAAATTTTCATTTTTAAAGTAAAAATATAATATTTTACTAAATTCCTGGATAGTGTGATAAAACAGTAATGAATCCATTTTCACTTGTGTTGATACACACAGATATTCAGCAGCTGTTCAAAGGAAGAGAAGGTTTCAGTAAACAGCATTTAGGACATTTAATTATAACCTGTTAAAAAGTTCTTAAATTGACTTTAGCCCCTTATTTTTCCTTTCATACATTTGTAATATGTATACAAAACAACCTCATTAGTCCACACACTTTATAAACAGCATAAAAATTACAGTCTCTCACTTCTCAGCAAAGTTTGAAGAGTGGAGTGCAGTAGCCACCTCTCATATTAAGTCTGTTATCTTTACAAAATACATTCCAATATATGTATTTGTGCATTCTGAAGTATTGTAAATAATTACAAAGAAATTAGTTTTCAAAATAAAATACATCGTGACACTTTTCCATTTTTTAAGAATTGTGTTTGTTCATGTACTTGCAAATTCACAAAATTCAATAATTTGCAAAGGGTATCCCAGTTAGTGTAAATTAGGAAAGTTCTGCCATGCAAATTAGGTTCTCTATACCTTTAAAATGCAGTCATGCGCTTTAGCACAATATTATGTTATTACTATTATCTTTAGCTTTGAAAAACCTTGGAACATTTTCCAGACTGGATCTATAGAATATTTTAAGGGAAAATGTATAAAGAGAGAAAATCAGAACACAGACTAAGGTTGGTGGTGCTGGAGTGATTTTGGCAAGATAGGTCTGAAGATCCAGCCTCTATGTGGAGTCCAGTCAGGCTGAAAAATTCAGCAGTGGAGATATTTTACCTTCTAAATACTCTTAAACAAAGAAGCTGAACTGCCTACTCCTGACCTCTTCCAGCCTCTTATTATTGCAGCTGCTATGATGTAAGGCTGAGTATGGAAGAGCTAAGGTATCAGAGAGAAATGCTGAGAGCAGCTGTTTTACTGTAAACAGTAACAAGGGTTTGACTTCATTTGCAAGCTGGGAACATTCACACTTTTTGTATAAATAATACTTTAGGAATTTGATCTAGATGTTCACAGTGAAACAAAAAAACCTAAACACAACACTCATGTCCCTTATGTATGTTCTCAACATGATGACTAAAGGTATTTCTTAGTAATGCGTTATTGCAGCAGTGAATAAAGCAAACTGCACAGACATGCTTACACGTGCACACACACAAATCCACAAGGACTTTCTGTCAAGCACATTCATACACAAATTCACACAAATACTGAAAAGAAGCAGGAATATCTATCTGTCTTAGTTATTTCTAAAGCTTCTATCACCTAGGTATCTATGTGACAATTAGATACCAAATATATTCTGTGCTGTAGCAGACACTGCTGTCTACATATTACAGAGCTACAGACAGGATCACAAACAGGATACATTAGTGCATAGACAAATTTGAATGTTTTCCCCGTAGCCTGCTGCTGCAATTCATGGATGTTAGGGGTGAATTTCAGTCACCATTTTCACTATTACACTCCCACAGATTGTTTTATCCAGAAGCAAGCTAAAAATCCGAGACAGGCAACAAATTGACCCTTAAGGCAATTGATGGAGGATCACTGACACCACACAAATGTGTGTGCACACACCACGTGCACACACAGATTTGGGGCCAGATCCTCCAATCCATTAAAGCTGTTTTGTGCCACTCTGTCAATGCAAAGAAGTCCTAAAAGCATCTTAACTAGTTACTTGAGGATCCCCCAGTATAGGGTAGAGAAATTTTCACTCAGCATACAGACACTGTAGTGGCTCCTACAGCACTCCTTCTTTCGGATCCCCATGCAAGGGTTGTAGCTGGGAAAAAGGCATCTCTATACCTCAGTTATTTCCAACTGCTAGAATAGCCCCTTTGCTGGCACTGGCAGCCAGTATAAAAACACAGTAGGCCTGATGCTAGTCTAATTTACACTGGGGACTACAAGCTGGCAGTCAGACAGCCTCAGGATGATGCAAAGATGGCTTAAAGCTGTCTTTGCACCACCCTCTTCTGAGCTGTGCTAAGAATAGTTCAGCCAAAGCATGGGATCTGGGCAAAAGTCTCTCTTCCCAGGGGCTTTTCAAAAAGTACCCCATATTAAATATAAAACTATACAAATCCTAAATCTCTTCCTCCTTTAATACTACAGATCACAGGCTAAGAAAGCATAAGGTTTGGTCAGTCCTTGGATAGGAGACCAGGGAAAACTTGGGTTGTCCAGGAAGTGTTGCTGTAGATTTAGTAGGTGTACTTCTAACCAAAACACTAGTTACATGCTAATGCTATGCTGCTGGATGTGCAGTCTTTTGAATCAGAGACTAATGCCACAGCCACCTGAACTCCTCAAAGATCCCATGGCACTCCCACAAATGTAAAGGTGTTAATTCCAGTGTCCCAGTCAAATTCCAAGGTGGTTAACTACATTCTGCTTCTCTGTTTGTGTTTTAACAGGAGATGGGATTCTTTTTCACTCTATGGCCTAAAAAGTTGTGTGTAGAGTTGATGTGTGCTGTTAAACTGCAACCATGTTCAACCCCACACGTGGCTGTATTTCTCCAGGTGATGTTATCTATCTATGCTTTGGGATCCTGCAGCATGAAAGACACCCTAGAAATGTAAGTTGTTAATGTTATCTCCCTCCTCTTCCCCTGCATTTCCATCCATGGGGAAAAAAACAACAAAAAAGCCGAAACATTTTGAGTGACACACATTCTTGGGCTCCAATCACATTCAAAGCTCTAATTAAAGTCGCATCATCTATGGCTAATATAGGGGCATTGATGGGCAGATGGAAATGTCTCTCTCCTTCTGAGCCCTTTTCTCTGATGGAAGTTCTAAAGTGACAGAGAGTCACAAAGTTATATATTGCCAGATTCCTTTCCCTTAATCAGAATTCTGAGTGAACAAATGTACAGTCAGTGTCAGGCAAGTGGCTCAGTCATTTGCCCAGATGTGTAATGAAAACCAGGAAACATTCTGCCCTCCCCCCACAGCCCAAACACATAACTCCATCTCAAGCTGAAAGCTTTCCCAAGTGGTGCTAAAGCCAAATAGTCTCTGCTAGTCTGGGTTGCAGTGCAACACTACTGCCTCTGGGGCTGAGTCTGTTCCAGAATGATGCAAATATATTAGGGAAGGAAAGGAGCATAGGAAAGAAGTCGCTGCTTGAGAGAGCAAAACAAAAATAATAATAAAACAAACAATCCCATCTTGTAGTGAGATGAAGGAGCTTTTTCCAGCACAGGGACTGGAAGGGACATACAGGCAGCTATTTAATTTTTGAACCACTGAAGTCACTCACCTCTTTCCTCTGCGGCCTGGCCAGTCCTCAGACAAGAAGTGAGTCCAGTCAAAAGAGATACTGTTCTGAGTTCCACAATAACCCTTTCCATAGGTCAATAACTGACTCTTGCCATCCTGCCACAGCATCCTCCTCCTCCTCATCATCATCTGTGGTATACTGTGCTTTTAAGGGCTGAGCTTTCCAGACAAAGAATCTGGGTGGACACTGTAACACTCTTGTTGTTATGCACCAGCAGTTGGAATCAGTTTTTGCAAGCACCTTAATTAAGCACTGTGTGATCACTGAACACCATATGGTACCAGGCATAAAACAAACTAAGAAAATATCCCGAGAGCAAGAATTGGCCAGTTAAATTCCAGCTCCCACTAAAGCTGGAACTCTTTGGAAATGTGGAAAACAACTGGAGAAGGCTTAAACAGTGCTTCACTCTGTATATGCAAGCAATGGGGGCCAGCAAAAAGGAAGACATCAGAAGGTAGTCTTATTTCTGACAATAGCTAGTTCTGAAGCACTTGATGCGTTTAATAGTTTTCAGTTAATTCAGGAATAGGAGGATAACTATGAAACTGTATTACATAAATTTGAGGTGTTCTGAATTCCCCATAAAGATGAAATATGTAAGAGAGATGCTTTTCAAGTACAAAAAGAAGGTGAAACCATAGAAAAGTTTGATTGATCTAAGGCTGAAGACAGGGCCGGCTCTAGGCACCAGCAAAACAAGCAGGTGCTTGGGGCGGCACATTTCTAGGGGCGGCATTCTGGCGCCGGCCATGCTGCCCCTAGAAATGTGCCCCCACCGCCCCAGCTCACCTCAGCTCTGCGCTGCCGTCACTCGGCTTCTCCCCCTCCCTCCCAGGCTTGCTGCACGTGAAAGCCTGGAAGGGAGGGGGAGAAGCCGAGCGGCGGCGGCAGAGCGGAGGTGAGCTGGGGTGGGGAGCGGTTCCTGTTCCTCTACCCCCCGTTACTTCCTGTGCCCCTCTCGCCCTAGCTCACCTCCGCTCCGCCTGCTCCCCTGAAGGTGCCGCCACTTCGCTTCTCCCCCCTTCCTCTCAGGCGAGGGAGTGGGGAGAAGTGTAGCGGCAGCATGTTCATGGGAGCAGGCGGAGCGGAGGTGAGCTAGGGTGGAGGGTTGCAGGGGGGGCCACAGGAAACAATGGGGTGGGGGAAATGCAGCACGTGCGGGGGAGGAGGCGGGGCTGGGGATTTGGGGAAAGGGTTGGGAAGGAGCGGAGTTGAGGCGGAGCCGGGGGTGGGGGTGGGGATTTATTTTGCTTGGGTCGACAAAAATCCTAGAGCCAGCCCTGGCTGAAGAGCCAATTTTCCAATTCTGAAGGGCTCACAGAGTCCTGGATAAGAGACCAGATTGTGATTGGAATCTGGGACAAAACACTCAGATAGAGAGAGACCACTGGATACCCAGAATTAAAACTTTGAAAAAGCAATTAGAATTTGCTCAGCAAAGAAAGAGACCCAGTCCAGAATAAAGGATGAACAGTGCTCTGATACTGTGGACATGACAGAAAACCTAAAACACTTCAAGAAAAGAGACCTGAGGCAGAAAGGCATGCAGGGCTCAAATTCAGAGTCTACCAAAAACAGCACATGGGGCTGCACATGCTGTGGCAAACAACACAAGCCAAGACAATGCTCACCATATGGAAAAACATAAAACTGCAATGAATTACATCACTTTGCAAGAGTTTCCACTCACCAGCAGAGTCTGCACAAGCATGGGCAAAGAGGATGATAATAGCAACACTAACTCAGTGGAATTCTTCATAGGTGCAATGGACAACATTGCAGCACAATATGAATGGACCATCACCTAAATGTGTCAAGCCCTTGGTCTCATTAAGAGGGTATATTCATTGGAGGAACAGGGAACTAAAACAACTGAGAACAACTTCCAGGAGATAGGGAAGCTGTTGAGAATACAGAACAAAGCTGAAACAGCCTCGAAGGTCCAAGCAACAGCACAGAGCACCTCAGAGAGTAATTGAACATTGTTAGAAAGTTTATGAAGTTAGTTATAAGTATTCGTAATTATGTGTTATATTACATTTTTTAAGTGGTGTTGTTAAGTTTTGGCTTGGAAGGGAAGATGTGCCTTTAAGGGCTAAGCTTCCTAGTCAGAGTCTGGGCAGAGAGTATTGTGACAAACAGCCAGCTGGAATCAGACACCAAATAACACAAGTCTTGCAAGCATCTTAAACACTGTGTGATCACTGATTACACTCCACCCATGCCCCCCAAAATGGCTCCTGGAAACACCAAGCCCTGCTGCTGCTTCCACAGCCCCATAAAGCTACTATCACCACCACTAGGAAAACCTTCCAAGCAGACATTGGGATCGCGTATCTCACAGCTCCAAGCAGGTACAAGAAATCCTACTCTAGAATGGTATGCTAGTGTTATGCAGAACAAATGTCCACACAGAACTAGCCTAAATCTGTGTAATGAGGGGGACTGGGCATTTGATGCTCCCTGCTGGAGGTCCCACTGCCTCAGAGCAACCTGCCAAAAGAAGGTGTCCTTTTGGAGGAAAAGGACAGCAGGTTGACAGGTCCAAAAGTTGCCTAGAGCGGCCACCCAGGATTAGCTGCTGGGAGAACTAATGAGAACTAATCCAACTCCTCCACCAGCAAGAAGAGCCGGAAGTGAGCAGAAGTCAATCAGGGCCCATCACACAGGGTAAAAAGGGCTGTCTGCTGCCTTCAGTGGGCAGTTGTGAGTGAAGCAAAGGAGAAGGATCTCCCCTGTCTTAACCCCAAAAGCCTGGCCTGCTTGGGTGCCTAATGCTGATTGCACCTTTTTGAATGAGTCAGTATGTAATAACATGTCCTCACCTCGTGAGTGACCTCCCATCTGTGGTCACAGCATTACACAGGATGTTCCTCTTTGGTGCTCCCTGTTGTGCTCTCTCTCAGCTCTGCAATGGCTTTCCTCAGCCTTCATCTTCTCTAGACTCACTGTCTGGGTGTTCTGTGGCTTGGCCCTCCAGCCATGCCACAAGAAAGTCTAAACCCCTTCTGGGGTAGCATGAACAAGTCTAAACTAAAATCCAAATAAATCTGCAAACAAATGCCTCTGCTTCCCCTTTGAGGCTCCACTGTAGTTCTCATGTTGGCTCTACCTCAGGGCTTCTGCTGTAGGAGCCTAATATGCTTCTGTAGTGGTTTTCCTCCATTGCTTCCTGTGTCTGCTAAGCTCTATCTCAGGGCTTCTCTTCCCTAGAGATACCTGTCTCTTTCGCAGTCTCTCCCCAACTGAGCTCCCTCAGTCTACTTACAAGACCTAGCGCCCTTTCCTCTTGCCAAGAGACAATTAGTTAATCACCCCCTGGGATGGAGCATGACTGGGGTTCTTTCCCGTGCCTTGCAGTTGATGGTGGTTAAGCCCCATCACATAACCCCCTTCTCTCCCAGATACTACCTGTCAGTGTACTCTACGAGTTACTGTGCTGGGCCCTGCAGGCATTCCAGCTCTTCCTGTAATTCGTGTACTTGGGCGAACAAATGGTTTTTGTCATCTAGCACATCTTCATAATGTTCTTTCCAATATTCTTAGTCTTGCATGTCTATTTGCTGGGCCTCCTCTGCAATGGCTAACAGATCCCAGAGTTCTCGAATCTGCATAGAGTCAACTGCCACCCCAGCTACTAGGTCAGGGTCCCTGATCAGGAGAAGGTTCTCTCGTCTCCTCCCTCAGGATGCCTATTTTTTCCCTCTTCTACAGGGGCCTGCTCTTGGCCTCTAGAGGCTGAGGCCCCATTGTCACATGATTTCATGGTTCACAGTATAGCTAGCGCCTGTTTGAGTTGTTGCCAATTCTTCTCATATACTAGATCTAGTCTTGCCTGGCCAATTCTTGCTCTTCTTTTGTTGCCTCCCCCATTATATTCTGTCATGCAGCTTTCATCTCTTCCAGTTCCCAGTTTGCCTCAAGCAATTGTGTTGCCAGGGCTTCTAATTGACTTGACATTTCCTGTTTAGCTCTCCTGACCTGCTTGATACAGCCTGTTGATTTTTCGCTCCTCGCGCTGAGCCATCCAGTCCAACAGCTCATGTCCAGGTGAAGGCTGTCTTATGATCAACTGGTCCGAGCATGAGCAGTACCCTGTTTGGTAATAGGGCCAGGAAATTAGGCCACTCTCTGCCTACCATTACAGGCCAGGGGAGGTCTCTTCCCCCAGAGAGACCTGTCTCCTGTATAGTCTCTCACCAACTGAACTTCTTCAGTCTACTTATAAGACTTAGCTCCACCTCCTTTGGTCATAAGACAATTAGTTAATCATCCCACAAGTGCAGAACATGACTAATTGGGGTTATCTCATTTGCCTTGAAAATCATGTGGGTTAAGCCTCATCACACAGAAAAAAGACTGTTTTTGTTTTACCTTGTGGAATTTAAAGCCCAACTGGCCATTCTGAGTTGGATATCAATTGACTTAAAGGGATCTTGCCTCGTGAGATGCTCCACTGGCTCTGGCAAGACTGTGACAACCAGCAAACTTACTGCCCTTGTAACTCACAATGCCACTGAACTGCCCTCTTCTATTAGGAAAATTCTCTCCTGTTTTAAAGCATACCTGTCAAAGAATTTAGGCTTCCAACATTAACGCAGTTAAAAACTTGTGGCAAAAATTCTCCAAATTCTAAATATTTATTTATTAACCCCAGCACTCAACTGCTCTGAAATGGAACCCTAGCTCTTAAATGAGATACTATATTTGCTAGGCCCATGTAAATCCTTTCTTTTTACCCATGAGGTTGGCCCTTGCAGAGGACTTTCCTCATTCTCACTTTTTACTCTGCCCACTGCCAAAGATTCCAATGACCCATTTCTGATCAAGGAGGACTGGACCTAGGACCTAGGAGAACTGTAAGTAGCATTACTAAGCCCTGGACTACACTACGAGTTTAGGTCGAATTTATTAGCGTTATTTCGACTGATCCGTGCACCCGTCCACACGACGAAGCCATTTACATCGACTTCTAGGGCTCTTAAAATCGATTTCTCCACTCCACCCCCAACGAGGGGATTAGCGCTAAAAGCGATATTGCCAAATCGAAGTACGATTAGTGTGGACGCAATTCGACGGTATTGGCATCCTGGATCTATCCCACAGTGCACCATTTGACCGCTCTGGACAGCAGTCTGAGCTCGAATGCTCTGCCCAGGTAGACAGGAAAAGCCCTGCGAACTTTTTTTTGAATTTCATTTCCTGTTGGGCCAGCGTGGTGAGCTGCAGGTGAGTGCAGATCTCATCAGCAGACCATGATGGAGTCCCAGAACCGAAGACGAGCTCCAGCGTGGACCAAGCGTGAGGTATGCGATCTGATCTCTGTATGAGGAGACGAAACCGTGCTAGCAGAACTATGGTCTAAAAGAAGAAATGCCAATACATATGCCAAAGTCTCCAAGGGCATGCAGGACAGAGGCTACAACAGGGACGCGCAACAGTGCTGCGTTAACGCAACAGTGCCGCGTTAAAATTAAGGAGCTCAGGCAAGCCTACCAAAGAACCAGAGATGCAAACGGCCGCTCTGGGTCACAGCCCCAGACATGCCGCTTCTATGATGAGCTGCATGCCATTCTAGGGGGTGCAGCCAGCACTAACCCACCCATGTGCTTTGACTCCGTATGTGGATCATCAGAAACCACCGAGGAGCATTTTCGGGAAGAGGAAGATGATGATAATGATGCTGAAAATAGCGCACAGACACAGCAAGGAAGCGGAGAAGCCCTTTTCCCCGACAGCCAGGAACTCTTTGTCACCCTGGAGCCAGTACCCTACGAACTCACCCAAGGCGTGCTCCCGGACCTTGAAGGCAGAGAAGGGACCTCTGGTGAGTGTACCTCTGTGAAATTAATACATGTTTTATAAGCAAGCGTGTTTAATGATTAATTTGAGGCCAGTACAGCTACAGCTACTGGAAAAGTCTGTTAACATGTCCGGGGATGGAGCAGAAATCCTCCAGGGACATCTCCAGAAAGCTCTCCTGGATGTACTCCCAAAGCCTTTGCAAAAGGTTTCTGGGGAGGGCAGCCTTATCTCGTGCTCCGTGGTAAGACACTCTACCACTCCAGGCCAGTAGCACGTAGTCTGGAATCATTGCATTGCAAAGCATGGCGGCGTATGGTCCCAGTGTTTGCTGGCATTCAAGCAACATCCGTTCTTTCTCTCTCTGTGTTATCCTCAGAAGAGTGATATCGTTCATGGTCACCTGGTTGAAATAGGGGAATTTTATTAAGGGGGCATTCAGAGGGGTCCGTCCCTGCTGGGCTGTTTGGCTGTGGCTGAACGGAAATCTTCCCTGCTGTTACCCACGCGGTGGGGGGAAGGGGAACAGCGATCATCTTGGATGTGTGTATGTGTGTGTGTGGGGTCGATTAGGTTCGCGCTGCACGTTAACCCGAAAACCGCCGCCCCTCCCTTTTCAACTGCCAACCCGTTTTAAATGGCCAACCCAACGGCTGTTTGTTATGGGAAATGAGGGGGTTGCTGTTTGAAACCATTCTCACATGTTATGAAGGTTAAATAAGCCAATAGACTGTGGCTTACCATGGCTGCCTGCAAGCTGAATTCTGTTGCCCTCCGGCCCTGCTTGTGTGATCTCTCACACCAAACCGGCAGACCCTCCAATATAACAAGCAAAGTGCAACCTTGGACCAAATGCACATGTGCTATGTAATGTCTGGAGCATTGTTCTCAATATGTGTCTTTTAAACTACTCCTCTCCCATTTGTTTCCTCCCGCAGCTGCAAATGTTTCAATGCTCCCCCTTTCATCACCGTCCCAGTGGTTAGCGAAGATAAAAAGTAAAAAAAAAAGGAATCGAGACGATATGTTCTCAGAGCTCATGCAGTCCTCCTACACTGAAATGGCCCAGCAGAATGCATGGAGGCAGACACTGTTGGAGTCCAGAAAGGCACAATTTGATCGCGAGGACAGGTGGCATGCTGAAGACAATAACTGGCGGGATGAAGAGAGAAAGCGGCGGGCTGAGGACAGTAGGTGGCGTCAGCATGCTGAGAGAAGGCAGGATGCAATTCTGAGGCTACTGGAGGATCAAACTGAAATCCTCCGGCTTATGGCTGAGGAAAGGCGTATGGTTGAGGAAAGGCCGCCTGAGCCCAGACCGCCGCTACAGCCCCTGTGTAACCAACAGCCCTCCTCCCCGAGTCCCATAACCTCATCACCAAGACGCCCTAGAACGCGTTGGGGCAGCCTCCGTGCACCCAACCACTCAAGCCAAGAGAACTGTCCAAGCAACAAAAGTCTGGCATTCAATAAGTTTTAAAGTGCAGTATGTCCTTGTCCTTCCCTCATCCCCTCCTCCACCACCCATCCTGGTGCTTCCCTTCTTCGACCACCCATCCCGGGCGACCTTTGCAGTTATCCCCCTATTTGTTTGACGAATTAATAAAGAATGCATGAATTTTAAGCAACAATGACTTTATTACCTCTGCAAGCGGTGACCGAGGGAGTGAGGGGAGGGCAGTTCGGTTACAGGGAAGTAGAGTGAATCAAGGGGCGGGGCTTTTCATTAAGTGGAAAAAACAGAACTTTCACACCGCATCCTGGCCATTCATGAAACTGGTTTTCAAAGCTTCCCTGATGCGCAACGCACCCTGCTGTACTCTTGTAATCGCCCTGGTGTCTGGCTGCGCATAACCAGCGGCCAGGTGATTTGCCTCAACCTCCCACCCCACCATAAACATCTCCCCCTTACTCTCACAGATATTGTGGAGCACACAGCAAGCAGTAATAATAATGGGAATATTGGTTTCGCTGCGGTCTAACCTAGTCAATAAACTGTGCCAGCGTGCCTTTAAACGTCCAAATGCACATTCCACCACCATTCTGCACTTGCTCAGCCTATAGTTGAACAGGTCCTGACTACTGTCCAGGCTTCCTGTGTATGGCTTCATGAGCCATGGCATTAAGGGGTAGGCTGGGTCCCCAAGGATAACTATAGGCATCTCAACATCCCCAACGGCTATTTTCTGGTCTGGGAAGAAAGTCCCTTGCTGCAGCAGCTGAAACAGACCAGAGTTCCTGAAGATGCGAGCGTTATGTACCTTTCCCGGACATCCCATGTTGATGTTGGTGAAACGTCCCTTGTGATACACCAGTGCTTGCAGCACTATTGAAAAGTAACCCTTTCGGTTTATGTACTCGCTGGCTTGGTGGTCCGGTGCCAAGATAGGGATATGGGTTCCGTCTATCGCCCCACCACAGTTCGGGAATCCCATTGCTGTAAAGCCATCCACTATGACCTGCACATTTCCCAGAGTCACAACCCTTGGTATCAGCAGCTCGGTGATCGCCTTGACTACTTACATCACAACAGCCCCCACTGTAGATTTGCCCACTCCGAATTGATTCGCGACTGACCGGTAGCTGTCTGGCGTTGCAAGCTTCCACAGGGCTATCGCCATTCGCTTCTCTACTGTGAGGGCTGCTCTCATCTTGGTGTTCTGGCGCTTCAGGGCAGGGAAAAGCAACTCACAAAGTTCCATGAAAGTGCCCTTACGCATGCGAAAGTTTCGCAGCCATTGCTGATCGTCCCACATCTGCAGCACTATGCGGTCCCACCAGTCTGTGCTTGTTTCCCTGGCCCAGAATCGGCGTTCCACGGCATGAACCTGCCCCATTAACACCATGATGTCCACCTTGCGGGGGGGCCTTTTTTGAGAGAGGTCTGTGTCCATGTCCTCATCACTGTCCTCAGGGCGCTGCCATCGCCTCCTCACCTGCTGTAGCTGTAGCAGCTCCTGGTTCTCATTCTCCATATACTGCTGGACAATGCGCGTGGTGTTCATAATGGCGATAACAGCCACGGCTATCTGAGTGGGCTCCATGCTTTCCCTGGTATGGTGTCTGCAGGACAGCAGAGTGGCACCGAAAGCGGCGGGTGGATAACAATGGTGTCAGCAATATGGCGCCTGCATGAAAAAAGGCGCAAAAGGATTTTTTGTTCCCCCCTCAGTTGCTTTCACGGAGGGAGGGGGGAGCAAGGGTTAGGCTGACAGTGCAGTATGCTTGCTAGCTGTCATCATCATCTCCTGGTCCCCTTAAGGATTTAACTTGCAACCCTGGGTTTAGCAGGCCAACGCTCAGACCGCTGAGCTATCCCTCTGCCCGTATTACAGTGGGACTGAATCCCCACTAGACCTAATGTCCAGGCATACGCTGGAGACGTACGGTCATTGTAAGCTGAGCAGGCTCCATGCTTGCTGTAGCAAACCCGGAAACCCCGGAAAAAAGGCGCGAAAAAGGTTGCTTTCATGGAGGGAGGGGGGATGGCTTGCGACATGTAGCCAGAACCACCAGTGACAATGTTTTCTGCCCCATCAGGGTTTGGGATCGCAACCCAGAATTCCAATGGGCAGCGGAGACTGCGGGAACTGTGGGATAGCTACCTGCAATGTAAAGCTCCGAAAGTTGACGCTAGCCCCGATACTGTGGACACGGTCCGTCGACCTAATGGCCTTAATGGTCTTTAGTGGAGACACACACAATCAATTCCATAACATCGGGTTTTAAAAGATCGACTTCTATAACTTCGACCTAATTCCGTAGTGTAGATGTACCCTGAGATTGTTGGTCTAAGGGGAACCGCTCCAAAACCATATAAGATGTTCTCTCTGCCAAGAGGAGCTTAGGTCTGGAACATGAACCTTCTATGAGTTAGCACATTGCATTGTTACTAGACCAGCCATGGTGTAATGTTGAGTTCTTGTGCTTCATTTCTGACATTGCAGAAATTTCAACTTTCCCAGAAAGAAACATTTCCCTTCCATGTCAATTTCTTTTCGCTGAGATCTTGGATCTGCTGATCCTTTATCTTATGGGTTGGGTCCTTTAACCAAAGTGAAGGGGTCCAAATACCTGCTTTCTCTTCCTGAAAGAGTTTATCCAAAGCTGCAAATGCTAAGATACATGGTTAATACAACTTAATTTAAGATTATTAGCAGTCAATGCCAAAATATTAGAGGAAAATATTTTTACTGAGCATTTTGCCTCCAAAACTGTCTAAATTCCCTCTAAGGGAACCACAGTCCCCAACTTCATGCACACTGGAAATCATTCCTGATTTACACAGAGGGTGAGATCACTTAACACAACGGGCCAGATTCTCAGATAAAAGAAACCCAATAAAGTAAGTCTTTCAGTCTCTTCTGACATCACAAGTATCCCCCCTTTTTCCTTATTCATGTTTTGACATTGGACAGTACTCCCATCATACTATCTCCATAATTCTAGGAAAACTCAAGTCAATTTTGGGATGAAGTCATCCAGAGTTCAAAGAACCCCTTTCTCTATGTGAAAAGTACAGTATTGTTCCTTGATCAATAATGCACCAAGTTTTGAGGCCCATCAGGCAGAGGATACGGCAACCAAGGAGGCCAGATTTTTAGATAAGAAGATTCAGTGAGGCTCAGTTTATCTGGGGATTGATTTCAAGACCAAATTCATGATCCATACAGGGCACTTGAATCTCCTAGGTTAGGATTGAGCCTCTGGAACTCCTTCAGCAATGCTACAGATGCCTGAATGTTTGCAACTGAATCATAGTCTGCTTGCTTTCTTGGGGACTGAATACTAGTGCTTGATGCTTATTTTCCTAGGAGGGTTTGGGTTCTCCACAGCCATCTCCTTCAGGTCAAAGAGGCCCTCAGAGATAATCTTTTCTGGGGGCAAAAGAGGCATCTTTCCCCCTCACAGGATGTGAGGGGAGACTTGTACTGAAAGCAGGATCTGGTCTTCCTTTGATTCTTCTGCTGCATGCTTCTGTGTTTGGCCATCCACATTTCAACTCCCAAGCAGAGGTGAAGGCAACTTGAACTAATGGAGGCAAGTTGGCAAAAGATGGGGGGAAAGTTTAGGGGGAAAACGTAGAAAAATGTGAATGCTCTGAAAGAAAGCCAAAGAGTTCTAAGGTACTGTGCATAGTGTAGATGGGCAGGCCTCTTCACCCTGTTGCCAATGTCTGACAGTTCTATGTGCTGTTTTAGACTATCAGCAAAGGGATCCATCCCATCCTCGAAGGATCAGTTGACCCAGACTCAACAGAGAATGCAGTTATATTAAGAATCCCCTTCCCCAGAATAGGGCTAGGTGTCCTTTACTGGCTCTACAACATCAGCAGTTACACTAAACCCCCCCATTCCCACAGCTAGGCTGGGCAACCCTTCCTGGTCCTGCACCAGCAGCAACATGAATAACCCCTACTTCTAGAGCTGGCCTAGGCACCACACCCCGCTCCCAGCTGGTCCAGCAGCACCAATATTGAATATAACAAACACTATTCCCAGAGCAGCAGTAGGAGCTCCCTGCTGGCCTTCCAGAATCAATTACACTAACAAACCCTATTCCTAGAGAAGTAAGTATCCTTGATGACATTTTCCATGGTGCTAGTGCACAAACAGGAAAATAAACAAAAGGAGAGCCATGTTGTATTCTGCCCCTGTTAGAAACATGGGGTGGAGCAGAGAGGGAATGTGGAAGGAAATCACTGGCCAGCAAATGGAAGCTGACAGTTTCTGTCTAACTAGATGAGCATATTTAACAAGTCAGAGCTCAAAATGTCTTTCTTTGGCTAGCTTCCCTCTATTGAGAGTCATTTAACATTCACATGAGGACAGCCACTTGTGCACAGAGTACATGAGCATTGGTTAAACTGTACATACTGCAAGCCTTCACATCAGACAGAAATGAAACAGCACACTCTCCCAGCTATACAAGGGCTTGACTGAGGTCAATAACTGGATGAAAAGCAATGGCTGAGGATACATCCCTGAATGACTTGACTGAAATGCTGGTAGAGAAAAGGAAGCACTTTAAAGAACTTGTCAATTCTGTAACATCACCATTGAGGTTATTTGCCCTCAGATGATTTAATGCTGGTGGCCACCTGGACTCCTCAGAGCTGGATACCCAAATAGCCACCACTGCAAAAAAGCCCTTTCCCATCTATGGTAACAAAAACAGCATGCAATGGTTCTGGCGTGCCCAGGTCTGTGAGTCACCTTGTTTCCTCCTGTCTCTAATGAGAGGTAGCCTTGCCCATGGTCATAGGTGCCAACTTTTCCCGGTGCTGGTGGGTGCTTGACCCTCCACCGTCCCCAGCCCCGCCCTGACTTCACCCCTGCCCCGCCCACTCCTGCCCCTACTCTGCCCCCATTCCAACCCCTTCCCCAAAGTCCCCACCCCAACTCCGCCCCCTCCCTGTCCCTATTGGACTCCTTCCCCAAATCTCCACCCTGGCCCTGTCTCTTCCCCTAGCACACCACGTTCCCCCTCCTCCCCTCTCCCTCCCAGCACTTCCCTCCGCGCAACAACTGTTTCACGGCAAGCGCTGGGAGCTATGGGGAGAAGCAGGGACCCGGCGTGCTCAGGGGAGGAGGCAGAGGTGCAGGTGAGCTGGGGGAGAGCTGCAGAGCAATTTTTCCCCGTGGGTGCTCCAGCCCGGAAGCACCCACGGAGTCAGCACCTATGCCCATGGTGGCTGGGCGTTCGCTCTCTAACACCACCAGCCTATCAGCCACTCAAGCAATCTCCTCTGGGCTGTGCCAGTTGTCTTTGCCTTGCAAATTAACAATAGGTGTTCCCAAGTCCCTTTTAATCATTTCCCTGTGATATCCAGCCCCTGGCACTGGCTACTCACCAGAACCTCCGTCTCCAGAGGTGCAATGTACCCTGGTTTACTAGTTTTACCTTAAATCACCGCTCCTGTAAAATCACTCAGCACATATGAGCACTTACAATAAAACAAAAATAGGTTTATTTAAGAAAAAAATAAGAGTTAACTAGAAACAAGAGAGTGATGGAAACAAATGGTTACAATACAAAACAAAATCATAAAACGCTAGCCTGGGTCTATACTCATTGCCAGCAGATCGAGGGAAGTGATTATTCCCCTCTATTCGGCACTGGCGAGGCCACATCTGGAGTATTGTGTCCAGTTTTGGGCCCCCCACTATAGAAAGGTTGTGGACAAATTGGAGAGAGTCCAGCAGAGGGCAACAAAAATGATTAGGGGGCTGGATTTATGAGGAGAGCCTGAGGGAACTGGGATTATTTAGTCTGCAGAAGAGAAGAGTGAGGGGGGCTTTGATAGCAGCCTTCAACTACCTGAAGGGGGTTCCAATGAGGATGGAGCTAGGCTGTTCTCAGTGGTGGCAGATGACAGAACAAGAAGCAATCGTCTCAAGTTGTACTGGAGGAAGTCTAGGTTGGATATTAGGAAAAACTATTTCACTAGGAAAGTGGTGAAGCACTGGAATGGGTTAGCTAGGGAGGTGGTGGAATCTCCATCCTTAGAGGTTTTTAAGGCCCGGCTTGACAAAGCCCTGATTTAGTTGGGGTTGGTCCTGCTTTGAGCAGGGCGTTGGACTAGATGACTTCTTGAGGTCTCTTCCAACCCTAATCTTCTATGATTCTATGATTCTTAATAGTTAACTTTTCTAGCTAATAAAGTAGGTTTTTGCACAACTGGGACTGGCTTCACATGAACCAGGATCCAATTTTTCATGAGAACATCCTGAATCCCCAAGATTTCTCCTCAGTTAAAGCACACAGAATGCTTTTCTCCATCCTGTGTTATACTGAAACAGTCTTCTGTCTCTATTCATAGGCAAGATGTTGGATGACTCTGTCTGTTGTAACGTTCCTTTTTTACCTCCAAGTGGTTCTGATTGTTTGCAGTTGTCTCTTACGGTTTTCCATGGAAAGTCTTGTGATGGAGCAAGGCTAGACAACTGAGCCTTGCATTACGTCACCAACTAACCAGGAAGTGGTGACAACTCTCTTCTGCATGAATGGGCCACCAGCAAGACATATTATCCATAAGGCTACAATTAGGTCACAGGTATTTTTAGTAAAAGTCATGGACAGGTCACGGACAACAAACAAAAATTCACAGCCCGTGACCTGTCCATGACTTATACTAAAAATACCTGTGATTAAATCTTGGGGGAGGGTGCTGGGGGGCATGGATGGGAGGTGGCACCCGGGGCCTGCGGCATCAGATGCTGCGAGGCGCGGACCGTGGCTGCTCCGGCTGGCTGGGAGCAGACCACTGCTGGGGCCAGTGGACCGCGGCTGCTCTGGCCAGCCAGGGACTGCTGCCCAGGGCCGCGGACCACACTGCTCCGGCTGGCTGGTGGGGACTGCTGCCCAGGGCTGAGGACTGCGGCTGCTCCAGCCGGCCACCAGGGGACCATGGACTGTTGCTGCTCCTGCCATCCGCCCAGGAACCACTGCCGAGGCCGCCAGAGCAGCAGCTGATGTGGCTGTTGTGGGGGCCACCTGAGCAGCTGGCCATGGAGCCAGCTGCTTGGGCAGCCCTGGGATCAGCCACACTGGCCACTGCAGAAATCACAGAGCCCTAATTATCCCCTGGTGACTAACTTTTACTACAAGTCCATAAAGCATAATTTCAATATGAATACATTATTAATTAAATATTACCTGTACATATATCTCACAATGATTATGAATCTTGATAAGTTACAAGCTTTCTGTAGATACCTTACACATTACTCTTCATGGATAAATATCCTGCAAGACGTAGGTTTGGTGTATTGAGTTTGAAAGGTCTGAGGTGAGAGTTGTTTGCAAAGCATAGGAGACCCTTTGCCAAGGAGCCTCAGTGTCATACCTCATACTCTCCCATTAGATTCAGGCTCAGCCACAGTGATTGATGCATCTGTGACCTCCAGACTTTATTATTGTTATGCTCTGCACTCAGAGGTATGAACTGCTTCATTCATAAGTGGTTGTTAACTCTGAAACCCATTGCTCTAGGGCCCTCCACCAAAAATTACCCCGAAGGGGGACTATGTGGGAGGGAGGGCCCTGCTGTCGTCACTCCATCATGAATTTTTGGAGGTGATGTCATCAGAAACTTTGTGGGATGATTTTGTGACATTTTTAAGGTTATAAGATACTTATACACAAGATAAAAGTACACTTTTAAAACAAATGTGCTGATGCCACTGCTGCCAGCTTCTGACTCAGTGACGGATATTTCTTAGTGGAGGATTTATTCTAGTACCCTAGTGTACTGAATGAAACACAGAACAAGTGTTCTTAACATTCTCTTTGAGCTAAAGAACAGCTTTGCTAGTGTCTATCCTCATTCAGCTTTTCTCTTCACTCCAAACATTGTTCACCACGCTAAACACTCATTCCACTTGACTATTTCTGTTAAACACAGGTTTAGATATAGCAATATGTCTTGAATAAACATTTTGTACTTAGAAAAACAAGCATTTTGATTTATGAAATGAAAATTGGACGTTTCAGGTCCCTAAAGAAGTATCTGGGACACTGAGATATCATATGAAAAACTGGGACTGTCCCAGTATGGTCACCTAACCCATCTGGAGTGTGCTGAGGGCCCCATATTGCTTTAATTCAGCCTTGTACTTGGGAGATGGGGTGGGGGGGGGGAAGTCTAAGAGATACTTTGAAAGACATACTGGAGGGGCTGGAGGATAGGGGTCAGGATGAAGACAGGGAAAGGAGAGTAAGGAACAGATGAGTGCAGGATAGATGGTAGGGAAGTTCTGGTATGGCAACGTTCTGCTGCAGTGAGGACAATTCCTGGCAGTTTGCTGCCCCCTTGACTCTTTGAGAAACACAAAAGAAAAATTCCAACAGGATGTAGCTGATCTTCCTTTAGAATAGCATCTGGAGAGAGACCCCAAAAAAACATTTCAGTTTCTACCTCCATTCTTCTTTCTAAGAATTAGCCTCAGTAAGGCCGGTCTTAGGGGGTGGGTGACTATCCAAGGCACTATAGTCAGGGGGTCGCCTTGGTGAAAACACAAGGAGCTTGGGCTCCCCCTTACTGCCTGCGAGGTGCAGCCTGGTGCAGTAGGATCACCCACATCCCTGCTCTGGAGTGAAAGCCCCCTGCTTGCCACCCCACCTGGTTTCCCCCCTGGCTCCTAGTCCCACCTCTTCTCTCTGCAACCCAGTGGGCTCTTCCCCACCACCCTCTGGGACTGTCCCAGCCTGGGCTGTTCCATGGGAGGCCTGAATGAAAGCGATTCTTCCCAATGGAAGGCAAGCGTGGCATAACGATCAGCCAATGGAAGCTGAAAGTTGCCAGCTTCTTGCAGATTGGGAGAGGAAGGGAGCTGAAAAACTGTAGGGGAAAGAGACAAGTCGGGGGGGGGGGGGGTCCTGACCTCACACCCCTGCTCTCAGGGGGCCCCTCCCTGTGCCTTAAGGTCCCAGCCCCCCTCCATGCCCACCCAGCTCCTAGGGGGCTACTCCCTGTGCCCAAGGTCCCAGCCCCTCTAGCTCTCAGGGGGACTCTCCCTGTGCCCCAAGGTCCCAGCCCCCTTAACTCCCAGGAGGCCCGTCCCTTTGCCCCCAGGTTCCAGCCCCCCTGCTCCTGGGGCCCCTCCCTGTGACCCAGCTCCCAAGGGAGCCTTTCCTGTGCCACCAGGTCCCAGCCCCCCCGCATGCCCACCCAGCTCCCAGGGGTCCCTCCTGTGCCCCTAGATGCCAGCCCCTTTCCATGCCCACCCAACTCCCAGGAGGCCCCTCCCTCTGCCCCTCAGATCCCAGCCTCCCAGTTCCCAGAATGTCACCAAGGTCTTCAAGGTCCCCCTCCCTTATGCCACACTCTGACCCCCCCAGTTCCTCATGCTCCCCAGCTCTCAGGAGTTCCCCCTTTTTTTTTGCTTATGCCAAAGTGAGGTCTCAGTGAAGGAGGTTGGGGATATTTCAGGAGTGAACCTTCCACCATCACCACCCTCCCTAGCTACCTTAAGTGCACTGAAGTATTTAATTTTAACCTCTCACCCCTCCCCCGCCATAACTCACCTTCCCTGGGACTGGGAAGGGGCACTTGAATATTGGGGATGCTCAATACTGTGACGTGGGGACTGGGGAGCGATCTGCCCTTCTGGAGCTCCCATATCACTGCCACCCTTATATCCCCACACCAGTGAGATGCTATCTGTACTCCTCTGGTTCCTTCTGCCCTTTCTGGGGCTCTCAGGTCACCATGCTCCCCTGCCACCACAGCCCTCTGGTGTCCTCCTGTCACTGTGCCTACCTTTGGGCTGCTGACCCATTGTGGTGAGCCCGGGGAGGCAGTGGGAGCTGAGGTGATGAGGGGGTAGATGGGGAGTTCAGGGAGGCAGCGGGGGCTAGGGGCACCAAAATACAAGTTAACATTTTCCTTAAGACCAGCCCTGAGCCTCAGAACATGATATATGACCTGCATCAAGACCACTGAGGACATTTCTGTAGCTTCTAATTTTACTCTCCTGTCCTTGCAACATTTTCTTATAATCTTGAAAATATCCTAGCCCGCCAACCCGCTCCCCCCGGCACCCGATTTTGTGCTTCTCTGGCAAATATATTGATTCCTTAATCTGTTTGGTTTTTCAGTTAAAAAAGTTAAGTTAATTTTGTACTGATAAAAGATGGATTGACAGCTCTGGAATCTTTATTAATTCACAGCACAGAGAGCATCAGGGTAAACTTCTTCCACACTTTTATGAACGTGTAAGCAATGTCTTCAACCCTAGAATGCAGAGACCACCTCTAGGAGTCAAAGCAAAGTTCAGTCTCAATGGACCATTCAGTCCTTGGTCTCTCTTCAACAACCACCATCAATGAAACTAGGAAAACAATTACCATTGGTACTAAACAATGTGGACACATGTCAGATGGGATCTAGACTGAAGACTCCCCGCCCCCAACTCATTTCAGATAGACTAGCAAACAGCTCTAAAATGGTCATGGCTTTGTGTCACTGCTGATTTGGGCTGAATTTATAGTATTAACCTGGAGGTGAAGTTTTTGTATCACCATCCAATTCAATTCTCTGTCCGTTGCCTCAGGATTCCAGGGAAATAGGAACTGCCATTCTGTACTGCTGAGGAGTCAGCATAAGGAGAAAGTAGGAAAAAATTTCTGTGCTTACAAATACAATCAGATCAAATGGGAAAGTGTAGAATAGTTATTCCCATGACTTTCAAATAGGTCTTTGAAATCAAAATGTGAGGAGCCAGCCAGCCATTCTTATAATTTATCTTGGATTAATTCTGTTTTTCCAGAAATAAAAGAGCAAAAATCCCTGAAATTTTGATAATCTATTTTCCAATTTTTATTTTTTTATCCAAATACAAACTGAGAATTCAGGTAAATAAGCATTTGTTTATTTTATTCCAAGCAGTCTTTTCTGCAAATCTATAAAACACTGAACACAAATGATTCTTGATTAGCAAAATAAAATTAAACCTACCTAATTAATGTTACCTGAAAATAAGTTTGTGTTAACCGTCTGCATGGGGGAAATGGCTGCATTCTGCAGCAAGTCAAATATAAAATAAATTGTGTCTCCTGGCCAATCATAAAGACTGACTTTATTCCTGAAACTGTTAATGTGTGAGAGAATCTGAAGGAGCCAAAGAAATGTGAGGTGTGCTTGTGAGGAAGGATAAAAAAGAAAATGGCTGTGAGATATAAAGCAGACAAAACAGATATGATAGGAGAGACAGAATGAAATGGTACCTTTGAAAGGGAGTTAGACTGTGTTAACGTTCAATGCCAGGTGAAATGCCTGTGATCTGGCCCACATCAGAATGTCATAAATTAAAAGAGACAGTGACCCACCTTCATGATGCCACAGGAGTCTGACAAATACAGCTAATACAATTTTACTCTTTCCTTCAACATCAACTAGTTTTTTTAAAAAGAGGAAAAAAATAATAATTTATATTGTCCAGAAACCATTTAAAATCAGATTGAACAAATCACTGGAGAATACAGTATAGCAAACATTTTTGCACTGACAGAAGAGGAAATGATGAGGATGCCCTGGATACCCTCGTTCAGGCCTGCACAACATGCAGCCCGGGGGCCGCATGCAGCCCGCGGGGGCTCACTGTGTGGCCCCCGGGGGGGTGAGTAGGCAAGGGTTGCAGCTGTCCAGAGGTGCCTGCCTTCCACGCCTTCCTCATTCACACCTCATTCATTCAACAGGGCAATTGAATACAAAGTGGGGGGAAGATCTTATTCTACTTCTAGCAAAAAGACATTTTTCTTTTACCTTAATTATACTGCCTTAGGGGCCTGCTATAACATATTACCAAGGTTTAATACAAAGTCATATAAAAGTTATACAAAAATGCATAATGCAGAGATTTATCTACAACTGCATTGATTGACTGTTGTGTGCAGTAATATAGTGACCCCTGGGGGGTGTGTGAAGAGGGGTGTGATGGTGGGGCCGAGCAGGGAGGGGGCGGGTCTTATTTTACTGCTGTGGTCTGGTCACCCTATGCGCACCGTTTCTTTCCCCCTCTACAGGGAAGGAGGGGTTATTTCCGCAGGGTGGGCGGTGCTGAGGGGGGGTGTTTCCGCGGGGCCGGGGGTTTTTGGCCCTCAGCTGTTTTCTTTGGAGTAATATGGCCCTCGCCGCTTTACTTGTTGTGCAGGCCTGCCCTAGTTTATTTTTTTCATCTCTGATTTCTAACATAGAATGACAAGGAAATAGGTAATAATAATGATGATAATGATTGACATTTATAGGGCACCTTTATGAGATTCTAAAGCTAACTATGGGTCACACTGAAGCATGTATGTCTTTGGTCCCAGCAATGTGAGGTTCCTGCAGTGACTAGAACCCAGGTCTGCAGGGAGGTCGACGCTTCTGCACCCTTACTCAGCAGCTATGATAGGGCTGTGCGCATTAGTATATAAACCCTGTGAAGAAAAAAAAAAACAGAAAGTACCACCTTGGAGAGCAGACTGACAGCTTCCCTCGTGGGCCCTGATTGGTGCAGGAACCCTATTTAAGCCCAGGAGGAGTTCCAGGAAGAGTTCCAGGAAGTATCTGTTCAACAAGGTGGATTCCCCTGCCAGTTGTAGTGATGGTCCTGCCTCTTGGCTTGCTCTTAGACTACTGACCCCAGCTCTGCCTCCTGGTTCTTGAACTCTGACCTTTGGCATTGCTCCAACCATTAGGTCTGACCACCCAAGCACCAGTTGTGACAAGCACAAGCTCCTGGAGGCAAATTATCTGAAACAGCCCGCTGTACAAAGGCTACTGCTAGAGTATTTAAAAGGATGGAGCATGTGTTTATCCTGCACTTGGGGCCAACCACTTCCATAGGCTGGCACAGAAGAAGGAATGGGCCCATGGCACTGACCCGTCAATATCCAGAAATCCTTTGACAAAGTCCCCCACCAAATGGTTTAAAGCAAACTAAACAGTCATGAGATAAGAGGGAAGGTCCTCTCATGGATCAGTAACTGGTTAAAAGACAAGAAACAAAGGGTAGGAATAAATGGTCAGTTTTCACAATGATGAGCGGTGAATAGGATCTATACTGGGACCTGTGTTGTTCAACATATTCATAAATGATCTGGAAAAAGGGATGAACCGTGAGGTGGCAAAATTTGTAGACGATGCAAAATTACTCAGGATAGTTAAGAACATAAGAAAGGCCATACTGGGTCAGACCAAAGGTCCATCTAGCCCAGTATCCTGTCTTCCAATAGAGGCCAATGCCAGGTGCCTCAGTGGGAATGAAAAGAACAGGTAGTCATCAAGTGATCCATCCCTTTGCCCATTCCCAGCTTCTCTCAAACAGAGGCTAGGGACACCATCCCTGACCATCCTGGTGAATAGCCATTGATGGACCTATCCTCCATGAATTTATCTAGTTCTTTTTTTGCACCCTGTTATAGTCTTGGCCTTCACAACATCCTCTGGCAAAGAGGTCTACAGGTTGACAGTGAGTTATGTGAAGAAATACTTCCTTTTGCTGCCTATTAATTTCATTTGGTGACCCCTAGTTCTTGTGTTATGAGGAGTAAATAACACTTCCTTATTTACTTTTTCCACATCAGTCATGATTTTATAGACCTCTATCATATTCCCTCTTAAGTCATCTCCTTTCCCATCGGAAAAGTCCAGTTTTATTAATCTCTCCTCATATGGAAGCTGTTCCATGCCCCTAATAATTTTTGTTACCCTTTGTGAACGTTTTCCGATTCTAATATTTTTTTTTTTAGATGGAGCGACCACGTCCACACACAGTATTCAAGATGTGGGCATACCATGGATTTATAGAGGCAATATGATATTTTCTGTCTCATTTATCCCTTTCTTAATGATTCCCAACATTCTGTTAGTTTCTTTGACTGTCGCTGCACATTGACTGGACGTTTTCAGAGAACTATCCACAGTGACTCCAAGATATCTTTCTTGAGTCTGGTTCACCTGTATGTTGGTATTGTTAAAATAGTTATTAAGATTATAAGAATATGTTTACTTTTTTGAATGCTTGTGAGTTGCTGCATGCATTAATTTCATGTATAGCATCTGTATCCAATATTGTAAGGTAATATTTGTATATTTGCATTGTATTGTAAGCCTGTGTAAATCATCAGACAGGAGAGAGACATTAACTAGTGTAAAGTGTTGTTTTCCAACAGAAGGTGTTACATCCTGGTCAACAGGGAAGGCCCATCAACACCAGCTGGATTATTGTGGAACATTAAAGAGAACAAAAGACTTTGCTGCTCTGCTCTTCCCCCCATGAAGATGAGTCATGCAAGTGGATTCCTCCCATCAGCTGAATTAGCAGCTCAGAGCACAGGGTGGAAAGGGAATAAAAACCCCTTCCAAGAAGGAACTACATCTCTATGCTGCTTGGACTCTGGGGGTGGGGGTGGGGGTGGGGGGAAGGTTTTCTAGGTATAAGCAAGAGAATCCCAGTGCTTTGCCTGGGTGAGCCCTAAAGGTCATATAGAGTTTGCTTATTACAGAAGTTTCTATTACCTTTTGCAATTTAAGATTGTAACTCATTTGTGTATATATGTTTACCCGCTTTAATCTTGTAAATAACTCTATTTCCTTTTCCCAACAATAAAATTTTAGATTGTTTATTATAGGATTGGCTACAAGCATTGTCTTTGGTGTGTGAGATCTAAGGGTATGTCTACACTACAAACCTAAGTCGACCTGTATTAGGTTGACTTATAGCCACCACAGTAATTACTGTGGTGGTGCATGTCCACACTACTCTCCTTGAGTCAGTGGTTCGTGTCCTTGCTAGGAGCGCTTCTGCTGACCTAAGAGGGGAAGTGTGGGGAGCTGAGAGCCCTGTTTGTCAACTCGGGCTCCTGGCGGGCTGCCTCCTCTTCTGCTCCCCATTTGGGAGGAAGCCCCCCGGGACTTCTTGCGCCCCATCCCCCACTGGGAGTGGGGGGAAGCCACCCCGGGCTTCTCCCCTACCTGTTCCCCACTGGGAGCAGGGGAAGCCACTGGGGCTTCTCGCCACCAGGGAGTGGACGTTAGCTGCCGCGGCTTCTCCCCCCGACTCACTGAGCCATAAAATTGACAAGGCTGCCTGGCTCTGGCAGAGAGTGCTTGGCCTGGCTTCCAGCTGGGTTTGAAGCCATCCCAGCTTTACACCTGGGCTCCCAACTGGAATTGGGATCAGAAGCTGCCCAGGCTTTGGCTCCCAGGTGGGAATGGGGGAAGCCCACCAGGGTTCTCACCTGGGCTCCCAGCCAGGAGCACGGTCCAGCTGCCCAGCTCTCCAGGGGCTCCTGTGGTGAAACTGACAAGACAGCTGATGTAAGGGACTCAGTGTCTACACAGACACTGTGTCACCCTAACTACAGTGACATAAGCCTTATCCTCTCGTGAAGGTGGAGTTATTATGTTGGTGTAGTAGGGCACTTAGGCCTGGTCCACACTGGGGGGTGGGGGTCGATCTAAGATACGCAACTTCAGCTACGTGAATAACGTAGCTGAAGTCGAATATCTTAGATCGATTTCACTGCTCTACAGCCAAAATGCTTCTGAAATAAATGTAGTCAAACTTTACTAATTCTGGGTCACTGAGAACGAAAATGATGCTTAAAATTGTTGATTGGCTCTAGTTTTCAAGACATGCTATTGGGTCAGTATATACGACCCTTGACTTGGGAATGGCGGAGGATAAGTGAGTTATAAAGGGAAGGGATCTCAATTTAAACCAGAAAGGACTAAAATACATCTTTGACTGGATCTATGAATAAATCTATGACTGGGTTTGGACAGTACTTGCTTTTTAGGCAAAACAATGAATGATGCAATCTGAAGCTGGTATTGCATCATACATGATATGAATTGCATCATGTTATTTCTAGAAGTCATGGATGATGCAATCATAACGAAGCTTACATCACTCTGCTGAACCAATTGCCCTATATCAGCTCTAGAAATCATACAGTGTCGTGCTCTCTTATTTGTCAGTGTTTGATTTTGCAAAGGGACACATTTCTGTTTAGCCAAAGTGAGCAGAGATGCCTCGTACTTGTGTGAACAGTGCAGATAACTTCTGCTATGTTTGTGGTGAAGTGACTTTTGCATCACAAAAGCGCAGTATAACCACTATGGTTAAGAAAGGCTATCACCTTTCTTTTGGCTGCAAAATTGGAGATCAGGACAAGAGGTGGGCCCCACACATATGCTGCAACACTTGTGCAACAAATCTTCGCCAGTGGTTGAACAGGAAAAGGAAATCTATGCCTTTTGCAGTGCCAATGATTTGGCGAGAGCCAACAGATCATACCACCAATTGTTACTTCTGCATGGTGCCTCCAGTTGGGAAAGGTGTGTCAAAGAAGAAAAAGTGGACTGTGCATTATCCAAACATTCCATCAGCTATACGCCCAGTACCCCACGGAGAAGGACTGCCGGTTCCTGATGCACCAGAATCATTCTCACTTGAGTCAGACGAGGAAGAGGAAGAGGATGAAACTTCTGGTCCTGAACCATCAATGTCACAGGACCCACATTTTCTCCCATCCTCCTCCTCTGAACCACACCTCATAACACAAGGTGAACTGAATGACCTTGTCAGGGATTTGGAACTACCCAAGAGTAAGGCAGAGCTTTTGGGCTCCAGACTACAGCAGTGGAATCTCCTGGCAGGTGATGGTAGGGTTTCCATGTTCCGTGACCATCAAAAGGATCTTGTCCCATTCTTCGGCACATCGATGGTGTGATGGCAGCCCTCAACATCGTTCACGATCCAGATGAGTGGAGACTGTTCATTGATTCATCGAAGACGAGTCTTAAAGCTGTTTTACTGCATAATGGCAATGTTTTGCCATCAATTCCAGTTGGTCATGCAGTCCATATGAAGGAAACCTATGACAACATGAAACAACTTTTGAGGTGCATAAACTATGACCAACATCAGTGGCAGCTTTGTGGCGATTTGAAGGTTGTTGCTCTCTTGCTTGGTCTGCAGACTGGATACACAAAGTACTGCTGTTTTCTCTGCGAATGGGATAGTCGTGCAAGAGATTCCCACTACATCAAGAAAGATTGGCCACTCCGACAGTCATTGGAGCCTGGGAGGAAAAGTGTTCAGCATCCACCACTTGTTGAATCAAGGAAGATTTTGTTACCACCCTTACACATCAAGCTGGGTCTGATGAAGAACTTTGTCAAGGCCATTGACAAAACACAAGCAGCTTTCAAGTACCTCCGTGGAAAATTTCCAAGGTTAAGTGAAGCTAAGATAAAGGAAGGTGTCTTTGTTGGTCCTCAGATTCGTGAACTTCTTCGAGATGATGCATTTGACCATGCACTGTGTGGCAAGGAAAAAAAGGCATGGAAAGCCTTCCAGTTAGTGGCAATACATTTTCTCAGAAACAACAAGGCAGACAACTACAGGTTGTTGGTGGAAAACCTCCTCAAGGCATACAAAAGCCTTGGTTGCAACATGTCACTAAAGATACATTTTTTGCACTCTCATCTAGATTTTTTCCCACCAAACTGCGGAGCAGTGAGCGACGAGCACGGCGAGCGATTTCACCAGGACATTGCAACAATGGAGAAACGCTATCAGGGCAAATGGAGCCCATCAATGCTTGCAGACTATTGCTGGACAGTGACAAGAGATGCTCCATTTAATGAATACAAGAGAGAAGCCAAGAAGCGCCGAGTAGACACTGAATAGGACTAAACTATGGACATAATAGTTTTTTGCCTTTTGTTTCATAATAAATTTTATTTATATAACCCCTTTGCTGATTTTTAAAGTGTTACATAAACAGGACAGGTGAAATAGTATCATGTAAAGCAACCATAAACACATGAAAAGACCTAGGTTTACAATTTATGATTAAAACTCTACTATCTACACAATATACATAGACATAAAATGTAAAAACTTAAATATCTTAGAAACAGTAGCCAATCAGTTGTTTTAATTGTCATATTTGAATTCAGCACATCAAAATACATACTAAATAGCACATTTTATCTCTGAAGCAGACGACTTCTCAAAAATTGTAGACCAGTGTTTTTAAATTACTTACCCCCAGTCCACACGGCAGCAGGCAGGCTCCCCCATCGACAGCGCTTCCTCCGCTCGCCGAGCTGGAGTTCCGGTGTCGACGGGGAGCGCTTCTGGGATCAATTTATCACGTCTAGACGAGACGCGATAAATCGATCCCAGAACATCGATCACTACCCGCTGAATCAGGCGGGTAGTGTAGACTAGCCCTAAGGGTATGTCTACACTACAAAATTAGGTTGATTTTATAGAAGTCGATTTTTCGGAAGAGATTTTATACAGTCGATTGTGTGTGTTTGCACTAAGCGCATTAAGTCGGCGGAGTGCGTCCTCACTACCATGGCTAGCATCAACTTACAGAGCGGTGCGCTGTGGGTAGCTATCCCACAGTTCCCGCAGTCTCCGCTGCCCATTGGAATTCTGAGTTAAGCTCCCAATGCCTGATGGGGCAAAAACATTGTCCTGGGGATTTTTGGGTACATGTCGTCAGTTGCCCCTCCCCCCGTGAAAGCAACAGCAGACAATAGTTTTGTGCCTTTTTTCCTGGGATACCCATGCAGATGCCATACCACAGCAAGCATGGAGCCCACTCAGCTCACCGGCACCACTGCAGCTCCTGGGTGCCTTCGCAGCAGACGGTGCAGTAGGACTGCTAGCCGTCCTCGTCCACGGTGTACGGCTCCACTGCTTCCGCCACAACTCTGCTCTCCTGCTCCTCTGTAGCAGACGGTGCAGTAGGACTGCTAGCTGTCCTCATCCATGGTTTATGGCTCCATCGCTTCCGCTGCAACTCTGCTCTCCTGCTCTCATGCAACTCTGCAGCAGACGGTGCAGTAGGACCGGTAGCTGTCCTTGTCGGACATGTAGTTTGGCTGGGGGTTCTGGGAATGTCTTCCTTGCCCAGCTCCTAGCAACCTCCAGGGAATGGTGTACGGCTTCCGCTGCAACACTGCTCTCCTGCGAGCTGGAGGCTTCTGCCTCAGGATGCTCTCCCAGCCGGCAGCACTGCGCAGTCGCACCTACCCCAGCCTACCCCTTGCTCCCATGGCTCATGAAGCCTGGACAGTAGTAAGGAGTAGTTCAACTATAGGCTGAGCAAGTGCAGAATGGTGGTAGAATGTGCCTTTGGAAGTTTAAAAGCTCATTGGCGCTGTTGGTCAGACCTCAGCACAACCAACATTCCCACTGTTATTGCTGATTGCTGTGTGCTCCATAATATCTGTGAGAGTAAGGGGGAGACGTTTATGGTGGGGTGGGAGGTTGAGGCAAATCGCCTGGCATCCGATTTTGAGCAGCTAGACACCAGGGCGATTAGAAGAGCGCAGCAAGGCGCGCTGCACATCAGAGAGGCTTTGAAAACCAGTTTAATGACTGGCCAGGCTACGGTATGACAGCTGTGTGTGTTTCTCCTTGATGCAAACCCGCCCCCTTTGTTGATTTTAATTCTCTGCAAGCCAACCACCCTCCCTCCTTCGAAATAAAGTAACTATTGTTTTGAAACCATGCATTCTTTATTAATTTTTTAAAAATGAGATAATGGACAAGGTAGCCCGGGTGGGGTGGGGGAGGAGGGAACGACAAGGCCACATTCCTTATTGTAGCCACACTAAAAATCAAACTGTTTGAATGACAGCCTTCTGTTGCTTAGGCCATCCTCTAGAGTGGAGTGGCTGGGTGCCCGGCGCCTCCCCACCACGTTCTTGGGCGTCTGGGTAAGGAGGCTATGGAACATGGGGAGGAGGGTAGGCAGTTATACAGTGAATGCAGCGAGGGTCTGTGCTCTTGTTGGCTTTCCTGCAGCTCCAACAGACGCTTCATCATGTCCGTTTGCTCCCCCAACAGACGCTTCATCATGTCCGTTTGCTCCCCCATTAGCCTCAGCATCGCGTCCTGCCTCCGCTCTTCGCGCTCACTTAATTCTTTCCTGGCCTCTGCCACTGAATGCCTCCATGCATTAAGCTGTGCCCTATCAGTGCGGGAGGACTGCATGAACTCGGAAAACATGTCATCATGAGTGCATTTTTTTCGCCTTCTAATCTGCGATAACCTCAGGGACGGAGATGATAGGGGAAGCGTAGAAACAATCTATGCTCTATGATTCTGGGGGGACTACGATTCTGGGCTTGCCCGAGCTCCTTAATTTTCATGCGGCACTGTTGTGCGTCCCTGTTGTAGCCTCTGTCCATCATGCCCTTGGAGATTTTGGCGTATATACTGGCATTACGTCTTTTGGAACGGAGTTCTGACAGCATGGATTCTGCTGAAGCTCTTTTGCGATTCTGGGACTGCGTGGTCACCTGTGCTGATCAGCTCGCTACGCTGGTCAAACAGGAAATGAAATTCAAAAGTTCCCGGGGCTTTTCCTGTGTACCTGACTAGTGCATCTGAGTTGAAAGTGCTATCCAGAGCGGTCACAATGGAGCACTCTGGGATAGCTCCCGGAGGCCAATACCGTCAAATTGTGTCCACACTACCCCAAATTCGACCCAGCGAGGTCGATTTTAGCACTAATCCCCTCGTCGGGGAGGAGTACAGAAATCAAGTTTAAGAGCCCTTTAAGTCGACAAAAATGGCTTCGTCGTGTGGACGGGTGCAGGGTTAAATCGACCTAACACTGCTAAATTCGACCTAAACTCATACTGTAGACCAGGGCTATGAGTATGTCTACACCTACCATGTATCAACGCTGCGGCGATCGATCCTCTGGGGGTCGATTTAGCAGGTCTAGTGAAGACCCACTCAATCGACCACAGATCGCTCTCCCGTTGACTCTGTTACTCCACTGGAATGAGAAGCTTAAGGTAGGTCGACCGGAGAGTTACCTTATGTCGACCTAACGTGCAACTGACCTGGGGTAAGTGACTGATCCTTTCAGACTGGGAGTAACCTGAATATTGCTGTGATGCTTGGAGTAAGGCATCATCTATCAAAAAGGCAGGCTTACCTGAGTGACAAGACAGATTGGGGGACTGTCTGTGACCTCTGCGAGTTGGTCTCTTAAGGTTCCACCCAGCTCTCAGTGATTTCAGCTGAGCTCTCAGTGGGGGAACCTCGCTGCTAGTGCAGTCTGGGCTGTCTCTTACAAAAAACACTGTACCTACAGGAACACTGTCCCCACAACAGGACTAAGCACTTAGACCTGATTATCAGTGATTTCAGCTGCAGTGGTCACTTAACAAAAGACTATATATGGAGCTGTGCTTAGAGATGACAGTTCTATAAACAATGTATTTTAGGAATTTACTACATACTTTATCAAAATATGACCAAGTAATATTTTATAATTTATTAATATTCTGTGTATTATTTTTTTCCAGTTTGAATTAATGTAAGCTTTCATACTAAAAAACCTTAAGATTCACAAAAATGTGTGCTATGACTATAGGTTTTTTACATTTTTTTAAAGCTAAAATTGTGGTTTTGCATTTTTTGCCATGACAAAGCTATGATTTTTGCATTTTTTAAATATTATGAATAACCAGTCTTTGACAGGATTAAGCAAAGTCTCAGGTTTAGGACTCATCTGAAGGATGACACTTCCAGCAGGACAGTGCACCTCAGCATTTGGGACGAGCAGTGACTGACTCAATGGGAAAAGTACCACCTATACTGAGTGACCAAATACTACTTCCAGCAACATCTGAACATTTTTGCTTCTATTTGACTAGTTAACTGTTAACACACATACGTATTGATATTTCTTTGATGATATTACAGCTCACAGGTAATTAGAAGTTCAACAGGACTAAGATCCTTCTCTCTAACTCACATACACAAAAATATACACACTCCCATCACTTCAATTATGTTCAGTCTTTACCCTGAGTTCTGGGGGAAAAAAATATGGAGGAAATACATAATATACACTGGCTATCTGATCTTACAAACGACAAAGAGTCCTGAGGCACCTTATAGACTAACAGACATATTGGAGCATAAGCTTTCACCCACGAAAGCTTATGCTCCAATACGTCTGTTAGCCTATAAGGTGCCACAGGACTCTTTGTCGCTTCTACAGATCCAGACTAACACGGCTACCCCTCTGATACTTGATCTTATAAGGTTTCTTTTCACTAATGAGCAGACACAACATAACTCAGCTGAGGTTCTAACACACAGGGACTGGTTGAGCTTTATATGTTATAGGTAGGATTTCCAAAAGCATTCAGCATTGGCCTAACTCTGCTCCCATTGGCCATCTGTCTAGACTAGGAAAAAAGGTATTTTAATGCAAGTAAAATCTTACTGTGGACAAGGCTATTGTCGTTTGTGTGTTAGCTGGTCCTGGTAAACCCGGGGGAGTGGGGGAGAGGGGGAAGCCTCAGGTAAACCACAAACGTATGTACTTTGGATGAACGTATGGGGAGTGTCCAATCTATCCTTTACGAATATGTTAACTACCTTGAGTTAACTGGCAGTTAATTAACTTGAGGTCCAAAAAGTCCAGTGTAGACATATCAACTGAAGGCAATGATAAAACACCCATTAACCTCCATGGGAACATAGGCTAATGCTGAGTGCTTTTGAAAATCTCCCATTAGATTTTTAGTTCTTGTCTACACTTGAAAGTTGTATCAAAGCAGGGTATGAATTTAAAGCAGGGTATGAATTAAAAGTGCAATAGCTATTCCTGAACAACTCTATGTGTGAACACTCTTATTCCGGAGTAAAAGTGCTTAGCTAACCCACTTGAAAGTTGGGTTATGCTAGACAGGAACAAGACACTCTTACTTCAGAATAAGATTGTCCACACATGGAGTTAATCAGGAACAACTCCACATGGAGACAAGCTCTTATTATCTGGTAACGTATAGTGTGATGTTCTGAACCATAACAATGTACTATATCATTATAGGAGATGATGTCATATACACAGTAATGATCCACTCTAACTTGTTACAGATGAGGTGACACATATAAGTCAAAATATTTCAAAAAATGTCAGTTACTAGAGCAAAACATCTTAGAATGGGCTGATTGTAAATCACTTGAAGATGAACATCACTATATAAATGTTAAATATTATTATTTTTATCTTTTTTTTTAATCAGAAAAGGGTCATATACAAATACATTAAAGAAAACGGGGACTGATGGAAACTGTTAGATAAAAATGGTCACGTTTATATTTGGCACCTGTTGTTTTGTTTCCACCTAAGAATTAAACTACACTAAATTGTTTTGTTATGGGCCTGTATTTTATATTAGAGTTCTGATTTCTCTCAGAATTTATACTGTGACTAGAAACCTGAAAGAAGACAGTCAACATAAATACTTTCCTTTTTTTAAAAAATCCTTCCCGTTGTTACTAACAACACCTATGATTATTTAATCTGGAACAGTCTTTAAAATCTAATTTACTTTTCACCATTTATGCTGTTTATTTTGTTTGTTTATTTCTCTCAACATGAGCACTAAAACAAAACTGGTCAGTTTCACTTTTGTTTCTGTGTACAGTAACATTGTTTCATTGTTATGTTGCTGATCAATTAGGGAACATGCTGGTTTAAAGTTGTGCAATGCTCCCTTCTAACCTCGTTTGGCAGCCGCCTGATTGTCCACTGCTTGCAGGAAGAGCAGCCCGTTGCAGCTAGCTGGTAGGTGGTTGGAACCAGGGTGGACCGGCAGCCCCTCTATCAGCTCCCTGCTCCCCTAAGTTCCCTGTGCTGCAGCTGCTCAGCAGACTATCAATTGCTGGCAGTTCAGGTGTCCCTTCCCCCACTGCCATGTGCTGCTCCTGCCCTCTGCCTTGGAGCTGCTCCCGAGCCTCCTGCTTGCTGTGTGGGGGGAGTGAAAGGGGTGCAGGGTCTGACAGGGGCTCAGGGCAGGAAGTTGGGGTGTGGGGTGCAGGAGGGGTGAGGGTGCGGCAGGGGGTCGGGTGCAGGGTGTGGCAGGGGGCTCAGGGCAGGGAGTGCAGGGTGCGGCAGGGGGCTCAGGGCAGGGAGTTGGGGTGCAGAAGGGTTGTGGGGTGCAGCAGGGGGCTCAGGGCAGGGAGTTGGGCTCCAGGAGGAGTTCGGGGTGCAGGCTCCGGGGTGGCAGCAGCGCGCACTGGGGCCAGGGCAGGCTCCCTGCCTGCCTGCCCACCCTGGCCCTGCGCCACTCCACTCCAGGAAGCAGCTGTAACCATGTCCCTGCGGCCCCTGAGGGAGGGGGGCACAAGGCTCCGTGCGCTGCACTTGCTGCTCCTCCAGGTGCCTCCCCCAAAGCTCCCATTGGCCACGGTTCCCTGTTCCTGGCCAATGGGAGCTGCGAGGAACGGTGCCTGGAAGCGAAGGCAACACACGGAGCCCTTTGCCCCCTCAGCCCCTGGGCCACAGGGACATAGTGCCGGCCGCTTCAGGGAGCGGCGTGGGGCTCACGGCTGTAGTTTTCCCACCCCAGGCCTGGATGTAGGCGGGGGGAGGGCACACGGGGAGCTTGGCAGGCCGCACGAAAGAACCCCAAGGGCCGCCACATGTTTGAGACCCTTGGTCTAACAAATAATCATGAAACCTACTGGCAAAGTGTATTTTATGCCCCTTGACAGGCTGGTCCACAGAGAGGATACCAGCCTGCTACTGCTGTCAGTTATTCTGTTATCTCAAGTGATAGAAGTCTGTACTTTGGATTTAAGTGTTCCAACCCAACTAATGACCCATGTCGGGTTCAATATATTTCCACATGATGGAACTTCTGGGTTTTTTTCAGCTTGCATTTTCAAAAACATATACATACTAAAAAGATTATGTAAACAGAATGTTAAGTTTGAAAAATTAATCCCTCAGAAGTATGAAATGCAAATATTAACATTGCTTAATTCAGCTTCTTTCAGAATATGCATTATGATGCTGTCTTTAGTTACATAATCACATACTAGTTTTTCCACACAATTCCTGCCTTATTCAGGGTATGGAATGAATGGTGTGTCTAACTCTGTGTATGAGTAGTCCCCTTGAAATAACTAAAATCAATAGGACTACTCACATGCTTAATATTAAGCACATGCTTAAATGCTTTGCTGAAATGGAGTATTGGGAACTAAAATTAGTTGACAGTGATAATGAAGCTTTAAACCTGTTATGAAAATACATCCTCAAATAATGCAGCTGATTACAATTTATTCTCAATAGCTATTTTCAAAACGTATACACTGTAAATTAATCTATAGGATAATTTCATTCCTTATATAACTCCTTTGATCATTATTGTCAATGGTCTTTCCTAATTGCACTTATCTTTGAGATATAAATTCTTTCCCTCAAGCCTGGAAAGTTTAGGCTCAATGAAATTAATAATAAGAAATAATTCCTTAATTCAGCAAATAATCAAATTATTTACAAACGATAAACTCAGAACAGTAAAAATGCAAAATCTGGGTTATGAATAAACACCAGCTTAATCCTAGGAAATCCCAGTCCTAGCTTCTGGCAACATGGGCTCCATTCGGGTGGTTTATGGTGTCACTAGAACTCCTTGATGGGCTTATTGCTTTCAATTACATGGCTGATTATCAATTATTTGTACACGTTTATAAGAGTCTTTACCAATAATTAAGCATTATAATTCTGAATCATCTTTGACTGATGGACAGGAAAGGCCAGTACCTCCAGAGCCGTGGTATGTTACTGTGTGATTATGTCAGAGTTGATCTCTAATTGCTCAATCTGAAGATTATTTCTCTTCTTTCCTGAGGACTGTCTCCTCCTAGCTCCTTATAAAATTGATCCAGCAGCAGTATACCCCAATTGAACTTCAAAGATCAACATTTTGGGTGTAGAACAACTTTAGGTTCTGTTTCTAACAAAATGGATGCCTCTAACATATTTGGGGCCCTGACCACTTGTTAAAGATCTTGATCCCTGTATACTTATGGAAAACACCCAGTGAAATAAATGGGAGTTCCAGGTATGCAAAGAATGTCAGAGTGGGCCCCTTGCGGTACTTGTAAGCAAGAGCAGAGGAAAAAGCCCCATTTTCAGAGTCAAATTTAAATATGGATATTTATATTCTTCATCCTAAATTTCCCCTATAATTTTATCTGGGAACATTTTTCTTAACTTCCTGTCCTAAATTGTCATGTATTGTTGCTCTCATGTTCCACCCCAGCAGTGGCTATGTTTCAGTGGTGAGTGAACAGCCACTTGTATACAAATGTTAGAGAAAGAAAAAGAAAAAAACAGATGCAAAGATGATCTGTAAAGCATTTTTCTATTATTTGGGATGAAAGACAGTAGAGAAATATATATTTTTTCACAGATTAGTAGTTTGCAAAAACAGAATAGAGATTTGTAATTCTCACTCTTGTTCTCTCTCCACATAGGCATACACATTTATAATGGAGTTAGCCTTCTGATCTTGATAAAGAGCACACTGCCCAAAGAGAAAGGCAAAAAAATTAGCAACAATAGGTTGCCATTTGATGCTGATGCTTAGAAATCTTTTTGCATAAATCAGTAGCTATTTCTCAGAATAGTCCTGTAATAACAAATTCAACAGGTAATTGGTATATTTGTTTTTTGTTTATTTATTTATTCTCTCCTCTGCCCCCACCCACCTGTCCCATGGTGGCTATCTTCAGGACATTTTAATTTATTAAAGAATGACTGGTTGGCAATATGGAGGGAGACACCAGATTTTGGCTAATATTTCCAGACCCACCTTATACCAACAATCAAAAAAAGAAAACTGTAAAGGATTTTCTCTTCCTTTCCTTTCTGTTTGCTCTCTCTCTCCCCTGAGACATATTAATCAGAGGAGTGGATCGAGAGCTGTCGCATAGAGACAACCTCCTCTCAATACCTGCCCTGTATACTAATGAAGTGCTTCCACCCTGCAGGCTGGGACATGGAGTCAGTTTTTCAAGTCATCTCAAGGCTGAGAATCAAAAGCTGCAGAACTCACTCAGCAGAATGGAAAACATAAGGTGGCTGGCAGATTGCACTGTGCAGGTCATCTCAGTGAATCCCATGGAAAGGAATAAAAAAATCCTTCAACTATACGAATGCAACAGATTCAGGCCTTTTCTTGGGGAGTAGGGTATGGATTCTGAATTCCAGCAATTGACTTAAATAATATTGTGTCATTTGCAAATTTTGCCATGTCATTTCTCATCTTCTTTTCTACATCATTGCTCGATATATCAAATAACCAGTCCTAGTACCTTAGGGTATCCCCCCTTTAAGCTTTTGCCATGTAGAAAATGTAACAATTTCTGCCTCTTAGTCAGCATTTAATTCATAACTCTATTTTACCACTCAGTTGAGACAATTTAGTATGCTTAATAGCCTCTGTCATAAATATGAAGGGAAGGGGGAGAGGGTCTGATGCAGTGCTATAAAATCCTCTTTCCAGTAAAGGGTTAAGAAATGCAGGTAGCCAGACTGACACCTGACCTGGCTGGCATCTGACCAATAAGGGGACAAGATACTTTCAAACTTTGGGAGGGGGGAAGGTTTTAGTGTGTGTCTTTGTCTGAGAGAGGGTGATCTTGGAAGACAGAAGGAACCTACAGAAAATCAAACCTCCCTTTTCTGAAGTAAGTTTAGATAGCATAGCGTATAGATTTCTGTTTATTTTTGCTTGGTGTATCCCCTGTGTTAGAAAGGGCAAAGGGTGGGGGAGGGTATTCATGGTTTTCTGTAACGTTAAGGTTTTGTCCAGAGGGGGAAATCTCTCTGAGTTTGGAAATATAGTGCCCTGTGAAATAGTTACCATCCTGATTTTACAGAGATGATTTTACCTTCTTTATTTTTAATAAAATCCTTCTTTTAAGAAGCTGACTGTTTTCTATGGTGTTAAAACCCAGGGGGTGGGTTTTTAGATCCCTGTGTAACCAATTGGTTGGGAGATTGTTCTCAAGCTTCCCCAGGAAAGGGGGTGTACGGCTTGAGGGGGTATTTTGGGGGGGAGGGAAGTTCAAGTGATTCCTTTCCTGGATTCCTGTTAGACATTTGATGGTGGCAGCGAGAAGCGTTTCTTGGGGTGCAGGGAATTTTGTACCTTGGGGGGTTTAACCTAAGCTGGTAAAAATAAGCTTAGGGGCTCTGAATGCGGGTCCCCACGTCTTTACCCTAGAGTTTAGAGTGGGGAGGGAACCCTGACAGCCTCTTCTGACACCATGTTGTAAGATTAATTATTTGTAATGGTGTGAATCAAATTCAACATAGCATCCTGTAGCATCCTGAAGCAAGGGGCCGGGGCCTCCCTCCAGCCCTGATGGGGAGGAACCACCACCACCCATCCCCTCGCAGAGCCAGGTAAGCCACGCCCGCCCTGCTGGATGCAGAGGGGCGGAACAGGAAGTATAAAAGGTGGGCAAGAGCTGGCGAAGAAGACAGATGCCTCCTGCCTGCTACTGGGGGTATCACTTGAGTGGGACCTCTGCGGCACTGAGGACCTGAAGGGACTGCCAGAGCTGCCAGCCGACAACGATGTCAAAGACCCGTTGGGACTGTCGCTAGCTGTGTACCCCAGGGAGATGGAGAAAACCCACTAAGTGCAGGTACAGAGCAAGGGGACTGAAGTAGTCCAGGGATACCAGACAATAATCTGGTTGTAGTGCCAGAGTGCTGGTTGGTGTGTTGTGGTGGGATCCCTGCTGACCCAGTGGCAGAGCCCTCCGCCACTGTTAGGGCCCTTGGCTGGAACCTGATGGACTAGGGTGGGCCTGGGTCCCCCTATCCCCTATGGCTGCCCCATCCCTGGGGTGGCTGCTTACCCACCCTAGGCCAAGAGGCCTGCATTTGTCAGCTGTCTGCCTGAGTTGGGATGTTAGATGAAAGACTGTATATAGCCCGAGCCCCTAGACTGGTTGGTGTTCTGCGCTGCCTAGAGGGTCAGGGTCTCCGAGGCTGCTAATTCCCCTTTAAGCCAATCTTTGCAGAGACGCAGCAGCAAGGGGGTGTGGCCTCCTGCTAGGCCTGACTGGGAGGGATGGACACAACCTCCTACACACCCTTATAGATTTCATATAAGGGGCAACAACGGGACTCTCTTGATCGTCTCAAATAAGCTTAAGAAGTTATCAGATGAAGCTGCTCCACTAGAACCAAGAGTTCTTGGTCTAGATCCATTGGTACAATTGAGAAACTCTGTCCCACTCCAGCAGCACAAAGCTGCCCTAAAGCTGGTGAAAACAGCCCCTAAGGGTTCTTTCTGACTAAGGTACTCCTTAGAGGATTAGAGCTGGAATGGTGCCCCTACCACTTCTTCAGGACATGCTTGATGTGGTTTACAGTTCGCAGGCCAAGAAGAAAGATTTTTGTCTCTGCAATGGGGATCGGAGGGCATCCCAGTTCTCTGGGTCTCTGCTAGTAGCCACTTTCTACAGAGGACTTCTGCTACTATCCCTTATTGAATCCAAAAGTTTTATTGCAAAAAGCAGGTTGATTCAAGCCCTGAAAGCTGCCTGAGAACTTTGTGGCTTTCAACTTTTCCAAAACCTTGTCTGTCTTGAGTTGAAGAGATCTGTGCTTTCAAAAGACAGGTCCATGACACATCAAATATTTAAGATGCAAAGCCAGAAATTTCTTGTTCTATTTAAGTTCTTAGACTGGGTCCACCACTGTGACATCTGAATCACTAATCTCTCCCAAAGGGACAGCCATAACTAAAAATGAGGCAGCAGTGTCAGATATCAAAGAAACCCCTCCAGAAAAGTTTGGACACTTCCTAGCTTTCTTTGAACAACTCCAGAAATTCTTGAGTTTTATCCTCAAGGCTGCCCTGGGCCCAAGTGGCAGCTCCAAGTGGCAGCTTTGAATCAGAGCGAAAAATACCTGGTCATAAACATCTGATAATTGGCAGTTATAAGTCCCCAAACAGACAAAAAATAAAATTTCCTTCCAAATATGTTCAGTTGTCCTCAGGGACCGATGACATTTTCTCAGCTCTAGACTCTTCACTTGCAGCAGAAACCACAAACAGGACTGGTATAGAGTGCTGGAAAATGTCCTTTCTGAACATTCCTTTTCTGGCAGCCACTTGGCATCTTGCTGTGGACTGGAAGGGTGGCAGACTGAACACATTGAAAAAGAGAGAGTCTTAGCTGCCACCACCTACTGGCACTCCAAAATCTACTATACCTCCTTTGGGCCTTCTTTGTCTTGCTCCTTGAAAGATATCCAAACAAGTTTGGGTGAGAACAAGGAACCAGATGAAATAATCACTTCCATCATGTTCAGCTGACTTCTTAACACCTGGAATATGAACCTGAGGTTCCCACTATTATTTCTTCCCCAATATCATTTTTTTCCTTCCACCACCTTCTTTCTCCTCTTTTCTATCTTTCTTAAATTGCTTTCTGTTTAATAAAAATCTGGTTTACCAGGCATGACAACTCCACCTTTTGCAATACTAGTGTGAGACAATGATTTTTAAAGAAAGCTTAATAACAATGTCTTAAACAACGCAACCCTGGTAAAAGTTAGCCAGATCTTCAAGTATCTAATAAGTTTCTATGTAGTGCCTGTAATTTACCAGCAGTTAGGTTGCAAGCAAGACTTACACACAAAAAAAGATGCATTTGATATCTTCACTAATTATTTTTGGTCAAGGTCTACATTTCTTGGTCAAGGTATAGTCAAGGTCCAGACTCCAGAGAAACGTTTTTTCACACTGCAATAATAAGTAAATAAAAAGATTTTTGAGGTCTGTTCAAAAGTGTCTGGTTGTCTGGATTTGGCCCATGGTCCACCTGTTGACTACCCCCATCTACACTAACTTTTTCTCTCTTCTGCAACAAGGACACTTAATACCATCTTTTAACAACCACTGTAGAACTGTCAAACAAGGGAGATATTTTCCCTGTGAGAGAGATTTATATATCACAAGGGAAAGGGAATGAGAAAATGTTACTTAGCTTTTTAAGTTTACAATGCTTTAACCATTTCCCCTTCTTTTTGTGTGTTTAACAAAAGGTTAAAAGTTACTTGTAATGATTGTTGTTACAATGTGAGTAAGCCAGAGGCCACACAAAACCCCAAACCATCACCATGGGTGGCGATTATCAAAGGCCAGGCAAGGCTAAGCCTCCTCAAACAGCCTTGCGTGGCCCTGCCCATGCTCCGTCTCCAGGTCCCTTCCTGCTTCCCAGCACTGTGCTGCGTGGTGGGAGGGCTCTTTCCCCCGTGGCCAGGGCCCCAGGCTGGGGCTAATGGGGGCCCGATTGCGCTCTGGGGCTGGGGGAGGGGTGCCGTGCTGGCCACCCAACCGGGGCTGGGGGAAGCGTGCCGTGCCAGCCACCCAGTGCTCCAGGGCTGGGGGCCGTGTAGCCCGCCCAGTGTTCAGGGGTGGGGCTTTAGCAGAAAGCTGGGCGGGCTGGCCACTAGCCTTCCCAAGCCTGGAGTTTTCTCTGCCCCTCTTGCCGGAGCCCCTGGGGGACCTCAGGCAGAAGGGGCAGGGTGAGCCGGACCTCCCCGAACCCGGGATTCACACACCTCCCCACCCATGACCATCACCCTACATACACACTTATCAATATAACCGGCCCTTTCAGGAATCTTCTTAGGAGGAAGAGACCATCTAAGGGAAAAAGTTACTCAAATACCATGGTGATGGGTATGGTACAAGTACCTAAAATAAAATGGAAAAGAGGAGACCACGCCTCTCCTCAGCACTCCTTGCCAAAGAAACCACTCACACAGGAGGAGGAGGAGGGGGGGATATAATGAAATCTATAAAATCATGAGTGGTGTGGATAAAATGAATAGGGAAATCTTATTTACCCCTTCCCATAACACAAAAAAGAGGGGTCATCCAATGAAATTAATGGGCAGCATGTTTAAAACAAACAAAAGGAAGTACTTCACACAACGCACAGTTAAGCTGTGTAACTAATTCCCAGTGGATGTTGTAATGGGCAAAATAATAATTGGGTTTTAAAAATAATTGAATAATTTAATGGATAGGTCCATCAATGGCTATTAGCCAAGATGGTCATGGAAGCAATCTTATGCTTTTTAGGTGTCCCTAAATCCCTGACTGCCAAAAACTGGGACTAGATAACAGGGGATGGATCATGTGCTAATTGCCCTGTTTTATTCATTTCTTCTGAAGCATCTGGCACTGGCCACTGTCAAGCCTTGACTTTTGATGCTTTGGCTGAACAAACAATGTCAGCTCTTTTTAAGAAGTGCTCACAGGCACCACAGCTGTTAGCATAGTGTGCTTCCCAAAGGCATAAAAAGCATTTTATTTGCCTATCTGAAGTGAGGACTATTACTGAGCAAGATGAATGGGTCTGCCATCTTGGACAAGGTCCAAGGCCACTTAAAAAAATACCCAAAAATTTGACGAACTGCTAAAATAATGTAATAAAACTGAAACTTTTCCATCTAACACACCTACCTATAACAGATCCATTATTTTAAAATAGATTTACAATTACACTTGTTTGTCTAATGCGATGAGGGGAAAAGAGGTTAGTTCCCTAACCACCTGGTCTGAAGAGTAACTGAGTGATGATTAGAGGGGGTGGGGTATTAATGCCATCAGTCTATGGAATGTTAGGATCGAAGGAACTGCATGTGCCCTCTGTCTGTCAGCTACTGCTCAAAAATTGTTCCAAAGTTGCATAGTCAGGCATGGCTCTGGAGGCAATGTAATGAAGGAAAAAGTATAGTTTTTCTTTACAGACAACCTGCTAGTTTGTCCTTATATCACATCGGCATGTTTTATATGTCTATTTTAAATCACAGTTTCAACCAGTTTATCTAGGACTGAAGTAAGGCCATTGTTAAGGTACAATCGTTGCTACTCTGCAATCAACTGATATACCATAGTAACTTATTTCAGATTTTTAATAAGAGACTGCATATTTTTCTCAGCCGTTCAGTCATTTCAAGAGTTCTGAAGGGCTTAAGAATGGATGTACAACAAAGCTGTTTTCCTTTCATAATGCCTTTTACTTCATCTAACTAACTTCCATCTTATGTTTTATCTGCCATAATTTATTCTTTCTGTGGCTTCATTTGGGCTGAATTTCCATTTTCTGAAATGATATATATTTATTTGGCTTGAATAGTCCCTTGAACTTTGTCATTTAATCCTTTCCCTTACCTTTGTTTTTGTTTCTTTGCAGATTGTAAACTCCTTGAGACAGGGGACATAGTTTCTTAAATGTTTGAAAAATGTCTACAAATTCTGGGCATTAAAACAATTTAAATAACGATACTAGTAATAGTAATCTGTTAATAATATATGTAAGCAGGGTCTGAATGAACTCTCCCCTGACAGCTATTTGGGGAGGGGGAGAGACTTCAGGAGCAAACTGTATTTACATGAACACACCTCCTGTCTGCTGGATACCTATGCAGAGTAGATGTGTTGCTCAAAGTGATCAACTTTGGCTGGTGGTGGGTTGCAAATCAGATGCCATCAGGCGGTTGAGGGACATCTATCTAGAACATAGCACCGGATATCAGCAATACCAGGAAAGATGAGCTGGAGCGCCGTTGAAAAGCAAATCAGGAAAGTACCTGAAATACTTCTCTGATAGACTGTATTCACTGAGCGACAACCAATTGTAAATGCTCAATTACTGAGGGACAATCTCCACTCATTGCTGTATTTGCTTTCTAAACCAACTTTCTGTATAACTTTTCATGAGTGATGTACCTGAATATTTGGATGCTAATAACTAAACTGCATCATTAATTTTTAATCTAAATTTGGGTTATTACAGATTATGTACTATATGTATTTTACAACTTTTAAAACTAAGTTTGTATTTTTGGATAATCTAAACACTATACCCAGATGTACAGACACTCTTTCCTTAACCTGTGTATTATATAATTTTAACATTAGCTGAATGCAGGGGTAGTGACATGTTATCTTTATTGTATGAGTAAAGGGGAGCAGAACTGTGCTGAGCCTGTCCTGATTGAGGAGTCACCCTCACTTGAAAGGAACTTGCTAAGCCAGGGGCTCGAATACCAACCCCCTGTGAAAATAAGAGGGGTGGGCACAGCTGTCCCAACCAGGAGGTGTGGACTCTCCCTAAGGATCTCCGGGTCTGGTTTAACCTGTTCCTCCCCACTGTTCAAAGATAGAGCTAAATAGGTTCTATTAGGAGTCTGTTGTTATGTTAAGTGCTTACTAGAGCTAAAAACACTTGTGGTGGGACAACATTTCAGCATAGCCTGCTTCACTAAGACCTAAAAGTCACTAAGCGTTGGGTGGACTCTTAAGAGACTGACCTGCAGACATCACAGCAGAGAGGCAGGTGGCAGAAGGTGACCGGCAAGCAGAACGGTGGCTGGCCAGACGGCAAGGAACAGCGGCTGGCGAGTCAGCCAGCCAGATCAAGTGCTCAGATGGTGGAGCAAGCCACGTGTCTTCTTCCCCAGGTGGAAGGTGAAATCACACAGATGCAACTCTGAACCCTGGGTCCTCACTGGCCAAGGACAACCACTGTGAGTGGGCTATGATAAGGGAGCAGAGAGGTGCACAGTAAAGGAACTTTTGGTTGTAGAACTCAAGAACACAAGGCAGAAGACACCGTCCCACATACTCTGGGGTGGGTGTCCTGCTTACAATTTTATGTTTATGAATCCTGCTTGTGGCATTTTCCCTAATTAATGTCAGGTGACTTCCCTCCTTTCATTAAAAGTTTCTTTTCTACACTCAGACTCTGTGCTTGCGAGTGGGGAAGTATTGCCTTTCAGAGGCGCCAAGAGGTAGTGTGTAATTTTCCCAGGTTAGTGGGTGAGGGCTCGTGCCGGTTCTGTGTTGTATTGTTGAAAAGGAACTCCTAGATATTGAACCTGGCCCTAGTTGCTGGCAGCTCTACCTGCTAGAAGGGTTACATATAAAATGACAATGTCTCAATATAATATTCCCCAAGGACCACTCTCTACAGGGCAGCATGGAGATAATACATTTCAATTCTTCCATCATCTAAAAATGCATTCACCTCTGGAATGGAACAAGGCAGATGCTAAACAGTGCACAGCAATAATACACAAAATTTTAAGCAGGAAGGGAAGAATACTGCACTCAATTCAAACTGTAGGAGGAATATAATTAATCAGCTGGAGTTTGGCTAGGACACAAAAATTAACATCTCAATTCTTGCAACAAGTGGTACTGATCTTTAGTGACAGCAAGTAGCCAAGGCCACAGTTTTACATTTAATCAGTAAAGCAGTACCTTTGACATCACAGTGCCCCTCTAGCATCAGGATGGAGCACTGGTTCAATACTGACTTGGGGTATGTCTACGCTGCAATTACAAACCTGCACCTAGCCCATGCCAGTTGACTTTGGTTTACGGGGCTTGGAATGAAGAACTGTTTAATTGAGGTGTAAACATTCAGACTCGGGCTGAAGCCTGGGCTCTAGGGCGCTGCGAGGTGGGAGGGTCCCAGAACTTGGGCTGCAGCCTGAGCCTGAACATCTGCACCACAATTAAACAGCCCAAACCCTATGGGTCAGCCGTGGGTTTTTAATTGCAATGTAGACATACCCTTGCATGGATAAACATTCTCTGCTAGATCATAAAGTCATCTTATTATAAATAAATACGTGAATGTACTGAGTCACTGACCCAAACTACTGGACATACTTGAACAAAAGAACGGCCATACTGGGTCAGACCAAACGGTACAGTTAGCCCAGTATCCTGTCTTCCGACAGTGGCCAATGCCAGATGCCCCATAAAGAATGAACAGAACAGGTAATCATCACATGCATTAAATTCTTGCTATTGCTAGTGTGACAGTAGGAAGAGACTTGGATAAAATGTAGCTAAAAGGGACTTCCCTGGATTTTGTTCAGTTCAGCTGTCTGAAAGGTCAAAAGGTCAGAACTTCTCAGTAAATAAAAACAAGAAATGGATTTCACAACAGGGTATAATCCCAACTGGTTCTTCCTGCTGGAGATGCCAAGGTTCTTGCAATTTCCCCCCAACCCGAAAAAAACACACTGAGGGATGTTTGTTCGTTTGGGAAGGGTAGAGAAGAAACACTGAAAAATATCACAAAGGTGTTATATAACACTGGTCTACAATTTTTGAGAAGTCGTCTGCTTCAGAGATAAAATGTGCTATTTAGTATGTATTTTGATGTGCTGAATTCAAATGAGACAATTAAAACAACTGACTGGCTACTGTTTCTAAGATATTTAAGTTTTTACATTTTATGTCTATGTATATTGTGTAGATAGTAGAGTTTTAATCATAAATTGTAAACCTAGGTCTTTTCATGTGTTTATGGTTGCTTTACATGATACTATTTCACCTGTCCTGTTTATGTAACACTTTAAAAATCAGCAAAGGGGTTATATAAATAAAATTTATTATGAAACAAAAGGCAAAAAACTATTATGTCCATAGTTTAGTCCTATTCAGTGTCTACTCGGCGCTTCTTGGCTTCTCTCTTGTATTCATTAAATGGAGCATCTCTTGTCACTGTCCAGCAACAGTCTGCAAGCATTGATGGGCTCCATTTGCCCTGATAGCGTTTCTCCATTGTTGCAATGTCCTGGTGAAATCGCTCGCCGTGCTCGTCGCTCACTGCTCCGCAGTTTGGTGGGAAAAAATCTAGATGAGAGTGCAAAAAATGTATCTTTAGTGACATGTTGCAACCAAGGCTTTTGTATGCCTTGAGGAGGTTTTCCACCAACAACCTGTAGTTGTCTGCCTTGTTTCCGAGAAAATGTATTGCCACTAACTGGAAGGCTTTCCATGCCTTTTTTTCCTTGCCACGCAGTGCATGGTCAAATGCATCATCTCGAAGAAGTTCACGAATCTGAGGACCAACAAAGACACCTTCCTTTATCTTAGCTTCACTTAACCTTGGAAATTTTCCACGGAGGTACTTGAAAGCTGCTTGTGTTTTGTCAATGGCCTTGACAAAGTTCTTCATCAGACCCAGCTTGATGTGTAAGGGTGGTAACAAAATCTTCCTTGATTCAACAAGTGGTGGATGCTGAACACTTTTCCTCCCAGGCTCCAATGACTGTCGGAGTGGCCAATCTTTCTTGATGTAGTGGGAATCTCTTGCACGACTATCCCATTCGCAGAGAAAACAGCAGTACTTTGTGCATCCAGTCTGCAGACCAAGCAAGAGAGCAACAACCTTCAAATTGCCACAAAGCTGCCACTGATGTTGGTCATAGTTTATGCACCTCAAAAGTTGTTTCATGTTGTCATAGGTTTCCTTCATATGGACTGCATGACCAACTGGAATTGATGGCAAAACATTGCCATTATGCAGTAAAACAGCTTTAAGACTCGTCTTCGATGAATCAATGAACAGTCTCCACTCATCTGGATCGTGAATGATGTTGAGGGCTGCCATCACACCATCGATGTTGTTGCAGGCTACAAGATCACCTTCCATGAAGAAGAATGGGACAAGATCCTTTTGATGGTCACGGAACATGGAAACCCTAACATCGCCTGCCAGGAGATTCCACTGCTATAGTCTGGAGCCCAAAAGCTCTGCCTTACTCTTGGGTAGTTCCCAATCCCTGACAAGGTCATTCAGTTCATCTTGTGTTATTAGGTGTGGTTCAGAGGAGGAGGATGGGAGAAAATGTGGGTCCTGTGACATTGATGGTTCAGGACCAGAAGTTTCATCCTCTTCCTCGTCTGACTCAAGTGAGAATGATTCTGGTGCATCAGGAACCGGCAGTCCTTCTCCGTGGGGTACTGGGCATATAGCTGATGGAATGTTTGGATAATGCACAGTCCACTTTTTCTTCTTTGACACACCTTTCCCAACTGGAGGCACCATGCAGAAGTAACAATTGGTGGTATGATCTGTTGGCTCTCTCCAAATCATTGGCACTGCAAAAGGCATAGATTTCCTTTTCCTGTTCAACCACTGGCGAAGATTTGTTGCACAAGTGTTGCAGCATATGTGTGGGGCCCACCTCTTGTCCTGATCTCCAATTTTGCAGCCAAAAGAAAGGTGATAGCCTTTCTTAACCATAGTGGTTATACTGCGCTTTTGTGATGCAAAAGTCACTTCACCACAAACATAGCAGAAGTTATGAAGAATAGATTTATTCATAGATCCAGTCAAAGATGTATTTTAGTCCTTTCTGGTTTAAATTGAGATCCCTTCCCTTTATAACTCACTTATCCTCCGCCATTCCCAAGTCAAGGGTCGTATATACTGACCCAATAGCATGTCTTGAAAACTAGAGCCAATCAACAATTTTAAGCATCATTTTCGTTCTCAGTGACCCAGAATTAGTAAAGTTTGACTACATTTATTTCAGAAGCATTTTGGCTGTAGAGCAGTGATAATTAAACAAAAATCACATGGTACTTGATTCATTTGTAAGAATACTTACACTTCAAATATAAAAAGTATATAATATCCAAAATGAAAAGTTTCTGTAAATAAAATACGAGAACACACAGGCTAAGATTCACTAACCTGTTAAGTTTGCATTGTGATACTCTGGTGATACACAGTAAACACAAAGCCAGATTAATTCCTATGTGGCAGAGGGCAGGAATAGAAGCCCGTATGTCATACCTGCATAGCCCAGACAAAGAGGCAAGGCCAAGGGAAAAGAGGTGTTTTGTTTTGTTTTTTAGGGAGAATTACAATGTTTCTTTTATGCTCAGGTTTCTTTTACTTCTGTGATGGGGCAAGTGCCCCACCCCCTGCAAGAGTGGGCTAAGACAGGCCAGAGAGGCTGTGCAAGGCGGCAGCCAATCAGGAAGGGCCTGTCAGTGAGCCAATCAGGGCTGAGCAGGAGGTGGCCAATCAGAGCCGGGCTCAGCCCTATATAAAGGCTGCCCAGGAGAGGCACAGGCAGTCTCTCCCAGACCTTCTAGGGTGAAGGTCTGTCTCCTGAGGTAGGAGACCAGCACCGCGCAGTGTTGGGCAGACTCAGGGGAGCATAAGAGAGCTCCAGCCTGTTACCTGTCAGGCTGCGGGCCCTGACCAGAAGGGCCTAGAGACTGCAAAGGGGTCAGAGGGGAAGTGACCCAGGGAGAGCAGACAGACGAGGGGAGAGAAGGAGGGCAGAGAGGCTGCCGCTAGAGGGTCCCTGGGTCAGGACCCAGAGTAGTGGGCGGGCCTGGGTCCCCCCCCGCCTTCCCCTTATCTTGCACCTGGCTGTGGGAAGTGGCCATAACAGACCGCACCAGACCCCTGAAGGAAGGGGTTAGACTTTGGGGTGTGGTTGGCCACTGTGGCAGGGGCAAACCAGAAGACTGCTGTTAACCCTCACTCCCACCCCCAGAATGGGGTGAGCGTGGACTAGGGGGCACTGCCAGAGGGCAGTGTCTTGAAGAAGCCGCTAGCTGGGAGCAACGCGGGTCAGGATGTCAACTGAGGGCAAAAGACGGATGGGATACCACTGGCAGAAGGCGCTCTGCCAGGACTGAGCTAATTCGCAGTGCCTCCTGTTACTCCTGGGGTTGTGAGTCCCAACCCCGTCACAACTCCCTTGAGGACACAGGTACCTGGCATAAGCTAGAGCAGGCGTGGGCAAACTTTTTGGCCTCAAGGCCACATCTGGGTATTTAAAGTTCTGTCAGAGGAAAGCATGCTCAGTAGAAAGAGAATGTTCAACAAATTTAGCTGCCAGATGCTAACAAGCCTCTGCTGAACATGTTCCAAAAGTGATTGTCAGAGAGTTATAATTTGGGTGGACTATCCTGGGGACAGCAAAAGACACCTATTTGTCCCCAGAGTGAACCCCTTGCCAAATTTCAAATCTTTGCTCCAAACCGTAAAGGTGCCTGAACTTCTCAATAAAATAATTGTAAAAATATTATAATATTAGCAAAACAATATATTTCCCCCTCACCTGATTCTCAGAAACAGCCGGACTATTTTTGTTGAAATGAAAGAGAAATAAACATGAGGGAGACACCCAGCATGGAAAACTTCAACCCAAATTATTAAAGTTTTGTAATGTTATAAGCAACTGAACACAGGGTCTTATAATGGAAAGTGCTAAGAAACCTTAACTCTAGGTGCCACTAACAGTTCCACCAATAGGGCTTGATCCTTCAAGAGGCTGAACACCCTCAACTCTCACTGACTTCAGTGAAAGTTGTTTGTGCTTAGCACCTTGTATGATCAAGCTCATAATGAAAAAACAATGGGAGTACTTTTTCCTTTTTTTTTCCTTTTTATTTTAATAAAGAGAGATTTCTGAGCCCTGTTGGTTCCCCCCCAAGTCCTTCCTTTTCAGGGAGAAAGCCCCTTCTCCCAACATGATTGCTTCAACCCAGGACTCTAAACATTTGCCAGCAGACCCTCAAAAGTGAAACGAGAGGAGAGTTACAGCCCATCCTAGTCTTGGAATTCCAGCCCTACACAGAATTAGCAGCCTCGGTTCCTCTCCAAACCTCAACTGACATTCCAAGACCTTTTCCTCTTTTTCAATAACTGCATCCCTTGTTCCTTGGGTATGTTCCCAGATACATCCCTCATCAGCCTCACTGAGCTGGTATACCCATTATAATACCACTTTTACCAACAATAGTTTGATTTTTTTCAGCATCTATCAGTAGCCTAATACAATTTTTTAACCAAATCAATATGAATGTGCTAAAAACATGTTCAGCTGATGCTGAGCTGGCTAGATAGGAGTGCCAGTCTTTTTAAAACTGACAATATTCTGAATTTAACTGTCCTGTCTTCAGTGATTCTGATAGCATAGTTTTCCATGATTTTGATGCAATAAACTGACACAATCTCATTTCTAAATATTTGACACAGAAATCTGAATCTTCAATTTTAAATGCTAAAACAGAAACAAATAAATTGGGATTATGTTCCATCAATTGTATTCTAGGCTCAAACTATGAAGATTAATGATGCTGGCTAAATAATGGCATTTCTAATGTTTTAAAAACTTTTTTCCAATGTGGTTCCAGTTCCTTGTTATTAATTAACTCAAACCACATATTTCCACTGAGCCTGTGACAGTAGATTTATCTGCCTGTAATCTGTCAATCCCTAAAAAACCTTCTTCAGTTATTTTTGTAAATGTAGTGCTTGAGACATAAAATGTAAAATAAGAAAAAAAAAACGCAGCAATGGCCGAAATGTTAAATGTGTTTTTTTGTTTTGTTTCAGTTTTCACCAAAAAGGTTAGCAGTGATCAGACAATTAACATAGTGAGCATCAGTGTAAATGGGGTAGGATCTGAGGCTCAAATAGGGAAAGAACAAGTTAAGAATTACTAAAACAAGTGAAATGTCCTCAAGTAGGCAGGGCCTGACTAAATATATCCTAGAATACTTAAGGAAGTGGCTGAAGAGATCTCTGAGCCATTAGCGATTATCTTTGAGAACTTGTGGATGACAGGAGAGATCCCAGAGAACTGGAAAAGTGAAAATATAGTACCTATCTCTAAAGAGGGGAATAAGGACAACCTAGGAAATTATAGATGAGTCAGCTTAATATTGGTACCCAGAAAGATAATAGAACAAATAATCAAACAATCAATTTGTAAGCATCTAGGATAGGGATTGGCAACCTTTGGCACGCGGCCCATCAGGGAAATCTGCTGGCGAGCCGGGATGGTTTGTTTACCTGCTGCATCTGCCAGTTCAGCTGATCGCAGCGCCCACCGGCCGTGGTTTGCTGTTCCTGGCCAAAGGGGGTTGCAGGAAGCGGCGCAGGCCGAGGGATGTGCTGACGGCAGCTTCCCGCAGCCCCCATTGGCCTGGTACAGTGAACCGTGGCCAGTGGGAGCTGCGATCGGCCGAAACTACAGACGCTGCAGGTAAACAAACTGTCCCGGCCCGCCAGTGGATTACCCTGACGGGACACGTGCCTAAGGTTGACGATCCCTGATCTAGAAGATAAGGTGATAAGTAACAGTCAACATGGATTTGTCAAGAACAAATCATGTCAAACCAACCTAATATCCTTCTTTAACAGGATAACAAGCCTTGTGGATAAAGGGAAAGCAGTAGATGTGATATATCTCAACTTTAGCAAGGCTTTTGATATTGTCTCACATGATCTTCTCATCAGCAAACTAGGGAAATGTAGCCTAGCCTACTATAAGGTAGGTGCACACCTGGTTGGGAAAACATAGTCAGAAAGTAGTTATCAATAATTCACAGTCAAGCTAGAAGAGCATATTGAGTGGAATCCCACAGGTACCTGTCCTGGGTCCAATAACTTTTCTATTCAGTATCTTTACAAATTACATGGATAATGGCATAGAGAATATACTTACAAAGTTTGCAGATGATACCAACTTGGGAGGGGTTGCAAGTGCTTTGGAGGACAGGATTAGAATTCAAAATGATCTTGACGAACAGGAGAAATGGTTTGAAATAAACAGGATGAAATTCAGAACAGAAAATTGCAAACTACTACACTTAAGGACGGAATAATCAATTGCACAAATACAAAATGGGAAATGACTGCGTAGCAAGGAGTACTGCAGAAAAGGACCTGGGGGTTAGCATGGATCACAAACTAAATATGAGCCATTAACACAATATCATTGTAGAAAAAGTGAACAGCATTCTAGGATGTATTAGCAAGAGTGTTGTAAGATAGACAAGGGAAGTAATTCTTCCACTTGACTCAGCACTGATAAGGCTTTAGTTGTACTGTGTCCAGTTTTGGGCACCACACTTTGGGAAAGGTGTGAACAAATTGGAGAAAGTCATGAGGAGAGCAGCAAAAATGATTAAAGGTCTAGAAAACATGATCTATGAGGAAAGACTGAAAAAACTAGATTTGTTTAGTTTGGAGAAGTGAAGACTAAGCGGGGAACATTGTAATAGTCTTCCAGTACATAAAAAGTTGTAATAAAGAAGAGGGTGATAAATTTTTCTTCTTATCCACTGAGGACAGAACAAGAAGTAATGAGCTTAAATTGCAACGAGGGAGATTTAGGTTAGACATTAGGAAAACTAACTGTAAAGGTAATTAAGAACTGAAATAAATTACCTAGGGAAACTGTGGAATCTCCATCACTGGAGGTTTTAAAAAACAGGCTAGACAAACACCTGTCAGGGATGGCCTAGATCAGTGGTTCTCAAACTTTTGTACTGGTGACCCCTTTCTCATAGCAAGCCTCTGAGTGCAACCTCCCTTATAAATTAAAAACACTTTTAAAATATATTTAACACCATTATAAATGCTGGAGGCAAAGCGGGGCTTGAGGTGGAGGCTAACAGCTTGTGACCCCCCGCCCCATGTAATAACCTCATGACCCCCCTAGGGGTCCAGAACCCCTGGCCTAGATAATACTTAGTCCTGCCTCAGAGCAGGGGACTGGACTAGATAACCTATTGAGGTCCCTTCCGGGCCTATACTTCTATCATTCTATAACGTTTTCTATGTTTTGATCAAAGTCCTCCTTGGGCTCAGTGCCAATTTCAGCACCCATACTGTGTTGAACATAAATACAGAGACTATAGGCCTGATTCTCATTGACATTAAAGGTGCCTTTACCTCACTCTGGGAGTTTAAAGTGAACTTAGTGTGTAAGGCAATTTTACACTGCAAGCGCAGTCACTTTAGCATAAGTGAGAACTGGTCCCACAATTTTTCTTAGAGTTCTGCTGAACATCACTGGGAAGATGAGGCATCAATCCTCCTTTTTTAATCAACCAACCAATGAAGTTGATGGCTATAGAAGAAATTTTGAACTTTTAAAATGTTCTTTTGGACAGTGTTAAGTGTTAATTTCTTTCTCAATTATAACTAAAGTGTTGTTCATGCATAGTTCAGAAGCTTAGGCTCACTGCATCTGAGTAGTTCTCATCTTTTAAATTTTATTTTCATCATTTGAGCAAATGACAAAGATCCCCTTGTCATATTTTTCCTCTGTATTATTGGATGGCATCATCAGCAACTCGGATACAATATTCTGTGCTTTTCTTTTCAGACATAAAGTCAATAGCATTAAGTAGGAACTCATTTTTTTCTGTATGGATACTTGTAGCCATTATTGGATCATTTCTCATGTTCAACCACCCATCTTTTATTAATGTCAAAGTTGATTCTTGTAGTTGTTCCTTTAATTTTTTCCTCTATTTCTTCACTTGCAGCATATAGTATGAACCTACAACCTTAAATCTATCTGGAGGAGAATGCTCAGGGTGAAGGCCTTCAATCATGTTTAAATTGCTCATTTTGTGCTACACTGAAAGTGATGTTTTTAGAATAAAGAAGGTCACAACTTTCTTATCAAACTCAAATCTTTGCCTTTCTGTTGATTTTATGGTATAGTTGCCAATTGACCTGTCATATTTTGGTTGTCAAAAATGAACAGACACTGCTCTAAAAGGAAGCTGCTGTTGAAGAGTTTCTGGACGATGTAGAATAGGGAATTACATTTTCAGTGTGGCTACATTTCTGTCTCACATGACATTGAAGACTCACCTGTAACATCATCAAACGCATGTTCAATGTTTCATTCATTTGATCTTTGGAGAATCTGAGGATACTAATTTTCTTTTTGAGATTACTGTAAATCTTTTCTATCTTGCCACTTAATAACTCTTGACAAAGCTTACATTTTACTTTAAAATAAGTATCTGTGTTCATGACATCAATCCCTCCAATCACTTGTTTCCTACCACATTCTTTAGCTTTAGGTATGTTGACTCAGACAAATGTGTACGTGGCTGTTTGGTACTAAATAAACATAAATTTCCTATTTGCAGTATTGACCAGCAGTTTTTACATTTACTAAAGTTAGAATGAGAAATAACCATGTACTGGCTTCGGTCTTGTAAAGACTGAAAAATAGGACAAGCTAGTCACGTTATCAGTCCCATTTTCTATTAGTTTCTATCAAACCAAGTCCACCCCTTACAGATGACAACTCCATCAACTCTCCCTCTTCAATATCGAACAGCTGATTCCACCACAAGCTTTACCTCTCTCCAATAACCTATGACACCATACTTTCCCTTTAGTCTTCCAAGCAGTTCTGTAATTTTATTATTGTTTCCTTGTAGCCCGAACAAGAACCCTGATGTTATCACCACTTCATTTTTTACTTTTTAAAAATAGTTAAAATTTTAATTCACAGATTGAAATTACCGGTTAACGTTTTTACTATAATATTTTTAGTTTTTAGTTTTACATTAACATAACATGTAGTTGAGAATGATTGAACTTCAAAAAGTGAAGGAAGGGAACAGAAAGATAAAAGCAGATTTAGCTACCACAAGAAAACAAAACACAAACAAAAAACCAACACACAACCAAAAACCACTTTTATTTTTCCCGCAACACAGGAGGGTGCCTATATATCTGAAAAGAGCCAGAATTTTTGACAGTAGCAGACTGAGGGAAAACCAGAGAGGTTCTGGAACCAGTTTTTAACTCACTTTAATACAGCAATAAGTCACAACAGGGCGTATATTAATGGGCTGTGGCAGTTGTGCTGTGAGGCATCATGCTGCATCTATACTGCTGCTAAGACCCGGTTCTGCAGGAAGCAGCACTTTCCCTTTGAAGTCCCTTTCCCCTTTGTTAGCACCTTTGGCTTGGTCCACACTAAGCCCCCAGTTCGAACTAAGATACGCAACTTCAGCTACGTTAATAACGTAGCTGAAGTCGAAGTATCTTAGTTCGAACTAAAAGGTACTTACCGCGGGTCCAGACGCGGCAGGCAGGCTCCCCCGTCGACTCCGCCTACTCCTCTCGCGGAGCAGGATTACCGGCGTCGACAGCGAGCACTTCCGGGATCGATTTATCGCGTCTAGACAAGACGTGATAAATCGATCCCAGAAGATCGATTGCTTGCCGCCGAACCAGCCGGTAAGTATGGACGTACCCTTAGATTGTTCTTCAAGGGGAAATTGCAGCTTCCCCTGGAGCTCAATTGTGACATGCAGAAGTTCTACAGAGGGACCAGGTTGACTAAACCAGAAGTTAGTCTGAAGCTCTCATTTTCATTTTTTTTAAAAAGCCCAAATTGGGTAGGAAAAGGAGCAGGAAAGGGAAACGGAGGATAGGTTACAGACTTTGGCAGTCTTTTCAGCTAATGCCTATATATTGTTTTTGGTTTCAATATCTATTACAAATAGAACCAAAAGATAAAAATTGCTTAATACGTCCCCAAACATCATACTTAATGGGTGTAGTAAAATTCCATCCATTTTCCCTGGAGGATGAAAATAGTCCAGTCATTTTTCCTTTATATAAAGTTTTAGTGAATTCAGTGCTGGTGAAAGTGCTGGGTTGACATCTTTGTTGTCTGAAGTGCTCTATTTATCCACAAAATGAGAACAGCATAGGTAGCAGCAGGCCAGGCTTCTGACACATACCACCCCCTGCCAATATGCCCTGGAAGGACCATTTCTAGGAGTGAGAGGAAAGTTGGTCTTTATGTCCCATTCAGTTTTCAGCCACTCCAATGAGGCTGTCAATAAAGGAGATAATTAGAACTGGTTGTTTTTAATTCAGATTCCTCTCTTGCTAAGAACCAGACTGGCACCACCAACTCATTTCATATTGGGCCACTGTTTTCAGACAGTACTATTTTCATATATTTTGAAATATTCTATTACTATTGTACATCCACTACCAAGACTCCTTCCATTGACACTAGGAAGACCTTGCCCACGTAGCCCTTGGTCTCAGATGTGATCCTTGCTGTTATTTGCTGTGAAGAAGAGAACAGCACCCCAGTTTTAGCAATGTTTGGAATGTATACAATACTACTGAGAAAAACTTGAGTGGTTAGAGCAGGGAACTTGGACTCAGGGCTCCTGGGTCCTTCTGTCAGTTCTGTCACTCAGGCCTTGCCTTCACTACGAAAAAAAGATGTATTTTTAACCCATGTTAATTAATCCATGTTATAATCATAGTGAAGATAAGGCAGTTGTAGTTTTAAACAAAGTTAGCTGGTTTAGGTGAACCCTAGGGTTAAAAATACACCTTTTTTCCTAATGAAGACACAGCCACACGGTGTAAACTTTGCCAAGTAATTTTTCTGTGCTTCAGTTTTCTGTTTCCTTATCTGTAAAATTATTATAATAATAGTTAACTGCCTAGCAAAGATGTTGTTTGTCTTAATGAATGTTTATAAAACCTCTTTGTGATCCACAGATGACAAGTACTAGAGAAGGACAAAGGATTATTAATGATGCCCACTCAATGGGGCATTAGCATGTGACAATGAGTTTATCCTACAAAACTCTAGAGAAAGATTCAAAAGCTAATCGAAAATGTGAAAATGAGGCAAATTTTCTCTCATCTCTGCAAAGCATCTTGCTGCACTGAACACTCAAAACACACATCTGTCATCTGGAGGCCAAACAGGCCTTCCGTGATTCCAGGAAATCAATTCCAAAGACTGTAGACTGTCAGTTGCTTGTACACTGGAGGCCATCCAGGCAGCAGATTAAATTGTATGAGAAAACTGTAACAGGCTCCAGACTGCATGTAATGGAGACCCCCAATGACCTTTCTGAGGACTTGGGAAACATACTCAGAAATTACCAACCGTCCACTGCACAGCTCCAAAATTGCTCACTGGGCTTCTCTTTCTTATCACACAGGATCACTCACAAACAAGTTATTCCTGAAGAATAAAAAACAAACCCACAAACGTAAGTATAGTCCCCTTGTATGAACTATTTTCGGGGATGACAGAGCCACATTTTCTGCAGAAAACACCAGAGCTTGGGTTCTGCAAAGGCCTCATCACTTATCAGACTGCCATACCTGTATCTCTCACCACATCAGACCTGACCTACTGCATCTGAAGTGATGGTCAAGGTGACTGCTGATGTGGAAAGCTGACTTAGCATAAGTTTTAGATTTGGTCTTTTCAGATTCTGCTGACTCTAAAAAGGAGGAACGGAACACCTTCCTTTCCACCCTCCACTTTCTGGTTTCATTGGTTTTAAGGAATCCTTGACAGTTCCGAGTTCAAACTGCTGGTGTGACCCTCACAATGCTGCTCACTTGGGAGTTCAGGACACAGTGCATAACTCTTATTATCAGGATTAGAAATTCCATATGTATACAAGGAATCTAATCCCTCTTGAATGTAAAATACTCTTGTAACAGGGAGGATGTTCTACATATAATTCCATTTGCTGCTTCTGATTGATCTGTGGTTGAAAGGTGATGTGCTCTAGTTGTGACAGCAAAGGACTGGGAGTCAGGACTCCTGGATTCTGTTCCCATCTTTGCCAATGACTTGCTGGGAAAATCACTTCATCTCACCCATCTGTAAGATGGCTATACAGTTTACTTATCCCATAGGAAAACTGTGAGGCTTAAATGTTTGTAAAGTGTTTTGAAATTTGAAATATGGAATTTCAGTGTGTTGGTTGACCTGCTTATTTATTTTGAACAGCCCCTCTGCTTTTATCACATAATAAAAATATTCTTGCTTCATTTGATTAAAGATCATATGGAAGAATAAGGCAAGCTTTGCAAACTCCATAATATGGGTTTTACATCTTCTTCTAAAGCAACTGGTACAAACCACTGTTAGAGACAGGATACCAGACTGCATGGGCTTTTGTACTCCCATGGATATTTGGGCCTAAAGTTCAACATCATACAAGAAATACATGATCAAAGACAGAAAATGAAACAGAAGCTGCCCTCATCTTCCTGGCTCTGCCACAGACGCCTCATGTGACCTTAGCCGAGTCCATTCATTTCTCTGGGCCTCAGTTCCCCCTTTATTGGACTGGGGTAATATTTCCCTACCTAACGGAGGTCTTATGAGGATACACTCATTACTATATGTAAGGTGCTTAGGGGAGGGGCCAGAACGGGATGGAAAGAGGCGGGGTGGGAGTGGAACAGGGGTGGGAAGAGGCGGGATGGGGGCAGGGGCTTGGGAGAAGGGGTGGAGTGGGAAGAGGCAGAGTAGGGGTGAGACCTGGGGCAGAGCCAGGGGTCGAGCATGCACACACACACACCCGGAACATTGGAAAGTCAGTGCCTGTGGATATAAGTATGAAGAGGAGACATTCAGATGATGTTTGGCCATAGCCCCTTTTCTGTCACATATCTGTAGAAAGCAAACCAGGAATTTCTAAGCTCAATTTCACACACACACACCTGCCCCACCCCTTTTCCCTCCCATTTGCTCTCATAGACACGTCCAGAGTCTGAAACAGGAAACTATGCAAAAAAAATGTCAAGAAAAACACATTTTAATTTTAGCTACACAGATGCTTCTGGATTCTTTAAATACATCCCCCTCTAACTACTTCCACACACAAGACTATCCAAGTGCCCCAGGCAAGCTGAGCCTCATCTGCAAACTCCTTCCAAAACTAATTCCTATCTGGCATTGTCAAATAAATTAAACCAAGTTGGTCAAACAGCATCCTTATCCAAGTGGCCTTTGACAGACTCAGTTATGAAGCTTTAAGTGATGAGTTACAGTGCCTCAGTTCCTTGGGCAGGCAGATAGGAATTTTCAGATGAGGATAATAACAAATTCCTTTCTCCGAATCCTCTCCTTTCACATATACGTACAATTTAGGAAATCAAAAATTCCTTTGAACTGGTGCTTATGAGTCAGACTCTGCACTGGTGTGATGTAACCAGTGATCTATTCTCCCTGTGCCATCCTTGATGTTGCTTCACTGTTGAGAAAGCAAGCTGGAGATTCTAAGGATTACCAGGAGAAAAACTGGAAATATAACAGCTCAGCCATATACACTTCAGTGCCTCATCTTCTTGGGTTGTTTTCTGAAGTTGAGAAATAAACCATCTCTGAATTCCAGGGGTTTTTTACTGCCACCATGTGGAGAATGTCCGAAATATGCAACATTTTCATCCCAGCTTCTTGCTCATAGATTTTATTTTACCTACTCTCGGCAAACTGAAAAACATCCACCTCCCTCCCACAGCTACACAAGGGGAGCCCTGGTGTTACTCGTATCATAAACAGCATATATGCCATTATGTGCCAGCAATGCCCCTCTGCCATGTACATTGGCCAAACCAGACAGTCTCTACGCAAAAGAATAAATGGACACAAATCTGACATCAGAAATCATAATATTCAAAAACCAGTAGAACACTTAACTCTCTGGTCACTCAATAACAGACCTAAAAGTGACAATTCTTCAACAAAAAAACTTCAAAAACAGACTCCAATGAGAACTGCAGAACTGGAATTAATTTGCAAACTGGATACCATTAAATTAGGCTTGAATAAAGACTGGGAATGGCTGGGTCATTACACAAACCGAAAACTATTTCCTCATGCTAAGTTTTCCCCTACTGTTACTCACACCTTTTTGTCAACTGTTTGAAATGGGCCATTCTGATTATTACTACAAAAGTTTTTTTTCTCCTGCTGATAATAGCCCACCTTAATTGATTAGTCTCTTAGAGTTAGTATGGCAACCCCCATCTTTTCATGTTCTCTGTGTGTGTATATATAAAATGTATGTTAAAACGATGGACAGCTAAAGGAAGGTTGTGATGGGACATATGTATATATATATCTTCCTACTGTATGTTTCACTCTATGCATCTGATGAAGTGGGTTTTAGCCCATGAAAGCTTATGCCCAAATACATTTGTTAGTCTCTAAGGTGCCCCAAGTACTCCTCGTTCTTTCTGCCATCTCTAGTGTATTCTGACACCGTTCTAAGCAAGCACTGTATTTGTCGATACAACAGAGCTGGCCATGGGTGTGACAGACCGGGTTCATGTGCCATTGTAATTGTCCCATCACAGCCTTCCTTTAGCTGGCCATCGTTTTAACATACGTTATATATGTCATTTTATGTAAATTAGGTGTAGCCCTTTTGATCCTGAAAAAATGTCAATATAGGGTCCTTGATTGGGTTTGAACTCCCCTTTGGTATTATAATAATACAAAGTGACAGATGACACCTAGTGGTCATTAAAGGTAATTGTACATGGCTGAATAAGGCCATTTTTAATACTAGGAAATATACCACAATTCTGCAGCTCACAAAAGACAATTGTACAGAATTAAGACATGGCTGGACAAAATATAAGACACAAGACAAGGTGCTGCCCAACTTCAACCAGTAAAGATGAGCTTGAAGAGAGTTATTCTTTGGAATATATGAAATAATTAAAAAACCTAACACACAACCTTGACCCAGAACTAAAATACCAACACAAAATAATTTCAGCTCCCCAGGAAAATAAAACAGTCACCCCAAACATTTTAAGTGCCTACTCGTATATAAAATGCTGCCACACTAAGCTCTCTTAATAGACTGGATAGCTTGCAAATTTGCAACTTGTTTACAAACTGATTTATTGCACCAAATACTCACTTGACTTCCAGCTAGTAGCACAACAATAGACTGTTAAGATTCCTATGCTGCTGCCTGCGTATGTTTTTTACCTCCATAACTTCATGTATACTCTGTGTACCTGTTTTGGCATGGTCTGTGTACCTGCTGTAGCCACGTACTCCACTGTGTACTATACTGTAACTCAGTGATGTGTAGACTGTGGCTATGGGAGCTGCAGGGGCGGCACTTGGGGCTGGGACAGCATGTGGAGCCTCCTGGCTGCCCCTACGCATAGGAGCTGGAGGGGGGGACATGCCGCTGCTTCCGGGAGCCACGCAGAGCCATGGCACACGCGGAGCGAGGCAAGCTCCTGGACCTCACTCCCCAGCGGGAGCTCTAGGGCCGGATTAAAATGTCTGAAGGGCTGGATGCAGCCCCCGGACTGTAGTTTGCCCATCCCGACCTAAATTATTGATGGAGATATTGAACAGAACTGAACTGAGAACTGATCCCTGCAGGACTCCACTTGATATGCCCTTCTAGCTTGACTGTGAACCACTCCTAACTAGTCTCTGGGAATGGTTTTCCAACCAGTTATGCACCCACCTTGCAGTAGCTCCATCCAGGTTGTATTTCCATACTTTGTTTATAAGACGTTCATGTGAGACAGTCTAAAAAGCATTACTAAAGTCAAGATATACCACATCTACCACTTCCCCCCTATCCACTATGCTTGTTATCCTCTCAAAGAAAGCTATTAGGTTGGTTTGACACTATCTGTTCTTGACAAATACATGCTAACTGTTATCTAGAAGATAATAAGGTGATAAGTCTTTGCAAATTGATTGCTTAATTATTTGTTCCATTATATTTCCGGGTACTGAAATTAAGCTGACTGGTCCGTAATTCCCTGGATTGTCCTTATTCCCCCTTTTTATAGATTGCCACTATATTTGCCCTTTTCCAATCCTCTGGAAGCTCTCACATCTTCCATGATTTTTCAAAGAGAATCACTAATGACTCAGATATCTCCTGCATCAACTCCTTGAGTATTCTAGGATATATTTCATCAGGCCTTAGTGACTTGAAGACATCTTACTTATCTAAGTAATTTTTAACTTGTTCTTTCCCTATTTTGGCCTCTGATGCTACCTCATTTTCACTAGCATTCACTATGTTAGATGTCCAATCACTACTAAACATTTTGGTGAAAACTGAAAGAAAAAAGCCATTTAGCACTTCTGCCATTCCCTCATTTTCTGTTATTGTCTTTCCCGCTCATCCCAAAACAACAGTTCCACATCTAGTATCCGAAACTGCTTTGCTGGCTACCTAGGTCAGCCCCTCTGTTGACCTGGGCACCCTTTATTGCTTCAGGGTCATTTTGACCGAATGCTACCTCCCAATTTAAATGCTGGCATTCAGCCATGGGTGGCCCTTGGCAATTCCAGCTTGTGGTGAGTTTACATAACAGGATTTCAAAACCAAATATTTTGTAGCAATGCCTCGTGCTTGTGCCTGGTCCCGTGCTGAGGTCCTTTCATTGCCCTGTGGGGAGAGGATCATGTCCGGGCCCATCCAACAGAGAAGGGCAGGGATCTGGCCAGCAACAACTGCTGGAGATGATGGAGAAGCACACAATCCTCCTGCAGAACACAGTGGCAGTATGTTCAAGGAGAGTGCCCCTGCTTAGCCATGTCCTGCAACCCTCTTCCTCTGGTAACTCTGGTTACTGGGGTACACCCTTCCCTTCACCAAATCCAAGGAACAGACCCTACCTTCCACATTCCACACTCCAAGACAACAAGGGGAAAAGTGCATACTGGAAGAACCTCTTAATTCCATCACTCACCAGGCATAGGCTCTTCTACTGCCATCCCACACCACAAGATGCAGAGAACATTTTTCATCTCCCTCCATACATAAATCTGTGACCTCAAAAGCGCATACTTGAATACTCTCAGAACTTTCTCTTTTTTTACTTTTGCACTGGGTTTTTAACTTTGCATCATGTTATGTTTGTTCAATAAAACTTTTACAATTCACAATATTCAAGTTGGTGTCTGTTTCATTTATTAAAATTTAATTGAAAATGTCATGACAATCATTGTTTTTATAAGAACCTTGCATGATTTAATAAAATCTTCATCTGACATATACTAAAGCACTGTTTCCCAAACTTGGGATGCCTCTTGTTCAGGGAAAGCCCCTGGCGCGCCTGGCCGGTTTGTTTAGCTGCCGCGTCCTCAGGTTCAGCCAATCGCGGCTCCCACTGGCCGCATTTCACTGTGCCCGGCCAATGGGGGCTGCGGGAAGTGGCGGCCAGTAAGTCCCTCGGCCCGTGCCGCTTCCCGCAGCCTCCATTGGCCGGGCACAGCAAAACGCGGCCAGTGGGAGACGCAATCGGCCGAACCTGCGGACGCGGCAAGTAAACAAACTGGCCGGGCGCGCCAGGGGTTTTCCCTGAACAAGCGGTGTCCCAAGTTTGGGAAACACTAAAGTCCTTCCACCACTATACAAAAATGTCAACACATGAGCACTAATCAGGTGTACTAGTTACTCACAATTTGTCCTAACCTCAAAGTTTGCATTTAATGCATCCCGGCCAGTTGCTGCTTTTCATAGAGGCCACCTCTCTGGCTGTTCAGCAAGCCTGCTGCTCACCTCCTCCTCCAACCCATCAGCAAGTCTCTTTTCCTTGTTCTCACATACGTCATGCAAAACACAGCAAGCAGCTATCAGCTGCCTTCAACTTCGACATCAGGTGCCTCCATCTACCTTTTAAATGCACATTTCACTGTCATTCTGAAACTGCTTAGGGTATAGCTAAACAGGTCCTTTCTCCTATTCAAGTGTCTAATAAAAGGCTTCATAAGCCATGGAAGTAGAAGGTAATTTGCATATCTAAGAATGACAGGAGAAATGGCAACACAATCAATGTCTATGGTGGTCCTTAGAACAAAACTGCCATTTATCAGTGCAGAAAACAGGCCAGAGTTTCTAAAGATCCTAGTACTACCACCATGGACCATTCCAATCCAGCTCACAATAATACTGGTGCACCATCCACAATGATCAACCAGGCCTTAAAGAACCATGGAGCATTACCCCTTTTTGTTGTAGATTGAGAGGTCTGGTGTGGGATTCAAAGAATGAGCATGTGGGTGCCACCAAGTCTCCAATACAATTTGGGAACCCAAACATGCAAGTCCATAAATAACCTCCTGTGTGTAATTATGATTCATTTATGATTTGTATTACTGTAGTTCCTAGGCATCCTAGTGTAACCCTTCTGCCCATCAGAGTTGGCAGCAACAAGGGCCGGAATCTAGGGATTCCGTTCCAATAACACAATGCAAAACTGGCTCGAGCCCCCACCCAGTGACCTGGGATAACTACAGTACAGACCCGTTTACGCGCGGATGTCGGAAGTCAAGCCGTCATGATTGCGTGTTAACAGACCGTGGGTTAAGAGGGCCATGCTGAAATATCTTAAGATATGTATATATACACATGTATAATTATCTAGGATTACATACGTATTCACAGCGTCCCAAATACTGCAGGCCTATCTGTTAATGGCGCTGTGCAAGAATATAAATTCAAATGTGTAATCTAATAAAAACATTAAATACGCAGAAAATCACTAAAACTTTGAAAAAGTACCAGTTCGCGGCCCCTTCATCGGCTTTCTCCAGAAATCGATACCTGCGTTATGCCATGACACTTTTTAAAACGACTTATAAACCCCTTGCTGGCTTGGAACGATTCATCCCCCGTTAAATTTCCAAATTTTGTCACTTGGGCTTGAAGAATTGGCCCACTTAGCGGCATTCCTTTCAGCCTTTCCTGAGCAAACCAAGTGCGCATGGCTTTGTCTATTGTGGGTTTTGCTGAATAGCGCACACGTTTTTGCTTAAGCCCCGCGACATAACCAATATTTTGTACAAAGCCATTCAGTTTAGATTAGTTTTTTAGTCACACTTGGAGAGTAGATTTGGCAATCTCAATATCTTTTGAAACTTTGGCCTGGGTTTCTCCGCTATTTACTCGATCTATTGCAGCTAGCTTTTCTTCGACAGTGCGTGCGTGATACGTCTTTACCAATATTGGCGATCAAAAGGAAGAGGAAATGCCAGTAGGCCTACAACACGTTTCCGCTCTGCACTTCCTGTCCACTTCTATGTCAGTGAGTTAGTGAGCAAATCTGTAGCGCTACATAACAAGTTCCTGTACTGTGTGGTAACAAGTCTCGCGTGTTAAATAGGTAGCACTGGGAGGCATGGCACTACCGCGCGTTAAGCAGATTTGCACATAAACGGGTCCACCCACCAGGTGCCTTTAAGAGGCAATACTTCCCCTTTTGCAAGCACAGAGTCTGAGCGTAGCAAAAGCCTGTTAATAACAGAGAGAAACAATGTGGCATTATGTTGGGGAAACACCACAAACAGGATTTGTAACACAAACCATGAGCAAAAGACTCACCCACAAGCAAATTGGGCCGTGTCCAGAGCGGTTCTTGAGTCCAGCAACCCAAAAGTCTCTGTCCCTGGTCAGTGCAGCCCCAGAGTTCAAAAGTTCATCTTCAGAGTTTTACCTCCCAGCCTAGGTGGAAATGGGGTGGGGGGTGGAGGTAAGGGATACCTTATGTGCTCTGACGGCCGACTGCCCCGCCTCTCTGTGGGGTTCTGCTGCAGCCTTCACCGCAAGCCACTCCTCTCCAGCAGATGTCCTGCGAGTCGCTCCTCTCCGCCAGCTGTCCTGTGATCCGCTCCTCTCCAGCAGCTCACCAATATAGCTTCAGGCCCCACCACTACTTAACACAGTACTCAATGATTTCAGCTCTTAGTAACTTTAGCTCTTTAGGATTTCAGCTGGTAGTAGGGGAGCCTCAGTGCTGGTGAACCATTGGCCCAAAGTGAATTCAGCTCTGCAGCCTGTAACCAGACTCCTAATGGAATCAAAATGAGTTCTGATACAGGTCTGTCGCGTCTTACGCGCATTTAATTTGCGTGATTTCAGCTTTGTGTGGTTTGCGGTTTAAAAAAAAAAAAAAAAAAAAAGTTCACTTGGCCGCCTGTAGTGCGGCCGATTCCAGCAGCGTATGCCTTGGAGTGAGCATGAGACGCGAATCTGCTGTTCCCAATGCATACTTAGTCCCCCTGTGCCTCTCATTCTGTGTGCATCTCACCGCGCTGAGTGCAACATGGCCCCTAAACGCAAGCCAGTTACTTCATCTGGTGCTCCACCAAAGAAACAGCGATCTGTTCCAACACTGGAGGAAAAACTGGATGTGTTGGACTTACTGAAAGGCGGTATGTCAGTTGCCAGTGTGGAGTGTGTACAGTAGCAAGAATATCCAGGGTGACTGGTAACTGTTCAAGTTTACTGTACTGTACTGTTTTGATTTTTTATTCTTTCATTCTTCCATCTGTTATGTTATTAAAAATAAAGTACCGTAAAATTATATTTTGAGTGTATACTCTTTATTATATACTGTAATGTACATTTCTGTATAGTATATATAGTACTGTACAGGGTTGTATACACAAAACTACTTTATGGGCGATTTAAGGGTTTTTAATGGCTATACGCGGTTTTCGCTTTACACGCTCAGCACAGAACGTAACCCCCGCATAAGACGCGACAGACCTGTATTACACAGTGGGGGGAGGAGGGGTGAAGGTGGTGTCTAAGGCTCTCAGAAGGCACCCATACCACCAGGTACAAATACCTGTCCCCAGCCTCTCTCAATTCACTGTGTTTTGGAACCCATGTCCCTTGCCTAGCGAATGCTACTTAGTGGAGGGCAAGTTCCTCCATCATAAAATGCCAGGTACAGCTCTACTATCCCTGATTTACATAACCAGGATACCAACACTTTATTCGTCCTGCCCCAATAACAACGAGACTGGGAATCCCCACAGCAGCCAAAGTGACCATTTGGGCACCAGTCCCATCGTGCTAGGCAGGGTGGGTGTGCTCATGCAAACAAGATCAGCCCCGAAGTCCTTTCCCACAGCTCACCACCAGATGTCAGGGTAGAGCCCGTTTTGACTCTGCTTACACTAGTCAGGGACGAGGACCCCCACTGTGCTCGGAGCTGTACTAATATAGAACAAAAATGCTCCCTGCCCCAAAGAGCTTATACTCTACATATAAGACAAAAGATAACAAATGGGGGACAGCATCTTATTGATACCAATACACACCTCCTTTACAATAGCACTGACAGTTGTGCTACGCATACCAAATTGGTCAGTATCTAACCAGTAGCAATCAGATGTGGTGAGCTTCCACATGACAATGGCCAAGTGCTTCTCCATTCTCAAGGCAGCTTTTATGTATGTGTGCCATCTCTGCAGCTTCAGGGTGAGCTCTGCTCAAATTTCTAGGACAGTGGCCTTTGACATCCTGAAATTCTGCTGACACTGTTGTTCATCCTAGGTCTGCAGCACTTCCTGTTCCACCAGTCAGTTCTAGTTAGCTGAGCCCACCATGTGAAGCCACTCCAGGAAAAGTTCAAGTAAAAGTGTCTACTTGATTTCAGCCATCTCCCCTTCAGATGCTTGTATCACTCTGGCTCTGAAGTCACTGAACAACTTGATATATATGTGCAGCAGCCTGTTTATACTAAGCATCATGAGGGTCACAGCACTCAACAACTTTTCTCCATGCTTCCTGACAATGTTTTGAAAATGGCACTGGCCTGTAACAAGATGGATGATGGGATGAAATGAGAGGAATCATGGGAATTATTTAGTTTGACCCCAAGTCTCACAATTCCTGTGCCTTCCAGTAAGTATCCCACAATGAGCAGTGAGAAAAATTCCAGAATTTATAAGGCCTAGTGATAGATCAATGCACCATAGGATGTCTGCCCAGAATGCAGAGCAGTTATTTAAAAACAACATAGCTCTTTTGGACATAATTATCCCACAGGGAAGTAGCTTAACTGGGGATAACAATGTAGTGTGGACACACTGGTGATGCAAAAGTTGTCCTGCATCACTTAACACAAGTGATGCCCTTAAAAGGAACCCTTTTTATCTCTCATTGCCACACCTATGTCATTTGATATAAATTCCCTAGCTCCACTGGCAGGGAGGCAAAGGGGCAAAAGCATTGAGAGTAGTTACTGTATTGCAGCATGCCTGGTAAGTGTCTTAGCATTTGCTTCCAATGTTTTAATAGCAAACCAAAATCAAAGGAAAATACTTCCTGCAGTTTTCTACAACTCCACATCCTTGATTTTGGGGAACACAGCACCCATATAACAGCACCACAAAGACAGCAAATCTCTCCACCAGAAAATAACCACAACATAAACATAGGTGCCAACTTTACCCGGCGCCGGTGCGTACTCAGGACCCATCGCCCCTGGCCCCGCCCCAACTCCACCCCTTCCCCGCCCCCATTCCAACCCCTTCCCCAAATTCCCAGCCCCGCCTCCTCCCCAGGGTGCACCGCATTTCCCCACCTCCCCCCCAGGCTTACCGCGCGCAAGCCTGGGAGGGAGGAGAAGAGGAGCAGCGGCACGCTCAGGGAAGGAGGTGGAGCGGAGGTGAGCTGGGGTGCGAGGGGGGGTGCAGGAAGTAACCCTTGGGGGGAGGGGGGCAGAGGAACCGCTCCCCACCCCAGCTCACCTCCGCTCTGCCTCCGCCTCCTCCCCTGAGCGCAGAATGGTCAGCTGTTTCCCACAGCAAGCCTGGGATGGAGGGAGGAGAAGCTGAGCAGCGGCGGCGCACTCAGGGGAGGAGGAGGTGGAGCGGAGGTGAGCTGGGTCGGGGGACTGGTGGGGTGCTCTGCACCCACCAATTTTTCTCCGTGGGTGCTCCAGCCCCGGAGTCGGCACCTATGAACACAAGAAGAATTCCCTTGAACAGGGCTGGCAGAATTAACCTATGCTCCCCACCCTTCATAGCCCAGCATGTAGGGGATGTGGATAGGAAAGGGAGGGGATGTACTGGAGGAGGGAATGAGTATGCTAAGAGCACACTGCCCTCCAAACTATTCTGGTCTGCTGCAATGGCCCATAGATGTCCATTGCAGCACAGTGTAAGTTAAAGCAGACAACTAAATATTGACAAACTTTAAAAGTGCTTGTATACAAATGCAAAAAGTTTAAATACTAAAATGGATTAACTTGAGTGCCTGGTATTAAATGAGGATATTGATATAACACACATCACAGAAACTTGGTGGAACCATGATAATCAATGGGACATGGTAGTACCAGGGTACAAAATATCTAGGAATGATAGAGTAGGTCAGATGGTGGGAGAGTGGCACTATATGTGAAAGAAAGCATAAACTCAAATATAGTAAAAATTTTAAATGAATCAAACAGTATCATAGAATCTGTATTGACAGTAATTCCATGCTTGAATAACAAAAGTATAACACTAGGAATATACTACTGATCACCTTGACCAGGAGATCAGAGAGGCTACAAAAACAGAAAACCCAATAATAATGGGGAATTTCAACTATTTCCATATTGACTAGGGATGTATCACTTCAGGGTGGGATGCAGAGATACATTTTTTAGACACCATTAATGACTGAAGTAGCATTAGTGACTGCACTATTAATGAGGCAATTCTTGACTTAGTCCTAGGTGGTGCACAGGATCTGGTCCAATAGGTGAATATAACTCAAGAGCTCAGTAATAGTGACCATAATGTAATTAAATTTAATATCCTTGTAGGGGGGAAATACCAAAGAAACCCAGCTCAGTAACATTTAAAAACATAAGAACAGCCATACTGGTACAGACCAATGGTCCATTTAGCCCACTATCCTGTCTTCCCACAGTGGCCAATGCCAGGTGCTTCAGTGGGAATGAACAGAACAGGGCAATTAGCAAGTGATCCATCCCCTGTCCTCACACCCAGCCTCTGGTATTAAGAGGACAGGAACACCTAGAGCATGGGGTTGCATCCCTGACCATCTTAGCTAATAGCCATTAATGGACCTATCCTCCATGAACTTATCTAATTCTTTTTTTAACCCAGTTATACTTTTGGCCTTCACAACATCCCCTGGCAATGAGTTCCACAGATTGACTGTGTTGTATGAAGTAGTACTCCTTGTTTGTTTGAACCCTGCTACCTATTCATTTTATTGGGTGACCCCTAGCAGGGCTGGGCTCCAGGCACCAGCTTTCCAAGCTGGTGCTTGGGGCGGCATCCAGAATGGGGCGGCAGTCCATGTCCCGCGGCAGCAATTCGGCAGCAGCTCCGCCGTTTTTCTCACCGCGGCGGCAATTCAGCAGCAGCGGCGACTGCTTGGGGCGGCAAAATTGGTAGAGCCGCCCCTGACCCCTAGTTCTTGTGTTATGTGAAGGAGTAAATAACACTTCCTTATTCACTTTCTCCACACCAGTCATGATTTTATAGACCTCTATCATATCCCCTCTTAGTCATCCCCTTTCCAAGCCGAAAAGTCCCAGTCTTTTTAACCTCTCCTCACATGGAAGCTGTTCCATATCCTTAATCGTTTTTGTTGCCCTTCTCTGTACCTTTTCTAATTCCAATTCTAATTATCCTTTGTGAGATGGGGGGACCAGAAATGCACTCAGTATTCAAAGCGTGGGCACACCCAGTGGTACTATGATATTTACTGTCTTATTATCTATCCCTTTCCTAATAGTTAAGGTTACGTTTATGTCACAGAGGTCAGACCTGTTTGTGTATATGTGACCATGTCAGCCTCTAGTGGCTACAATCTAAAAAAAACTATACTTCCTAATACTTCTATAAAACCACGTTTTTATAGGTTATAGTTAGTCAGTGGTCTCATGAAGCCTTTGTTTTTGTTTTAGCAAAATTTCAGTTATCATGGTTTGGTTTTTCTACAGCAGGACAACATGAGAGCCAGCTCTAGTTTTTAGTTTTCACTTTACAGCTGAAAGGAATGTAGCCTTTTAGAATATGGAGGATTTTATACTTTCCAAGTTTCCCCTGATATACTTCACTAAAATAAATATATTTTTCTCACCTTTGAATAATTTTGCCCTGCTTCTAGTACTTCAGAGATAATAAAATAAAAACACATGCAAATTCCAAGCTCAACAATACAAATATACTTATAAGAGCAAGAACTAAATGATGTCCTCTCCTTCTCCAAAAATTGACAAAACACACACTGAAGACCATGAAGTACAAGAGGCCACAACACAGCTAAAGATATATGGGAGCATGCAGTTAACATGCTCCCAACATTGCTCCAATTCAAATACAAGCACACAAATACAATCTTCACGATGGCCATAATTAATATAGAAACATGTACATGTAGCACACAGGAAAACAGCTTCAGCAGTGCGTGAATATACATAGGAAGAGGCAAAAGTAGCCTTTCAGCTTGTCAATATGGTAAACCAGACCCACACATAAGCAAAGAGGCATATAAAAGTACAAAGGAAACTGGCCACAACATTGCAAAAAAACATATTTTAATGAAAGGGGTGGGTTGGGCTTCAAATGATTTGGTGTTTGATTCAGATAAGTATTTAAAAGTTCAGCTGCTTACCCAAACTATCCAATAGACCCGTGAGAGACCCTTCCCCCAACAGTCTTCCTACCTGGTGTTGTTTTTTGCATGGAAGCCTGGTATCATTCTTCCCTGACAGTGGCATCATCTGAGGTGAATGGCTGGCTGATCTTCACTTCCAAAACACTCCCACCCCACACACAGACTGCCCCAACCCCCTGAAGCCTCCTTCTACCAACATCCAGATTCATAATCCTATCCTGAGAGCTCAGTGAGGAATACCTCTGGGGGTCAGGATGGGCTTTGAGAAACCAGGGCCTGGCCTGGAAGTAGGGGATAAATTAAAACAGTATTCTTATCATCTTTCCTTCTTCCCCAAATCTGGAAATGGAAAGGGATTCACAACACCTAGTCTTGGGGTCTGAATCTAACACACTGAATCTGACATACCCCAAAGTCAAGAGGTGTGTTGCTTGGATCTGATGTTCTAATAGAGAACCAATGATAGTATTTACTTAAATAATATATTGTAGGAACAGCCTGTTTCCTGCCTTGTGTCCTTTCACAGCACTTAAGACTAATGAGGTTGGAGGTGCTTGCCATCCTGTGGTACAATTTCAATAGGATGAGAAATCCCTACCTCATCTGGGTCATCCTTTCAATTGACATTCAAGGCATTTTTGTTTCCTTTTCCACTTGCGAATGGCTGTTTTATCCACTGTATGTTTGGGTTAGAGGTGATTTCCTCTTCTCACTCATTCAGGAATTTATTGGCCTATGTTTGCCATTTTTAATGGGGATATTTCAGATTCTTGAACACAAACACCATCTGAATGTATTTATTATTGTTTCTCTCCACTTTTGCTCATAGAATTTATTTTAGTCTTTATCTGAACTCTCTATGAAACTGCTCTTCATGTCCAAAGGCAAATCATTCTGTCTCTGGAAGACTTGCAGATGGAGAAGGTAAATCCCCATTTCTGGCAGAGTTCATGGGACTACTCTAGTCACATCTTGTCTCCATTAGGCCTGAACACCCAGTCTCTCTCCTGATCATTGGGCCTGGTTTCTCCAGCACTTATGGGGCATCATACCCTCATATTTATTCCACTCGCTGATTTTCCCAATCATTTGGAAGGGCAGGGGTATTTCTCACTCTTCATTTGCTTTCTAGGTCTCCTAATTACCTCATTTTGCTGCTTCCTCCTCCCTTTGGCCAAATGGCCAAAAACCTTAAAAATCTGGTGTTTTCTCCCTCATTCTTCCCCTCCCTTAAACGCTCTCATTATTTTGGCCAAAAAGACTGTAGAAAAGACTGTCATTCAGGGGTCTGTGTTGTTACCCCTTTATACTGTATTCAGACCATCCAACAACCTCAGGATCTCATGGTCTATCCAGGCTGCAGACTCCCTTCATCACTCTGAGCCATAAAATAAAAGGTTCAAACCCCACAAACAGGCATTTGGCTAGTACTCAAGGCTTGCACACTGTCCTGTACAAGACTGTTGTTGGGTAGGGATAACCACGTTGCCCTTTAATGAAGATGCTCCCTTCCAATGCAGTCTTAGTGATAATTCATAGGAGAAAGATCAGCCTGTGGTACTTTTTAAGTTTTAAACATGAGGGAGATGAATCCTGGCAACCTCAGATCCCATCCTCTTCTTCCATCAAACCTCTTTGGATGCCCCAGGCTGCCAGGCACAGATAACGTGGAGGTTTTATTGAGGGCTATACCTGCTTACCAAGAACTTGCAGCTCCCCCTCCTCATTCCCTCTCGCTTTGACCCTTCCCTCCAATCTCCTGTGCCTCATGCCCACTCCTGCGGCCCCCGGCTCAAGAGTAAGGTAAGCTGCGGCCACGGGGGCCCGGCACGGAGGCTCGCTGTCGTACACACAAAGGGGTGGGCGCACTAGGGTCTCTCCTCCCGTTTCTTCACATCCAGGGGGGCAAATGGCGCCAAAACAAACAGACGGCAGACCTGGCCGCGCATGCGCAGTAGAGCCGCTCAGCTCGCTCAATCAGAAAAAGGGAGAGAGGCTGGGGCTCGCTCCACGCAAGCGCACTGAAGCTACCGTGGAGGTGACTCAATGTTAAGCCTAGAAAAGTCAGTTAAAGCCTCTCCACCCGCCATCTTAGGTGCGGGGGAAGGTGGAAGTGGTGGGAGGGGCCGCACAGACCCCACCCACTCTAGGCTGGAAACGGAAGAGGTCTCTCAAGACAGGGCTTCTCTAGGCGATGGGGAGGTTTGTACTCTATGTTGCCGGTCGGACGCATGCGCTACTTGGGAGGGCAGCCGGCGAGAGTCGAGTGCTGCTGGAGGGAGAGCCGTTAGTAGCACCTGTGCCCAGGTGGGTGGTGAGGGGCCGGGGGTTCTGGATTTGGTGAGGCGCTGTGGGGCCGCGGGGGGCGAGGCGGGAGGAGGTGAGGTGGGGGCGCGAGGGGGGTGGTGAGCGCAGAGGGGGGCACTAGGAAGAGTGGGATGGGAGCGAGGGGTGTGAGGAGCACGCTCAAGGTGGGGGCTCAGGAGGGATGACGTGTGGGCGCATGGCGGGGCTTGAGGTGGCGGCCTGTTGGGGGCGTAACAGGGTCAGTCAAGGGGGGGCATTTAGGGTGTCGCGGAGAAGAGGGCCAAGGAGCGCAAAGAGGTGATCCGGCATTGTAGTAGTGTCCAGCGGGCACCCAGTGTGGGGGTGTGCCGCAAGGGCGGTGATGTGGCCCTGCAGGCTTAGCCGGGAACACGTGAGCCTTGAGAAATGGTATTGATGATAATGACCGCTTCTGTGCGCCGTTCTGAGATGATCCCACCTCTTACTCGAAAGCCCTCCCTTTTTAATGATATGTCTGTTACCGATAAAAGTCCTGGAGACTGAATTCCTCCCCTTATCCCTGGAGGGAGCCCTTCCAGCACAGAGGAAAGACATACTGGTGTGGCAGCTTCCACTGCCCAGCTTCTGTGTGTAAATTGCTGCCTTCTCTGTGCTTCCCTTGCTCACAAGGTCATCAGTTCTATTTATACCAGGGCTGCTACTCTGAAAAAAGAAATGGTGTAGGGGGAAATGAGTAAATGTCATTGCTCTCCTTGTCACACTTCCAAATTTTTCCCATTTCAGTGATACTGTGATCGAGCCCATGGGTGATATATTCCTGTTTTACCCTTTCCTAATCTCTTAAAGGGATATACCCTCTGATGTGACTCAGTCTCTTTGGTTAAATTGTCCAATGTGTCTTATCAGTACATATAAACTGATTAAAAAGAAATGTCCCTATCTGTCTCAGGGAGGGATAAGTGATCAAGAAAGAGATTGGGGCAATGATTCCAAGTTTTGCATACACTGAGTTGGGCCACTAATGTGTAGTTACTGAGTGATAAATGACTGAAGCAGAATCCTGGGGTCCATATTTATTTTCAGTGACTGATAGCTCGAGATAAAATTAATAAGAGATTAAATGTCAGATCATATTTTCATTTACTTTAAATGTTAATTTCACCTGTGTGAGAATCCATCGGATATGTATTTTCTCAGACTGTAGTTCCTCATCAGTAATAAAAATTCCTCAGTCAGAACTTAACTAATGATTCTGTTAATGATGCACAGGCTGGGGTAGAATCTGGCTTGCTCCTCCATAGTTACATTGGCTCTGTAAATGCTAACAGGTCAGCAGATATGATTAAACATGCAGACAGCAGAAATGGAGGGGGGCGGGGAAAGGATCATTAAAGATATACTCTTTCACTAAGAATAATGACAGGTTTCAGAGTAGTAGCCGTGTTAGTCTGTGTCAGCAAAAAGAAAAGGAATACTTGTGGCACTTCGTTAGTCTCTAAGATGCCACAAGTATTCCTTTTCTTTTTTCACTAAGCATTAGTCTGTCTATCTTAGTTTTACCTAGTGTTAATCGCCATAGTATCTCAGCACTATTATCTAGTAAACCCGTGTAACTCACTGCCACAAGATGTCAAGGCCAAGGACTTACAAATATCTAAACTTCTTAGAAATTCTGCTGTGGATAAGGAAACCATGCACAGTTATTAGACAGAATGAAAATTTGTAGTGGATCTGAATACTTATGCTTCAAGGCATAAGTCAACTACAGTAACTCCTCACTTAACATTGTAGTTATGTTCCTGAAAAATGCGATTTTAAGCGAAACGATGTTGAGCTAATCCAGTTTCCTCATAAGAATTAATGTAAATGGGGGAGGGAGGGGTTAGGTTCCAGGGAATTTTTTTTCACCAGACAAAAAACTATAAACACACAGTATATATTTTAAACAATTTAATACTGTACAGAGCGATGATAATTGTGAAGCTTGGTTGAGGTGGTGAAGTCAGAGGGTGGGATATTTCCCAGGGAATGCCTTACTGCTAAATGATGAACTAGCTTTTAGCTGAGCCCTCAAGGGTTAACACATTGTTGTTAATGTAGGCTCACACTCTACAAGGCAGCACCGAGGGAGGGAGGGGAGACAGCATGGCAGACAGAGACACACACCCTGTGTGTGGGAGAGAGAGAGATGTACACTTCCCCTTTAAGTATGCTGACCCCACTCTTAAGTACATTGTCTTTTTAAGTCGATCAGGAAGTTGAGACAGCAGCTGCTGCCCCAGGCTCTCTCTGTCTCTCTCCACCCATGTTCCCACCCTGCTCTATAAGGAAGATGGGGTAAGCAGGGTGCAGGAGTAGGGGGGCAGGGGACACCCTAACATTAGCCCCCACTTCCCTCCCTGCACAGCAAGCAGAAGGCTCCCGGGAGCAGCTCCAAGGCAGAGGGCAGGAGCAGCACATGGTAGTAGGGGGAGGGACAGCGGAACTGCTGGCAATTGATAGCCTGCTGGGCAACTGCTGCACAGGGAACTTAGGGGAGCTGATAGGAGGGCTGCCGGTCCACCCTGGTTCCAACCACCTACCAACTAGCCGCAACGGGCTGCTCTTCCTGAAAGCCACGGACAAAGCAGGCGGCTGCCAAACGACGTTATAAGAGAGCATTGCACAACTTTAAACGATCGTGTTCCCTAATCAGCAACGAAACAATGTTAACTGGGACGACTTTAAATGAGGAGTTACTGTACTAACTGTCATGAGTTCAGAAGAAACTTGTTATGAGTAGGTTTATTCCAGTACAGGGTTTATTGTGTCATCTTGCATTGTCCACTTTTGGAGACTGGATACTGGACTTCAGGGGGGAGGGATAGCTCAGTGGTTTGAGCATTGGCCTGCTAAACCCAGGGTTGTGAGTTCAATCCTTGAGGGGGCCATTTAGGGATCTGGGGCAAAAATTGGGGATTGGTCCTGCTTTGAGCAGGGGGTTGGACTAGATGACCTTCTAAGGTCCCTTCCAACCCTGATATTCTATGATTCTATGGACCACTGGTCTGACCCCTTATAGAAATTCCTCTGTTCCCATTTTACAGTTCACTTTTCATGCCAGAACTATTCTCTAAAGCAGGGGTGGCCAACCTGAGCCTGAAAAGGAGCTCAATGTACCAATGTACATTGCCAAAGAGCCACAGTAATACGTTGGCAGCCCCCACCCCCATCAGCTCTCCCGCCGACCGGCAGTCACGCCGATCAGCGCCTCCTCCTTCCTCCCTGCACCTCCCAATCAGCTGTTTTGTGGCATGCAGGAGGCTCTGGGAGAGAGGGGGAGGAGCGGGGGCACGGCAGGCACAGGGGAGGGAGTGGGAAGGGGTGGAGTGGGGGCAGGGCCTGTGGCAGAGCTAGGGGTTGAGCAGCGAGCATCCCCTGTCACATTGGAAAGTTGGCGCCTGTAGCTCCAGCCCTGAAGTCAGTGCCCATATACAAGGAGCCGCATATTAACTTCTGAAGAGCCGCATGTGGCTCTGGAGCCACAGGTTGGCCACCCCTACTCTAAAGCAACCATACTAGAGAAAAAAATTGCTTTTAAAAACACATTTCCTACCTGGGTAACTAATAACATCTAAGAGTAATAAAATGTAAAGAACTTCTAAAATTGATTTTTAGTGTGTTTATGAAAATTAATTAGTCTGGTTCTCTTTTTGTTTCTTGTGCATTAGCACAAATCAGTTGTCTGTACCTCAGATGCTGCAAAGGAATGTTTAAATCCAAACATGCTGTGTGGTTTTTGTTTTTTGTCTTTTTAAATCATGAAAACATTTATGAAAATGCATTAGGCTTAATAAGTTCCTCTGTCCTGTCCTCCCAAGGGTTGGATATTTGACTGATCCAAAAATAATTTGGTCAATTGACCAGTCAAATATTGGTCAAATATTGTCAAATGTCAAAAATGGTCAAATATTATCAAAGCATGAATATATTAGAACAGTAAAAAAGAAAAAAAAAAAGTAAGATTTTTATGGTATCCAGTAGGCTTAGCCTTAGATAGTTATGCATGATTACAAAAAAGAACAAGTTACTTAATTGAGTTATTTTAATTCAGAAAAATGTGAAACAATTAAAATTGTAAAAAAAGAGACATTAGTAATTCCTTTTAAAACAATATTAGGTTAGCATTTAAATATGAATGTTATTCAAGACTGAACAGTTAAAGAACAGACGTGAAATTAAACAGAAATGAAATACATAGCGACTATAAAAGAGAGCCATTTTAAAATGCACTTATGCTAGATAGGCAGCGGCTCAATTCTTCAAGCAGCTTAATGGCTGTACGTCTATTCTCTTTGTGTTGAAGGAGGAGGCTCCCTTCTACCATTCCCTTTTGAATTAATTTCTGTATGTTTGTCTAGTCAGTTTACATTGTAGGCACTTTGGGAGCAGAGACCATGTCTTTTAACTTGTTTAATGTACTTTATAAACAGCCGAGTACACTGATAGCCGGGTGAACAAATAAAGATACAAGTATGTATAGGTATGTATAATCTTGTTTAGAAGATTACAATCAATCAAGATGTTGAATTTTCAGTTAATTCTCCTTTCCCCCCGCCCAAGAGTAGCATTACCTTGTAATTTAATGTCTTACTAACAGATGAGACCATGATGCAATCAAAAAGTAGGCCACCATCTACATTAGGGCATTCTTGCTCAAATATTTGACAGTATTTGCCCATGGTCAAATAATAGACGTTCAGGTGGCGCTATTTAACCAGTCATACGATCATCTTGCCAACACTAGTCCCCTCAACTTTCTCTTAACAAAAGTCTGACTTACCTTATCTTGTCTCTATAAGTGAAGAAATAGCTCTTCATTTTCAGACGTTTGAGTTATGCCTGTCCTACTCTAAAAGGGCAAATTGAAGGACATGGGAGTGTGGGATGTGGGAAGTACTATCTTAACTGTAAGTTTTTTATGGTTTTCATAGTATAATTTCAGACTTCAAGCTTTCATGTTCTGAAAGGGTGTGGGAAGAGGAAGCACTTCTGAAGCCTTGTCTATGCCAGGAGCACTTTACTGGTATAGATATGAGTATACTGTACTGGTAAAATGCTTCTGGTGTGGACTCAGTTTATTCCAGCAAAACTGTACAAAACAAGCTATGCTGGCAAAACTGTGTTTTGCACAAATAGCTGTGTCTACAATAGGGGCTTTTGCCTGCATAACTATGTTGTTCAGGGATTGCACCCCTGTCCAACATAGCTATGGTGGCAGAAGTCTTAAGTATAAACATGGCCTAAGCAACCTTAACTCCCCTTAACACAGTGGTTTTGTTTGTTTTTGGGTTGTTTTTGTTTGAATAATCTTTGGTTTTTAGTCCGTTCTCTCTAAGTGGGGAAATGGGAATGGAGCTACATCTTTAGTCTTCTATCTGCTCTTCAGTCCTTGAAGATGCATGCACATTTTTAAGATGCTTCCACTTCCCAAAGGTCTCCAATTAGCTCACTGACAGCGTTCTTTGTAAGAAAATTAAAATATACATGAGTATTCCACTTTACACAAAAGACCGTTGATTTAATTACAGATAAATTATATATTTTATATCCACTGTCTTATCTGGGTCACCATACTGTTGAACTTCACAGTAATCAAGTAGAGCCAGGCTTTGCCTTTCCACAGTTCAATAGAAGAAATTACATTTCCATTTACTAATTCACATGTCACATGTAAGGAATTAGTAGCTTGTTTAAGAGTCTTTAAAGCGTTAAAAATATTTATGCAGAGAATCTTCTCCAGATGAGTTTATCATACAGTGTACTAAATAAACTCAAGTGTGAAACAATTTTAGTTCAGGTTTCAGAGGGATAGCCGTGTTAGTCTGTATCAGCAAAAACAACGAGGAGTCCTTGTGGCACCTTAGGCCTGGTCTACACTATGAGGTTAGGTCAATTTTAGCCGCGTTAAGTCGATTTTATAATGAGTGTGCCTACACAACCAACTCCTTTCCGCCGACCTAAAGGGCTCTTAAAATTGACCGCTGTACTCCTCCCCGATGAGGGGAGAAGCGCTAAAATGGACCTTCCTGGGTCGAATTTAGGGTACTGTATACGCAGCACTGTGCAATTCGATGGTATTGGCCTCCGGAAGCTATCCCATAGTGCTCCAATGCTCTGGACAGCACTTTCAACTCTGATGCACTAGCCAGGTACACAGGAAAAGCACGGGGAACTTTTGATTTTCATTTCCTGTTTGGTCAGCATGGTGAGCTCAGCAGAACAGGTGACCATGCAGTCCCAGAATCGCAAACGAGCTCCAGCATGTAGCGAACGAGAAACACTGGATCTGATTGCCGTATGGGGAGAAGAATCTGTGCAGGCAGAAGAAATGCTGATATATATGCCAAAATTTCACAGGGCATGGTGGACAGAGGCTACACCAGGGACACACAGCAGTGCCGCATGAAAATTAAGGAGCTCAAGCAAGCCTACCAAAAGACAAATTAGGCAAACGGTCACTGTGGGTCAGAGCCCCAGACATGCCGCTTCTATGAGCAGCTGTATGCCATTCTAGGGGGGGACCCTACCAGTACCCCAACACTCTCCGTGGACACCTGCAAGGTGGCAGCCTCACGCAATACAGATGAGGATTTTGAGGAGGAGGAGGAGAATGTACAGTAGGCAAGTAGAGAATCAGTTCTTCCTGGCAGCCAGGACCTTTTCCACACCCTGGAGCCTACTTTTCCTGGACCCTGAAGGCGGAGAAGGCACCTCTGGTGAGTGCACATTTGTAATGACACTACAGGGGTTAAAAGCAATTGTGTTTAATGTTTGATTTGCCCTGAACAATTGGGATGCATTCGTGGCCAGTACAGCTACTGGAAAAGTCTGTTAATGTGTTTGGGGATGGAGCAGGAATCCTCCAGGGACATCTCCATGAAGCTCTCCTGGAGGTACTCTGAAAGCCTTTGCAGAAGGTTTCTGGGGAGGGCTGCCTTATTTCATCCTACACGGTAGAACACTTTACCATGGCAAGCCAGTAGCAAGTGGTCTGGAATCATTGCAGCACAAAGCATGGCAGCGAATGGTCCTGGGTTTTGGTCGCATTCATGCAACATTCGGTCTTTATCTTTCTGTGTCAGCCTCAGGAGAGTGATATCATCCATGGTCACCTGGCTGAAATAGAGCAAGTTTTTTAAGGGAATAGTAATCCCCTCTGTTTGGTGATCCCTGACACATTAAACCCCGCGCATGCTGGGTTGTTTGCACTTGGCTAAAAGGGATCATCCAGAGAATAGCCACCCCAAAACTGCATCCCCTCCTTCTAAATAGCAAACCCAACCGGCATTGGTTGCTATGGGAAAGGAGGGCGCTGCAGTTTGAAACCATTCCCACATGTTATGAACACGGAAGAAGCCAACCCCACATACTCTTTAGTTTACCATGGCTGCCTGGAAACCGAATTCTGTTGCCCAGCCTGATGTGTCACCATACCAGCAGGTGCTCAATATAAAAGGCAAAATGCGACCTTGTACCTAAAATACATGTGCTGTTTGCTGTGAATTGTTTAATTCACTGTGAAAGAGTCTCTCCCTTTTGTTCTCAGAAATGTATCTTCTTAAAAGTCTACTCTCCCTTCCCCCCCCCTGCAGCTGCAAATGCTTCTATGCTCCCCGCATCAACTCCGTCCCTGAAGTTATCGCAGATTAGAAGGCGAAAAAAATGCACTCAAGTTGACATGTTTTCAGAGCTCATGCAGTCCTCCCACACTGATGTGGCACAGCTGAATGCATGGAGTCATTCGGTGGCAGAGGCCAGGAAAATATACAGTGAGCGTGATCGGAACATGCAGGAGGAGATGCTGAGGCTAATGGGGGAGCAAACGGACATGATAAGGCGTCTGCTGGAGCTGCAGGAAAGGCAACTAGAGTACAGACCCCCCACTGCATCCATTGTTCCATATCCTCCTCACCCAAACGCCCAAGAACACCGCAGGGAGGCTTTGGGCACCCTGCCACTTAACTCCAGGGTATGACCCAAGCAACAGAAGACCGTCATTCAAACAGCTTTGATGTGTAGTGTGGCTACAATAAGCAATGTGGCCTTGTCCTTCCTTCCTTCCCCACCCTACTCAGTTATCAAACCCTTTGTACGCTACCTTTTATTAGTCAGTGATCTCATGTTTTTTTTAATAAAAAATGAATGAATGGATTCAGAACAATAGGGACTTTATTTCCTGTGCCAGCTTTGGTTGAAGGGAGGATTGGCTTACAGGGAAATACATTCACCAAAAGGGGTGGCTTTGCATCAAGGACAAACACACACAACTGTCACAGTGTAGCCTGGTCAGTCATGAAACTGTTTTTCAAAGCTTCTCTGATGCGCAGCGCGCCTCGGTGTGCTCTTCTAATTGCCCTGGTGTCTTGCTGTTCAAAATTGTCTGCCAGGCAATCTGCTTCAACCCCCCACCCCACCATAAACTTCTCCCCCTTACTCTCACAGATATTATGGAGCATACAGCAAGCAGCAATAACAAGGGGAATATTGCTTTTGCTGAGGTCTAACCTACTCAGCAAACTGCGCCAGTGCCCTTTTAAGCGTCCAAAAGCTCATTCTACCACCATTCTGCACTTGCTCAACCTGTAGTTGAACTCCTCCTGACTGCTGTCCAGGCTGCCTGTGTACGGCTTCATGAGCCATGGGAGCAAAGGGTAGGCTGGGTCCCCAAGAATAACTAGTAGCATTTCAGCATCCCCAACGGTAATTTTCTGGTCTGGGAAGAAAGTCCCTTCTTGCAGCTTTCTGAACAGCCCAGAGTTCCGGAAGATGTGAGCATCATGCAGCTTTCCTGACCATCCCACATTGATGTCGGTGAAACGGCCCTCGTGATCCACCAGTGTTTTCAACACCATTGAGAAGTACCCCTTGCAGTTTATGTACTCTTTGGCAAGGTAGTCCGGTGCCAAGATAGGGATATGCGTTCCATCTATCGCCCCACCACAGTTAGGGAACCCCATTTGCAGCAAAGACATCCACTATGAACTGCACATTTCCCAGAGTCACTACCCTTCTTAGCAGAAGAGTATTGATTACCCTGGCTACTTGGATCACAGCAGCCCTCACGGAAGATTTGCCCACTCCAAATTGATTCCTGACTGAACGGAAGCAGTTAGGTGTTGCAAGCTTCCACAGGGCTATTGCCACTTGCTTCTCAACTGTCATGGCAGGTCTCATTTTGGTATTCCTGCCCTGAAGTGCAGGGGAAAGCAACTCACAAAAGTTCCATGAAAGTAGCCTTACGCATGCGGAAGTTTCGCAGTCACTGGGAATCATCCCATACCTGCAACACTATACGGTCCCACTAGTCTGTGCTTGTTCACCGGGCCTAGAATCGGCGTTCCACTGTATCAACATGCCCGAATGCTGCCATGATATCCCAATTTCCACATCCCGTGCTTTCAGGAACGTCTGTGTCCATGTCCTCCTCACAATCTTCCTCGTGCTGGCGGCTCCTAATAGGCTCTGCACATACTACAGGATAATGCGCAAGGTGTTTACAATGCTCACAAAAGCAGTGTGCAGCTGAGTGGGCTCCATGCTTGCTGTGCTATGGCTTCTGCACAGATAACCCAGGAAAAAAGGTGTGAAATGATTGTTTGCCATTGCTTTCAGGGAGGGGAGACTGACAATATGTACCCAAAACCATGTACCTCCCATGTCTTAAGGATTACACACGCCTCTTAATACATCCCAGAATGACATTTGCCTTTTTTGCAACAGCATCACACTGTTTACTCATATACAAATTGTGATTCACTTAAACCTCCAGACCTTTTCCTGCAGAACTGCTGCCTAGCCAGTAATTCCCCTTTTTGTATTTGTGCATTTGATTTTCCCTTTCTAAGTTCACTTTGCACTTTATTGGATTTTATCTTATTGACGTCAGACCAGTTCTCCAGTTTATCAAGTGCACATGAATTTTGGGTTCCCAATTTGAAAGGCCTATGGTGTGACTTTTTAGGTGACAGTATTTTATAAAACTGTATTTTTCAGAGCACAGCTGTCTGAGAGCAGTTGCTGTTCTGATTTCAGCAGTTCTGCAAATCAGACCCCAGGTGTCTCAAAATGGGTAACACACAGTTAATGGTTACTTGTCATAAAACTGTGTGGCAGAGATGGGGATAAAATCCAGTTTTCCAGAGTAGTGTTCCACTGACTAACCCAGATGTGACCATCCTTTCTCTTCTGCTGTCTCCTGTCTCGCTCACTAAACACCTTCCAAGTTCTGCAGCAGATGAGGCAGGAGTCTTAAAGACAACAGCCTCCTTCACTACACAATTCTGATTCATTCCTTGAGCACTGAATGAGAAAGGGGTTGTGGGGGGGGTGTGTGAAATAGTGTGTGATTAAAGAGTGTACTTGCAAGGGTGTGACTCTGCAACTTTAGCATTCTTTTAACATTGCTGAAAAAAAACAAAATTAGTCATGCAGAGCCATATTGATTCCCATAGTTCTTGTGCTTGCTGCCTCAGCAGCCCCTAGCTGCTGGGGGGAACAACTGCAGGAAAAGTCTTGCTAGCCTCAGAGGCATGTTCAGTGTAGATCAGAGGTCTCAAAGTCCTGACCTGCAGGCCGTCTGCGGCCTGAGAACCTCTCCACTGTGGTCTGTGGAGGAGAGACGCATGCAGCCACACTGCCGGCTCTGCTGCAGACGCTGCCCACTGCAGCTTCCTTTCTCTGCGGGAGAGAGACAGAGATACCATCTTTAGTTGCCAGGCAGAGTCAGCCATGGAGGCAGCGTCACTTTTTTCCACAATGAATATAAACAAGTCAAAATACCGAACACAACTATCTGATGCACACCTTGCTGCAATCCTGAAGGTTTCAACTGCTCAGTCACTGAGGCCAAAGGTCAACAAAGTGACAGAACTGAAGCATTGCCAGGTGTCTGGCAACCACTAAAAACTCTCTGGCAGGCGAAGAATTGTATAAAGTTGTATGACAGTTTTATTATTTCTAAGAAATTCAAAATCAAAAATACAATATAAACATTTTCTGAACACCATCTTCAGTGGCATTATTGGCCCGCTGGGAGGATTTGAGGACTGGCACTGGCCCTAAGGTAAATTGATTTTGAGACCCCTGGTGTAGATGAAATCTTTGGAGAGCTGTGAATTCCAACAAATCTATACTGAGCTTGCATGAACTCGGATTTTCAGAGGCTCACAACTTGGCCAAACTTAGGTAGACTTTCACAAGGATGATAAAAGGCACATCCTTGATACCAGGGCAACTCCCCTGCCAGATGTCAAGTTTGTGCTCCAAAGCATGGAGAGGAGCTAGAGATTCTCAGTGAAATAGTTGTAAGAATTCTTAGCAACAAAACATCATTTTTCCTAACCTCATTCTGAGAAATGGATGAATAATTTAGCTGTAACTCTTTTGTATTTAAAAAAAAAACAAAACCACTTAGTCTGAGACAGACACCCAGCATGGAAAATTTTAACCCAAGCAGTTTGGTAAAGCTAAGCAACTAAAAACTAGGTTGTCTAATGTAAATTGTCAGGCAACCTTATCTATAGGCATCTTTATTAGCACAGCCTATAATAATAATAATGTGTGTTTGATGCAATATTGAGTTGTGTGTTTTTAGCACTCTGGTTATAAAGTTTAGAGAGGGAGGTTTACAGGGAATAAGCTCTGCTATTATTGATAGTCCATGTACTAACCTGAATTTTTTTAAAAGAGGCAAATCTAGAGCTGGATGTGAGAGAACCATCTCTGGTAGTATAATTTCAAGGGCTTGTCAGAGAAAGATATGCTTTTCTTATTGCAAAACTTATTCTGCATCAGTGGAATGAATTTCCTCAGCTTCAGAGGGACTTGGTTTTTGTTTTGTTTTTGTTCCAGATCTCTTTCCCACTCCCCTCAATGGAAAAAGTGTTGACAACTCTGTCTCCAGCACTGTAAAAGCGTGGAGATAAAGCACCCATCTTGAGAGCGCTCCAGAAGTCCATTAACCAAACTGGGCAATGTGATGGACATGAAGAGATTGACGCATCAGTTCAGCATGGCAGCAGCTGAATCTGACAAACAATATGGATTCTCAGGTTTAGAAAAAGATAATTAACTTTCCTCCTTTTATCTCCTTTAAACTTCACAGTTTGCTTAACAAACGTATCTTTTTACAGTTCCAGACAACTCCTATGTGGAAGGGTGGGAGAACTTTTGTGTATAGGGCAAGTTTGAAAATCCTGTGACTACTAAAATCTTCACAGCCAAGCTTTATACTCTTCTAAAGGTCATTTTGTCAATCTGCACGGTATTGAGGTTTGCTTGAGTCTCTGCCTCTAGTGGGCATATTTTTCATTTTAGCTACAGTCTAGAAAAAGGGGCTCCTATTTGGTCCTTACATGACCTATTGAGTTACATATGACCAGAATGTCAAACAGCCTGTTACACTAGAAAGTAATTTTTGTAAGGTTGATTAAAATGGCACATCCAAGTAGAGTTTTAATACACACCAAAACTATGCAATGATTTTTCCCTTTCATTAGAAAAAAGAATTATATTTGTGAAAGGTGAGTGATTGATGGAGATATGAGGCCCTGGGTACAAAACAGCCACAGCAAACTGGCAGTGCAAGATTCTGCAACACTGTCCTACCTTAGTATGCTTTAATAGATTGAATAGTCATGAAGACAAGGTACAATTGTTGGCCTCTCTGAGACTACAACAAGCGTGCCAGTTGTGAGGAAAGGGCCACGTAAAAAAAATCCATCACTGAAAATTACTAACTAAAGTCAGAGGCCACTGAGCAGCCATCAGACAATGAATGAAGCTCATGTTAGTTGGAGTCCAGAATCAAATTAGCAGCATTTTGCACAATCTGATTGAACAGAGTGGAATCAGGAAATGGGTGGCAGGTTAGAAAGCTTGCTGCATATAAAACAACTAATAACTGGACTTTGCATCTACCAGATGGAAGTTCAGAGTGTCTGAGTTCTGTGGAGCCAACGAACTCAGAGAATATGCTGAATGCATTGTGTTGGAACACACAGGATTGGCCCTGGCAGTACCCACTGGCCACAAGCAATTCCTTCCCAGCACTTTCTCCTGTGGTCGTAATGAAAAATGTATTGGTCAAACAGGTAGGGGGGAATAATAATGATATATTGGAAAGTATGTTTTCCTTTCAGAAGGGCACTTCGCAAATAACTCTTTAAAAGGGTGATGTTCATCTAACTTGTTGCTACACTCATAGAATCATAGTATCAGTAGAAGATCTATTAGAGTGAGTCTGTCCCAGGCCAGAGGCAGGCTAACATCACCAAGATAGATCAAACATAAGATTCTTAAGCCTCATACACCTTTGTTAAATCTCTTTATTTTAAAGGGATTCTGGAAAGATAAAAGACATATTAAGAAAAAATACTAATAGCACCTCAGATTATTTAAATGAAAGAATTTTAGAAATCTAGCATACTTTCTGCATTGATGCTTTGCTACTTTACTACTCCTAGGGGAGTGTATGCCAAAACAATTAAAATGCTGTGCAAATATTTTAAAATTCTGCAAACTGCATATTTTATTTGTCAAAATAACACAATATAAAAAAACACGCCAGTTTCAATTATGTTGGTAATATATTTCAAAATACCTGTCAGCAAGTATGTCTGTAACACTACAGACAACAGATTCAGGAGATGTTTTTTGACAAATAGATTCCTTACTAGGCATATTAATACAGAACTTTGAGTAATAATTAATTTAAACTACAATACAGAACTGTATTTCCTGCACCCCTCAGAAGCAGTGTAAAGGCTTGTGGAAGTTACTCCTAATGGAGGAGCTGAGGGAGAGGGAAGTAATTGCTGGGAAAGAGCCTGGGAGTGCACGTGGAGGGTTGTTGGGTGTGGGTGGGAGAAGTATGGAACACGGGGGCGGGGGGGAGGAGAGAAGGGATTGTGAGGGAGTTGGAGCGCTTCCCCCATGCAGATGCTGCTTCACTCCTAGCCTCTCCCATGCAGTCAGGCACATCTGCCATTGTCCCCATGTGTCCCTGCACCCCCACTCAACCTGTGTCCCCATATGGCCCTGAACCACCACTCCTGTTCAGCCCCGGGCTCAATGCTGTCCCCCAACTAGTTCCTGTGCCCCTGCCCCAGTCTTCCCCTCTCACTAGCCTTTCTGAACCCCAGTCTGTGTGACTTCCCCAGCACCCCTGTGTGCCCTGCTCTGTCCACACACACCCCCCCCCATGTGTGGCAGGGCGCTGTGAGGAAGACCCCTTCTCCCCCTTCTTCACGGCTGGCTGAGCCAGCTGACCTCTCTTCTGGCACCACAATGGCCCCATGTGAGTACCTGCAGTGCCTTTCTGGCACTATGTATTTCTGCGTGGGGGGGTAGGGGGAATCTGTGTGGGACATGAATTCTGTGTGTGTGCAGTGGTGCAGAATTCCCCCAGGAGTATTTTACTCCACTTAGACAGTGAAACTAGAATAGTCAGTTTCACTTGCTAGATCTCAAGTATTTAAGAAGGCTTTTGGATTTTGGGTTCCAATAGTATGAGCAAATGTTAAAGTATAATTCAAAATGAATAAAATATGAAACCATTTCTGCTTATATTGGTTTTTGTCAAAGCTTTTTCTGTTCTAATCTATATTTTTGTGTCTAAATTAAGATGATTCGGAGCAAAACGTTAAACAATTGCTAAATAAAAAGTAAATTTCAGGGCTTAAGTTGTAACAACTGAATTAACTCATTAATTGATTAGTTTTTCTGCCACATCGTTCTGTCAGTCTATGAGCATGTAAGCCACTTGTGAAACATGTACAACTTAAAATAAGGTGTGGGAGAAACCATGTTTCTAACTCTCTCATCAGAGCGGGACCAAAATTTCTTCAGCCCTCCATCTGAGCAAAAAATTCCTGAAAATGCAGTGGGGAAAAATGGATGGGAAGCCTCCAAGGAGAAACCACAATCCAAGTTTAGACTCTCCTGACTTGCTTTGAGCTATGACAAGCTCACAGCCCAGGCTGGCATGGTTGCAAGCAAATCTGGTTATTGATATCCAAAGAGAGAGTGAGGCTCTGTTAAGATGTGCAATGAAAGATATCTGGAGTAGGCGTTTATAGGGAAGTCAGTTCTTTGATCTCCACGACATGCTCTCTTTAGCTTGACAAAACACTGTGTGGTTCTTCCCCCCCCAATCCCCCAAGTTCTTGGAAATGTGGACATACTGTTTAAGCAGATGCATAAAACTCCAGTCTGATAGGGTTAGGCAAGCGTCACCTACTGGTGCCTTCAGGGTGAGAGGTAGAAAATGAAATACTGACTCTCGTGTTATGCTAACAAACTTCCCAGAGTATGTAGCAAGCAGAACTTTACTGGTTTTTATAATATACTTAAGTTATAACATTTTGTAATGTAGCAGAGTGAGGGAGAGAAATTAAGAATAAACAAGGAAGACTGTCCATTGAGTCATAGATCTTCATGTCCAAACCTCTTTATATAGAATAAAGAGGGAGTCGTGTTACAGTAAAATGGAAGACTTTACTTCAGCAAACAAAAGCAATGAGTATAGGTTAATGCTCATGAAATGCATTCCTGCCTCAACCTGTAATAACTAAGCAAATTGGAATATGTTAGGTCAGTCAATTGTGTTGGAATGGTCCTTCAAATACAGTGAGCATTGCCCAAAATGAGGGGGTTTATTGGTTTGTTGTCCGACACAATTCTTGGTTCAACAGCTATGAGAGAGAATTAAAAAAAAAATATCACAGGTTAGACCATCAGCATTCTGTCTCTTTCTCCTCTGTTTCAGATCAGGCAAGCAGCTGTAGGAGAACTACTAGAACAGCACCATACTCCTAAATAGAAACACATACTAGCTGTGCTGATTTTAAAGTGAAAATGTGTGCTACTATAATTCTGCTAAAAACAAGATGGAATTAATTCTGTTAAACTCAGTGCAATTTATCTGCAAAGCTTTTACAAGTCTTGTAAAAGTCACTCACCCATGCACAAAGCCTTTCTGGACAAGTGCTGTTGACTGTTCCAAAATTTAAGCTTTCATTTTAAAAAAAAAAAAAAAAGCTGTAAAGTGAGCTTTCCAAATGTGAATCAGCTGAGATTAATGGAATAACTTAGGAAAAAGGAGAGTGATACAAAGTTAGATTTTTGGTAGGAGATGAAAGACCAGAGAACACAATGTCAGGAGGGAAAATGAGTGACGAAAGGTGGAGGGAGGAAATGGACAATGTAGGAAAATATGTATGATGAAAAAGGAATCCAGGAAAGTAAAGAAGAGCAAGATAGCATGTAGAAGCATCAACCGGATCTGGGCCACTTTGTGCTAGGTTTTGTACAAACATCTAGTAAATGACAGGCCTTGCACCAAAGAGCTTGCCCTTTAAAGCTATGCCTACGCTACCAGCTAGGAGAATGATTTCCCCTGCTTGTGTATACATACTCATGCTAGCTCAAGTATAAATAGTAGTGTAGCCACTGTAGCACAGCTGAGCACAAACTTGCCTGAAATTGTCGGGTGTGTGCTTGGCATGTCTCAGCCATGCCTCTGTTACCCTTGCTACTGCAGCTCCATTGCTATTTATACTTGTTCTAGGTTGATGAGAGGTAGCATGAGTATATGTACATAAGCAGGGGAATTACACTCCTACCGCCTGCTGTAGATGTAGCCTAAGGCTTCAAATTCTACAGCCCATCTGTATTCTGTATATCTAAGGACCCCCTATTACCATAGTCTCTGAGCACCTCACAATGTATTTATCCTCACAGCACCCCTGTGAAGTAGGAAGGTAATATTATTCCTATTTTACAGATGAGAAACAGTATCTCTGCCTCTAAGTGGTTTGCCCAAAGTAACACAGGTCACTTGGGGCATAGCAGGGAATTGAACCGGAGCCTCTTGAGGCCCAGGCTAGCATCCTAACCACAGAATCATCCTTCCTCTGCTGTTTGCTGTTCATTAAAGCACTTAATTGTGTGGTAAAATGCTTTGCTGAATACAGATGGACTCTAGCTCATGTTCAAATGCTTTGCTGCATTGGCATCTAAAAGACCTGCCATTAAAGGTAGACAAACAAGTGGGAGGTAGGGTGGATGTCTTAGGATAGGTTTAGCTGAGGGCACAATTTTGAGCCAATTAGTGTCAATGTGGTAAGTGATTTTTTTTTAATTAAATCAAGATGGTTGATAATGTTACAAATATTTCATTTTTTTTAATTGCCAGGGGTGTAACTTTAGGAAGGGAGAGGCGGCACAGGTGTTTTTCTCCCACAGTAATAGACTGTAAGCTTGTCAACACATAAAGTTGCACCAGTTTAACCAAAGGTGTGGTGTTGAAAGGGTGCAACTTTGTGTGTAGAGCAGGTGTTTCTCCTTGGGCTAGTAGGTGTTAGGTATACTTCAAGTGCTAAGTTTCTGTATAATATGTGGTTTTAGTAAATTTTAAAACTATAGCACTTGTTAGTGACCACCTACTGTGTTAGAAATAACCAAGACTGTTTCAAGCACTTGTTGTAAGAATAGAATTGACAGGATTAGAATTCCTATGTCTCCACTAATATATAATTTAAACTTCTAGATAGAATGTTTGTGCAGCATTCAGCTGAATGTTTTTTTAAAATCATAACTTTAAGTGTTGTGGCTTTCTTTCAAAGTTTTCTGGACACTTGTAGTTATTATTCTCTTATTATATTCTCAAGCCCAGGGTTGCTCCCAGCTTGTGTTAGCATAAATAGGAATGCTAAAACTGAATGGCTTCTAAATGTATTTGCCGTTCAGCAGTAAATAGATTCTGAATTACAGCTTTGTCTCTAGCAGCGTCCTCAAATGTCACAAGAAGAGAAAAATGAATTTATATGAGGTAAAACCTACTCAGACTGCATTATAACTGGCAACATTTAGCAGCAATGTCTACAAGCATTGGCACCAGGCTCACCTGTTCTGATAAAGCTTTTCTAACATTTTTTCTTACACCATTAGTTGTGATAATTCCACTTTTTCCACCCATACTTCTCAGGGAAGCAGTTCATCGCAGCTTCAGTCTTGGACTGTTCAGCCATCTTTTGAAGTGATTCCAGCTCAGCCACAGCTAGTGTTTCTTCATTCAGCCATCTCCCCTCCCATTAACCCTCACCTTGTTGGTGAAAAGAGAAGTGACTCTACTAATTACCTGCCCACCCTGAACTCCTACACAAAGACAGCACCACATCCCTGCAAAAGAGATCGTGTCTGGGATCTGGCGGAAAGAGGGAGAACCAGTGGACAGAAATGGCTTTGCTCAGATACTGCTATGTCCAATAAGACTAGTTTATTGCCCTTTAGTGTTTACCCCCAAGTATCACCTGACTTTAAGCCTGCCCAGGACTCTACTCAGCAGAGTTCTCCAGCTTTGATGGCAGGTGGAAAAATGTCAACTATTGATAGCTTCCAGTATATTTCTACTGGCAAACAAAAGGCCCCAGGTTTGATTCCCTTTTCTCCTACTGGACTCCTCCAGATATCAGACTGCAAATCTCCTGAGATGGAGAATCCAGTACATCAGATGGCGCAACTAGCAACCTTCAGCCCACCTTTGGCAGCAGAAGAACTTTATACTACTCCTGAGCTATTGTTGCAGCAGCAACGCAAGCGCAAGCGCTTTCAGAATACCTTTGTTGTGCTGCACAGGTCTGGATTGCTGGAGATCACCTTGAAAACCAAGGAGCTGATTCATCAGAACCAGGTAACCCAGATTGAACTGAACCAGCTGAAGCAGCAAACACAACTGTTCATGGAGGCAATAAAGAGCAATGCTCCTCAGGCCTGGGCAGAGCTAGAGGCATCTCTAACAGGGTCAGATAAAGCTGACAGCAGCCTTGAGGCTCCTCCTACATATCCCAACATGTAGTGCAAAAGATATATAGCTGGTCAAGTGATTCCAGTGCCTCTCTTCTTCTGTCTCAAGCTTTTACAAGAGCATTTTCTAGGTTTGAGACTACTTTAAAAACTCATTCACAAAGCAGCATGCCATTAATAAACTATCCCAAATGCCAGTTGTGAGACTGGCCACAATAGGAGGCCTAGGCAGAAATTCGTACTGCTTCATGTAACCTGGAACTGAGTAACTGTGCTCTTTGGACCGTGAAAGTGCTATGATGTGATGTGTTCCCACTCTTATGATGGAGAACATTGCAAATGGCTCTTTCCTAGAAAGCACCTTTTTTCACTCCCTATCTCCAGACAGCCAATTCATAGAATGGGACAAAAGACCTGGTCTAGTGTAGCTGCTTATGAATTGATAGGGAAAGAGGAAACTTGATGGGTAACATGGTATCTCCAGCTTTGTGTTAATACTCTAAAGACACAAGGTGGCCTTGCTTTTGGATAATCACCACATTGAACAAATGGAGATCTGCTTGCATTAAAACTGCACTCCATATGTTGCATTGATTGAGCAAAGTGGGGGTGGGGAGGTGGGGGATATATTAGAAATAAGTGTAATAGTTCTAGGCAGGCCCTGTCAGCCAGCCTATTTCAGTTTCTTTAAAGTTGAGAGCTGGGTGAAAATCTGAAAGCACTAGACCTGCACTGGAAGTGTTCATTCCAAAGCAGGTTTATTCGTACTGCCCATTAATGGCTAACAACTGTACTAAGCAAGGTGGTTTTGGATTTCCCAGGTATGCAATGAGTTAAACACCAACCGTTACTTTAAAAAAAAAAAGCTGTTAAGTGATTTTTTTAAAATGCATTACAATGAAGATTCATAGATTCCAAGGCCAGAAGGGACCATTGTGATCAACTAGTATGACTTCCTGTATAACACAGACTATAGAACTTCCCCAAAATATGTTCCTCGCTAGGCAGCTAGCAAGACCAACTATGCATCCTTTGGTTTTTATCCAGTTTAGGAGAGATTCTTTTCTGGCTCTGAAATCAGCTTTCTGAGTTTAAAAAAAGCAGGGGGGGGAATGGTTGTACAGGTCCTAGAGTGAAACAAGCCCTGTTTTTCTTTTTATGAGAAACATCTGAGCAGGGCCGGCGCTTCGTCTTGGCGACCCTAGGCGGTCGCCTAGGGTGGCAGGATTTGGGGGGTGGCATTTCGCCATCCTCGGCAGCATTTCGGCAGTGACTCATTTCCCGGCAGCGATTCATCAGCAAGAAAAGCGGCTGCCAAAACGCCGCCGAGAACGCAGCTTCAGAGGAGCTGCCACCGAAGCACCGCCGATTACGGCGGAGGAGCGCTGCCGCCTAAGGTGGCAAAAACCCTGGCGCCGCTACTGCATCTGAGTGTATCACTAGAAGAGACTCTGGTCACCTTGGTGACATCTTTCCAAGAATATGACCTTGAACACTTTTTAATGTTCTCTTCAGTATGAGTATTATCGTTCCCAACCTGCCTGTCTTGAAGCATGCACTTACACACTGATGCTGGTAGAGGCATTAGACCTTAGTGTCAGATGTACCCGACAATCTTGTTTCGAAAGCTGTTCTACAGACATGTTCATATTGTTTGAATTTGACTTGTCACTCTCCTTTATATTCCCTTCTACTTGAGCCGTGTCTTTCAAATACTCCTCTGTATAAGAAGATATAAAATATGGTCATCTAAGAATGAAGTGAACAGTCTCTCCCATTCTAAAGTATATGATCAGAGTCTGATCCCTTTGGTTTGACAATGTTTTTCAAACAAAACTTGCATTTCATGTGATCAAGTATTGCCTGGACATTCTTACATTCCTGTATGTATTTCTGTTTATCAAAAAGAAACCTAAAAACTTTCCAGTTAAAAAGTTTGAGTTGGCTTTTTGTCTTTAAATTCAGTGACGTGACCCTTTCATCCTTCTGATGGTCTCAAATGGACATTGCATAAAGAATTCTCCTACAGCATTACTATAACAAATGCCTTAGGAAACTTTGGAGGTAGGAGAAGAGTCTTCCCTTTTCAGCACCTTACTTAGCTCACTGAAAAGGAGTTGCATACGTGCCTCAAGGGGGGATGGAACATGAAAGTCAGACTTCGACTGGCCTCTGGAGCTAGAGAGAGATTTCCCAAATGGCCCCAGGACGCTGTTCCCCTCAAAACCCAGCTGAATAGTAACTGATTAAGCACAATTTCAGCTGTGGGGTAGGGCACCACTAAAGAAAGTGGGGAGGGGGGCAGTTGATGGGAATTTGGCCAAAATCTTATGTGGGTTTCTTGTGTTGCCTCATATCTGAAGTTAGCTTGCTACTGTTAACACATAGCATAGTGACACCAAATTCAAACAAGAGGCTGCATATAGCAGGAGGGCATCACACATTCCGGGCCAAACACTGAGACACCTGAACCTACTAGAGAATCACTACAAAGTTACTGCAGTGGAGCTTCCAACTCCCTTATTGAAAAGGAATAAAGGTTGTTCCCTTGATCTGCGTGATACAGGTGTTTGTGTATGGGATTACGGAGAGGGGAATAGATATGTGAGCCACCTAATCCTACCCTCAGAGGTTCCTTCTCTTCCCTTGGAAGCTCTGCTTCTCCCATCTGAGGCTGTGGAGAATCCTAAATTCAGACCCTATTTATTAGGAATGACTGTTCTAGAATGTGAAGTGATGGATCTAGAATGAATTGTGGACGTTTTAGACATGAAGGGGAAGGTATGTGGTGGGGGGAGGGGAGAGACAGAAATTAAGTCCCAGATGATTTAAGGGAAGAGAGGGAGGATCCCACTTGCTCCACTCTGGTGGAGCAGAGAGGTAGAAAATTACCCTAACAGGATATAGTGTACTTCCTGATGTAGGAAAACCCTGGACAGTGTAAATCTGCTGTAGCTCACACAACATCACAGGCTCTCTCACGGGGAGCCCTCCCCATGAGAGAGCCTGTGATGTCGTGTGAGCTACAGCAGATTTACACTGTCTCTCTTCACTAGCAGAGCTGGTGGAGCTTTCTAACTAGTGTAGTTTTACATAAAATATATGTGAACATAGTAAAACTGTGAATAGAAATTCAGCAACTGCTTAGAAATCATACTGCTTGTCAAAATCCAAACTTCTTATTCAGTATGTACTGAATTCAGAAAATCTTCAAAGCTACTGAATAAATCTGGGGTCACCTGGGAACAATGTCCACAGGTAAATGAGCAGTTAAGGTCATTAATGAAGTATGCTGGAGGATGCTGATTGTAGATATACAAAAAGCTGTCAAACCCCAGTTTACTCATACGTCTCTTAGCTGCCTTTATTACAGGAAGCCTTACTGAAGCTTTATATAGCAAAAGCTTTCCTACCTAGCTATAAGTTTAGTAAAATAAAAGCACATGGAGCTATGGTGAGAGAATTCATTGGTTTTTAGTAAACTTGTTCTGAAGCTGAAGCCAGTTCTAGACTGAATCCAGAAACAGCCTAGCAAGATTGTCCAGAAACATCAGCCTGTTCAATAAAACAATTCTGTAAGCATTGGCCCTGCAGATTTTGGAGGGTTTTTTTGATCTATGGATCAACTAGAATTTGCTTTAACAACCTAGACTTAAACCAGAGGTCCTGAGCTCTGGAAGGTCATCTAAACAGTTTCTGCAACTTCAGCTATTGCCGCTGCCACCAGCTGGCTGAAGTGACAAGGAAAGGGGAAGGTTGATGGGTCAAGCAGACTTCTGCTTTCATGTAAAAGTTTTAATAACTTTATACATCTTGAATTTTTAATTGCTTTGATGAAGTTTTTTTTTAAACTTTGATTACTCTGGTTGAATGTAAATATTTTCTGTACCTTCAAGTGCATTGCAAAATCTGAATACTGTAGAACAAGAACTTGATTACAAAATGTGATTTTTTTTCTGTAAAGCTTTCTAGAGACAGACTGTGAAATATGAATGAAATAAAGTATGTGCCTGAAAAATTGTGGGTTGCTTATAATACTATTAAACTATGGAGTCCTTTACTGCAAAATACTCTCTGCAAACACACTCCTGGGGGAATTCTGTGCCACTGCGCGCACACAGAATTTATGCCTCCTTCAGATGTTTTTTTTTCCCCTGCAGAAAATACATTCTGCTGGAAAGGTGCTGCAGTTACACCTTTCGCCCACCAGGGGCTGCTTTGGAACCAGAAGAGAGGGCAGCTGGTTCAGCCAGCCCTGGAGAGGGAGGGGGAGAGGCTGTCTTCCTCACAGCACCCTGCCCACAGGGCCAGGTGAGGAGACATAGGATATGGGAGGATGGACAGAGCTGGGAACACTGGGCTGCTGGGGGGTGATACAGGCTGAGGTTCAAAAAGGCTAGTGGGGGGGACAGACTGGGGTGGGCACAGGAGCTAGTGGGGTGACAGCATTGAGCCTGGGGCTGAATGGGAATGAGGGTATAGCGCCAAATAGGGCGGAGGGTGCAGGGACACATGGGGATGGGGGAGGAGAGGTGGCTGGGGCAGGGCAGGGAGTTGAAGGGACACATGGGGATTGTGGCAGATGTGTCTGACTGAAATGGGAGAGGCTAGGGGTCAGCTAAAGTCTTCATGGGGGAGGCTCCCCAACTTCCTACCAATCATTTCCCCCCTCCCAAAGAAACCCCTCTTCCCTACTTTTCTTCCTCTAAGTTCACTCCCAGGCTCCTTCCCAGCAATTACTGCCCTCTCCCTCAGCTCTTCCATTACCCCTGACTCGGCCAAGCCTTTGCATTGCTTCTGAGGGGTGCAGGAAATATAGTTCTGTATTGTAGCTTAAATGAATTATTACTCAAAGTTCTGTATTAATATGCCTAGTAAGGAATCTATTTGTCCAAAAAAGATTCAGAACATTTTTTTTATTTGTATTGATACAGACATACTTGCTGACAGGTATTTTGAAATAAATTACCAAAATAATTGAAACTGGTGTGACTATATTGTTATTTTGACAAATAATATCTGCAGAATTTTTAAATATTATGCATAGCATTTTTAATTTTTTGGTGCAGAATTCCTCCAGGAGTAACAAACAACACTACAGTGACATGAAACTGGTTCTGGAGCAATGGGACCAACAAGTGGCATGTAATAGCACGTCTCTACAAAAGGTACTGCAAGATCTTCAATGTTAATCCATGCCTGTTATATCTCCGCTAAAGGGGCAAAGGGTTTGGAAAAGAAGAGGTAAAATTAGATTTCGCAAAACATTCAAAATATGTTGTAATGAAAAATCCTGCACCGGCATGGAGATCGGCTAGATAATCAAACAAACCATTTCTATCTCAAACTTCCATAATTACGTGAAAACTGCAAGAAGCATGCTGTCTGTGTAGGGGTAGACACCTACACTGATTGCTAATCTTGTCAGCCAAATGTGCAAAAGTTGAAATTGCAAACTGCTAATGTAGGTTATCTCCTCTCAAAGAGGAAGCAATACTTCTTTCAGGAGCCAAGAATTTCAGTCTCTCCCCAAGAAGGATGTTCTTGGATCATATAATCTATACAAGTGCATCCAGCGTTTTCAGCCCTGACTTCAGAAAGGTCAAGATGCCAGATCAGTGATGTGGGGCAAATTCTACTCACAGTTTCCCCCCCTTTGCGCTGCCCAAGTGCCAGAAAGGAAACAGAAACCAGTCACTGTCCTGACCTGTTAGGGATTATCCCAGCATGCAGAAGTTTTAAAATATTAATCACTTAATATTTTCCTATCAATATCATGGCTTTTCCCTGAACCCTTTGCAATTTATCAACATCCTTCTTGAGTTGTGGGTACCAGGACTGGACACAGTGTTCCAGAAGTGGTCACTGCCAAATACAAAGGTAATATAACCTGTCTCTCCTCCTTGATAATTTCCTGGTTTATATATCCAAGGATTGCATTAGTCCTTTTGGCCACAGCATCACACTGGGAGCTCATGTTCAGTGGATTATCCACTAGGGCCTCCAACTCTTTCAGAGTCATAGCTTTCCAGAATAGAGTCACTTCTCCATTTCCCTCCCCTCCCTGCCCCCCCTGCCATTTTATAAGCATGGCCTGCATTCTCTGTTCCTAGATGTATGACTTTTTGCATTCTGTGATACTGAAACACATATTGTTTGCCCCCAGTTTACCAAGTGATCAGATTTGCTCTTATGAGTGACCTATAATCTTCATTATATATCATTTCCCTAATCTTTATCATCTGTAAACTTTATCAGTAATTATTTTGTTTTCTTCCCGGCCATTGATAAAAATGTTAAATAGGATAGGGGAAAGAACCTGCAAGACTCCACTAGCAACACACACATAGTGATGATTCCCCATTTACAATAAAATATTGAGACAGATCAGTTAACCAGTTTTAATCCATTTTGTGTGCCATGTTGATTTTATATGATTCTCTGTTCTTAATCAAACCGTCATGCAGTACCAAGACAAATGGCTTACAGAAGTCTCTGCGTTACATCAGCGCTATTAGCTTTATCAACAAAACTTGTAATCTCATTGTTTATATATATATATCAAGTTAGTTTGATCTAAAGTACTATGTCCAATTCTGGGTGCCACATGTGAGGAAAGATGTTGATAAATTGAAGAGAGTCCTGAAAAGTGTAAGTGTAACAAAAATGATAAAAGGTTTAGAAGATCTGACCTATGAGGAAAGGTTTAAAAAAACTGGGCATGTTTAGTCTTGAGAAAAGAAGACTGAGGGGAACATAATAATGTTATAAAGAGGATGGTAATCAATTGTTCTCTATGTCCTCTGAAGGTAAGTGTAGCGAGGCAGTTTGGTTCCCAGCCGCTCTGGAGAGGGACAAGCCTCTCTGGACACCAAAGTGGGCGGAGCCAGCGACTCCTGCGCCCGCCCCTCAGAGGTCCAGGCACAGCACAAGAAGTATAAAAGCCTGACCTCAGAGCTCACTTGAAGCCCAGCCACGGGAGAGGCTGGATGCCTGTCGCATAGCTCTCAGCTGGGAGGCCATGGCAACCGGTGGCTGACCCGAGGACTGGCCTGACCAGCCAACGTCTGACGCTAGCCTGATCCCAGAGACGCCGCCAAGCCTGCCGCTCGCCATTTACCCCGAGGAGCTGCAAAGCCTACCGCTCGCCAGTTACCCCGAGGAGCCCATGGTATGTGACCCCCTGGAGGATGCCGCCCGGACCCAGGTACCTGTAGAGGGGGAGGTAGGAAGTAGCCTGGGGGCAGCTGACTCTAGTCTGGCTGCAACACTTCCAGAACCCGTCAGTGTGTTGTGGCCAGGATCCCCACTGACACAGCAGCGGGTCTTCTGCCACTGCTAGGGCCCCGGGCTGGAACGCAATGGAGTGGCTAGGTCTGCGTCCCCCCTGCCACCCAACGTGCGCCCCCCTGCCACCCAAAGTCTCCCCCTCTCCCAGGTCCTCCGGAGCCAGGATCTGGGCTTGCTAACACTGAACTGTTTGCTCAGCCCCTGCCTGAGGGCCTGAGCCACTGACTGTTTGTTGCCCCGCCCTGACCCAGGGCCATAGGTGCCGACTTTTGCTCGCACCCCTGGCCCCGCCCCAACTCCACCCCTGGCCCCGCCCCTTCCCCAAATCCCTGCCCCCGCCTCCTCCCCCAGGGAAAAAATGGTGGGTGCTGAGCACCCACCGGCAGCTCCCTGCCGGCCCCCCCACCCGCACCCAACTCACCTTTTGGGGGTTCCCGCCAGAGGCGCCTCCCGCCGGGGCAGCACCTCGGAGAAGGGGTATGGGGAGGGCGCGGGGCCGGCGGCACCCACCACTGGGTGATGGATTGGTACAAGTGGCTGCTGCTGCTGTTCGGAGCAGCCTCCGTGCCCTCCGCCATCCTCTGCAAGCCCGGGGCCGCTGGGGGGCGCTGCGGAGATGGGGAGGGGCTACTACCGCCGGGGCGCTGTTTACTTTAGAAGCCGGTTCCAGAGCGCGGGGCGGACGAAGGCAGCTCAACGCGCAAAGCCCACAGAAGAGGGAGGTGGGGCCGGGCTGGGCTTGGCGCCTGCTGCTGAGGAGCCCGGCGGCGGCAGGCGGCCCATTAGAGGGGCCCAGCTGGTAAAACGCTGCCCGGTGGGAAGAGACACGCACAGGGTGGGATCGCAGCCGTTTCCCCGCATCTCACGCAGCAGCAGCCCAGCCCAGCCTTACCCCTCTCTTCGGGGACAGAGTGTAACGCCCAGCAAACCAGCGCCACTTGCTGCACACCCAGCCCAATGTCCCTCCCGCCTCATCTCCCCGGGAAAGCCTCGTAGCGTTCCTGCCCCCAGCCTCAGAAACAGCAAAGTCCGCCAGCCAACCTCGCTTTCTTTAAATCATTGCTCCTGGCTTCATTTCCCCTCAACCCTTAATCCGCAAACCTGATTCTCTGCATCCCCTGATTTCCATCACTCCTAAGACAGGCACCAGCAAGTTCTGTGCTTTTACTTTTAAAAAAAAGTTTGCTACTTCTCCTTATGCCCAATCCTGGGCCCACTGACAAAGAAAGTTTAGCTTGTGATTTCCATCATTGCTTTCATTGAGTACAAACGGGACCCGATCCTGTGCCCTCCCCATACCTGTCCCCCGAGGCGCCCCCCCCCCCCGCTGCACTTTCCCCCGCGGCCTCCCCGCCCCACCGAACAGCTGAGAGGCGGCTGGGCTAAAAAAAGCAGCGGCTTTTCGGCTGGGCTAAAAAAAGCCGCAGCTTTTCGGCGGGAGGCGCCTCCGGCGGGATTCCCCGGAAGGTGAGTTGGGTGGGGGGGGGCGGTGGGGAGCTGCTGGTGAGTGCTCAGCACCCACCAATTTTTCCCCGTGGGTGCTCCAGCCCCGGAGCACCCAGGGAGTCGGCACCTATGCCCAAGGTCTGGGCTTGCTACTATTGAACTGTTTGCTCAGCTCCTGCCTGAGGGCCTGAGCCACTGACTGTTTGCTGCTCTTCCCTGACCCAGGGTCTGGGCTTGCTAACATTGAACTGTTTGCTCGGCCCCTCTCTAGGAGGGCCTGAGCTGCTGACTGATTGCCGCACAGCCAGGCTAATTCCCCAACACACCTGACTGATGTAGCATGACGGTCTGGTTCCCAGCCACCCCAGAGGGGGGACAAGCCCCGGCAGAACCCCCTACAATAAGACAAAAAGTACAGTGCCTACCTGGCAGCCTCACGTAATACAGATGAAGCTGTCAACTTTTTCCTGCCACCTCTTTCCTCAGCTCAGCCACAAAGTTGTAAATAGTTCCTCTCTTACTGGTGCTATAGATAAATAATCTGAGGGAAGTCACTGGCAGAGCTGACTGTGGGAGAACAGAACTAGAATATCAGAGGACTGTAGTCAGGATTGATTGCACTGGTAAAGCCATAGGTGCTGGAACTGGGGGTGCTGCCACACACCTCTGGGTAAAGCTATGGTGGGCAGGACTGGAAAAGCAGAGGATACTGCAGGGCTGACTTGAGAGGCACTGGGTAATGGAAAGTTACACAGCACCTAGCTTGAGACTGTCAGTTCTTTGTTTTGAGTGAACCAATTTTGGTCACACATACGTTTTTGAAAAGAGGAATGGCTGGGGATACCTTTGTCCCTTTCCATTTGTTATGTTTTTAACGTGTTTTGATACTGGACTGAATTGGATGAGTTAAAAAAGCTGTATGTGCTTTGTAATGACTGGTTAGCAGCTCCTTGGCAGCAAAACAAGCTTTGTGTTTCAGTTTCAAAAGTTGCATCAACACTAGAGAACTGAACTATTGGTAACTGGGATAGCACTTGTGTAAGTAACAGTGGTGCAGAGCATCCACATTGGCCATCTGTTCTGGGTGCAGTTCTGCCTACATCCACGTACACAACTCTAGTTGAGGGTTACAGTTGCCTCACCCGATCGGTACCTATACTGCAGTTCCGGACACAACTCCTAGAAGCAGTGGCTTGTGGGAGAGTTGGCAAGGCTTTTTGCAGCCTCAAGGGAGTTATGAGATTTTGACCCTTCCTCACAGAACACCCTGGGGAATGCGGCTATTTCTGTATTCTCAGAACAGAGGATGGGTTGAATGAGCAAATAGCAAGTTCTGATCCGAGACAATTTTCTGATAGCAGCCCTGCAAATCAATTTCCAAATGACTCCTGTGGCTCAAGAGAGGTGGTGGCTCTAACAGTATGTGCAGAGAGCTAAAGAAAAAAGCCATCAGTTTAATAAAATTCACGCTGCAGATTTGTGAAAAATTGTGCTCTTCCCCATCCCCATAGTAGCTACCTCTGTGCATTACTCCCAAATGCAGCTAGGGTGCCCAGACAGCAAGTGTGAAAAATCAGGACGGGGTGGGGGGTAATAGGAGCCAATATAAGAAAAAGACCCAAAAATTGGGACTGTCCCTATAAAATCAGGACATCTGGTCACCCTAAATGCACCTCATTGGATGGAGTGCAGCTTTTGGGTCAGAACTAGCGAGACAGAGGAGGAAGACTAGCTGGCATCAACATTACAGGACCAGATCATGAGGGTGAGAACTCTGCTTACCATGGAAAAGAGAGTGATAACTGCATCTGGGTGCCAGCTATTCCAGATCATTTCAGGTCAGTTGGGTACTAATTCAGGGTTGAGAAGACCACTGTGCTTGACTAACAAAAGATCAGGCATTGCACAGATATGTGCTTCCTGTCTCAGGGTGACTGCTGGCATGGCATCCCAGTCCTTAAATTATACTACAACTTTGACCCTTTTATTTTCTCTGATCAGCCAGGTGTTCAGACATGATCATATATCAGGGTTCTGATAACAGAATTCAGCTGGTACCAGAGCTCCTCATCCTGAATATTCACTAAAACTCAACCATTGGTTCTGTGCTAGCTTGCAGCATGCTTGTACGAAGGCTTTTTCTGAGTGCTCCAAAGTGGGTTGCTAACACAGCAATCACAAATAAGTAAGTTGTGTGCAGCACTAATTGCACAAATAAAGGACTTCTGGGAAACTTGAACATGCTTCATTAGAATGTAAAAACTCAACCAGATATAACACCTAAATAGTGGCCAATGCACTATAGTGGGAGTAGGAAGATTAATTGCATTTGGGACTATTTTACCACTGTCTACACTGGCATTGTAACAGTGAAGAGTGACTTAAAGTTGTTAGTCTTGGTTAGAGCAAGTACAGTCCAAACAGAGGTATGAAAGTCCATGCGCTAGTGGGAGCTGGCTTTCTAGGAGTTCCAAATATTTGCATTTAGGTAACGCCAATAGGCCTATTTTTCATGAAAGGCTGAGGTGGAAAGAAAAGAGCACCTTGCATGTTCACATTCTTCCCTTGTTCATTTCCCCCCAGACAGATTTGGAGCAATAAAGTTAGGAGGGAACCAAGAACTGCACTGTTGCCCCATTATGCCAGTCAGCTGTCTTATTTTTATGCTGCTACCAACCATCAGGTTGCAGTTTCTGAGGTTAGTAGTAATACAGGCTGAAAAATTATATTTAAAGAGATGCTGTTACCTGATAGTTTGAGTAGACACTCAGAAAATCTTTGTTTCCTCCACCTGTATTTTTTCTTCCCTCTGTTCCTAAAAGCTGCTTCTTGAAAACAGAATTTCTCTCTCTCTCTCTCTTTTTTTTTTAATTCCCCTGTTCCCTTTGCTTGTTTTCCACCTCTATTCCTACCCCTCTGAGCCATCAGAACCAGCTTCAGCAGAGGTGTCACACACAAGCCTGTCAATGGAAGCAACAGATGAACTTCTACCAATAAATAAATAAATAAATAAAAATTTCAGGGTTTGGCTCATGTCTCTTTCCTGTTCCAGTCAGTATCACAGGCTCTCTACCCATGAATCAGCACATGCTACAAGAACTTGTGTGATTACTAGTCTGACTGCACTAACAGCTAATCTGCTGAGATAACATCTAAACAGCCAGGAGCTTTGCAAGGATTCAGTATTTCTTTCTTTTAAATCTCAGGCCATCGTGTGCATCTGACATCAATATAGAGGCAAAACCACCAGGACCGATTGTTCTCAAAAAATGTTTTGACTTCGGGAGGGTTTAAATTTGCTTTAACACCATAGCCTGTCTCTGATATGATAATCATTTGTGGGTCCATCATTTTTCAATGAATGGCCCACTGCAATAATTTCAGTTCCCTTTCTTTATAGAATATGGACATCATAGGAACAGGCTTCAGTTTCCCTGGTGAAGTTTCCAATTGCACTCCTACCGACTATTACTACACAAATTGGTCTAAACATTTCTAATCTACCCCTCTCTATGGGTATCTAACCTTCAGAACTACTTTAATCTGATCACTCAAAATCCCATGTGATTGAAATAGCCAATTATGGTCAGACAGGTAATATGTCACCTCATGTCCTTAGGTTGTAATAACTTTTAGATTCCTAATATATGCTTTGGTTTTCTATTTCTTCAGGATTGTTGAGATCTTTATTTTTAATCTGTACAAGATCTTAGTCTATATTTTATATTATGGCATGTAATAATGTCTGCTCAATCTTGTTTCGGTAATTGCTATTGATTGTGCAGAATCTTCTTGAAATTATAAATAAAATGTGGTGTTTTTTAAAAACCCCTGCTGTTCTCAGTGCACCTGTAATTTTCCATTTCTTTCTCACATTCTAAACAATAACATGTTTAAGTGAGAGATAAAATGAGAGAATTTTGAGAGAGGAGCTAGTGGCCATATCGTTCATACTTAAAATCTCAGCAATTTGAGAGGATGAAAGTGGGGGGCAGGAGGGTGGTAAAATGCAGAAAATCTCATGAATACTGTGAGTAGGTGGCAGCTGTTAACAAAGAAGAAGAAAAAAAGCACCAAAGAAGGCAGAGAGGAAGAGAATACTGAACACCCGGCAGTTCTGGAATAGCAATCATAGAGGAATTTGCTCACAAGGATACTTGAAAATAGACTTTAAAATAACCGGCGGAGGTGGGAGGGAAGGAGGGGAGGAGAGCCACAGTCTTAAATCTTTTAAAGGGGTTAGTCTATCTTAAGGAAACGGGGAGTAAATCTAAACAAATATTTTTTAAAAAATAAAGTTTTTTTTCCCTTCTGGTCTAAAAAAGGTAAGTCACAATGCATCTAGATGGAGAGGCTGAACTGAGTACCTGCCCTTCTCAGAGTGTATGAGTGGGCTTAAATTCTTGGGTTTTAGTCCTATGCCTCACAGCCTAGCTCAAAGGCCCTTGGTACAAACATGTTGCTGCTAATAATTTTTGTTATTGCTTATGACTGCAATTGAGGATGTCTGGGTTCGATTCCTTGCTTCACCTCGGGCAGGTCACTTCACATTTCAGCACCTTAGTTTCCCTATCTGGAAAATAGGGATAATGATACTTACCTCTATAAAGCGTTTCAAGCATCTCATCTGACAAGTGCTAAATTATTATTTATTATGTGTCATGGCTATGTTATTAGAGCAGCTTAAAAGCCTGAATAAATACCTGGGCATCTCAACACTATTTGTAACCATAACATTATCCAAATGAAACAAAATCAACTGTCTAATGAGTGGTTGAGTTGCCTCCATGATCCCTCCACCCAACAAGGAGCCTGATTCATTTCTGTTTTGAAAAACAAAGGAGAACATTTTAATTAGATGACTGTAAATTCCACAGCCCCGCCAACAGTAGGAAATTTTCTAAACCGCCTGCCATTGCTAACATTAGTGAAGTGGAAATTGTGTTAACTGTATTAGGGAAACTTAGGAAGTTTCCCATGTCTAGACAGAGGCTGCCTTACCATCCTCCCATAAACATTACTTCACCTCCACACATACACCCCTTTTCATGACATCATAGTGATACAGCAAATGAAACTGGAGTCATAAAAACCTCAAGATGTATTATATTTGCAGTGTTTTCATATATCTGAAGGAAGTCACAAGATTTTAATAAAAGCATATTGAGCTTGGTCCTGCAAGATGCTGAGTGCTGTAGTCTGATCTAAATTAAAAATGTGATTAAAATTAAGCAAGTGACTAGTTCAGCTACAGTCAGTGGGACTATTCATGTACTTAAAGTTAAGCATATGATTAAGCGTTTGCCTGGATGGGATCAAGCCTATTTTCAGTAATGGGTACAAAATGTCTCTCTGGCTCTGAGTTTTCTGCCATGTTTGTTTTATATGTATCTATTTTGTGAAATACTCTTAGAGAAACATAGATGTTTTGGGGTTCTGAGGGTAGAGAGAGACAGGAAACAGAAGACTTTTTTTAAACATAATTTGATATCTAGACAGCTCAAGTATCTGCAGTTTCCTGAGGTAGCAGTGCAATTTTTGTTATTGCATTCACTGTGTGGAATTTTCAAAAGTGTCTAAGTGACTTAGGAGCACAAGTCCCTGTAGGGTACCACGGAAGATTGTGTTACGGCATAGTAAGGGTGCGTCCGCTTTCTCACATCTCAGCGGGCCGGTTAGTGCAGCTCAAGGCCGGCCAGCTGTAGTTTGTTATGAATTAGTTAGAATTGCTTTGCATGGCCTTGAGCCAGGAGGCAGCCCCTGCTTGCTTCTGTATGAGATGTCTGTATGTAGCTGTATGAGTCCGCCCCGTTTTGGCACTCCGTACCAGGCCTGGATTATGGTGCGCTGGGTTCCCCGTCTCCGTGACAGCAACGCTAGGAGTCCCCGTTGCGGATGTGTCACTTTGCCTTCAATAAAGCCAATAACTCACAGAGTGTGTGGGCCTCGTTCTTGCAGAGCACCCTGGGTAGGCCCGCAGCCTCCCACGAACGTAACAGTCCCTTTGTAAGTGGGGCTTATGTTTCTAAGTCATTTAGATGCTAAATGTGGGGATGAGGGATAGCTCAGTGGTTTGAGCATTGGCCTGCTAAACCCAGGATTGTGAGTTCAATCCTTGAGGGGGCCATTTAGGGATCTGGGGCAAAAATCTGTTAGGGGATAGTACTTGGTCCTGCTAGTGAAGGCAGGGGACTGGACTTGACCTTGAAAGGTCCTTCCAGTTCTAGGAGATTGGCATATCTCCATTAAAAAAAAAAATCCCACCCTAAATTAATGTGGTGGGAGGAGAGAAATCAAACAGCTAGCTTCTTAACTTAAAGGATTATTTTCCTGTGAAGTAGCACTAAGAACTTTTTTGAACCCTCCTCTTAGCTGTAGACTAATCGTCTTAATGCCTCAGGGACCTCCTGTAAGCAGTAAGAATCCATACAGCCTCCAAGCACCTTGACTTCAGCATAATCCTTAGGTTTAGGTTTTGATTGGAAATGTAGACTGTGCCCCAATTATGTTTCCTCTGGAGTTTCTGTAAGCAAATTCCATCTCCTCATCAGAAAAGACAGCTCTTGTTCTGCGTGTAATTGAGCTAGTAGAATGCCAGCTTCCTCCTCTTTGATTGTGCCCAGTTACTGCGAGAGGCTCCAGTTCTATCCCAGGCAGGCAGTTTATAAAGAATCCATTTTCCATGTGATCTTTTCACAGTGGCCTGCAATGTTTAAAAAGAATAAATATTTCCCTGCATTTGACAAGGGATGAGAGAGAGTAGGAGTATGGGATAGTCAATTCTGCCTCAGTACTTTGGAGATAATGTAATACTCTGCCATGAGCTATTTAAAGAATCCTTTGCTTCTTTATAATCCAAGCAAGTTTTGATTTTCCTCTGTATTCCATACAACCTTCCCAAGGGAGAAGTTTAGCTAAATTTAGCTTGTTCATATATTTTTAAAATACACTTTACCTTGTATGAAAAGTGACAGGTTGACAGTCCAGGAGACTGAAGCCTTCTGCAAAATCACCAAACAGCTACAACAGAGGCAGTTTGCATGCAAAGTCCACCAACATGCCTCACCTCACAGGGTTGAAAGGAGTGTTCATGTCTTCCTGATCCATTCAATCATACATCTCTCTGCTGCAACTGTCAACAATGGGCCAATTTTGATGATGGATTTTGTAATGCAAAAACCTGTCCCAGTTAGGAATTGGCCTAAGACCAACCAATTTCATGTAGTCAACTCAACATGTCACTTTCTGTAATTTTCAGCTGAGTGAGATTTGAAGTAAAGACCTAGAGGTTGTCTTCTTAGCCTATACGCAAGGTGCCTCAGGAGGCACGTGACCAGGATTCATCACCAAATTTGGTCCGCTGGTTGGATCATTAGCTTCCCTAGCCCAGGCTGGGTACTGATGGGGAGTGCGATGTGAACGCTGATCCATGCCTCCCACCTAGAAGTGAAAAGTTATGAGACTTTACCAGCCTAGTCCCTGTGGTCTGTCCGTATTGTGGAAACATCATCTCAAATTAAGTGTGATCTGAACTCTGGCCTCTATCTATATTGAGCCTTGTATTTAGAAGATCATTGGCAGCATGAGTTTTCACAGATTCCTGTTGCTTCTCTGCTGCTGACAATGAGACAAATTAGGGTTGCAGTACAGCTCTGCATTTCACTATTTTTACTATACTGTGACACTGCATTTTACCAGCAAAGGCATTGTTATTCACTGTGCTCATTCTATTTCTTTGTATAGCTGTGGGGTATACTGCAAAGCACATCTCAGTCCCAACAAAATATTTGAGACATTTACTGCTATTAGGAAACACTAAATATTTAAAACTGTTAAATGTTTTCCCCTGGCATTTCCTGGGTATTACTAACAAAGGCATATCACTTGGAGCCAATCAGAATGATCTATTTTTGGTGCTATGACATCATGCTGAGCCAATCAGAAAGCTGATTTGTCCAGCATTTTAAAACCATTCCAGAACTGGAGTTTAGTCTTAGATCAGTTCTCTTATTCCATCTGAAGTTTCATGTATTTATTTGTATGTCATATATAAAGGGCCTGATTTTCAGAGGTGCTAGATGGGTATATCTCCCACTGACTTTAAGTGGAGTTGTGGGTACTCAGCACCTCTGAAAATCAGGCCGCAATAATTTATTTTGAAAGGGAAAAAACATAAGTTAAATAGGAAATAACTGCTCTATTCCCACTGATGTGGAGGCACAGCTTTCTGTGACCATTCTACCCAGGCTGAGCCGGAAGGACAAAAGACGAGCAAGAACAACAGAGTTCATAGACTCATAGACTCATAAACTTTAAGGTCAGAAGGGACCATTATGATCATCTAGTCTGACCTCCTGCAAAATGCAGGCCACAGAATCTCACCCACCCATTCCTGGAATAATTCTCTCCCCTATGTCTCAGCTATTGAAGTCCTCAAATCATGGTTTAAAGACTTCAAGATGCAGAGAATCCTCCAGCAAGTGACCCGTGCCCCATGCTGCAGAGGAAGGCGAAAAACCTCCAGGGCCTCTGCCGATCTACCCTGGAGGAAAATTCCTTCCCGACCCCAAATATGGCGATCAGCTGAACCCTGAGCATGTGGGCAAGACTCGCCAGACACCCAGGAAAAAGTTCTCTGTAGTAACTTCTAACATCCCATCATTGACCATTAGTCCTATTTACCACTGATGGCAATTAATTGACCTTTGACTAAGATCATGTTATCCCATCAAACCATCCCCTCCATAAACTTATCTAGCTTAATCTTGAAGCCAGATAGGTCTTTTGCCCCCACTGCTTCCCTTGGAAGGCTGTTCCAGAACTTCACTCCTCTGATGTTTAGAAACCTTCATCTAATTTCAAGTCTAAACTTCCTGATGGCCAGTTTATATCCATTTGTTCTTGTGTCCACATTGGTACTAAGCTGAAATAATTCCTCTCCCTCCCTGGTATTTATCCCTCTGATATATTTAAAGAGAGCAATCATATCTCCCCTCAGCCTTCTTTTGGTTAAGGTAAACAAACCAAGCTCCTTGAGTCTCCTTTCATACGACAGGTTTTCCATTCCTCGAATCATCCTAGTGGCCCTTCTTTGTACCTGTTCCAGTTTTAATTCATCCTTCTTAAACATGGGAGACCAGAACTGCACATAGTATTCCAAATGAGGTCTCACCAATGCCTTGTATAACGGTACTAACACCTCCTTATCTATACTAGAAATACCTCGTCTAATGCATCCCAAGACCGCATTAGCTTTTTTCATGGCCACATCACATTGGCGACTCATAGTCATCCTGTGATCAACCAGGACTCCGAGGTCCTTCTCCTCTTCCATTACTTCCAACTGATGCGTCCCCAGCTTATAACTAAAATTCTTATTATTAATCCCTAAATGCATAACCTTACACTTCTCACTATTACATTTCATCCTTTTACTATTACTCCAGTTTGCAAGGTCATCCAGATCTTCCTGTATGATATCCCGATCCTTTTCTGAATTGGCAATTCCTCCCAACTTTGTGTCATCCGCAAACTTTATTAGCACACTCCCACTTTTGGTTCCAAGTTGTTGTAGCCATGTTGGTCCCAGGATATTAGATACACATCTAATGAAATAGTGAAATAGTATCTTTTACCAGGCAAACTTATGTTGGTGAAAGAGACAAGCTTTTGAGTGTAGCTCAAAAGCTTGTCTTTTATACGAAAAAAAGTTGGTCTAATAAAATATATTACCTCACCCACTTTGTCTCTCTTAGCCCTGGTCTACACTACGAGTTTAGGTCGAATTTATTAGCATTATATCGATTGATCCATGCACCCGTCCACACGACGAAGCCATTTACATCGACTTCTAGGGCTCTTAAAATCGATTTCTCCACTCCACCCCCAACGAGGGGATTAGCGCTAAAAGTGATATTGCCGAGTCGAATTAGGGTTAGTGTGGACGCAATTCGACAGTATTGGCCTCCTGGATCTATCCCACAGTGCACCATTTGACCGCTCTGGACAGCAGTCTGAGCTCAAATTCTCTGCCCAGGTAGACAGGAAAAGCCCTGCGAACTTTTGAATTTCATTTCCTGTTTGGCCAGTGTGGTGAGCTGCAGGTGAGTGCAGATCTCATCAGCAGACCATGATGGAGTCCCAGAACCGAAGACGAGCTCCAGCATGGACCGAGCGTGAGGTATGTGATCTGATCACTGTATGGGGCGACGAAACCATGCTAGCAGAACTACGGTCCAAAAGAAGAAATGCCAATACATATGCCAAAGTCTCCAAGGGCATGCAGGACAGAGGCTACAACAGGGACGCGCAACAGTGCCTCATTAAAATTAAAGCGCTCAGGCAAGCCTACCAAACAACCAGAGATGCAAACGGCCGCTCTGGGTCAGATCCCCAGACATGCCGCTTCTATGATGAGCTGCATGCCATTCTAGGGGGTGCAGCCAGCACTAACCCACCCATGTTCTATGACTCCATAAGTGGATCATCAGAAACCACCAAGGAGCATTTTTGAGAAGAGGAAGATGATGATAATGATGCTGAAAATAGCGCACAGACACAGCAAGGAAGCGGAGAAGCCCTTTTCCCCGACAGCCAGGAACTCTTTGTCACCCTGGAGCCAGTACCCTACGAACCCACCCAAGGTGTGCTCCCGGATCTTGAAGGCGGAGAAGGGACCTCTGGTGAGTGTACCTCTGTGAAATTAATACATGTTTTATAAGCAAGCATGTTTAATGATTAATTTGCGGCCAGTACAGCTACAGCTACTGGAAAAGTCTGTTAACATGTCCGGGGATGGAGCGGAAATCCTCCAGGGACATCTCCAGAAAGCTCTCCTGGATGTACTCCCAAAGCCTTTGCAAAAGGTTTCTGGGGAGGGCAGCCTTATCTCATGCTCCGTGGTAAGACACTCTACCACGCGAGGCCAGTAGCACGTAGTCTGGAATCACTGCATTGCAAAGCATGGCGGTGTATGGTCCCGGTGTTTGCTGGCATTCAAGCAACATCCGTTCTTTATCTCTCTGTGTTATCCTCAGAAGAGTGATATCATTCATGGTCACCTGGTTGAAATAGGGGAATTTTATTAAGGGGGCATTCAGAGGGGTCCGTCCCTGCTGGGCTGTTTGCCTGTGGCTGAACGGAAATCTTCCCCGCTGTTACCCACGTGGTGGGTGGGAGGGGGAACAGCGATCATCTTGGATGTGTGTGTGTGTGTGTGGGGGGGGGTCATTTAGGTTCGCGCTGCACATAAACCCAAAAACCGCCACCCCTTCCTTTTCAATTGCTAACCCGTTTTAAATGGCCAACACAACGGCTGATTGTTATGGGAAATGATGGGGTTGCTGTTTGAAACCATCCCCACATGTTATGAAGGTTAAATAAGCCAATAGACTGTGGCTTACCATGGCTGCCTTCAAGCCAAATTCTGTTGCCCGCCAGCCGTGCTTGTGTGATCTCTCACACCAAACCGGCAGACCCTCAATATACCAGGCAAAGTGCAACCTTGGACCAAATGCACATGTGCTATGTAATGTTTGGAGCATTGTTCTCTAATACGTGTCTTTTAAACTACTCCTCTCCCGTTTGTTTCCTCCTGCAGCTGCAAATGTTTCAACGCTCCCCCTTTCATCACCATCCCAGAGGCTAGCGAAGATTAGAAGTAAAAAAAAAAGGAATCGAGATGATATGTTCTCAGAGCTCATGCAGTCCTCTCACACTGAAATGGCCCAGCAGAATGCGTGGAGGCAGACACTGTTGGAGTCCAGAAAGGCACAATTTGATCGCAAGGACAGGTGGCGTGCTGAAGACAATGAGGGGCGGGCTGAAGAGAGTAGGTGGCGTCTGCATGCTGAGAGAAGGCAGGATGCAATTCTGAGGCTACTGGAGGATCAAACTGAAATCCTCCGGCTTATGGCTGAGGAAAGGTGTATGGTTCAGGAAAGGCCGCCTGAGCCCAGACCGCTGCTACAGCCCCTGTGTAACCAACAGCCCTCCTCCCCAAGTCCCATAACCTCATCACCGAAATGCCCAAGAACGTGTTTGGGCGGCCTCCGTGCACCCAACCACTCAAGCCAAGAGAACTGTCCAAGCAACAAAAGTCTGGCATTCAATAAGTTTTAAAGTGCTGTGTGTCCTTGTCCTTCCCTCATCCCCTCCTCCACCACCCATCCTGGTGCTTCCCTTCCTCCACCACCCATCCCGGGTGACCTTTGCAGTTACCCCCCATTTCCCCCTATTTGTCTGATGAATTAATAAAGAATGCATGAATTTTAAACAACAATGACTATTGCCTCTGCAAGCGGTGACCGAGGGGGGGAGGGGAGGGCGGTTCGGTTACAGGGAAGTAGAGTGAATCAAGGGGCGGGGCTTTTCATTAAGTGGAAAAAACAGAACTTTCACACAGCATCCTGGCCATTCATGAAACTGGTTTTCAAAGCTTCCCTGATGCGCAACGCACCCTGCTGTACTCTTGTAATCGCCCTGGTGTCTGGCTGCGCATAACCAGTGGCCAGGTGATTTGCCTCAGCCTCCCACCCCGCCATAAACGTCTCCCCCTTACTCTCACAGATATTGTGGAGTGTACAGCAAGCAGTAATAATAATGGGAATATTGGTTTCGCTGCGGTCTAACCTAGTCAATAAACTGCGCCAGCGTGCCTTTAAACGTTCAAATGCACATTCCACCACCATTCTGCACTTGCTTAGCCTATAGTTGAAAAGGTCCTGACTACTGTCCAGGCTTCCTGTGTATGGCTTCATGAGCCATGGCATTAAGGGGTAGGCTGGGTCCCCAAGGATAACTATAGGCATCTCAACATCCCCAACGGCTATTTTCTGGTCTGGGAAGAAAGTCCCTTGCTGCAGCAGCTGAAACAGACCAGAGTTCCTGAAGATGCGAGCGTTATGTACCTTTCCCGGACATCCCACGTTGATGTTGGTGAAATGTCCCTTGTGATCCACCAGTGCTTGCAGCACTATTGAAAAGTAACCCTTTCGGTTTATGTACTCGCTGGCTTGGTGGTCCGGTGCCAAGATAGGGATATGGGTTCTGTCTGTCGCCCCACCACAGTTCAGGAACCCCATTGCTGCAAAGCCATCCACTATGGCCTGCACATTTCCCAGAGTCACAACCCTTGGTAGCAGCAGCTTGGTGATCGTGTTCGCTACTTGCATCACAACAGCCCCCACTGTAGATTTGCCCACTCCGAATTGATTCGCGACTGACCGGTAGCTGTCTGGCATTGCAAGCTTCCACAGGGCTATCGCCATTTGCTTCTCTACTGTGAGGGCTGCTCTCATCTTGGTGTTCTGGTGCTTCAGGGCAGGGGAAAGCAACTCACAAAGTTCCATGAAAGTGCCCTTACGCATGCGAAAGTTTCGCAGCCATTGCTGATCGTCCCACACCTGCAATACTATGTGGTCCCACCAGTCTGTGCTTGTTTCCCGGGCCCAGAATCCGCGTTCCATGGCATGAACCTGCCCCATTACCACCATGATGTCCACCTTGCGGGGGGCCCTTTTTTGAGAGAGGTCTGTGTCCATGTCCTCATCACTGTCCTCAGGGCGCTGCCGTCGCCTCCTCGCCTGCTGTAGCTGTAGCAGCTCCTGGTTCTCGTTCTCCATATACTGCTGGACAATGCGCGTGGTGTTCATAACGGTGATAACAGCCGCAGCGATCTGATTGGGCTCCATGCTTTCCCTGGTATGGTGTCTGCAGGACAGCAGAGTGGCATCAGAAGCAGAGGGTGGATAACAATGGTGTCAGCAATATGGCACCCGCAGGAAAAAAGGCGCGAAAGGATTTTTTGCTCCCCCCCCTCAGTTGCTTTCACGGCGGGAGGGCGGAGCAGGGGTTAGGCTCCTTTCCTTCTAGCAGCAGATGGTGCAATATGCTTGCTATCCATCATCATTTTCTGGTCCCCTAAAGGATTGAACTCGCAATCCCGGGTTTAGTGGGCCAACGCTCAGACTGCTGAGCTATCCCTCTGCCCATATTACAGCAGGAGTGAATCCCCACTAGACCTAATGTCCAGGCGTACGCTGGAGACATACGGTCATTGTGAGCTGAGCAGGCTCCATGCTTGCCGTAGCAAACCCGGAAGCCCCAGAAAAAAGGCGCGAAAAAGGTTGCTTTCAGGAAGGGAGGATGGCTTGTGAGATGTACCCAGAACCACCAGCGACAATGTTTTCTGCCCCATCAGGCTTTGGGATCGCAACCCAGAATTCCAATGGGTGGCGGAGACTGCGGGAACTGTGGGATAGCTACTCGCAATGCAACGCTCCAAAAGTCAACGCTAGCCCCGATACTGTGGACAGGAGTCCGTTGAACTAATGGCCTTAATGGTCTTTAGTGGGGACACACACAATCGATTCCATAAAACCAGGTTTTAAAATATCGACTTCTATAATTTCGACCTAATTCTGTAGTATAGACATACCCTAAGAACAACAAGAGACTGTTTGGATGTGCCCTCTGCTGGCTATATTGAGATGCAGAAAATTACTGTGTCTGATCATTGTTGTACTGGAAAGACCTTTAGAGATACATGACTCCTTTACTTTTTTCACAGATAGTTAATTCCCCTTTGTGAATATATATAATTACTATGTGGAAATAATGCTACAGATGCAGGATTGGGGCACAAGGAGGCTAGAAAACTCTATTTAGATCTAATACCGCCTTTCAGTTAACAGTTTTTTCTACAACTTTTTCTGTTTGCCAAGTTGTTTTTTCAAGCGTTGGTACTTTATTCACTTTATCAACTAATTAGTTGGCCTCATTCTGCACTCGCCAGCTGAGATGGCACAAAGTGTAAGTCAGGGCAGAATGTGGTTTATTTATTGTTATTATTTTATTTTTAGGACTGTCAATTAATTGCAGTTAACTCATGCGATTAACTAAAAAAATTAATAGTGATTTAAAAAATCATGATTAATCGCCGTTTTTATTACACTGTTAAATAACAGAATACCAATTGAAATGTATTAAATACTTTTGGATATTTTTCTACATTTTCAAATATATTGATTTCAATTGGAACACAGAATACAAAGTTTACAGTGCTCACTTTATATTATTTTTGATTACAAATATTTGCACTGTAAAAATGATGAACCAAAAAATAGTATTTTTCAATTCACCTCATACAAGTACTTTAGTGCAATCCCTTTATTGTGAAAATGCAACTTACAAATGTAGATTTTTTTTTGTTACATAACTTCACTCAAAAACAAAACAATGTAAAACTTTAGAGCCTACAAGTCCATACAGTTCTACCTATTGTTCAGCCAATTATTAAGACAAACAAGTTGGTTTACATTTATGGGAGTTAATGCTGCCCACTTCTTATTTACGTCACCTGAAAGCAAGAACAGATGTTCTCATGGCACTGTTGTAGCCAGCATTGCAAGGTATTTATGTGCCAGCTATGCTAAACATTTTGATGCCCCTCATGCTTCGGCCACTATTCCAGAAGACATGCTTCCATGCTGATGACACTCATTAAAAAAATAATGTATTAATAACATTTGTGACTGAACTCCTTGGGGGAGAATTATATGTTCCCTGCTCTGTTTTAATTGCATTCTGCCATATATTTCATGTTATGGCAATCTTGGTTGATGACCCAACACGTTGTTCGTTTTAAGAACACGGTCACTGCAGATTTGACAAAATGCAAAAAAGGTACCAATGTGAGATTTCTAAAGATAGTTACAGCACTTGACCCAAAGTTTAAGAATCTGAAGTGCCTTCCAAAATCTGAGAGGGACGAGGTGTGGCGCATGCTTTCAGAAGTCTTAAAAGAGCAACACTCTGATGCAGAAACTACAGAACCTGAACCACCAAAAAAGAAAATCAACCTTCTGTTGGTGGCATCTGACTCATATGATGAAAATTAACATGCGCTGGTTGGCACTACTTTGGTTTGTTATCGAGCAGAACCCATCATCAGCAGGGTTCCGGTGGCTGGCCTTCGTCCTAGCCACTGGGAAGGTAGCAATCAGGCTCCAAGCTCATAGAAATCCTCTTAAAAGAACTTCTCCCAGGCTTCTCCACTCTAACTAAACTCTTTTATAGGTAACTCAAAACAAAGCAAAACTCAAAGAAACCCCTAATGGGCTGACTGTTTCCCTATCAACAGCAAAAAAGCTCATAATTTCTACTTATCAGTAAAGCAACTCCAGCAAGAAACTTATAATTACAGACACCCAGACTCGAGACCAGTTATTCATGCTCCCTTTTTATTCTCATGAATCTGTCACTTTATCTATCCCTGTTAGTAACACTGCGTCTGTGCAGATGTTTTTGTCGGCCTAAGATAGACCAAATTCTTTCTTGCTACGTGCTGTCTTCACTTCCAGATTATGGTGGCTAAGTGCAGAAGATGGCTGCTTGCACTGCGAGCTTTCATTTGGTTTGGTCTCTACTGTCACTTATAGGACTTTTTCAGACTTCGGAGAAATCAGCATTTTTTTAAATAGTCACTTTTCAAAGTTCAATATCTTAACCCTTGTTAAGGGTCAGAATGTGCATGGTCCATATGCATGTTCACAACCAACAAAGAGGGTGCAAGAGATGGGGTCATGGCTCAGCTTCCCTCACCCTGTACCAGCCAATAGAGCACACCTGACTGGACTCAGAGAGCAGCATCTAATATCCTCCACCCCCTGGAGAACCTTATGGTGCACTCAACCTTCACACCACTCTCAGCACAATGCTGGGCTTTCAAACATGACTAAGCCCTTAATATTTAGTTTTCAAAATAGTAGAAGCAGTTAGCCCCTTTGCAAAATGTGTTTTTATTATTGTAATTGTTGTTATTGTTATTCTGAACATTAAGAAAAGGCTTTCCAAAAGCTGAAACTGTGAAGAGTTTTTTTTCTTTACTTTTATCAAACTTTAGAACCATCAAACAGATTTCCTGATAATTTGTTGGAAGTAACTATGTTGCTGTTGGGCTTAGACCTAATTTGACAAGTCTTAGGCAGGAGCAAAAGTTCTGGTTGGAGTTGTTAAAATCTGGGTTTTTTTCCCTCAGGGATTTTGATGAACCCTTAGGTACCATATAGAAGAGATGTCGGGGTGGTTGGATAAATGAGAAGCTCTGAGAACTGCTGCTCCCGAGAGACTCACCACTCTTAGATTTTGGATGTTGCAGTTCACAAAGTTGGGAGGAGAGCAGAGAGATAAGCCAACATACAATACCACAATAATGTCACATTTTTATAGTTCCTTTGATCCCAAAAGACATTAATTGCAAGAAGATATACAAGCAGAAGTCACTTCACTACCACTGAAATGCAGGTGCTTGTAGCATGGTTCAGAAAAGCTGTTTAACAGCACACATTAACACTACACATCAGCTTATTTCAGGAAGTGAGGAATAACTGAAATTGCACGAGGAGTTTTAGAGAGTCACAATACAGTTCCCCATACTGCAATTTGGCTGTGATACCAGGATTAACACTTGCTAAAAATGTGGATTTTTTTTTTTAATGACTGAAATGGTCAGGAGCTTCCATCAGTGTAGCTGTCTCTAGCACCAGGCTGGGGCACTGGTTACTGACTTGGAGAGAATAGTGATTTTTACTGAATCACTAGCATTACTTTGTGCAATACCTGGGTTTTCCTTGGAAGTTTCCCCCTTCCAAGTACTGAGCTGGCCCCACCCTTCTTAGTATGTGATACCTGATGAGATGACAGTCTGAGGTAGCATGTCTGCAGGCAGTGAATAGCAGGAGTTGACCTAACCGACAGTGCCAATAAAATGGCACGTGCAGAGGATGAGAATTCCATAGCATAATTTCATAATTTGTGCTGACACAAAAAAGCTACTGGCTGAAGTCTTGCAAGCCTCTCCCCTTTAGGAATAAAAAACAGAATCAGTGCTGAGAAGAGGAAGTTGGATCAGCTAGACTGTGGAATAAGAATAATGCTGGGAACACTCCTAAGGTCAGGCATACAGTGCAAAGTGCTTCCTCACAATCCAATAACAAGGTGACTGTCAGAAACAATTAATTAATTTACCAAGTTGAGATAGTGTCAAGGTTAACCATTCTGTTGTATGGGTACCAGTAGGGAGTAATTCGCTCTGACAAGCTGTCTGTGGATGATGATAATAATAATAATAATATTATAATAGTAACACTTCTCTAGCATATTTCATCTGAGGACCTCCTAACACTTTACAAACACAAATTAAACCTCACAACACTCCTATGTTATTAGATCCATTTTCAGATGGGGAGACTAAAGTAGAGAGATGAAGTGGTTTGCCCAAGGTCACACAGTGCATCAGTGGCAGACCTGACTCCTAATTTCTTCCTACTGTACAACTAAAGTGATTAAATATGCTGTTATATACATACATGTCCACAATCACACATAGAACAAAAGAACAGTTAAAGATCACAACATCCAGAAGATAACTTAAAAAATCAAAACACTTTATTGTTGTCTGTTAGTGAAAATACAGCATACTATACATGTAAATACTGGTGTGTTCATGCGAACACACATTCAATGTGGAAAGAATATTGTCTATGTGTGTTCTACCTACACAACTAGTTATTTCTGCAGTATATCCTCAAGGTCACGCAGCTCATCACAATGTACTGTGTTTGTTTGTCACTTGTGTACACCCTAGGATCATGATAGAGCTGTCTGAGAGCTAATTCTAAATCCTGTAGGAATGACTGCAGTGCACTGCTATGGGAGAAACACAACTTTGATTGCAGGTATTATGCTCCTCCCCCGGGATAGATTAAGAGTGGCGTTCAAGGAAGAAATACACGTTTCATTGCTTATCAGCAGCCCTTCCAGTCTATTAAGAGAAGTAGTGGATTCCCATCCAGGCCACACTGGCTGATGCAAAGATGACCATAACAGAGGCTTCTTCTCATTATAATAAACCCCTGGGAATAAACCACTGTGATAATTTTTGAAATGTGGTAGTGTCTTTTTTTAAGGCACCTGTTAGCATGGTGTCTCAGCACTGACATGATGGGGTTTGCTGCAGCAGGACATACTGACATACTGGGCTGATTAATCCTAATAGTAACTCCGTTTTCTTCCTGAGTAGAGATACACCATGATGAATGTACCCCACTATACCTGGGCTAGAGGAAATGTCCTAATGCATTCGTTCTCAAACTTGATCGCACCCCCTTCTTTGTGTCTGTTGTAATTTACTTGATCCCCCAACCCAGCACCTGGCCAACACCTGCCGCTCTCTGACTGCCCAGGTCTGAAGGCAGAGTGGAGAGTGACAGCTGCTGGCCAGGCACCCAGTTCTGAAGGTAGCACTGCTGCCAGCAGTAGCGCAGAAGTATGGTATGGTATGGTATGGTATGGCCACCACTCTCTGGCCACCCAGCTCTGAATATGCGTAGACATTTTTTCCCTAAAGCTTCTCATGCCCCCCCCCAGAATACATTCCATGCCCACCCCCCAGTTTGAGAACCTCTGAAGATCCTATAGTAAGGGTGTGGCAGGAATGTTTGAGGTAATAATTTTGTTAATTTTTAATACTACTACAAAATTATAGCAAAGTGTCCCGGTCTTTGGAGAACCCCACTGTCTTCCAGTGAGGTCTGAACTCTGAACACCACTCAGCATGGATGAACCATCTTTGACTATGTGCTACATCAGGATGTACATTTAAGTGCTGCCACTTACACTCTCCTGCCAGCCCAGTCTGTGTGCATGCACCTTCTGTCACTCACTCACACAAGTCACCCCAAGCCTACCTCTGTCACACAACCACTCACACACAGCCCAACTCTCAAATGCATCTTTTCCATTCATGCTCACAGTTTTCTTTCCTTGTATCTCTGCTTTATTTGATCCAAGGTCCATTATTAGATCTGCTTGCTGGTCCTTGGAGCTGGACAGACAATTGTGCCATGGACTGTGTCATAAGGCAAGGGTTGGGGGTGGGGAGTTGAAGAAGAAACACTCTGAGAAGCAGCCAATAGAGCTACAATCCTGACAGGCCCCGTGGTCAATCTATTAGCTGCTATCCCTTCATACACCTACAAAGGGAAGAGATCAAGAATAACTGGAGATCAAGAGACATAATGAAGTCCTTTCCATCCCTAATTTCTAGTCTGTGGAGACTAGACTCTCTCTGCCTTCCTAGTAGCCTGTTCCTAAAGTGTCTGGCTGTGCTACAGTTGTATTGTTAAATGCTTCTTTCTGTCTCAGGTCACTTTATGCTTCATAAAGCTCCAACTTGGAAACCCCCCACATGAACATATACTTTGCTTACAATCTAGTCATGATAGCATGGGCTATCAGCTAAATGGAGAAGGATCCTGCTGCCAATTGTGGGAGAAGGCATAGGTTAGATAACAGAGAGAGGGGAGATAAAAGAGTGAGAAAGGAGCCTTTGAATATTATTTTTCTAATAGTACAGAGACTGTTGCCATGTACACGGGTGCAGTGATGTGTCTACAAAGCGGCAGTATCTCTTCATCTATGTGGTTTGTGATCTCCTTATTAATATTTATTATTTGTATTAACATAGTGGCTAGGAGCCCTAGTCATAGATGTGGACCCCATTGTGCTAGGCACTGTACAAGCACAGAACAGAAAGACAATCCCTTATGTCTGCTTGGTTTGCTAGCCAATCCCTTCCCCCCAGAGTCTGCAGTACTGAGAGATGGAATATCCCAACTTTGCCATGTTGCAGCAGAGTATGGGAGAAAGTAGGGGTATATCTGTGTGTGTGTGTTGTGGAGAGTTACTTTTCTTTATGCCTATGATTGTCACTTCCCACATTTAGCACAGGAATGAGAAGTCCTATTAACCACCTCTTCCCAAAGACATCCTGCAGGTTCTTCCTCCAGGGCCGGGCTCTTACAACCATCCCCTTCCGCACCTGGTAGCGAGTTTGCCCTCGTAAGATCAACAGTATCTGGTGGGAACAGAAGCCAGCACAGGCAAGTCCAATTCCAAGCCACAGGTACAGCATGAGAATGACAAACATGTCAGAGCTAAGGAGAGCTCCTGCAATTCCAGAGACAGGAGAGGGGAACAGAAAAAAGAAATAGTATTTTATACACACCCCACATATTAGTATATTAGCCATCCAGAAATATTCAACCTGAAGAATCCTGGAAACTGAATTATATTCTATAACAATTATACAACGGGGGGAGCTAGAAGGAAAAAGAGAATCTTTCTAATTATTATAATTGAAGTATTTCATTCATAATAATCAATGTAACTAACACTGTTGGGGAAAAATATTAAAATGGTAGAGGCTAAACTAGACTAGTGTTTATATTGTTAATATGTAGCATCAGGGCTTAAGGGAAAATTCCACAAAATATAAAATGTATTTTAATCACTGTTAGTAACATTTTCAAAAGTGCCTAAATGACACAGGGCTTGTCTACATGGGATGTTATTGCATGACAAGGCAGGGTGTGAATCTACAATGCACTATCTTGCCGTACAGTAGCATCTCTTGTGTACATGGCTACAGCACACTAAAAGACTTATGGAAACATTGAATTTGACAGGTACTTCTAATCATTGTTTTGAAAAAGTTAGATATAATTTTATACACATATATAATAGTATGATATCAGTATATAGACCAATTTGCATCTGCTCAGGATCTGCCAATATTTTTCATACTTATATAACTATCAAATGTATCATAACTAATTCCTTATAGGTCTTTTAAAAGAGGCTCTCTAATGTTACCTTTCCCTCCTGAAGAGAAGAATGTAAGAATGGTGCAGGGGGGACAACTCAAGTTACTCTAATCCAAGCCTCTCTCAGCAGAAGTCATCATAGGAAATGGTGCAGGAGTGCTGGCTAGTCTTATAGCCAGTCCTGCCTCATCTTCTCTCACCAGGAATCACCAGAACAGGGCTGGGTGACTGGTTGTAAGTAGCTCATGGCTCCTCCAGTTACTGGAATTGTGTTATACAGGAGTTGGGAATAGATGATCTAATAATCCCTTCTGGCCTTAAAATCTCTGAATTCCAGCTTCTCCATCTTGAAATGCTGTAATTAATAGTCTAGCTGTTAACTGCCACAAAATTACACTTTGACTTCACTTCAAGTTTTGGACTTGGCTAGGAGAGAACATTCACAGGATGATTTTTTTCTAACAGACTACAGCATCTGGCTTTTCAGTCTTGAACACTTGAACCATTAAACATTGCTTTTTAAACTCAATATCACCTTTCTTTTCTTGTAAGATCCCAATAGACATCATGCACAACATGGCAAGGGGAGAACAGGTCCCCTTAAGGAGGTGAAGAATCCCCATACTAATTTGGTTAGTGAGGGTAACTTGAAATATTGAATAGGAAGGTCAGATACAAGCATAGGCTTCTCAGCATTTATTGGAAGCAAGAGTGATAGAGATTGGTTCATTTTTCCTGATAACGCTCTGTTGGGAGCTGGGGACTTTGCAACAAGCCTGCAAGATTTATTTGAGGCCATGATGCAGAAAGTCACCATGTTCTGAGAAGAGGAGTCCTTTGTCTCTTCTTGCAAGTATAAAGCTTCCCTGAGCCATACTTAATGGACATAGAGTTTGTTAATCTTATTCTTAGGTTATCCAAATAAACAGTAGTCTATAGTTTTGTCAGTAGATCCAATCTGACATACATTTACAGAAATACCCATCATTTTCCCCTCATTACCAGAGACCATTTTAAACCCAAATTTACTTCTGTTCCTTGTGAATCTGATGTGATCTCACTCTTATTGGTGCACATTATTTATGCCAGAAATGCTGAATCATGATGCTGAATTTATAGACACTGGGCCAAATTTTGATATCCATGCTGGCTCTTTTGTGCCTCCTGAGCACAGATTCTGGCCACAACTAGCCATCTGAGAATTAATCCAGCTGGCATAAAACTAGCAGATCCATCTCCTATTCCAGTGGTCACCTGCTGCCAGCATAGAGAGCATGTCAGAGGAGGAAAGGGATGTGTTGGAGTGTGGTGGAGCTCTGCTCTGCTGCACTGATCCTCAGTTAATACATGGTCCCTTAGGGTCCATACACTAGCAACATAAATTAGTGCAGCCTAGGGTTTTGCTCTAACATATCAGCCCACAGAATCAAAGAGCCATAACCAGCTCCCTGGTGGCCTCCTCACCTCTTCCCCACACTCCATTTTGCTGTGTCAAGCATAGCTTAGAAGAGGAGAGCATCAAGTCTGGTGTTATTCATTCTGAAGAAGTTTCTCCAACGTTATTAAAATGTGGTTTTACTTGGAAAAGTGACTCCATAAAAATCTCATGGCAGGGTTCCATATCTATTGTCTTTCAGTGATTACCATGCCAAAATTGGATACTTTTCTAAGTAAATTGCTGCTTGTTTGTTTTTAAATGCCAGCCTTCTCAGCCTGGAATCTGAAAATCAAGCTGGGTTCCTTCTGGCTCGTGCATCATTAGCAAGATTCTGCAATCAAAACATAGTCAACAGTCCTGTTGATTCATGGCCCCAGAATACAATCCTGGTCCTCTCCCTGAGCTGAGTGGCTCTGCAGGGGTCAGAGCAGAAGTCCTGTTTTAGTCAGTAAAGTGAGGAGATCTGATTCTGATACACACAGGCTGCAGGTCTGATGGTTAAAAGAATGACATTTTTACTTAGTCACGTTCAGAATACCACTAGTCTATAAGCTTTCTCTGTAGCAACTTTTCAAATGCCCCTCATTCTAGGGTTTTGTCTCAAATTTAGACTTGTTGCATTTGAAGGGGCTCGAGGGCATGGTGAGATGAGGACACAACCAGAGGTGCTGAGACAGAGCTGTAGGAAAAGGATCAGGAAGAGAAATTAGAGGAGTAGGGGGAGAACTGATGAGGAGCAGGAAAAGATGCTGATGGGGAAAGGGCACCTTGAAAGGCATAAAAAGGCAGGGTCAGCAGCAGGAGATTATTCCTCTAAATACATTTGCTTTTGGCGTGGGGCGCTTTCAGAGATCAACGTAGCTCTCAAACTGTGGTCTGCAAAGAACTAGCTGGAGGTCTGCGGAGAGGCAGTTGGTCACACCATACTAATTTTCTTCTTTGTTTCCACCTGCTAGATAGCATTAAAAGAAGCTAACATAATTTCCCAGCACTGATATTCCATGGGAGCAGCTGCTGTACTTGCCACAGGGAGGGGATGTGAGGCGAGGTGTATTTATTGGGAGGGGAAAGGAGGTGGGGCTGGGTGTGTGTCTTATGATGGGGAGATGGGGCAGGGTGACGGAGAATGGAAGGGGTAGTAGGTCTGGATGATAGCGAATGGGGAAGGCGGTGGGGCTGGGTGTATGTCAAATGGGAGTAGAGGAGGGACCAGGTGATGGCAAATGGAAGGGGAAGTGTCCCCCAGTCAATCTCTATTAGGATATGGTTCCTCCCTCTGAAGAACTTGAGGACCACCCCCCAGGCAACCACTGAGGCACCCCTCTGCTTTAGGATAATGAGTGAAATTCTTTCGCCTGCTGCCTAGTTGCACTGGACTCTCGGGGTGCCCACCAGCCCTGCTCACTGATGCTCTGTCTTAGGCGCTGGGTTTGGGTTTGTTTAGAACCTAATAAATTATGACGAGGGCTGTGTCTGAAATAGGGTGACCAGACAGAAAATGTGAAAAATCGGGATGGGGGGGGGGGTAATAGGAGCCTATATAAGAAAAAGACCCCAAAATCGAGACTGTCCCTATAAAATCGGGACATCTAGTCACTCTAGTCGGGAACCTGGCTGGGGCCCAGCCTCGATTTCAATTGGGCCTTTGATCACAGTGCTGAAGTCTGGCAAGAAATGTACACAACACAACGCTTCAATGAAGAGATCCCTGAGCATAGGAACCCCGCCCTTCCCTTTCCCTGCCCTCCGCCCCTCACAAAGTTGCCTGGGAAAGAGCAGGACCCAAGTGGCGCATTTGGGCAAAGGGAGACCATGTTCTTTCTCTGGGAGAGAGGCCGCTTACCTGAGAAGAACTGGCTGATGGAGTGAGGCAGGAGGGTGAGGAAGGCCAGTGGGTTTGCAAAGGACATAGAGAGCACTGCAGAAATGTAAGCCACCCCTGCCACCAGGGAGTCGAGACAAGCCAAGGAGGTGTAGAGGCAGAACATGATGAAGTTCCGCATGTTCCTGCTCCCGATGCAGTTCCCTGTGAAGAAACAGTGGTGGTCATGCCTCTGGGTGACTCTGGCACACAGTCTACAGAAGTGGGTGCTGGGCAAGGCTGAGCAAGGGGACCTGCTTCCGTCCGGCCGGTCCGCCACCACTTCGGCTCCTCCGCCCGAGTTCAGGCACTTGCCCAGGTCCTCAGGGGAGTTGTGTATCACAAGGATGTAGTTCCCCAGGGCATTAGCTGAGAGGAAGAGGAAGAGGGCCCCATGCAGCAGAGCAGGAGAGAAAAGTGGGGTGGTGGAAGGGTCTTTGAACATGCTGGGGATGAAGAGAAAGAGCTGGAGGACGAAGGTCACTAAGGAGATGCACAGGAAGTAGGCTGGAGCAACAACATTGAGCACCCTGAGAACTAGCATTGTGGATTACATTCCTGCAGGGAGAGCAAGAAGAGAACAAACATCACCGCCTCGGACGGATACTTGGTGCGTCCATTTCCTTCCTGGTTCCCCATTCTCCCCCCTCCTCTCGGCTCCCCTGTTTGCTCCTGGCAATACCCTCTCTGCTGCTCTCCCCCGCCCCTCCCTCCCGCCTTCCGCACTCACCCCTCTGCAATGAAATCCCCACCAGTTCAGTGGCGTGTGACAGAGACAAGCTCCTTGGGGAACGATCGCTCCTCATTTCCTAGCTGTTACTGTCACAGCCCCAGTGCCTGGCTTCAGGGAGCTTGCAGGCGGCATTGCCACTGAGATTCCAGAGGCTGCGGTGTCTGGAGCCTCTGTCTGCCGGCTGCATCAGCACCAAGCTCGCTCCGCGGCTCCCCTTTTCTCTCCCACAGGAGTTCCTGATTCAGGCACGGGCAGGGTCAATTTTTGCGTTGCATGTCAGAAGGAAGGTGGGGGAAGGAGGGACGAGAGAAAGGGTGGTTGCTCTAATCCACTGCAATACGGATCAAATCCAAAACTCTAATTTATTCGTTGAAGCCACAGATCTGCAGATTACCTCAATGACTGTGGTCCCTACATGCGCAAAATTAGGAAACGCACAAAACAACTGGTAAGTGCTGCCCCAGCTGCAACCTTCGGCGTTGTGCGAGGAACTCTGTACAGCAACAGAGCGCTGTGCGTGTGTCTGTCTATCATTATTGTATAGGCAATACACATGATTACACCAAACAAGCACACAAAATCCCCTATAAACCAAAGATACAAAACAGCAGCTGTCTCGGCCGGTCCATGTCAGCTCCCCCAGCACAGCGGTGACTACGTTTAGCTCTTTCTTTTTCCATCCGTGCCAGACACATTTAAAAGATACAGGGGTACAAGGGACCTATGACAAATAAATGAAGCAGGAGCCGCCTGTTCCAGCGCTGCCTGCTTTTTACACTCCCCGCCTGCCCTGGACCTTATCCACCATTGTAAGGAAACTTCAGCCTGGAACTTAAATCGGAAGCACATGTGTCCCTTAAACTTTAAAGATTTAGTAGCCACTGGGAACTTTCTTTGGTGCCAACACTGGCAGCCCCATCCTGGTTCTGGCGGGACCGCGGGGCAGTCTCCAGATCAGCTCATCCCCCTCTCCGAGCTCGTCTGGCTTGCTGTCTGGCTGGCACACGGAATAACCTTGAAATCCCCTTGCTTGCTGGTTTTTAGGAGTGCACAGTTGTTGCTCTTGTTACCTGGCTGCCTGGAGCTGCAGTGGCCGGAGTCCAGTGGAGCTGGGAAGAAGCTGGTGTCCCTTCAAGGCCAGCCGCTGGCTTAGCCGCAGCCGCGGTGTGAACAGCAGAGCTCGGGGAGCTTCCCCCTTAGCAGCCCTCTCCCAACAGCAGCAGGCTGCTTAATGGGGAGCTGTCCCTTCAGCACCCGCAGCAGGAGCCTCGGGAGAAATAGGGAGCTGTCCCTTCAGTACCTCCGGCAGGAGCCCTCCTGTGAGCCGTGTCACTGGAGGCAGCTGTCCCTGCAGCACCAGCCACAGTACTGTGTGCCGCCGGGCCCCGGCACCTGGGGTCCCTCCCACGCTACCAGCACCCTGTACGCAGTGGGAAGGTGGCCCTATGCGCCCTGGAGCCTGGGCTTTCTGAAATCCCATCAGTTCCACCAGCTGTAGCACCGTGGAGCTGCTGGCAGTGGGGCAGGAGACGGGAAGGAAGAGGAATCTGAGCTCACTCACCCAGATCCCAGAGCAGGTCCTGCCTGCTGCAGCCCGGCCGACTGGAAACTGATGCTCCAGCAGGTGCCTAGGGGGGCGGGGGGAAGGAATGGAAACGTCTCGCCTGCTGCCGACGAGCTACTCCTTGGAAGAGCAGCAGCCCTGAGGAACAGTTTTGGCAAGGCTGGAAAGTTTTGGAGGGGCTCTCTCTCTCTCTCTCTCTCTCTCTCTCTCTTGGCTGGCAGCCTCCTCTTTTTTACCCAGATCCAGGACCTCTGGCACCCTAGTCAACTAGTGAGCATTGAAGGGGATGGTGGTGAAGTGCATTGTGCTGTATGCTAAACAGCTCCCAGAGAACCTGTGCACAGAGTTTTAATTACTCCATGTCCATAAATGCCGAGTAACTAGCACACTCTTTCCCCCATCACACACACACACACACACACACACACACTCTCTCTCTCTCCAAAATACATGCACACACACACACACAAACAAGACATTGACAAACATTCAGATTGTCATAGAAATGTCTGCCCTTTGAAAGGGGCACGAGGAGGCTCCGTGACTTAGTGCTTTGAACCTATGGAGACCAAGGTTCAAATTCTGAACTGGTCACTGGTGAAAGAAAATACAGGTTGGTGGCTGCAAACTGGTCCTAGGATTGGTCCCTTTCATAAGAACCATCCTGTGATTCAGAAGCATTAGCAGGCTCTGCTTTTGCCAGGAAGGCCCATCACCCACATCTAAGTGAAGTGCATGAAGGTCAGGACTGAGGTGTGCTCCTGTTTCTCAGCTTCTAAGGAGATACACATTGTGAGACAAAGAACTCCCCCCCACCCACACACACACTGTGGGGATTAGTGACAGTCAGGTGTTTTTTATTTAATGTTTTTTTGTTTTGTTGCATAAATAACATATTTTTTCTCAGCTCACTTTAATGATTCAACATTTCTGAGAAAAAAACATTTAGGATAACAAAAGCCAGAGGAAGCCAGGCCTGTGCACAATGCAGCTGAAATGAGACATGACTGAGATGAAATGGGGGGAAAACTGGGCAGCATTCACCCAGCCTTCACTCCCATCCTAATGGTCTCCCTGTCATGATCCCAAATAAACAAAATCCTGTAATATTTCCTTCATTTATTCATTTTAAACTAGAGTGAGCCTTAAAATAAGGAATATACCAGCCTAGCTTCTATTTTTAAATAATCAGTGTTTTCTTCTTATTTTAACAGCTTACATCAAAATAACAGAAAAAATACATTGAAACCTTTTCATGTAATGAAGGATCATTGACTGAAGGGAATGAATAACATGAAAGACATAAATTCTTCCTATACTGGTAGCACCACAAGCTACAGTTTATTAATGAAATGTAAAAGAGAAAGTGAACAGCTTTTCCCACTGGAGTGGTACAGTGGCTATGTTATGCCTGCTGCTTTCATTAACATGCTCTTCCAGATTTTGATGCTCACGATTTTGTGACTAGCAAAATACTGACATATTTTAAAATATGGTATAAATTGTTTTTCTCTGTTCACATTACTGTGTTTGTGCAGTGGAAGATTGGGGAGGAGGGGTCATGATTAATTCTGGTAAAACTCTATTGACTTCAGTGGAGTTACATGAGGGAGGAATTTGAGTCTGCGTTTGTGTGTGTTAGAGAGAGAGATTTGAGAAAAGCTAGACAAATTAGCTTGTCCACTCACTGAAATAACAAGAGCAAAGGTTAATTTGTGGGTATGTATTAAAACAAATGACATCAATATTTACTTCAGGAATTGGTATTATTCTCTCCCTTCCCCCGCCCCCAATGTCATACTGGTGAAAGATGCTAGACTGATTGACAGAGAAATGTAAGTTTTCCATTTTCTCTTTTAGAGAGGCAGTGTGGACTAGTGTACAGGAGATCTAGGTTCTATTCACAGCTCTGCTGCTGGCTTGCTGGATGCGTTTAGATAAATCACTTGCCCACTCCATGCCTCAGTTTCCACATCTGTAGAAACAAGGATAGTAACATTTACCTCCTTCATAAAGACTTTGTCGTCTCTGTATGAAAAGCACTATATAAAAGGGCTAGGTATTATTATTATTACCCATTGCACTGGTACTTCTTGGAGAATGGCACTGTGAACTTCTCCCACACACCACTCCAGAGCCACCCCCCCAGTGCCTCACCCCTGATTTGGACGGAGTTTGATCTCCATGGTCCACTGACCCTTTAAACTCTTTCCTGAGACAGGATCAATTAGTGCCAAGTGTGAAGGTGATTTCTCTGATGTAGACAGTTGTCTGCTAGGAAGTAGATGGGAATTCACTAACTCATTCCACACAATCTATGAAACAGCCATCATTTGATTGCATCTTTTGGTCACCACTAATCTGGGCTACACTTGACCATAGTAGATGAAAGTCTCTATAGCCTGTTCCCTGAGACATCCAATCCGCTATGCTTGGCCCATGTTAAGCAAAATAAAATGCAGTGCCAGTCTATTCCATGTTTCATGCTCTCTGGCTTCATGTCTAACAGAGATAATCAGTGAACTCTCACTAAATTGCATCCCAAATTATGTGTTCTTTTATATTTTTCCAATAAAAATGTGCATAGCTTCAAACACTCCCATTAGGTTTGCATTCAGGAGACAGCCCACTGTTTATATTTCACAGACGTGAGTGATTTAATACATGTTATTTGATTCTATAGTTTGGGTGAAATGGATCCCGTCTGTAGTATGTTCAGTGGTGCTTGTTTCAATTTTTCACTGAAGGTCCAAATAAACCTTATACCCTTCTAGTTGCTTTTTTTCCAGTCAATTAATTTTCAAAATCTGGACATCCATAATATCTGTAGGGTTTTCTGTTTCGTTGTGTTAGGTAAAATTGAATGCTAATGAAATGTGGCAGACAAAGCCTGATGTCTTTTGTTTAGCCATGAAACCAGGTAAAGAATGGCTGTCAGAATGGCAAGATTACCCACACACCACTCCCCACCCCAAATGTCCTCAAACTTGCATTGTTGGGTGCACCAACATTAGGGAGCAGAGGGGAATTCAATACCAGGGCCTTGTTCTGTTTTTGGCTACTCTACTGAAGTTGTCAACAAGAGCTAAGATTTTCTAAAATCAGAGACTAAAATTAAACTCCTGTCTATAACTGAGAGCTGCTGGCCATTGAGCAGTATAGGAAGGCAGGCGGGAGTCTAAACATGAACTCGGGAACATAACATTATGTTCATGTTTTTTGACCTAGGTTGCCAGTTGTGCAAATTGTGCAAATTGTGCTGGTGGCTTTAGTTATGTCAACACCTGTCAATAAGGGAAAGGATGGAGATCAACTTGCTTACATTAGGGCTACTAAACAGTTGATAGAAGGTCATGACTTTCTGATACTATCAGACTTGTGCTGGATTTGAATCTGTGGCCTAGAGATTGAAAATGAAGTATAGGTAGTTCCCTGATCCAGCCAATCTTCTTCCTCCTCCTTCTCCATCATTAGCTTTAATGTGGAAATATACTAAATGACAGCAGCGTGTTCCCGTCTGTGTGGGCCAAGCTTTTGTCTGGTTTGTTTGTTTGTTGATGTCTCATTATGTCTTGTCTTTTCCAGGGCTTATAACTCAGCTGTAAAAATATGCTGTGGGCTAAAATTTGGCATATAATGTATTTATGAGGGAACACAATATGTTTTCACACATTGTCACATGCCAAAAATCAGTCTGGGCTAGTTTTAAGGTGTCTAACTGGAAAGTTTGCTATCTAAAGACACATTCTTAATCTGCTGTATTTCAGACATGTCTTTGTATGTCATACATATTCAGGTCATTAATCCATGTAGTGGATGGGGGAAAGGAAAATGAAAAAAAAGTTATTTTTCATTTAGAACCATATTCTTTCGCACTTACTTGTGCTAACCTTGTCCAGTGACAGTATCCTAAGGACTTTAGCACATGGATTTATAACAGCAGATTGAACAAAGCAAAAAAGGGTCAATAATCTGTGAATTGATAAAGATTAACTAAACAGGTTGTAATGGCTCTTTGGGTGGTCTGAGTCTATCAGGCAAAATCTCCCTTTTAAAGAAGTGTCTAAATACTAATTTATGCAGGAGATCAGGATGTTGTCATTCTCATTAGAAAAGTCAAAAATCAAATGGACCAAGAAGCATGAACTCTAAAGGCAGATCTAGATAAGGAAAAGTGGTTGTGTTTTAAAATGTATCCACTATCACATTTTAACTAACATGGTTTTAAACAGGACTTTGCACCTAGTGTACTAGGCCAAGTCAAATTTAAAAATATTAACTGTCTTGATTTGCAAAGCCCCATATGAAATTGGACCTGGCTACCTGAGAAACTGTCTGTCCCAGGGCAACCAAGGACCTCCCACCGCACTTCACTTAATGATGTTACTGCGGACTAGTAGGGGAAGGCTTGTGACCATGGGAGACGGAACCTTCACAGGAGCCAGATCAAGAACTTGGAACTTGTGCCACAAGAAATAAGAATGGCCACTAGCCTTGTCACATTCAGAGTCATATATAAGTCCCATCTCTTCACTCAGCCTTTTCCATAATAGTACCCTCATTCACTCAGTTATTCATTTTCAAGAAATGCCCTAAGCCCATTTTTGGTGGCAAAAAAGGAAGCGCAAAAGACTAGTGTCATATTTTAAGTAATGAGTGGTGTTTGGATACTGTGTTGGTGAAGGCCATGTAAGTATCTGGTTAGGTAGCTAGATAGATCAAGGAAATATCAGGCCTGTTTAAAACAAATGTACCAAGTAACAATTTAGCATGTGCTCTTATGTGTCATTAAAGCTGTTGTAGAAATTAACATTTGACTCATTTGCTGCCTGCTGCTGATGTTGGAAAACACCAACTTACTATGATCAAATAAACTTTACCTAGCCAATAAATATATGCTTAAAAAAGAAAATATTGGAAGGAAAATCTCCCATGGAGACAGGTGGAAAAAGAACCCCACATGAAGGGAAAAGTGCCCATGCCTGAACTTAGTCACAAACAGATGGCTGAAAGCCCAGGCAGGAAGGTCTGTAAGAGAAAATTCTCAAGCAGCCTCCCTGCAAAAGAGAGTGGGGGCAAATCAAAAAGAGGCCAACAGCAGAGAACATAACCAAAGGCTCAATCCTGCAAAGTTCTGAGCACCTTCTGCAAGGTGTGAGATGCCCCCAACTCTTGTTTTCTTCATTGGGACTTGAGGGAGCTCAGCATCTTTCAGGATCAGGCTCTATGCACCTAAGATAGGTTCACTTAGGACCTGATTGAGCTCCCAGTGAATTCAACGAGAATTTACCATAGTATCTGAGCTAAAGTGAATCATTCTGTGAATCATTTTGTTTAAACCTGATTCATTTTAAGCTTTTGGACATTAAAAGCTCCTGAGAAGGCAGCAGTCCCACTGCTCATGGAAGAATATTGTGGTTAGAGCCAGTAGCTGGTTAATGTTCCTTTAATGCTTGGTCATTTCCATGTAGAGTTCTGCAGGAGCAGAGCACTTCAGTGAGTATAGAATTTAAAATAATAAATGTAAATATTAATTACAGGAGCAGATTAAAAACCTACATAAAGAGCAAGGAATGTGTGAAAGTGATCAGCTCAAACAATCTGCTGTCAACAGGAACAATCACCATCTCCAAGCGCTGTCCACTCCTACTTGTATTTACTGCTGCCGCCCTCACATCCTCACACCCACGTACCATCGTCTGTTGCTATTTTGTGTTGTATTCTTGATCGAATTTATATTGCACAGCCCAAGGATTGTAAAGTGTCATGCACATCTAGGGCACCCTATAAATAATAAATAACAATAACACATTCTCATATTCATAATCAAGTCACTGCTCATGTGTTGAATATTCACTGCCCAACAGATGGTTCTTCTTTTGCTGCCTTCAAAATGGAAATGACCAGTTACTAAGGATAAAATATTCCTTCCCTTTTGCTGCTTCCCTGGGGCTCTTCCTTGAAGAAACTGACGCTCCCTAGAGAAAGAAACCTCTCAGTCTGGAAGGAGTGAAGTCCGATATGAAATATGACACATTTCACCATGGAGAACAGAACAAATTTCTAAATCAGTCCTATAAAATAGACTGCAGCTGCAATGTGTCCTGTGGGATAATGCTTGTTGCTTCTAGTTTCACCTGGCTGTCACTCCCTACCCTAGAGATTGACTATATTTCAATGGTGGTGTAGGAATGTAAGTTTGTAAACTACTTTGAGTGCTGTAGAAATGTAAAACATTATTGTCATTATATATGTGAGTACTGCACATGCCCATATTATATATATCTGTGAAACAGTGCAGATATCAATGATTCTAACTGAACATATGTTCTTAGCAGGGCCAGCTCCAGGCACCAGCTGACCAAGCACGTGCTTGGGGTGGCACCTTCTAAAGGACGGCCAATCCTGGGGTGGCAGGGTGGCGCTTGGGGGTTTTTTTTTTACTTCGGTGGGGCGGCGCTCGGGGGGGTTGTTTTTTTGTTTTTGTTTCAGCGAGGTGGCGCTCGGGGGGGTTTGTTTCAGCAGGGCGGGGCGGTGCTCAGGGGAGGGGGAGGTTTGTTTCAGCTGGGCAGGGGAGCGCTCGAGGGTTTTTTTTTTTGCTTGGGGCGGCAAAAAAGTTAGAGCCGGCCCTGGTTCTTAGACTAAATATCTTACATTTATATAGCTTCTGCCATCTTAAAGGCTCCCAAAGTGCATACCTATGCAGGGATCACTTCCCTCATTACCAAAGGGCTGCCACCTCTGGGGTAGAACATGGCAGCTGTTTAACAGCATATAATGATACAATGATTTAAGACTGGAAATGAAGAATTAGGGACAGGGGGAATCCTAAGCTGGTGTAAATTGACATAGCACCATTAACTAATTAAAGCTGCAGGGGAATTTAGGAAGGCTGAGTATAGCTACCCGAATTGAAATTTGGGCAGAACACAAAGATTAATCTATGAACTCTTTTGAAAAGTGCACAAGTAATTTAGGATTTAAGGCAACAAGCAATTAAGACTTCAAGTTAACCTCTCATCTGAAACATAGTAACTCCCACCGCAAAGCATTCCCTTGCTGCTGGTGCCAGGCTTGGCAATGATTCAGTACTGACTTGGGGGGCATTGCTGCTACTTACAGAGTCATCATCACCACTTCCTGTAACACCTGGCTCTACTTGGGGATCTTCCACACAAACATTGATCAGGCCTAACTCAGATAAACTAGTGAGCATTGAGGAGAACACAACCCATGGTGACAAGGCAGAAAGTGTGATCAGTGGCAGTAAGATGAACATTGTACTCCATGCTTATTTTTGTGTCTGAAAAACTATAGTGTGTCTGAGTGCTTTGTGTACCAATCTCAGCAGGACTCTGGAAAAAGAAAGTAAGTGCTATCTAGAGAGGCTGCCCTTACTTAGGTTGAATATCATCTTATTCTGCAATTAAACCCATTTGCTTGAATGGGACAAATTAAAGTGCTGCTCAATAGAAGTAAGAATGGCAGAATCAGGCCTTCAGTTTTGCAATTTTTGAGGCAGCTGGGCCTGTTTCCCTTAGTTGTATGGTCTTGGTAGTCTATTTCCAGGATCCCTGGTGGCAAAATTCCCAGAGCAGGGCTCCTGCTTCCTTGTCCCCTGAGATGTGCAATCCTATGTTTCTGAGGGAATGCAATGTCACAACATCATGGATGGAGAGGTAAGTGGAGAGGCACACACAGATCCTGTAATGCTGTCTCCCCTGAGTGAGCCACTTGGGTCTTTGGTGCTAGGGGACAGGGACCTCCTCAGTTTCAAAGTGAATATAGAATAAATGACACTCTCTTTCTGAGTCTTCCTGAGGATGGGCAGCCTTTTGACCATTTTAAAATAATTTCTGGTGCCTAAATATTGTTTAATCTGCATGTGAACTAATGAGAGACCAAGAGCATGTCCACGTTGCAGGTGCAAACATGCTGAGGGTCAGAATTCCCCAACATTGCTAAAGCACAGATCCATTTTGCAATGTAGACAGGATCTTAAGCATGTCTCTGACCTGTCCAAAAGTCTTGGGCTGTCTAACTCTAACTGTGTAGTAGCTAGGTCCCCCCACAAGGTTATAGACAGGTCTCAAGTCTGTGCTATTCACTGAGAGGGGCGTGCCCCACCAGGGAGAGTTTGGAAGCATTTAGTGGAGCAGAAAATTGATAGGCTGTTTTCCTGCCTCAGGCAAAGAGAAAAAAACAGTTTCTTAGTGTTTTACGGTAGCTGATGACTGAACACAGGATTCATCAGATCTGTTTAATTTAAAACAAATAACATCCTTATTACCCCTGTGAGTAAGCCCAAGATAAATTCACTGTATTGCTATCAGGAGCTCTGTGCTTCAGATACACTAGAGAAAGGGGAAACTCTTGTTATCATTCATTTTTTCCCCAACCCTAGGCCTCAGCCTATAGGAAGGTTTTTGAGGGATAAAGGTAGCTGGGAAAATTAATAAAACCAGACTATGTGCTGTTTGTACATATCACTTTATCCCAACTCCTCACTATTACGAGAACAGTTACATTAGGGATTAAAGGGGGTACAGAAATCCAAAAGGATTCGAAGGGTGCAAACATCAAGGAGATAGATTATTAAGAAGGGAAAATGCAGGGTAAATGTCCAGAAAGACTCCCTGGGAGTGAGATGGATTGGCTGTGTAATTGTCTCCCAGGGAAAGGGGAGAGAGACCCATTGCTTGGAACATGGAAAATGAGAATAGAAAGAGGCACTCCCTCTTTGGGATTTTAAAATCAACTGTTTGAAATCCCAGATGAAGCCCATAGATGGTGCTGCTTGTTTAGCTAAAACTCCCCACAACCCCCTCCAGTGGACACTGCACAAGTCACAGTCAGGAAATGAGCTCACGCCTAATAGTAAACACAGCCAGCATGACTATCTCCATCAAATTGATTTTAGAAGCTGGTCTTGGCCCTCCGGGACAGACAGTGCTATAATGGGCAAGACGGCAGTCATACTCTGCACTATATAAAAACCACACACAGAAAACCTCCTTATGAAATACACAAAGAGAGAGATACAGAGACCTTCTTGTGTTACTACGTTGGTTTGTGAGGCACTCGACTATCAGGGTGATAGAATATAGATGGACACAGATAGCCTCTTTCCTCCTGCCCAGACAGGATATGCTCACTTTCCACAAAATATTTTGCCATTCTGTCATCTCATGGAAGGGGGAAAATATCAGATCAAAGGGAAGTATTGGTAAAAATGAAGTGGGCAGCATTTCCAGGCCATAGGTTTTAGGAAGGGGGTGGGCTTCAGCCCAGAATCAACTCTTACCCCTGATGGCTTAGAGAGAAGAAATAGTCAATCCAGAATTAGTTCAACTTACTCTAAGAATATGTTTCTGGTGAACTCACTTAGGCTGTGGAATCAGCTCCCAAGGGAAGTGCTGGAAGCCCCATTGTTTGAGGCATTTAAAATGAGATTGAACAAAGCCCTAGTAAATGTACAACAAGTAACAATCATGCACTGGCTGGGAAATTGATTAGATCAGTGGTTTTAAACCTTTACCATACTGGGACAACTTCCCCTTCTATCTTGCTGGGAATCCCTCCCCCCACATAACAATATGGGAAAGGTGGGGTACTCAGCCTCCTGACATCTATTGGGTCACAATCCCCATACTGAGAACCTATGGATTAGGAGATCTAAAAGATCTTTTTTCTGTTTTTAACTTCTGTGATCGAAACAGCGAGAGATCTGATGAGCAATGCAGCTAGGCTTTGGTACAATTACACACCAGAGCCATGCAGAAAAATAAGTTTCCCACAGCTGGCTCCACTCCTATCAGATAATCCCAAACTTCCTAATATCAAGGGAAACGAGGCATTGCCATACTGGATGGACTCCAGCATCAGGCTTTGTACAGATCTGAAGCACAATGTCCCTCACACAGGCCTCTTTAAAGAGCTCCAGATGAGAAGTTTGCTGTTGGCCAACGAAGCTACAGAACTGGACCTGGATAAAACCCCGCTGATGGGGAGACTAATACTTAAGCACATGGGACCAAATTCAGCTTTGATATAAACAGGTGCAATTCCTATTCACAACAAAGGGATTTGCACCAATTACACCAGGCCTGAATTTGGTCCCAGATCTCTACAAAATTTTACTTCATTTCATCAGTTTACGTGGCCTTTCATAACCTGAGTATGACAGGGGTTGAAGTCTTGGGAAGAGATTTGCAGCACTCTTTGATGGATGAGACATCAAGACAATTAAATCCACACCTAGCTTCTGGAGACCTCTTTGAGTAACTGTTTACTGTAAATAGATTATAGACAATACTTCTGCCTGAGCAATTATTCCATGGTTAACTCCAGAGCCCCTCCTACCTGGTTGATATGTGAGCATCCAACCTTCTGCTCAGTTTAAAAAAGGATTTAACAGTGAACTACCAGACCAGATTATGTTATTTTTTCAAACTAAATGGTTGTTGGGTTTGAAGATGTGGTTTACTCACCCCTCTGTGGTGCTGGCCAGAAAGAGCAGTGGGGAGAGGAATCCCACAGCCCTGTCAGGCTGGATTGATCTAGTGTTGCAAGTGTTCCAATAAGAAATGAGACACAGTGTGATGTAGTGCACTGAGCTTAGAGTTTTAACCAGAAACTCCTGAATTCTAATCGGAGCTCTGACACTGACTTACTGTATGGCCTTATGCAAGGCACTGCCCTCCTCTGTGTCTCAGTTTTTCCATCTGTACAATGGGGATACAAATACTGTAACTGACTCCACTGCAGGGTGCTGCGGTGACTGCTGTGGTATGTGGATTCTACAAGCTATAGCCCTCAGTGAGTGCCCAGACACACATTCCAAGTCAGGGGGATTACTTTACTAGGGCTGTCAGAAACCAAAGGGTACAAAGACCCTTGGCACAATTACCTTAACAGTTTCGGCACAGGCCAACCCAACATCAACCCCAGGGGAAGTCCTACCCAGGAATATAAAGGTAACAGTATCCAGTGGGTACCTCAGGCCTCATGGAAACCAGATTTACACCCTCCATCCCACCCCTCTCCTGGACGCAGTGAAGCACTGGCTTGCACTCTGCCAGCCAGAGCTCAGTTCTTTTGTGCATTATGTCAATGGGGCCTGAACGCATTATCCTCCTGACACCCCAGTTGCCCCATGCCCTCTGTGCTCAGACTGCTGCTCTGTAACTGGCTGTGCTGCTGCTGGCCTTGTGCCAGCCCAGCTCTCAGCCTTACACTCCCTGCTCTCAGGCTGCCTGCTACCGGGTCTTGTCTTCCCTCAGTAGCCAGTTCCCTGGCTGCAGCCTCTGTCTTGCTGCTCACATGCAACCGCTGGCTCTCTCCTGAGCCAGTCCCCTGTGACCTTTGGAGAGCCCATTTCCTGTGATTTAGGGATTATCGACCCCTTTACTGCTGGCTGGATGTACTTAATATAGCCTCCTCTCCTGGCTCTTTCCCTCCAGCCAGGGCCGTCTCCAGGCACTAGCTTTCCAAGCTGGTGCTTGGGGCAGCATCAAGAATGGGGCGGCAGTTCGAGTCCCCTGGGGGTAATTCGGCAGCAGGTCTGCTCTTCCTGCCGCCAAATTGCCGCCACGGGACTCGGACTGCCGCCCCATTCTCACCCGCTGCGGTGGCAATGGGGCGGGCAGGTCCGCCGCTCTTCTCTTGCTGCCACGGGGCCCCCTCAAGCCGCTCTCCCCCTGCCGCTCGGCTGGGAGGAGAGCGGGACCGCAGGCAAACCGCCCTCCCCCGGCGGGGGTGCTCCGGCTGGGAGAAGAGCGGGGCCGCGGGCAAGCTGCTCTCCCCTCGGCACACAAGCCGCCCTCCCCCTGCCGCTTGGCTGGGAGGAGAGAGGGGCCGCGGGCAAGCCACTCTCCCTGCAGCACTCAAGCCACCCTTCCCCCGGCGCTCCAGCCAGGGGGAGAGCGGGGTCGTGGGCAAGCCGCCCTCCCCCCGCCACTTGGCCGGGAGGAGAGCGGGGCCATGGGCCAGCGACCCGGCCGGGGCAGCGGGGCCGCAGGCATGCTGATCTCCCCGCCGGCGACCCGGCCAGGGGAGCGGAGGCGGGCGGCTTTTTTGCCTGGGGCGGCAAAAAAGCCAGAGCCGGCCCTGCCTCCAGCTCAGCTGCACTGGGGGTAAGGTACTCATAGTGAGCCAGCAGGATCATTACAATATTTATCTGCCTCCTGCACAGGAGTATTATGAGGATGAAATCGTTAATGTTTGTAAAGCACTTGGAAGGTATGAAGGGCTAAGGACAATAACTATAACAATAGTGAAACTCCTTTGTGGGAAGAGCATTTCCATTGGAAAGGCCTCCTCTGTGGATAGAACTGATTTGCTCATGAAGATCAGGTTGGAATTTCTGGACAAGCTCTTCAAAAGTGACAGAAGACAATACAGCTTCTTCTGGAAGAGCGAGGGTCCCATTAGGCCAGGGGTGATCATGAGTGCTACAGAAACATAGACAGACAGTGACCAGTCCATCAATAGGTTTATTAGTACTAGGGCTGTCAAGCAATTAAAAAAATTAATCACAATTAATTGCACGATTAAAAAAATTAATCGCACTGTTAATAATAGAATACCATTTCTTTAAATATTTTGGATGTTTTCTACATGTTCAAATATATTGATTTCAATTACAACACAGAATACAAAGTGTACAGTGCTCACTTTATATTTATTTTTGATTACAAATATTAGCACTGTAAAAAACAAAAGAAATGGTATATTTCAATTCACCTAATACAAGTACCGTAGTGCAATCTCTTTATAATGAAAGTTGAACTTACAAATGTAGAATTATGTACAAAAAATAACTGCATTCAAAAATAAAACAATGTAAAACTTTAGAACCTACAAGTCCACTCAGTCCTACTTCAGCCAATTTCTCAGACAAACAAGTTTGGTTACAATTTGCAGGAGATAATGCTGCCCACGTCTTGTTTACAATGTCACCTGAAAGTGAGAACAGGCGTTCGCATGGCACTGTTGTAGCCGGCATCGCAAGATATTTATGTGCCAGATGCACTAAAGATTCACACGTCCCTTCATGCTTCAACCACCATTCCAGAGGACATGTGTCCATGCTGATGATGGGTTCTGCTCGAAAATAATCCAAAGCAGAGCGGACTGATGACCTCTTGAGGTCCCTTCCAATCCTGAGATTCTATGATTCTATGACACATGTTCATTTTCATTATCTGAGATGCCACCAGCAGAAGGTTGATTTTCTTTTTTGGTGGTTCGGGTTGTGTAGTTTCCACATCAGAGTGTTGCTCTTTTAAGACTTCTAACAGCATGCTCCACACCTCGTCCCTCTCAGATTTTGGACGGCACTTCAGATTCTTAAACCTTGGGTTGAGTGCTGTAGCTATTTTTAGAAATCTCACATTGGTACCTTCTTTGTGTTTTGTCAAATCTGCTGTGAAAGTGTTCTTAAAACAAATGTGTGCTGGGTCATCATCCGAGACTGCTATAACATGAAATATATGGCAGAATGCAGGTAAAATAGAACAGGAGACATACAATTCTCCCCACAAGGAGTTCAGTCACAAATTTAATTAACACATTATTTTTTTAATGAGCATCATCAGCATGGAAGCATGTCCTCTGGAATGGAGGCCGAAGCAAGAAGGGGCATATGAACGTTTAGCATATCTGGTACATAAATACCTTGCAATGCTGGCTACAAAAGTGCCATGCGGACGTCTGTTCTCACTTTCAGGTGACATTGTAAATAAGAAGCAGTCAGCAGTATCTCCCGTAAATGTAAACAAACTTGTTTGTCTTAGTGATTGGCTGAACAAGAAGTAGGACTGAGTAGACTTGTAGACTCTAAAGTTTTACATTGTTTTGTTTTTGAGTGCAGTTATGTAACAAAAAAAAGCTACATTTGTAATTTGCACTTTCACAATAAAAAGATTGCACTAAAGTACTTGAATGAGGTGAACTGAAAAATACTATTTCTCTTGTTTATCATTTTTATAGTGCAAATATTTGTAATCAAAAATATAATATGAGGTGAGCACTGTACACTTTGTATTCTGTGTTGTAACAGAAATCAATATATTTGAAAATGCAGAAAAACATCCAAAAATATTTAATAAATTTCAATCGGTATTCTATTGTTTAACAGTGCAGTTAATCACAATTATTTGTTTTAATCGCAGTTAATTATTTTGAGTTAATTGCGTGAGTTAACTGCAATTAATTGACAGCCCTAATTAGTACTCATTACAGCAGTGCCAAGAGGCTCCCATTGAGACTGGCACCCCAGTACAAATAACCAGTAAGAAACACTCCCTTCCCCAAAGAGCTTGCAGCTTTAACAGGTGAGACAGACAAAAGGTGGAAGAAAGGCATACTCCATTCAGACATAAGACTAGGCACTAAGGCTATGGCTACACTAGAAACGCTATAGCAGCTGCAGTGTAGCTGTGCCGCGGTAGCACTGTAGTGTAGATATTTTCTCCAGTGATGAAAGGGATTCTTCCTCACCTCTCTGAGAGGAGGTAGCTAGGTAGATGGAAGAATTCTTCCGTCGACCTAGTGGTGTCTACACGAGGCCTTGGGTCAGTTTAACTACATCACCCAGGTGTGACATTTTTCATTTTCATTATCTGAGTCAGATGTAGTTAAGCCGACTTAACTTTGTGATGTAGACCAGCCTTTTGGCACAGAGAGGTGCGGTGACTTTCCCGAGGTGCCAAAGGAAGTCTCTGGCAGAGCCAGGAGTTAAACCCGGTCTGCTTAGTCCCAGTCCAGTGCTTTAACCAAAAAGACAGTCCTTTCTCCCAGATTAACCAGAGTCCTGCTGCTCAGTTGGCTGCCACTTTCACCTACCAATGTATATTTCTGTTCAGTTTCTAAACTGTAGCCCTCTGACCACATATTAATATAGCCTGAGTAAATCATGAGGGAACTACCACTCAGTGTCAATCACCCTACAATGCTCACTAAATCAGTCCCCTGTGGGGTGCAAAGAACGACCGTATCCACCTTTACACCATTGCTGGGTGACTTTCCCTGCTTTCCTTGGGTCTGGGTTTATTTGTTTAATGCATTGTGAATATCTTTCTGTCAGAAACTGATTTGCTGTTCTTTGTCATTGCAGGGTACTGACTTGAATAAAAAGCACCACAGACCTAGAGCCAGGCTCTGCTCTCAACCCCTGAAGAGCTCCCCCACACTACCTCCCTTTAATAATGAAGAGACAGAGCACAGGAAGATTTCTGCTTTGTTCTAGGTGGCGTCTTGTGTCATGCCCGACACTGTAGTATGTGAGTCAGAAAACATATAAGGTGACTTGTAAAGGAGGCAGTGCGGCCTTGTAGCTAGTAGATAAGACTGGGACTATAGAGACATAAATTCTAGTCCCAGCTTGGCGACTGGGGGCAATTCTCTGGCCTCAGTCTCCCCATATGTAAAATGATGCTTATGGCTTTGAGATCTAGTGCTAAGTATTATTATAAAAGTAATTTATTTAGGAAGGAAAAATCAAATGCACAATGACAAAACGGGGTATAAAAAACAAGCATGGACTGGTGAGATCACATCATAATACAGGTTTGGGATGATGAGCAGTGGCTGCAGAACTTTCGGATGTGCAAGGCCACATTCCTGGATCTGTGTGCTGAGCTTGCCCCAGCCGTCCAGTGCAGGGACACCAAAATGAGAGCTGCACTGACAGCGGAGAAGCGAGTGGTGATTGCGCTGTGGATCACTTGATTATTACCTGTTCTGTTCATTCCCTCTGAAGCACCTGGCATTGGCCAGTGGCAGAAGACAGGATACTGGGCTAGATGGACATTTGGTCTGACCCAGTATGGCCGTTCTTATGTTCTAACTTGCAACACCAGATTGCTACCGGCCAGTCAGAATCAATTTGGAGTCAGGAAATACACCGCAGGAGCCATTGTCATGCAAGTGTGCAGGGCAATTAATCGCCTTCTGCTATGCAGGACCGTGACTCTCGGCAATGTGCAGGACATAGTGTATGGCTTTGCAGCTTTGGGGCTCCTGAACTGTGGTGGAGCGCTGGCCAACACACATATCCCTATTTTGGCACCAGACCACCTTGCAATAGGCAGATATGTTCATATCTTTAAGAACCAGGACTGTTCGGAAAGTTATAAGCAGGGACTTTCTCTCCTGACTGGCAGATTATCATTGGCAATGTTGACCCAACCTACCTCTTGCTCCCCGGCTCATGAAGCTGTACACTAACCATGTCGACAGCACCAAGGAATGATTCTACTACCAGCTCAGCAGGTGCAGAATGATAGTCAAATGTGCTTTTGGTCATTTGAAGGGTTGGTGACTTTGTCTACTCACAAGACTGGGCCTCATAGAAAAAAATCCCAATGATTATAGCTGCCTGCTGAGTCCTTCATAATATCTGTGAAGCAAAGGGAGGAACATTCCATCGTGGTGGAAGGCAGAGGGGGAGCAGCTGTTTGCTGAATTTGAACAGCCAGAGACAAGGGCTATTAGAAGAATTCAGCATGGAGCTATATGGCTCAGAGAGGCTTTGAAAGACCATTTGAATAGTGAGCTACAGTAGTGTGTGTTGTTGTAGTGTGCTCTACCTGACCCTGCTCTTTTGTGGCCTGGTAGGAATTGTGTGGCAATTGCTGTACATGCAGGAATATAACATTATCAGTGCACCTATTTGTTTATCCTGTGAGCTGTGTGACACTGTGCAGTAACAGATAATTGGTTGCTTTCAGAAGTGCTGAGCATTTGGCAGTATATGTTGTGAACTAATAAAGATGAATTATGTTCCAAATAACATAACTTTGTTCTGTAATGAAACCAGTGCAAAAAATGTGCAAATACACCAAAAACTTAATAGATTAAGAGAACTGAACTTATGAAGGGGAAAGAACATTCATGTGCACTTCAGCTATCTATACACCAACCCAGGGCCGGCTCTAGCTTTTTTGCCACCCTAAGCGGCTAAAAAAAAAAAAAAAGCCATGTCCAGAGCTGCTGCCGAAGCAAAAGAAAAGGCCCTTGAAATGTGCCGCCCCAGGAATGGCCGGAGTGCCACCCCTTCACATGTGCTGCCCCAAGCACCTGCTTCATTTGCTGGTGCCCGGAGCCAGCCCTGCACCAACCATGGCTTTCATGGGTCAGTACATGTCAAGCTGTGATTGTCTTTAATGTCCCCCAAAGTGGAGTGATAGGTGTAGTGCAGTGACCCTTGATGCCATATGGAATGTGGAAGGGGGTATCGGGAGGTCCTGATATTGAGTTCTCAATGGGCTGCAGAGGGAAGCGAGCTTGGGATTGTTGAATCTGCAGGTCCACCAGGGTCTGCAGCATCTGTGTTTGCTGCCTGAGAAGTCCCATTATGTCCTGGTGCATCTCCCCTCTCCTTTTCCTGCTGGGACTCCCAGGCCTTTCTCCTCTCTGCTCTTTCCTTTTGCAGGCCGTCCACAATGTTCATCCTCCAGGTCCTGTGCTCATTCTGATGCAGCACTGGCCTGCAGGAGCTCATTGAACATGTCATCCTGAATCCTCTTCTTCCTCCTCCTTATCTGGTTCAGCCATTCTGTAGGTGTGGAGGGGGAGACTCTGAAGAACCCAATAGCAGCAGCTGCAGATAAAACACCCAGAGGTACCATTGTCAATCTATTCACTATGGAAATCTAAACTTAAGATGTTTTAACTTATTTCTCTTGTTCCCCTGAAGTTGTAAGCACTATGTTCTAATTTCTGCTTGGGATTGCTTATGTACAGCACCAGTCACTGCACTAGTGTTGGTGAGTATGGCCCACTGGGGATTGGGGAAATGAGGAGGGAATTGCTTGGTTGCAGGAAACTAGTAGTAGTATAGGACAATGTCACTCAATACTGGCACTGTTTTCCACAGACGGTGATGATTTTAGCTGATATCTCACTCCTGAAGTTCACAAAGGCAGAGAGAGCACAGCTGCTGCTGGCATCCTGATGCCACCAGGGCCCGTATGCTGCTAGCCTGTGTACTGCAATGGTGCCTGCTGAAGTTATCAATGAGTGGTGTGGGAAAGTGTCCAACCATGGAGGAAAAAATAAGGCAGCCATCCCTAGAAACCTTCTGCGGAGGATTGCAGAGTACCTCCATGAAAGTTTCATTGAGATCTCTCAGGAGGATTCAAAGGACTTCCCTGTGTACATAAACTGTTCTGCATGGCCCCCCATCCCTAATTCTAGAGGGGAATGAAAAGCTGATAGCAACTCTCCCTCTCTTGGTTGTACCACTACCTCTTCTAGCCTGAGTAAAGTAATGAAAAGTCAAAAGATGTGTCCTGCTACTTTGGGAGTTCCATCCCTGTAACTGAAAATGTATCTACACACATATCCAAGGTTCATTCCCCTGCACTGGGCTTGCCCATGTTTGACTAGCTGGACAGCGATGAGTCAAACACAGGTCCTGGCTTTCTGCACAGCTGAATTCCCTGGTCGCCTGTCCCCCATACTCCACCTCCTCCTCTTTCATGTCCACCACCTTCTCCTCCTCGCTGTTCATGGCAGGGGTCTGTGACTGGGGCTCCTCAGAGGTAACCACAGTACTGTGTAGGGTGGTAGTGGGGTCTCTACTGAGTATGTCATGCAGCTCTTTGGAAAAGCAGCAGGTCTGCGGCTCACACCAGATCACTTGTTGGCCTTCCTGACCTTCTGGTACGTCTGCCTCAGCTCCTTTGCTTTCATGCGGCACTGCTGCTGGTCACTGTCGTACCCCTTCTCCTGCATCCCCAAACAATCTGCTTGTAGATGTCAACATTTTTATGGCTGGTTCGGATCTGTGCCTGCCCAGCATCTTCTCTCCACGGGCCTAGGGCCCCCTGTGTACTCCAGGCAAGAACCTGTCTGGAGCATGTAGCCGGCATGGTCTGCTGGGCAGTTGCACTTTACAATGGAGAGTTGCTAGGTGTGCTCACCAAGCCAGGCAATCAGAAAAAGGAATTTCAAAAAATCGCAGGGCTTTAAAGGGGAGGGAGGGGTGAAAATTCATTCTTGATAATCTGGGAACACATATTTCTCACCCTCCCTTTTACACCTTTAGCTTCTGGTTCTTGCTTCTGTATCTGGTACACAGGTCTGCAGTAGCTTTGCACTCTGGCGTGACAGGTCTGTGTAAGGATCTGTAGCTGTTTAGCTTGTGTGAGATTTGTCCTTCTCAGCGACTCATCTCTGGATGTTGAAATGCAGCCAGATTTTCAAACGTGGTCACACACTGAGCTTCCCAGAGAGACCCATGGGCCGCTCACAGAAATGTAGGCCCCAGTCTCTTCAACATTCTTCAGCGTTCGTCTGTGCGTTTGGTAATTTTCAGACAGTCCCTTAGCTGGGTAGGCTGGAGGCGGGGGCGAGTTGTAGGGCTGGGTTTCTGCTGCATTATTGCAGAAGGGAGGAGCTAAGGGGGAAGAGCCCCTCAGGGCTCCCTGCGGCCGATTGTTTGCACCAGCGGGGTTGTGCCCGCTTTTCTGCTCATGTCAAAGCAGGGATGCAGCTCTGATGGCCATGGGTCCCTGGGGGAAGGGTGGGAAATCATTGCACAGAGCGGATCATTGCACACGTACAAAACCACCAAGGCGGGGAGAGAAAAGGGGTCTGGTCTGGGGTTTCTATTGCTGCTGCTAAAAGGGAGGAGCCCTTTATATTTGCAGCTGGTACTTTGTAGACTGTCCCTGCGTGGGTTTGTTGTGGTGCCCCCCCCGGGGTGTTTGCATAGGCTGATGTAGTTAGTCCAGGTTCCTTGCCAGGTCCGGTTAGCTTGGGAGTGCTGCTGACCCGGGAGGGAGGGAGGGAAGGAGGGGCAGAGAGATGATGTGACTCCCTTGTGCAGTTGGTAGTTCGCAGACGGTCCCTTAGCAGGTGGGGCTGGCTTTCTGCTGCTGTTGATGGTGAGAAGGACTGAGATCTCAGCTGTCCTCTTGCAGGTAGGGAACAACATATTTTCATCTCTCCCCTCAGCCTGAGCAAAGGGGGACGATTAGCAGCAGCCATTCAATGCATGAGTAGAGAGAGGATTTCAGAGGAGCAGCTCCAAAGGGCAGGCTGCCTTTAATTGATCCCACTGTTCCCTGGGGTAGTCGCTAAAATATGCAATATTATCATTTCTTGCGCAAGAAGAGGTGAGAGGGATCTGGACGTGGAGGTGGAGATTGAGGGAGGGGATATTGTTTCGTTTGGAGCGGGGATGTTCCCTTTGCTCAGTGGATGTTTTCTCCTATGCGTGTTGTTTTTAGCTCCTACAGAGTTAGTAGAGAAAACGGGCCAAAATTGGGCTCAGACTATTAGATCGTGTGGAGCAGAATCTGATGTCTCATTCCACGGCAGCCCGCACAGGCTCAGAAGGACCTGGGGGAACATGGTGCATTTAAAACAAAAAATCAAGCCTTAACAAAAGGAAAAAGAGAGGGAGGGAGAATCTGTGTGTATCCCCTAACGTTTGGTTGGAAGATCCTGACTGTAGTGGGAAGCATCCCTGTGGATCTTTGGGTGTTGGAAAGGGGATGGAATTCTTTTCAGCTGGATAAGTTAGGTAGAAAACCCCCAAAGTGCTGACAGAACATGCTGTTAATTTCTCCTGCTAAAACCCTCCCTGTACAATGTGGCTGTGGCTGTCACTTGTACACATACCAATTCTTAATGAGTTCATTGAAGGCACTCTGATGGCAACTTCTGTGACTTCTTGCTACTCCTTATCCTAGTGCCACGTTTACTGCTCCAAGAAAGCGGGGGTTGTATCCGGGAATCGGGATGCATATCGTTATATTGATGGGGGTGATTTTTGCATAATTACCTCTTAACTCTACTTTTCTTTTCCATAGAGTGGTGATGATAATAGTAACACTTATAGAGCTTTTCAGCCATAGATTCCAAAACACTTGCTAAAGGCAGGTGAGCAGTGTTATCACAGATGGAGAAACTGAGGCATAGCCACATGAAGGGACTTCTCTGAAATCACACAATAAGTCAAAGATAGAGCCAGGAATAGAGCTCCATTCTCTTGACTTCCAATCTGAGTCCCTGTATATTGAAGTGTGCTGCCTCCTTCCCTTGATGGGAGATAAAATATCATGCTGCCTCCACTGTATCATTCCATGGCTTGTTGTCAGTTTCCCACATCATCAGGGCTTCAAAATCCTCCTTCCTGGAGCTGTGCCTGGTGATATTGGAAATACCCGGAAATGCTTCAGGCTGGCAATAAAAAAGACTATTCTACCTCATTTCACATAAAAACACTGGGCACTGAGAAACTGATGACTCCAGCTGAAAGTAGCTATGGGTTTGGGATGATCTAATGCTCTGGCTGAGTTGCTCTCTCATGGCTTATGACTTCATCCAAAGTCATCCACAGATACATAACTTCAGCATCTCCCTTGCTTGCTACCTCATTCAGTGTAACGAATGGCTATGTAACACTGTGTATTTATAATATATGATCATTTGCTAATAGATTATTATTGAGGAGGCACAGCCTTGTCTGGCCAAGGTTCTGTCTGTGTGGGTATCTCCTTTTAACTGTTTGACGAAAATCTCACTGAATGATCAATGCCCCTGTGTTCTTACATTCCAGCGAGTTCCAGCAGGGAATGATGCTAGTGTCTAGATACAGGTTCTCCCTGCAAACTTGGCAATTCCACTCTGTGACTGGGGGGGTGGGCAGGTGAGGGAGAATTCTACCTAAAATAAAGCTCAGAGAACAAGTAAGCATGAATAGCACCATCCCCCAGGGACTCAGCTGGGGAAGTTATTCCCCTCCTTGAAACATGCAGGGGCTGAATGATGATGTTCCATTCCAGACGAGGCTGAATATCTGTGGGGGTTGAGTGATTCCTGAGTGTGTGTCGTGTGGAATGAGAGGTGCTGTGGAAAAGTGCATGGAGAAAATACAGGAAAAAGAGTCAGACCAGAGTAGAAGGCTGTACAATGGACAGTTACAGCCCACTGAATCATGGGGTGGGGACAGGGAGAGCCCTGCTGGTCCATTGCTATCCGGGCCCTCCTCCTGCTAACATGTCTAAACTGGCATAGTACAGGGGTGGAAGAGTGAGTGGACATGAGGAAATCTCTCAGAAAGGAACTGTCTTAACTTGGTCCAACGTACACCCTCCTGCAAAGCAATGCAAAAATCCAACACTTCATGGTCTCATCGGCAGCCAAAACACACTCTTTCAACTTCTCTGCAATTTTGATTCTCTGTCTTGTTTATGAAGCACCATCTTGGCCTTCCTGTGACTACAGAGTAAGCATATCTTCATGCCTGTAAACCCTTCATTTTACATAATAAAACTTGACACTTCAGTAGCATGTTCTCATCTTCAAAGATTGTCACAAACATTAACTAATTAATCCCTAGTTCAGGCGTCACCAACAGCTGGAAGCATACAAAGATCCTGCAGTGAGAGATTAATAACAGCCCTGGTGATCATTGTTAGTTATTATGTATGCAGAGCCAGACGTGTGCACGGTGCTTTACAGACAAATAAAACATGACAGGTTTTTGCTCTAGGAGCTTCCAGTTTCGGTTAAACTTAACCAGATTTGAGACTGTCTCCCTCCTCTCATAGAAGGAGGGATTGTCAGTGTTTTTGAATATTACCCCATTTCTTCTAGAAAACACATCCCTCTTTACATTGTGCTGTTTAAAAAAAGATAGAGACAACTTTCTAACACCCACAACTAGATTTAATTGATATTAAACTAATCAGTCAGTCACATAAACTCTTATGAAAATATCAATATTCTTGTGGTGTAAGAGCTAGCTATTCCATACGAGTGATATAAACAATATTGCATTCTACATTCATCAGTCTTGCCTTCCTAAAAGCAGCACTTCTTTACGTTAAACATATTTACAACAATTAAACTAGTGTCTTGTACCTTCACTTTGAGGAAAACATTGCATTAGTTATGAGAGAGGCCTGAGGAAAAGCAGGTTTGCTTTTAGATTATTACAAGACTGAGATTCATGTTTGTTCTAAATTGTTCGTAATTCCCGAGTTCAAAAAGTCTAGAATAAGTTTACTTGTGACATATGATAAATGAAGAAATAGCCTTGAATCCATTGCTCGTTAAGCTCTGTGGGGATAATGTTTTCAGTTGAAAGGTCTAGAGGGTGTTTGAGGAGTGGAAAGTGGGTCTGATAATGTAATGTGGAATCCATCAGGACTAAGGACCAGTTTTGTAAAGGCATTTAGGTGCCTTGAGGTGCAGGTAGGCACTCAGTGTGATTTTTCAAAGGTACCTAGATGCCCATCTCTGTGTGAAACCAATGGGAGTTAGGTGCCTAGGTGCTTTTAAAAATCCCACCAGGTGCCTATCTGCATCTGTGGGTGCCTAAATACCTTTAAAAATCTAGCCCGAGTCATCAGTTCACATGTAGCTCTGATTAGTACTTTGACAGTGCCAAAATACTGTTAGCAGGTGGTAACATTATGTATTAGTTTAAAACGGAATCCCTCCCCTAGCTCATTATGCCTGTGGGAACACTTACTCTGTATTTCAGTAGCTCCTAAAGGCCCCAGCCAAGATCGGGGTCCCATTGTGCTAGGTGCTGTACGTAAACATAGCAAGGGAGAAGCTCCTCAGAGCAGAATCTAAAGAGACAAGACACACAGAGTGGGAGGGGAACAGAGCCACAGAGGTGAAGTGTCAGGTTACTGGCAGAGCTAGGATTAGACCCCAGGTCTCCTCACTCCCAGTCCAGTGCTCTAGCCCCTAAATCACATTGCCTCCCCTGTGTAACGGGTAGGTACACAAACCTGTGATCACTGTTACTCATCCTCCTGTGTTTGTCACACTCAATTCTATGTCTCATCTTAGGGCTTGTCTACACACAAACATCGTACTACTTTAACCGCACTGGTATAATTAAAGCCAAACCATCCCCCTAGTGCAGATGCAGTTATACCGGTGCTTATTCCCCTTCCCTTATGGGAATAAGTGATACTGGTATAAGCACCTTTATACTGGTATAACTTCGTCTCACCCCATCCAAATAGTTATATGGGCACAAAATCTGTGTGTGGATTTTAAATCAGACTCTACGTCCTTCAGGATAGGGATAGCTAGTACAGCACCCGGCACAGTCCCATCTGGGGCCTCAGAGTGCTACCACAGTACAAGTTACTACTAATAAAAAGTGCCCCTCTAAGTGCCTGACCTTTCAGCTCTCTTAGACTATCCCATGGCAGCCCTCTGCTATGCAGCACATAAATATGTATTATCCTTGTGCTGAACATACAGAGAAATCCTTCAAACAAAAGCCAACATCAGTGTGACATTAAAGGGCTGGTGGGGCAGAGGCAGGAGCCAGGAATGTCAGGGTGAGGCGTATATTGGAGGCTGCCGCAATGGATGTGATCGAAGCAACGAAGGAAGGGCACAGCATCATCACACAGAGGGAATTTCTCTGGCCTTGGTGTGGGTGACAGGGTTCCTGCCAAAAGCTGCCTCTTCTCTTATGTGGGTTAGGTTGGCTCAGCTGTAGGGAGATTAAGGTGCTCTGAACTGCCTGGATGAGAGAGGACAATATAACCCCGTGGGCTGCTCCTCTACTGACCATCAGCCACCAAATGCTTTGTCTTGTCAGTTTTATGACCACGCAAGATCTCCAGTGTGTGACTCTCATGGTGCAATTTGTAGGAATGGCCAAAAGTTTGGATGTTTATGCAGTTCTCTCAGACCTTGGGTTCAAAATCTCAGACTCCTTTTGAGAGATTTCTAGATTTTTCTGCCTCCAGCTGCATTGGGAATCCACTGAGAGCAACGTTTCATGGGGTGTCAATGCTTCAGCTTCTGTTTTCAATCAGAACCTGAGAGGGCAGAGCTGGGCAGGAGGGAAATAACCAAACTTTTTGAACTGCAATGTAAGTGTGCGTCTGTGCTTTGGGCAGTTCTTATTGCACGTGTGACAGAGTGCTAGGCGCTTAGAGCTGACTCAGCACTCTGGTCACTGAGGGTATGTCTACACTGCAATTAAACACCAGGAGCTGGCCCATGTCAGCTGGCTTGGGCTGTAAAATTGCAGTGTAAATGTCTGAGTGCAGGCTGGAGCCTGGGCTCTGGGACCCAGTGAGGAGAGAGTGTCCTACAGCCTATCCTGACTATCTACACCTCAGTTTTACAGCCTTGCAAACCTGAGTCAGCTGACACAGGCCAGCTGTGGGTGTTTAGCTGCAGTGTAGACATACCCTGAGGTACTAGCTGTCTATCCCCTGAAGTGGATTTAATTGGGGGAATGGGTGCTCAATGGCTTAAGTAGGCAGGAGGCTGACAGCTAATGAGAACAATCAGCCGGGAACAGTTAAAAGACAGGGAGGAAGGCAATGCAATGAGGGAGGCTGGCAGGGGCTAGGGAATAAGGATACCAGGATGGTGAGATCTTGTACTCTCTTCCTGGAAGAGAAGTTGACTTCTAATTGTATGTTGCTGCACGAGACAGTCCTGGTGACCTGGTGGAGAGGACCCAATAAATAACACTGGTGTTCATGAACGCAGGAGCATCCAGCGGGTTTGTGGTGGTCCAAAGGGCAGAGAAGGGAGCGTGTTACACCATTGTTGAGGACTTGTGTTTTGTTGTTCTGTTCTCTTATCTTAAACAATCATTAAGCTGATTAATCCAGGATACTGTATTGTTACTGAATGGTTTTTATCAAATGTACTTGTTCTTTCTCTCCTCCCCCATCCCCAACACCTCCCCAAGGTTTTTCTTTTCTCCTGATGTTCTTTCTTCACATCCTTTTATGTTAAGGATCAAAAAATGAGAAAATAAAATGTTTGGTTACTTGCATCTTTAAAACTTTACTACCTTTTTCTTGAGGCGTGTCCTTTCAAATCAGTCCAGCCCCAGTGGAGGCAGTGCAGTTGGATGTTTCTACTGACATGATCTGCAGTGAAATACTTAATGTCATAATGAAATGTCTGGCATAGTTGTTTGGTTTCAGAATTAACTCGCCATTGCAATTACACCTCCCGAGAACTGCTGCTTCAGGCTCCCTGGCTGCAGACTCGGTGCACTGCTGTCTCACTGAATCACAATCAGGAGGTTTTCTTCACAATCAAAAAGGCTGGAGGTGAAATCCTGGCCACACTGCAGTTCAGTGAAATTCAACATCAATGAGGCCAGGATTTCACCCTTATTTTGGTGGTGGTGTTTTTTGTTGTTTTTTTTTAAGGAAAACTTAAATTTTGCAGCAAACAGCAGAGATGCAAAAACTCTTCTGAGAGACTCACTATAAGACACTGTTTCCATGCTGTGCCTCTCCCTACGTCCTACTCATGCAGCAACAGAGCCAGCATTTTACAGGTGGTGGGTGGGGATGGAGAGGAACTGAAGCACAGAAAGATGGCTTGACTTGCCCAAGACCACCTGGTGTGTTGGTGGCAGAGATGAGACTAACCTCAGGAATTCCTGGCTCCCAGACCAGTGCGCTGAACACTAAAAGGTGCTACCAAAAAGTGACCCAAAAAGCATTTTCAGCTTTGTGTGTCTATTTGGTTTAGGAGTCTGTCAGTCCCCAAATCTGGGCAGATTCCACGAATTATAAACGTTTGTTTTAATACCAAGTAGCTGAAGATCATTTCTCCCTTCTCTTGCTTCCAAGGTCTGAATTCAGGGTGCTATGATGGCCCATGTTGCTAAAATATGAACCAAGTGAGCAAGGCAGGGAGGGCAGCTCTAGGCTTGGTTGGTGCTTGGGATATTGTCAACTGCAATGAGAGAGAGGCCAAAGCTGCATCGTTTGCCCTAGACCCAGGGATGCTGGAACAATTTTTATAGTGGGGGTGCTGAGAGACATTGAAACAAACTCTAAACCCTGTGTATAATGGAAATTACTTCAAGTCGGGGGTGCAGCTGCACCCATAGTTCCAACACCTATCTCTAGACCTGAGCTTCCCAAAACTCTGAGGGCATTCGTAGCTGGAATTTGGGTTTAGACTCAGCTCTAGTTTTCGCATGGGAAAACAACCTAATCCTAATCTTGGGTCCTGGCAGATTATAAAATCTTTCCGTTCCCTTTGTCCCATTTTGATCCAGCTGTGGGAGGCAGAGGGAGCAGCTGTGTCAGCAGGGTGATGTCTCTGTTCCAGGGTTAATGGGACTAACCTGTGTAACTGGATTTCTGTAACTATGTGTAAGGGATTGGCCTGGTGCGTGCGTGTGTGTGTGGCAGTGGCAGAATGGGGCATACTCCAGATAAATCCTAGGGACCAGGAGCTCCCAAGGTTTATTTTTACTCTTTTGGGTTTTGTCCAAAGCCACATCTGTTGGTGTTTGGGAAAGAGTTAAAAAGGAACCTGCTCTGCAGCCTGGTGTCAGGTGCTTGGCCTGCTGCCTGGGCCAAAGGAAACATCCTGTACAGAAGACACACAGCTCACCATTTGCTTAATCAGTGACCGAAATGTATTGCCCACGAGGAATATGAATAACAAGTGTGCCAGTGCTGGTTCACACAGCTGCATCTCAAGGCATCCCTATCCCATTTATCCCCTGCGGGGAGAGGGGCTTCCATGCCATGGCTCACCTAAGGTGACCAAAGAGCAAGAGTGAAAAATCAGGATGGGGGTTATAGGTGTCTATACAAGACAGAGCCCTGAATATCAAGACTGTCTCTATAAAATCGGGACATCAGGTCACCCTAGGCACACCAGAGCTCCAAAGAAATTTAGTTCCTACCTTACTGGGCACTGGCCATCGCTGTAGGCAGTTCCCATCATTAATAGATGGCTGTATAGTACTGAAGGGAGTGGGATTTGGGGGAATAGCTTTCCTGAGTAATGTGAAAACACCTTTGTCACCTCCCCACCCCTTCCCCACAGGCCTTCTCTGAGTTTCTCCTGGCTTTATGTGTCTCTCTGTTAGTCTTTTGCCTGATGCCCTGGGTGTTTCTTCAGACTAAACTCCTATGAAGGGCGGGCGGGGGGGGGGGGGGGGGAGAGGGGGTGGATGGGAGTGGCTAGTGGTTCATTGAAGTCTGCAGTGGGGAGGAAGGGCTCTGAGATTGCAGTTGCACTCTGGCTGGAGGAGTGCTGCAGACCAAATCAAATGTCCATTGTGCTCTGAAAAAGCTAGGCCTGTAGCCAAATGCACGTTTTCGGCAGGTGTGCGTGCGTGTGTGCGTGTGTGCGTGCGTGTGTGCGTGTGTGTGTGTGTTTTCTGAATTTCAAGACCCTGTGTGTGTGTGTGTGTGTTTTCTGAATTTCAAGACCCTAAATGCGAAGAAACTGCCTGATGTCACTGTTGAGCATTTTGAAATATGAGCACTTACTACCACCCCTTCCTGATTCACAAGCCAAGTGACAGTGAAACCCCTTTCATTGAATTTCAATTATTTTTAATGAAAACTTCAAACTAATATTTTCTTATGGAACATAATTAGCGAGGAAGCGCATATGGTGTGTCTGTATTAGCAGTGTACCTTGCTTGCACGCCCCCTCATCCTCCCCGAACCGAGACACAAGGCTTATTTTTCTTGTACTCTGAGCCTGCCACTTAAATTCTTACATATTCACGCTTGAGAATTAATTTTCAAATATTGGACGGTTATAGACACTAACAGCATATAAACCAAACACATGGTCAGCTGTTTTCTTCATGCACCATTGTCCAGGAATATGGAACGGTATATGCAGTGACATGTACATTGAAACCACCTTCATGAAGAATGGCCGCGGCCATGGTGGAATCACTGAGATCACCCTGAAACCAGAGACTCTTGATACTGGCTTGTGAGCCTCCACATATGCAGCTAGCTGGTGGGAGACATTGCAAACATAAATGGCAACCAGGAGGCACAAGTACAAGAGATCCACAAAGAAGAAAGGAAATAAAGGATTTCTGCAGATTCAAGGGTCACAGGGAAGCCATTAGTAAGAAGCTAACACTATGCGTTGATCCCTAAGACCCTCCTTCTCCCCCCACCCGCCATAAGCCCCAACAGGCAATAGTAAATGTTGTCAGTGGTAGAGTGGCACCACCATCAGTCAATGTAGATGATACAGGTACAATTAGAATTTACCAAATACAAGAATTTGAATGTAGCTGTCCCACAGGGTTCTATGACACAATATCAAGGTTAGTAGAGACATATGCAGTGTCAGCAAAGTATGGACAGGTTGGTCCAACAAAGGTAGTTAACACTAATGTTTATTCAAGAGTGATGGGCCTACAAGCAAGTTCATGAGAGGTTGATATCAAGAGTATTTTGTCACACGAGTAGGCTCCTGTACCCATGTTAGTGTTTACTGACTCTGGTGACATGAGGATTGCCAAGGCTAAGGAAGCAGATGTTAATAGACATACTCCACAAGAAGTCACCTGCACAGTCATTGACGGTTCCAGAGTTCTTTGGGTAGTACACTGGCCAGCAAGTGGTATCATCAAGGACTTTGTGACCAATTTCAGAGTCTACCCTCAACACAAGTGAGCAGTAGGTGATGTATATTTTATCTTTGACACGTCCCAAGACTTCAGTACAAAGTGTGTCACAAGATCTAGCAGAACTACAGAAGCAAGCAGAATGCATTAGTTGAATACAAGTACACAGCTGCCTCCACGGAAAGTTGTCTTGATGGTAACTGACAATAAGAAACAGTTGATTGACATCATTTGTACAGAACTCATTCAAGACAAGAAACTTCACCAATGACACATTCCAAAGCACAAGCCAGTCATCACAGTCAGAGACAATACTCCAGTTTAAATCAACTGGGGAGGTGGAGTGATCAACCAAGAAGATACGGCCTCCTCACATGAAGAACTTGACTGCATCCCTGTCCAACAAATGGTGATGGTTGCAAAAGAGAAACTGGGGGGAATATCAGTATTATCAGATGACACCGACATATTTGTCTTACTCTTGCACCATTGCCTTGAATGGGGCCTAACATCTATAGTGATTATGGACGCACCAAGAGAGAGCTGTAATAAGCATCCATGCTATTGTGGAGCAACACCACAACATTGTACCAGGACTGTTAGCTGCCCATGTACTTTCAGCCTGATACAGTAGCTTCGTATTTTGTCCTTCACAAAGGCACTGTGTTGAAGAGTCTGCCAACTGGATACACCCTTTCTCTGCAGATGACATCAGTTCAGCAATGCCTGCTGTCATTGAACAGGCAACCAGATTCCTAGCTGCAGGCTATGGACAATCAAATTGTGCCACCATGTCAGAAGTACAGCCGAAATCATGGGCAGCAAACATTGGCAAAGGTACCACATCAGCACCAATCTCAGCTCCTTACCACCCATAACTGGAGCACTTACAGAAAATGTAAAATGAGCACATCTTCAGGCAAGTGTGTAGAAAAGTGTTTCGGATCTAATCACCACTCCCCCCTTCCCCCCCCACCCACGCTTGACCCACTGCAGCATTTGGTTAACATTATTATAATGATTTTATTGAATATATATATTGTGACGGGGCAAGGCCAGATGGCTATAGGAAAGTAGTGGGAGATAGATATATTAGCCCCAGGCTAAACAAATCCATGGTACCAGGATAAGTAAATGAAAGCTGCTCCAAGCCAATTAAGACACCTGGGGCCAATCAAGAACTTTCCAGAAGGCAGGGAGGTTGATTGAGACACCTGCAGCCAATCAGGTTCTGGCTGAAACTAGTTAAAAGCCTGTCAGTGAGGCGCGCATGTCAGGAGCTGTGGAAGGAGGTTGCGTGCGAGGAGCTGGGAGCAAGAGGTACTAGGAGCTGAGAGTGAGAAGGCGTACTGCTGGAAGATCCTGTGGTGAGGATAAAGAAGGTGTTGGGAGGAGTCCATGGGGAAGTAGCCCAGGGAGTTGTAGCTGTCGTGCAGTTGTTCCAGGAGATACTCTAAACAGCTGCAGTCCACAGGGCCCTGGGCTGGAATCCGGAGTAGAGGGCGGGCCCGGGTTCCCACCAAACGTTCCAACTCCTGTCACAGGAGGAGTTGATCTGGACTGTGGGTTCTACCAGAGGGGAAGATCTCTGAGGCAAACAAAAATCCGCCAATAAGCGCAGGACCCACCGAGGTAGAGGAGGAACTTTGTCACAGTATATATATATATGGTAGAGTTCAAGATGGTAGAGTTCAGGATCCTGACACAAGGAAGAAAGGAGAGCAGTAGAACAGAGACCCTGGACTTCAGAAAAGCAGACTTTGACTCCCTCAGAGAATTGATGGGCAAGGTCCCCTGGGAGAATAACATGAGGGGGAAAGGAGTCGAGGAAAGCTGGCTGTATTTTAAAGAATCCTTATTGAGGTTGCAGGAACAAACCATCCCGATGTGTAGAAAGAAAAGTAAATATGGCAGGTGACCAGCTTGGCTTAACGGTGAAATCCTTGCTCGTCTTAAACACAAAAAAGCAGCTGGCAAGAAGTGGAAGATTGGACAAATGACTAGGGAGGAGTATAAAAATATTGTTCAGGCATGCAGGAGTGAAATTAGGAAGGCCAAATCACACTTGGCGTTGCAGCTAGCCGGAGATGTTAGGAGTAACAAGAAGGGTTTCTTCAGGTATGTGAGCAACAAGAAGAAAGTCAAGGAAAGTGTGGGCCCCTTGCTGAATGAGGGAGGGAACCTAGTGACAGAGGATGTGGAGAAAGCTAGTGTACTCAATGCTTTTTTTGCCTCTGTCTTCACAGACAAGGTCAGCTCCCAGGCGGCTGCACTCCACAGCACGGTATGGGGAGGAGGTGACCAGCCCTCTATGGAGAAAGAAGTAGTTCGGGACTATTTAGAAAAGCTGGCTGAGCACAAGTCCATGGGGCCGGATGCACTGCATCCGAGGGTGCTAAAGGAGTTGGCCGATGTGATTGCAGAGCCATTGGCCATTATCTCTGACAAATCATGGCAATCGGGGGAGGTCCCGGATGACTGGAAAAAAGCTGATGTAGTGCCCATCTTTAAAAAAGGGAAGAAGGAAGATCCGGGGAACTACAGGCCAGTCAGTCTGACCTCAGTCCCTGGAAAAATCATGGAACAGGTCCTCAATTCTGAACCACTTAAAGGAGGGGAAAGTGATCAGGAACAGTCAGCATGGATTCACCAAGGGCAAGTCATGCCTGACTAACCTAATTGCCTTCTATGATGAGATAACTGGCTCTGTGGATGAGGGGAAAGCAGTGGATGTGCTATTTCTTGACTTTAGCAAAGCTTTTGATAGAGTCTCCCATAGTGTTCTTGCCAGCAAGTTAAAGAAGTATGGGCTGGATGGATGGACGGTAAGGTGGATAGAAAACTGGCTGGATGGTCGCGCTCAATGGGTAGTGATCAATGGCTCCATGTCTAGTTGGCAGCCAGTATCAAGTGGAGTGCCCCAAGGGTCGGTGCTGGGGCTGGTTTTGTTCAATATCTTCATCAACGATCTGGAGGATGGTGTGGACTGCACCCTTAGCAAGTTTGCAGATGACACTAAACTGGGAGGAGTGGTTGATACGCTGGAGGGTAGGGATAGGATACAGAGGGACCTAGACAAATTAGAGGATTGGGCCAAAAGAAATATGATGAGGTTCAACAAGGACAAGTGCAGAGTCCTGCACTTAGGATGGAAGAATCCCATGCACTGCTACAGACTAGGGACCGAATGGCTGGGCAGCGGTTCTGCAGAAAAGGACCTGGGGTTACAGTGGACGAAATGCTGAATATGAGTCAACAGTGTGCTCTTGTTGCCAAGAAGGCTAATGGCATTTTGGGCTGTATAAGTAGGGGCATTTCCAGGAGATCGAGGGACGTGATTATTCCCCTCTATTCGGCACTGGTGAGGCCTCATTTGGAGTACTGTGTCCAGTTTTGGGCCCCACACTACAAGAAGGATGTGGATAAATTGGAAAGAGTCCAGTGGAGGGCAACAAAAATGATTAGGGGGCTGGAGCACATGACTTATGAGGAGAGGCTGAGGGAACTGGGATTGTTTAGCCTGCAGAAGAGAAGAATGAGGGGGGGGGATTTGATAGCTGCTTTCAACTACCTGAAAGGGGGTTCCAAAGAGGATGGATCTAGACTGTTCTCAGTGGTAGAAGATGACAGAACAAGGAGTAATGGTCTCAAGTTGCAGAGGGGGAGGTTTAGGTTGGATATTGGGAAAAACTTTTTCACTAGTAGGGTGGTAAAGCACTGGAATGGGTTACCTAGGGAGGTGGTGGAATCTCCTTCCTTAGAGGTTTTTAAGGTCAGGCTTGACAAAGCCCTGGCTGGGATGATTTAGTTGGGGTTGGTCCTGCTTTGAGCAGGGGGTTGGACTAGATGACCTCCTGAGGTCCCTTCCAACCCTGAGATTCTATGATTCTATGATATATATTTATAATTTGAATATTTTTCACATTACAAAGAGTAGCCACTGTATCAAATGAAAGTGAGGTCTGTGCTATACCCCAAGCCCCCTCCTCATACATCACTATCATTCAAATATGTATTGTTAATGATTGACATTGCAGATGTTAAATACTTGCATTTCATGTATTAGAGCTTTTCCACCTTAATTTTGTATGCCCCAAATTATGCAAATTCTTGCTGATTGGGGCTGGGGGGTTGGTGAGGGTGGGGGATGAAAATGCTTAGCAGTGATAGTGTCATCAAGCAGATTCTTAAAGTGGGTGGTCTTGAGGTACAGAATCCACAACAGAACCTTGTATGGCCCCTAACGCAAGGTGGACCGGTGTGGCTGCTGGACTAAGCCTGAGTTTTTCTGTGGTTGGCAGGAGCCTCTTCCTGAGTCTAGGGTGGGGTGAAGCTTCCCACAGTTGGGGCAGTGGGGGAGGGTTATCTGCAGTATAATAAGTGGTTTCTAGATTCCAAGAAACTGCATAATAGTTTAATAATGTAACATTGGGGTGAGTGGCTTGCCCAGTCCCCTCCCTCTTCCAGTCCAGAGGTCCTCACTAACTCAGTAAACTTGAAGTGTATTTGTCACCTTCCAGCGTTCGAGAGAGGGAGTATTGGATCCCAAAGCACTTAGCTTCCCACTGAATGCAGCCTTCTGTGAGCTGGGCAGTGGCAGCCGTTTGACAGCACTCGGCAAAACAATAACTTTTTGAGCAGGAAGAACGGCATCCATCTGAAATGGGGTGAAACATAATATCCCAAGTTGGAATTTAGCCCAGACAGTCTGACTCTTGTGAAAAGTACCAGGAGATCTTGAATGAGCACAAGTGGCTTGGAGGTCAGTATCACACCTCTGACAGAGAGCGCCTCCATGAGCATGGTGTCCCCGAGCAGATGGAGGGGCGCTGGGGTCAGTACTGATTCCAGTGCAAGAGTGCCCCTTACTGAATCACCACGATCAGTCCCTATGCACTGGGGTGGATTTCAAAAGCGCTCATCTTCCCAACTCTGGCTTTTGACAGTCCCCCATCCCCATAAGGTTTCAAGTGACAATTGCCCCAAAGCGACTGTCACCTCCCAGACTCATTGCACTGAGTCTCTTGCTGTCCCGTCTTTGTAGTTCTGATCTTGCTTTCCCTTTCAGTGCCAAACGCTCCATTAACCATTATCTCCGGTTCTGTGCTGAGCCTGTTTCCTGCCTCTGACCCTATGAACTTGCAGCAGGCGTGGGGCATTCTTTTCTGTTGGACTTGGGCTCTGCCTCAGGATCTCCCATAGGTGATGGGGGGCATGCTTGTATAATATACTTGAGTGGATGCTGAGCTCCCAAAATGGTCTCTAGACTTTGCCTTCGTGACCTTGTGAACCTGGGTCGGAGGTGTCTTAGAGGATGGGCACCTGGGAAGATCTTCCAGCAAGAGTGCACAGTGATGTCCCAAGTATTAGCATCAGGCTGCTCTTCCCCTCTGTCACCTGCAGCTGATTGTGTGAGAAACCCCTGCCTCAGCACTGGAGGGGGCCTAGGGTTAAACATGGCTGCCCATTGTGCTTACAGTGACTCTGCAAAGGCAGCAAACCGAGATTACTAGGAGGTCTGAGCCAGGAGGTTGCTTTACTAGGAGGTTGCTTTGAATCCATCCAGGATGAAGGTAGGAGAAGTCAGAAGGGAGTAGAGCCCCCGGAGTAGAGCAGAGAGCAGGGCTGCCCTCTGAAGTAGGAAGGCTTACAACAGAGCTGGGAGCTAAGGTGTTGGGTGTTAACAGCCTGATGCAGCTCTCACTGGCTTCCATAGGAGCTGGGTTGGGTGCAGAGTAAGGGCTTGTCTAACAACTCTTTCTGAATAACTCCACGTGCGGACACCTGTATTGCAGGCTAAGGGTGTCTTACAAGCTCGATAGTTCACTCCTCTCCTGGGCACCTCCCTGTGAAGAAGAGACAAGTGCATGTAACCTCAGGGCCTCTTGTCTCAACAGTTTGCATCGCACTGTAGGAAACCATCTCTCTCGTCACTCCCTGGCTCCCCCTCTGCAAAACCTGTGAAATGACAGGTCCAGGGCTCCCATGTCACGAGCTGCTGAGCCTTATGACACAGCCAAGGCCTGTACTCTGGCAAACTGCCCCGCGGTCCTGTGGCAGATTCTGCTGCAAGCTGCGTGTGCTGCAGCAGCTTCACTTAAATTTTAAACGAGGAGTTTATAGTGACTCACATGGGAATAAAACCGTCACAGCAGGGGCGTCGGAGTTATTTGTTTTGATACTCAGTTTCCTTTCCCTTGTCCCAGCATAGTCAGTTTTCAGAGTGATGCAGATTTCTGTATTGACAAGACAGAGCTGTGTTGTGGAAGTTGCCCCCCCCCCCCCCCCCCCCGCCCGGGATCAATGGGAATTTGGCAGTTGAATAGCGGTCGTTTGGGGGTTTTGGCACTTGGGAAGGTGTGAGAGGCAGATTGGGTTTGTGTGAGAACACGTTCGCTGAGCAGCTCCACAGGTGGACTGGCTGGTGATGTGTTTGTGACTGTGCCAATACTGTCCCCCAACTGAACAGCATAAATCAGGCCACCCTGAGTGTATATTAAAATTCCTTTTGCGAGATGTCTACCCTGCCAGCCCAGACGTAGTGTCCTAGCATTGCACTGCAGAGTATGTGACCTGGCAAGCCTGGCCTCAGTTAGTTCCAAGCTGTCCCTGTGTCCGAGGCTCACCTGAGATGAGTAACAGGAGGTGATTCCAAGCGACTCCTTTGCCCTCTGCTGCAATGTCTTTTCTTTTCTTTCTTCTGTTTTCTTTTCCACTGCAGCATTAATGATGTGGAACATGTGTAGGACGCAGCTAGGCAGAAGGGGCTGAAACTTGTTACCCTGAGTGGTGCGCTGGCAGCACTTCAGCACATGCTGAGCTAGGCAGGATTTCACCAAATGGGATTGGCAAGGGGGGTGCATGGCTTTCTATATCCTCTCCACACCCAACATTTCCCATCTGTGAGATTGACACCCTTCTCTTCTCCAGCCCCAGAGTGCCCCTCCCATGTCCTCTTGCACAAAGAGGGTCCCTGATGCCAGACTGAATATGGACCATCCTAAGGGCTCCCAATGCCTCCCAAGCCCAGAGACCTCAGGCTAGGCTGGGCTGGGCTGACTGCCCCCTAAAGTCACCTGCTCTGACCTGAAGCTTCCCTCACTATTTTCAGGGTTGATTTCTTGCACATTGGCCCATCCCCCTCCATTCCCCCATAATAATCCAGAATGTGCCCAGCTCTCTGACCTAATCCATAAAGTGATGCCAGCTATTCCTGCCAGCACACGTTCTTTCTTTCTCTGTCTCTCCTGGGGCCTCCCTCTCCTCCCAGCCTGGCCTGTGCATGTGCGAAGACCTGGCCATTTCTGCCCTGACATAAAGGAAACAGTCTATCTCCTGTGTTTTCTCAATCACGTTAATAGGCTCTGAAACGCTTGCAAGTAGCTGGGAGCAGCAGCTAACCGGATAGTGCTATGGCCACATGATTGGAGGAGAAGCAAAGCAGAGCTCAGCGGCTCTGACACAAGGAGGGCCTGATCCTGTGAAGTGTTGAGTGCTTTAGGCCCCATGTCCTAAGCGAGCTGGGACCATGCAGGCTAGAGAGCTCACTCTGCCTCTCCCTGCCTACCTAACTGCCTCCTTCCGAGCAACACAATCTGCAGAGGGGGCAATCCCTGAGTCCTGGCCCCCTGGACGGGATCATCGAAGAATGTGGGGGAGGAGGATTTAAGGTGCCTGCAGACACATTACAACTTGCTCACCTGGCATTGGCTTGAGATGTGCTGAAAATTCCCAGCCCAATGAACTAGCACCTTCCACCTGATCTCTGATGCCACAGCTGCCCCCTACAATGGCTGTTCCCCAGGGGAAAGGCTGTCAAATGCATGGTGCCTGCCTGTGGGTAAGTGGTTAAGGATTTGCTCAGCTGTGTGTCATGGGCTGGGGAATTCCCCTGGAGTGATCAGGACAGTCTGTATTCTCCGCACTGCACTCCGCATTAGCATGCTGGGAAGAGGCTGGAATGCGGAGTGCTCTTCAGAGCCACAGGTCTGCCGCTCTCTGTGTGCCTAGAAGAAGCCATGTTGTTTACCAGTGGAGCCTGTCTGCTGAGTCCCCCCGAAGGTTGTGTGGGCTGGAGAAGGCTGGCTGGCTGATGTGTGCCTCCGAGGGGGCCCCAGCTGGTTGCCTCGTCCACAGTCTCTAAAAAGAGAAACACACCAGATGCTTTCTCGAAAGGGATTTGCTCACCAGGCATGTTAAGCAGTGAACAGTCGGGATCACTGAGTGGCTGAAGGGGTGGACAGAATGCAACTACCTCCCTTGGATTTGGCTGACTCTGGGGCTGGCTCCCCAATGCCCGGGATGGGAGAATGCAGTGCAATCATTAATGCCCACTGCACTCAGGGCACTGGTTTTAGTCTACCTTCAAGAGAGAGCATCTTCATTGGAGCAGCTCCCCTTAGCCCTGGAGGGAAGAATGCCACCTACTGAATCCACTAACATCTCTCCCTGCAGCACAGTAAAGTACCCCCAGCACAGGGGTGGGCAAACTTTATGGCCCGAGGGCCACATCGGGGTTGCAGAACTGTATGGAGGGCCGGGTAGGGAAGGCTGTGCCTCCCCAAACAGCCTGGCCCCTGCCCCCTATCTGCCCCCTCCCACTTCCCGCCCCCTAACTGCCCCCCTCAGAATCCCCGACCCATCCAACACCCCCCCGTCCCTGTCCCCTGACTGCCCCCCTGGGACCCTCTGCCCCTTATCTAACCCCCTGGACCTAGCCCCCTTACCACGCCACTCAGAGCAGCATGTCTGGCAGCCGTACGGCCCACTGTGGGGTGCGCAGCCCCACGCCGCAGAGTGCTGCCCGTGTGGCAGTGTGGCTCCGGGGGAGGGGGGCAGCCAGGGAAGGGGGAGGGGCTAGCCTCCCCAGCCAGGAGCTCAGGGGCTGGGCAGGACAGTCCCATGGGCCAGATGTGGCCCGCGGGCCGTAGTTTGCCCACCCCTGCCCTAGCATGACTGGGGCATTGGCTCAGTGTTGACGCAGAGGGAATATTACCCCCTGCTCAGTCATTCACACCATTCTCTGTAGCACAGCACCCCTAACACCACCCTGGGGCACCGGAGTCAGTACTGACTGAGAGGAGGGTCCCTCCCCAACACCATGTCTGCAGCACTGCACCTCCTAGCACCATGCTGGGGAACCTGGGGTTAGTACTGACTTAGATGTGAGAGAGCCAGTACTGGGACACCTGCACCTCTGCCTGCAGCACAGCTCCCCCTAGGGCGGTGGTTCTCAACTGTGGTCCACCGCTTCTTCAGGGAAAGCCCCCGGCACGCTGGGCCAGTTTGTTTACCTGCTGTGGTGGCAGGTTCGGCAGGTCACGGCTCCCACTGGCCGCAGTTCACCGCTCCAGGCCAATGGGGGCTGCAAGATGCGGCGTGGACCGAGGGATGTGCTGTCCGCCGCCTCCCGCAGCCCCCATTGGCCTGGAGCAGTGAACCACGGCCAGTGGGAGCCGCGACCAGCCGAACCTGCCTCCGCGGCAGGTAAACAAACCAGCCCGGCGCGCCAGGGACTTTCCCTGAAGAAGCGGTGGACCACAGTTGAGAACCACCGCCCTCGGGACTATTCTTGGGGCACAGCCAACCTGTCTGGAAGCAGAGTGTCCTGGGCAACTTTGGGAGAGAGGCTCTTTGCAGAGACCCAGGAATTTGGGAGTTGCTCTTGCTGCCCCTGTGAGCCAATTGGGCTTCCTCCTTCACTGAACGCTACCATCACGGAGCTCCCCACAATCAGTTCTGGGCCCAGGCCTGAGAGTGTCAGATGCCCTTCACTCCATCTGAGGTCAGTGGGAATTGACAGGGCACCTCAAGAATTGGCCCTCTGGAATGCAGGAGGCCCACAGCCGCCATGATGCCTTGTCCTGCATCACCCGCTCTGAGAACTTGCCCTTCCTTTCCAAACAGCTGCATTTCAAAGCTTGTGATAAATGACACCAGAGCTTTTTCCTGTTCTTTGATGCACTGTTAACACACAGTGATGGCTTGATTGCTACCTGGCTAATACCTGAGGGTGGGGGAAGCTGGATGTGGCTAGCCCTGCAAACCACTGGTGTCATCTCTGGGTAATCCATGGGTGCTGATGCTTTATCTGATCTGACAGCTCCCACACCCTCCCTTTCAGACTAGGGGTGTGGCAGCTCATCACTGGAGTCTGGTATTACCCAACTCCATACTCAGAGGCTATTTATGGGCAGGAGAGGCGCATCCTCAGAGCCAAGTTTGGCAAGTACCCTGTAGCAAAGAGCTCCGTGAGCACATGGGCATGGACCAAACCTCTCCCTTTGTTCCAGATCCTTTGCCTCCACCAGTGCCAAGTGACTGCTGGCTGCTGGGAAAACATTCTGGGCGTGGACATGCAAATGAGCAGCCACAGTTAATCCCATCCTATCTCTTAACACCCGTGCCTTGCAATGCCACGGGAAGAAGCTTTTGGAGCTGAAGAAGGGTGGGGTGGGCAGTGACCATTCTGGTAGGCATTGCAAAAGAAGTGGGACTCCCGGTGAAATTTAAAGAAGTAGCAGGTAGTGCAGGGCCCTGGGCACTCATGAGAGAGACCAGCTCGGGGAGGGTGTTCCATGCAGGGATGGCTGTGGGAGAAGTGGGCAAAGGTAGGTGACATGCTCAATTGCTCCCTCTGTGTTTATTTCTCAGGGCTTTCACTCCTCTTCTCGGTGGGCCTGGAATCGAGACATTGCTTCCCGGGCACGTTCCCTGGCCTTTCTGTGGTTTGGGGGAAGGGTGGTCCTGTGTGTTTGTCTGTTTTTAGTCTTGCTGCTTGTGTGGGTGTTGAGTGGAGCTGGGAATGGCAGCATGTTCCGCCTGACACTCACTAATCCGCCCACGCGGTCTGCCCGCCCACACAGCCAGCCAGCAGTGATCAGTGGCTGAAATCAATAAAGTGCATGGGAGGTGAAGCAGAATCCCCTGACCCCTCCTGTCAGATCTTGCTCGCCTTGTGTCCTGCTTCCCAGCTCAGACCTGCAGGGCTCCCTGCGACTGCTCTGTTGCCCCAACTGAGTCTCCCGATCTGGCAGGTCTGGGTCTCTGTGCAAGGGGCAGAATAATTGTGATAGCAATGCTGGTTCCAGCACCTTGTGACGAAGTTCATCCTCCTACGTGCAGTGCTCTCTCTCCCTTCTGATTGCTGCCACGCAGAGCAGATGACACCGATATTCCACTGGGAGGAGGCAGAGGGGGGAATTGAGAGGAGGCAGCAGTGAGTGAGTTATGGCCTCACTGGCCTAGGAGATTTAGGTTCCAAAACATTAGGTGTCCCATAGTGTTGCTCACTGTACTGCTTCAGATCCCTCCTTGACTCTGTGGCCCGGAGACAGCGCTGCCATCTGTGACTCGGGCACTGCCCAGTGCATTCTTTCTGTTCAAGTAACAGCTGCCGAAGGCACACGGTGCTGCTGTGCGGGAGACACAGAGCCTGTTCTCCCTTTGGGTCCAACATAGCCAGAGTTGACCGTCTTTGCCACCAGGCGGCTGTTTGGTGCCCTGTGTGAAACGGGTTCAGGGCTTCCTAATGGGACAAGAATCCACACTGCAGAGCAGCATCGCAGCTGGCCCCCGGTGGGCCATTTCTGCGCAGGGGCCAACCCTGGAATGGGCTGTGGAGGACAAACTGTTCTCTTGCCCTAGAGGGACCCTCCCAGGGCAAGGTGAGCAGGAGACTAGCTCTGCTCCTGCCCCTCCTCTGGGGATATACAGAAACCCTCAGGCACCAGGGTTGTCAAGCCAGGACTAAACTCACTTCAAAGTGAAGGCTACTGGGTGTGATTGGGGCCAAGGCAGGTGGGGGCAAGAGGGGTCGCCTTCCCGGAGTTGTACCATTTATTCCCAGTGCGTGTCATTCAGCTGGCTGACTTCCCTAGATCTGAATCCTGACCATGCTCACACGTGGCCCCGTGTCTCTTTGTCCCAGCAGGGCATGCGGTAGGGCCTGTGCTCAGTTTACCATGCCTCAGACACAGTCACAGCTCAGTGGGGAGCAGAGCCATAAAGGCCTGGTAGGAGCTGTGTTGTCTGTGAGCAATTCTGTACTTTACTTTGTACTGTGCTTTTTCCCTATGTATCTTGTGAAGCACATGTGAGGGGACACCAGGTACTCCCTTTTCTTGCTTGTATACCGCAGTGAGGTTCCCGTACCCTACAACAAGAGAACACCCCAGCTTTCTTCAGCACTACCAAGAGGACTGGCCGAACACCAGTGTCAGCTGGCCTGTTTTGAGCTCTGGCTGTCATATGTTATTTGAGAGGGGACACGAGTTAGGTTTCCATTCTCCTCCCCACATGGCACAGCTCCCTAGATGGGCTCCTACAGCTTCAGCAAGGGGCGTGGAGAGAAAGTGGGTGTCCTAGCCCTCCCCACCACCCCACGACACTCCAGAATCCCACCAACCTTTATTGAAAACACCCAAGTATTCTACAGCAAGGTTCCCATAGGCTCTCGCAGACTCTTGAGGTAGCTGGCCTGTAGCTGGATTCCCCACAGAAGGGTTATATTTCTACCTGGTGCCTGTTGCACAGAGAAGGAGCGACTCTTCCCAGACTCTCTTTCATTTCAGTGTTCATGTCTCTGAGTGTGTATGGCTATGAGTGGGAAGGAGCTCAGCGGAGAGAGCAGGCGAGATGCTGGTCAAGGAGAGGTGAAGGGGGTGGGCATTCTCTAACTGTCTCTGAACACAGAATGTTTTGAAATCTTTCTAGGTATTGGGGAGATCCTTTAGCCTTGGCTGCTGATGTGTTCCTGAACTTCATATGCACTGATCCTTTTCTTTACCATGCCGCAGTCCCTAAGCTAGAGAACAAGCAATACATAACACAGGCTAAGGAGTTCTCCTCCTGCCAAGATCTGAGTGGGGCAGCCTAAGTATGTTTCTCCTAGGACAGTTTCAGTGGCAGCTCTGGGTCTTAATTTTAGCTGGAGCCCAGAAGCTGTCCTTAGCTGCACACGTGATCGTTAATTAAGGGCCAGTACTATGCCATGGCTGCTCCAGGAAGTGTGGGAAACTTTCCTGTGGCAAGTTGGATCATAGAAAACCCCTTGGGAACTGCCAGCTGATGTTTTGAGACTACCCCTGAGCCCGTTTTCCCTGGCAGCTTGGGACTTCAGAACCCTGCCTGGTTTGAGCCAGACATGCTAGCCTGCTACAATCCCAGACCCAGATCTGAACCACATCCCCCAACAGCTGCAGGCTTAACTGAAAGCATCTTAAGAAGTGTTTCTGTCTCCAGCACCCAGATATCCAGTTTCCAGTGGGGTCCAAACCCCAAATAAATCTGTTTTACCCTGTATAAAGCTTATACAGGAAAACTCATAAATTGGTCACCCTCTATTACACTGATAGAGAGATATGCACAGCTGTTTGTCCCCCCAGTATTAATACATACTCTGGGTTAATTAATAAGTAAAAAGTGATTTTATTAAATACAAAAAGTAGGATTTAAGTGGTTCCAAGTAATAACAGACAGAACAAAGTGAATTACCAAGCAAAATAAAATAAAACACGCAAGTCTACGCCTAATACAGTAAGAAGCTGAATACAGATAAAATCTGACCCCCCGAGATGTTCCAATAAGCCTCTTTTACAGACTAGCCTCCTTCTAATCTGGGTCCAACAATCACTCACACCCCTGTAGTTTCTGTCCTTTGTTCCAGCTTCTTTCGGGTATCCTTTCGGGTGGAGAGGCTATCTCTTGAGCTAGCTTAAGACAAAATGGAGGGGTCTCCCAGGGGCTTAAATAGACTTTCTTTTGTGGGTGGACACCCCTCCCTCCTTCTGTGTAGAATCCCAGCTACAAGATTGAGTTTTGGAGTCACATGGGCAAATCACATGTCCATGCATGACTCAGGACTTTACAGGTGGCAGCCATTGTTCACATGCTACCTTGAATGTCCTCGGGTAGACTTCTTATGTGGATTGGAGTCTTCCAAGGTTTCATTGTCTGTTAAGTGTTTCTTGATTGGGCACTTAACTTGCAAATTTCTTTCTTAAGAAGCTGACCAAATGCCTTACGGAGGCTACTTAAAATCAAACAAGTACACAGCCAATATTCATAACTTCGAATACAAAAATGATACATGCATACAAATAGGATGAATATATTCAGTAGATCATAACCTTTGCAGAGATATGTTACATAGCATATGTAGCACAAAACATATTCCAGTTATGTCATATATACATTCATAAGCATATTTCCATAAAGTATTATGGAGTGCAACATCACCTCCATCCATACTGGAGTGCTGAAGCCCCCTATGGTACAATGTATATCTACAACCTGAGGGGGACTGGAGCAGCTGCCCCTCTATGAATCCTTCCTCTGGAAAACTACACTGTTAAAGGGATATTGCCAGGTTAAACGGGGACCCAAATGTAAGTTCGGTAAAAACAAACTCTTGTGAGTCCTAAAACCAGTAGAATTGTTTCTCTGTTTTTCTTGCTGGTTTGTTTTGTTTGTTTTTTAATATATTCCAATGGAAGCAGTATTAATTTAAGCAGATGAACATTCCCCCTACATTGTTTGCAACCCAAATGTTGCATGCAAATTGCGTGCCGACCTTATTTAAACGTCATGCCTAACCCGACAGCATCCCTTTAAAGGAACATCTGTGAATGAGACAGAACTGGGATAAAAGTGAATGATTTTACTTTCCTATTCAGGGGCCATGGGGTGGAATGGTGCAAAGCTATTATACTAGCACCATCAGTGTGGTGGAGGGGGATGTAGGATAACCCAATAGGTAAGTATTGGACTACAAAGCAGGAGTCCTGGGTTCTGTTCTCAGCCCTTCTACCAATTTCCTATGTGACTTGGGAAGTCATTTCTACCCTTTAGTTTCCCTAGCTGTGAAATAGGAGTAGTGATTGCCACCAGCCTTTTTAACATTCTTGCAGTCTAATTAGTTAATGTTTGTTCGGTGCTATGCTAATGTAAAGTGCAGCATAAGTGTTAATGTTTTTACTGTAAAGGCACAGTGTGTCCACGGCAGGATATTGAAATACAGTAGGGAGACTGGAGTTAGAGCAGGACAGCTTCACAGAATGAGCACAGGCAATGGATGTATGAGGTTAGGAGGCAAGGGCCTGGTGGGAAGGGAGGAGCTACACTTCAGCTCTGCCAAGGTTCCCCTTTCCTAGTGCTTGTACGCTCCCTGCTGAGGAATTGCAACTACTCCGCCTGCTTACCTACACTTGGAGGAAGAGTTGGGGAGAAGCACCACGTTCCTTTTTCAACACACCGAGACAAACAGGCACTTTCAGCCCAGCGGATCCATATTGTAAATGCCGTGCTCTTAGCATGCTTAGCCATGAGAGAGAGCGCAGAGCGTGGCCTGACCCTCCATCCTGAATCCTCTCAAACTGCTCCCTGGCAGACAAACTTCTTGTGTGGAGAAATGCAGCACACAGAGAACAGAATCCCAGCTGCCTGCTCGACATGTTGCCTCCAGAAGGTTTGTGTTTCTGTAACAAGGGCACTTGCTAAATACATTTTTCAACTCCAGCCAGTAACTTATGGAAAAAGTCCATTGTTCTCATTGCAGAGTTGACAACAGGCCCATATTCTTTCCTGGGGGGTTTTTATTTTGCAGGTTTTTTTACAGTTTTATCAAAATGCTGGTTGGATTTTTTTAACAGCAGCTTTCAAATGTTGACATTGTTATATGTGCACATCCCAGTTTTCAGTAAACAGAACTTGTGGCTAACCATTTCAGTAAGGATCAGGACAGGGATTGCAATTAGAAATATTATGAAAAATTTCACAAAAACAAAATATCAGAGCATGTCAGCTGCTCTCTATGAAAACTTTCAATTGAGAAAAAAGGACATTTTTCAACCCCAAACTTCCTTATTGAAAACTTTGTCAGCTCTACTAAATACATACAAATATCTTGATTGCCAGTCTAGCTATGAGAAAACCATTAGCCCTGAATACACTGGCCCTAACTGATTGTATGGCCCATACGCAGCAGTAGTATAGGATTTATACGCTCTCTCTATATGCTTCAGCCAGTAGAGGGTAACCAGTCTTTCTTACACATGCATACACGTGTGTGTCTGACAGTACATCCAGAAGAGAGCAGTGGTGATACAGATGCAATAGCCACTACAGAACATTTTCTCCATTCTCAGTAACACCATTCTTTTCAGGGATCTGAAATATGTGGGGTTGAATTCCTATCTGCTTCTTTCAAAGGCAGCTCCTCATCCCTCCTCATCCTCATTACCACCTGAATATGAATTACACTTCACAGAGATGCTAAGGCTGCAACTCCTGGAATGGCAGGGGTATAGACACACCTGCATGTACCCTGCACAGTGAGACAATGGTAAACCTTGAGGGTCTGTGCAGGGTTGTGGAATGAGCACCAAACTATTCATATGAAGATCTAAATAAACTTTATATACAGGGATCACTTTATCATCTGCGAAGATACAGCCACCTCTGGGGTGGGAGGAGACAGCTGTGTAACACACTACATACCAGTTCTAGAGAGGAATGAAAGTGAAAAGCGTAGGCCAGTGTAAAATGAGGACGCTGTACCGTGCTTGGGTGGGCGGGGGGGGTTGTGAGGCGTAGGTAATTGGTGTTCATAAAATGCTTTGAGAGCCTGGGATAAGAGACAAAATGTATAAAGAGCCTGGGATAAGAGGAAATGTATAAAGAGCAAAGTTAAAAGGTGATTTCTACCCCAGGAGTGGTCTCCTTTGCGAACTTCCTCTCTAGCCAAACATGATCCCCTCTAATATCCTTCCATGCTTCACAAACAACTTCCTATTTTCAAAGCACTTTCCAAGCAGCCTCCCAGCCCCTCTTGTGAGCTGGCTCAGTGCCATGATCCCCATTTTACAGACGAGGAACTGAGGCACAGAGAGGAAAAGTTCCTCCCCTAAGGCTCACCACACAGTGACTCAGTGGCAGAGCTGGGATTAAAACCTAGCAGCTCCCAGGCCTGTGCTCAGACCATTAGGCCATGCTACTGCTTGGGGGGGTGGGGGGGCAAGGTTTTGTAGTATTGTACCAGTCTCTTACTGAAACCATTTTTCTTGAGAAGCTACAGCCGATGCCAACCAAACCCCATGCAGCAGGGAAGAGCCCTTCCATGCTCTGCGGTGACACTGCTCTCTGACCCTTGCTGGCTCTGAGCCTGGCAGGTAGCCAGCTGCTTATAACATACCCCAAGGGGCAGGGCAGGGCAGGACAGAACAGGAAGCCACTCTGCCGCCCTTCCTCCCCTCTCACAAGCTGTGCCCTCGCTAGCCCAAGCCAACAGCCTCTCTGCAGCAGGAGTGACTAAATAGCTAGTGCTGAATCATACGAATTTGATGAATGACTGCAGTGATGGGGCGGGTGTGGGGGGGGGGGGCAGGGAAGGAACGGGAGGCTTGTCAGGTTTCTCTCTCCCACTGTGTCTGTCACTCTGGAGCTGAGCGCGCCGTCCCTGCTTCGCATGGCACCACAGTGCAACGCTGCTAGTGCTTGAGGGTAGAGAAGACTGAACTAGGCTGAGGGAGGATGCTGATTCCACCTGGAGGACCTTGGTGTGGCCATGGCCCCCGGAGCAGAGTTAAGCATAGAAATGAGAGCTGGGAAGGACTCCTTGAGACAGCTAGCCCGTCCCACCCCCATTGTCAGCCAGTGCAGGGGTGTCCCCAGCATCCCCAGGGATGCAGGAGGGAGGAGAGAAGTAGGGGCAGGCTGCCAATTCTTCATTCATCACACCCCCACACATGCCGTAATGGCCCCAATGTCCTGAGACCGTCTTGCGTCTCCAGCGACTTTTGGCCGCAGCTGCTGCGTGGAGGAGAGTTTCCCAGCTCCCAGGCTGCTTGTGGGAAGTTTAGCAGGAGGTGTGGGGGAAGGAAGGAATTGACAAAACCTTTCGCCACCCCACCCGCCCCCGACAAGCAACTGCTGCTGTCCTCGAAGTGACTCCATTGCCAGCCCCTGGTGTGACCCCTTCCAGCTGCCTCAGCCGGTATGTGACATTACAGGAGGCTTTTGCTTTTGTGTGGCTTGTTGGTTTCAGAAAGCAAATCTTGGGGCTCTGCCCTTGGGTTCATGTGACTCTGTAGCAGGGTTTCCTAAACATGGGCCTGACCTGTGTCTCTTGAGAGCAGGAAAATCACTCAGGCTTCCCCTGTGCATGCGTGGGAGTGGAAGGCAGCGGTGCCTTTGCTAAGCATCGTTTAATCCTAGGTTGGGGCAGCCCTCTGTTTGGTTGCTAGTGTGGGGCTGTTTCCACTGGGGCACCCCAGTGAGGAGCTGTCTGTGCATTGGTTTGGGGTCAGAATATTCAAAATTAGCAGCGCAAGATTCCAATCAACCTCCCTCCTTCGCTCCAGCCTGCGCTGGGCAATAGCAGGAAAGCAGACAGCAGCCCTGCTCCCCTCTGCACCCCTTCCGTGGTTCTCAAACTACAGCACCCTCCTTGGTGAGCTGCAGAATGAAACCTTGGGAGAAGCAAGTAGTGTGTGGGGGTGACTGGAGGGAAGTTCTGAGGGATTTGCGGGGTTGAGCAGGAAGTGGGAGTTGTCGAATGCATGGGGAAGAGAGTCTCTCATTTGTTCTGCAGATTGAAAGATGGGGTGAGCCCCTGAATTTGTGAATGTTTGTGCAGCTCCCTAGAGCTCTCGAGCATTCTTGACCAGTTATGCAAAGTTAAACTGAGATGTCACGGGTGAGGTTTGTCTTGACGCTAACAAGGGATCAGTTTCCACCGCAAAGCATGAGGCTGGGTTCCCCTCCTTTGGCTCCCCAGAACTAGCTTTCAGGAATCCCTGAGGGGCAGCTTGGGTCACAGGCAACTGGGCCATGGCTGATGGAGGGCTGCATCCAGTGGGACTTGCTCCCCTCTGCACACATCTCACTCCTCCCCTTCACACTTCTAAAATCAAATCTGAACCTTCTTTCTCCCCTTCAGGATGTTTTCAGTCTGGCCTGATCAGCCCCGTATTTATCACATTTCCTTCTCTCTTTTCTCCAGCGGCTGATGCTCTCAATTTGTGGTGTTCATTTCCAGTGTGACAGGGCAGTGTGTGCTAATGTTAACTCATGCTGTCATGGATGAGGAGGGTTCCCTGAGCACCTTGGTAGGGCACTTGAAAAATATCATTTATCTCACTCATTTAATGTTGTTATTGGTCACAAAATTATCCAGCCCTTTAGAAAAAAACAATCCAGTATCTCTCACTCTGCCTTTCTGCAGCTGTGAGTTCCACAAGTTGACCATACAATGGGGTGGAGGAGAGAGGGAGTCATCCCTTTTATTTGTCCTCAGTAAAACTGGCTCTGAGTTTTGCCAAGTCCTCAGCAGCAACGGAAACTGACTCCTCTTTAATCTCCAAGGACTAGACAGAACCCTCTTGCACCTTACCTCCCCCTCAGAGGGCCTGAGCTGTAGCCTGAGTGGACAGCCTCACATCTAGAGATGCTTGGCTTCAGAGAGAGGCTGATACTTTCCTTCTGTTTGCACACAAGAAAAAGGTTTGTGTCAGGATTGAAGGAACAGTTCTGATTGGATGACAGTAATCTTGAGCTGCACACAGTAAAATACTTATTGGCCACACTCTTTGGATCTAAATAGCCACATCAGCCACCTCTTGTTTGGCTACACCCATGAAAAGACAATAGAAGGAAGGGAAAGGTGAAAGAGGAGAGGAAACATATTTCAACACCATTATTTCCTCCCTCCCCTGCCGCACTATTTTTGAGCTTCAGTTTCATTTGGCCACTGATGGCTCTTTAGGGACCCGATAGCATGCCACTGCCCATCCTGGACATGCCGTGTGGATAAGCAGAGGAACTTTAGTCTTACGGGCTGTCAAACTGGCACCTTTCACTAGCACTAAACTCTGTGAGTCAAACTCATTCCTGATGTAACTTCACTGAAGACAATGGATGATTTTGCCCCATTCGTAAACTGAAATGTGTTTGTCATTCCCTGCTGCTGGGCTCAGGAGATTTGATCACTCTGAGTGAATGACTCCAGTATGAGATCTGCATGGGCTGAACTCCTGTCAGACACAGAGTGCTCCTTACCCTGCTCTCTCCTTCAGAAAAGCAGAGGCTGGTCCCAGTAAGGTCTCAGGCTGCAAGTTCTTCACTGACTTGTCTAAATAGGTTTGTAGCCATCCTCTCATGCCACCTCCTTTCTGTTGGGTTTTCATGTTACTGTTATCCCTTCTCACCAAGGAGGCTGCTACCAGCAAGGTTTTGAGATTGCAGCTCCCACATGGCAAGATGCTTTTCCTGCTGCTGAGACTTTGACAATATAGTTCTGGACACAATAGACTCAACTCAAGAGGTCAGGTTTGCACCGCTGTTTGCGTGTCCCTGGTTTTATCCACTCCAGCTGTGACATTACCTGTTTCTCTTCCTGTCGGTTAGATGGTAACATTGGTAGCATTACCCTGCAGTAAGTTTATGAGCACGAGACATGCAAGGACCTGTGGTGATAGAGAGAAGTAGCTGGCAGGCTGGTCTTGTGAAGAATGGACTGATGCCACGTTCCTTTGCACAGCATCTTTCAGACAACTACTTTATGGAATTAGGTACCAAATAACCAGCAGGGCAGGGTGACGCTAAGAGGCCAGAGAGAAAAGAGATTTGAAATGAGGTGGAACATGGATTGGGTGGAGAAATATGGGGAGGCTGTTGCAGATTCTGGGAGCTACAGAGGGAAAGGCTGTCTCACCAACCTGGTGGCACTGCACAGAGGGACGGTGAGGAGCCTGGTGGTAGAATGACAGAGAAAGTGAGCAGGGGAGTAGAAAGAGGAACAGGTCTGGAGGTCCTCTGAGCCATAGCCCTGGAGCTTTTAAAAACAAAGAGGGCAGATTTGAATCGTCCCCTGAAATGCTCCTGGATCCAGCAGTGCTCGATGAGAGGGAGGCAATGGGACGGCTCCTCCTTGTGCGTTGGAGAAGGTGGCAGCAGCACTGTGCAGGTGCTGGAGTCTGGAGAGCTGGACTCTGTGGGGGCCATAGAGAAGGAAGCTGCCATAGCATATGTGAGAGGACTGGAAGGTCTCGCTAAGATGTCGGTAGAGGCGCAGCTGCAGCAAGGCTGGAAAGGTGGTAGGGTCAGATTGCCAGACAGGAAAGGTAGGCACCATGGTTAGAGACCGTAGGTGCAAATAGAAGATTTGAGTCAAGGGTGGAGCTGGAACCATATCTGTGTACAACAGAACCCTAGTAATCCTAAGGTCCTAGGGGGATCCCCAGCCCTTCAGACAATTGCGGGAGACATTCCAGCAGGGTCCCTTGATTGCGGATTGCTGGCTGATTCCCCTGATTATAGGGGACAGCAGGAGAGAACATTAGTAGTTTTGTGTTAGGTCTCTGGTCAGGGGCTATAGGCACCGTTTCAATCAAAGCATTTCTTGGGGGGACATTTGCATGTGGAATCTGGGTCTGATGGGCAGTGTGTAGTTCTTTGAGAGAGGAATGCCATGCAGTCTTAATGCAGGAGGTAACCTATCCCAAATCACTGGGGTCTGATCTCTTTTCAGGACTCGAAGGTAGTGATTTTCACACACGGCTTAATTTCCCTAGCCCATTAACAAGGTAATGACTAGATCCATAGGCTGTGTTCACCTCACAGAAGCTCACACACTGTGTAGGGGACGTGAGAGGAGGCTCAGATTTCCTGAATCTGCTGGCCTGGTGATTGGTCCCAGATCTGATCTCATTGATGGAGAGGCAGATTTTCTGCTCACATCTGGGGTCTGATGGGATTAAAGCCCACTCCAAATGGCTGTGAGCAAAGGAAGATTTTCCCAAACAAATTCCAGTAGGGATAATCAGGGTGAGGTAGAGACTCCGGGATATCAGTCTCAAGGAGCTTGCCATCCCAGCACTAAGATGTGGGCTCAGGGAGGTGGGAGTAGGGGAGCGTGGTAAGGCTGGGTAGGAAAATATGGGAGGAACCTTTTCTTGCACCAGTAACTCCCTCTGCTGGAGACCCAACTGGCACTGCTGGGAGTGCAGAAATTTACCCTCCTGACCACTCCTTGGCACTGTGATGCCTGGATCATGAAGGAGAACGAGCAGAATGCCAAACACTGCCTAGTGCTGAGTTGATAATCTGGCGAGCAAAGGGCAGTGTGCAGCTGAGGGTGAAGGGGTTTCCTCTGACATTCCCCTCTGGTGTTATCTGGACTGGTGATCTGCTAGGTCACTCCAATCCTTGACTGTGGGAGCCAGCCTTCCCCTGCTCTGCTGTGAGAACCCTCACTCCTGGGCTGTTCACACACAGCCTCTGGCACGTAAGCTGCTCCAAGCTACTTGCAATGACACTAGCCAATATCGCCGGTCCCAGACACAACCCTAGGAACCTCTGTCTTGCAGTGTCCAGTTATGCCCGCTGGACGCTGCAAGCTTATATGAGTTCATCAATTTAACCAAGAAATTGATATGTACCCAAGGGGAGTTTCTGACACTCCCAGCAGTGCCAGTTGGGTCTCCAGCAGAGGGAGTTACTGGTGCAAGAAAAGGTTCCTCCCATATTTTCCTACCCAACCTTACCACGCTCCCCTACTCCCACCTCCCTGAGCCCACATCTTAGTGCTGGGATGGCAAGCTCCTCGAGACTGATATCCCGGAGTCTCTACCTCACCCTGATTATCCCTACTGGAATTTGTTTGGGAAAATTTTAACCAAGAAATTGATATGTACCCAAGGGGAGTTTCTGACACGCTTCAAACCAAACGCATTGCTTCAGGTAGAATAAACTAACAGATTTATTAACTATAAAGATAGATTTTAAGTGATTATAAGTCAAAGCATAACAAGTCAGATTTGGTCAAATGAAATAAAAGCAAAACGCATTCTAAGCTGATCTTAACACTTTCAGTGCCCTTACAAATTTAGATACGTCTCACCACAGGCTGGCTGGTTGCTCTTCAGCCAGGCTCTCCCCTTTGATCAGCACTTCAGTCGCTTGGTGTGGTGTCTGTAGGTGTAGGTGGAAGAGAGAGGAAGAGCATTGCAAACGCCTCTTCCTTTTATCATGTCCTTTCCTCCCTCTTGGCTTTGCCCCCGCCCTTCAGAGTCAGGAGAGGTGAGTCTCTCCAGGCAAGGTTGAGCAATTCCCCTAGTGTGGCCTCATGAAGGTGAGTCATTGCACTGTTGCTCCCTTGCTGGACAATGGCTGTTGATGGGTTGTTTGACACCCCACCCAGGCGTTGGTTATTTTCCTTGCTGTTGCCTCTGGGGAGCTAATATCTAGCTGATTCCCCCAACTTACAGCATGTTTTAGTGACAACCATACTACACAATTCTCATAACTTCATATGCATTAATGATATACATATATAGATAGAGAAATGATTTTCAGCAGATCATAACCTTTCCCCGATACCTTACAAGGCATGCTTTATATGTAAGATCACGATTACATGAAAATGAGGAATATGGGGATTACAGCACACTCCCCCAAGGTATAGAATGTCACGCTTCTTCAGTAGCATTGCTTAGTAGATAGTGTCCCCGGCACCGGATCAGCTTCTGGGGCTGTCAGCGGTTTACATCAGAGCGTCTCAGTATGTTCCCACATTCAGTGCATTCCCCTGCCTTTATATACATTTACACATCACATTACATTCACTATCCATTGCATCCCGTGTTTTGGGATCAGCTTCGTTACTTTGCAGGAACCAATCACTGGACAGCATGCGCCATCCACTCGCTGTCCATGTTCAACTTTGCTCTTTACCTCATCTTTACACTCCCGACTTCTCTTGTTCAGTCCAGAGCAACAGGATGCTTTGTGGCAGAATAGGTTGTTCCCCTCCTTAGTCTCCAGGGCCTGTTTCCTGAATGGCCTCAAGGACAGCAGCTGTTCTGGGCCAGAATGTGTGATTTGAAAAGACAAAGCTGTAGGAAGGATGGGAGCCAGGAAATGGGGGAGGAAGGGGTTTAGCCAGTCCTGATTTTTCAGTATGGATTTGTGGTGGGTGATGGTATGAGAGGAAAAGGGGCCTGTAAGGAAGAGCAATGTGTTTCCCTTTGAATATGTAAAGCTGGTTTAAAACAACAGGCAAACACTTAGGGCAGTGCTGTGAGGGGAGTGATGCACCATTACTAAAAGGAGGAAGGACCAGGAAGATTCTGGAAAACTCCAGAGCAGTTGGGAAGGGAGTTGGTCTGAAGTAGGGAAATGGGGCAGCTGAGGAATTGGGGAGGGGGGGCATGTCTGGGGGAAACTTGCAGGAGGGGCCAGGGCCCTAGGAGCAGTGGGGGACAGGGAGCTGGGCTGAAGCCAAAGGAAATGTTGGAGTGGAGCAGCTCCGGCTTCTGCTAGGGATACACAGATCCCTCCCTCCTCCCACACACCCCTTAACAACTAGCAGAGGGATTTGCCCCTCTACAACCCTTGCCACTGGAGATAGGGCTCCCTCCCCTCACTACTGAAGATAGGGCTTTACCCCGAGAAGTGAGGGGGAACTTTATAGGGAGAGAGAATGAGTAAAGACTCTACCCCCTGCCCAGTGGTGCAAGTAGTGCAGTACAGTACACCATGCCAGTGAGCTATAGCCAGTACACCACACCGGAAAGACACAGGAGGAGCATAAAATGGGGTCGCCGGGCAGCCTCACGCCGGCAACTCCTCCAGCGTGGCTGTACCACCCCCAGCCCTTCCACGGAGCTGCGTGCCTGTGTCTCCTGTCCGGGGTCTGTACAGCAGCCCCGCCAGAGGACAGGGCTGGGGGCGGGGCTGGGAGTGGTACAGCTGCGCCAGAGGAGTTGCTGGCGTGGGGCTGCCCAACGTTCTTCTCCTTTTGCCGATGTGGTTCCGGAGCGCCCTGCGGTTCAGAAGTCTCCGGCGCAGCGGGAGGAGGACAGAGCCCCTCCCCCAGGTAATGTGGGATGGATCATGGGGAGGAGAGGTGGAGAGTGTGGGGCCCCAGGCTGGGGGAGGGGTGGGAGTCACGTGAGGAGTCATGTGGGGAAGTCACGTGCGCCCCACCCCCACCCCTTTAATTGGTGGCAGCATACCGGTAAGAAATGAATTCTAATTGCACCACAGTGTAGTTTTAGTGGGCCCTGCTTTTGGTATCCTGTTCCCCCATCGCACTCCTCTTTTCCCAAGTGGGAAATTGGGAGTGCTGGGCAGGTAGGGTGACCAGATGTCCCGATTTTATAGGGACTGTCCCGATTTTGGGGTCTTTTTCTTATATAGGCTCCTATTACCCCCGCACTCCCTGTCCCGATTTTTCACATTTGCTGTCTGGTCACCCTATGGGCAGGGCATGGTGTATTTGCTTTTTCCTGCCAGACTGAGCTGAAGCACATTAGAGGTCACTGTGCCCTCCTCTGATAAAGCCACATCTCCCACGTTTGTGCTGAGCTCAGCTCTGGGATATTGACGTACCTGTTCCAGCCTCAGCTTGCTATTGATCCCTGTCTGTGGTGCTGAGTCAATGTAACCAGCTTGGTTTTCCTTGCCTACCCCTCTAGGATCACCACTGACCTTCCACTGATCACACAAAGTCATAGGTCTGAGCTTTATCAACTCTTCCCAGTTTGGGGGTGGGGAGAGGGTGGATTTAAGGGGCATTGACTTGACCTTTACATTACATCTCATCCCACTCCTGCAAGCTGCAGAGAATTCCCCCAGCACATACCTAGGAAGGGCAAAGGGGGGAAGAGAGCAGTGAGAGAGTAGCTCAGGAAGCAGTGTGATCTAGTGGCCAGAGCACAGAACCGGGAATCAGGGCTGCTGGGTTCTAATCCCATGTTTTCTGTTGGCTCTCTGTGACCACCATGAGCCAGTCCCTTAGCCTCTTTGTGCCTCTGTTTTCTTATCTGCAAAACAAAGCTGATAGCCCTCCTGTGAGATAGATAAGGATTATGATCAGCTGGAGGCAAATACTGTCCCCCAAAGTGGCTGACTATTCATTTGAATTTTACAAAGGATTTACTTTTCTGTGTTCATGGTCTTTGTGCATTCACTTTCCAAGGATACCCTAGCAAGTGAGTTTGCTGGCAGGGATGTTCAAGGGAAAGGACAACATTCACGTAAAGCAAATTTCATATTTGTAATGGGACATCTGATTCGGCATGTTACGCTCATCCAGTCAGACACCAGAAACATACTCTGTCATGAAATGTGCAGAAATTGTCTAGCAAATCACTTTGAATAACACATCTAAGAGAATCGCAGGCCATTCATGGGCAGTTTGTGGACAGGAAAAAAACAAAATATGCCAAATGAATGATGAATTATGCATGATTCTACCCATGCTAGCTGTAAGATTTACTTAATTCTTTTCTTGGCTGTAGTGACCTCCTTTGGAGGGTCTCAACGTCCTGTACAATGTGTTGTTATTAATGTGGTAAGGACACAAGATCTGAAGGAGAAATATTTTGTCCAAACACAAATATCTGTATTAAGTGAGAAAAACGCAGGGCAGGTCACAGATTTGTCTATAAATTGGATACAATTTCTTATTTTATTGTGTATATATTTCTTTGCCTTCTTTAGGATCTCTCGCTTGTCATCTTGGTTAGGCAAGTGACATGCTGTGACTTTTGCTTTTCTGCTAAACTCTTTTTTATTGTAACCTCATCAACCGGCCCCTGCCCCCAGCTCATTCAGCTGTTTCATCCACCTGTTTCATCCACCTGTTGTGCTCTGACTGACATGCAGATTGTGAGCTTGCTGGGGCAGGGACCATTGTCTTTGGTCCATGTCTGTACAGCACCTAGCACAGTGAGGCTCTGTTACTTGGTTGGGGTTTCTTAAGTGCTATCATAATACAAATAATAAATAATAATAGAAGGATCTCAAAGAACTTTATAGCCATTAAGGCACACACCCACGCCTCTGTTGTAGATCAGGGTTATCCCCATTTTACAGATGGGGAAACCAAGGCACAGAGGAGGGAAGTGATTTGCCCAGGGTCATACAGTGGGTCAGTGGCACAGCTGGGAATAGAACCTGGTCTCCTGATTTCATGTCCCTGGCTTGTTCCATTAGAACAGGGGTCGGCAACCTTTCAGAAGTGGTGTGCCGAGTCTTCATTTATTCACTATAATTTAAGGCTTTGCATGCCAGTAGTACATTTTAACCTCTGGGGTTCCCGCCGCCGGCTCCTGCCAGCTGGGGTCTCGGTCCACTGCAAGCCTGAGTTTCCCTTCACCCAGGCCAGCAGTGGGTGCTGAGTGGGGCCGGCGGCGGGACCCTGGTTGGCGAGGGGCCAGCAGCTGGAATTCCAGAGTTTAGCCCTCCCCCACTCTGGGGTTCCAGCCACCGGCTCCTGCCAGCTGGGGTCTCAGCCCGCTGCCGGCCTGGGTAAAAGAACCCAGGCCAGCAGCGGGCGCTGGGTGGGGCCAGCAGCAGGACCCCTGCTGGCAGGAGCCTGCGGGGGAATCCCAGTGCGGAGTCACAGCCCGCCGCCACTCTGGGGTTCCCGCCGTGGGCTCCTGCCAGCAGGGGTCTCAGCCCACTGCCAGCCTGGGTAAAAGAACCCAGGCCAGCAGCGGGCGCTGGGTGGGGCCAGCGGCTGAACCCCTGCTGGCAGGAGCCCGCGGGGGGGCGGGGGCACTGAGCCGCCGCTGCGTGCCGCCAAAAACTGGCTCACATGCCACCTTTGGCACGCGTGCTGGAGGTTGCCGACCCCTGCATTAGAATATGCTAACTTATTCGTATAATCTGTGTGGCCTTTCATCCCAAAGACCTTTACAAATTCTCTGTACACAGTAATCCGTGCACGCAACATTGAAATGCAACCACCTCTGGTGCGGAACACAGAAGCTGTTTTACAGCACACAACAATACTACGCAACAGTTTAGAACAGAAGGGAAGCATAACCATGCATCCAGCTGAAAATTTCAGGGGAAATTTAGGGAGGCAGACTCCTAAACACATCCAAAATAAGAGATAAGAGTTTGAACCAAAATCCTTTTTTCCTATTAAGGGAAGTTGGGCAAGCTAGTTTTGGGGTACAGAGAGCTGTATGCTTCTTGGTTATTTATACTTGTGTTATTCAGCTGAACAGCTTGGAAAGGGGTAAGTCAGTGTCTAAAAGGCATTTCACTCAACCCAGCTCTCCCTTATAAAGAAATGATCTAATATTCTGCAGTACTGGCCCACAATACTGCTGCATACTGTGGTGTTAGCACAGTGCTTTAGAATACCAGAGTATTTCACAATGATAATGATATGTGGAAATTAACCTATGCTTTCCAGTAGTAACCTTAAGAACATCTTGTAGGTCAGAGTTAAGAACCCTTTCAGCATATGTATCGTTAATATGATAATGACTCTGTAAATAAGGTACATAATTAGTGACCTCTCAGTTGAAAGAGTTCATAAGCATGTCTTGCAGGACAGAGCTAAGGTTGTTATTGGAATGTGTAAGGTGAAATTACCACGATATTATTGCTGACCAAATGTATGAAGCAAGAATCAGAGAATATTTATGTAAATTACCTTCAGCTGATTATTCTCATAGCATGCCTGTAGATATGTAGCTTGCATCAGAGTGTTAATAACTTCTGCAACTTTAACTGTAAGGAAACCAGGATGTTTGTTTTGGAGCACCTGAGCTGGAAAGGTGCCTAGTGCACTGGTGTCTGGAGAAGGAGACATCTGGGGTGGGACTGAGGTTGATTTTAAAGTACTGGATAATGCACTGGAGCCAGCTCAGGGCTCTGGGCTGCGTGATGGGACTGAGGGATTGTAATGAGGCTGACTTGGGGCTGCAATTGAGTTGCAGAGGGGCAGGGTCATGGGCCTGGATGGGAGGAGGGTGGAATGGAGCTGAACTAGAGGTAGGGAAGGGGTGCTGGGCAGGGGTGCTCTCTTTCTGTTCCTGGTGGGACTGGAGGCAGGGCCAGGTGATGGTGAATGGGTGTCTGTCAATGAAGATATAGCCCTTGCTATGAAAACATTTGAGATCCCCTGGCATACAGGGTAGTTCTTCCACAACTTGCTGTGTGCTGTTGCTGTGTGCTGTTAAATGTTACACCTCAGAAGTGGATGCATTTCAGGGAAGAGTGAGCGATCTCTGTCAGGTAAGAGCAGTTTGGAATTTTTCAGGATGAAAGAGGTTGTAGAAACATGTGATGTTATTACTGAGAGACTCTCCTATCCTCTAGCTTGGGACAGGATCAAAAAGTGACTCACGCAAGCTACTCACCTGAGTTTTCTCATCTATCTTTTGTCGGAGATGCTGTACCTCCTAGGTTTCTTCACTTTTCCCCCACCCAAAAGGACCCACACTTGGCCAAATCTCTTGAAAAGAATTTTCCTAGTAAGTTTATTAAGGTTTGCCATGACTCAGTTTCCACACAGGCATTCCTATTAGTCCAAAGGCCACTTGGTGTTCATTACAACCAAAATACAACTATAAGCATATATATACACACCTGTATTCCCTACCCTAGCAACAAAACAGTTTATAAACATTGGCCAAAATGCAACAGGTTCAGACCTGGGAGACACCTTCTCATCATGGTGTGACTCTGAGGCACAAGGAAAAGCTTTGACAAAGAACCCCCAGCAAACATTATACACTACAACAAGCAAGAGATGTCATTGCTGGTTGTTGGACCTTAGCTCGAGTCAGATGAAGCAGTTTAGGGCTGCACTCTGCTCTCATCAGGGTTTTTCCCCTTATCTTACTTTGCCATATTTTTTCCCAACTAACGGACATTTCTAGCCAATTATTTACTATCCCTGGTGCCCAGTTAACCGTGTATTCTTTATTTCTATTGCTTAGCCCAAACCTTAAATAAACACAACATTGGTATTATTGGGGTCACTATGAGTTTAATGCAAATGACTTTTTTCTTTCTCTTGGTTTCATTCTTTATGCACATGTGCTGTGGACCTATCGCATGTGCTAAAATCCAAATCTAATGTGGGCCTATATTCTTACAAACTCCATCCCTCCAGCTGAGGAGGGCTGGACTCAGCTGTCTCAGGAGCCCACCAAAACCAGCCCTGGCTCAGCCAGAGTCAGGACTGTCCATTTGGCCTGGAGGGCATGTGGGGAAAGGATCCGCTTCCTCTTGGAGGTGCAGCAGGGGCCGCATTGTGTCTCAGTTACTATCTAGGTAATTAAGAGCCCATCTTTCATGTACATTAGCAGCAATGAGGCTGCACTGAGACATGATTTGGCCAGCCATGCAGGGGAGGGGGCAGTTAAAGAGAATGGGTGTGTGGCAAATAAGTGGATTTTTTGGCATCAGTCTTTACTGTAGAAAACCAGAGGAAAATTCCTACCCCAAAGTCCATTTTTATGGGGAGTCAGAATGTAGCTTTGACAGAGGCTGAGGAGGGAGTTATAGAGCAGTGGTTCTCAACTGGGGGTATGTATACCCCTGGGGGTACTCAGAGGTCTTCCAGGGGGTACATCAGCTCATCTAGATATTTGTCTAGTTTTACAACAGGCTACATAAAAAGCACTAGCAAAGTCAGTACAAACTAAAATTTAATACAGACAATGGCTTGTTTATACTGCCCTATATACTATACAGTGAAATGTAAGTACAATATTTATATTCCAGTTTATTTTATAATTATATGATAAAAATGAGAAAGTCAGCAGATTTTCAGTAATAGTGTGCTGTGACACTTTTGTATTTTTATTTCTGATTTTGTAAGCTAGTAGTTTTTAAGTGAAGTGAAACTTGGGGTACGCAAGACAAATCAGACTCCTGAAAGGGGTACAGTAGCCTGGAAAGGTTGAGAGCCACTGGTAGAGAGCAACTTGGGATAATTAAATGCAGTAAATAACCAGGAGCAGATGGAATCAGCTGAGGGTTCAGAAGGAAAGAGTGTGAAATCACAGCAAGGGGTTGACAGAGCCAGAGGAAATAGGCAGAAAACCAGTGCCTGCGGGGAGCTGCTAACATGGTATCTGTTTTCCAAAAAAGCTGCTTTGGGGATTAGCTGGGAGGCTCAGACCAGGAGGCGAAAATGAATGGAGTCAGAACAACGCTTAAATAGATCAACTGTTGGATAAGTCTGATGTGATGGAGTCCAGCTGACCCAACTTCTGGAGGGCCGTTGAGGCCTGTTGGTAGGAAGCCTTCCTGTGTTTAAACACTATTGTGAGGAGCAAAGGCAGCTCACATGTTGCCAACCACAGCTAGTCTTGGTCCATGCTGACCTGTTAGTTGTGGTTGGTGACGTGTCGTTCTCAGCATTTCCTAGCGAAGACAAGTCCTGATGGAGGCAAGAACACTTGGAAAAATAGCTCTGGGTTTGCAGTGCAGGGAAACAAGTGCTGGGCAAGGCCAGGTTTGGAGTAGCTGTTAGCAACCCCACTGCCAGTGCCTCCACCCCATTTCTGACAGCGTCTCCAGGAGCAGGGAGGCAATGAACTCTGTCTCTATGGCTGCCATGAGATCAATCCCAGGCACCTCAGGGCCTGAAAAATATCAGCAAGTTGGGAGGATGTCCGAGGAGAGCAACGAAAGTGATGGAGGGGCTGGTTTATGAGGAAAGACTACAAGAGCTTGGTATGTTTGGCTTGGCTAAGCAATGACCAAGGGGTGGGTAGTGGGTCACAGGTGTTTGTAGGGTGGAAGCCCCAAGGGGAGCAGGGGATTGCTCAAGAGATGAAGTCATTGAAGGTGAATAGCAATAAATATTTCCTAATAGTGAGTTCTGTGAGGCTGTCATGTCATCTCCCAGGGGAAGCGGTGGGAGCCCCATCGCTTGGGACATTGACAAATGGACTGTAGTAAAGCCGAGGAAATGTCCCGGAGCGAACAGTCCTATGCCGGCAGGAAGATGGACTGGAGGATCCAACAGGACTTTCTTATCTGTAACGTCAAAGATTCTGGGTATTGGTAGAGGGGGGTGGAGGGTGTAATTTATTGGGTTGTCACAAAAGGTGAAACTAAGGTGGTGTGGGAACAAGGTGAGCAGAGCCCTGTCTGCCCCTCTCCTAGTATCAGTGTCTCTCTTACTCATAGCTGCTCAGGCGAATGGTTCAGTGCCTCGCTTCTGCACACTGGCTGCACCGTGATGGCAGTGACTGATTCCAGCCACCAGGACTGAGTGGGACCTTGGTCAGGTATAAGTAAAAATGAGATGGCATCTGAAAAGCCAAATGGCAACAACTGTGTGTAGTCTTATGGAGCGTAGCCCTGGGACAAGGCTTGGAGCAGATGGGAGCTTCCCCGCAGCCAGCATCCCGTCCCATTCCCCATGGCACCTCCTGCTGAGAGAGGTTGGGAATTGAGTAGTTAGGCGCTCTCCCATCCCGTGTTCCTGTGCTGATCCCTACAGCGCTGGCTGCTGGGCAAGGCTGGGACTGCACTAGCTACGAGCTCACTCTGACAGCTACCTGCCCCACACTCATCTCTGTGGTGCCTCATGCTGAGAGAGGCTGGGGCTCTCATAGCTGTGCTCACAGCCAGCTCCACCTGCTGGGGCAGGCCAGGACTCGAGTAGCTGTGAACTCCTGCCTGCTAACGCTCCCCCACTCCCCAACTCCATCCTGCCGCTGATGGACTCTGCCCAGGTGTTTTGCAGGGTCTGCGTGGAGGCACAGATGGACAGCGTGTATTTGGCTGAGCCTGCGCCCGGGGGTGCCAGCCCTGTCTCCCTGGATGGCCTCAGCTTCCTGGACCCGCTGGCGAACAGCACGGAGGAGCAGTGCTTCAGCGCCCGCTCCCACAGCACGGTCCTGCAGGGGCTGCCATTCGGCGGTGTGCCCACCGTGCTCGCCATCAACTTCATCCTCTGGCTGGTGAGCGAGGCGAGGAGGGGGCCGTGCCAGGGTGCCCTACCCCCTGTCCCCAGCTCCCAGTGTCTGCCCAGTCTCTCGGCAGTGCCTCCAGTGAGCTGGGGAAGGAAAGAGGTGGGCCTCAGGGGTGGGAGTGACTCAACGTGACTAGAACCACGCACAGGACTCTGAAGTGTGACACCACTGTCTCCTATTCAGCATGATCAGATGACACAGTGGTCAGAATTCCTGAGCCCTGTCTTCACTGCATTGCTAATGGAGTGTGTGCAGGTGGAGTCCCCAAGGAGAGACGAGTGTCATAATCATGGACATGTGTGTGTGTTACGTGAGCCTGCAGCAGGTATCTGATTCTGCCTGTAGGCATCTGGGTGGGTTCCAGCGTGTGTTGTGCCCAGGGTGGGTGTACAACTGGGCCTGGGAAGGTGTGGAAGGGTTGTATTGTGTGACTATGCTGGGCATACAGCTCTGACTACAGGGTGAGAGGTAGTTTCTTTGTGTGTGACTCTTGTTCTGCGTGTGTGTGTGTGTGTGCGTGTGTGTGTGTGTGTGTGTGAGAGAGAGAGAGAGAGAGATGGAGGGGGCTTGCCCTGGCTATATGAGTCTCTGCCTTTCTGTGTGTGTGTGTGTGTATGGTCACCTCGGTTGTGTGCCTGTGTGTGGGTATATTCACCTTGTGTGGATGGGTGTGGCGGTGTAGTACCCTGGACTCTGGGTGTCTGCTGGGGTGTGTGAGTGCAGTCACCAGGAGCCAGTTGCAGCGGAGTCACTGGAACAGGACCGCAATTTGGCTTTGAGAGGAGCTTTGACTGGTTCTGCTGTCATGACTGGGCCCACCTGTGGAGGGCAGCCCCTCTGAATGGAGGGGCCTCTAGAGATCAGGTGGCTGGTACATCAACCCTTTGCTTTCTCTCTCCTGCTGCAGCTCCTCCTCCTGGTCTTCTCCTGCCTTCGGAAAGCAGCTTGGGACTATGGGCGCCTGGCCCTGCTGATGGATAATGACAGGTAAGGACTGAGCTCCCTTCCTAGGGCTGGTGGCATCCCCCAAGTGTTTGTGACAGAGCAGGGAGAGGAGTGGGGGCGGGGGGGTCTGTTCCCTGCCCTTATTCCAAAACAAGCCCAGCAGAGTCAATGTCAGGGCTGCGGGATGGTGCCAGGCTGGCAGCTGTCGGGGCTGAGCATCTCGGTTCATCCCCATGGAGAGGCACCGCATGGGTGGCAGCAGGGCAAGCTTCTCTCACAGGCTCCCTCATCCCTGCCCCGGAGGAACACTGGCTAGGGATGGGAGGGCAGTTCAGCCTCCATGGCCCAGTCAACCTCTCTGCTGAGCCTTTCAAGAGAGGGGCCAGTTAGTGCCTGTTGTGCTGATAGGTTTTATAATGTGGACATGTTTCGGGGGGGACGGGAATGCTGCCGCTGGTAAGCTCCAGAGCGTTCTCCCATCCCCACGCTGCAGGCGGATTGAAGGCAAGTTTGGTTCTGTGGCAGTGGAAGTGGAAGGGCTGTCCGTGCGCTGACAGGGCCAGGTTCTCTAGAGTGACACTGGCGGGTGTATCAGAGTCAGCGCCAGGCCTGCGTTAGCTTTCACTTGTAGGTTCAGAGCTAAGGAACATGTTCCTTCCTTTTTTTTTCTTTCTTGGAAAACCAGGAAGAAATAGGGAACATTGCACCAAAAGGTTAAATAACAAACCCCTCACGAGTCCGTTAGCATGTGCAGCAATTATTGAGCTAACACGCCAGCCACTAATGGTGAGGGGACCCCATCCTCCACCTCCCTCTCAGCAGTTGCACCATCCCTTGGCAAAAGGTCCTGACCAGGGATGTCAAGGCTCCCTAAGGACCTGATCTGACGCCTGCTGAACGCTGTGGCAGAACAGCTAATGATGGAAATGGGAGAAGGATCGGGCCTTTTAACTGGAGACTATCGTCAGTACAGGGGTCCTTGAGGGTTATGGAACTAGCTAAATGCCTGCAAGTGGTTTAATGCTCTGGCCTTCTGGCAAAGAGGATGCAAGTGTCAGAGGGACACAGAGCATGTATCTGAATGAAATCTGTGTGCTACGATCTGACCAGAGTGGATGGGAGACTGGGGAGTGTGGAGGTGTGGGTTTGGGAGACGGGTTGCTCGGGATGAGAGGATGGAATGGCGTTGGGTTGGGGAGGGTTGTTTAGAAATAGAGCTGGAGGTGTGGGTGGTAGGTGATGATTGGGGGGGTCCGTGGCATGTTGTTGTCATTATCTTACTCATAGTCTGAGATGGAGTTGAGTGGGGATGAGCGTTTGGGGGGAATGCAGGTGCAATGGGCTGCAGGCTGGTGGTGATAGTCAACTGGGGATATAAAACTGGGAGGATAAACAGGGAATGATATCTCCTGGATGGTTTCTGATACTTCTAATTGTCTCGTCTCCCCCCCTCCCCCACTTCTGAACCTGCTGAATACCTCCAAGCACATGGAATTCTTACGAGTAATGATAATGGTGATCTGGTGATTGTGGTTTTGGTGACAAGAAAAATGCCTTCCTGGGAAAGAAAGAGACACAGCAGCTGCTTTCCCACAGGGGTTGGAGACACCGAAGGGGCAGGAGAGGAGAGAGTGCTCCATGTTTCTGGTACAGCAGTGAGGGTCTCCTGGTGCTCTAGTCCATTTGTGTGAAGGAGGACATCAGCATTCTCCTGGCCTGCAGATTTCCAGGAGTTTAGAACCCAGCTGGGCCTTAGGACAGGACTCAGGAGAAAAATTTGATCATCACAATAAAAAAAAAAATCGACCCTATGTTTGGTATTGATTAAAAGAATATCGGGATTCTGAGAGATGTTCCCCATTTACAAGTCCAAACCTGCTTTGATTGGCCGCATGAAACCAGACCAAAATATCAGGCATCCTCCCCACAGGTGCCATGTTCCTGAGCATCTCACAGACATCCTGCTCCCCACCCCTACAGCAGTTCCTCTTTCATTCTCACGGCTGTTATTTCTAGAGGGGGGTAGGGAAGGGTGTCTCTGAGAGGTATGGGGGTGTCTCTGAGAGGTATGGGGCTGGCTCTAGGGAATTCTTTCCAGAATCCTCTTCTGAGCCTCAGTTTTCTTTGATTTTTCTCAAGCGCTGGCTTTGGTTCTAAATCTGGAAATGTGTCAGTGATGTTTTCACTTGTTGGAGAGATTAAAGGGACAGTCAAGATTTAAAACAGCAGACATGGTTAAAAATATGGTACTAGAATGTCACATGGCATGTTTAAAATGGACAGAACTGTAAAAATCCAAGTTACTTTTCCCCAGCGATCCCCTATTTGCTTTACTCCCTGAATTTCACTCCTCCTGCGCAGTGACATTAGCCTGATCACTTTCACTTCCTCATTCTTGACACTTTCCCTTGCTAGTTGCCAGGCACTAGCCCAAAGCTGCTGGGTTTGAGGCTACTCAGACTGCCAGGAATGTTTTTCCATTCAGTTAATGAAAACCTTGCTGTTAATAAGGATACTGACATTGACCTCATTTGGAAAGCGCTTTGAAATCTACTGATGAAAAGCAGTATCTAAGAGCTAGGTATTACTGTATTATTGTAATTTTATTATTAAGTTTTGAAAAACATTTTTCTCACACAATCTAAATTCCAGCACAAATGACTTGACACTGTCCCTTTAAGAGTTTGTCTCTCCCCAAGCTCTTCCTCTTCTACAAGGACAGTGCAAGTGATGTCACAGTGGTGAATAAGTGATGTTGCAGTCACTGCCGTGATGATGTCACAAACATGGAGGTATGACCTCACTGGAGCAAAGAGTGGAGAATTCTTCTTTAACCAAAGTATCTGCGATAACAGAAGAGAAGCAGGGAAACAACCGGACAATGGAGCCTCATGCACTAGTGGGATATTGTTTATACTTTGATCTGGCGGGATATTCCCTCTTTATTACTTCCAAGGAGTCCCAAGTGTAAACCAAAGGGGATTTTCCTGGAAAGGAGCCAGTACAGGGAGAAGTGTTGAATAGTTAATATCTTCCCCACACTGCCCCTGGTTCTGAGGAGCCTTCTTTAACTTGTCCTGAAGGTAGTGACCTCACATGGATTTTGTGAAGCGTGAGCAGTATTTGTGAACCATAAAGAGAAGCTTAAACAAATGGAGCTAGAGGACAGAGTGTTATTATATCATAACAAATCCATGGTCATTGAGAACTTAACAGCATGAGCAAGGAGAGAACTCGGATTCTCCCACTCCAAAAGCATAGAGCCCTAGCACTTGAGCTAAAGGTGACTCTCCGTTAGCTGCCAGCACTATAGGGACTATGACCCACAGTGAAACAGGTCTGATTCTGCTGTGCAGAGGGCAGTGACTGCATGCATAGACAGACAGACACACATACACCAATTCATTATAATATTATCATTATTGACTGACTTGGTGTCTCATTTCTCCTGTATGTAGTGGGCATCAATACAGTTCAATATGTCCAAGACAATGGCTGTGCGTATGTAACCACTGTTCCTGTTAAACTGAATCTGTGCCATTCGCAGGGGAGGTGCAGTTATTTACTGGGGGGAATTGTTGGGGGTGGCAGGTTCTTGGGGTGCAGTTGCTGCATGTATAGAATCCTTTTGCCACCTGCTGATTCACCTTCTTAACAAACTGTCTGATGAGAGAGCTGACTCCATGCAGCTATCGAGCTGAAAAATCCCTCCCAGCTGCTGGGCTAGAAATTCACAAGTACTGTCCTGGCTTGGCTGATTTCTCAGAAAGGGGTCGCTTGCTATGGGAGAAAATGTCACTTTGAAGTGGGTCTGATCAGAATCCTGGGTTTTTTCCCCATCCTTCTCGCTCCCTCTCTTGTGCTTCTCCCTCATTCCCTCTCTTCTTTCTCTCCCCTTCTCTCCATCCTGTGCCCCCTTTCTTGCCCTCTCTCTCCTCCTCCCTCTGCCCGGAAGCTTGACGTCGCTGTTCTACGGCGAGCAGAGCGAGAAGGAGAAATCTCCGTCAGAGACCAGCCCGCCGGATGTCGATAACAAAGATGTGGTGAGTGTGGTGAGTCTTAGTGGGACGTAGGAGGGAAATTAGCTCCATCCTGTGCAAAGAGGAGCTCTCTTTACTACAGGGAGCCCAGGTTTAAAATTAGATTAGGTCACCAATCTGAAGTTTCCTGTTTAATATGAACCAATGGTGGAGCCAGGAGCTACTCTTTGTTTTCCTGGGAATCGGCATTTTTCTAATGCTCTTACAGTGAGTGTCAATGTTTGGGAAATCCCCCCCCCCCCCCCCCCCCCCCGTGCTCTAGCACCAGGGGAGCTGTTGTTGGTGTAAGCAGTGGGAGTGCTAGAGTAGACAGTGCATTGGTGCTTTTGCCATTGTGTCTTCTAGATCCGTTCCCAACAGGGTTAGACAACATGGTGGTAGAAACTCCTGAGTACTGTCTATGTCAGTACTCCCTACATGGAAGATTTTCCTGAATTTCCCAGGGTAGATGCAGCCTGTCTCTCTCTCATTCCCTCTCCTCCACCGCTCCATTGCCCTGCTCTCACTCTCTCAGCATGTTTGTCATACAGAAAGATTTAAGATCTGGCTAACAAAAAGATGAACCCCTAAAGTGGCTTTGGCCATGGCTCTGCCTCTGGTGACATTCCTGGCATCGCCTCTTCTTCTCCACAGCAGGTCTTGACGGTTTACTGGGAATTCTCCTGTTTCCCTCTGATTCGTGACCCTGTTCACTTGTCATTGGGTGGGGAGGGGCATGTACATTTCAGGAGTCACTGTGTGAAGGACTCTTTCCTCCACGGGGTCAAGTCAAATGAAAGCCCATGGGAGTGGCCTGTATCCTGCGGAGGGAGAATTGCCCCAGGGAGGTAAGCTCCTCCCCAGGGCTAATGCCCTTGTGCAGTGCTGGGAAGGGGACTGCTGTGCTGTCGAAGGATCTCTCCTTCAGAGGAGCCCTGGAGCTGAGGTCTGCCATGCCAGCCGGTGCCAAGGAAGGCTGCTTGAGTCTGTCCTCGGATTCTGCAGGATTCAAGCCCCTGTCATCCCCACCTACCGTACTTTTCAAACTCGCTCTCGGATCTCTGCAGTGATGGGGCTTCCCCCTCCTAGCCTCTGCCCTGGCTGCTCTTGCTGTGAAGACAAATTCCCTAATCTCCAGCCTAGACTTTTCCTTCCATCATTTCAGGGTCATCCCTCCTTGTCCTGCCATCTTCTGAGAACATTAATAATTCCCTTCATTCACTTGTACTGTCACCCTGACGACTTCTGTAGGCTGTGATCATGTGCCCCCAGAGTCATCTTTATTCTAGGCAGTGCTGGCCAGGTTCATGCCCATGGATTTCCCCCAGAAGGAATGTGGCCTGGTGCATTTGACCATCAGTTCCTTTCTGCTCTCCTCATACTCTTCTCCAGTCCCTTAGCCTCTCTCTGCTGGCTGCTACCTGGACGCTAAAGGTCCCGGGGCATTTTCAGAAAAACAGAGGTGATCACCTTCATGTTCTGTCCTCGTTGACGCTAGTTGTGCTGTCAGGGCTGGTCACTGAGTGCGGAGCAGCAGCTCTGTTAGTTTAGCAATAGTTGCCGTGCGGCCAGTCCCCAACTGCCCCCCTTTGGCCACAATCATGGCATGGCTAGTCCCCGGTTCCCCACAATGTGAAGCGCTCTGAGGCCACACTCCATTTCTGGTACCTTCATTTGCTCTCAACCTGTTGATCCTGTTTATCTTCCCTTCCAGGGATTCTGCTCCTGGCTCATTTCCATCTACCAAATGAAGTAAGTACATGTCCTTTACTGTCTGCATTGGAGGGCAGCTACCTGGCCTCTCTCTGCCTTTCCATGTATCCACCTGGGTACAACCCATCACCGGTGAATGTCCTGGTGCTGCTGTATCTACTTGGCATCCCTTGATCAGAAAGCACCTCCCCTGCTGTCCCTTTTGTGCTGTCCCATCTCCCCTCTGCCCTGGTTCTGGTGAGTGCTCCCCTCCCATCTTGAGGGGCATTCAGGAGGCCCTCAACATACCTGAAGTTCAGAAAAAGTTTGACAGACTTCTTCCCTGCCATCCTAATTTTTGTGGTGCCCTTGATTCTGATCAGGTCCAGAAGAGTGAAGCACTGCCCAAAAGGTCTGTTCTGAGGGCCAGTGGGGATCAAAAAGGGCTGGAACTCCACTGAGAGATACCAGACCCAGGGGATTTCCACTTCCCGTTGAGCAGAGTTGGAAAGCGTCCAGATTTGTTGGTGGTTCACTGGCTGGACTCTCCAAATGCTGGGAGATCACCATCCCTCCTTGTGTCTATCCAGGGATCCGGTCCATGGAATGTCAGGGACATCCTATCATGTGGGAGTTAGAGATGGAGACGTCCGGTTAGGTGCTGCCAGGGGCTAGTGCAGGATTGTTCCTTTCAGTGTATGTTCCAGGGCTTTGTCCAAGCCCAGGTTAAATGTCCCAAATGATGGGGCTCCCTCCCAGCCCTTCCCTTGGGGACCAGTCTGCAACCCTGCAGACGTCCCAGATGTCCCATTCCACTGTCCCAGAATGCCATCCTCCAGGGAGAGACTCGGAGCACTCCCCTCCTGAATCCCTTATGTGCTGTCAGGAGGGATGGCCTGAGTTTGAGCTCTAGAGTATTTGGGGCTGGTGCTTTCCACTGGAGAGTTGGGGGGTCGTGCCCCCTGAGCAGGGAGGGGCAATCTCACATCACCTGCACTAACACACCATCCGCCTCTGTATCGGTAAGGGATGAGGAGCTCCAGAACAAGTGTGGGATCGACGCCACCACCTACCTCTCTTTCCAGCGCCACATCCTGGTGCTGGTCATGATCGTCTGTGTGCTCTCTGTGGCCGTCATCCTGCCTGTCAACTTCTCTGGGGACCTCTTGGGTAGGTAATTCTCCAAGCCCACTGGGTGATCCCAGTGGCAGGGCACAGATCCCCACAGCACATGGGTGGGCATCATGCACCAAGCGGGATGGGGGAATGATGATGCTGTCAGTTAGCTGGGATGGTGGAATTCTGGGTAAGATGTGGTGCCTGGAAGATTGGTCCAGTGCAGGGGGTCATGCCTGGGAGATTGGCCCCATGGGATGTAGGTTGGTGGCCAGCTGTGGGGTATAGGAAATGGGGGAGACCAGAGAAGTTTTGGGGCTTGCAGGAGGAGGCCAGGAGAAACCCCGGGGAAGCAGCAGAGAGGAAGGAGCCAGGAGGAAACCCAGGCATCAGTCATAGGGGAGCTGTTTGTATTCTGGGCCTGAACCTCTTGAGATGCGTGGCACTCTCATGACCTCCATGCTTCCCCTCTTCTCTTCCAGGAAGCAGTCCAGCTCATTTTGGCCGGACGACCATCACCAACGTCCCAACACAGTACGTTCCCTCCACACCTTGCAGCTGCACTCTCTGCCACTTGAGGGGATGGCTGCCGGGGGCACAGGGTTAGACCATCAGCAGTGTGGGGACTGGCCCCTGGGACCAGGGACAGGGTTTACTTTTACATGATTCATAAAGATCCCCATGTCTCATGCACTGCAAAGATGTGTGAGCACCTGATGGCCAGACATGGACAGCTGTACAAGAAGAGATGGGAGCCAGCATCCTATGCCGTGCACTATAGCCCCTCCTGCTGGAACTGCCGTAGCTTGGAGCTAGCACCTCCCCAGCCAGCACTCCTACACCATTCAGTACAGCACCTCCTGCTGGGATGGGTTTGGTCTGGAGCAGCTTGAGTTTACAAGTTCTCCTGCCTCATTCCTCCAGCAGCTCAGCTAGTGCTCCTGCAGCATTCCCTCTGGTGCTCCCTATTGGAAAAGGCTAGGACTGCAATAACTGAACTCCCAGTAGCTCACCCTCCTGCACCCATTCCTTATAGCACCTTGTGCTGGAAGAGGCTGGGACTGCAGTAGCTATGAGCATGGATGCGATGTGCTTTTAGTTTGCACCGTGATGGGCCGATAGCTTGCCCTCCAGGTGGAGGGGAGGGCGGGACCGCAGTGGGTTCGACTGATCTCCAATAGGGGTGCTGCTTTGTTAGGATGCAGATCTGTTCCTTTTTCTTGCACAGAGACCGTCTCCTGTGGCTGCACAGTATCTTCGCTCTCATCTATTTCATTATCACCATCCTCTGTATGGCTCATCACTCTGTCCAACTCGAATACAAGGAAGATGAGAAGGTAAGCTGCTCCCAGTCCTCTTCTGCCCCTCCCAACCCAAGGGGGGACCCTGCACAACTTTGCTTGTCCTTTGCCATCTGTGCTTTTGAAGGAGCCACAGTTAGAATACGCTAGAACTTTACAAATGGCCTGGAGTTGGGTTAACTGGGAAAGAGAAGGTGGATTTCTCCCAAATTTCTCCCATTCTCCTTAAAATGAAAGAAGCCCTCAGCTTATGCAAGTTGAAACTTGTTTGTGTTGCTGTCGAGGGACTGAGCTCAACCCACGTCCAAGAAGTGTAAGAGGTGGTAGTGTCTAGTGGTTACCGCGGGGGCCTGGGAGTCACAGGCTATTCCCAACACCAGGAGGGTGTGTGCTTGAGTAATTAGAGCCTGGAACTAGAAGTCAGAACTCCTGGTTCTGTTCCCACCTCTTGGAGGGATTGTAGTGAACTGGCTGGGGATGGGAATCAGGACTCCTGAATTCTATCCCAGCTTTGCCACCAATTCACAGGATGATCTTGTACAAGTCTCTGTGTATCAGTTTTCTCCATTTGTGCAATGGAAGAAATGATACTGACCCTCCTTCCAGGGAGAATGTGAGGTGCTGCAGAGGTGGGAGTGTTGTGAATGCAAGACAGAGCGTGGTTCTGCTCCCCGATCCCTGTGTCTCAGCTCCTCTTCTCCTCTCCCAGGTCGCCCGGACACTGATGGTCACCCGGATTCCCAAGGAGATTACAGATTCCTCCCTGGTCATCAAGCACTTTCAGTGAGTAGAACCACAGGCAGCTGCTTGATCTGTGCTGATCGCTATAAGCTTCCCTGCCCGTTTCTGTTGATTCTTGATGACTCACTGGAGGGAGGCAGGGCAGGATTCCCATGGTCTGGGTGAGGAGTGAAAACATTAGAGGAACATCAGTGTGGAAAGCAGGTGATGGTGCCAAGGCAATGAAGAAGGTGGTTCTGCCCCCTGCTGGCTGCCATGGCAAAGGCAGGTACCGAAAATGCAGCTATCCTCCCTCTTCTCCTTTAACATTGCCCAGGAAGACTCACCTTCTGGGGGTTGGTAAGTGCCTGGGGCCAGGAGGCTGTCCCCCTTAGCAATCCCAGCTCTCCCTTCCTTGTGGAGCTGGGCATGAGGAGCCAGTGGGGCTGGGAGAAGCGAGTGGTTTGAGTCTCTTCAGTCTCCTGGAGGGGAGGGTCTTACATGTCTGTCTGTGTATGTGCCCCGCAGCGAGGCCTATCCCAGCTGTACCGTCACCAGCGTCCAGTTCTGCTTTGATGTTCGCAAGCTGATGAAGCTGGATGGAGAGAGGTGAGTCTGCGCTGGGGCCCTGGGGCCTTGAACTCCTTAGGAGTCCCATGGAGCTATCCCGCGATGCTTGCACATCACCCACTGATGGGCTCAAGAGTCTGCATGCACACTGCCCCTGCAGGCTCTCCGGAGCCATCATCCTGCCTGGATCTACTTTACCCTGTACAAGAACAGTCCTGTAAGCCTGGGGAGCACCCCCACATTGTCCACATGGTCTCAGGAGTCCCAGATGATGGCGCGGGGAAATCTCATACCTTGGCCTCCCTTGGCATTTCAGGCTTCTTTATTTAAGGTTCCTGGTGGCCTTGCCTGTCTGGCAGGCTGCCTGGATACCTGAGGTCTCTCTAGTGCTAGTGAGCACTGTCCCCTCCTAGTGTTGGCATGACACCAGGCCCCCATGCCAGGAGGAGCATGCCCAGCATGATGGGCATATCAGGCTTCCCCCTCTGTCCCTGTCCACGTTGGTATGTCTGGGGTATTACTGGCCTGGTGTTCTGTAGGGGGCATATTATGGAAAACACAGGGAGCATCTGGGTGTATATGGAAAAAAGGCTCCTTTCCAACAAATTAGGGGAGCTGCTCTCTTTTCTGGGAGGCCTCATGTAGTGTCCTGTCCGATCCCATTCCTGGCAGGCGCAAGGCAATGAAGGGACGACTTTACTTCACCACCAAGGCACAGAAAGAGGGGAAAATCATGATCAAAACTCACCCCTGCGCCCGCATCTTCTGCTGCCGCAGCTGCGGCTTTGAGCAGGTAAGAGATCGAAGGGCTGAGTGGGTGGGGCTGGATAACACTCGCCCCCAGCGACCCCCAGGCACCTGATCGGAGATTCTCTTACAGCTTCCCCTCCCTCCCCCCACCGCTCTGCTTCTGTGACCGCCACTAAATAGTGCTGCTCTCCAGTCTCCTTCCCACGGTCCCACCATGCATACTGGAGGATGGAGGCGCAGGAGAATGAGCTCCAGCATCTCACACTGGCTGAGATGGGCCAGGGGAACCCTCAGGGCAAGAGGGAGATTTCCACAGATCAACAAATAACCCAAAGAATCAGTGGGTTTAACTGACAGCCAGGCACCCACGCTCACCAGAACCTGAATTGTGTAATTAGGAAACACTCGCCTGCTACTGCCCTCTAGAGGCACAAACTGTCACCTGCAGCTGTTGTTCCAACCCAGACAGCTGTCTCCTTGACACAGACCTTAGTGTTGTTCTTTTGCAAGCAGGGTGTCTGCCTGGAGAGACTGGAATGACGCACGGTCACTCTCACTTTCACACCCATCCCTGGGCACCTCCCCGCCACAGCTGACTCACTGCAGCTGGGCATCCTGGGTTAGCGTTTGTCAGCTGTTGAACATAGTTTCTTACTATCTCTTCCTGCAGTATGCAACGGCCACCATCAGTATCGGGGTCCCGCTGTGCTAGGTGCTGTACGTGCCCACAGAAAAACATAGGCTCTGACACTCAAAGGCCCCGATCCTGCAAGTTGCTCCTCACTGGCGGAGCCCTGTGTGCACCAGCATAGACCCCACCACACAGAGCAGCTCCGTTCAGGACGGGGGCCTCGAAGACATGGAACACCTGAAGGATGTTGGGAGAGGGATACAACCAGAGAGAGTCAGGTTTAAAATCCATAGGTGCATTTGCAGGTTCTTTCTTGACAGTTACACAGGGTAAGGGCCAGCTCTCCCTATGTGCCCATTGCATCATTCACTGGCTGATGTCTCACAGGCACTGCAGCTGGGGTGAGTCCAGAGGAGCGATCTGAAGGAGGAGGGCAGGCCTGCACAACTCGTAAAGCAGCGAGGACCATATTACTCCAAAAAAAACAGCTGAGGGCCAAAACCCCCTGGCCCCGCGAACACCGCCCCCCCCCCCCCCCCCCCGCCCACCCCAGCGCCGCCCGCCCTGCGGAAACAACCCCTCCTTCCCCAGCGCTGGGGTGTGGAAGCCTGTAGAGGGAGAAAGAAACAGCGTGCATAGGGTGACCAGATCACAGCAGTAAAATAGGACCCACCCCCTCCCCGCTCGGCCCCACCATCACACCCCTCTTCAACCCCCAGGGGTCACTATATTACTGCACACAACAGTCAGTCAATGCAGTTGTAGATAAATCTCTGCATTATGCATTTTTGTATAACTTTTATATGACTTTGTATTGAACCTTGGTAATATATTATAGCGGGCCCCTAAGGTAGTATAATTAAGGTAAAAGAAAAATGTCTTTTTGCTAGAAGTAGAATAAGATCTTCCCCCCACTTTGCATTCAATTGCCCTGTTGAATGAATGAGGTGTGAATGAGGAAGGCGTGGAAGGCAGGCACCTCCAGACAGCTGCAGCCCTTGGAGAGGGGATGGGAACCAGACCAAGGACAATCAAATTTGTCAAGTGGGCTGACTAGAGAAGAGCAGACATACTGACGGCCTTGGGGGTTAGAAGCAAGCACCTTCCTTTGGGAACACCCTCTTTGCAGCATTGGGACAACCCCCAGCCCAGAGACAAGCAGCAAAAAGCACCAACAGACACAGTCCCAGCAAAAAGCACCAACGGACACAGCCGCACAGTGAGCCCACCTACTCACACACCCCCCCACCACGGGCCGCACAGTGAGCCCACGCGGGCCGCATGTTGTGCAGGCCTGGAGGAGGGCGTAGTGATCTTATGGTTCAATGCCCCCTGGTTCTGCTGTTTCTTAAGGTGAAGGTGGACAAAGTGGGGGCCAGATGCCCTCAGTCAATGTCCTTTATCTCAGTGAGGGGTGGTGCTGGAATTAAACATACTCATGGTGGTGGGCGTTTCAGCCCAAACACTGCCTCCTTAAATCCTGCATCAATGCATCTTCTGCCCAACTTGGACCATAGGCTCCAGCTCCCTCCTGGAATCCTTATTTCCCTCACACGGGTGAGGGAGGAGCCTGGACATACAAAACCAGCTCCTCTTATTTCCACTTGTAGCCTGCTCCATGACTGCCCCCCAACAGCCAGTCCAGGTGTTGATGTGGCAGCCCCCAGATTGCACCCCCAGTGGTCTGCTGGGATGTCAGTCCCTGTCTCTCTGGGAGGAGAGCTCCTTTTAAAGTCATCTTTCTTCTCCCCTTCAGGTGGATGCTGAGCAGTACTACGGGGAGCTGGAGGAGAAACTGACCGATGAGTTCAATGCTGAGCGCAACCGCATCACGCTCAAGCGTCTTGACATGGCCTTCGTCACTTTCCAGGATGAGAGGATGACAGCAGTGTGAGTGCCGGCCTCAGCAAGAGCCGGGCCGAGGCCCTGCTAGCTAGAACAGTCCTCTGGGCAGCCTGAAAATAACTTTCCCCTACACATGACCCCCTCCTCATGGGAAACGAGCCTGAAATTCACACAGCTCTGGGGTGTAAATATAAAAATAACAAGCAGCTTCGGCTTCTCTAGCACTTTCCCCTGCTGGGTTTGGGACCAGGAATTGTTAGTCCGTTCCTGCTTCAGAGCCAGCCGGGGTGCCCAACCCCAGGACTGTCAGTGGCCCTGGTGCTTTGAGGCCATCAAGGGGCGCTCTGAGTATTTCCATGGTTCCGCATGGACTCTGATTTTCAGTAAGCTAAACCCAAATGGTTGTTTAGTCTCAGCTGGACTCTGTCCATCGTATCAGCAGAGGAAATGACCTCTGAGTATGGCAGAGGGCCACAGTCTGTGACTGTGGGAAGAATGTTTAGGGTGGTGGAGATCCTGAACCCTTTTCCCTTTTTCCCTCCCCCGCCCACTGCCCCCGGCTCTTCTCATATATGGGAGCAGGAATCTGTCCCATGAGCCAAGGTCTCCTCTTCCTCCTCTCTCCTGTAGGATTTTGAAGGATTACAGCCGCATCCACTGCCGCAGGCACCCACAGCAATCCTCCGTGACCACGGTGGTAAAGTCCCACAGCTGGGGCATCCGCTATGCCCCCGCCCCCAGTGATATCATCTGGTAAATCCCCACACAGCTGGATGGAGGGGGCACCACAGCACGAGGTGGATCCATGGGTTTAATTCTCCCAGATCTTTGGGAGTGCTAAGGGCTAAGAATTTACCTCTGCGGGGCCTGAGCAGTGACACCAATGCAGCGAGGTTGCAAGTCTCAGCTAGGCCAGGCAAGGGAGGGGAAAACTAAGTCTCCTAGGCTTTCTCTGGCATTGGTGAATCCAGAGCCCATTGCAGGGAGCACAGAGATTCCATTGTGCTGGTTCTCCTGGTCCCTGGGGATGCCCCCAGTTCCAGGTTGACAGTGCAGGGGACAGTTGTGTTGAGATGGGGTGGGATGGGGACTAATAGCAAGAAACCCAAAAGCCGAAGCCCTGGAATAACCAGAAAGGATCAGGTCTACGTGGGGGGGAAGGTATAGGAGAGAGTGAGCATGGGAGCCGGGGGATCAGGCTGCTGAAGTGGGGAGAGCCCCTTCCCTGCCAGGTCCCAGGAGGGACACCCCAGCCACCTGCACTGCTATGCCTTTCCCTGTGCTCCACCTGCTGGATACTCTGTTCTCTCCTAGGGAGAATTTATCTGTCCGTGGCACGTCATGGTGGGTGCGATTTGTGCTCCTCAATTTCTGCCTCTTCATCCTCCTCTTCTTCCTCACCACACCTGCCATTGTCGTCAACACCATAGACATGTTCAACGTGACGCGGCCAGTGGAGAGCCTCAAGGTAGCCGATTCCTGCGGGGCTCTGTCTGCTGGACTCAGGGATCTGCCATGGGGGTTACCCATCTCAGAGCTTGCCTGAGGAAGGGAGGGTGTGTGCTGTCTCTGTGCCCCCCACGGCGAGCAGGGCATGCCTCTTCTCTGCACTGTCCACAAGTGGGATGAGTGTCTTCTTGGTGGGGAGAAAGGGAGAGCCCACATGGTTGGCAGCCACATGTCCCTGATGGAGACATCCTCAGGTCCTGTCTCTCTGTGTGAGGTTTGGTGTGTGCCCCTCCCAGGGTATGGGGTCACTGCCTGGGGGGGCCAATGAGGCAAGGCAGCTTTGTGAGTGTGCCGAAGCAATGGGGGTGGGGAAGGACCATTACAGACTTCACCAAGCGCTTGGCTGCTCCAGAGCTGCCATTAATCCAGCCCCTTCCTCCCCAGTAACCTGTGAGCTGTAGCCAGGGTCCTGGGTGCTTGCTCTGTCCCAGTCAAGCCTTCTGTCCCCAGCCTCCCCTCCCCTCCAGCGGTAGAGCGAGCATCCCAGGGGCCCTCCCACCAGCCAGGCAGGGTCCTGAGCTTGTCTCCGATCTCTCCCCTCCCCAGAATCCCGTCCTCACCCAGTTCTTCCCCACGCTGCTGCTCTGGGCCTTCTCTGTGTTCCTGCCCTTCGTCGTGTACTATTCCGCCTTCTTTGAGTCACACTGGACCAGGTAACTCCCAGCCTTTACACTCTGACCTTTCACCTGGGGCCTGCCTCCCCTTCGGAGTCACTCGGGATCCGGATTTGAATGAAAACCCCAGTAGGTATCATTTAGTTCATCTGCAGGGGTCAGGGTGGGATTGGTCCCTACGGTCTGTTCCGCAGGGCGCTGTCCAGTCTGGACTGAACGGACTGCCAGTCCCGCCCTGAGGAGACAGTTCTGTGCCCTGAGAGATCGCTCCCTCTGCCCGTGTCTGCACTAGCCAGGTTACTGTGCTAGGCACTGTACTGTTTGTTCCCGCCTCCGCTGGCCAGCAGTCACCTGGTATCTGCACACACAAATGCTTCAGTCCACTCAGTGCTCTCGGCTACGTCCCAAACAGGTGCTGAATTTCCAGGACAAGTGAGGCTGAATGGCTCCCAGCACAGTCGTTCCTGTGCCTGTGGGGATGGAGGTGCAGGCGCCCACCTATTAAAAATGACCTGCTACCAGAGGGGGTGTCAAAGCTGCCTCACCTGGTGAACCTCCTGTAGTCCCCTCTCTTCTCCCTTTATCTATGTTCCTCACTTTAAACCTGCCCCCGGGCTGCACTAATGCCTCCCCATGGCATCAACCAGCAATCCAGCTGTGATTGTCCAGCTGCATTCCCCGTCTTCCCCCCTCACAATGCCCCACTCAACAGCACCCCCTGCAGGTGGCCCAAGCCACTCAGTGTCCCCCAGCCATTCTCCTTCCATTGGTATCCCCTGCAAGTGCCACATCTTCTCCCCCTGGGCACAAAATTTGTGCCTCCAGTCTCCAGCACTGAATGTCCTGAGCTGGTGATCCAACCATGACTCGTGGGTGAGTGGTAAAGCTGGCAATTGCAGCTTGTGAGCTACGGTCAGCTTTCCAGCTGCAAATACTATCGTGGGTCGTGGTGAGAATTAGAGCGAGACAGTAGGATTTGGAGGGTGGGGGGCTCCCCAGATGGCTTCACCACACCCTGTTCCCCCACTGTGGCCTCTGCATAGTTTAGGGAAAGAATCCCCACCTTCCCCAGTTAGCGCTCTGCTCCACCAGAGCAGCGTCCCCTTTGAGGTCAGTCTGATTCCCCAGTGCAGAACTGGACCCAAGCCCCAAGCATCTCTCCCTCCCACTTCTCTTCTGTCTCCAAAATGTATCAAGATCTTTTCCTTTTTCTGTAGGTCGAATGAAAATCAGGTCACGATGCACAAGTGTTACTTCTTTCTGGTGTTCATGGTGATCATCCTGCCCTCGCTGGGGCTGACCAGGTACAACCCACCTGCACAGCCGTCCTCATTCAGCTGCAGACTGGGCATTATATACATGTCCCTGGAGCTCTTCATCCTGAGGGATCAACCCCAAAGCATTTTGCAGAGACTGTGTGTGCAGGGATCACTTCACCCACCACCGAAATGCAACCCTCTGCAATGGAACACAGCAGCTCTTAGCACTCAGCAATTCTATACACCAGTTATGGCAGAAAGTGACATGCATTGTATCCATTTGGACCGTAATAGGAAATTAGGGAAAAAGCATGGAATTGCCATGGCCCAACTGACCAGGATGCCAAGATTAACTTCCTGACTCTTGGGCAATGTGCCTTCATGTCTTTAATAACCATGTGTATTCCAGGGCATCAGTGTTACAGCTCCTCTGAAAGACAGCCACAGCACAGCATCCTCTACAGCAGTAACTCCTTAAAGAGGAAAAATATCTTACAGATCAATAGCTGGTTATTTATCATTCTCTGTGGTGTTGCTCCTTGGCCAATGCCAGTTGATAGCTTTAGGGGCTGTGGAGTGGCCCAGTTTGTCTTTGAGAGAGAACTGACCATCTCCCTCTGGGGAATTTCCTGGTCTAATGTACTGTAGTGTGTATCAAACAGAAATGGCAAAGCAGCACAGCTACTCGCAGGCTATTGCACTTGCAGAGACTCCTGCTGAGGCCCAACTGTCCAGCCCTTTAGCCAGAAAGCACTCGCTCCTCCCCTTTCTGCACATTCATTGTCTGTTCCCGGGTCCGTCCTGTCCCCAAATTCTCCCCTGGTGACCCCCTCAGCCCAAGGACCCCCAGATTCACAGCCCCCGCCTTCCTGAGTATGAGCTAGATCAAGTGACCCTGGGTATTAACCCCTCTCTTGTTCAGCTGATCTGCAAAGGAACTCCTTAGCCAGGTGTGTATGTGAGCCTTGTTCTCAGGTCTATCCAAGCTGTGATCAGTTCCGGATCCCGGGGTGGGGGCAAAGGTGGTTTTAATCACCTTTGGGGTGTCCTTATTCTGGAGCCGGCTGGGATCCAGTTTGGTTCCCAGCACAACTTAGAGAAGCCACGGGGCTGACCTAACTTGCCCTCAGCTGCCTGTGGCACCAAGGGATTGTTCTAGCAGCTGGGACTGGTCAGAGCATAGAGATCCTTCAGTCATATCCCTGATGCCAACAGCTTTATGCCCCCTAGGGATTCTGGCTATGCTGGGGCAATTGCCAAGCAGCTTTGCATAGCTGGAGATGTGCAAAGGTACCAAAGCATCAAGCCAAGAGTGCTCTGCAGGAGCAGCAGCCACTCCAGTAAGATTTTGACACGGCTCCTTCATAGGTTTAACCCTTTCTGTGAAGAATTCCAGGCCTCGTAACCAGGTCCTTCAGAAATTGCCACCTTTGACAGAACAATGTTTTCCAGCCTTTGCACTATGTGGACCAGCTGTTCCTTCCCAGACCAGCCTTGATTATTATCATTATTCTTGTTATTCACACAATGCCAAAACAAAACAGGCTGGGCACGTTCCACACCGAGGTCAGGCCCCATGCCAAAGGGAAGTCCAGAGATGGGTGGGGGCAAGGTGTGCTGCAAGACTTTTTCCTGCTCTCTGCATGTGCGTGCATGCGAGAGAGAGAGAGACTCTTGCCTATTTGCCCTTGATATTCTCTCCTGTCTGTATAACACGTCTAACCAGCTCCTGTTCTCCCTTCTCTCATCCAGTTTAGATCTTTTTTTCCACTGGCTCTTTGACATTCACTTCTTGGATGAGGCAAATATCAAGTTCCAGTGAGTACTGGCGGGCCCTGAACATGTGTGGAGCCATGTTTGCTTGGGGATGTGTGTACCCGTGTAGATTAGGGGGAGCTGCATGCACAGCTGGCTGTGTGTAGGGGCAGAGGAATTGCATTTTGCACTGTCAGAGTTTTGGTTGTAGTATTTTGGGACACCCCAAGTTTTGGCCCCCATTTCTGAGCGATCCCCTGAGCAGAAGCGGCTGCAAGCGCATGGACCCAGCAATCTTGCAGCTGTCACCCCCCTGCACTGCGGGGCAGCAGCTTGGAGTAATTCGGGCATGAGTCCTGCAGCCACCAGCCTGTCACAGCTCTTCTCTGGCCGTCTGCTTGGGACATGTCTCATTCTCTTCCCTCCTTGTTGTTTCTGGGGGCAGGTGCGTTTTCCTCCCTGATAACGGCGCTTTTTTTGTCAACTACGTCATCACGTCCAGCCTGATTGGGACAGCCATGGAGCTGCTGCGCATCCCCAGCCTCATCGTCTATGCAACCCGCCTCTGCTTCGCCAAGTCTGAGCCAGAGCGGCTCCACATCAAGCGGGTATGTGGCTCCGCTCCCTGCACACCCGCACCCACACATTGCCCAGCTGCCACACCCCTCCTGGGAACTCAGACCCGTCAGATCCTGTCTCCACTCTCCTGGCCAGAAACTCAACTTCTTATACTCAGGAGGTGGGGCTCTGGTCCCAGTGCCTCTGGGGACAGGCCTGTGGCCTAGGGCTGCTCCAGGAGGTGGGGCTCTGGTTAGGGTGACCAGGTGTCCGGTTTTCAGAACACCCGGTCAAAAAGGGACCCTGGCGGCTGCGGTCAGCACTGTCGACCGGGCCATTGAAAGTCCGGGTGACGGTGCTTCGGCGCTAAGGCAGGCTAGTCCCTACCTGTCCTGGCTCCGTGCTGCACCTGGAAGCAGTCAGCAGGTCCGGCTCCTAGGCTGGGGGGCCACAGGGCTCCGCGCATTGCCCCTGCCCCGAGCACCGGCTCCACACTCCCATTGGCCAGGAACGAGAGCAGCGCACAGAGCCGACTGACGCGCCTCCGGATAGGAGACAGACCTGCTGGCTGCTTCCACGGCACAATGCGGTGCCAGGACAGGTAGGGACTAGCCTCCCTTAGTACCTCCGCTGCGCTGCTGCCGGGGAGCTGCCAGAGATAAGCCCGCGCCCCAACCCCAAGCCCCAACTCCCTGCCCCAGCCCTGAGCCCCCCCAAACCTGGAGCCTCCTCCTGCACCCCCAAACCCCTCATCCCCAGCCCCACCCCAGAGCCTGCACTCCCAGATGGAGCCCTCACCCCCTTGCACCACAACCCCCTGCCTCAGCCCCCTCCTGTATCCTGAACCCCTCATCCCCAGCCCCACCTCAGAGCTCAAACCCCAAGCCAGAGCCCTCACCCCCTCCCACACCCCGACACCATGCCCCAGCCCAGAGCCCCCTCCCACACCCTTTGCGGGGAAGGGGCGGGGAAGGAGGCAGAGCCTCAGGAAAGGGGCAGAGCTAAGGTGTTCGGTTTTGTGCAATTCGAAAGTTGGCAACCCTAGCTCTGGTCCTAGTGCCTCTGGGGACAGGCTCGTTGCTGGAGGCTGCTGCAGGAGGCTTGGCTTGAGTTCCAGTCCCTCTGTGGCTTGCAGGGGTAAGCTGTGTAGAGGAAGCAATCGGTGTAGGTCTGGGAAGGCAGCGGGGCAAGGGAGTACATCATGTCGCTCAGTAGTGACCCCACTGGCTGTGTGAAGAGCAGCAGCGCCTGGCTCTGAAGGAGAATCCCTTCCATGATCAGCAGACGATGGCTGCGCCATGTTGCCTGGGTGGATTATAAAGGAAGAAAGGAAGCATAAAGGCCTGGGAGTTGCTACCAGGCCCTGGAAGAGCTGCTGGGGAGCGTGGGGGTGGGGGGAAGGCTATGGACTGGGAGATCTGGGGTCAGTTTTGGGCTCTGCCACAGACTCCCTGGGTGAACTGGAACAAGGCCTGTCATCTCTCGGTGCCTCAGTTCCCCATCTGTGGTGTGGGGGCAGCACGTCCTTTCTCTGCCTTTCGTCTGTCCATGTAGAGTGTGAGCTCTCTGGGAGAGGAACTGTCTCCACTGTGCGTACATATAGTGCCTAGTGCGAGGGGCCCCGATCTCAGCTGAGGTCTCCAGCTAGAGCTGTAACACACACGGTAGCACTAGGCTGGAGGCAGCGGGGTAACTGTGCTGTTGGTTGTGCCTCAGAGCCAAGCCTATGAGTTCCAGTTCGGGCTGGAGTACGCCTGGACCTGCTGCATCTTTGCTGTCGTCATGACCTACAGTATCACCTGCCCCATCATCGTCCCCTTTGGTGAGTGGCTGTGCCAGTCGTATGAGCTTCCAGCCCGGCCCTCAGCTGTCTCACCATCTCCTCTGGGCCTGGCCCCGGGGCTGGAAGCTGCCTCGCCCACACCCATGTTCCCAGGAGAGTCTGGTTGCTCCCTTGGGAGGTGAGATGATCATCAGAAGGCAGCTCTGTCTGATCTCACTGGCCTCCTGCTGAAACACCACCCCCCACACACTGTCATGCAGTGACTGGGGAACCAGCCCTGGTACAGAGAAGTGAGCAGGGATCAGCTCCTGAATCTCTTGGCCCAAAACTTCACCACTGGCATCAATTCCATGGACTGTTCTCCTTGACCCAGTCCCTTATCCCCTCTCCTAGCCGTAGTGCTCTCGCCTCACCCCCCCCTTGTCCAATGGTGGCACCTGTCCTGACCCTCTTTCATCCTCCTGGCCCAGGTTTGCTCTACATGCTGCTGAAGCACATGGTCGATCGCTACAACATTTACTACGTGTACATCCCCACCAAGCTGAACCAGCGCATCCACTCGGCAGCCGTCAGCCAGGTGGTGGTGGCGCCCATCCTCTGCATGTTTTGGCTACTCTTCTTCTCTGTCCTGCGTCTAGGTAGGGTGGACTCAGGGCAGGGACTCCTCTGGCCTAGACCTTATCTGCATCAGGGCTCACTTCTCTAGGGGACAAGTAGCCAGCTAGTGACCGTCACCTTCTCGTCAGGAACAGGAGGAGGGGGAATGGGGCGGACAGGGAGAAAAGAAAGGGGGAAAGAGTAATGTTAGGGAGATCTCGACTGTACTCACCGTGGCGGGGGAGGGCTCAGCCAGATGTGGGGGAGACCTTTGCTGATACTGGGGAGCAGGGCCGGCCCACAACATTTTGGCACCTGAGGTGGGGAGCTCCAATGATGCCCCCATGCCCCTCGCTTGGGCCCAAACTTTGAAAGGTCTCTTGTGCCCTTCTTCCTCCAGCACAGCACTCCACCATCTCTGTGCATCTAGAGCAGAGAGAATACATATGCACCAGCAGCAGACACAATTTTCTACACTCTAGGTCCTAGTGGCTCACCCCACAGTCTGGCACCTGAAGCGGCTGCCTCAGTTGGCCTCATAGTAAGGCCAGCCCTGACTGGGGGTAATCAGCCAGACGTGGGGGAGATTTTGGCTGCTACTCAGAGTGGGGGAGATCTCAGCTGGTACTTGAGGGGGGTCCTCAGGCAGATGTGGGGGAGATCTCGGCTGGTACTCAGAAGCTCTTGTGGCTGGTAGGAAGGGAAGCTGGTGGACTCTGATGCAGACTCCCATGCTGGCTGGCTGTTTTTCTCTGCTCTAGGTCCCATCCGTCCCATCACCCTCTTTACCTTCGTGGTTCTTCTATCCTGCATCCTCTTCTCTTTCTTTGGCCTGTGTCTGAAGAAGCTGCAGCCAAGGAAGCCCTCCAGCTACCAGGTGAGAGAGGGAAGCAGCCGCTTTGGTCCCAGGACCTCACTCATTGGCTCTTTGTCCTGTTTGTCTGTGTCTTGCCTCTCGGGGGTCAATATGCACTGAGGTGCCTGAGGATTTAGTTGCATCTGGAGCAGACACAGGGCTGACTCCCCTAGTGCTGCACAGAGCATCTCCCCTCTGCCCATTCACCCTCACCAGCTTTGGGTGTGTTTGTGCTGCAGTTGCAGTGGCCCAGCTGGAAGTGGCCCAGGTCTGTGAGCTGTAAAACCAGCTGTGGGTCCATCTCTGGGCAGGTATCTCAGGGCGGCGTGGTCAGCTCAGTTAATCCGAGCGCTCAGTGGCTGCAAACATGACCCCCTCCCTCTCCAACCCCATGGTCTCAAAGGGCCGTAGGAGGGTATGTTCCTGGGGTTTGCCCCCACCACTTTGGGGAGCTGCTCCCTCACTGCTTTGTATTCTCCCCCCATCTGCCTGCAGATGTCCGAGCAGTCAGAAGGGGCCTTCAACGACACGGAAAGAAGCAGCATCTCCTCAACCCCTAACTCAAATGTGAGTATATCCACTGCCCCACCCACCTCCCTCCCCCTCCCTGGCCTCACGCACCAGACGCCTCGCTTCGGGAGTCAGCTTCATGCAGCGTCAAAACTCTCTCATGCAATGAACCACTAATGCCTGAGACCAGGAGCACTGCACTGAGACTCCCACAGCGACCCAGACATGCCTCTACCCCAGCATGGCTACTCATCTCCTGGTGCGCAGCTCTTGTGAATGGAGGGTAATACACTCACATGCCCCAACCTCATTGGCCAATCAAATCCCGCCTTTCATCCAGCCTGGACTCTAAGTGGCTTGGGGTCTCTTTCTGATCCTCGCCTCTAGCTCCTTGTCTGCTTTGTGCCCCAGATGTTCGTGGCCACGGTGCTGCAGGAGCCGGAGCTGAGCCTGACGCCGGCTGCTTCCCCAGCTCACCAGTCCTACGGCACAATGGGCAACCGGCTGGAGCTGGTGGAGAACAGCGAGGAGGGTGGCCTGCAAAGCTTTGAAACGGAGCTGGAGACTGTGGAGGGTGAATTCAGAACCGGGCCCGTGCTGGAGGAGCAGGTCCATTACCACTGAGTGGCCTCCCGCAGTGGCAACACCAGCTGGACAGAAACACCGACATCAAGTATTGAGAACCGGGGGGGGAGGGAAATTCCATCTTGTAGGCCCCAAGCTTCCTGAGCTGCCATGTCGACCCTGCCGCCAGCTCTCAGGCCCTGGCGAGGGTCCAGTGCCGCTAACTGGACCAGATCCAACACTGCTGAAGAGCAGCAGCTTTCCTGGCCTGTGAGAGCCCAAGCCCCAGTGCTGGGGTGGTGGCCTCCTGCTCATGCATACAGATAAAACTGGGGTTTAGGGTGCAGTGGTGGAGACAGAACTGAACTGAGGGAGAGACCCCAGGAGGCCTCCTGCTTCCATCCTGTGCTCCAGCTCTGAGCAGCTGGAGCCGATTGCTCGTGCATCTTATGCTCAGTAGCCTGCCTGCCATCTCCTGTCTTTCCCTTCTCCTGGAGTCAGGGTCAGTCGCCACAGACCTCAGGCGCCCCTCTTTGCTTTCCCCACCTTTCCCTCTGGTTCAGCATCCCTTTGGGAAGGAGGGGTGCAGTAGAGTGGGTGGCCCCCAGACACGGGCTGGGGGTGCACAGACCCATTGCGCCAGGGCAGACGTGGCTGTAAACCTTTTTTAATCAACATATTTTGGGAGATTGGGGGTGGGCACGGGGAACAGGATTGTTCTGCTGCTGCCAAGGGAATATGCCCAGAGAGCACCGATGAATGTGTCCAATGCAGAAGCAAAGGCCTGCAGCTCCTTGGCTGCCACAGGAGCCAGCCAGACTCAAGTGCAGATGCCAAACACATAGCTTTGTGGTGCGCTCAGTTGCTGCCCCAAGGAGCAGGGCTGGGGAGTTGCCCTTTTAACTAGGCCCCAGCGCCAGGCCTGGGTGTCATCTGTTCCTTCCCCCTATGTCTGCTTGTGGCTGTGTGTGTGTGTGAGACTGCTGAACTTTGTCTTTGGGTCTCCTTGCCTTGGTTCAGTGTCAGAGGTGGGGCCCGTCACCTGGCTCCCGATAGCACAGTGTAAGGGAGAGAGAGAGATGGTGGGCACCAGGGAGAGAGTGCTGAGGCCAGGATGGAATAACAGGCAGCGAAAGGAGCAGGAGCGTTGTGTCCCCTGAAGCATTAACCCTTTGTGCAGCACCATGTTCCAGACTGCCTGCTCTTTGGGCATGACCTCTGGTGATGCATGTAGTCTCCAAGGGCTTAATTAAAGAGGCAGCTGGGAGTAGTGGGGGGCTCTATACATGCAGGGGCTTATACATGTGACTGAACAAACTCCTTTGGGGAACGCTTCTGGGAAATCTCTGGGCTGGAAAACCTCTGCCCCCATCGCCTGGACTTGAGAACACACGGAGCAGCCTCACGCTGGAAATTCCTAAGGCGGCCAACGAAAACTTGTTTCGACTGGCCCTGCAGAGCCCAGTAAAATGGGTTTCCAGTCTTAAATGCTGTCCCTTCGCAGCTGGATGGTCACCCCCTCCCCCGCTGCTGTTGCTGCTGCTGCTGAATGACCTGCACTGGGCAAAGAGCTAGGGAAAGGCAAATCAGTGCCAGACTAGTGACTCTGGTAGTAGAGGACTTTTATACTGCCCAGTCTCACCACCTGTCATGGAAATGCAGCCACCTCAGGCATGGGCTGCTGCAACTGTTTAACAGGTACCCAGCAACACTGCACTAGTGTTTATGCCAGCGTCCAAAGACTGGCTCTGTCCAATTGCAGCAGCAACTGCACTTGGTGCTTACAATCCAGGGTCAGTGACTGCTTATGCCCCCACCCCCTCACCCCAAGCTCATGCTGTCTCCCAGTGAGACAGGCATCACTCCTTCTGCCATGCATGGGGGAGCCACCTGCCCAAGGCTGAGAGGCACAAAGCATGCTGGAAATGCATGGCAGGCTGCAAACGGGGAGGGGTGTTCACTGGAGAGCGAGAGAGTGTGTGTGTGTGTGCCCGTGCGCGCCTGCAATGACTTGTAGCTTCCCTTTGCTTTCCCATCAAAAAGTCATTCGGCTGCAGGGAAGCAAAAAAATCGGCTGGAGACATGAATTCTGCGCACACGCAGTGGCACAGAATTTCCCCAGGACTATTTGCTAGCCAAGCCTGGTAGCTATATAGCTGAACATTCACTGAGCTGTGCGGCTGCAGGCTGAATTCAGCCCTGCCAGCAACTTGGGTGTGGGCGAGCGGGAAGCATGTGAGCTGCCCTTTGACCCCATTACAGCGTCCTGTCCATCACCGCAGCCCACAAATAAAACCGTGATACCACAACCTTCTTGCAGGGCAGTTACCACTCCCCATGCCCAGAGCCGAACTGGCCATGGGAATGATGCTGGTTTCCAAATGAAGAGCCAAGTAAAAGCGAGTGGGCCTGGTCCCCTTAATGTGGTTAGAAAGGCCATGGAGGTGGGGGAGTGTGTGTGTGTGAAAGGGGCACAGCTCTGGCCCCAGGGGACAGGACACAGACAGGAGCAGGAGCAATTAGTGCTCAGCATCTAAGAAATGTTCTCCAGTGAGCACAAGGTGGGGATGGTAAGCTGGGCAGCCAGTCTGCACCCTTGAGAGTGGTGGGTGGTTGAAGGGGCGGGGAGAGGAGGGCAGGGGCTCAGCTCCCCAGGGCCGGGCTTCAGCCTCCCAGGCTTATGTACTGTAGCTCAGACACCACTACTGTGTCACAGTCATGCCCACGGGTGCCAGAGGGAGCATGCTGAGGGGTGGCAGTGAAAAGTCATAGTAGCACTGAGGCCAGGGAAAGCAGCTCCCAAGAATGGGACTTGGGATGGCACAGTTGGAGCCAGGATGGGTGGAAATGAGCTCCAAAAGCAGAGATGCTGGCGCGACGGGTGACCCTCCCATTGTCTGCATGCACACAGCCACATCACAAACCCCTCCTGGGCTCAGTGCCTGGAGCACTGTTGGTATCTCATAGCCCATGATAAGCCCCACCCCCAGCAGCCAGTCAGCCAAACACCCATCTATCCCTTTGCACAGACACGCCCCCATCCATTCCCACCTCATACATCCCCATGCCCAGACATCCCCCATCCATTCCCCTCCCCATGCACAGAATGGTGTCTGCACAGCTTCACTCACCTCATCCTAGCCGCTCCTCCTCCCCCAATCCATCCATCCATCCAACTGTGCCCCTGTCTAACCTCACCCTGTGCTGTCTCCACCCACTGGTTGGTCTGGCCCAGTTCTATGGGAAAGTGGATTGTTCCTTATGTTGCCTCTCCTTGGAGCCAGTTTGATGCTAGCAACACCTGATCAAGTAACCTCAAAGCCTCTCTCTCTTTTGCTGTTTCTCTGGTATGGAAGCAAAGTGCCTGTGAGTGGCATGGTGTCCTTGAGGAGCTCTGGCTCCTTGTCTGACTTTCCCTTGGCTGTCACACTATAGGAATGTGCCAGAGTTCTGTACCTTTCTTGTTATTTATTGCTATGACCGTGCCTTGAATAAAATGATTTCACCCAGCCATGGCCTGCAGTAAATGGCACCTATTTACACTGCTCCACACTCACCTAAGCAGCAGGAATGGCACGGAGGTGTGATTTGAAGGACATCAGCTCTGTGGGAGTCCACACAGGGTTGCTGTTATGGTGCATAAACATAACCCAGCCCGTTTTTAAATCCAGGGCTTGCATTTGCTCTCCGGTCTCTTACAGCAGCGAGTGCTACAGGATACTCACTGCAAGAAGACATGGCGCCTCCTCAGTCTAATTTACTGTCCTTTAATAGAGATGAGGTGCTCAGGAAAACAGCGCCCCTTCCTGGCACCCCGTCTGACACATTTCCCTCATGTTAAATAAACTGATCCTGCTTGCGGACTCCCGTCGGGGCTGCAGGCTGAACTGACCCAGCACCTGTTCCCTCAGACTCAGGCTGCAAGTGGTTGGAATGTGATCTCCATAGGAAAACCCTCCACTGGATTATTTGGGTCCTTCCTGTAATATACTGAACTGCCCACTGTGGGGGACAGGTCCGGGTAAAGCTCCAATGGGGGCAGGGACTCATCCTGGCAAGCCACCGGAAAAAGAGGCTGCTCACAGTCGATTGTGCAGATGTTCAAAATAAGATCATGGTGCCATTCAGCTCCACTGGGCTCTTGGGGCTTGTGTTAAGCCCCAGGAGCCCAGTGGAACTGAAGGCCCCACCCCGCCCCCTTTTTCAGGGGAAAGTGCATGTGGGGGGCACAGTGCTATCTCCCAAATACCTCCAACTTATGGCACCAAAAAGAACCATTCCCCAAGTAAATTGTGCCAGACTCTGCCCTTCTCTTCTCTTTTGTTACACGAGGCAGGACAGTGGTGAATTAAATGGTGGCATTTAAATTATCAACACTGAGCATCTAGCTCCTAGATGAGTGGAGCAGTTCCCACCTCTCAAAGCTATCGTTCCAAGTTCTCTGCAGACTCACCTCCACTTTGGGGCCCTTCCATTCACATTTTTTGAAGTTCTCATCACAATCAAAGCAGCTAGAGACTTCATCTTTTCATGACAGCAGAGCGTCTGGAGACCAACACAGTAGCTTCAGAGAGGTACCAGCGCAGTATGTGGGCACCGCCCATCTCAGCTGGCCTGGTTCCAAACCCTAGGGTGGAAATACCCTGCTACGGTCTCCACAGATCCGCCGTGCTGCTCCAGCCAGAGGCGGGGAAAGTTCCCCGCTTTGCCTCATCTTCTACCACTATGTCAAACTGGAAGCACTCCCTGTGCACACCCTTCCCACATGCTTCAGGAGAGGAGGGGGTGACTGGGCATTCAGGGAGAAAGGAACCAGCTTGGAGTAAAAACATTTTTTGGCAAGGGAGACGATGGGTGAGAGGGGCCATGGTGAAAAAGACATGCATGGGGAGTGGGGTGCGGAAATGGCCAGCCTAGGGGAGGAGGAGAGACAAAACAAGGCATACAGAATAGTGCCAGTTCCGACAGCTAGGCACATTCACATTTCCCTTCAGAGCAGGGCTGCAGGGAAGATCTGCCGCTCAGTGCTGCCCCCTGGCCCAGCGCCTGCTCAATCTGCCACCCCTACAGATTTGGCCTGGGACCTGGAGCCAGGGACAGCTGCAGCTGCAGTTAGCACAAGGCTGAAGGCAGCAGGCTAACTGGTTGCAAAGGGAAACCTTAGCCAGGGATCGGCAATTTTGGCACATGGCCTGGCAGGGTAAGCCCCCTGGCGGGCCGGGATGGTTTGTTTACCTGCCATGGCCGCAGGTTCGGCCGATCGCAGCTCCCACTGGCCGCGGTTCACCCACGCCGCTTCCCACAGCCCCCATTGGCCTGGGATGGCGAACCGCGGCCAGTGGGAGCTGCGATCAGCCGACCCTGCGGCCGCAGCAGGTAAACAAACCAGCCCGGCCCGCCAGGGGACTTACCCTGGTGGGCTGCGTGTCAAAGGTTGCCAATCCCTGCACGCTTAGACAATGCGGCCTGCAGTGGGCTCCATGTAAATACTGGGTCATGTAAGCTGGTTTGAGAGACAGCCTCTGCCCTCTGCTGGCTAGAACCAGCCTTGCTCTCATAGCTGTGTGGGTACACTTGTGTGCGCTCCCTTCCCCACCCTATCTTGCTTCTCAGCCTGCCCCTCCTTCTCTGCCAGAGCCATCGCCTCCACTCACCAGCTGCTCATCTGTCCGCGCTCCAGCAGAGGGGAGCAGTAACAGCTGGCAGAGCAGGGACCACAGCTTTCCCGCAGGGCTGCAGGAGGCGAGGGGGCCGCGTGAGCGTCACCCCAGGGGCCTGATGTTAGGGGTACAGGCTCCCGCACCACTGCTTTTGAAATGACAGTAGAGAAGTGAAAATTAACACACACACACACCCCCACTACCACCACCACCGCGCGTAGAGAAGTCAAAATAGCCTGAGAGGCTTTAAGACATTTATCTCCCCTCAGGCTCTCCTGGTCAGGCAGCCTTTCCCCTTTAACCACGCTGCCATTGAGAGACTGCGAGGAGCCAAGTGTTCAATGTGGCAGGCAAAGGGGTTTCTTGCTTCTTGTCTTTCCACCCCAGCTTATCTAGTAAGAGCCCTCCTGTGCCCCAGAGCCCTGAGGGTGCACAGGGCCCAGCACCCAGGGGCCTCTGGCTGCTGCTGCAGCACTATTCATGCTAATGCTCATCCAGTGCCGCTCTCCTTGGGACTCCTCACCACGTGCCGGGCAGTGGGAAGGGGTTACCCAGTGAGCTGTGTGCTGCTGCAGGCAGCCATCTGCCCTGGCAGGCTCACAGTACTGTTACCATGGAAATCAGAGCTCCTGCTTCTCCTGTCATCCTGATTTTAATAAAAAGCAAGCAGGATAGAGACAAATTACCCTGAGCCTCCAGCAATGGGGAGCAGCCTTGACTCGAGAACCAGGCTGTGCGGGAGGCAGGGCGGGGGGGAAGAACTCCAGTGACTTCACACACAGCAGATGTGCATCTAGCCTGAGGTTGTTAGTGCCCCACTCTGCTCATTGCATGGGCATTCTCAGGCGCAAAGCTCATGGAGGAGGGAGGCTGATGGAGCTCACCACCATCAGGGTACAGGCAGACATGCCAAACCCATGGAAAAAACACAGAACTTGGGCTTGTTTTTGGCTTAATTAGCTTGAGAGTTACTTGTTGGGTAGTTTTTGGCTTGTAGCTTGTTGCTTTTTTTTATTGGCTCCCGGAAAGCGGGGATAAAAAATAAGCCCAAAATCAAGCTAATCCCATTTCAAAACAAGGCCAAAACAAGCCAATCCTTGCGCGGGGGTGGGGGTGGGGGGTGGGGGAGAGAGTCAGGTGCCCAGCAGGCCTACCACAGTCCCAGACTGCACGCCGGGGGGATCTAGTTACATAGAGTGTTGGGGGTTCTTAGGGATTGGCTTGTTTTGGCCTTGTTTTGAAATAGGATTAGCTTGATTTTTGGCTTATTGTGAAAGTTGAGGTGCTTATTTACCATGTGAAAGTTGGCAACTGTGGATACAGGTGGAGTGCATGGCCAGCCCTGAAGCGGGTGTAGGGAAGGAGGTCTGGCGCACCAGACAGGAGACAGATATGGCCTAGGGGGACAGTTTTGGGGCAAGGGGGTAACTGTGGTACGGTACAGAAGGTCATATGAGAAGGTGTATATAGGGCAAGGAAAGCCTGGTGGTAGTGTAAGGATCTGATGCAAGCGACCCCATCCTCATGAGAAAGTAGATGTGACTTTGGGGAAGGTTTTCAGGGATGGCAGAGAGGACATGAGGGACAGCCAGAATCAGGAACTGTTTGGGCAGGTGAGGTAGTGGATATTATGAAAATGAAGCTCTTGGGGTTCCCCTGCCAAAGGAAAAACAGATGCGGGAAGGAGACGTCACCAAGCTGAACTGTTTGCAAACCACAAGTGGGGAGCATGGAAGTTGGTGATAGTCCCTGACTGCCTCATCCCTAAGAAATTAACACAGCTCTCTCAGTTGCTGTGGAGTCACTCATTACTAGTTAGTTAACACTGGCTCCCTCTGCTGATTTTACAGCCCAGTCCAGTTTCTCTCCACCATCCCCACATGAACTGTAGGACCTACTTAAATAACAGCAATTATTTTGATTACGTGTTTGGTCACAGAATAGACCATTTCTGGGGGGGAGAGAGACAGACCCCGGAGAAATGTCTTTCCCCCGCAATCTCCTCACACTCAATGCTAAAGTTTAGCATTAAAGATTTAGCGTAGGTGTTGAGGCCTAGAGCGGGAGCAAGAGCCCTCTCTGCACAGTGTTTGTAATCACAACCTCTTGGCTGATAGCTCTCACTACCCTCTCTCCGAGCAGCTCAACAAGGGTCATCCGACACAAACACAATTGTTTAGGGCACTGTTATTCTGCACTTCAGAGCACTCAGTTAAACCACTCCGCTGATTACAGTCATTTTTGTGTGAAACTCTCACAGCCGGGGCTGAAAAATTACATAATGCAGCCTGATGCAAAATGACATAGCCAAGGCTTGGCCGTGGGGGGTCATAGCAAAATAGGGTAGAAAGCCTCTTCGGCTAGAGCATCAGTGTGACTGGTGGCCTGAAAAATGCTGCTATGATAAAGGGTTAATCCTACAGGAAAGCCATAAAACACCCTCAAAACGTCCAGTGTGAGCTAGAGAGATGACCCTTCTCTGGTCCAGGACGCATGAGCTGTTTTGCTGCACTCTCCAATTCTGAACACTCCTTTAGCCTGTCTCCAAAGTGCCTATAGAGTGGTCAAAGCACGAGGTTAGAAGCCTGCAGACCTGGGTTTGCTTCAAGACATCCATGCCTCAGTTTTCCCCATAATCAAGTGGGTATGGTGTCCCTAGCCTCTGTTTGCCAGAAGCTGGGATTGGGTGACAGGGCATGGATCACTTGATGATAACCTGTCTGTTCATTCCCTTTGGGGCACCTGACATTGGCCACTGTCAGAGGACAGGATACTGGGTTTGATGGACCTTTGGTCTGACCCAGTATGGTCCTTCTTATGTTCTTATGGGTATAAGACCTGTAGTATCTACCTAAATCTCAGGCATGATGCAAGCCCTAAGAGGTGACTTGTAAAAAAAAAAAAAAAAAGGCTTTTTAGATTCTTTTTAGTCTTTAGCTTAGGTACACTATAGAAGGGAGATGGGGCAAAACCACAATATTCCTTAATCTGAAACATGGCTAGCGTGAATATTTTGCATAGTAGGTGCTTCCAGCAGAGCTATCCCACTGCTTCAGTTAGCAATGGTTCAGTTCCCCAGGGTAGACACAGCTGACAGCAACTGGAGAATTAGCACAATGGCATGATCACGGAAGTGAGAGAAGATGAACAATTGAGAGGGGAAGGGATTACTGGTCTACTGCTCAGAACATTTTGATCCCATTAGGGGCTATTTAACTCTACGGATAAATGAGCCATTAGTAGAAAGGGCATCTTTGTTAAAGATTCAACAGCCTGCCCCTTCCAACAAGAGACATGGGAAAAAGTTCCCAATAGATATCTGAGGCTACCGAGCAGTCCTCCAGCAAAGCCAGACAAGACCAGACTTTACATTCACACTAGCTCCAAGATTCATACAGAAATCAAATAAAACCCTCCCTCTCCCACTCCCCTTTTTCAACCTTTCAGGTCTTTTATGTTGAAATCATAAATAAGCCAAAAAGGCAGAGACTCGTTTAAAAAAAAAAAATCCTTTGCAGGTCACCTTGTAGCAGTCCCTGGCAGGTGTGATTTAATACTAGCATTGCTGCTATACCGCTGTCTATTAAACACAGTCCAGACAGGGCTAGGAGCCGTACACAGACAGTATGCTTTATTTCTCTTAGGAATTACACAAAACATGGCAGAGAGCAGGTAAGTTTAAGGGGCTATGAAAGCTGTGCAGGGGGGCTTATTTGGTGTAGTAGTTCATACCCACACACATCTATTCATCACACGCAGCTGCCCACCCAGCCATAGCACACACAGAGAACAAGTCTTTGACCTCATGTGTTTACAGCAGCAGAGAAGGTATTGGATATGATCACCTTTCAAAATTCCACAGGGGAGCGCCTAACTCTCCCTTCCTGGGATATACAGGCACAGCCAGCTCTGTTCTCCTGGATCCAGGCCCAGCTTCCCCCTCCCTAACTAGCCGGGAGTTGCAGGTTAGAGGAGAGCTTCCACATCCACCCAGCTTGGCTTCCATAGAGAGAGTAGTAAGAGGGGAGATCTGGTGCCATAGTCAGAGTCTGCAGAAGAGGGAAAAAAGAGTGGAGCCCAAAAACCTATAAGGAGAGAAGAGGAGGATCCCTCTGGATCAGGCATCGGCAACCTTCGGCATGCAGCTCGCCAGGGTAAGCCCCCTGGCGGGCAAGGCCAGTTTGTTTACTTGCCTCGTCCGCCGGTTCGGCCGATCGCGGCTCTCCGCCCCCGGCCAATGGGGGCTGCAGGAAGTGGCAGCCAGCACACCACTTCCCGCATTGGCCGGGGACAGCGAACCGTGACCAGCTTACCCTGGTGAGCCGCGTGCCGAAGGTTGCCGATGGCTGCTCTGGATAAAAGGAAGTTTCAGCCATCAGAGATGCAGTGAACTCAGCAAGCATTGATATCCAGGACACCCATACTAGCCTCCCTAGAATATGCAACTGAGGATTCTCTAACTGGCCAACTGGCACAGAGCTGCTCCAAAACCACAGACGTGAGCTCTTGTTACAAGGTGAGGGTCACGAGGGCACCAGGTAGCAGTTACATTAACATAACAGCAACAAAGAGTTCTGTGGCACCTTATAGACTAACAGACGTATTGGAGCATAAGACTTCTTCGGTGCATCCGAAGAAGTGGGTATTCACCCACGCAAGCTTATGCTCCAATACGTCTGTTAGTCTATAAGGTGCCACAGAACTCTTTGTCGCTTCTACAGATCCAGACTAACACGGCTACCCCTCTGATAATTAACATAACAGTGAGTTGTACCTAGTCCAGGCTCGAATGGGAGATCTGCATGGAAAATCCAGGTCCTGTACAAAGCAGTGCTGGACATTCAGTAGGATGTGCTCTTTCCTCAGTCAGTACCAACGCCCCAGACAGGGTGTGCTGTACTTCTGGAGGAGCAATGTCTCAGATAAGACATAAAACCGAGTTCCTAGCCATATGGGGTCATTTCAAATCCCATGGGACACTTTTCACAGGAGTCAGGATCTTATTTCCAGGGTTCAGGTCAAATTCCAATTAAAGTAATTACATTCTACCTCCTGAACATTCCTCACGTATTTTCAATTGGATATTGGATTCTTACTCAATTCCTGTCCTAAAGTGGGGCACAGCATTGTTGTATGCTGTTAATCAGGCATCTTATTCCACCCCAGGAGTGGCTGCATTTCAGTGATGGGTAGGAGTTATCCATAAGGGTCCAGGAAGCTATAAATATGTAATGATCAGTAAATGGGAAGAATTCCAGCTATATTCTCTTTGGCCAAGAACCAGGATGATTTTTGGAAGCTGCTCCCAGGAGAAAGCTGCATCTGTCACTTTAATTCTAATACAAAGTCAGTATTTGTACTTACTTTATGTAATTTACTTTAGGGGAAGACATTTTAAAAAGCACTGGTAGCTGCTGCATTTCAGCTGGCTTTCAGGTTAAATCGGCCAGCCAAGTCACTCCAAACCCAGCCAGCTAGCAGCTCAGACCTGGTAAGAGAAGCCTTACACTGGGATTAACCCAGTTTCACGTTCAAAAAGCTACACTGCTCAGCCTCTCCCTAGGAAATACACACAGCTGTGATTAACCTTACATGAGGAAGGGCCTGGGATCTATTCTAGGGCAAATGCAGAGGGAATAAAGAGCCAGGATTAACCGACATGCAATGACTCCAGGAGAATATTTAGGTGGAGAGACAAACAAATTGGAATTTGAGGGAAGGCAGCTTCAGTTTGTGACAAGCTCATTCTATCTCTGTGGGCTGAGCCCAGCTCTACCCTGTCCCCTGGAGGTGGATGCAAGGGCTCATTGCAGTGTAATTAAGGGGGATCACATTGACCATCATCAGAGGCAGAGATGTGGATAATATCAAAGCAAGACAGAGAGGGCTACTGAGATGGCCCTGGAATGGGCGTGGCTGGAAGGAAGAGTCAACTCTCTCCTCAGAGCTGCTGCTGGGTTAGGAACAGGAAAGCCAGAGCCCAAGCTTGCTGGGTCTATTCCCCCTCTTTACGTGCATCCCAGCCACGGCTCATGGCTTTCACCACAGCACCATACAGCCTGGTCCAAGCTTCTCGCACGTCCGGGCTGAAGGCAGTACCAAGGCATTTCTCCAGCATGAACAGCAAGGACTCTCCCACTGCCTGCAAACCAAACAGAAGCACCAGGATCAGAGGTCAGAAGCCTCAGGACAGCCATGATGTCAGTTTCTCTCCTGCTGAATTTATTCTTCATCTACTTTCTGAACCTTCCCTGTTGCACTGCCCAGAACAGGACAACATAGCTTCTCTAGCTCCTACCCAACAGGTGCCCTGTCCTCACTCCTGCTTCCTCCCCATCTCTTTAATCCTCCTACAATTTTCCAAAGTGTCTCCAAGCTGCCCGCCCACCTCTTCTTGTGGGCCGATTCGCTCCCTACCAACTTCCCTTGCTCCACGCTGCTTAGTACCCACTCCCCTTGCGCTCTCAATTGATCTCCCTCACAGCTCCCTTTCTGAAGGGAGCACAATCCAGTGCTGAATGAAGCTTTTCAGCAGAAAGGGGTGGGGGTGAGACTCTAGGCAAGATTATGAATCTACTTTAGCTCCCAGCTGCAGGAAATCTGCACTCTCCCCTAGTTTAGAACCAGGGGAGGCTGGTGATGACATCTGAAAGTAGGTAGGCAAAACTGAGATATACTCAGAAGCTATTTACAGCAGCAGGTAGGTAGAGATCACAGTGTATCAGACTAAACTGGATAGTCAGAGCCCATCCTACCCTGGGAAGTCTCCACTACATGGCACACCATCCCAAACCCAACCCTCTTTACTGACATGGCAGTCCAGCTGACTCTGTATAAACAGCTGATCTGATATGGAATAAACACACTGGCTCCCCACAGAACCTCTCTCATCCAGGCTGCTAGAAACAAACCCCAGAGAGGGATAATTATCCACCAAGCAATGGAAATTCTAGCTCAGTCTGCTAGAGCAGAAATTCTAGCTCATGTCTGCCCCCCGCTCCCCCGGCAGGGGCGCCCAGAAGAGTGGGTTTTTTTAATTTATTAAAAAAAAAAAAAAAAAAACCCTGAGCGCCGCCCCCATCTAGGTGCCGCCCCAAGCACGTGCTTGGTCGGCTGGTGCCTGGAGCCAGCCCTGTCTTCAAGTTAACATGCCTGATGCTTTCCATAATTGCAATTCTTTTATCTAGTTTTTTCTGCTCCTGCTCATTGGTAAGATGAGGGGAAGCTAGGGTCTGAAATGAGGGATAGGGCTACTTCTGCCTCACCACCTGGGAGAGGGAGGGGAGGGGAGAGTTGGGACAACTGATCACACATCTGGCAATGTCCTGGGCTGAGGTTCTGTAATATATGGAGATATGCCTATCTCATAGAACTGGAAGGACCTTGAAAGGTCATTGAGTCCAGTCCCCTGCCTTCACTAGCAGGACCAAGTACTGTCCCCTGAGAGATTTTTGCCCCAGATCCCTAAATGGCCCCCTCAAGGATTGAACTCACAACCCTGGGTGTAGAAGGCCAATGCTCAAACCACTGAGCTATCCCCCCCCACAGTAACCCTGTGCCAGGCAAATGCAGCCTGAGATGTAGCTGTATGCCCTTGCAAATGGCACTCCAAGACTCTGCCCATCAAGCTTAAGATGCAGGGCAGAAAGAGCAGGGAATACAACTCAAGCTAGGGCAAGTCCACCTAAAGAGCAAGCATGTGGGATCGCTCCCCCTGAGCACGCCAACAGTCACCTTGTAGGTGCTTCAGATTCTGGGACTGGGCTGGGCTGCCAGTTTTCTTGCCCAGCAACAGAGTTAAATAAACCAGCAACATATGTGCAGAAGTCCTAGAACCCAGCTTCATGGCACAATGAGGAAACCATGCACTGCCGTTCATGGTGGATCAGGATGGCACCATGGGTGAAGCTGGGAGAATGCTGTGGCAGAAGTAGCATGAAGAGAGAAGATGCCTCACCGAGAAAGAATCCACCTTCACACCAACTGTCTGGTGTTTCTTGCCCAAGTTGGCGAGATATTCTTCCAGAGAGGACAAGTTCTCCAAGTGGGTCACAGCAGCATCTATCACCAGCATCACCTGCAGGGGAAATCCAGGACAGAATTAGCAGAGAACATCTGCCGGGAACAAAATTTCCAAACAGCCTTATCATCATCAGCCATGGAGCCATTCTTAGCCTGCTCTACAGTGAAGGCCTGTTCTGCTCCATTATGCTAAAGAGCTTGGTCAGAACTTCACGGAGCCTGATGGAAACCTGTATTCTGTTGAAAAAACAGTGTTTTCCACAGCCCTCCCCACCTGTGTATGTCATCTCCTCCTTCTAGAAAAGGCAAACCCAAGGGCCACATCATTTCACCTTATGAGGCTGTTATCCTACCAGATCTCACAAGCTAAGCAGGACAGCAGGTGGTATGGCAAGTGATGTTGGTGATTCAATAGGGGGCCCTCTTCTCTCTGAGACATTGTGATGCTGGAAATGTAGCTTGTTGGATGAGACCTGAAGCTGAGGATGTGACCACAAATGACCATTACAGCTCCCATGACCCTTTTGGCAAGCGTTGGTCAAATTCCAACCTGGATAATTACATTCTGCCTCCCTAATTTTTCCTTTCAGTTTCAGCAGAATATGGAATTTTTCTTCATTTCCTGTCACAAACCATGCTGGAGCACTGTAGTGTGTCATTAAATAGCTGCAGCGTTCCACCCCTGAGGTGACTTGCATTTCAGCGCTGAATGAAGGGATTCTGCTATACTGCATTAAGCACACCAGGATTCTCCAAGATGATATATAGATATTTTATTTCCCCATCTCTACCCTGCATGTCTGAGGATGAGGTGAATGTGTACAACACTGTCCCTCGCGATGGGTCCCGTGATAGGTAACTTAAGGGGCTGTGGGCTCTCAGGCTCTGCTGCTGCAGCAAGAGAACCTTCAGGAGGAGATCACTGGTGATGCCTGCCCTTTAGTTACAGCAGGAACTTTGCCCCTTGCCTATCTCTCTATCTAGGGTTTTGTATCATGCCCTCACTGTGATCTCTAAGTGCTTGGACTGTCCCGGTTCTGTGTGTAGGTAATTAGAGGACCTTCAGTCTCTACTGTAGTCAGTCCTGCACCATCTAAGCACCATGAAATTCACATACGCATTTCAGAATAAGAACCCGGTCCTTTGATTTTCACCAAAGTGAATCAATAACTGCGGTGAGAGCATACATGGCACCCAACCCTCATTGCTGTACACGTGGGGATTTGCCCCAGCAGAACTTCACTAATGTCTCTGTATTTCAGGGTGTGAGTTGCCTGACATTTCATGACAAATGGATGTAAGAGAGACCTAGCCCCCCAATGCAGAGTTTGCTACTCAGGGCTTCTCCCATTCAGGGAATTTGCTCTATACTGTGTATCACTGACCACATCAGCCTCTTCATCCCTTACCTTCCTAATGTGATCCAGGAACTCGGGTGATGAGAGGCACTCCTGAGGGCTGGAGAACTGTCTGCAATTGTACTGGAAAAGGGGCAACAGGTCAGGGTCCAGATCAAACAACCTGCAACAGAAAGAGAAACCCCATACTTTTCACTCTCCTCATAAAGTGACTCCACCTCCACCAAGAGGATGATCCCTCCCTACCAATCCATCTATCAGCCTCCACCATCACGACCCAAAGGGTGACCTGACTTCACCACCAATCATGTGAAAAGCATGGAGTTCTGAAAGGAAGATTAATAATTTGGGACCGTTCAGGTCATTTCTGGCTACAAAAAGCCTCTGTTACTCTAGCCCAAATCCCCATTCCTCACTGGTAGGTTTATGGCTCCTTAGCATTAGCTCTAGGCCATTGCTGGAATTCATCCTTAGCCTGCCCCGTCTTGGCTGAAATCCTTATTCCTGCCTGTTTGCCATCTCAACTCTTTTTGCAATTCCCCATTTTATAAATTTCCTGAATTCCAACTCAACCAACTTCAGGAAGGCCCAGAATGCTGCAGCCAGATACCCTAGTGAGCAGGGTCGTATAAACCTCTAGCTCGCAGACCATCACTGGCTTCCTATTTAGGCTCCTTCCACCAACTTTTTCATCTTAGGGTCTCCTGTATAACTCACATACTGGTGCAATGAGCAAGAGGTCAGGAAGATGTAATGGATTGATGCCATTCCTGGGACTCTCTGTGGAAAGGCAATTCACACAGACACACACACACACACACAATGGCCAATTTGCTTTCTCCCTAATCTCCTACAATCAGCCTCATCTGAGATCCTTTACATTCAGTTGCAACATCCTCCCCGCTTTCACAAAACTTTTAAACATCCCCTTAGGTAGCTTCTCTCTTCAGTTCTGTTGGGCAGTGTTTTTTTCCCAGATGCAACACTCCATTCTGCACAGGCTGTGAAGAAGCTGGCAGCTGGTCATGAACTTTTTAGATCCATGATTTTAAAAGGACTTTTCAGGTATCTTTCTATTTCCCTCCATTCCTCTAGCCCCTAATTTAGGGGCTCATTTGCTTGGAAGAGGCAGCAAGTTGGATTTTCAGCTGCTCTCTCCCATGCACCTTTTCCTCTGTGCTGGGATTGATCCTGGAACTAGTTGATCCTCTCTCCAGTGGCCAGGTCTCTGTCTGTGTCTGAAGACTGCAATGTCACAAACAATTAGGAAGCCACAGAGTTGAGCATATACACAAGGAGCGAGCAGCTCTTTAAACAACAGAAATATATTTTCTGCTAACAAATGAGGGATATAATTGCAAAGGCACAAAAAAATACAGTCTTCTACCCCTATACACTCTCCCTGCTCTCCTTTTAACAAACTTCTAGATTTAAATGCAAACAAGCTTCTTCATAATCCTGTTCTCTCCGGGGTGCAAATCACAACAAATGGACAGAAGGAGCAATGAGATGAAGCCAGAAAAAATAAATCACTGCCAAGGAGAAGAAAGTGTTTCTGATCAGGGATTGGAAAGCCCCCACTGCTTAATTCAGGGATGGTGGTCAGGGAGAGAGGATGGCTAAGAAAGAGGCTAGCGAGTGCCTCAGGTGCTTACTCCATATCTGGATGAGTTACCCTGCTATAGATGCCTCCTGTTGCTATAACAGCCTGTCACTCACCTGGTAAACAAGATGATGCCATGCTGCAGGAGGTTGCTACTCACTTTCTGCCAGCTCTCCCGGATCAGCGCCTGTTCTGTGCTGGATAATCTTCCACTCTCCATTTTATTGTAGAAAGAGGGAGGTTAAGAACAGAGCCAGGCAACCCTTATGCTTCTTCTGAAAGTAACTGCACTACTTACTCTGCCCTCTGAGTTACAGGTGGCACTGATCTCCTATTAATCCAAGTATCTAGGGCTACCAGTGCCTCTGGAGCTGGGATGCACACACACCATTCACTCCCTAAGTGCCAAGGATGCTCTTCCCTGCACAGTGCACAAGACTTTGTGATCACATCTCTGGGATTTCCAAATAGAGCAAGAAATCTTCTCCTATCTGCCCTGGAAGCAGCACAGGTGAGTTTAGAAAGAGCCTCTGTCTGAGCAATTAGATGAAACCTGAGTGCCTTGGGGAAGATCCATATTGCTCCCTGGTGTCTACAAGAATGAAGGACTCCTTGCTTTCTAATTGCCCCCTGCTGTTTGGTTACCACACCTTTCTCTGTGTCTCCCTCTCCCAGGCTTTGTGCAGGGTGATAACTGTGCTCCTGACTCCGTCCCTGTCTCTGTGCCTGTCACACACTATCAGGTGCAAGGATCTGGAGCTGAAGCTAGCTCCTTTCCCTTTATCAGCAGCACTTTCCCAGCTGGCTGTCTCGCAGAGCAGCTCCCAGTAGCAACACTTTCACGGATGCTCTTAAAGAGACAGTGTCACCTTTCTTTCCCTCCCTTCCATCAAGCTTCTTAAAGCTACATAATAAATAAATAGTGCACTTTGTTATATTTTCCCCACACACAAAAAGCAACCATAGTCTTACAGCCTCAGTACATAAGAGATGATTTAACCCATTTTGGTTGAAATTTTCCAACCAGCTCTATTGTCCAGATGAAGTAAGAGACACAGAAGGGAAGAAACTTACCCAAGGTCACATAGCAAATCAATGACAGCTCCAAGACTGGAATCCAGCTCTTGCAATGACCAGCTCTGCTCTAACCATTAGACATTGCTGCCTCTGAATGTCCCCTTTCTTTTGGCTATTTTCAGTGACGCTTTTAAGGTTACAGTAGCCCCTTGCTTCCTGTCACTTTCACTGACATCCAGAATACTCTCAGGCTCCTGGTATATCCATTGGTAGGTGCCTCTAGAGATTTGAAATGTAGAAAGACTAAACTTGATAAGTTTATGGAGGAGATAGTATGATAGGCAATTAATTGATCTTTGACTATCAGTGGTAAATGTGCCCAATGGCCTGTGATGGGATGTTAGATGGGGTGGGATCTGTGTTACTGCAGAGAATTCTTTCCTGGGTGTCTGGCTGGTGAGTCTTGCCCACATGCTCAGGGTTTAGCTGATCACCATATTTGGGGTTGGGAAGGAATTTTCCTCCATGGCAGATTGGCAGAGGCCCTGGGGGTTTTTCGCCTTCCTCTGCAGCATGGGGCACGGGTCATTTGCTGGAGGATTCTCTGCACCTTGAAGTCTTTAAACCATGATTTGAGGACTTCAATAGCTCAGACATAGGTTAGAGGTTTATTACAGGAAATGGGTGGGTGAGATTCTGTGGCCTGCATTGTGCAGGAGGTCAGACTAGATGATCATAATGGTCCCTTCTGTCCTTAAAGTCTATGAATCTATTAACATAATCACGTTTAATTTAATGGAAAGGAAGCCAATTGTACAAGGCAAAGCATTTAATAATGGAGCATAGACTTTTCAGCTGTGGCAGATGCCTTCAAAGTATATTCCATGTAAAAGCTCTCCTCTTAAAATGGCCTAGTGACTCAGACAGCAGTGAGGCAAGTGTAGAGAAAGGAAACAATCTGGCAGACCTGGGTTAAGGAGCCCCTCAACAGAAAGACACTGTGGACAGATAGCAGAATAATCATTTCAGGTGCGGTTTTCAAAAGTGCCTGAGTGGCGCATGTGTCTCATTGAAAATCATTGCAGTTTGCTCTGAAATTACAAACACACAGCTATAGATGAGATTTATCTTGAGAAGACGACATTCTGAAGGCCAGGAAGCCTGCACAGTACCTTCAATATGGGCTGTAAGTGGACAGAGCCAATGATGATACATCATTCCTCAAGAGTATTAACATTTGTTCCTAGAAGGGGGACATGTTAGACAGCACAATATTGCATCCTCACTTCCATCCCACCACACTTGTCTTCTCACTGTCTCTTCTGAAGGGCCATTTCTCTGCTGTTGTAACATCATTGACTTCAGTGGAGTCAGAATTTGGCCCTTATATTGTAAGATCTTCTGGGGGGTGTCACAATTGTCTTTATGTTTCATAAACCTGAGCACATTCTCAGAACTCAACAATGCAATAACCACCTAGTTCAGTATGGTTATTCCAGGGCAGGTGTGGACAGCAGTTTTTAGAGCACAAGTCTTGACATTATTGGTCACCAGATCAGGTAACATGGGATGCAGAGCATATCAGAGTCATCTCCTAAGGCTTGGGAACTATAAGACAGATAGAGAAGAAAGCTAAAAATATTGTTGATTATCATGTATTTGTTACAGCTTTATTCATCCCTTTGTTGTTCAACATGACTACCCTGCACTTCACAGGAGCTTCAGGCTAGAATTTAGCAACAGCCCCTACCATCTGTGCTAGAGGAGCACCACCCTTAGGCGTTAGCCATGTAGGGTTTATGTCAACCAGGGGAGCTGTTCCAGTTCTGTCCCAAAGGAGGCTGTGATCGCTCTCACACAAAAGGTAGCACATTACATATACATACATATATTATATATAAATAAATCGTATTTTGTCTTACCCATGAATACCCCTTTATTCAGTATTTCAAGCTGCTTGGGCTGTTGTGGGGCTTTTCTTGAAGTGAAGGCATCAGCAAAAGCCTTAGCTGAAGGAATATCATACCCCAGGAGCTGGCTGCAGACCACACACCTGTTAATCATTATTAACCTTTTTTTTTTTTTAAATCAACTAGATTAAATTATTTCAGGATTCCTCCCCTATGATGAGAGATTTGCCTGTATCACAAGAGGCTGCCATCAGTTTTAGATAACATTTTCTGCTGCCATCCTCACTGCTGGAGGTAGATTGCTTGAGTGACTTGTCCACTTGTGGTGGTTGTCAGTGGGCGGTGTGTGGGGTGTGTTTGATGTGTGTGTGTGTGTGTGTGCTCTCCGTGTGCTGACCCAGCTCTGCAGACCTCGATAATATTACCCAGAAAGACCAGATTCAGTTTGGTGGTGAAGGCGCTCGGCCATCTTTATTGTTGATGAAGACTGGTACTAGTGCCCTGGCTCAATGGTTACGGGGCATGTATGTCTGTGACAATGGACCAGCTCAGTCAGCAGTGGGACTTTCTGCTGCCTCTTAGGCCAGACAAAGATGTCCCTCTTGTGATTTCTCTTTTATACATTGATACAAACAAGTTATGTATTACCCTATTAGTTAGTTACCACCCAACACCTTGTACCTGCAGGTTCGAACAAAACATCTCCATCCATTATCCTATCATCCTGACCTTATCTTAAGATGGGTCAGCATGTCCCTGTACCATTTTCAAGGAGGGTGTTTATACCATAACTCCATGTTGGGGTAGGCCTGTGCTAACCTTCTGGAATGTGTTTATATGAATACCCAGTGCAGCTTAGGAGTGCCTGTGTTTTAGCAACACTAGCAATACTATTGTCAAGTTCATGTATCGGACAGTGAACTTGTAAGCATCTGTTTTGACACAGGGCCTGACTTTGGTTCGGGCCTCAGGTCTTGCACCAGGCCCAGTGTTCCAGGCTCTTGCTCTCTCTCTCTCTACTACAGTGGTTAGCAGGATTCTAGGCAGCCAATCATGGGCAATGCTTGTACTGTGCTCACGGACAGCAGGTATAATAGGCTAGGGGAGGCTAGCCTCCCCTGGCACAGTCGCTGCCGCCCCTACCACCAGACACCTGGGCCGTGGTGGCCCCGCCTCTTCCCCTCCCTACTGGGAGAGGGCTTCTGCCGGAAGTTTTTGCTTATTTATGATGTGCTGTGCTGGTTGCCGGGCGGCTGAGGAGGCGGTATCTGCTACTCAGCTTCCCAGAACCCTTGGACTCCCCAGGAAGATTACCGATGAACCCGGGAAGATACCGCCTCCTCAGCTGCCTGGGAACCTGCATGGTGCATATAAAAGTTCAGCATTCTCCACCCACCGCTGACTGGCTCCTCCTCTTTAGCACTCCATCCCCTTCTTTGGAGGTCCCCGCCACTGTTCACCAAGCGTGTCCCTCCTCTCCTTCCCCACCTCCTCACTTGGCCCCCCTCTTGAGTGCGGAGACGGGGAGAGGAGAGGAGGGACAGGCATGGTGAGTGGCGGTGGGGGGGGCTGAGCGGGAAGGAAGGGGGAAGGAGAGGTGGGACAGACGCGGTGGCGGGGGGGCTGAGCAGCAAGGAGAGGAGGGACACACACGGTGAGCACGCTGAGCAGGGGAGAGGGCAGGGCCTTGGGTGGAGCAGTGGCAGGGCCTGAGGCAGAAGAGGCAGGACAGGGAGCTAGCCTCCCTGAGGGGAAGCTTCACCTGCCGCCCATGATTGTGCTGTCTCCCTTTTCAGCCTGATGGTGACATCTCAGAATGCTCAGGAGCCATATGCAGAGAGGACAGTGTGCTTGATTCTTTGGGTTTCCTCTTTCTAGCCTGGTGTTTCCATCCCATGTTATAGCCCTGATCTCCTCCACCTCCCCTTAATCCAACCCAGGCCTTTGGCACCCTTAGGCGTTGCATATATATATATATACACACCCAGGCAGCTCATCCATAAACTCTCCCAGCCTCTACAAACTCCCCCAGACTGAGAACACCAGCTCCATCCTGCTCCCCTCAGTACCCATCACCTCACCAAGTATACCAACTTGGGAACCCAGCTCCATTTTTTCACAGCCTGCATTCTATTCCAGGCTGAGATTACGGCCCTGCATTTTCAGCTGGACCCAGTCGACAGAAGAGATTAAAAAAAGCTTTCCAATCTAAGGCAGCATGGTCGAAACCACTGACCTCACCCCAGACTAAGGACATGCAGTAAGAGATACTGGCATCTGCTCCAACCTCTCATTCCCTATCTGAACAAAGGTGGAAAAGATCCAGAGCATTTCATGAGAGAGCAGGCAGATGTTTCCTAGCTTATGAGTGTCACAGTTCAGGGTATTCCCACTCCAGCAAGGGCACCCACCCTTAGGCTTTCAGCTCTCCAGCCATCACCTCTCTTGGGCAGAGACCAGCATCTCTCTCCCTCCTGACCAGGGTATTTCCAGGCTGCACAGTTCCCTGCCTACACTGTGAATTCCCCAGCAAGTCAGACTACCTCTGCAGGCCTGCTTCGCCTTCTCCTATAAACAGTGTAATTGCCCAAGGTTTTAAGTTACCTCACAGCTTTTTCTAAGCAAGCATCTTTATTCTTAAGATAAAGGCATTATAGAGAAAACATATTAAAAGCAATAAAAGAACCTACACACATGCTAATAAGCTTACCAGAGCTCACCCCCATCTCCACAAGGGCTCTGATCAGTGTCAGTCCTTCCAACCCTTCCTTAAGGATTGGGGCCCTTGCTTCAGACTCAGACATTACGGTCAGAAGGGACCATCGTGACCATTTAGTCTGACCACCTGCACATTGCAGGCCACAGAACCTCACCCACTCCTGAAATAGACCCCTAACCTCTGGCTGAATTACTGAAGCCCTCAAATCATGGTTTAAAGAATTCAAGTTACAGAGAATCCACCATTTACACTAGTTTAAACCTGCAAGTGACCCATGCCCCATGCTGCAGAGGAAGGCCAAAAAAACCCAGGGTCTCTGCCAATCTGACCTGGGGGAAAATTCCTTCCTGACCTCAGATATGGTGAACAGTTAGACCCTGAGCATGTGGGGGCAAGGCCCACCAGGCAGCTACCTGGGAAAGAATTCTCTGTAGTAACTCAGAGCCCTCCTCATCTAGTGTCCCATCTCCAGTAGTTGGGGATTTTGGGACAGAAGGTCCTGTCCAGTTGCTGGATAAGCCTATTTATCCAAAGTCCTTCCTTTGTCTGTTGGCCTCCGGAGAATTCAGTTTGAACCAGTATAGACAAGCCTCTTCAGCACAGGTGCTGGAACTAGGGGTGTTGGAGATGCTGCAGCAGTCCCTGAAGTGGTTTCCATCATATACAGGGTTTACAGTTTGGTTCAATGGCTCTCAGCACCCTCATATACAAATTGTTCCAGCACTCCTGCTCTTCAGGAGGTAGTACCACTCTGGAGGTGTTACATCTTGAATGAATTTGCCTAATCACCCCACACCATTCTTAGTTCCTGGAGAGGCTGTGGTCCTCTGTGGAATACAATCCCTGGTCCACAACGATACATAAACGTAATATAGTAATTCACCCACAGATATCGCAGGAAATTGGCATATCTGTCACAATGATTTCTTTCCTTCTCCCAATGGCATCTCTGGAGATACCAAAGTAACCCTCCTATTTTCCCCAGTTTTACATGGCTGCCTTTGAGACCCCACATTGCCCCCCAGAGACTGGGCAGGATTACCCAGAAGAATGGTTCATCATACAGGGAGATGGTCTAGTGATCTGAACAAGAGGCCAGGACAGAGACTCAAAGGGGCAGTTTCCCTTGCCACAGAGGAGCTGGAACTAGGGATGCTGCTGCACCCCCTGGCATGAAGTGGTTTCCCATCAGATACAGGATTTACGGTTTGGTTCAATGGCTCTCAGCACCCCTACTATACAAATTGTTCCAGTGCCCTGCCACTACTCATGCTATAGCAGAAACAGAACACTAGCCTCCAGCACTGTTATTTTGGCACCTTTAACCAGCACTACTACTTCCAGTTTTAATTAAAAAGCAAACACTTGTTCTTTGGCCACAGTTTCTCTCTACCAAGCCCCCAGCTTAGAAAGATATGAATTTGCAGGGGATTGGAGGTGGGAGATGGGGAGAGCTCAAGGGTAGAGAACATTTGAAACCCGGAGATGACACATGCTCATGCAATTGCCAGCAGTGAGATCTCAGGAGGAGTTTCACACGGCACTGGTCTCACCTGCATAGAAAGCAGCCTCTCCCTTGCAGCTATTCCACTGTCAGAGGAGTTCCTTGCTGCCTCGGCACTGGAGGTGCTGTCAGCACACGGAGGATCTGCAGGGGATTTTAAAATAAAAAAAAAAAACTTATGGCTTGTTCAAATCTTTAGTGAGCCTTCAAGCATGTCAAACCACCAAGGGAACCATCAAAGAGGTCAACGCACTCCACAGGCTTCCACAGCCCTTGCGCCTACTGTGATGTCACCCAAACCCCTTGGCTTCATTTCTAATGTCTTAGAGCTCAGTCCTGCTGTAAAATCCTCTCAGGTTTCTGCAATGTATCAACTGGGGTAGGGCAGAGGTTCTGGGAGAGAACAGATCCATCACAGACACCAGTTTATACCATAGTTAGGCAAGGGGAATTTCCAGTCAGTCTCACTGACCTGTATCGGGCAGGCAGATGGACACTGTGCACAGCTGGCATGTTTTGTGCTTCAGACAAAAGCAATCTAATAGTAATCCATTCCTTTAGACTAATAATAATCTTTTCAGCCCCTTCAACCCAAGCATCTCATATTGCTTTATAAACACTAACAATCCCGCTTGTGAAGATTCATCCATGTTTACCAGAAGGGGAAACTGAGGCACAAAAGTGACTTGCTCACAGTCACACAGTAAAGACTATGGAAGAGCTAGGGATAACCCCAGTAAATCCTGACTTCCAGTCCTGTGTTCAGATCACCAAACCATCCTTTCTCCCCATCGAGGGCCTGGATCTGGCTTGCCTAGGGACTGACTCCACTTTGCCCATTATGCTGTGACACGTTTAGTTTTCATCTTTGTTGCGGCACTTTCCAAGTAATTTAAACAATCCCCCTCCAGACTATTTCTCGTTTCAAATTCAACATCTGTAGGTCCTCATGAATAATGCAGTTCTGATCAAACTTCTCCGGGCTCTCAGCTCACCTTAGTGCCTGATTCCTGGGCTAGGTTCACCCCCTTTCTTGCCCCTCTCCCACTCCCGGGTCTCTCTGTTATAGCTGAACACTGTGACAGCTGCCCTCCCTCCCAGGTGGAAAGAGAGCGTATGAAATGTTCCTACAACTCATCCCTGCTCCCCCCTCAAGCCACGATGTGGCACGGCTCAGTAGCGAGGCCAATCACAAATCCAGTTGCATAACAAGAAGGGAAAGAGATGTAGCGGGGAATAATCTTGCACGTAAATGGTAAGGGCAACAGCTGCAGTGTTCTTTGCCTGCCATCGTGCCTGTGGGGAGACACAGGGCAGCGAAGATGATATAGAAGATTTGAGCCACAGCAGGAGATTAAAATCAGAGCAAAAAAGAAAAGTGTCCGTAGACTTTCTTTTGCTGCTGACTATCCAGGTATCTTCCTATGTCTCACAGGGCTCTGATGAGAAGAGAAGTTTATATAAACAAACAGCTGAGAACAATCCAAGGATGACAGCACATGACCCAGCCGGAGAATCCAAAGGGGACTGCATGTAAAGCTGTTAGTTTCTTCAGGCACTGGGAAGGCAGCTGTCTGACCAGTTCGGCATTATCTCTAGACTCCAGACACACAACAAGCCTTAGCTACATATTATTCACCTCATGCCTCAGTCCTATGCTCTGTCACAGTTATAAGATCTCTGCCCCTGCTTTCAGAGCATGGCCTTTGAGAAAGTAACTACAACCACCACTTTTTAAGCCTCCCTACCTAGAATCAGAAGCAATCCCAACTCCCAGGGTTTCCAGCTCCTTACATTAGGGCTCAATTTGGCACTTCATTTCTTTCATTACCCATTGGCCTATCCCAATTATTTCTCACTCAGCAAAAGCTTGAGGAAAATTTTATTTTCTCATGCACTTCCCAAAGGAACCTCCTCAGTAGTTTCCCTTCTATCTTTTACCCATTTCAGAAGCACTGATACAACCTTTCTTTGAAATACTCATAGAAATGCTTTTTCTAATCCAAGTTTGTCTCTATCCTCATCCTTTTTTCTTATTGCTGCCAAGGCATCTCCCTTAGGGTGACCAGATGTCCCGATTGTATATGGACCGTCCTGATATTTGGGGCTTTTTCTTACACAAGGCTTCTATTCCCCCCCCCCCCCGCCGCCCCCATCCTGATTTTTCACACTTGCTATCTGGTCACCCTAATCTCCCTCAATCACCCAATGGACTTCACTTGCATTTCAGGAGACTGGCTTTGCTCCATTTATCAAACAGATCTTATGTGACTGACAGCATCCATTCCTCTATTGTAGAGCTATGTCAATATGGCAGCCCCTTTGTTTCAGTGCTAGGCTATTTGTTTTCTGAATTCAACCTTGAGTATTACTTCTAGGTGCAGGATTTCCCCTTCACTTTTCGGGTGCTTTTTCACTTTGCCTGGTTCAGCCACCTCAGTTCCTGGCACCAACAAGAACAGAAGAGACGTTCCCAAACTCCAAAACAATAGGCAGAAGAGTTCAATACATATTTATGTTCTGCTTTTGGAAAGAAGCAGGATGATGCACTCTTATCACATGAGTATGATGAAAGTACAGTCCATTAGTAACTAAGAAAAATGTTAAACAGCATCTGCTAGGGATAAACATTTCTAAATTAGCAGGCCCAGATAACTTGCACCCAAGAGTCCTAAAAGAGTTGGCTGAGATCTCTGTTCATCTTACATTAATTTTTAATAAATCTTGGTGTACTGGGGAAATTCCAGAGGACTGGAAGAGTGTCAATGTGCTAATATTCAAAAAGAGCAAACAGGATGACCTGGGTAGTTATAGGCTGGTTAGCCTGATATCAGTGCTGCACAAAACAATGGAATAGTTGATATGAGATTCAATTAATAAAGAATTAAAAGGATGAGAATATAATTAATGCCAGCCAACATGGTTTATGGAAAATAGTGTGACAGATATGGCAATTTCCTGGACAAATCTTACTGAATTATTTTAAGTATCTTAGGAATTTATTGTTTTTAAAATGTATAATTGTGGCATTGTAAATAACTTCTTTAAGGGAGAAACAGGACTAAAGTAAATCCTGGGAAGTGTTACGAGCTTCAACAGACTCTTTTAAAACAAAGAGCCAAACAAGATTGAACTTTTAGTTGAATGGATTTTCTAAGAAATACTTGGAAGGAGAGGAATTCAAATTACCCACCTCCAGACGCATCCTTCTGAAGTTATGCCTTGAGGAGATCAAACACCAAAACTGGATAAAAGAGTAACTCAGATTCATGGCTGTGCTTGTTCTGAGCCAAGGTAGCTATGAACTTGTAGCTTCAAGAAAAAAAAAACAACCCTTTGAGGGATTTGAAGGTCTGTTCACCTGCCAGAGCCCTTGTTGGAGTTTGGGTGACCTCTGGTAAGCTTGTTAGCATGTGTGTAGGTTCTTTTATTGTTTTGAATATTTTCTCTGTAGTGCTTTCATCTTAAGAATAAATGTGCTCGCTTAGAAAACGCTGTGTGGTAACTGAACTGTGGCAATTATGCTGTTTAGAGTCCAAAGAGAAAAGCAAAACAAGCCTGCTGAGGCAGTTGGATTTCCTGGGGATTTCATAGTGTAGGCAGGAACTGTGTAGTCAGATCAGGAGAGAGAGAGATGCATGGGAGGAGACTCAAAGAACTTGGTTTGTATAGCCTAACCAAAAGAAGGCTGAGGGGAGATATGATTGCTCTCTATAAATACATCAGAATGATAAATACCTGGGAAGGAAAGGAGTTATTTAAGTTAAGCACCAATGTGGACACAAGAACAAATGGATATAAACTGGCCATCAACAAGTTTAGCCTTGAAATTAGAAAGTTTCTCACCATTAGAGGAGTGAAGTTCTGGAATAGCCTTCCAAGGGGAGCAGTGGGGGCAAAAAACCTAACTGATTTCAAGACTGAACTTGATATATTTATGGAGGGGATGGTATGATGACACTGCCTACAATGGCATTTAGCCTATCTGTGACTGCTAGCAGCAAATATCTCCAGCTGTTGGAGATGGGACATTAGCTGGGGAGGGCTCTGAGTTACTACAGAGAATTCTTTCCCAGGTGTCTGTCCAGTGGATCTTGCCCACATGCTCAGGGTCTAACTGATCACCATATTTGGGGTCAGAAAGGAATTTTCCTCTGGGTCAGATTGGCAGAGACCCTGGGGGGGTTCGCCTTCCTCTGCAGCATGGGGCACAGATCACTTACAGGTTTAAACTAGTGTAAATGGTGGATTCTCTGTAACTTGAATTCTTTAAACCATGATTTGAGGACTTCAGTAATTTAGCCAGAGGTTAGGGGTCTATTACAGGAGTGGGCGGGTGAGGATCTGTGTCGTGCAATGTGCAGGAAGTCAAACTAGATGGTCCCTTCTGACCTTAAAGTCTATGTCTCCGCCCAAGAGAGGTGAGGGTTGGGGAGCCAGAAGCCTAAGAGTGGATGCCCTTGATGAGCTACAAGGGGGAAATACAGGTTCAGTTGCCCTGAACTGTGATGTATAGGTCTTTTCAAACAAACCTGATTTCATTTTTTTGATATCACAAATTTGATTGATAAACTATGTAGATGTAATAGACTTATATTTTTGTAAGGCTTTTGATTTAGTACCAGGCTATACGCTGATGAAAAAATTACCACTACATAAAATCAATAAAGTTAAATGGATTAAGAACTGACAGATCTTGTTAAGTAATTGTCAATGGGCGGGGAGGGTCTAGTGGGGTTCTAGGCCTGATGCAATTCAATATTTTTATCAATAATCTGTAAGTAAATTTAAAATCAGTGCTGATAAACTTTGTGGATGACATCAAAATTGATGGAGTGGTAAATAATGAGGACAGGGCAGTCATATAGAGGGATCTGGATATCTTGGTAGACTGGGCCCACTCAAACAAAATGTGTTTGAATACAGCCAAATGTAAAGTCACAGATTTAGGAATAAAGAATGCAGGGTGTACCTACAGAATGGGGGAATGTATCCTGGAAAGCAGTGACTCTGAAAAGGACTTAGGGGTCATAGTAGACAGACAACTGTTGCTATTGTTGTGGCAAAAAGGGCAATGTGATCCTTGGATGTATAAACAAGAGAGTTGTCAACAATCCCTTGGAGTTCAAGGATGATTGTCTTACCACAAAATGGGACTAGTGTGTATAGGAGCAGGGAGGTGATTTTATTTTTGTATATGGCTGTAAGAGATTGTGGCCTGTCTATAGTGCCCTCTTCCAGCTGGACGCTGGCTTGCTCTTGCTGAGCCAGCACCCTCCCTGGGGGAATTCTGCCTGGAACCTTCCCACAGTGTCCAGGGAAGGTAGTTTCCATCAGGGTCAGTTGTTGTGGTTTTCTTTTTTATTTCTGCAAGTAGTTCCTCCCAGAGTAGCTCCATCTTCTGGCAGGTATTGCAGCTCCCCATCTCCATTTCTTGCTCCTCCTTTTTGAGAATCAGCCAGTTAAGCTGCAGGTCTTCTCCCAGGTGCAGTGGGTGGGGCTAATCAGCCAGCCAGCTGCTGACCTCTGACCTCAGTCGAATGGTATCCCTTACCTTCACAATGGCATTGGTGACACTAAACTGGAATACTGCATACAGTTCTGGTGTCCATATTTTTAAAAGGATGTTGAAAAATTGGAGAGGGTGCAAAAAAGAGCCACACATACACAAAATTATTTGAGGGCTGGACAAAATGCCTTCAAGTGAGAAACATCTGTTTAGCTTATCAAAAAGAAGACTGAGAGGTGACCTGATGACAGTGTATATGTACCTTTCATGGGGAGGAAATACTAGATACTACAGAGTTCTTTAATCTAGTAGGGAAAAGCATAACAGGAATCAAGGGCTAGAAGCTGAAGCCACGCAAATTCAAATTGGAAATAAGGCACACATTTTCAATAGTGAGGTTGATTAACCATGGAACAAACTACCCAGGCAAGTGGTAGATTTTTCATCTCTTGAAGTCTTCAAATCAAGATGCCACTCTTGATTATATGCTTTAGCCAAACACAAGTTACTGGGTTCAATACAGGGATATGTGGCTGAAATGTAATGGCCTGTGCTATAAAGTATCAGATTAGATGATCTAATGGTGCCTTCTAGCCTTAAAAATATATGAATCCGCCACTTCTATCTCCCTCCTCACCCCCAAACTGCGGCCATCATCTCAGTCCTACACTCAAATTTCATATACCTACTTACTGTCAAAATAGCAGATATTTGATTTGTCCAGGGCCGGCGCGCCCACTAGGCAACCCTAGGCAGTCACCTAGGGTGCGAAACTTCCTTGCACCGGCCCTGGATTTGTCCAACTATTTTTTGCCTCCCACATTTCACAAGCCTGTAAATCTCCCTCTTGCCTCTCCCCATATTGCCAACATCAGTCACCCGCTGAAGGAAATCCTCAAACGTTATTATTCTTAGTATTACTGGAGTCCATTGTGCTAAGTACTGTACAGATGGCTTCTCTTTCTCTCATTCTCACAACTCTAATTCCCATAATCTTCCCAACTTCAGCCATTTATCTCATTTGTATCCAGGAAACACATCAGCCACTTCCAATCGCTAAAGCCTTTGCTCCTCTCTTAAGATTTGGAATCCCTTAATAAATCTCCTTCCTCGTCTTCAATATTATACCATATATAAAAAGAATATAGTGAATACGAGCCTCACATTCAGTTTAGAAATAAGAATGATTAAAATATTCTTTATCTGGCCCACCCAATTCCTAAAGCTCATTCGTTTGAATGCCCAGTCCAAAAGAAAAATTAGATCAGGCTGGATATTTCAATATGAAACCATTAAGATTTCCCTTTTAATTACACTCAAACTTTGCCAGACATCGGTATTGCTATAATGGATCAGATCAGGCCAGTATCGGATCCTTAAAAGGTGTAAGAACACTGCAGTAGGCAGATGTGGGATAATCCACACCCATATTACGTCTAGTCTAATCCAGGGATCGGCAACCTTTCAGAAGCGGTGTGCCGAGTCTTCATTTATTCACTCTAATTTAAGGTTTTGCATGTCAGTAATACATTTTGACATTTTTAGAAGGTCTCTTTCTATAAGTCTTTAATATATAACTAAACTATTGTTGTATGTAAACTAAATAAGGTTTTTTAAATGTTTAAGAAGCTTCATTTAAAATTAAATTAAAATGCAGCACCCCAAAGACTAGTGGCCAGGACCCAGGTAGTGAGAGTGCCACTGAAAATCAGCTCGCGTGCCGCCTTTGGCACTCGTGCCATAGGTTGCCTACCTCTGGTCTAATCTCTAGTAGTTAGCCATTGGCTTAAACCCTGAGAGTCTGTGAGTTTGGTGCTCATGAAAATGAGAATTCAGCACAGATACAGGGCAAGAAAAGGTTGTTTGACTTGTACAACTATTTGGACTAGGGGCTAGGCTAGGCAAACTTCTTCCACACAGATCTGCCATTACACTTCAGATCTGCCAGGTAACACAGGACAGCTATAGCAGGCCCTTCATGTCTGGAAAACCTTTTGTATTCTTTTAAACATTTTACATGTTGATCTACATCTATCTATCTGCAGGTGTGTGTGCACGCTCTCACACACACACACTTTATATATGTTAGTTATATATGATAGAGGAGAGGAAAATGTAAAAAGAAAACTCTTACACAGCAAAAAGATCCCCAACTCTTTCTGGAGGTTGGCTACTCCTATACACAAAAACTAAGTCCCTGATCTTAGTAAATTCCAGAGACACACAATTTTTCCTTCGGCTATACTACTGCTGTTTTGTTCTATCACGTCAGTTGGAAGTCCACTGTACCTGGCAACTACTCTCTTTGTAAAATAAGCTGTCCTTCAATTTCTCTTACACGTGTTCTCTCCGCTTACCCCACAATTCTTAGTTGTGGTCTATTGCACATCCTCAACTAGATCCTCAAGTTTGGTTTTAATACAACACTTGATACACTAAATAATGTCAGTCATATTGCATTCTTGATTCATCGTCAGGACTAATTAATCCCATTTTTCACATTCAAGATCCCATTTCTCAAAAATCATCTGTAAATCACTAAACAGGTCAATCAACCACCAACACCCACTCAATTAAGGAACTGGGTTAACAGAAAAGGTGAAACATCCCTCTTCTAGAGGTCACGATAGATTTACCTTTAGGTGCCATAGAAATACTAACATTTTGTTACATCTGCCTCTCCCATACCATTTATTATCTTGTTACTCCATGCTGTCCTCTTTCTTATGAGCTTTCTTCAAGAAAGATAATGCAGCTTGGACACCTCTCTAAATGCTCAACAACGTGCACTTTACGAAGTGATAGCACAAACATTCATGGAAGTCTGTAATGTACTACTGATATAAGCTTTTTAATCTTTTTACTATTACTGCACGTGAGGCAGGCATTAGGCTGCTATTCCAGTCTTGGAGGCTCCAGTCCTTATCTACAGCATCGCCTGTTACTGTAGTCTAGGGCTGTAAGGTCCACCAGATCTCAAACTCAGGCCCACTGAGCTGCCAGACAGCAGACACCTCAATGCTGCCACCCAGCAGCAGATTTAACCAGCCCGCGCTCCACAACCCATGACCCTCTGTAGACACACCATGGAAAGTCCTGCCTCAAGAGGTCTGACAGGCAGCAGCCTCATGGCTCGTGATTATATAAACCCAAGCGGCATTCCAGGAAGCATCCATGCAACAGCGTAGATCTCCAGGAGCTGCTATGACCATTTCTGCTCCTTTATTTTGAACTCCTAGCTTTGACCTCACCTCAATTTGATTCTTACCTCCTCACCCAAACCCTGAAGCCTGACTTGGACTCCAATCATCGGTATCGACCCTGACCTGAAACTTGACTACAAACTCCTCCGCTTCGCTCTGCCTCAGGTTTGACCCTATTCTGACCCTTTGCCCTGACTGCCCCTGTCAGGATCCTGACATGGGCCTATCCCATAGCAGGAGCCTGCATTTATAATGAGTGTTGTATTGGTTTTTGTAATGTGGACCAATACTCAACTAGGAACAAGGTTTAATCATTGGGCATATCTTCATCCAAATGGCTCTACTTCACTTCCATGGGCACCATATTTACACATATTCACCATTTAGACTGAGGTGAAGAAATGCCTGCTGGGACTTGTAGCCCTTCTGTATTAAAATTGAGGGTGGCCATAGGTTGCATTGCAGAACACCATGGCACCACTGAAACTGGTCTAGCACCTATTTTGTAACAGACTCATTTAAACTTCACGCCACAGCTTTACATCTGTGTAAGGGGGGGGGAGGGGGAATAAAAATACAGAAGTGAAAAGAACAAGACGTTTGAAAGAAGAGTTATTTATTACAAAACTAAAGTCCAAACTCTACCTCTGATTTTCTGTAAATTCTTTTACAAAATGCATTTTTAGTTCAAGGATTTCTCCCATCCATTTAATACACTGTGCATTTAGTATACACGCAATTGAAGAGAATTAGGAGCCAGCAGTCAAATAATACATGTATAGAGACATACACAAAAACAACCAAAATACGTTAATATTAGCAGCATTAGTAAAGTTCATAATGCAGAAGGACAGGGTCCCAAAAGAAGCCCATCATCACTTTACCTCCAAACTTCTGTTCAGTTCTGGGTACATTTTCCAGGATAGAGCCTAGATCACTCCCTTAATATGACAGGGTAAACCTGTCTGCCTAACTTTTAGGAATCTACATAAATAAAATAGCAATAGCGGCTTCAGCACTAATATCCCCCCTTAGCTCCCTCCCAAATAGTATGTGCAAAGGTCAGTAGCCCTTGACCCCCAAACACAGAGTATGAAGCGTATTTCAGAAATGAAGACAGACAGGGACAGCCATATGGCTTGGCTTAGTGCCATGGAGACAAATCCAATTCGGTTCTGGTTTCTTGCTTTTCAAGGCTTCTTAAAGGGGCTGAGCATGCTGTGGAGATAGCATCATCTCCTATCTTTCCCCCCTCAAAAAGAAAGGGCCTTATGATGCTCTAACACTCCTCAGCTCCTTGCCCGCCATGACATACACCTGACCAGTTAGGAGGGGTCATTTGCTCTGAAGGGGGAAGTCCCATCCAGGTGCCCCAGGTGATGATACAGGGCCAGCATGGAAGGATGCTCAGGGCCCAGCAGGGACATAAGAGGAGAAAAGAAGGGGTATTCTAGTGGTGCATAGCACATAGCTAATGTACACAGTGCTGGTTATTGCATTCAGAGATCAAGTCACATGGGCATGACCCTTGGAAGGGAAGCCACCGGGTCTGCCAACATTTGAGAGCTATGAATCGGAACAATTTGGAAGAAAATACAGGCACACCTTTCATCTCCACTGAAACACATTGGATGAGACTCCCAGAGGCACAAACAAGAGGGACAGTTGGCAGGAGTGCCACCCTTTGAACTCTCTCTGCTGATGCAGTTAAAGAAGTCAGCTGTTCTAGCTTTCTACTACAAGGCTTTTGCCATGAGTGCATTTGACAGGCATTCTGTTCCTTGAGGATGTGGCAGCTCAGCCCAACTCTGGTCCAGGCTCTTCTGGAAATTGGAGGCACATCCAAAGGGCTCAGAGATTAGTGGACCAGCCTAGAAAGGAATACAGGACTTTAGGAGGGGGGAAGGGCAGGAGGGGATATAAAAAGCTGTATCACATTAATTTGTTCTGAGTGTCAGTAAAACAAACCCATTCAATTAAGACTTCAAAAAAAATTCTCTGCAGACCAGACTGATCCTGGCTTTTCTCCTAGCGGGTCTGTGGATGGGTGCATCACATAGTGATGATGAGCTGCAGACGTGTTCATTTGTGAGTCTTCCATGGCTGCTCCAGCAAAGGCACTTTGAGGACCACAGCTCTGTCCCACAGACATGAGCTCCTAGCTCTGTGGAATTAATTCAGTCATTGCTGGTGGAATGGGCATGCGTGCCCCTGCAGTGATTGCCAATAGAACCTCCATTCAGGTGAATGGAATGCCTAAAATAAGCTGGATATGCTGAACTCAAGCCCTTCTTTGTATCCTCCAAAGATTGGAGAAGTGAAAACACAGTTTTACAGTACAAGTCTGAGGAAAGAGCGGGAATGGGAATTTTGAAGCCTGAAGATGTTTACATTTTGGCTCCACCGATTGAGTTTGATGACATCCCCAACAATAATGGATGCCTGCCTGGGAAACCTCCTAGAGAGCAGCTGCTCCAGACAGCAGCATCTTCTGGCCTGTGAAAGCACCACTAGCTTCCCCATGAATGGGGAAGGGGACAAATGAGTTGTCCTCAAGATGAGCCAGCACTCGTTCCACAGTCAGGAATGCCAGACTGAACTGAACTAGTGTTTATCAAGACTTAGAACCCAAGCAGAAAGTCTACAGATGATCTTGTGGAGACTGACCAAACAGAGGCAATGCAGAGCGATAGCTCTCGCCTCGAGAAGGCAAGGGGTCAGTTTCACTGCACCCACTGCTTCAAATCTGTACAGCTCTGGAAAGTGTGTCCAAGCTTAAATGCTGCTGCAGTGCCAGTAGAGGCAGCACAAATTAATATATTTTGTAGGTCTCTCAAACACAGAGACACTGTTGTTTTATTCTCGGTGACAGCCTGGTGAATTTTTCAAGAACTAGATATTTAGGGTCAGATCCGCAGCTGGGGTAAGACAGCATAGCTCTGCTGAAGACAAGGGAACAACATCAATTTGCACCAGCTGAGGACCTGGCTCATAGAATTCAGAAGATGAACCCCCAGGCTGTTTCCATTTTAAAAAGCTGGTTATTAATGTCTGAGCGCAGTCCTTTTAACACCCTAATTCAAGAGTCTGGTCACAGGCTGTTCATTATTATGGGACAACTAGATTTGTTTTTGGTGTGTCCCTGCATGTGGACAGTGGGATGCACAGGGGCTGAGAAGTGGGTTGTGCCAGTCAGAAACTTCCAGTGTGAGGTATCCAAACTCCCAGCACCAAAGACAAGCAGCCTCTTGTTTGTACTGAGACTGAAGTTGACCTGGGCACAAAAAGCTGGAAGGGAGACCGAGTTAGGTGGTGTTTTCAGCTAGCCAACTCAAGCTCCCCCAAAATCCAAAACAGACCTATTAGTGCAGCAGAGGAGCCAGGAACAGTGACCAAGGAGAGGCCCAGCTTTCTCATGTTACTCCTGAAGTTCTTACTGCTTCACCTCCTCAGCAATAGAGGTTGCTAAATCAACATTTTGACTTAGCTAAAAGGTCCTATGATGGCAAAGATGTGTGAACCACCTTTGGGACCATCCTACATAGGTACCTACTGATTTCTTACTTCTCAGTAGCCAGGGACTGGTTTGCTGCCGTTCATGTCTATATCACTGCTGGGTCCTCAGTGCCTGGGGGTATCCTGCATCTCAATCCACCCCTTACATGAGCCCCTGGCACTTCCTCCCATTGGCAGTGAGACTTCTGCAGGAAAAATCTACTCTCATGACATCACAGCATTAAGCTGATGTTCTTACTGGCAGTATAAGATACCCAGTAACATTATTAAAAATGAGGCAGTGTAATGCCTGCCTGTCATATTGCCACCTGTTTATAATCTGTTGCTGTTTTTCCACATGTCAAACTAAGCAGGATTTGGTGATGTTTTCAACCCTCTCCCTCATCCTTCTTTCCTACACATCATCTCTGAGCAGCCTTGGTAGTTTCCTACCACAGTAAATAGAAAGAGATCATCAAACCCAGCAGTTAATTACAGTAATGACCCCCCACCATGGACTGTCAGCAGGGGATTAACTCAAAACCTTTAGCATCAAAAGCAAAGGCCCATACCACTTGAGCTGGTACCAGTAGTAGGCTCCTATCTTGCATGTGGACCGGCCTCTAGAGACGGATATGACATACTGAGCCAGCATGTTACAATAGCAAGCAGCTGCCTAACTGAACATTCCTACATTTCCTCTATTAAAGTGACAGGAGGCCTGAACTGAGCCTCAGCTCAGCATACAGCACAGCCATGCAGCCCGGTCTGGGGATGTTCGCACAATCTCCATGCCAACAACCGTTACAGATAACGCACTGGAATCCATGAAGAGTGGAGAAGGAGTATAGCAGAACTCCTCTTTAAAACTCAGACACATTCACCTGCTACTGATACTTACCCAATACATATTCAGGAGCAGGGTTGAGAGGCAAAGCAGGGAATCTGAAATGAAGGGCTTGATCGCCTTGATATATATGCAAAATTGCCTCGCAAACCTTGCTCCCTCAAAAGACACAGACAGCTGGGACTCAAGGCACATTGTGTTGGATGCTACAGGGCAACAGTAGTGAACTGAGGGGAAAGAAGTGGAACAAAAGGAACACTTGAGGGAAGGAAGAAAGGAATAGATACCTCATTAAAAAGCTTCCCCACACCTGTTTGAGGACCAGGTCCCTTCCCACCCACCCCCATTGCCTGGGAAGGGATGGATTCAGCATCAGAGAGCTCTCTTCACCAGACAAGTGAAGAGTTTTTGTTCTGGTTTCTCGCTCTCCCTCCACTCCCCCCTTCTCATTTGCCTGGCAGTTTATCATAGTAACAAGAAGTGCAGTTTCCTGTTAGAAGAAAACTGCCTTCAGCAGAGGAATATTAGTGGTTAAATACCCCAGAACTAGCAGCAGGCTTTGCAGATTCCAGGGACTGCTAAGCCTTAGCTTCCTCACACAAAGCAGACTTACTGGCAGTAGAACTGCTGGTATCAAAGGATGAATGATAGCTGTCAGCAAGGGTTCCCTATCTGTGCATCCCCAAAGAGGCTGGCCCTTACATCAAAGAACCCAAGACAAGCCATAAAAGAAACCTGCTGCTCCCACTGTAATTATCTTTGGAGCGTCTTAGCATCTTCTGGCAGAATTGCAAGACTGATGAACTGGAACTGTCAGGCTCTGAGCTCTCATGAGGTTTGCCAGGTAGCTACACAGTGATTATTATAAGTGGTTACAGGTAGCCTGAAAGCAAGGGGATATGCAAGGATAAATAATCTCCACTTCTTCTGTTTGCAAAGGGCCTGGGAGACAGGCAAGGCACGATGGCTTATGAAGGTTTCAAGCCACTGAGAGACTTTCAGTTCGGCCAGGTACTAGAAACACAGCATTAGATCAGTGAAATGCAAATGGCTAGGATAGGGCAGTTCCCAGACATTCTCCAAAATATATATAAAACAACACCAATACAAGTTATTAAATATGAAAAGATCCTTAATGTCTCAGGACACTGTGCTTTCTACAGTCAGTTCTTTCCTGCAATCAAGTGATTTTCATATGAGCAGAGACAAACAGACAGACGTGTGCAACCTCACCCTCCAACAGATAGAAACACATACATCCGCCAAACCACACCAGTGTGGCTGCTGGACAGGCCAAAGCATGACTGTAAAGAATTCTAAGACATTGCTCGGAGGACCCAGGTCTTCCTTCTGAGCAGTAGCTGGCCTCAGAAATAGAATCTACTGGACCTATGGCTGGAGTCTTACTCAGAGGGTCTTTCTTGTGGTCACCCTCTGCCAAGGCTCAGACTGTGCAAGCCAGTGATGAGACAATGGGCTGCTATGGAGACCAGATTCCCCAGAGTTCTCCAGAGTGGTGCTTCACAGCCATTTGACTCAAAGTGCCCAAGAATCAGCTTGACACTCGATAGTTCTTGTGTTTCTTATTCCCTTGTTCCAGGCTGCCTCCCGTCGGCTCTAGAACTCCCATGATTCCAGCCACCTGAGCCCTGCCATTGGGCTGTTGGGATCTGAAGCCATAGGTCCCACCATCCCATAGGACAGAGGATGGAAGAGGTAGAAGCTGTGGAGAGGATCAAAACACCTGTCAAGGTCTGATTAACTATACAGTGCTCAGTACCAAGGTCACAGAAACAGCTGAGTCATGTGGATGACCTATAGGAGCTTTCCATTTGGGCTGCTCTAGATTCCATTTGGGGCCCTCTCCCTCCCGCTCAACAACATTAATACAGCCAGGTACGTGGCCTTACCAGGGGTGGGATGGGATTGGGAAGCCTATAAACATGTTTAATCAATACATTTTTAAAGTATAGCATAGACCAATGATCTGGCACCATGTGGGGTGGAGATCAGAGTCTGTATCTGCTGAGCTGTGGGGGAAAAGGGAGCCAGTCCAGCTGATAGCATTTGTACCCACTGTGCTCTGGGGTTAAACAAAGAGACTCCCTGTAATGAAAAGGTTTCTGCAAACTCATTACCAGGAGATAGACAAAAGCTGTCAATGCTGAATCTGGTTCATATGAAGGGTTCAGGGCTGAGTTTGTTGCTATCCAAGAGTTTAGCAGAGGACAAAAAGGGGAAAGGAGTTGGAAGAGTGAAAAGTTAAAACCAACATGTGTCAAGGAGCCAATGCTTCCACTGAGACAACAGATGTTGTTTGACATGCAGGAGCAGCTCAGCTTCTGCCTTTCTCACCTGTACACAATGAGCAGCATCAGTGCCAGCGTCCCATATGTATACACCCTCCTCCCCAAGGAGCAGGACAGGCACCCAGCACAGAACTTCAGCAACGTGTCCCATGTAATTCCTAGAAGAAAATAAAATTCATAACTAGAGGCACCATGCCGGAAGCCAGGAGAGAGATGCAGGCTATATTTGCTACATTCAGTCACAAACGAATGCTGATAAAGCTCTGTATGAACAAAGGACCAATTCTGTTTTTAAAGTCTGATCTCTTATCAACCCTTAGCACAAGAAGTGACGTTTTCTATCTGTAGAAATTTGGTTTTCCCAACATTCCCACTGAAATAAAATACTTTAGATTAGTCCTGACAGCTAAAGGTATCAGACTATAAAATTACATAATTCCAATTACCATCTTGCTTCTTCTGTCACCTCCATTTCAAGTGCAACATGATTTTAGTAGCTGAAGGCTCATGTACCACCAGGGTCAGAGATTAATGCTTTATACCATTTGAGAACAGCGACTTCCAGTGTACAGAGCCATAAAGCTTTATTTCTTAGTGGTCTGAAGACAGTGACTGATAAAAATCATGTTGGAATTTAAATGGATTATTTTAATGTATCATTTGTATTACAGTAGTGTCTAGAGGTCTCAACTAAGATCAAGGCCCCATTACAAAGCACTATACAAAAACATAGTAAGAGACAGTCCCTATCCTGAAGAACTCTAAACAGACAAGATACAGAAAGGGAGCTAACAGAGTCAAGGGGAGGTGAAATGACTCACCCAAGTCACACAGCAAGACAGTGGTAAAGCAGGGAAAAGAAGCCAGGTCTCCCAACTCCCAGACCAATGCCCTATCCACTAGCACCGCAGACTCTCTGAAGTCAAATCAGGATGGTAATCCAAATGACACAATTGTATAGGGTTCAATGTCTTAAGCAGCTAGGGCTAAAAATACTTTTGAACCACTACACATTTCCAAGCAGTAGCCCTGAACCAGAGATCCGAAAGAAAAAAAGAAATTGATTTCTTAGTTATGTCACTTTAAAAATACCCCTTCCAACTCAGCTCCCCTCCTATTTCCTTCTATCTTCAGGGTCTCTGCTTTGCAGTATTTACCTGTCAACATGCTAGAGAAAAGCATGGCAGGAAAGTAATGATGAAAGTAGAGGACTCTGCCCATCATGAAGAAAGGGAGGTAATGGAGGAGCCAGCCGAGCATGATCTTCCCTCCACTATGTAGCAAGACTTCAGAGAGCTCTGAAACACAAACACACACTTCAGTAGATGAAACTTCACAACCCTGGCTTCCCTTCCAAATCTCAACATCAAGGAGGCAGAGTATGAATACCAGTAAGATTGGTAGGAACAGGTTTAGCAGGTCTACGTTCCAAGTGTAGGCCTGGGATCTAATCACACCCCACACCCATCCCCATATTAAACCAGCCTTGGGTGAAACTCAGGGAGCTCATCACTAAAACTGAAAAAAAAGAATGATCTGCTGCTGATAAAGCATCTCCACCTCTGGAATGTCCCTAACAAGAGCTATAACCACCACAGTTGTTAAGTAGAGACACCTGGGCACTGGGAAGTTTTAGGGAGGATACAGAGACTTAACAAATGGTTTAAGATAAGTTCTGACCAGCAAATTTATGCTGACCACCTGCACAAACAGAGAAGGTCACAAAGAAGTTACAATTTGGACATGAAAGATAAAATGTAAAAAACGTGAGCAGGAAGAAGGACTCATAGATGCCAGTGTGTAATTGGTTAAAATTTTTGTTACTTGGGGGTGTGGAATAATGTGATAGGTTTAGTAAATTTGAAGGAGATAGCTAGTTCTACCTATATAATGTAAATGAAAATCAATACTCTTTGGAAATCAACTCTGGTCTGCAGTACAAGAAGCTGTAAGACATCGTACCCTCTGCATGACTGTGACATGCAGAGGCATCGCTGGCAACCCCCAGACGACTGGATCCTGACTGGCCATCAGGTGAAATCTGTCTGTATATTGGGAGTGGTGAGTATAATAGCTTTGCTTGGTATATGTATTCTCTGTGTGTTGCTAATAAACAGATGTTTAGAGCACAGCTGGGCAAGGCTCTTTCACTGGGAAAAGGTCCCGCAGACCCGTAGAGCCCTTGGCCCTGTGGGTAAAGGCGGGTACTTAAGCTGACCAGGTTTCTCCCTGAGCCACATGGATAAGAGTAGGTGCCTTATTCCCCGAACCCTTGGAAGAGAAAGGGTGGGAGTGCCTAAATTGACTGAGTGCCTTGAGCCCTCAGTAAAGTACAGGCAAGGTGCCCCAGATTCTGCAGGTAACACAAGGTTTCCCACAATATCCCACCTGTATTATTCATGCAGAAAATGTCTCTCACAGAAATACCTACCAATAGCGTCTTCCTCAATGAATAGATACTGGAAAAGCCATACAAGATGGACCTGCAGAAGACCTGGTCACAGACCTGGCTGGTCTTGCTAACATGGGGTCCTGTAAGGAATAATCCTGCAGTGGCACAGGACAATGGACTAGATGAGGCTTAACAGGTCTTTTCAATCTGATTTCTAAGATTCTCTCTGGAGTAGCTTGAGAGACATCCCTGATCCTCACTGTCAGCCCATTCCCTGGAAAGGAGTGTGGTCTAGGATTTAGAACCAGGGGAACAGGGGCAGGAGACCTGGATCCTATTTCCAGCTCAGTCAATAACTCACTGTAATTATGTCTACACTGTGATAAAAAATTTGAAGTACCAAGTTTCTGAGCCTGGGCCAGCTGACTTGGGCTTGCAGGGCTCAGGCTCCAGGACTAAAAATTGCAATGTAGACATTTGGGCTCAGGATGGATCTTGGGCTCCGAGACCCTCCCCACTCACAGGGTGTCAGAGCCTGGGCTCCAGTACTTTTAAATTGCAATTTTATAACCCCTGAGCTGATCTATGCCAGCCACAGGTCTTTTATCATAGTGTAGATGTAACCTCAGTGACCTTAGCTAAAAATCACTTCACCTTTCTGTACCTCATTTCCTACCCAATTATCTGTAAAATGGGGGAAACACTGATCTATGTCAGAGGGATTTTGTGAGACTGGATTCCTTAGGGTTTGTGAAGTGCTTTGTAACCTGTGGATGGAAGAGGCTAAGGAAGGATAAAGGACTGTTCATATCCTCCTCCTAGTACCCTCTCTCTGTCAGCTCCCTAATGGGCACTAGCTAGCATTTCTCCTTTCAACACAAATGTGTAATATTAATACAGTACATATCACACAGTCATGAAAAAGAGAGAGATCCAATTGATCCATCCCCCGTTGGGCCAATGTAGGATTGCTCCCTACAGGATTTTTGCTAGAGCATTGTCCAGTCCAGTTTTATATGACTTGAGGAATGGGACTTCATGCATTTTTCCTGGGAAGACTGTTTCATAGTTTTGTATATCTCAGTGTCAGGATGATTTTTCTGATATTTAGTCTACATTTACCTAGTTTTTAATTTCACCCCACTCCTCTTAGTTACAACCCCTTGGACTAATATGAACAACTCTTAAAAACAGACTTTAAATCAAGGCTGATGTCTTTCTGAAAGATATGCTTGAATTCAATTGAAATTTGTTGGGCTAGATGAGATATCCAAGTGAAATCTATGCCCTGTGTTATGCAGGAGGTCAGAAAAGATTTTCATAATGGTCCTTTACAGCCTGAAAAAACTGTTAATTCCTCTCCCCTTCCTTGTCATTTACATCCTTCCAGGTATAAGATTTAACATTTCTATAGCATTATACATTTTAAATACTTGTACTCATTGCTGTCATGTTCCTCTTGAACACATTTTGTTCAATTTCTGAGTGGTCTGATGTTCCATAGCAGAGAAAGAATGAGCTTTCCTGCAACAGGAAACCAGGATGACAAACTGTCACAACAGTGAACCCTACAAATGCAGTAGGGTAGGAAAGCTGGACTTACCTTTGAGTTCAGCTGTCAGCTGAACTCCCCTCTTCATGGCCACAATAGCACAAGTTGCCATTAGGAGGTACAATCCAATAGTGACCAGATTCAGCCACCAGACCACCTGTGTGGGGAAGAGCAAAGGAGGAGATGGAAGTAGCAGAGAGTGCATAGGACATGATGGAAAGCTAACTGCAACCACAGAAGAGAAGGGGAAGAAAGCAGCGAGAGAAGAGGAAGGGCAGGGAGCCACTGTCTCTGGAAAAGCCTGGAGAAAACTAAATATTTGCTAAAGGCAGAAGTCGCTTGTTTTGCAAAAATCCCCCACTTACCGGGTTCCCCAGCAAATAAACTCGATAATCTGTTTCGTTGACTCCAGAGAAACGCAGGCCCTGAGGAGGAACAGGGACAGGGTATCAGAGGAAATTAAAATGGGTTTGCGTCTACTGAGCCCACATCAACCTTCAAACTCACTGAGGCTTCTACAGAGAAGGCACTTCTTTCAGCAGTGCAAAAGGTGAGATAAGTTCCTTCTCGTGCCAACAAAAAGGTTATTTCAGCAGTGGCTGAAATGTAGTCCATGCATTTAATAAAGAGATGCAGTCCCACAGCTCTACAGTTTGGGTGCCATACCCCTATCAAAAGCACTTGCAATCAGACAGGAAGGTGGATTTGTCAGCATACCTGGTAGTTGATGGGCCAGTGCCAAGGCTTGGATGTGACTTCATTCTCCTTTGGTTTGAGGCCACTGTTTCCCTATAGGAGATTGAGAAGAAAATTACAGGCAATAGGCGGTTGTGCTGCAAGTCCTGCATGGCAGCTCTCTCTCTAGGAAGAGCTTCAGGGACATAGGAAGAATAATCTTGTTTCTGATATGTTCACGTGTGCATAAACAAATGCCCTTGGAAGGTTAAGCCCTTTCAGGAGCACCTAGATTTGAACGTCAGGCTTTGCTAGTGCTCCTACAAGCCCATTACTTTGCAGGAGATTAGCTCCTGAAAATCCCCACAACTATTTCATTTTATTGCAAGTCACATCCCTTTGCAATTACAAAGGCCTTACTCTGTTCCCTCATTACACCAGCATGCAGTGATGGCAAAACATTTCCTGGGGACTGCTTCATGCACCAATAAGATACAGAGATGTTAGGCTGACTCACAAATCAGAATTAGAGACCAAGCTTAGGTCCCCATTCCATATACAGTGCTGTATATCTGGGAGCCTCTCCCTCTAACTGCACCAATTGTACACAGACTGGAAAGACAACAACTCTGCTCTAAGGCTGTTAAACAACAGGAAGTAAGCCCACCATCTTCAGAGCACAGGTAAAGTACAGGAACTCCTCACTTAAAGTCGTTCCGGTTAACGTTGTTACATTGCTGATCAATTGGAGAACATGCTCGTTTAAAGTTGCGCAATGCTCCCTTTTAAGGTCATTTGGCAGCCGCCTGCTTTGTCGACTGCTTGCAGGAAGAGCAGCCCGTTGCAGCTAGCTGGTGGGGGCTTGGAACCAGGGTGGACCAGCAGCCCCCCTAGCAGCTCCCCGGTCCCCTAAGTTCCCTGTGCAGCAGTTGCCCAGCAGGCTATCAATTGCCAGCAGTTCAGCTGTCCCTCCCCGCACTGCCATGTGCTGCTCCTGCCCCTCTGCCTTGGAGCTGCTCCCCGAGACTCCTGCTTGCTGGGGGGGGAGGGGGGGGAGGAATAGGGGGGCTAATGTCAGGGTGTCCCCCTGCCCCCTGCTTCTGCACCCCGCTTACCCCATCTTCCATAGAGCAGGGGGGGGACACGGACGGACGGAGAGAGCTGTTGACTTAGGCAGCAGCTGCGGTCCTGTCTCAGCTTGCTGATCTAATTAACAAGGAAGTGTACTTCTGACTCCACTCTTCATACTTAAAGGGGAAATGCGCAGCTCTCTCTCTCAAACACACACAGGGCATGTGTCTCTGCCTCTGTCTGCCCTCCCTCCTTTCCTGCTGCCTTGTAGAGTGTGAGAGTTAACTCTTAAGGGCTCAGCCAATTGCTACAGTAGTTCATCATTTAGCAGTAAGGCATTCCCTGGGAAATATCCCACCCTTTGACTCCTCCACCTCAACCAAGCTTCACAATCATCATCACTGTGTACCAGTATTAAATTGTTTGTTTTAAAAAAATATATATATTATATATATATATATAGTCTTTTGTCTGGTGAAAAAAATTTCCCTGGAACCTAACCCCCTCATTTACATTAATTGTTATGGGGAAATTGGATTCGCTTAACATCGTTTCACTAAAGTCGCATTTTTCAGGAACATAACTACAATGTTAAGTGAGGAGTTCCTGTACATGATCCCATAATATTTTTTTTACAAGACTCCCGTCCCTGAGGCTGGCCACTAGGGGGTGTGGAGTCACACATTTTGCCTGTGAGTTTACAGCTATTGCTGGAAGCAGAGGAATGTTGAGACTCAGAAATCCTGGGTTCCACTGCAGGGTCAGAGGGGAGTGGAATCTAGTGGTTAGGGACCATTCTGTATCTGCTCCTGCCAAGCCTAACCCCTTCTGCCTCTGGCCCCTCCAGTCTGTCCTCATCCCAGTCTCCCCACTACCTGCTTTGACCCATTCCATTCCCCCTGCTCTGCCTCCCTTCAGCTCCATGCATTATTACCTCACCCCACAGTTCACAGCTGCTCATCCCAGTTCCGACCATCCCATTGCTGTTCATCCCAGTCTTCCTGCTACTCTCTGAACCCCTGCCTCAGTTTCCCTCCCCACAAACCCCCACAGGCCTAGATCCTCACCCATTTGCTGATCAGTCAGGTTATTTTCTCCTCCCTGTTGCCTGGGTCGGCTGGGCACCAGCAGGGAGAGCACTGAGAGAGCACATGAGAAAGAGTCTACCTGCTCTCAGTACTGACACCTAGTGTCACAGCAGCCCCTGGCAACCAGGAGGAGCAACTGCAGGGAAAGTCCTGCTCGGGCCCTACCTCCCCACGATGTGATTTTCATAGGGACAGCAACAAACATATCCTGGACACCAGGAAAACAAACCCCCTACTAAATTTCAAGTTGCTGCTCCAAATGATGGAGACAATATTTGCTTCTCAATTAAATGGTTTTAAGGGTGGGCTTTTTTTTTTTTTCCCCCCCAAAATGGTTTGAGGAAAAAAAAATACATTTTTTCCCCAAACCTCTGAGAAATGGCTGAATTACTTTTGCTGAAATCTTTCAGTAAAATTCAACCTAAGGCAGACACCTGGCATGGAAAATTTCAGCCAAAACAGTTAAAGTTTGCCAACTGAAAAAAGTGTTATAATAGAAAGTGTCACTTAACTATAGGAGTTTCTCCCTGTGCCACCTTTGTGTACATAGATTTGTGCATGAATATATACACATGTGCTCCCCCAGTGAATGTTGGTCATCATCAATGTCTTTTGCTAGATGGAGTGTCAATCAAAGAGCATGATCATGTCACCCTCTAGAAGCTGCATCCTAGAGGATACCTATAGGTTAAAATTACTACACAAATGTGAATGTTTCCCAGGTTACTACCAAGACCAAGTATTCTCTACTTTTTTCTTCCCCAGTTTTTTATTGCTGAGAACATGTGTTGAAGAAGCAGGATCTTAGCTATTTAAGAGCTCAGCTACTCCTATCGGTTTTCCTTCAGTCTGAAATAAGAGTCCTCATTTTGAGACAAGAAAATTATTTCCATGGAAACAGTTATATTGATATTTCCCTACCTAAAACAATATTATAACTGGTTGCCATGGAAATGATCAGTATTAATAATGTTACTGAGCATTCTTAGAGCCCCTTTCATTTCAAAAAAGTTTTACAAACAACACATTAGCCTCAGGGTCTTTTGTAAGGTCAGTATGATCCCCATTTTACAAATGGAGAAACTAAGGCACAGAAAGGAGAAGAGACAAGGTCATACAAAACAGTCTCAGATGAGAAGACTACAAGAGCAGTCAAACCCTGAAGAAAAACAACTCTGCTTTTTTGCAAACATCCTCAGTGACAAAGAATGAGGGAAGAGAAAAGCAGAAAACAGAACATGGAAGAGTTTTTGAAACAATGAGTGTTTGTCTTTTTAAATTTTTCCATCAGATGTTCATCTATCCCCAAGTGTTTATCCACATACTTTTATGGCCCCCATCACAGCAATATCTGAGTGCCTCACGAGCATTAATGAGCTTATCTTTACAACTGTCCCATGAGGTAGGGAAGTATTAATATCCCTGTTTTACAGAAAGGAACATAAGGCACAGAGAGATTAAGTGACTTGCCCAAGGTCACACAAAGTCTATGGAACAGCCAGGAACTGAACCTAGATCTTCCAAGTACCATTTTAGAACTTCAACCATAAGGCCATCCTTCTTCTCTAAATATAAATCCTTGTAACTTATGCCAATATATATTCTGTCCTATCTTGACTGCTGTTATTCTCTGAACATCACAGTACAGAATGTTTCTTTTTAGCTCAAGAGTTAAAACACACACACACGACAATCTAGAAATAAAGCGACCCTACCCGGATCATAACCATGTGGGACTCCAGCAGAATCTCTGGGAAGGAGGGTTTCAGAACATCCAGACTGATATTGGGCACTATGAAAAAGAAAACAAGTGAATTAGAAGCCTGTACATGCTACCTTCCTTTAATACATACACACATGATAAACTCTCTCCTCCTGTATCAAATCTGTGAGTAACCTTCTTCTGGTACCTCCTTGGTTCTCACTGCATTTCATTCATATTCTAAACACAACCTCTTGCAGTCAAGAAAGTATCCCCAAGTGAATTTCACAACTGATCTACTCCTTGATTTCCCATGGTACTTTCAGAAGCGTGAGAAACAGATAAAACTCCCTGAAATAAACAGTCTGTGTGTTTAAGCAGAAATAAGAGCCTCATTGTTCATAGACTATTCTTTATCCACAGATCAGCCATGAGTGGGAGAATGCAAAATGCATGACAATTGGAGAAGACTCTGGACCAAATGAACAGCTCAGAATTTATTTCTCAGGGTTGAATATAGTACTTCTGAAAGGCTGCAAAATGTTAGCAGGTTTTAACAAGGTCAGAATCCAGCAAGTTGTGAGATAAAAATCAGGGTGTTGAATAATGCGCAAACCAAGCAGACAGTGAATAAGGCTGTGACACAGGTCTAACTTTTGGATTGTGCTAAAGGGGCTGTGTGTCACAACTGGCTTTCTCAACTCTATTCTTACCCCCTATGTCACAATTCTAGCAACCTCATTATTGGAATGTTCCTGGAAAAGAGAATGAGGCAAGTGTGGAATAGGGCCGTGAAGATCCTACACTTCTGAAAAATCATCCAAAAACTTCTATTATATACTTGCATTCAGAATAGCTCCTTCAATTAAAAAGCTGGTAAGGGAGGCTCAAAATAAGTCTCATAGTGATACATCAGTTACAACTTTCACTATCAAGTTGTGACCAGCTCTTCCATACTTCACACTTCTGCAGATCCTGAGGATCTCAAAGTGGTTTATAAACACCGTATCTCACAATCCCACCATCCCCCAATTTTACAATACAGAAATTGAGGCAGAGTGACTGGCCCAAGATCATGCAACAGGTCAGTACCAGAGCTGGGAACAGAACCCAGGAATCCCAAACATTGAGTGCCTTGCTCTGACCTCTTGATAACCTCACTCTCCCCTTGAAAACAAACAAGCCAACCTGCATATTGTCCAAGAGATTTCATCACTTACGCTTGGGATTGATGTGATCTTCAACATTCCAAAGGGCATTGGGAGTCTCCTTCACATATGGAGTGCAGGTGACTTCCACCTGTTCCCAGCCCCTGAGGAACAGCAGGACAGTCAGTCACCTACCTCCCGAAGAAGAGCCACTATTTACAATTCAATTTTCCATTCAAATTGACATTTCTCCCCCAAGTTCAGCTACCGATTAGCACCAACTGCAGCATCCATCCTAACAGATTCATTTCTGTGTACCCAGAAGTCCTGCCTTATCAGAGTATACACAGAAACTGCGCTGGAATTGAGGAGTGTCTAAAGTCACAAGACTGCTGTATCTATGAAGATCAACAGTTCCATATTGGGGTTCATCAAATTAGGTACCGAAATCCATATTTAGGTACATAAATATGTGGCTTGATTTTCAGAGGAGCTGTAGCTCCCATCAACTTCAAGTCAACTTTTAGATTATCCCCAGAAAAAGCAGTCACCATTACTTTAAAAGTCAATTCATACCTAGAGCAACTTCATTATAGAAACAAAGGACTTGCCACAGTGGATCAGACCAATCGTTCATTATACTGTCTCCAAAATGGCCATCACTAGGTGCTCAGAAAAATATGAGACCCTTAAGTGGGAAACTACAGAACAACCTCCCTATAGGTAGGTGACCATATTTCCTTATGCTGAATACGGGACACCTGGTAAAATTACTCATATTCAAGCGAGTTCAACAGCAATCAATTGTATAACTGTTCAAATTAACATCAAATTGACTGAGCCCGTTAAAAAGAAATACTGCGTAGTTGGATTCTTTTTATTTACCTTATCTTTAAGGCTTTAGGTTCATATGGGGAGGGATGACACATACACCCCTACCGCCCCCGCCACACACGGGGAGGGGTGACACACATGCACTCCCATCCACAGGGAGGGTGACCGACCGACCAGACCCTCCCTGCCTGGCGCTCTCCGCACTTCAGGCCTGACTGGGCCCCCGGGACAGACCTGCCTCTCCTGGTACCTGGCACTGCGTCTTCCTAAGGCAACACGTGGGGGGGCATGCGGGGCCATATGCGCCCCCGCCCCAGATTTCTGCCAGGGTTCACACCAGAATGCGGCCAGCAGCAGCCTTTCGGCACTGTGCGGGAGGGAAGGGATGGCAGCTGCTTACAGCCACAGTGGAGGAGGAAGGGATGAAGGGATGACCTGGCCTGTGTCTTTGCAGAGCTCCTCTCTTCCCCCACCCCTACCGCTCCCGTGTGGCTGGAAGCAGCTTGTCCCTATCTGCCCGCACAGTGTCAAAAGGCAGCTAACACCTCCAGGCTGCTGCTGGCCACCGACATAACCCAGCCGCCTCCTGTCCCCTGGCTACAGCACAGGCAGGAAGGGGTTATGCCCTAAGGATGCATTGTGCACCAGGGCCCAGGAAACCTGACTGCAGGGACTTCAGTGAACCTGTCTAGAGAAGTGGCTCAGCAGAGGAGAGTGCTTATGGGATGGAGCAGACCCATGTTCCCTGGGAGCAGGACCCAGGGTGGGGGGGCAGGCGAAGAGGATACTAAACCCCTGCCCCGAGGGCTGCTGTGGAGCAGGTTTGGGTGTGAACAGACTGGAAATCGCTCCCCCCACACACATCCAGAGCTTAGCTGAGGGGCGGAGAGGCTTCCCCATGCCAGCACTGTGCGGGGCTTTGGCACATGCAGGGCTCGGCTCCTCCTGGTCAGTGCCCCGGGCTGAGGGTCTTGGGCTTTCCCGGGGTGCCGGCCCAGCCAGAAGCAGTGCGAGGAAGGAAGGAGCCTGCTGGCCAGGCTGTTGATGAGCTGAGCACTCTGACCAGGGGCTGGTTCTCTGCACAGTGCGGGAAGTGCCCCGCTGGGAGGGATATTGAAGAGCAGCGGGGTGGGGGGGGGGGGGGTGGGGGGGTGAAGGGGAAAAGCCAGGAGAGGACAGTAAGAGGGGAAGCATGTAAAGGGCCAATGGGTGGACAGCAGAGGCGACATGTAACCGGCCGCTGCCTGGCGCCTGCCCACACTCACCAACCACCACAGCTTGCAGCACACAGTCAGAAAAGGGACGGGGAGCAGGGCCCTGCTGGCCAAGAGCCAACATGCAGCAAAGGCTGCGATGAAGAACCAGCAGGGGGAGCAGCCAGCCCTTCATGCTGCATCTTTGTCCTGCCACCAGCCTTGCACACCCACCCTCATCATTGGCCACTTGACACCCCTCCACTCACCGCTGGTGAGCAAGTGGCTGGTGAGCAGGGATCCGGCCAGCAGCAGGACCCACCAGGACTGATGCGGGGGAGGGAGGCAGAAAATATGGGACAATTTGCCCATTTTTAAAAAAAAGTTGGGACATCTGCAGAAGGGCTTAAATGCTGGACTGTCCCTTTAAAGACGCGACGTCTGGTCACCCTACCTATAAGAGAAGTTTCTTCCTATCCTCGCTCTGTTGGCAGATGGCTTACTTCCTGAAGCATGAGCTTTACATCCCTTGCAATTTAAAAAAAATCATAACTTAATTGCTGATGTTCTCATAATCCATACAAACATCTAATCTTTTTGCTATGCAGTCGGCTTTAATGTTGTCTTAATGTATTTTTGCTATGCAGTTGCAGTTGGCTTTAATGCTGTGACAATCAGCTCCACAGGCTAAGTTTGTCTTGTGTAAAAAAATATTTCCTTTTTATTTGAACACTGATGCCAGAGGCAATCAGTCCATTCTGAGACAATGAGTTCAAACTCTGGGATCCTTTTTTTATATCAGCCTTATTCCACATGCTACCTCCCAGCAGATTGGGCCTACAGGAACAGTCTTGATGACTGTAATGCCTCAGGCTACTCAATCACTGAACATCAGTGTGAGCACTATCAGTGCGCATGGGCTTTTACAGAGACCTGGAACAAATAAAAACCTTTCCTCTTTCAGAGCCGCTTGTTGCATCTGCTCTCATACTCCAGATCTGTGCTCACACATAGGAGAGAAGGGTGTGGGACACTATTGTGATCCAGGTCTTCCCATTAAAAAATGAATAGGAACTGATACAAATATAACAGCAAGGGACTGGATGGTTCAGAGGATTGTGGAATGGGATATGGAGCTTTTAACCTCTAGGTTACTGGTGGCTCCTACCGCTAAGTGAGCTGGTGATGCAAGAGTTGCAGTTTCCAAGGGTCATCCTCAGCACAACTGTCTCTCAAGCTGGCAATTTTTTTTTGCAAAGGCCAAGGATTGACTGGTTTATGGAAAATGAACTCATCACTCATGCCTAACGCAAGCCCCCCTTGAACAGGACTGATGCACACCCCCATGCTGTCTCGTATGGACCTCTTGGAAAGGACTTTATTCTCCAGAAGTGCCATTTGCTAGCCCCTTCACTGTAGTGGATTTCATAACCCTCATCCAAGATTTCACTCTGATTTTCTACCTTTCAGATGCCCTTTTCCTTTTAGGAATAGAGGAAAAACATAAAGATGTGTATTCTCCGGTCCAGATTAAAAAGTGCCACTGAACAAGGGGATCTGGTGTCAATTGTATAAGAAAAGGAACATCAGTTGCTAGCACGAGACTTCTGGCAGGAAGAATCACAAACTAGACTCAGAGATTATTTACCATTTTGGCAACGTCTTCCCAGAGGACCCAAGTATGCATCCTGTGGCCAGATGGGTCAGTCGGATCTGACTCCGTAGGACTTTAATGCGTTTCCCAGCCTTCATGCCCACCACCTCAATCCGCCAAAAATCGTTGGCATCTCCTGTTCCATTCTACCATTCAAACACACCACCAAAAAAAACCAAAAGCACGTGTCACTGGAGAACAAGACAGAAAACAGGAGCTTCTGAAACTTTACAGTGTTGACAAAACTGAGTGGATCAGACCCAGCTTAACCTCCTGAGTGTTAACAATAGGGATTCCCCAGCAGGAAGAGAATTTTATAGACACCAGCAATGCATGATGTATCATGCTTACTATCTACTTATGTATTTTCCTCACCAATCCCAATATTATTTGCTTCAACTTCAGATGTGGCTCTCAAGATATGAAGTTACATTTTTAAAAGATTTTAAACCGGATGGTTTGGCTGGGTAGCATAGTGGTTTTATTGAATAGTCTCTTGCCTCTGGGCATTTAAGACTCAAAGCAGATTTCATTTACAAAAGTTAGAGCACTGCTCAGTTTAGACCCTAGAAGCCATTTGTCTATATCACAAGGCTGTGTACAGAAAATAACAACTGTCAGTGCAGCTTTAAAGTTAGAATTTAAAGAGTCTGGTGCTGCCAAAGCTAGGGTTGTGGTAATAGCTTAAAGCTGTTTCTTTGTATGTGCACATTTTGGAAATATCTTAATTATGTGCTATTCTAATTCTTACACACCGACATACATCATGTATTAACCTGTGTAATGAACTTCAACTTCCATTATAACCTTCCGTATACTTTCATGCACTGTAAGTGTTCTCATGGATAAGAAACTGGCTAAGAGACAGAAAACTAAAAGTAGGAGTAAATCTTTTGTCTTGGGATAAACCTCCCTCAAGCAGAAGGCAGTATTATTCTTACTATTCACTTACTATTCCGTATCCAGTGACCTGAAAGTGCTTCCTTGTCATGGGGGCCTCATGCTGGTGACTGTGAAGATTTCTAGAAGTCCTGAAATTAATTTACAAGTAAAACACAGTTTTCAACTTTACATTGAGAATGGTTTGTGTGAATAGCTTTCATTTTGGTCACCAATAAAGATTCATTTATACAGATTCCACAGCACTTGACAGGCATTACAAATTTATTTCTGAACCATACATACAGGAATCACTTCACAGGCCACATTCAACCACCTCTGGAGGAGTTCAAAAGCGTACTGAGTATACCACACTACAGTTTAGGACATAGAAATGAATAGCTCAAATGAAACTACCGGGAGGCAGAATTTTAAGAAGAATACAATTACCCAGGACACTAGGACTAACATCCCTGTTCTTGCAAAACATGCCATGAGGTCTTTGAGGTCTTGACCACTCTTGATAGTTAGTTTTATTTTCCATGCAAAAGACTGCACCCTCTAGCAGCACAAAATCCCCTAGCACCGTGCAGAACCATTAGGCTAGGACTCAAAAGAAAAAGTATCATCACTTGCTGCATCATTTGTGCAGCACCTAGGTTTTTCTCGGTTCTTCCATCCCAGGCCCAGCCCTCCCCATGTGAGAGTTGACAAGATCCAGTGTTGCCAACTCATGATTTTATCATGATTCTCATATATTTGGTGTTTTCTTAAAGCCCCAGCTGCTGGAATCACTTTTTTTTTTTTTTTAAGAATCTCAGCTTTCCCTTACAAGTAAGTTTCTAGCTCTCATGGTTGCAGAGAAAAGTTTGAAAACATGGACTCTCAACAAGGTTCAAAAGCCAAAAGGCAAATAAAAAGCACCCAACATTTATTATTTTTAAAATCTCATGATTTTTTGGGGTCTGACTCATGCTTTTTGAATGCTTGGGGAAGGCAATACTGAAGGTCACAGAATAATATCGCACAATTTGTAGGTCAATAGAAGTCCTGTATATTTAAAGAAATGAATGCTCAGGGAAAGCAAACTCCTCTGTTGCGCAGTGAAAGGAGGGGAAATACAGATTTAAAACCAGCACACCAGGGTTCCCTGCCATTCACTGAAGAGGGAGGACTCAAGACAAGCCTGCATATCATTTTAAACTGTTTCATGGCTGTAGTCTCAGTGTCTGACTGGAACTTCAGCAGGGACATGCCAGGTACACAAGGCAATAATGAGGGTACTTTTTGCCTCATATTCCTGGTATGCTAGGCAAAAGTTAAGTACTTATCTTGCATGACAAACTGGAAGGGTGGGAAAGGTCTGGGCACAAACAATAGAATTCAAGGTCTGAAATTCCTGTCTTGCTGTGGAATAGCCCTTAACTTTGCATACCATGCAGCTGGACAGATTTCTCAGGAGCTGCAGATGGTTCTCTCAAAAAGAAAAATACTTCATTGTGATGAAGCTGTTTAGAGATCTCTCATCCCAAGAAAAGACAGTGGCTCAGAGATCCCATTAAAAAAATGGGACTGTACAGAGGGAAACTTCACAAACCCCATGCTGGGAATAGAGATATGGAGAAAAGTCTACAGCAGAGGCTCTCGACAAGGGGTCCAGGGCCCCTTGGGGGGCTGCGAGCAGGTTTCAGGGGGTCCTCCAAAATAAACCAGAGAGCAAGGCGTTAGACTCGCTGGGGCCAGGACAGAAAGCTGAAGCCCGAGCCCCACAGTGCAGGGCTGAAGCCGAAGCCCGAGCCCCACAGTGCAGAGCTGAAGCCGAAGACAGAGGAACTTAGCTTTGCGGGACGACTGTGGCGTGGGACTCCAGGTAACTTCCCAGATTGCTACTCCCTAATGCCGTCCCTGGCTTTTAATCTACTGGATATGCAGAAAAACAGTTGTTGTAGCACAGGTGGGCCAGGGAGTTTTTATAGCATGTTGGGGGTGGGGAGGGTGTTTCAGAAAGAAAAAGGTTGAGAACCCCTGGTCTACAGCACCAAATAACTTGTTGAAGGTTTGTGCTAGCCTAATTCTAGTCATTGGCAGGTCAGATCTCACACCACCATCCCCATTTACCAATCCTATGGCAAATGCTAATTCTGTTCAACTCATAGAAAACATGGATTGGGAGATACAACCTCTTATATTTTTCTATGATTTCTTAAACACCTTACTCTTTGTGCTCCAGCCGAATAACATCTCCATGCCTCACAAACTCCACAGAGTGGGAAGGATCTAAATGATCTGCTGGCAGAAAAATAGATAATAGCACCGGGTTTAGAAAAGGAATCAATACTCTTAGAGATGGTTTCAGAATGCTGATCCCCCAGCCAAACAGGGGATACTCTCAGCAAACTCACTTCATTGGACCATAGACTCGTGCAACCCCTAGAATCAGCCCAAGGACCAGTCCCAATTGTTATTCCTGGAATCATATAATGGCAGCTTCCAGACAGCAGATACAGCCCTAAAATAAAGAGATTGGCTGCCCCTGGGTACATCAGAAAGGCTGAGAGAACAACACTCAACGTTCAGCACATACATACTTTAAATATATACCAAGGGTTGTTTTTTTTAGCAGCAGCCAATCAACTTTAATTTTATTAGGCACTGCTAGTGCAGGAAGGAAACCTAGATACCAAACGTGCTTCACATATAGTTTCTGTGTTCTAAGATGTGGTCTGCATAGACAACAGGTCCCAAAGTGCAATATTCCATTATTATCAAAGCAGTCTTTCATTCAAATCAATGGAATATTGCATGCTGGGATCCGCAGGCTCTGTGAGCCACACATATGAATTAAAGAAAATGGTAACTGCAATCTGCCCCATTTTATAGCTATAAATTGCAGTCGTTGGTCCTCTGGCACGTTACTAATGCAGCCATCAGTTGGGAAAAGTTAGGACATCTCACCTGTACAGTCTAGAAGGAATATGAGATGAGATTGATAATCTCCCTCACCCCCAAAAATCCTTTGTTATTTGGGAAGAGATCCCAAGAATATAGTAGTAAAAAAATAGAAGTATCAGTTAGACAGTCCACTTTGCTAGAGTTCTGTTTACCTGTGTTGGAATCATGTTTCTTTATAACCCACAGGTTGTTCAAGTCCTTGTGTAAATAGGCAGTGACCTGGAAACACAATAATAAACCATTTCATTTCACCAACAAGTCAGGATCTAGCCAAAGTACAAGATCCATTCATCAGCAGGGCAAAAATACCAAGTGCATCCAGTGCTGATACAATAAAATTAAATACAGGATAACTCTGTGATGTTGTCCCTGAATTACAAAGTCCTGGCTACTGGACATTGCTTAACCCAGATACATCCCTCACTTGTTTAATGGAGTTGTGTGTTACCAATGTGTGTCATGTCACTTGTAGCTGCAACATCTCTGTCTGCCTTTCCTCTATTGTTCTGCGAGTGCTGTGAATCCCTGGTAATAACTTCTAAATCATATCATAGAAGCATAGAAATGTAGGACTAGAAGGGACCTCAAGAAGTCATCAAGTCCAGCGGCATGCGCTGAGGCAGGACCAAGTAAACCTAGACCATCCGACAGGTGTCCTTGCCATCCCTGACTGGTGGCCAACTTGTTCTTTAAAACCTCCAATGATGGGGATTCCACAACCTCCTTTGGAAGCCTATTCCAGTGCTTAACTACCTTTACAGTTAGAAAGTTTTTCCTAATATCTAACTTAAATTTCCCTTGCTGCAGATGAAGGTAGGACAAGAAGTAATGGCCTTAATGACCTATCGATATGGTTCTCTCTCTTCTCTCAGTCCTAGTTCAGAGGCTCTTTCCACAACAAGATCTTCTGTTCTGCTAACACGAACTTGCTGATACTCCTCAGCTGATATCAAAAATCCTGGGCCTGACATCTCGATCACTTCCACAGCAACAACTGCAAATATCACCAAAGGATGGTTAGAATTGCTGATTGGGAATAAGCAGCAGGTGCAGACACTGAGATCCTATTTCTAAAGTAATTGTTCCAAGTGATAGAGAATGGCGGAAAATGAAGCAGATAACTGTTTATCCTCAACATCTTTCATCTGAGGATCTCAAAGCACTTTACAGACACTAATGCATGCACTGCAAAGCACGTCTTCTTAGGAAAGCTGCTGAGGAAGCAGATATTACTGGGGTGATGCTTAGAGAAAGTCGGGAATTTGCTATATTTTTGTGCTGCCTCATTCACTAGTATTATATGTTATGGGGTTGCTGATTCTCTCTTTGGTTTATTATAATTTTAATTATTTATCAGAGGCGTCTACAGAGTTCAGACTGGTGCCACTTACTACTGTTAAGAAATCTAAAGAAATATAAATCTAATCTAATGAACGAACCCTCACAAACTCCCCAGTCATTTTCATCATTATCCTCAAAACAGAGATAAGGAAATTGAGTCACAAAAGAAAAAAGTTACTTTCAAAGATCACAGAGGTCAGTGGCAGAGCTGGGAACAGAGAGCAAAAGTCCTGACTCCCATTCCTCTGCTCTTACTCTTAACAATGCCCCCTTCAAGATCAAGAAGTGGATTTGTTTTAAACATAAGGATTTTCACTCTTTACCATGAGTTAGCAGCTGCTCTTTCTTTTTATGTTGTCTTGGCATGCAAGACCACCTCATTTTAATACATCCTTAGTATCCACCCATCCTGGTGTAAGAGTGGTATGAATTCAGGCTGTACTGCTAAGATTTCCAAAGAAGGGCAAAGCTCAGCACCTTATCTCCACCCCCTCATGTGGTGCTCAGAGGCCAGCATAGAATACAAGTACTTATGTGGCCTCTATCACCATTATGTCTCAATGCAGTAGGTCTTTAGGAATGTCATGCTAAATCTCAAGAGGGGAACTGTAAAGAGTTGCACCTCCCCAAGCAGAGTGATAAAAGAACATGACAGGAGGAAAGAGCAGCTTCTTTTATTAGAGGATATAAATCTTCTGGAAGCTCCAAAGTCAGCACAGCATGCTGGCTGCAGTGAGAGATAGTGGTAGAGTGACACACTGACCTGCTGCTGACGAGCCCCCACACCCTCGGGGTACAGGTGCCAGTGCGAATGAAGGTACCCCCCTGCCATCCGAAGGTTCTTCATTGTGATCACAGAACCATAGGCCAGGTCTGAAAGGGGAGACAATAGGTCTTAAGGAGCTCTCCTGTAAAACATCATCTCACAGTTAAGCTGTAGTACAGTGACTCAAGGTATAAACGCCTCTCTTTCTTTTGAGGCAGGCCTATTTTCCTTCTCATGCATAAATTATAGTCAGCTCACTATCACCTTACCCACCATCATCCACCACAATCTATTAAAAAGACAAAACTAGACTTCACAACATTTGCATTTCAAAAAAAAGTGGAGGAGAGGGAGGATTTTCCAAACCTAAAGAATTTTTTTTATTTTTAAAAAATGAATCACAACCATTCGAGTATTCAGGTTTGTTTGTTTTTCTTCTTTACAGGGACATGGTCAATAAGAGAACTAGTCAATTGTTTTAAAAAAAGTTTTAATAGCTTCAGATGCAGACCCTGCAGTGACCTTCTGACAATTTTTGTGGCTCTAGGACCACATCTTCTCATTTTTTAAAATGTTCTCTCACTTGTTGCGAAGGACGCAAACAATAAAAGAGGAGAAACTGACTGACTATGCCGGAGTCACATTGAAATTGAGTATAAACATACTGCTGTCAAATATACAAAGTAACCCTGAGAACACAGAAAAGGAAATTTCTTTCTAATCTTTTAATTTCCAGGACTCTTTGATATAACTCTTATTACAAGAGTAGGCAAAAAAAAATAAAAAAATGCAAGCAATACTTTAAATCCTTAGTGTCACTTACAGCCACTCTGTGCCCTTCAACAACGCAAAGGGACAGTAAAGCAATTAACCAGCTACCAGGCAGCATCAAATTAGCTTAGTAGCTCTTCACCCCCCTCCCTTATAGTCCCTAGTACAGGAGGTCTCGCTGGGAAAGAGCGGGTGTGGCCAGAGCACCACTGCAGTCTGGTGATCTTCAACTGCTGAATCAACCTTTTGGAGCAGTGGACAGTAGAGCAAAAGTTAAAGCATTCCTAAAGCTGCTCTAAATTGCTCTGGGGACTCAATGGCCCCTAGCTGGTTTCAGGATCAGGAAACCACAAAAGAGGCACACAGTCATCTTTGTCCCCTAAACCCAGGCCTGCACTGAACACAGTGCAACTGGACCAGAGGATCTGGCCCAAGTATGAGTTTTAAGTTGATGGTGTCTCTTTAATGTAAGCCTCTCCCTTGCAGGGATGGAAATCCAAGCACATTACATTGTCTTAATAACTACAAAAAAGGTAAAACCGACAAGTCAAAAGTGAACCTGACAAGTCTTGTTTCACTGTCCCAAGCAGAGTGAAGGACAAAAAGTAAAGCAAAAACAGAAATGGCAAAGAATAGACTCAAGCATTAGCATTATTTTAGTTTTTGTAATGGCACATGTTATTGAAAACACAGAGAAGAAAGTAATAACAGAGCATTGCAGCCTGGCACGCACACATGCATCCTCAGCATGCATGTTACAGCGCTCAGGCTTTTTAATCTTGGGGGCTGTAATTGCAGATCAGATGCTCGCTCCTAGTCTTGTGCCTGACAGGAAATCACATATAAAGGCTTCATGGAGGGGGGCAGACAGGAGAGACTTAGGGTTTGGGAAGGACTGTAAAGGGGGCTTTCCCAAGTATCCAAGGTCTACTAAAGAGGGAAGATGTGTCCTCACCATTCCCAGCTGCAAAAAGTGGTCCCTATGTGATCCAAAGAACCCTTCAATGCCAACTGGCAGGGTGCCCACCAAACTGTAACTCATATGAGGCCTGACACACTCACTACCCCCAAAACACTGTTGTCATAATATTATTCCTGAGGGAATTCTGCACTAAAAAAAAATAAAAATTCTGCATGCAATGTTTTAAAATGCTGCAAATTTTATTTGTCAATAAATTAATGTGGAGGCTCCTGCATTGCAGTGGGGAGCACAGGTCACTGGCTGCACAGGGGTGAGAGATCACCCTGCAGCCCCTCTTCTTTCACCGGGACATGGACTCAGCAGTGAGGCTGCAACTGACCCTGATACAGTGAAAGTGGTGGGCCTGCCCAAGCAGGGCCGGCTTTAGGAAGTGCGGGGCCCGATTCGAAGAAGGACCCTCTGCCGAAGTGCCGCTGAAGACAGCGGCAGCGATTGAGCTGCTGCCGAAGTGCCGCCGACACGGACATTGCAGGGCCCGATTCAGGGGAATCAGCCTAAAGCCGGCCCTGTGCCCAAGAAACATCCCAGGGCCCTGACCCTCCGTGCCAGGCATACCAGGTGTGGGCAGGCAGCCTCAGCCCAGCAGGATCCTAGTGTGGAGAGGCTTAGTGTGGGGGGATCCAGGTATTGGGTGAGAGGATTTTGTGTGGGACAATCTGGGTGTAGGCTGCTCAGTGGGGGATCTGGATGCGGTGGCTCTTTGGGAGGTTCCGGGTGCAGGGGCAATGGGACTCTTCAGGGGGCTCCAGGTGAAGGTGGTTGGGGCTCAGTGTGTGTGTGTGTGGGGGGGGGGGGGGGGTGCTTAGCTAGGGTGGTCTGGGTGCTAGGGGAGTGGGGCATGGTGGGATGGGGGTCCAGGTACAGCTGGTTGGGACTCAGTAGGATGGGGGTCCAGGTGCAAGGGGAGTGGAGCTCATTGGAGTGGAGGTTAGATGGGCCTGCTTAACGGGGGAGCCCCAGCTGCTGGTGCTGCCGCCACCACCAAGGGGATGCTGCATGTCAGGCACCCGCTTTCCCCCCACCCATTCCTTTTCTTCCCCATCCCATCCCCCTTCTTCTCCCCACTGTCCTCTGCCCCCTTCCTTTCCCCTCCCCTCACTCCCACATTCCCCTCCTCTGTCCTATCCCATCCCCCTTCCCCCAAGCCCAGCACACATGGAAGGGGAGGACAACTGGCATTCGGACCCAGGAGGTGGCGTTCAGCTGTAAAGTCAGCAAGCCAGAGGGGCATCCTCCCTTACCCAGACATCTCTGCTTTCAGACATCTCTGCTTTCATAGAAATTGGGGAATCAAGTGGGAGAGGAAAGCAATGGCACCGTGCCTCTGTTTGTTTGGGGGGCAATGTCCCTCTGCACCTCCAAAGTACACCCATGGGCGTCCCCAACCCTGCCCCCTATATGATGATTTACCTCACCAGCTCTTCCAGGTGCTGGAAACGATTCACCTGCACTGCTGGGAAGCGGCATGTCATTGCTCTTGCAGTTTCCCTTTGCTTCCGTCATTTTATGCGGGGAAGCAAAAAAATCTGCAGGGGACATGAATTCTGTGCACGCACAGTGGTGCAGAATTCACCCAGGAGTAATAACACGTGTCTAAGAGGTGTTATGAAAGTATTGTATGTAAACTGGTGAAATGCTGGTCATGAATATCATTGCATGATGCATGTACGGGGTTGTGTGAAAAAATTAGGTATATGTGCTGGAAATATACTCTTAAAATGTATTTTGGAGGCAGTGCATAAATCAAGCCTGCCTTAGACAAAGGAATATGGATTCTCCTCTCTGACTGGCTGGATTACAGGAGAGGACAATGAAAGTATATTTACATACAAGGTAAACAAAGCAACCAAGCTAACAAGTAGGGGAAGAAAGAGCTTAGTAAGCACACAGGGACAGAGTCTGCACCACGAGCAAATCTTCCTGGGCTGGAAGCATAGACAATGGACTGTGGTACGTGATGGTGTGTACCAGGCCTTTGTGGTTTCTTGCAGGAGCCTCCTTGGCCTACTACACTCCACCCTAGGAAAGGAGCAGTGAAGGTAGGTCCCCCAGGCGTGCCTAGAGAGGCAGTATGGAAGCATCCAATCTGAGACCAGTAGGCTCAGATAAAATGAGCTTCAGAGCCTTAGCAGGTCAGCTCCTGACTGGGACTAAAGGGGCAAGAAAGGGTGCTCCCCTCTGTCCAAAGGAGCTCAATTGGCTGTATTTGCTTAAGCTGGGAGAGAGAAGGGCTGAGAACTTTAACCCTGAGGTAAGGGGTGAAATTAAAGGGGCCATGTGGGAGGAGGCCCAGGGAAATAGCAGCAACGAATTGAAGTGAGCAGTACATGGCTGCTGTTTATAGGGTCCCTGGATAGGAAGCTGGAGTAGTGGGTGGGCCATGGTTCCCCCATGGACAAAGTGGTGTAAACCCTGAGAAGAGGACAAAGCCTTTTTGGAAGCTCAAGCGAAGGGCTGAATTTAAAGGACCCAGAACTGGAGTTGAAGACACCAGTGAAAGCAGATAAACAGTCTTGGTTGGATTTTTGTTACCCTAGAAGGGGTTCAGTAGGATTGTGTGACCTGGCCAGAGGGCCAAGCTATTGAAGACCCACCAAGCAAGGTTGACAACCCACAGGGGGTTCCAGGAGTGGGAAAAGAATTGCAGTACTGCACCCAGTAGCAGGAAGCGCTCAACAGATGAGTGCCCCCAGCTACAGAGTAATATAAGGGAACAAAAAGACGTTTTAGTTATAAATCACTTAAAGAACTAAAAAGGCCAGAGCTCTTGGAATCTATGAAAGTTGGATTCTTCATCCATGTGGGCTGAAGTCACTGGGAACTGATTATAGGTGAGAAATTGCCTGAGACCAAGACTGTAATCTGTTAAGCTTTAGACACTAGAAAGTATGTTTTATTTTGTTTTGTTTGTAACGATACCTGTCTCTTTTTCTCTTGCTTAGTATTACCTAAATCTCTATTCTTATTAAATTTATTCTTCTATTACAAAGCCACCTCAGTGATGCGTATTAAAGTGAAGTGTGACTCATCAGCTAACCCAACAGGCTGGTGTGTACGCTGTCTCTTTGGAGGCAGTGAACTTAATTTCTGGGAGTATCACAGCAAGAGGGACTGGACACTGCAGGGAGACATCTGGGGAACTCGCAAACTGGGATTCATTGATTGTTACCTACAAGGCAAGATTTAGACTGGCAGAGTCACCAGCAAATGCTTCGAGACGCAGACAAACAGGTGTGGCAGGGATCTGACACACAGCCTAATCTCTAGCAAAACTCACTCCTGCTGGTGAATTTGCTGACCAGCTAACAATGTCTTTTGGTTTTTTAAAGACATAGTTATGTGCCAGGATTAGTTTGAGGAGTTTACTTCCCCAAGGAACTGGACACTTACGCTCTGGAACGGAGACATTGTGAAGATTGTTCCCAATCAGTCGGGACTGAAAGGCAGAGCTGAAAAAACCATCCCCGGGCCCACTAGGAGAGAGCAAAGAATGTACAGACCATGAGACTGTGGAAACAAGTGTGCAGAACTGAAATATGCATTACCAAATCATTTTAAAGAAGGAACCAGATAAGATAATTAGTCTGCCTCAGAACACCGGGGAAAGAGAACCTCAGCTCCCGTAGGTGTCGACCTCTCACAATGGGCTCTGACTCACTTGGCTACGACAAATACACTCTCACGGGCGATTTTCAACAGCTTCAAGGTTTTGAGAGGGTTTCTATGGCCCTTTTAGTTCTGTATGAAGAACAGTGAGTTTTCTTTGAAAGTGCCACATTCCTCGACTCACTGTCTCACCTTGAGCAAGTCACATCCCCTCTATTGCTACTATAGACCCACTCCTGCTGTGATACTTGTGGTGAGACTACTTGACTTATACCTACATGTCTGAGGAGTAAATAGAAAGAATTCATAGATCTTACTGATTTTTAAATAGCTATTACCATAGCCTTCTATTACCACTATATGGCCAATCACCACCTTGACAACCTTACTCATCTGTCACACCCATTCCCAATGCACAGCATCAATCTTTTCTTTGGAGACACCTACCATATTGTGAGTAGAGCTAGTCAGAACATCTCCGGTGAAATGAAATTTCACCAACATATGCTATTTCATCAAAACCTATGTGTTTTGTGGAGACATATCCGTTTCCGCAAATTTTTTGTCAGGAAGGTTTTTGGATCCAGAACCTGGGTGCATGGAGGTGGAGAATACTTTGGTTACAGTACTAGCCTTGGATGTGAGAGAACCATGTTTAAAGTCCCTTTTTGGACTTCATTTGGAGTGATCTGGGATGAAAAATCTGCTCTGAATCAGGCAGAGCAGGAACTTGAACCTAGGTCTCCCACATCCCAAGCCAGGACCCTAAACACCAGGTTATAGAGCAGGGATGGCCAGACCATGGCTCATGAGCTGCATGCAGCTCTTTTACAATTAAAGTGTGGCTCGCAAAGCTCCCCATACTCCTCTCCCCCCTCCATTCTCCGCCTACCAGACTTGGGGTGAGAGGAACTCAGGGCTTCTGCCCAGAAGGGAGGAGGCGCTCAGGGCTTCAGCAAGAGGAGGGTTGAAGCCTCAAGCCCCAGCAGGGAGCCCCAAGCCCCAGGAGGTGCCTCCCACGGGGCTGGAGCCTAGGGTGACCAGATGTCCCAATTTTATAGGGACAGTCCTGATATTTGGGCCTTTTTCTTATATAGGTGCCTATTACCCCCCACCCCCGTCCCAATTTTCCACACTTGCTATCTGGTCACCCTACTGGAGCCCCAAGACTCCTCTTCCCACAGGGCTGAAGCCCTGAGCCCTGACAGGTGCACCCCATGGGGCTGGAGCCCTGGCAGACATGTCCTGACTCTCGAACATCTGAAGATTGTTGTATGCGACTTGGCAGGTCAGTAAGTTTGGCCACCCCTGCTATAGAGTGAGATTGGTTTCTCAAACACACACAACTTCTGTTTGTGTGAAAACATTTGAAATGTTTTGTTTTTATTTCAATGCAGAATGAAAACAAATTTCAAAACCTTGAAAGTAGACACCATGAAACAGAAAAGTTATCTTCCAGTCAGCTCTCATTGTGGGTACTACTGAAACCCAGTGAACAAATAAGAGGAAAACAAAGGCATCTGAGCCCTGTATCACAATTGTGATTAGAGCCAGAATGGAAGAAGGGTGGTTAAGATACTAGGCTGGGATTCAGAGGAGGGTTCTAATCCCACCTCTGCCGCTGACCTGCTGTGTGACCTTGAGTGAGTCAGTTCCCCTCGCTTTCCCCATCTGTATAAAGGGGATAATTATACCAAATAATGCAGAGGAGGGGGAGCTGTGGGACTTAATTAACATCTGCAAAACATTTTAAGATACTTAGATGGGAGGGGCCAGAGTTACTATTATAGTCTCCACTTAAATAGCTACTAAGACTCTGTACAAATAAATATATTAAGCTGATTAATTAAATCTATTTGGATCTACCTACACTGGGCAGGGAACCATGTTTAAGCATGGTTTCTGAACTCTGTGCCAGCTGGACCAACTACTACTAACATGATTTGGCTGGCTTGTGTGCACAGAGCCATCCTTGTAAGAACTATGTTTTAGTCTGAGCAGGAGTCTAGGCTAAGATATGGCTTGTAAATGTGCTTCTGATGCTGAAACCTTAAAATTACTAAAGGCAGAATAAACAGTGACTCTCAATTCAAAGGGAAGGGGGGGGTGATTTTCTTCTGTGCTGAGGGAGAAAATAAGGAGGAAAGATTGAAAAATACCTTTTATTTAACACTGCAAAGTGAACAGCAAACTGAGCTGTGTAGAGCGCGAGTGGCAGCAAGATGAGGCAGAATACACGAGCCAGCAAGTGTTTTCCCAGTGTGACCTGCAGACAGAATCCAAATCAAACAGAGCAGCAGCAGAAACCCTCCTGATTGCAACTGCCAGGAGTGCCCCTGTGGTGGAAGACTATTCATACAAACCACCATTGCACACAAGACTAACTAGCTCCTTAGCAAGCTGCAAGATTTCCCCAAAAAGGCTGAGGGAAAGGTGGAAGCCAAGCCACATTCTCCCAATGTGCTCCCCCAAAAGTGGGCCTCGTTTGAAAATATGGGGGGAAAAAAATTTATTTTCAGAACTGCTCAGCACCCACTTCTGCAACTGAAGTCAATGGGAGCTGCCCAAAATCAACACCTTTGAAAATCAGGCCCATATTGCTTATATAGTTTACTGGGGTAGCACAGGACTTGAAAATAAATGAAGGGTGGGGAGAAGCTTGTGGAGTAGGAACTGTGGCCATGTGGTGAAGGGAGAAAATGAAAGCATGGGCAAGGACCAATATATAAGAGTCTTGGGGGAAATCCTGAGGCTTTCTCAGATAGGGGTCTAAAAATGGCTTCTTGATTATCCAAATTTGTTAAGAATTTGGATATATAGAGGTTAAGGCTGCCAAAATCAGGTTTAATCAGTGTCTATCTATTTACTCTATCTTAGGTTTTTGTAAGTACTAAGCAACTCCCATCTCTTAACAGCATGGCAAATTATTTTTAAACTAATAGGGAAAACACTGACTACGTTTCGTTGTGGTCCAGAGCCTGAATCCACTGAAGTCAATGGAATATTACTCCTGGGGGAACTCTGTGCCACTGTGCAAAGCAGAATTTGTGCAGAATTAATGTTCTGTACAAAATTTCATGTTTCCCCTGAAGAACTGGGGCTGCAGAGCTGCTGGCCACTCCTAAGGGCTGCTGTATTCTGCAGAGCCCAGCTCTGCAGCTCACAGTTAGCGGAGCACCCAGCCCAGCAGGGATGGAGGCTCTGTATGCTCTGGCTGCCCGACTTGATCCTCATCAACCCAAGGACAGAAGAGGGCCTGGGAGACCCAGCTCTGACAAAGGGTGAGGAAGGGCAGGGCCGCACCATGTCCCCTGGCGGGACAGTAAAGAAGCTGGGGGGAGTAAAGGCTCTGGGGGGATGGGGTGTTTGGGGTGGGAGTGCCCTATGGCTGGGCTCTGAGGGGACAGGAGGGTGCAGGTGTCTGGGCTGCCGGGGTACCCTACGGCTGGATTCTGGGGAGTAGGGAGTGCAGGTGTCTGGGCTGCAGGTTGCTCCATGGCTGGGGTCTGGTGGGAGGGGAGTGTGGGTGTCTGGGCTCTGGGGATGCCCCACAGCTGGACTCTGAGGAGAGTGGGGTGCAGGTGTCCGGACTCTAGGGAGATGCCCACGCAGTGCCCTCCCCACTACCCTCCCAACTGGAACTAGGTTGTCGTAGGTGTTTGGGGGAATCTTTTTTTTGGTGTCTGTATTGTTGACATACTTGTTCATGGGTATTTTGAAATAAATTACCCAAACAATTGAAACTGGAGTGATTACATTGTGTTATTTTGACAAATCAAATATGCAGAATTTTGCAGAATTTTAAAATATAGTGCACACAATTATAAATTTTTTGGCACAGAATTCTCCCAGGAGTAGAAGATGGGGGGGAGGGATAGCTCAGTGGTTTGAGCATTGGCCTGCTAAACACAGGGTTGTGAGTTCAATCCTTGAGGGGGCCATTTAGGGATCTGGGGCAAAAATTGGGGATTGGTCCTGCTTTGAGCAGGGGGTTAGACTAGATGACCTCCTAAGGTCCCTTCCAACCCTGATATTCTATGATTCTATGCAGTTGGCTCACTACTTCTGAAAACATCCAGCCCAAAGCATCAGTTGAGCACCCAAAAATCACTGACACTTCTGAAAATTTGGGCTTAAATTACATAACCAAAGGCACAGTGTCAATCAACGTCTGAGCTGAGATTAAAATTCAGGAATCTAGTCCCCAATCCCATGCTCAGATCAGCACAAAACACTTCTCTTTTTACAAAATCTCTTTTTGTTACAATAACTATTTTTACTATTCTCAATACAAATAAAAAGAAAAATATGACATCACTAAAGAGCACTGAACAAAACAGAGTAGTAGACCAAAATGAGGTGCAGATTCTAGAAATCAATTTTGTTCCAAATAAATGACATGTAAACAAACCAAACTAGTTCCATAGGCAATATGGAGAAAAGTATTCATGCTTTTAGGCTTTTACGTTACTAGTTCTTTTTCAGAGTAACTGACAAAGGGTTGCCAAATAGTTAATTATTCAGCAAGTCTCTCTCTTCTGGAGTTGGTAAATTTCTTTATATATTCTAACACTCAGGGGTTCTCTTTTGCTGCCAAGAGCACAAATGAAATCACTTTGCAGCTGCCTGTGACAGAAACCTTAGAGATGATGGATTTGTTCCATTTCAAATGCAATTAACTAACCCTATACTCAAGAAATGCTTCTCTGGAGCTGGAATGCTGCATCACTGCAGCACATATTGATTCGCATTAATCAGGGAACACAAACCACAAGGCAGGGAGGAAAAAAACAATGTTTATGAAATAAGAAAAGGACAAAACCAATAAGTGGAAGAAACAGAATTTTCAAACTTCAAAACAGGCAGGGACAAAAGAAGAATTGAACCCTTTTTTTTAAAAAAAAAAAAAGATGTGCTTGAATAGTCTCTCTCTCTACTGGCTGCAAGATCTTAAATGGGATATCAAAGACATCTCTGAGGTAATAAACATCAGATTTCACAGCCCCCAAATACTGTATGCAATATTTTTTTAAGCCAGGGGACCCGACCTTTCCTCTTTCGACAACTGCATTGGCAAGTTACCCAGAGTCTAAGAGCTGCTGCGCTGCATTTGTGTAAAATGGAGAAGGGTACAGCTGCCTTCATCTTCCACACAACACTGTATCCTGTAGAGATTGCGAGTCACACGGTATACACTACAAGTAAGCCACTGGATCCCAATGAACCTTTATATACCTTCACAGTTTGTGCAAGCTGTATCCTTGTATTGCAAATGAAAACAGCATCAACCTGCTCCATTGCATGCATATTAGGTGCAGCAAATTAGGAACATCTAGCGCAGGGGTAGTCAATAGGCAGACCATGGGCCAAATCTGGACCGCCAGATGCTTCTGAACAGAACTTGACATCTTTCTTTTACTTTATTATTATTTTTTATTATTATTATTTTCTCTGGAGCCTGGACCTTGATCATACCTTGACCAAGAAATCTGGACCTTGACAAAAAATAATTAATTGACTACCCTGATCTAGCAGGAAGCACTTCTCTTTAGAAGGTCACACTGTAGAATTCCAGATGATGGCTAACTATGGGCTATTATCTGGCCATCCTTGATATGTATTTAATTTAGGCACACAACCCAAAAGGCAAGAGCTCTCGTCAATGACCAATGGCAACCCCTTCAGTGTGCTCTGGGTGCATTATATCCTGCTGACATAGGGTTTTTTTTAAAACACAGGAGACGACAGGTTTTTCATTATACCTCTCAATTCCAGTCATCATCTAGCGCCAATATCTATCAGCTGCCTTCTGCAGACAAACTGATAGTAAGCTGTTTTCATGGATATCAAAAGCAGGGAAGTTAACAAGGGGGAAAACACTAAATATAAAGAAAAATTCTGACCACTCACCAGTGACAGGCTGAGGTCCCCCAGCAACTCCCAAAGATCATAAACTGTGTTCAGTCCAACCAAGAGGACTACAAAGAGGCCAACAAACTTCACCCCTATCGCTCCAGCAAGGTTGACCCCAGTCAGACTCAGCCAGAACCACCAGGGGGCAGAAAAAGGCCTATACAACAGACAGAGCAGGTCACTGTTTAATGATTGTCTACAAGGCAAACAACACCAATTGAAACAAACAGGAAATTATCTGCTCAGAGCAGGCCCTGGGCAACTGCAAAACCTGTTACCACTGCCTCCTGTTCCATTTCTCAGGAGTCTTTCACTGGAAGTGAGGAAATAAAGTTGACATATTTTTCATGAATTTTGAAAGGGTGCAAGCATACCCTTGTTTTGATGTTTGTAAAGGGCCTCTATTGAAACCTGGTCAACCTTACAGTATATCTCTTCAGGAGGGCTTCAGGAGGCGAATAGAACCAGAGCCTATAAGCTGACCTAATGGGTTTGGAGACAGTCCATATACAGGAGGCCTGGGTCTGAGAGGAATGCTACAACTCTTGCTCCATGACATGGCAATGATGGAAGAGTCAAAGGGCTGTGACATGGGAGGGGGACAGATATTGGCTATGCTCCTCCTCGTATTTTCCATAGGCCTATATCAGAAAACTACTGGTGTAGAATATCTTCCTATCCACAGCACAAGTGGTAACTACAGCAAAAGAAACAAGACTAAAACCAAACAGTAGGGAAAAGACGAGTGGAGGTAAGGAGGTGGATGGAAGTCTATTAGCCCCTCTCCAACTGACTCACTACCTCTGGGTATCCACATTTTGCTCAATCAAAAGTCACATCAGCACTAGTCAGAAGCCAGAGGGCCACTCCTAATTTACATTAAATGGAGCTGTTTGCTGCTGCCCCAATCTTGAATAAAGAGACAACAAATGAAAACTACAGATCATAGCATAGAATACTGCATCTTGAGCTGATTAGATGGATCGCAGTTCACTAGGAGTTTGTAGTTTACAGGTTATATGCTCCGTGTTGTAAATGAGGATGGCTACCGCAGCATTACGTTAGACGGGCCACACTAGCCATGTCTGCTGTAGTCAGTCACACTGAAACTCGCACAGTCAATTCTACAGCACATTTCACACAATGTTACAGACCACAAATGGGTAAAGCTTACTTAGTTATCACAATCACATCATCTGATTTTGGTTCCATTTTGAGGAAGATGCCCTATGTGGCTCCACCTTACATAAACTCTTCAGGATCTCCAAATGCTCTGTAAGCAGGATCATACCTCTTGGATATACATAGAGCAACTAGCCTGGAACACATTACTGCTTCATTCAGAAATCTCATGTAAACATTTCCCAAAATGCTAGGGTACCAATCCTTGAAGCCCAACAAATTACACTATTTTATAAATATTCATGGGCTCATCGTTATGAAAAAGCAGAGCTCCCCTGGCCTGGAAACACAGGAATTGGGCCTTAGAAATTGGGGCAAGAGGATATATAAAAGTCTTCCCATTAAGAGCAAAGCAGGTGGTAAAATGTAACTATTCTACTGCTCTGACCACATCATACCCTCCACTGGCTTCCCTTGTTGTTACAGGAAGTTCAAGTTTCTTATCTTTACCTTCAAAGCTCTTGCATAGTTCCATACCATCAATATCTCTGTGAATGCTTCCTCTCACACTAGCTTTCATACCCTATTCTCTACTCAATCCTCTCTCCCAAGTACTTCCTATGTCTCTCCCAACCTTAACCTCTTTCCACGCAGCCATGAGAAGAGGATGGTGTCACCAGGAGGGCTTCATCTCCCTTGACCATGGGATACTGTTCTGAGAAGGACTACTGAGAAGAAATTCGGTTCACCTATCAAGGAAGGGGAAGAGTATCTTTGGATGCAGACTGGCTAATCTAGTGAGGTGGGCTTTAAACTAGGTTCAACAGGGGCAGGATACAAAAGCCTACATGTAAGTCCAGAATATGGAGACCTGGGTGAAGGGTCAGAATCTGGGAGAAACATGGGAAATCAGAGGAGAGAGAGAAAGGAGAGAAAAGAGGAAGAATAGAGGGGGAAATATAATGAACATCTTAGATGTCTGTATACTAATGCAAGGTATGGAGAATGAACAGGAAAAACTAGAAATACTAGTGAATAATCAATTACAACATAACTGACATCACAGAGACTTGGTAGGAAAATCCATATGACTGGAATAATAGTATAGAAGGGTACAGCTTGTTCAGGATAGGCAGGGGGAAAGGAGATGTTGCCTTGTATATCAAAGATGTATACACATGCACTGAGCTTGATATAGAAGTGGGAGGTAGACCTGTTGAAAGTCTCTGAGTAAGGATAAAAGGGGTAAAAAACAAGGGTGATGTCATGGTAGGGGGTCTACTATACACCACCTCACCAGGAAGAAGACATGGATGAGGCTTGTTTTAAACAACTAACAAAATCATCCAAAGCATAAGACTTGGTGGTGATGCGAGACTTCAACTATCCAGAAATCTGTTGGGAAAATAATACAGCAGGGCACAGATTATCTAACAAGTTCTTGAAATGCATTGGAGACAACTTTTTATTACATAAGGCGGAGAAAGCAAATAGGAGAGAGGCTGCTCTAGATTTGATTCTGACAAACAGAGAGGAACTAGTTGAGAATTTGAAGGTGGAAAGCAGCTTGTATGAAAGTGATCATGAAATGATAGAGTTCATGATTCTAAGGAAATCTAAGGAGGGGAAACAGCAGAATAAATACAATGGACTTCAAGAAGGCAGACTTTAGCAAACTCTGAGAATAGTTACATACCATGGGAAGCAAGTCTAAGGGGAAAAACGATTTCAGTAGAGTTGGCAGTCTTTTAAAGAGACATTATTAACTGCACAAGAGCAAACTATCCCAATGTATAGGAAAGATAGGAAATATGATAAGAGACTACCCTGCCTTACCCAGGAGATCTTCAACAATCTAAAACTCAAAAGAATCATACAAAAAGTGGAAACTAGGTCAGATTACAAAGGATGAATATAAGAGAACAACACAAGAATGCAGGGACAAAATCAGAAAGGCCAAGGCACAAAACGAGGTTAAACGAGCTAGGGGCATAAAGGGCAGCAAGAAAACATTTTACAAATACATTAGAAGCAAGAGGAAAACCAAGGACAGAGTAAGCCCTTTACTCAATGAGGAGGGAAAGACTAACAGAAAACACAGCTATGGCTGAGGTGTTAAATGCCTTTGTTGTTTCAGTTTTCGTCAGTTTAGCAGTGATTAGATGACTAACACAGTGAACATCAGGGTAAATGGGGTAGGATCTGAGGCTAATATAGGGAAAGAACAAGTTAAGAATTACTTAGACAACTTAGAGGTCTTCAAGTTGGCAGGGCATGGTGAAATACATCCTAGAATGCTTAAAGAACTGGCTGCAGAGCTCTGTCAGCCATTAGTGATCATCTTTGAGAACACGTGAAGGATGGTAGAGATCCCAGAGAACAGGAAAAGGGAAAATATAGTACCTACCTATAAAAAGGGAAATAAGAATAATCCAGAGATTTACAGACCAGTCATCTTAACTTCAATACTGGAAAGATAATGGAACAAATAATCAAATCAGTTTGTAAGCACTTAGAAGATAAGGCAATAAGTAAGAGTCAGCATGGATTTGCTGAGAACAAATCCTGTCAAACCAACCTAACACCCTTCTTCGACAGGATAACAAATGTTGTGGATGGGGGGATGCAGTACTTGCAATATATCTTGACTTTAGTAAGTTTTTTGATACTGTCTCACATGACCTTCTCATAAGCAAACTAGGAAAATATAGCCTAGATCTATCTACTATAAGATGGGTGAACACCTGGTTGGAAAACCATATTCAGAGTAGTTATCAAATGGGTAACAGTCAAGCTCACAGGGAATATCCAGTGGGGACCCGCAGGGATCGGTCCTGGATCTGGTTCTATTCAATATCTTCATAAATGATTTGGATAATGGCATAGAGAGCACACTGATAAAATCTGAGGATGATACTCAGCTGGGAGGGGTTGCAAGTGCTTTGGAGGGAAGGATTAGAATTCAAAATGATCTTGACAAACTGGAGAAATGGTCTGAAATAAATAGGATGAAATTCAGTAAGGCCAAATGCAAAGTGTTACACTTAGTAAGGAATAACTGCACAAATACAAAATGGGAAATGCCTGCCTAGGAAGCAGTACTGCAAAAAAAATTCTGGGTGGTATAGTCAATCACAAACTAAATGTGAATCAACAATGTAATACTGTTGTAAAAAAAGTGAACATCATTCTGGGATGTATTAGCAGGAGTGTGGTAAGCAAGACGCTAGAAGGAATTCTTCCATTCTATGCAGCACTGACAAGGACCTCATCTGGGCACCACACTTCAGGAAAGATGTGGACAACTTGGAGAAAGTCCAGAGGAGAGGAATAAAAATAATAAAAGATTTAGAAAACATGACCTGTGAGGAAAGATTAAAAAATGTAGTTTGTTAAGTCTGGAGAAGAGAAAACAAAGGGGTACATGATACGAGTCTTCAACTACGTAAAGGATGTTGTAAGGAGGGTGATAAAGTGTTATCATTATCCACAAGGACAGGACAAAAAGTAATGGGCTTAAATCGCAGCAAGGGAAATTTAGGTTGAACATTAGGAAAAACTTCCTAACTGTAAATATAGTTAAGTATTGGAACAAATTGCCTAGGGAGATTATAGATTCTCCATCACTGGAGGTTTGTAAGAACAGGTTAGACAAACACCGGTCAGGGATGGTCGATATTAGTTAGTCCTGTATCAGTGCAGGGGATTGGACTAGATGACCTATCGAGGTCCCTTCCAATCCTACACATCTATGACTATCAGAAAGTGCCCATGTTCACAATAGTCTCTTCCCCCAGGAGCCAAATGCCCTCCCTCTTCTCCTTCCATCCCCTCCTCCCCCCCCCCCCCCCCCCGAAACCTTCTAGAGTAGTCTCCTCTTAATTATCATCCAGTCCCACTATCATATTGTCTCCCTGTACATGTATGAAGGCTCATACATCTATGGCATAATAAAAAATGATCACCATCTTACCTATCTGCACAGGAGTTATACTTGACCATACTCAGCACAGCTCCCATAAGAAAGAACATCAGAATTGGGTCAAGCAGGATGTACTGGGACAGAGTAATGCAGCCTGTATCTGAAAAATAAGACACACAACTCTATTAAGAGAGATGTCTCAGTTTCCAAGCAAACCTAGAGCAGTGTCTGTAGCAAGCCAGTTTCCTCACATCTTAGTCAAGAGACAGCATAGGCAATGTTGGGACTAGAAACAGGTCAGCATGTCTCAACTCTTACCACAGTAAGAAACTTTGAAATGATATTTGCAGATGGCACAACAGCAGAGCTCTGAATTGCCATGCAGCAAACACAGATTACGTTCTCAGTTCCTCATTTTTTGAACAAATGGGAGCTGGGAATGACATAGTAAGCAGCCATTTTCTCACTAAATCAACAGTGAATTCATGCACGAGCATGGTGCCGGGAGATGCTGTGGAGTTGGAAAGGCTATTTTTCAGATAAGAACGAAAAAATGAAAGAAAAAGCAGCAGCTTTGACTTGGTGACATTAAAAATCCTGTGATGCTTTTTGAGAATCTGTGTGTTTAATGGCCCGTCCCTAACACAGATAATTCTATTCTGCCTATCTAAACCCTTCTCTATAATTTCTATTATACACAGAACCTTTATCGACTTACTACCCTGAAGTCTTATTTAGCATTGCTCTGCACTATTAAACAGCTGCTATATCCCATACCAGAGGTGGCTGTATTTCAGTAGTGGGCAAAATTATCTGTATCTATACATCTTTCATGCAGTTATTAAAATTCTTGAATTTAAATGTACTCCAATAGTATAGCAATGAGCACCACAGAAATACCTATAAACTAAATCAGATTATAAAATGCTTTGGGAGCCTTATGAATAAAAAGCACTATATAGACTGGAGTTATTCAGCTCTCAGAAGGGAGGCAGTGTCTACCCTTTCTCATCAGTGATGACTTCTTGACAGGTAATGACTCCAGAGAGAAAAGTCTCTGCACAGTTAATCTGCCCTGAGGCTAGCCTCCATTACTGACCCTGCCAAACAGACAAGATTTCCCATGAGGATGCTAGAAATGCTTACCAAAAATCAGGATGGAGGCTGCGAGTAATGCTGCAGACAGTGACTTGGACAGCTCCAACACTGTGAGGTAGGCGAAGGGAACTAGGCATGAGCCTAGAAATGCACAGAACTGCAGGAAAAGAATGGACAGAGGGGAATGACAGTTTCTTCACAAGATGAATGTGTATACAGATCCCACATACCCTCCTTCCTTCCATCCTCAAACACATTCAAACAATGGATGGTCCTGAAAGTAACAACAACTGGCTGAGTGGTGCTCAAGTCTGGCTCACCAAGGATCCTGAGGCAGACGCCAAACTAACAAAAACTTAATTTGAAGAAATTCAGTTGTTTATGCAGCTCTATGTCTACACATGTAAGTAATAAGGATTTGTTTCTTGTTTCTTTCCAGACCATATAATTGTCAAATTGGACCATATAATTGTCTTTCCAGACCAGATAAGTCATTTCCAGAAACATCTTTCAATTAGCTTCATCAAACCTTAACATCCAACAGGTTATTTCAGAGGCCTGCTTGCCATAAAAGACATAGAGCCAGACAAAGAAGAATGTTAGTGTCTGCTCCAGGTTCAAAATCCCAGTACCAGTCCATCTGGACAGATGAGGTAGGGATGAAAGAATTTAGTATATGTCATAAAAATCCAGCCTTTTCAAAATCTGAAGGGAAGTAACATTCTATACTGAAGGAGCCAAGGAGAGGAAGGGAAACAAACACCCATCTTTTTCAGGGGATAGTTCTGCTTTCCTTCATTGATTTGTGAGTGTATGGTTAAGCACTGGCCTATGCATTCTTACCCCTCGCATTCCTATGTAGTTATGATGCTCATATCTGTCTCCTGGCTTTTGGAAAGGAAACGTGCCATCATATCCGCTCAGGTACCCAGCAAGTCCTATCAGCATCTGGGGAGGGAAAGGAGCAAACTGGTCAGGGAAACAATCTCAGAGTCAGTAGCATCCACTCCAGCTGCAGGAAAGATACTCACAGCATCCCACATCCAACCATCAAAAATATCCAGTTACTACTGAGACACTTTGTCAAACATGAAAAAGGAGTTTGCATACAAGGTTCATACTGAAACTATACAAACATTTGTTGGATTTGTAAAATCCACTCACCTCCTTACCACTGGCAAGTGGGAAACTCTCCCAGGTGAGTATGGAAACATAAGCCACCAAATTTCAAAGCTTTAATTAAAAAAAAAGAAAAAAAAAGTGTAGTCCTTATGGTAGAAAAGAAAACCCTCCAAATAGGACTCAAATGTGGCCACTGAAGCAAAATTTTCCTGAGCTTGCAGACAACTCCAGGGACTTTAATGCAGCTTGATAAAGCTACCAGCAGCAACAGAGTGAAATTAACAAGATGCTGGTCCCTTTCACTGAAGCTATTCAGCAGCCTGCAGGGAAAAAATGAAACTGACAAGAATCACATTTTCAGAAAGGACCCAAATGTTTGTACATCTGCATCTTATCTGGCTATAGTCCATCCCGACTATGTGCACTGCTGTCATGGGCACCATGAAATGTGTTCTTGCCTTTAATAAAGCGTTTGGCTGCAGTGCAGTAACAAACCTATTCTCTTATACCAGATACCCACACAGTTGCAATCCTCCTCAGGCAACATAAAGGTCTCTCTTCTTAATTGGCATTTTATAAGCAAGGTGATAGACTTGGATATGTTCAACTGTTTTAGAAATCTGATTGGCTCAGAATCTGCTGTTTTCAAATGTTATTTTGAGAAAACAGTATTGTTCACTGGTTTACAGAGCACTTAGTTCACATTCCTGCTAGTAGGAACAGCTTAGCTCCCTGGATCTAGAACTTCCCACAAGGAGGCCCCTTCATTTCCCCTAGAAGCACTTACACATGTTTTATGATCAACCATTCTCTCTCTCCTTTTCAGCCAAACCTTTTCAACATCCAGCATTAAGCACACTGTTTACTTTCCCATATTTTGGGTATTTTCCATGGAAGAGAAAAAACAGAGGGTGTGGCCTTAAGAGGGGGCCACATGTCACGGCCTCCCAGCTAGACGACAAATAGATGACAACAGTAGCGAGGAAGGGGCATCCAGAAAACTCTGGTGCTCATCCTACACTTTGACCAGAAGAATGGAATAGGCTTTGGTTGGACTGTTCCAATGACTAGGGGATTCCACTGGCTCCTAAAATGGATGTAAGAACTGATGAGAGCTGTTCACCTTCCCCAGAGGTGGGTGGACGTCAAAGAAGAAGGTCCGGTTAATGTAGTAACTTCCCATCTTCCCAAAATGAGTTTCATCCCAACTAAAAAAAGAAAAGAGAAGTACTCAGGAGCTGGAAATAATCAAACATCCATAGAGGTCTATTTTGCTAGTGACTAGCTTTTGCCACTTTTAGACTGGACAACTGCATAACATTCTACATGGGATTACATGTTAAATCCATTAGGAAGCTGGAGCTAATGGAAAATGGGTCAGCCTCCTTATTAATGAGGATATCTCTCCATGAATATACCAGTGCTCCAGAACCTACACTGACTGCCTTTTGGCTGCCAAGTTGAGTTTAAAGGTGTTAGTTTTGTCCCCTAAGCCCTAAATGGCCTGTGAGCTGCTTATCCAAGATACACCTCTCTCCCTCTACCATCCTGAGGGTCAAATTGGAGCCTGCTCAGTATATAATAGAAAAAATTGTTGGCAGGGCATTCACCACATGGACCCGTTGACATTGAAATTCTACCCCATTCCCCTTCTGAAACATTTGTCCTTCCTGGCATACTACAGAGAAAAAAATATTCACAAAACTGGGTGACTGGGCAACAAAATGGCAGATGCAATTCAATGCTGATAAATGCAAAGTAATGTACATTGGAAAATATAATCCCCACTATACAAATAAAATAATGGGGTCTAAATTAGCTGTTAGTTCTCTGAAAACATCCACTCAATGTGCAGTGGCAGTCAAAAAAGCAAACAGAATTTTGGGAATCATTAAGAAAGGGATTACAACACAGAAAATATCATATTGTCTCTCTATAAATCCATGGTATGCCCACATCTTGAATACTGCGTGCAGATGTGGTCGCCCCATCTCAAAAAAGATATATTAGAATTGGAAAAGGGAAAAAAAAAGGGGGGGGGGCAACAAAAATCATAAGGGGTATGGAATGGCTTCCAAATGAGGAGAGATTAATAAGACTGGGACTTTTCAGCTTGGAAAAGAGACGACTGAAGGGGGATATGATAGAGGTCTATAAAATCATGATGGGTGTGGAGAAAGTATATAAGGAAGTGTTATTTACTTCTTCTCATAACACAAGAACTAGGGGTCAGCAAATGAAATAGGCAGCAGGTTTAAAACAAACAAAAATGAAGTATTTTTTCAGACAACGCACAGTCGACCTGTGGAACTCCTTGAGAGAGGATGTTGTGAAGGCCAAGACTATAACAGGGTTCAAAAAAGAACTAGATACATTCATGGAGGACAGGTCCATCAATGGCTATTGCCAGGATGGGCAGGGGTGTCCTTAGTCTCTGTTTGCCAGAAGCTGGGAATGGGCGACAAGAGATGGATCACTTGATGATTACCTGTTCTGTTCATTCCCTCTGGGGCACCTGGCATTGGCCACTGTGGGAAGACAGGATACTGGGCTAGTTGAACCTTTGGCCTGACCCTGTAGGGGCGTTCTTATATAAAGCCTGTAAGAGCAGGCATATGGGGAGGGATGAGGTGATTGGGAACAGCAATTTTGAAGGGGAACGTAAAGGGTGAGAAATGTTGATTTATAATATACTTGTTGACTGGTGATTAGCATATGCATGAAAATGTGCTGCCTCAGTTTCTCCATCTGTAAAATGGAGATAATGATCCCCATTTGTAAAGTGCTTTAAGATCTACTGATGAAAAGCACTATATAAGAGCTAGGTATTATAAATTTAGTTTTTATTAATAGGAAAAGCATCTAGAGCCCAAGATTATTATTTTATGTTTATGCATGTCTTTTATGTTCTTGCATCTGAAGAAGTGGGTTTTTTACCCACGAAAGCTTAAGCCCAAATAAATCTGTTAGTCTTTAAGATGCCACCAGACTCCTTGTTGTTTTTGTGGATACAGACTAACACGGCTACCCCCGATACTATTCTTTTATGTTATTGTCTTTATATCAAAATAATTAACTAAACAGTTAATCACCAGGAACATGGCCTAGCTTCATGTTCATACAGCACTTTGGCCTTGTCTACGCTAGCACAATTTACCGTGTTATGTAACTTTTATTCCCCGTCGATTGAGGTGCACTTGGCATCCACACTCACAAGTGCTTCAGTCAGTCTCCCCAGGGACTAAACAGAATGATGGAGGCTGGATCTTTCCAGACAACCGTTCCAGAGCCGGTGGGGACAGGAGAGCCTTCAAAAGCAACCTCCCACCATAGGAGGTGGCAGGAGCCTCCTTTCCCAGCTCCTCGCCACAGCTGCCTTATGCACTGAGCTTACTATAATTTGCTGGATAAGTCTCCTCTCTGCCACCCCTTCCTTGTCTCGAACCCTTCAGCTATGCCCCCCCCCTTCCCCCCAGCCAGCATCCCCAGGGCTGGATTTCCAATAAGGCACGTGCCTAGGAGGGCTGGCGTTCTAGGGGCGCCTACACGTTAAAAGTTTGTTACAAGATTATGTTTTTTAAGGAAAACACGGTCAGCTGCAGGCTGTGGGCGTGCTGAAGATGCTGTGCCTAGGGGCATGTAAGGTGTAAATCCGGCCCTGAAAAAGTGTCCCTGCTGGCCATGACCTCCACGTTACCCGGCGGGGCTCACATCCTCAGTCAGCGAAGCAATGGGGCTTGACTAGGAGCCAGCTGCGGGATGCTGAACCGCTAGGTGACGGCTGTCAGCGGGGCGAGCGGGGAGCTGTGCCCCTCGTATCCCCTGCCTCACTCCAAGGGCCCAGCCCCAGCCAGCCACACAGCCACGGGCAGGCGCCTGTCGCTGCCCCCAACCCCACGGGGCCGCGAGCGCCTCACCAAACCGCCATTCCCCACGCGGGCGGCTAGCGCCAGGTAAACCCAGCGCTAGGCCCCTGCCCTACCCAGCCGTGACTCCGCCCCCTCCCTCGCGGCCTGACCGCCAGCCCCACCCCCGTTGCCATGGCGTCGCGGCCCCTCACCAGACGTGCGGCGGCTCGGACAGGCGGTAGAAGCGGGAGGCGAAGCTGAGGAGGGTGACGAAGGCCAGGGGGGCCCAGACCCCGACAGGAGCTTTCAGGGGAGGCCAGGCCCGCGGCGGGGGAGAGGGACGGCTCGGCTCGCCCGCCGGCCTGCGGGGTCGCCGCTGCCGGAGCCCCCCGCAGCGCGGGCCCGACTCGGCCTGGCAGCACCCCGCCGCCAGCGTCATCCGCGCCCCGACACGAGGGAGGCGCCGGCGGCCGGGCACCTCCGCGCACAGCACCAAGGGAAAGAGAGTCCGGGCCGTAGGGCATGGCGGGAAGCGGAGTCTGGTTCCCTCGCAGGGCATGGTGGGAGTTGAAGTTCCCCGCGCCGGGGGCCAAAGCGTTGCCGCAGGTGGTGGCCGGTTCAAGCGAGAGCCGGATCGGAAATGCCACTGAACGGACCCTGGGCAGCGTGCTAAGAAACGGCGGGGACCCGTCACCTCCTCACGCGCCCAGCCGGCACCCAGAGATTGCCCAGTCCGCCCCCCCCTTCACTAGACACCCGCGACTGCCCTACCTGCCCACCCCCCCGTCACTGACAGACCCCTCTAGACACCCCGCGACTGCCCTACGTGCCCACCCGCCCTTCACTGACAGACCCCTCTAGACACCCCGCGACTGCCCTACGTGCCCACCCCCCCTTCACTGACAGACCCCTCGACACCCCGCGACTGCCCTACGTGCCCACCCCCCTTCACTGACAGACCCCTCGACACCCCGCGACTGCCCTACGTGCCCACCCCCCCTTCACTGACAGACCCCTCTAGACACCCCGCGACTGCCCTACGTGCCCACCCCCCCTTCACTGACAGACCCCTCGACACCCCGCGACTGCCCTACGTGCCCACCCCCCCTTCACTGACAGACCCCTCTAGACACCCCGCGACTGCCCTACGTGCCCACCCCCCCTTCACTGACAGACCCCTCGACACCCCGCGACTGCCCTACGTGCCCACCCCCCTTCACTGACAGACCCCTCGACACCCCGCGACTGCCCTACGTGCCCACCCCCCCTTCACTGACAGACCCCTCTAGACACCCCGCGACTGCCCTACGTGCCCACCCCCCCTTCACTGACAGACCCCTCGACACCCCACGACTGCCCTACGTGCCCACCCCCCCTTCACTGACAGACCCCTCGACACCCCACGACTGCCCTACGTGCCCACCCCCCCTTCACTGACAGACCCCTCGACACCCCACGACTGCCCTACGTGCCCACCCCCCCTTCACTGACAGACCCCTCTAGACACCCCGCGACTGCCCTACGTGCCCACCCCCCCTTCACTGACAGACCCCTCGACACCCCACGACTGCCCTACGTGCCCACCCCCCCTTCACTGACAGACCCCTCTAGACACCCCACGACTGCCCTACGTGCCCACCCCCCCTTCACTGACAGACCCCTCTAGACACCCCACGACTGCCCTACGTGCCCACCCCCCCTTCACTGACAGACCCCTCTAGACACTCTGCGACTGCCCTATGTGCCCACCCGCCCTTCACTGACAGACCCCTCTAGACACCCCACGACTGCCCTACGTGCCCACCCCCCCTTCACTGACAGACCCCTCTAGACACCCCGCGACTGCCCTACGTGCCCACCCCCCCTTCACTGACAGACCCCTCGACACCCCGCGACTGCCCTACGTGCCCACCCCCCCTTCACTGACAGACCCCTCTAGACACCCCGCGACTGCCCTACGTGCCCACCCCCCTTCACTGACAGACCCCTCGACACCCCGCGACTGCCCTACGTGCCCACCCCCCCGTCACTGACAGACCCCTCTAGACACCCCGCGACTGCCCTACGTGCCCACCCCTCCTTCACTGACAGACCCCTCGACACCCCGCGACTGCCCTATGTGCCCACCCCCCCGTCACTGACAGACCCCTCTAGACACCCCGCGACTGCCCTACGTGCCCACCCCCTTCACTGACAGACCCCTCGACACCCCGCGACTGCCCTACGTGCCCACCCCCTTCACTGACAGACCCCTCTAGACACCCCACGACTGCCCTACGTGCCCACCCCCCCTTCACTGACAGACCCCTCTAGACACCCCCCGACTGCCCTATGTGCCCACCCCCCCTTCACTGACAGACCCCTCTAGACACCCCCCGACTGCCCTACGTGCCCACCCCCCCTTCACTGACAGACCCCTCTAGACACCCCGCGACTGCCCTACGTGCCCACCCCCCCTTCACTGACAGACCCCTCTAGACACCCCGCGACTGCCCTACGTGCCCACCCCCCCGTCACTGACAGACGCCTCTAGACACCCCACGACTGCCCTACGTGCCCACCCCCCCGTCACTGACAGACCCCTCTAGACACCCCGCGACTGCCCTACGTGCCCACCCCCCCTTCACTGACAGACCCCTCTAGACACTCTGCGACTGCCCTATGTGCCCACCCGCCCTTCACTGACAGACCCCTCTAGACACCCCGCGACTGCCTTACGTGCCCACCCCCCTTCACTGAAAGACCCCTCTAGACACCCCGTGACTGCCCTGCGTGCCCACCCCCCATTCACTGTCAGACCCCTGTAGACACCCGCGACTGCCCTACGTGCCCACCCCCCCTTCACTGACAGACCCCTCTAGACACTCCGCGACTGCCTTACGTGCCCACCCCCCATTCGCTGACAGACCCCTCTAGACACCCCGTGACTGCCCTACCTGCCCACCCCATTCACTGACAGACCCCCACAGACACTCCAACACTGCCCTGCCTGCTTCCCCTTCACTGACAGACACCCTGTGACTGCCACACCCCTTCACTGACAGACCCCTCTAGACACCCCATGACTGCCCTGCCTCTCCACTCCCCATTCACTGACAGAACCCCACAGACATTCTGTGACTTCTCTGCCCGCCAATCACCCCCATATTCACTGACAGACTCCCATATCCAGTGACTGCCCATCACTGACCCCCCCTCCACCCATTAACTGACAGACTCCACCACGCATATCCACTGCCTCCCATTCACTGACAGACCACACATACACACACAGTGACTGCGCTGTCTACAAACAGCCACAGCTCATGTGTACATCATGCCCACACCTACTGCCCGCCCCATTCACTGGCAGACCCCACCCACCACACACATCTCGTGTGCACACAGTATGGGCACATCCATTGCCCATCCCCATTCACTGACAGTCACACCTAGTGACTGCCCTTCCACTGCTCACACACACATCTGCTGGGCACACACAGCACTTGCAATGTTTGTCATGCCTATACAATAGTGCTTAATCAGATTAACTTTTATTGCTAGCCAGATTCACTTTCTGGTTCTTGACCTGTACGCTGCACTCTTTGTGTTGCAATTACTTTGGGGGGGATGTTTAAATTCAAATTCTTCATTGAAATTTTAGAAAATAATATTAAAACGTTTCAGTTGATATGAGGATTTTAAAAATCTTTTCCTCCTTACAAAAATCTAAACTTTGGGCATAAACTATTCAATCGAGATGCATTATGACCTGAAAAAGCAGCTAGAACTACTACTCCCAGAATCCCAGCAACTCTCACAGCATGGCTGGGGCCTCATCCGAATGAGACTGGCAGCAGTAACAGACCTATAGTGGAGGAGGATGTCTCAGCCAGTGCAGTGTTAGCATCTGTGTGACTTCTGTTCATTCAGAGGCGGAGAGACAGAACAGAGCCGTGCTGAGTGCAAGATGAGTGCTGCCTTAGTGAAGGTATTTACTGCTACAGGGGCCCAGAGACAGCAGAATTGGGTTTTTTTCTTTCACTCTGGCTTCACAAAGAGAAGCTCTTATTTCTCCTACAGATAACGCAGCTTCATCTGGAGGATCTTCAGGTTAATTCAAAGGCATCTGAAGTGCAGACTGCATTTTCAAAAAGGGATGTAGCTACCCTCAACCCCACATGTTTTATGGAAGATGGGCTGAAATTGTGGCCCCTTGATCAGATGTAAGTAATCCCTGGATTCAGTTTAAACCCTGAGTCCTGCAATATGTCCCACGCAGGCAGACCCCTATGCCTGTACAGAGCCACACTGACTTCACTTGGGCTTTGCCCAGGTAGAACAACTTGCAGGATCGAGACCTAAATTAGTATCCGGTGCCTCCACGTAAAAGTCTCCAGGAAAGAAATAAACTGCTTAGTATAAGAACAGCTGCAGAATGCAGAAAATTTTGTAAGTGATCAGACTAGGTTTCAACATCATGTGTGTTTGTGGAGAGGGCAAGAAATTTGGATCAGAGTTTAAACAGCATGTGCAGCAAATGAAATAGAACTATCATAAATTACAATATATGGTATATTTGGTATATTTTCCTCTCTCACGACCTATAGTAGTGGAACCCTCTGCACATGTATTGGGTGGTTAAGAGCTGAGTGATTTATTCTGTTCTTTTGGGTTATGAACTGATGATAAATTATAATCTAACAAAACACAGGTGGAGAGTTTCAGATGGGTTTCTAACCCTTGGACATACCTCACAGGAACACTTTTTCCCTCTCTAGTCCTACATTATCCATTGTTGCCTGGGCTGCTGTCTTGAGGCTGGTAATGCACACAGGGCTATTATAGTGTTGCGGTCGGAATAACAAATGGTCAGGATTCAAAGAGCCTGGTTGGGCTGATACAGCCTGAGACATATAGGTATCAGTGAGAGCCTGGGAAGAAGTGACACTTGGAGGGAAACAGGGTTACAGGGACATGCTGCCCATGGTGCTCCATGTTGAGCCAAGAAGTTCCCACTGAGCCTCAAGAAGTATTGCTGCATAATGGAACCTGTATGCTGTGTGGGCTGTGTGCTCCTATTAAAGATGCAAGCTGCTGCAATATGATCCATTTTAAGCCATGTAGCCCCCAGCTGTCAATGTGGTCCTCAGCTGGGCAAAGTTTAGGGGGAAGAGTCAGGTTATTAGCCAGTGAAATGAGCTCCAAGGTATAAGTGTCACCAGGAACACTCTGGAGTACTTTGTACTGGCTGCTCCTTCCAGCTGATGCCTCAAGCACTTTACAGCCATCAGTGCATTAAGCCTCACAGCCCCCTAGTTAAGTAAGAGTTCTCATCCCGCATTTCACACATAGGGGTTATGTCCCAGGTCATGTACTGCATCACCACAAACAGAGCTGAGCATAGAACACAGGAGTCCTGACTCCGTCAGCTGCTCTGTTCTTTATCCATACTACTACCAACCTCCTCACTAAAGAATGAGATGTGAATAGAAACAAGAGTCAATGTTTCTTCTCAGTGAAGGAGTTTAGGACTCTTCATGAGAGAGTAATATGATTGGGACTTTTCAGCTTAGAAAAGAGACAACTAAGGGAGGATATGATAGAGGTCTATAAAATTATGACTGGTGTGGAGAAAGTAAATAAGGAAGTGTTATTTACTCCTTCTCATAACACAAGAACTTGGGGTCACCAAATGAAATTAATAAGCGGCATATTTAAAATAAGCACGAGGAAGTATTTATTCACACAACTCACAGTCAACCTGTGGAACTCTTTGCCAGAGGATGTTGTGAAGGCCAAGACTATATCAGGATTCAAAAAAGAACTAGATACATTCATGGAGAATAGGTCTATCAATGGCTATTAGTCAGGATGAACACGGATGGTGTCCCTAGCCTGTGTTTGCCAGAAGCTGGGGATGGATCACTTGATGATTACCTGTTTTGTTTATTACCTCTGGGGCACTTAGCATTGGCTACTGTCGGAAGACAGGATACCGGGCTAGATGGACCTTTGGTTTGACCCAGTATGGCCATTCTAATGTTCTTAGTAGGGTCATGAATCTTCTTTGGAATCTGATCACACTTCTGCAGACCCAGCATGTGACTGGGACGACTTACTGCTCAGGATCTTCTCTTCACCTCCCCTCTCCCTGTGCAGACCAATTTCTTGGCCTTTTCACATCTCTGGAAGGCAGTGTTAACTTGAGCTGGCACTGGCTCAAGTTGTAAAGTCCCAAGTTGTAAAGTAAATGTGATGCTTTCCCCTCATCCCGAAGGCCTTGAAACTAAAGAGCAAGGTCATCAGCATGACACAATTTACATGCATGACACTCAGTTAGCAAATGATCAGGCAGACTGCAGCAATATAGAGAGAAAGCAAGCAGGAAAATGTCTTCCTTGACTGGGAGGTTAGAGCCAGGGAACAGAGAGGCAAAGGGAAGATATTGCCAACTCCCAAGTGTTCAAAAATTCTGAACAAGGTCCCAAAGAAAGATGAACAAAATTAATACATTTGGATGCTTTTTCTTTGCCTTCTGGTTTTTGATTCCTTAGAGTTTGTGGTTTCCAGTTTTGATCTGCAATCACAAGGGCTAAAAAGTTACTATTTTTTAAAATGAAAGCTGAGATTTTCACATAATCTTACGACTCCAGGATCTGAGGCTTTGTGAAAATCACCAAATAGCATGAATGTGTCACGGAGTGTGGGGGAGTCCGGCCCTGCACCCCTCTTCCCCGGATTCACTGGGAGTCTCAGCCAGCCAGTAGAACAGAAGGTTTATTAGAGATGCCAGGAACACAGTCCAAACAGAGCTTGTCAGTACAACCAGGACCCCTCAGCCGGGCCCTTCCGGGGGGCAGGGAGCTTAGACCCCAGCTCGGGGCTCCCTGCATTTCACCCCACAGCTCCAAACGGAGGCAGGGAGGCCAGACCCTGTCTGCCTCTCTCCCCTCCTCTCCAGCCAGTTCCAAACTGAAACTCTCCAGCCCCTCCTCCCCCTTTGTCTCCTTCCCGGGCCAGGAGGTCACCTGATCCCTTTGTTCCAACACCTTCATCTCTCACCTTTGCAGGGGAGGGGCCGGGCCATCTGTTGCCAGGAGACAGGGCCATTCTCTGTGTCCAGGCTTCTGCCCACCCCTGCCTTCTAGGGCTTTGTAACAATCATGCACCGTTGTCCCACCACCTAGATACTCAAGCACTGCATAGGGGAAACCGAGGCACCCACACAGTACTCAGGGAAACCTTAACAACAGTCCTAGTTCGTCACAGAATGTCACAGGAAAATCCCAAGAGCTGGAAACACTGCAGCATTCCTTTCTTCCCTGCCCTCCTACCGACCATTCCTCTGATGAACTTTGGCTGGGATAATTCAGTCAAATGTTTACATTCTGTAAACAGTTTAAATTAATCTAATATTTAGCTGTGAAAATGATTTAGTGCTTAGATATGGGACTGGGACTCAGGACTCCTGGGTTTTAGTTCTGGTTCTGTCATTGTCACACGAATTAATGGACAAGTCACTTCCTCTCTCTGGTACAGTGTTCCCCTCTGTAAAATGGGGATATCATGACACTGCATTTTTAGGGGGGGGGAAGAAGGGGTGGCATGTGAGAGTTAATTTATTAACATTTCTGAAGTGCTTTGGGGTCCTCCAAAGGAAGGAGCCTAGAGCTTTGTTATTCGTTAATAAGAAATACAAACAAGTCTGGTCTACAAAGGAGGAACCTTTGTTACATGTTACACAGTGTATTCCCAGTTTTACACAAAGACAGCCCCTGCTCGGAGGAGCTGGCATTTTTGTGATAACAGAAACTCTGTTTTTAGAACCTGCTCTCCTTTTATTATCCCACCGAGTTGTATTTCTGCACTGGCAGCTTCCAACAACCCAAAAGTCTCTCTAAATATTTTATCCATCGTGACAAGAGCCAGATATCACAGTGATGGGCTCAATATATCAACCTAAAGAGAATTATAGGTGTGGCTGGTACAGCGTATTCACTCACAACAGAACTGAATCCTGCCAGCTCCTGTTACTGAGTCTTCTGAACACAGTAAGCTATTAAGAATTTGGATTCTGGCACTTTTCTCATTGGCTGTAGGGGCCAAGCCTTCCCCCACCCCAGCTGAGTGAAAAGAGAAGGCAGGGTCATGTGGCTTTCACTCTTTGGAGTGAACTGCACACACAGATCATGGATTCCTCTGAAAAGGTGAGATCCAAAGGGTTTAAGGCAGATGGGAGAGTTTCCTTGGTTACATAGTTAAACTGGAGGTTCGTGTCCCTGCACTTAGTACTTGCTTGGATGAGTAGCTTCTGTTCCACATTGGGAACATGCATGTTGGTGAATGGCTTAAAGGGCTGGCTGAGGCTCATGCCACTGAGGTTTCAAATGGAGCTTCTCGTACACAAAAGGGATTTTACTTTAAAAATCAATGGCATAATAAAGAAGCCCACATCTGAAAGTGACAAAGAAAGACGTTTTGAAGGGCTCAAACTCACCTGCCTTGTATCCTTGTTGAAATGCATCAAACTTGATCAAATTTTCAAAGGGGCAGAAGGAAAAATGCTTCCCTCTAGCTGAGAAACTGCTAGCATTACCATCATGTAATCCACTTTCCTCTCTCTCCCCTCAGCCAGTTCTTTATAGTTATTTCCGAAGTTCCTGCTCCTGGAGAGTGAGAATTGGTAAGATCTGGTGTTTAATTCTTCTTTGCTCTGGCACTGTCAACCCACCACCTTTCTTGAACACTAACTCCCTTCACTAACCAAACTAATCAGTGACCTGCTCAGTGAGAGAGAGATCAGCAGACATGCAACTGAAAAAACAGTGACTTTGGGTTTCCTCCCCTTCTCCAGCGGGAGGAGAGAGCAAACACCAGAATCAATTTGCATTTGGCGGCGGGGAAGGCTAGTAGGGGATCAAGAGAATAACCATTTCATGTACCCAGTTGAAACTCCAGTGGCCCTGGGCAGACAAGATACTTACTGGGGCTGAAGGAATATTTGTGTGTGTTTGTTACAAACTTTTAACCATCTACTAGGGTGACCAGATAGCAAGAGTGAAAAATCGGGACAGGGTGGGGGGTAATAGGAGTCCATATAAAAAAAAGTCTCAAATATCGGGACTGTCCCTATAAAATCGGGATATCTGGTCACCCTACCATCTACCCACCTTTGGTAGTATAAGGGGGGATCTCTGCTGTTCTTTCTTCTCAGGCCTGGCCTCTCAGTAGTGGGCTCTGGATGGCTCCTCCCTGCCCTCAGTAGTTCTTTTTGTTTTTCAGACACTCTGGAGCTAGAGGGACATATTTCCTTCATAACGCTAATGTAATCCAGATGCCCACATCTCCCACATTCTTTAAAGAGGCCCCATGTTCTGGGCTTGCAGTGATACTGCCTCAAAGTGTGTGATCTTATCTGATCCTGCAAGTTAAGCAGGGTGGGGCCTGCTCAGTACTTGGATGGGGACAAGTCAAAACAAGGTTTTGCCAGAAGTGACATGGGTGACACAAGACAATCTCCCTTGTGAGCTACCACTGACCCTATGCCCCAAGATGCTGTAATGCAGGGCATAATGGGGGTTATTCAATAGGGTGTTAGTACTGACCTCCGTACCCCAGAAAAGTACTAGGGGGCACTGCATGACAGAGGCACTGTCTTCCACAGGAGATCTAAAACAACCACTCTGAAGGGAAAGGGGTTTCTTCTTTTGTTTTTAAACACTGTCTTCAATTGAGATTTTAAAACTTTATGAGCCCATTTTCCTTGGAACCTAGCTTTCTGGCTCACTCTGCCTCTCTGAATCTGTATGTTGTGTTCCCTCTAGCACTGGCTCTGAAGGGAATCGCCTATGATCAAGAACCAGTGAACCTCCTAAAGGATGGGGGACAGCAGGTAAGAGGGCAACTACAGTCAGCCTCCTCCTAAGCTGGCACACAGGCTGGCTAGGCATCACCAGAAATTTGGCAGCCTAGGATTATCAGAGGGCAAAGGATGTTGCCTGCTGTAAAAATAGCTGTCCAATAGCTCACTCCAGACTTTTTTCCATAGATAACTTGCCTCTGACCTTTTCAGCATCCCCAACTCCCTCGCTGCCCAAAGGAGAGTCATAATGTACCATGACCATTAGGACTGAAGCAGAGGAAGGAGCCAAGGAGGAAACATAGTGGAGAAGCCTCAGGGTTTCAGCAGTATCAGAGAGAGCAAGACTGCAAATCCATTTGCAAGCAGGGAAATTGGGAGACAGGGTAGCGCTGGCCCATGCTCCCACCAAACAATTGGACATGGAGAGATAATATACAGAGCTGTGGGACCCTTGAGGCATTCCCTTGCAAAGATGTCTGAAATGGGCCATCCTGATTATCACTACAAAAGTTTTTTTTCTCCTGCTGATAATAGTTCATCTTAATTAATTAGCCTCTTAGAGTTGGTATGGCAACTTCCACCTTTTCATGTTCTCAGTATATATACCTTCCTACTGTATGTTCCACTCTATGCATCCGATGAAGTGGGCTGTAGCCCACGAAAGCTTATGCCCAAATAAATTTGTTAGTCTCTAAGTTGCCACAAGTACTCCTCGTTCCCTTTCAGAGAGGAATACTTGGCTCTTCTTGGCTAAAGTATAGTAATCCCAGTGTCTTCTCTCCAGTTTTCTACTGAATTCCAGGCAGTAAATCCAATGCAGCAGGTCCCAGCCCTGAAAATTGATGGCATCACCTTGTCTCAGTCGGTGAGTAGCCCAGCCAGCTCTGCCCATTAATCATTTACTGTGTCCTGCTGCACAGAGGGAGGACTTTGCCCCCACAAAGTGCCTGGTCTCTAGGTTAGAGAACACAGAGTATCATTCTGTTATGAGGAAAATTATCGCCGCTGGGAAGTGTATAGCAAGCAGTGCTTGCAGAGAGACTGCCATGGGAAGCTGTCTTCCTCTTCAGCTGAGAGATTACTCTGTATCAGGCACAAAGGCACCTGATATTAGTGATCACAGCTCAGCTGCTGTCTCAGAATCCCACCGTTTACTGGGTAATTTGTCTTTCAGTAGCTTCTGCGAGGGAGAGAGATCACTTGTGAGATGAGCCAGGAGGGCTCCATCCAGGTTCCTCAGGGAAGTTTTTCCACATCACAAAAGCACACTATTTGGTATGATGGTAACCTCTGATCAGAAGAGGCCAGATCTCAGACAGAAATCTGTCTTTAACTCCTGCTCCTTTGCCATTCAATGGGGCTGGCCTCTCCTCCCCAGCCCTCCAGTATCTCACCCATGTCTCCTTGCTCATTGCAGCTGGCCATAATTCAGTACCTGGAAGAGACCCGGCCTAACCCCAGACTGCTGCCTCAAGATCTGAAGAAGAGAGCCCAAGCCCGGATGATTTCAGATCACATTGTTTCTGGCATTCAGCCCCTGCAGGTACTGTCCTGTCACAAACAGGCAGATGGGGCTTCCAGATTGGGTTTGCAGCTGTCTGTGGCTCTCAAAGATTGTGACAGTATCATTCTGTTGAAACTGCTGATGGGCAATAGAGTGGCAGATCTCACATAGACAGTGGCATAGGATCGAATCCAGGCTCAGCATGGTTAGCAGCATCTACCTGTTTTGCCGATTGAAAACAGCAAGGCACTTCCTGCAAAGACCACATGCTCTGACCCTGAGAAATGTCCATGGTTCCCCAGGACTTCTATTCAAGAACAGCTGAATTTACAAGCAGCGCAGCAGATTGCAGTTGCAGGGGTTAGCGCAGGGGTGCGCAAACTTTTTGGCCCAAGGGCCACATGGGGTTGCAAAACTGTATGGATGCCCAGGTAGGGAAGGCTGTGCCTCCCCAAACAGCCTGGCCCCTGCCCCCTATCCACCCCCATCCCACTTCCTGCCCCCTGACTGCCCCCCTCATAACCCCCCACCCATCCAACCCCCCATGCTCTTTGTCCCCTGACCACCCCCTCCTGGGACCCCACCATCCAACCCCCCCTGCTCCCTGGCCCCTGTTGACACCCCAGGACAGACCCTCCGGGACTCCCATGCTTATCCAACCGCCCCCACCCCCCGTTCCCTGACTGCTCCCCTTCTCCGAACCTCCGCCCCATCCAACCACTCCCTGTCCCCTGACTGCCCCCCGGGACCCTCTGCCCCTTAACCAACGCCCCGGCCCCCTTACCGTGCTGCTCAGAGCAGCATGTCTGGCAGCCACACAGCCCAGCTGGAGCCAGATATGCTGGCGTGCTGCCCTGCAGGAGCACACAGCCCTACCTCCCAGAGTGCTGCCCGTGCGGCAGCATAGCTGCGGGAGAGGGGGATAACGGGGGAGGGGCCAGGGTCTAGCCTCCCCGGCTGGGCACTCAGAGGCCGGACAGGACTGTTCCGTGGGCTGGATGTGGCCCGGGGGCCATAGTTTGCCCACCTCTAGGTTAGCGCCTCTTGGCAGGGGGCAGAGAGCTCCAGGCAAAGGAGTGTGATGTTTTGTAGGAAGGGCAACTCTGAGAAAGAACTGGGACGTGTGGGTCTGTGGTTCAGAGACTGAAACCTCTAGTGACCCAAAGGGCTGAGTTTGGGACTGACACCATCTAATCCCAGCTGACCCTGTTTTGTGTGTGGCTTGTGGCAAGTTTGTTTGCTGGGTCAAGCTAATTTGGGGACTCTTTGGCCTTCTCAGAACCTGACTTTCCTGAAACAAGTGGGAGGGGAGAAGAAGCTGGAATGGGCTCAACGTCATATCACATGTGGTTTCCAAGGTACGTCTGCACTGAATTAATCAGTGCATCTACGAATAGCACAAAGCAGTGGATGAGCAGTCTGGTGGGCGATCTCATCCAAAGTCCTGCTTTCTACTGCACAGGAACAGAACAATGAGCCATCTAGTCTGGTATTATCTGCTACTATGCTGGAGCAGACCAAGGGCCCATCTGACCCAGAATCTCACATCCAGCAGTGGTTAAATATCTGATGCTCCAGAGGAAGCTCAGTGCTGCATCTGGAAGCAGGGAGGAGGAGATTCCTTCCTAACCCCTGTAGCAGTCAGCTCACACCCTGACACAGGAGCACTGACAATATTTAACCTTTTATCCCAGCTGTCACAGCAGATGCCTTTTACATTCATATAAACTGTACAACCCTTTCTTTTAAATGGTACTAAGCTTGTTGCCTCAATATCCATCGCAGAGTGTCCCACTGGTTAATTCTTGTAGGCATAAAATACCATTTCTATTTCCTCTTCAATAGGTTGCCTTTAATTTCACTGTGGGCCTCCTTGTTCCAGTGCCCTGGGATAGGGCTATAGGAGTCTGACTGGCCCTCCCTGCTTCACCCAGTTTATATCCCTGTAGCCTGAACCTTTCTGTTCTTCTTTCCAGTTCTGCTGTTTAGTCTCTTCTTGTAGGGAAGCCCCTCTTCCTGCCACTAACAGCAGAGGCAAGGGGCAGAGGGGAAGAATAGGAAGCCTACTTTGTCCTTTTGAAATCATCTTGGGTCCAAAATGGCTGAGTCCCAAAGCACCCTCCTTCCTCAGCTCCAGTGAGAGTCTCCTTCCCTGTAAGTGCTGCCCTGGGTTGCTCCCTTCTAGCCCAACTCAGGGTTCACAACACTCAATCCAAAAGGCTGCTGGCAATTTAGCTCTTTACCACTCCCCTTTAAGCTGCTGAAAGTGGGAATTGCTGGTTCCTGACCCAGTGCACTGTCTCTTTCTGCAGCTCTGGAGCAGACCCTGCAGCACACAGCTGGGCGCTATTGCATTGGGGATGAGGTAAGGAGATCAGACAGAGCACAGCTTGCAGAAGGCATGGAAAGCCTCACAATTATCTGGGACTGGGTTAAAACATCTCCCACATGGTGGTGGAAGTCAAAGGCTTTGGGCATATACAGTCAGAGCATTCCCTGGGCCTCATCATAGGCAGCAGGGCTGCATGCATCCGACTCCACCCATTACCTGCTCTCCTTCCCTAGCTCCTCCTCCTTTGGGGAGTAGCCATTTCATTGCATTTCACACAGGAGGACAGCTCTCCATTTCCCAGCTCTGTGAGGATGGCAAAAAGCCATGGGCTAGAAGGGACATTTGCTTGGCCCTGTCTGTATGTTACCTATCTGATTAGACAAGATAAAGGGAATTGGCTGGAGATTGGGGAATAGGATACAGAGCCTTTAATCTCAGGGGCTGCAGATCCCTAGCCTATCAATAGAAACACAGCGGTTTTCATTTACTAGCAGGTTAATGGCCCCAGCATGAAATCACTTGGTGACACCTCAGTCCTGTCACTGGTGGGCAGGCATCTGCAGCACAAACCAGCCAATTCAGTGGCCATTTTGCTAAAGTCTAAGGACTAAACCCGCTTTGAGGTGGCCACTCCTGGTCCAAGCAGGCACAGGGGCTGTGGTGATGCCCATTGACACAGGGCTCAGTCTCCAGCCCTGCCACGTCTGCACCAAGTTATCACAAACATTTTAAAGAAAACCAAACAGCCTAACTAGTACAGCTCATTTTGCTACCATTTCCAGCCAGCGCAGAAAGTATGTGAGACTTCAGGAGGCTGCCCAATCCCTGATCTTAACGTCCTAGTCCTGCAGTTGCTTCACTCCACTAACCCCTGGGAGGAAGCTTGGTTTGGTAGCTAAGGCACTGGACCGGGACCTGATAACAGTCTTCAGCTACGTTAAGGACTATAATAAAGATGCTGTTCTTAATGTCCACTGAAGGTAGGGCAAGAAGTAATGGGCTTAAACTGCACCAAGGGAGATTTAGGTTAGATATAAGAGGGAAATTTCAAACTATAAGGGTAGTTAAGGTCCTGAATAGGCTTCCAAGGGAGGCTGGGGAATACCCATCACTGGAGTTTTTAAGAACAGGCTAGACCAGGGATCGGCAACCTTTGGCACACGGCTTGCCAGGGTAAGCCCCCTAGCCGCCTATGCCGCTTCCCGCAGCCCCCATTGCCTGGGATGGCGAACCGTGGCCAGTGGGAGCCGCGATCGGCCAAACCTGCGGACGCGGCAAATAAACAAACCGGCCCGGCCTGCCGGAGGCTTACTCTGGCAGGCCGCAGGCAAAAGGTTGCCAATCCATGGGCTAGACAAACAGCGGTTAGGGATAGTTAAGTTTACTTGGTCCTGCCTCAGTACAGGGGCTGGACTTGATGACACCTCAACTTCCTTCCAGTCCTAGATTTCTATGAAGAAATCTGGGTAAATTCCTTGCTCTGCCACAGTGTCATTAAATGACCCTGGGCAAATCACTACTCTCTCTGCCTCAATTCTCGGTCTCTAAAATGGAAATAGTAGTACTCCCCCCCCCGCACTCTCAACCTATTTAGGTTGTAAGCTCTGTATTGCAGGGATTGTCTGTTACACTGTGTGTGTGTACACATACAGCCAAGCACAGTGGGGGCTTCGCTGGTTCTTCTTGGAGCTATTGCAATACAAATAATAAGCGAGGTTCACTTATCACACATCCAACTCTCTGTTCCCTAACTGGTTGTCTCCTCCCTCTTTGGAGGGGCACCTGGATTTGTTTGCTCAGTGGCAGAGTTGCCCTAGGAATCTCATGGTGCAGGGCTGTCCTAATGAATTAGTCCCCATGGTGTGTAACCACGTAGCTCTCCTGGGGTCAATGGTAAGCAGCTGCAAGTGTCTCCAAGGGTTCCAGTCTGCATTGTCCCTATGCCCAGCAACTGAGCCAGCTTGCAGAGAGGGAGACCTTCTGTGCAGCCCCGGAGCTCCCAATTCAATCCTTTCATGCTGCATGGAAGCTGGTAAAAGAATAACTGCCCTCTTTCCAACATGGAAGGAACAAACAACTTAGGGCAGGTCTTCACTACCCGCCGGATCGGCGGGTAGCAATCGATCTATCGGGGATCGATTTTTCGCGTCTCGTTAAGACGCGATTAATCGATCCCCGATCGCGCTCCCCGTCGGCGCCGGCAATCCACCACATCGAAAGGCGGAAGCGGAGTCGACGGGGGAGCTGCAGCGATCGACTCGCCGCCGTCCTCATCCCCAGGTAAGCCGACTACGATACGCCGACTTCAGCTACGCTATTCCCGTAGCTGAAGTTGCGTATCGTAGATCGACCCCCTCCCCTAGTGTAGCCCTGGGCTAAGTTTCAACATGGCAACACCCATCCCACTAGAAACTGGATTGAGAGCCTACAAGCCGAGTAACAGTTTATGGTCACTACTGTGCCAGGTAGCCCTGGGGCAGCTGGCCTAGAGGTGAAAAGCTTTGTGTCCCAGCCCCCTGAGCCAGTCAGGCCCCTCCTCTTTCAATTTGTGTAACACCTAGTGCCAGTAGTTCCCACTGCTGATTCCAGGCCCTGAAAGGAGCTGGCCTGGGAGGCAGCCTCCTGCTCTTCATAGGGCCCACTATAGCATCAGAACTGTACAGAACAGGGGAAGTGCTGAGAAGAGCCTTTAGGGGGGAAAACGGGCCTGCCAATCTAGCTCCAGCCAGTGCACTAAAGGGCAGTAGGGTGGGTTTTGAATTGCTTTGACCAGTTTTCTTTGCTCCAATGCAGGTTTCCATGGCTGACTTGTGCTTGGTCCCTCAGGTTTACAATGCTGAGAGGTAAATGAGGGCTGGTCACCTCCATTAGACCCCACTTCTTGCACCAGAGGCCTAGTTGATGGCCAAGCCTGACCTCTTTCCTGCTGATGCTCAGGCCAATTGGGATAACACTCCCCACACCCCAGCTTACATCTCCATCAGGGTATTCTTCTCACCCTGATTTTTTTGTTTCCAAAACCCTGTATCGTTTGAAGGCTCACAAAAGTGAGGAGCTGGGATTTCTTCCCTAAGTCCCCCAGAGCAAGACTGGCAGCTGTCCCCACATGAGCTTAGACAGGCCAGATTCTGTGTCCCCACCTATGCAGAAAGGATGGGAAACACAGCCTCTTAGGGCTAGTAGAAGCCCTTATTGAAAAGGCCTCTTGCAGACGGAACAGCAGCGTTGCACACTCTAGGAGAGACACGATACTTGGATACCATAATGACTAGCAACCTTATTTTAAAAAAAAAAAAAAAAAAAAAAAAAAAAAAAAGAGGCTGTAAGATCAGTGGGGGCATCCACTCTAGGAAAAAAGGTGTGCTTCTTGCCCCATGCTAACCAACACAACGCAACACACAGGATGTAAAATCCTAGTGAAGACAACGCTGCTTTCACACATTAGCAGGCCAAGGTAGATCCTAGGGGTGAGCTTAGATAACACATGATCAGAACACACCTTTTTTCCTGGTGCAGACTAGGCCCCAGTCTGCCAGATGATTCTCCCCTGCTTGACTTTTCTGGAGCTGTGTGCTGATCATATTGCCCTGGGTCCGTGGAGCAGGGATTCTGTAGAACTCCCCCTTAGTGCTTGCTGCTGGACTGTCTAGCTGGGAGTACCTGACTGCATCTCTCTTCCCTTTGTAGATTTAAAGTGGACCTGGCTCCATACCCCACGATAACCAGAATCAATAAATCCCTTCTGGAGCTAGAGGCATTCCAAGTGAGCCACCCATGCCGGCAGCCCGATACCCCCGTAGAGCTGCGAGCTTAAGGCCTTCCTACAAGCGGGCTCTGTTCCTCTCTAAAGCATGAAGGCAGGGGTGGCAGAGAAATGGATAACACCCTTCCCAGAGAAGGAAAGCCACACGCAGGTGCCCCGCAGGCACCCATAGCATTGATGCATCCTTGCCAGCTGCATAGGAGGAAGGAGAAAGAGAGTGAGCGCCCCTGCCCCTTTACTCTGAAAGTAGCTGTGGGTGGCCCATTGCAGACCTGAGTATGGTAGGGAAAGGTCATGTTTAACTACCTTTAATCTCACCATGCAGCAGATTAAAGGAGAAGCAGCAATAGCAATCTTGAGCCCTGCATTTTGTGTGGTTTTTGGGCCCAGGAATGGGCTTGCTGAGGATATCTTAACTCTTTTATTGTGGAGGGTGAGGGCAATAGCCTTGTACAGGAAATGTCCCATAGGTATAACTCAATCTTGCTATGAACAAGACCAGCTTGAGGGTCCTCACTTTCACCATCCATGGAAGAATATCAAAGAACCAATCAGCACACAGAGTAAAACTAGGCCATAAACACACTAGGCCTGATTGTCCTAGCACCGCACCACAATTACAGTAACCCCATTGACTTCAGTAAATACCAATTTACATGGGTGTAAGTGCAAGGAAGAGCAGGCCCACCCTCTCCTCCTGCAAACATAATGAGAGCTAGACCCCAACCCTGGGTCTCTCTGCTCTTGTAAGGAACTGACAGCTACGCTACACCATGCCTGCCATGCCAGCAGTGACAGCGTGAAGGAGATTAGTTGTCCCAGGCTTCTGGGTGATCTATGTGTCTCCCCTTCACCAAGCAGCAACCTGGGAGAACTAGTCTCCCTCACTGCTAGCATAGCAGCCATCTCCCACCTTAGCCAAAGATGACAACGTTCTCTTCCCCATCCCCAGATGGCATGCCACTTACACCCAGACATCACACAGCATCAGACACTTTCCAGCCACTTGTAGAAAGCCAGTCACTTACTTTCTAGCAATACTGTCCCCCTTCCTTCCAAAGGGGAGATTTCTGGGTGGTGAATTCTCATTCATTTCAAGCCAGAACAACCCCATTCCTGGATGGCAGAGAGGAACTGCCAAGTTGCAGCCGAGATCCAGCCAGTTTTGGTGGGTGACTCTCATCCCCATGTTACAGCCCTCTCTTCAGAGCCTGCAGCAACCCCCTCTCCTCACCCAGCTAAGAGTGAATATATGAGGTCACCTTTGTTTCTATGCTAATAGCCATCTGCCCAACAGAAGCTGGAATTTGGGGCAGGGAAGAGAAGTGATATACAGCAAGATAGGAAAGCAAGAGACTAGTTCTGCCCAAGGCCTTGGGGAAAATTCCTCTAACAAGGACACTGCAGATTTAGTTCAGGCTTCACAGGGTAAATAGGTGTCAAAGCATAGGCACCAAGCAAGTGTGAGGCTGGAGATTTGTGCCCAGTCCTCAGGCTGCATGTCCATGGGCCTGCAGGTTTCAGGGAGACATTCCAAAGATGGGGCAGATTTCACCTACATGCAGAGACTTTGTTCACCTCTTTGCTTTGATTCATTTATTGCCACCCACTGTCTATCCATGTGTCTCTATTTACCATGACACAGAACCCCTGCTGTCCTGGGCTGGGTCTCCTCTAGGTCCAGCTGGATCTTGCTTGTGCTATTATAGAAGGTCCCAGCACAGTCTGAGCCACCAAAAACCAGCACAGTGCACAGGTTGTGCTTGTCCTGGCTCTCCTTGTCCACATCTGTCAGGCGGGCAGAGGTGAGATTGAGCAGCGTGTGGCCAGCCCGGGGCACTAAGGAGAGGTGATTGTGTGTCACTGTGCTCCATGCAAAGGTGTCTGCAACAGAAAGGAACAATCACTGCTGGCAAACCTATCCTCTGCACCAGGGATGAAACAGACAGATGGACCTAAGGCTGCCAGAAATACCAGCAAGTGTATTGTCACTGCAGCACGACAGCCACCTTCAGCAATTCTTTGTCGGTCAGAAGCTCTGAGGCGGGGATGGGGAGTTACTCACCAAGGTGAAAGGTAAAGACATCCTGCAGGGCTCCCTTGGCATTGCAGCCCCCACTGATCAGGACCTTCTGGTCAGACACTGGCATTGCAGCATGGAAGCTAGAATCGGAGCAAAGCATAATGACCAGAGCAAAACATGCAAGGGACGCACCCTCCCCGCCTTCCCCCTCCCCCATACACCACCTCTACTTACCTAGGAGAAGAAGCCTGGGATAGTGGTTTACACCACAGATGGGAGTCAGGACTCCCGAGTTCTAGTCCCAGGTCTGCCGCTGAACTGTTGCATAACCCTGAGCAAGTCACTTCCCTCTCTGTGCCTTAGATGCTGACTCACCTCTGCAGGTGCTGAGAGGCTTAATGTGTGTCTGAGAAGCACCAGAGAACCTCAGACAAAAAGGTGCTAATGAAGGGCAGAGGGTTTTATGTTTGCAAGTACCCAAGGGCCTCCCTTCAGGAACCCAGCATTCTCCTTATAAGGGTTTCTCCCTGTCTTTAGCTCTGCTGCTGCCCAGGCACCAGGGAGGGTGAGTTTGCTGGGTGGTAGCCCTGCAAACATGCAGGAAGCACAGTTCCAGCCATGAAGCGAGATGCGGGGAGGAAAGAGGCCACATGATCCTACAGCAGGATCTTACCAGCGTGAAGAAGGCTGTCCTGAAAGAAATGGGACCGGCACATACTCCATGTAACCTGAAGCATGGGGGAAAATCAGGAGACACTTCAAATGCATGGCAATCCTAGCAGCTTTGCCCAGCCCCACTGCAAGACAAACACCTCTGTGCTGAATGTAGGGAACATAGGGTTTGCTGCATCAAATGAGAGCAGCAACCGGTTTAATCTGCTATCCAGCTTCTTGCAATCACCAGTGCCTGATGTTTCTTACCCCCAATCTTGGGCCTAGCCATCTCCTTCCCACCCCATTAGGGCCTTCCCTACATCCACAGCTTCCCATCCCCCTTACTCTGGTCCAGACACCTCAGCCATGCTATTCCCCTCCCATGTCACATAAGGGCCCTCATTCACCCCCTGTCCCCAATCATGTTTCCTAAGGCAGGCAGCCCTTGGATTCCCACCCCAACTGCCCAGTATAGTCTGATAGGAAAGCAATGTCCCATTCTCACCCAGATCGAGGATGTGCACATCATTCAGGTACAAAGGGGTCCTCTGACCCCCAAAGATCACCAGCTTGTTCCTCAGCAGAGTGGCAGAATGGCTGGGAGAGAGAGGGGGGTGAGTGAGCAAGGCAGCCTCTGGAACCTCTTGGAATTGCGGGTTCAGTCTCTTTTCACAAAAGCAGGCTTCCAGGAGAGCCATTAACTCAACTACACTCTTGTGGGCTGGGGAAGCTTGAGTTTACACAGGGCCATTCCCTGCTTGGTGCTCCCACAGCCATGAGAGCCTAATACCAGAGCACCACCTGCTGGTGTACAACCCATCAACATGGGACAGTCCCCCAGGGAAGGGCTGGGAGCTGCTTCGCTTGGGACATTGAAAACTAGGACTGGACCACCCCTGGGGATGTGACTGTGGGGGACAATCATGCCTTGCCCTCCACGTGTGGAGATTAACTAGATGGGACCTGCTGGTGCTTCCCTCCCTCTATCTTTGAGGGCTGAAATGAAGGTGTCTCACCCAAGCCGAGGTAAGGGCTTCTCTCCCTCCACAATGGGCTGGTACCAAATCTTGTACTCAGGGTTGAAGACGTAGAGTGTGTTGCTGCAGGCCCTGGACTCCAGGGAAGCCATCTTGGGGAAAGTCCCTCCAAAGATAAAAAGCTCTTTGTGGTAGATGGTGGCACTGTGGTAGGCCAGTGTTGGCACTTTCCCCTTGGCCTGAGGAAGAAAGTTTTCAACAGTAGAATACCCCACTTCCCCTTTGCCCTCCTGAAGGCTCCCATCAGTGACCCTAACAACATCCCTTCCACTGACCATGAAATGGGAACCATCGCACAGTGTCTGACCCTGGGCCAGGGGCCAAAGAGCGAGCACAAGAGCAAGGACATGGGCACGTTGCTCTTGGGTTCCCAGCTAGTCCCTGACAGAACAAACTTCTTCCCCCGCTCCCTCCGCCCCACTGTGTCTCTTTCCTGCAGAAGCTCTGCTACTCACAGTCACGAGAAGCCACTTCCAGGTGGCTGTGTCCAGGATGTAGATGGTGCTGTAGGGCTTGCCCTCCTTCACGCCCCCAAAGACATAGATGCGTTTGGTGTCCAGGTCGTAGGTGGCAGTGTGACCACGTGAGTAGGGCAGCACAGAACCCAGTGGTGGCAGATCCACGGGGAACCAGAAATCATTGTCTGTCAGAGTAACACCACACTAGTGAGGTGGCAGAGACCCTCCTTCACTCCCCACACCTCAAAAGCCCTATCCCCCATCAGCTTTTGGTCAGGACCCTGCTCCCTTCATTCTCCCCTCCCCCACTCTTGACTCAGTGCCAGAGGGAAGGGCCTACAGCACTGTTTCTGGGCTTGGAGGTGGAGGGCGTGGGGGCAGCATATAGCTGGGGAATAGCAGGGCAGAAAAGAAGACCAGTGTGTGTAAAGCAGAAGGACCCTGGATTCACCCCACAAACCCCGCAGACACTGCAAAGTATGCCGCAGCCTCTGCTCCTTGAAAGCCACCCATCTCCCATCCCTGCTTCCACCGACGCTCCCAGTCCTAACAGCCAACAGCAGGAGCAGCTCACACATGCAGACTGCAGGTTCAGGCTGCAGCCCATGGCACTGCACCTAGCATTGGGTGGCACCAATGGATGGCCCCCAGCCTCAGCAGCATGCAGCCTTCAGTTGAGTGGAGGGACAAAGAGGGGGAAATGGCGCTACCAGAAAGGAGCAGGGAGGAGGAGAGTCTGCAAAGAACATGTAACAAGGATAAAACGGAGGACGCTGAGCAAGAGAGAAAATGGAGAAATAGCTGCCCATGTCAGGGTGAGCTGAGGTGCCAAGGGGACACCCTCCCACACTCTCATCCCAGCAGAGGGAGCCAGTGACTTCCAGCCTATCCATGCAGAATGCAGACCTCCCTGCGGAGGGTTTGGCACAGAATGACATTGGCATGGGTGGAATGCTTCATCTGTCTGGCTCAGAGCAGACCCAATCCACTCAGCTCCTGCTTTGCCCAGAGATGCCTTCTGCCCTAGGGACCTCTGCCTTCCCCTGTCCAGCCCCAAACTTCTCACCAATCTCTAGTTTCCAGAGAGCATCCTTGCAAGGCTGTTGATTGGCTCCCTCTCCACCAATCAAAATGGCTGTTTCTGGGTCACTGAGGCACATGGCATGACACCATCGTGGGCTCGGACAGACTGGAGAAGGAGAGATCGAACCGAACTGTGTCACTGGACCAGATAAGGGGGCCTCAAGGTCTCCTTGCTTCCATGGAGAAGGCAAAATGAGGAGGCAGGGGCCTGGACTCTCATGGGAAGGTGGTAGCCTGAGACCCTGAACCCCCAAGGACAGATGGCAGGGCAAGAAGCACTATATACCTACACCCAAGTGGTCTGGAGGCCAGGACCCCTTGGGCATGGGGGTTTTCTTCTTAGCTTTAGTAATCATGGGGTTTCCCCTTCCCATTCTCAGTAACACAGGGAGTCAGCAGTGGGGAGTGGCTAGCTGCAGGATCACGCTCCCTGCACTTAATGACAAGCAGGTAGGGGGCATTTTGATCCCTTTGAGCAGCCATGCCGGAAAGGATCCTCAGCTGCGGATAGGCCCAGTTTTTTTCTCCTACATTTAAGAGTATTGGGAGAGTCTGGTGACTAGGGGACTGCCAGCTCCTAGGGCATGTAGGGGGTGAGAGGCTAGGGTTCCCTCCAGCTAGTTCTTTAGGATAGCTCCTTCCCTTGTTCCATTTCCTTCTCCTTTCCCTTCCAAGGTTCCTCCCTCATCAACAGGCCCCCATACTAACTGGTGGGGAAGCTGGAAAAAGTTTGGTCAGTCTATGCATCATTTTACCCATCCACCTCCCTCAGTGAGCCCCACCACACAGTGGGGCAGCTCAGATTTCAGGGAGGCTGCAAGGGACATTGGAGATAGTTCCTGTATAGTTTGGGGGCGACCCCATGAGGGCAGGCAGAGTCCGCATAGCCTGCTCACAGTTCCGGATGCTTAGTGAGTTAAGGGGACAAGCATGAATGTTCACTCCAAGACCTACAACATTAAAGGAACGATATCCCCAAGTGGCTTAGAAGCCAGGCCACGGTCTGAGCACCAGGTTCTCACCTCGCAGCTCCTTCACCTCCAAGTCTGCAGAGAGAAAACACAGACAGGTGATGGTCCCCTGAAAGCAGCAGCGGGGAGTCACCTCCTGGGAGGTGCTCAATCCTGTGATATGGTGCAAGTGCCTCTTCCCCCTACCCTGGCACACAGCCATGGAAACGACACTTCTGAACATGGAGATCCATGGAAGTGGATACCGTTTCTCTCACAGCTAGCACACTGGTTCCAATCCAGCCACATATCAGGGTGACAGGCTGACTCACAGGCAGTGAAGAAGAGTCACCACCACCAGCTCATTCCACCTGTCTATGCAAACCTCCACGTGTAGGGGCTTGGGTCTCAAACAGCATAGGAGAGTAGGTGAGGTTAGTGCTGGTGAAAGGGGCAAGAGAGAGCGCCCTGGAGAGAGAGGGCATCTGTATCCCCAGAACAGATACAAGTAAAGCAGGGCCCCCCTCTGCCACTGTGCTTCACCCACTCCCTGGGGAGATCCCTCTAGGGTGAGACAGGAGCTCAGGCTCCATCACTCCGTCTCTACTCAAACTGCCAACAAGGGGAACCATTGTGACAGTGGTTTGGGAATGGGGATACTTGTTTCACTAGGAACAGGACCAAGACCCAACAACTCATTTCATACAATGAATAGCCTTCAAAGGCTTACAACTTTTGGTCACGAGCTGGGGTTGAATTGGAACCAATGCTCTAAAGGAGAAAGGTTCTGTTTCCAATTCCCCAGTCTCTGTGAGCCAGCCAACTCCCTGCAGACTGTTACAAACAAAGGGAGTTCAATGCAAGAACATTTTAAAAAATATTCTCCTGGCATGCTCTGCATTTGGCATCAATTAATGACGTGCCTGATATGGACCGAGAGATATAGTACTGGTAAGGGAGACTGGCTGGCCCAATGGACAGGGTACTGGACTGGAGATCATGAGGCCGGAGATCTCAGCTCAGGTCTGTCATTGATCTACTATGTAACAGTGACTAATGCTCTCTGTGCCTCAGTTTCCTCAGCTATAAATGGGGATAATTACATTTATCTTCATTTGTAAGTGCTTTGACACCTACAGATGAAGAGCTAAGTGATACTATTACATGGTGCAGTGCAGTGGCATTCAGGAGACCCCGATGTCCATTTCTGACCAAACAGGCAGAGGTTGCACACTCAAGCCATTTGTTCAAGGACAGAACTGGAGAGAGATTCTCAGGGTTCTGAGAGGGACACAGGGGACCCTCCTGGCTGGGGTTAGGAACACACTGGGCAACTGTCCCTAGAGGCAGCACACACAGGTCTGGGAGTCAAGCAGGCAAGATTCAGAATAGACGCCCTGAAAGCGATCATCCTAATGTCTGCATCTCACTCCACATTTACAGAACCAGAGTTACCTTCAGCATCCTGCTCCCCTTCACATGCCCTGGGCTCAAACAAGACTTTCCTAGGCTTCTTTAGCTGGATAGGACTAGGCTTGTGGATTTTCCTCCTGAACTCCTTGGGTGCCTTCTGGCCAGTGGGTGACTTTGGAGCAGTGGCCATCAACAGCTTTTTTGGAGGTGGAGATAAATCCTTACTTCTGGTCCTTTGTGCTCTGGCAGTTGCCTCCAAACTCTGACCTTTAACCTGTCCAACAGAAGTCACAGCAGAATCATCTGCCTGTGGCTTCTGGGAGAAAAAGTAAGGCCATTCTATATCTCACTTGGCTCTTTAGATCAGCCTCATCCATGGCTGGAGATGACAAAGGGACGGGTGAGCCAGGACCCCCACGGTTGGCCCACTACTGTGGTAGAAGTTACTTTAAAGAGGGAACCAAGCTGATGTAGTCACCAGCTGTTCCTCCTGCTACATGCCCAGCCAGCAGTCTGTCTTCGGATTGCCAACTGAAGAATGGCACAGCAAGAACGGGGGCATTACTGGAAGGTGGGAGAGCAGCACAGTGACAAGCTGAAGCATTTACCTGTAGACACAAGGTGCATTTGAGTCAAGTGAGGAACATTACAATTGATTGATCTTTCTAGCACAGACCAGACCTTAGCTTCACTAGCCTGTTCAGCCAGGGCCCTGCTAGGAGAGTGGTGCCAATGGCTTCACCTGCAAATACAGCTCACTGGCCCCGAGTGGCTATGAACAAGAGAGAGGGTGGGAAGGAACAGCGGAGATGTCCAACGTGCACATACCTCAGTGGTATTGTCCAAGGCCTGGATGGGGGACATGGTATCTTCCGGGAGGACTGGTGACTGGGTGGACTCCGGTGCCAGAAACGGGCGAGTGGGGGTGCTGTTGTAGATGCCCTTGAGCAGCTAAGGGACAGACAGGGACCGCAGAGCAGCATAAGAACAACATTCTCAGCCTGCCCCCATGTTTCATATACACCAGTGGCCTAGTCTCCCTCACTCACAGAGTGAGTGAAAAGCTAAATTACAAGAGACAGATCAACTGCAGGCCAGAAGCCCTAGTGTCCAGCTCTTAAAGATTCCTAGGCCAGAAGGACCCACTGTGATCATCTAGTCTGACCTCCTGTATAACACAGGTCATAAAACTTCCCCAAAATAATTCCCAGAGCAGATCTTTTAGAAACAACATCCAATCTTCATTTTAAAATTGCCAGTGATGGAGAATCCACCATGACCCTTGATAAACTGTTCCAGTGGTTAATTACTCTCACTGTCAACATTTTACACATTATTTCCAGTCTGAATTTGTCTAGGTTCAACTTCCAGCCATTGGATTGTAGGATACCTTTCTCTGCTAGATTGAAAAGCCCATTATTAAATGTTTGTTCCCTGGATAGATACTTATAGCCTGTAATCAAGTTACCCCCTTAACCTTCTCTTTGTTAAGCTAAATAGATTGAGTTCCTTGAGTCCATCACTATAATGCACATTTTCTAATCCTTTACTCTTTCTTGTGGCGGAACCTTCTCCAATGTATCACCATCCTACTTGAATTGTGGACAGCAGAACTGGACACAGTATTGCAGCAGTGGTTGCACCAGTGCCAAATACAGAGAGAAAATAATCTCTTCTCCTAGCTGAGATTCCCTCATTTATGCATCCCAGGATTGCACTGGTTCTTTTGGACACAGCATCACACTGGGAGCTCATGTTCAGCTGATTATCCACCATGACCCCAAAATCTTTTTCAGAATCACTGCTTCCCAAGCTAGAGTCTCCCATCTTGTAAGTATGGCCTGCGTTCTTTGTTGCTAGATGTATACATTTCCATTTAGCTGTATTAAAACACTGTTTGCTTGCACCCAATTTCCCAAGTGATCCAGATTGCTTTGAAACAGTGACCGGTCCTCTGCATTATTTACCACTCCCTGAGTTTTTGTGTCATCTGGAAACTCTATCAGTGATGATTTTATGTTTTCTTCTAGGTCATTGATAACAATGTTAAATAATGTAGAGCCAAGCACTGAGTCCTGTGGGACCCCACTGGAAATACACCCTGCTTGATGATTAATACACCTGTTTGACGATGTTTCCCAATTTACAATCACATTTTGAGACCTAGCAGTTAGCCAGTTTTTGTAACTTGGACTGGTGGTGATGAAGGCGTTTCTCACCCCAGAGGTATTTACCACAGTGGATGCTCATTCACGTGGACTGCTTCTTTGCTTCTCCTACTTTCCCAAGGGGCTAGGCAATTGTCTAGGGGGAACCATCACAGAGCTATTGCTGGGAATAAAGCAGAGCACCCAGTGCTGCGATAGCGACAAACAATGTAAGAGCCACAGGGAAGTGAAACAAGGCAGGAATCCCAGAGGCAGCCAGCAGTGAGACCCTGGAACTGATCCAGGTGCTGGCTATGAAAGGTTGCAAATATGAACATGCCAGGTCCCTAGGTTACCATCCCCAACCTTAACAGAAATGCCATAGGCCTAGGAATCTGCAGGACTAAGAGAGTGGAAAGCTACATGGATGCTCAGATGGACAGACAGACAAGAAGCCTGACCTCAGCCCATGGATTGGAGCCTTATTCAGGAGTGCTGCAATCAGGAACTTTCCAGCCTCATATCAATAATAATACCTAGCTTTATAAAGCTTTTCATCCATAGACCTCAAAGTGCTTTACAAAGGAGGTCAACAGCAAGGAGGAGAGGATCCATCTCAGGGGCACTTGATCCAGTGATTTCAACACATGGGCAACCAACTGTCTGGATACCAAGAACTGGGGGCAGAATGGAATTGAAACATCCTTTACCTACTAGTATCTTGTGGCATTTAAAAGTCAAAGGTGCACTGGCAGACCTGTGCATAGAACATAGGTCTGGAACAGCAGGGCTTCGGGTCAGTCCTGAGGTGCATTAGCAGATCTGTGGGAGGAGACCAAGCACTGGAATAGCAGGGGGTGTTGCAGGCCATAACCAGCACCCACAATAGGAAGAGCAGGATATGTAGGGAACTGCTTTCTTACCTGCCCATTGACAGTCAGGAGAAGTTTAACAGGGTTGCCATAGTCCATCTGTTTCAATGAAGCCATCAGAACATCCACTCTCCAGTCACCTTCCCACACAAGGGACCTGTGCAAGGACCATGGAATCTCAGCTCACAATGGACACTGCCCAAGAGAGACATCCTTCTCCTCTGCCAGTGCTAATGCTCCATAGAATTCAGTGCCCCCAGGCCACAAAGCACTCAGCCCGCCTGGGAGGGAGCTCTCCCCCCTTCTGTTCCTTCCAGATCCCTTGGCTGCAAAGGAAGGGTCCCAGTGTCAGGGTGGGAGAGGCTCAGGGCCACAAAAGGGACGGAAGACAGGACACTCCTGAGGCAATAAGGAACAATGGAAGTTTTGAGAAGGAAAAAAAAATAATCATATGGCGACAAATGAACCAGCGAGCCCCTCTGATTCTTTTTCACCCTAGTAACAATATGGAGGAGAAGGGCTGACCTGGGGGGAATTGCCATGCCAATAAGTGGGGGAAAGGTGAACTGGAGAGCTCTTCCAAATTCTCTCCCACCCATCTTAAGTTCCTAACTTAAGTTCTATAGGATGGTCAGAAAAAACTATGCAGTTCTATTCTACAGGCCTTTTCCATAGGAGCCCACACACTTTTTTTGTTCAGTTTGGGACATGTCCTTGATAATCACCACACTCTCCTGCCCACAATCATCAGGCCCTATCTGCCAAAGGGGGTTGATCACAGCAGACAAAAGAATTGGTTACAATTTTTGAGAGGGGAAAAGATGGGCAAAAAATAAAAACTTGTCAGGTTCTCCTGCCTAATCATCAGCTCTGCCTGCAAAAATGTTCAACCCTCTGTGCTAGCACAGGGCTGAGTGCTTTCTGCGGGCAGCTGCCACGCTACATCTGTACTCCCCACTGCTACAACAGTTGCTGTAAGGGAAGCTTCGTGCCTGTATCCCCATGGGTCCTGCACCATGTCAGACCCGTTCACCCCAAAGCTGGTCACCACAAGGAAGAAGAGGGACCAAGCAGCTGAGATTGAGTGTGCTGCAGCACATTTCCCGCTGGGGCCGGCCTGCTAGTGCTCAGCCCTAGCCCAGAGTTTTGAGACCTGGAGCCCTATTCCCACTACTCCCCATACAAGTTGTGGAGGGACGCACTCCCTCCACATCCTCTAGTCCCTTGTTAGCTGAGGAAGACCTGCTCCCCACACCAGACGAAACATCTGCCAGCAATCAGCTCAGATTTACCTCAAATAACAAAGAGGACCTAGTCCCCAACCATCCACCAGCACCCACCAGAAGGGATCCACTCCCCACACGACAAAGCACGCCTCCGCCAGGGACCATAGGTGCCCACCTCTCACTTCCAGCACCGGTATAAGGAACAATCACAGGAACCTCCTGGAAGGGCTGGGATGGGGTACCATGGGTTGAAGGAAGGGTAGGGGTGGAATGGCTGACCGAGTTGGGAGGTGATGGGAAGAGACCAGTGTTATATACCTAGGAAATGTCACTTCTGTCAGCCCCTGATGTGGAGCATTTTTCCAAGGAGCCCCCTGTTAAACCTTTGGCAGCATATCAGTGCCTATCCAAGCCCCAACCGTTACCTCACATCAGACCCCAACTTGCCAATCCTTTGTGGCTTGACATCTGGATTCACCAGCACCTCCACAGTGATGCTTGTGTTTTGGGAATAACAATTCCAGTCACCCAAGCCAAAGACTACAAGTTGTTTTGGCAACGGCAGGGGCAGCTGAATCTGGTAACACATCCGGCTGGATTTGCTTGAAGAGATGACAAAAAAAAAAAATGGTGTAGCAGAAATACAGGAAGCCCAAATGAAAACAAGGAGAGGTCTGGGCAGACGTCCATGTGAGGAGAGACTGAAAGGATTAAGACTATTTAGTTTAGAGAGGAGATGAATAAATGTGGATGTGATTAACCTACAGAAAATAATAAATGGGCTAGAGAGGGCAAATCAGATGCTTCTATTACCCTTTCTCATTATAATATAAGGAAAAAGGAGTATTCAATCAATTTGAAAATGGATGGGCAGCTGGTGTGCACAGACCATTGCTGATCATGCTGATCGGTATCATTTCACTGGATCCTTGTACTCCCCTGTCTATATCCAGCTGTTGTCTCTTGTCTTAGGCCATGTCTACACTACCATTTATGTTGGCAAAACTTATGTTGCTCAGTGATGTGAAGCAAGGGTACCATACCACCATCCAGCCAAAAGCCACCACTCTCTGGTTACCCAGCTCTGAATGTGTGCAGTAAGGTTTTTTTCCCCTAAAGTTTCTCTTCCTCCATCCAGAACACATTCCACACACCCCCGTTTGAGAACCTCTGGTCTAAGGCTATGTCTACATTAGATATCTTACAGCGACACAGCTGTACCGATGCAGCTGTGCTGCTGTAGGATCTCTTATGTAGCGGCTCTATGCCGACGGGAGAGAGCTCTCCTGTTCATTAAACCACCCCCACGAGCTCCAGAAGCTATGGCGGTGGGAGAAGCTCTCCCGCCGACACTGCGCTGTGCACACTAGTGCTTATGCTGGCATAATTTATGTCGTGTGGGGGGTGGAATAGTCACACCCCTGAGCGCCATACGTTTTGCTGTCATAAGTGGTAGTGTAGACATAGCCTTACTGTTCTGTGTTTGTACAGCACCTAGCAGTGGTGCCCTGGTCCACCGTGGCTCCTAGGCACCACAGTAATACAAACAGACAATAATAATAATAATTTCATTAAATTGAAAGGCAACACATTTCAAACTGATTAAATATGTACAAGCTCCTTAGAGAAGGGACCCTGGTTAGTCCCTAATCCTGACTAGGGCACCTGGACACAGCAGCCACATAAATAAACGGTGGCACTCAGTACCAGACCCCTGACATACCTGTCACGGGCAAGGGGCCCACAATCCAGGCAGACAGCAAGGCTGTCTCTAATCAGACACACCGAGGTATTACAGCGCCAGCCGTGCGGGCTGATTCCAGCACAGCACTTTGAAGTAGGAAGCCCTGCGTAAAAGCCCCCTACCGCTTCTACAGAGAGGAAGGCCAGGTACTGGGGAGCTGCGTTTAGTTTACTTCCCACTGTTTGACACAGCCTCGAGAGCCAGGGGCTGGCGGGGCAGGGGGTGTCTGTCCAGCGGGGTTCACACACTGGGGCCGCAGCTCAGGACTCGGGGGCAGCGGCACAGCTGAGTACCAGACGTGGCGTCGCCCGCAGGCGAAGCGGGGAATTGCCAGAGCGGGGGGGCCCTGACCTGTGAGGGCCGAGCGCGCTGGGAGCCCAGTCCCCGCCTCCGGGAAAGCCCCAGGCCCACGTGGAGCTCGAGAGAGCCGGAGGTGGGGCCGGGCCGGGCCGGGCCTACAATAATGACCCGTTTAGCTCATCCCCGGCTCCCTCCTGGCGCGGGTCTCACCTGCTGAGCTGCCGGGGCGGTTCCTGCAGCGACCAGAGCACGTAGAAGTGGAGACTGGTGCCTGGAGCCGGAGCCACGCTCCGAGGCGCCTCGGCCGGTGCATCCCACTGCCCAAGGCCCCCGGGAGCCCAGCTCCATCGGCGGTGCGGGGACCGCCCGCTGCCTGAGGCCGAGAGACTGGGGCTGGAAAGCAGCATGGCCAGGGGAGCAGGTAGAGGGAAGCCTGGGGCTTTATACTCATCTCGGAGAGGAAGGGGTACAGGACAGCCCCACCTAGGGGCCCCCAAAGGCCATCGATCCTGGTGCTGGCAAGGACCCCAAGGGTATCCCCATAACTGGGCAGGGAACAAACTCCTTCACCCGGGCCCAGGTTTTTTCCTCTCTTCATTCTTGTAGATGGGCCTGACCCTAATCCACCCCCCTCCACAGCTCCCCAAACACAACCCCACCCACACCACCGCTCCCACCACTCCCCAGCTGTGAAGGGGGCACACCAGTTAGTCCTGTCGTTAGGCTGGACGTCAGCCATCAAACCCAGTTTAGCCCACACCCCTGTGTAAGGTGGTCATGGCCAGGGCCGGCGCTCCCACTAGGCGACCCTAGGGCACCAGGCTTTGGGGGGCAGAGACTCCTGGCGGCGATTCGAAACGCTGCCGAGTACGCAGCTTCCCATGAGCTGCTGCCCCTGCCCGCCGCGGGCGAGGAGTTGAGCCTGCCACGGCCGGCACAGGGAACCGAGCCCACCACGACCCGCTGGTGGGTGGGGAGGCTGCCGCAGCCCGTGGGGCTGAGCTGCCGTGAGCGGGTGGGGGCTGTGCTGCTGCCGCGGGGGGAGGGCGGGGGGGTTTAGCTGCCACGGGGGGGTGTGGAGCTGGCTGCTGCGGGGAGGTGGGGGGGGCGCACTAGCTGGTGCAAGGAAGTTTCACCTAGGGCATGAAATTTCCTTGCAGCGGCCCTGGTCATGGCAGAGAGCAAGTCCAGCCCTGGTTACAGCAGAGATTGGCCTGTTCCCAGTGGTAATTAGAGCGCTGCAGAAGTCAGTGCAATGGTCAGGGCTTTTTGGATCTGGGGGCTTAATGCACAGCAGGATCTAGTTCTAGCAGGGCTTGAGCCCTTTGTCTGTGAGCTGGGTGGAGGGGCACCAGAAGAGGACTAGGCTGACACCCAGTCAAAGGTAGCAGGTTTCCAAGTGTAGACCAAGCTTTACATGCAATGCACATGGCTCCTGGGAGGAGACAGTCAGAACAATGGAGGACCTTAGCAGTAAAATCAGCAGAAGCCAATAAACTGAGTTCAGACAAATATTCAGATTAATGAGAGAAGGATCCTCACAGCCCAGCACAAAGTGTTCCAAATCCCTCACTTTCCAGGCAGCAGAGAAAGAGAGAGAATGTGAGAATGACTCTAGTTCAGTGGTTAGGGCACCTATCTCCTCCTCCAGCTGTTGTGTGTAGAGCAAGGGAGCTGCTGAACTCATTCCCATAAGAAACACCTTAGACACCTTGTCCGAATCCAGGCAGCTCCATTTGTTGATTGCTAAACAGAGCTAGGTACCTAATTCTGAGAGGGAACAGGCTTGGACACATGTGCTTGGTTGGCATCTCCCATTGGCTAGTTTAGGCAAACTCCCACCTAGTATGCTGGCTTTTGTTGATTGCATTCTTAGGCACCTCTCTCTCCCCCTTCATTGTATAGGGAACACTGGTGCTTAATTCATGCTTTGACTGGCAGTATTGTTCCTATGATTTTCTAAAAGCTGGTGCTGTGATGCTCAGCATTGCAATGGCTATGTCCCTTCCTGGCTCCCACTCTGTGTCCAAGAGTTATGGTTAGGAAAGTGTTTGTGGTAGTCAGGGTAAGAGAGCCACACAGCGGAGCAATTCACTCATGTGGTAAGTTTCACACCTACTTCTGTTAAAGAGTGGTCCACAAGCCACTTTTCCTCCTCTGCCCTTTGAAATTATTCAAGAACAGGGACAGAATTATGAGAGTGCAGATAGGTCATTGTGTGCCGTCAGTAGGTAGTCTGGCTCAGAGCACATGGCCTTTTGTCTCTTCCATGACTAGAAGAGCGCAACTCTTAGAATTAGGTTTCCAGCATGAATAAATTCAGAATGTGCTTTGTGCAAATATCTTAAATTTACTACTACCCTGTATACTCTTGCCCATTCATTCATAACAATACTCAGAAGGGTAAAAATACAAACTGGAGCCAAGTGGACACTGTGAAAAAAGCCCTCACATTTGCACTAGTCACTCCACTCTGAACTCCCTAAAAGCACCCAATGCTGCATAAATGGTGAAGGGTACATAAGGTAGTGTAGCTGTGTTTCTGCTTTTATTTTATCTAGTAGTTGTTCTTTACAAACAGCCTGCTCCTTGGGGATATTTAAATACATCCTTCAGACTGGCCTACTCCATCTCCTTACAGCTCCCTACCTACAGAGGCTGAGAAGGAAAACATGGTTTCTGGGCAATTTAATCAGTCTCTCTCTGTTGGAGGGAGAGCGTGTTTTTTTCCAACTATTCTAAAGGTGATGAAATGGAGAATAACTGTCCATTAGCCCTCTCTTCTCCTGCTAGGGGTTACAGTACAGATACTATCACAGGGTGGGGGGGAGAGAAGAGGAGGCAGCTCTGCCTGCTCTAACTTGTGGAACTGGGGGGTTGATTAATTTTTAAAAGCCTCTGTACTCCTGCCCTCTGACTCCAGCTCTGCAAGCATCCTCTGCTGCTGCCACTAAAATCACATTCATTTGAAGGGCAAGAAAATCCCAGCAAGAGGTTGACACCATCTGGACAAAAATAGATTGGATGAAATATGTAGCCCCTGGCCTTGCTCCACCACCTATAGTAGGCTTTGTAGATATTTTGAGTCCCCAGCACCACATATAAACCAACTTTATTTGCAACTCAAGGAACAGTGTGTTGTGCTGGACCAAACGTAGGCAAGAGTTTCCATGTTGCATGGTTTTGGCAAGCTGCTTACCAGTCTGTTGGAGATCAGAGGAATGGAGTCATGCTGGAACTATATTGCAATCTTCATTGTATTAAGGGGGGGGGGGACTACTAAACGTAAGCACAAGGGTTCAGAGACTAATTCACCCATACTCCTTCAAAGGTGAGGAATATCCTGCCTGCACCAGGTCATAAGAAGTCACTGTCAAAGGAGGTAAGACACCCGACTACAAGACCTCACAGCACCATCTTAAAACAGAACGATAACTTCTTAAAGAAGCATCTGACCAGTGCCCAATGCCAGAGGAGCTCCAGCATTGGGAGCTTCTCAATAGCAGTGCCCTGCTCATGCCAGCTAAGACAAGTAAGGAGAACATCCCTAGTTGCCAACTGCTGAAGTCTGGCACTGCTGCAAAGTTCACTGAATATTCCTCTCTGCTTTGCTATTCAAAAACAAGTTCAGCTCAGATTTTTTTGTTGAAAGCCTGGAGTCTGAGTCTTAGCTCTGAAGCACCCACTCACCTTAACAGAAGACAAAAGTTGTGGTTGCATAGTGAAAAGTTTATTTAAAGAGTTTGGAACTCAAACAATACATGTCACAAAACAGCCACACCATATTGAATATAAACACTAACCCAGCTCTAGAAGGAAAGGCAAGCACACTAAAAATATAGACTTTCTTTGGGCCATAGAGCAAACCATTCAGTGCCACATTTTGGTAAAGTATCCTTTTGATATTTCACAACAATCCCTTGGAAGGACAAAGAGCAGCAGTTTGCTGCAGAGAACTTGACTCAGTTTGAAACTACAGTACATTAAAAAACATTTCACATCACACAGATGAGGACTGACAAAACCACAGATCAAGAAAATAAACCTTTAAGGTGTGTCCAGCTACAAGACATTCCCCATTGAAAGGCTACAGAGGGGCATGTTGCAATGAGGTGGGGACTGGCTTTTTCATCTTGTAGACTGCGTCATGAGGGTACCTTAGAGGCCTCTGGGAGGCTGCCTTCAACCACTGAAAGTTTTCAAAAGTAACTAAAATTCAAAGTGGTCACTTGGCGATGCTTCTATAGCTCCTGGCATCTAACGTTTCAACCTATGAGTCTCACTTTTGCCCAAAGGACTGAACCCATCATCCATTCTAGCCAGTCACAAATCAGATCCTTATTCCATATGAATTACAGAGTCTTACACTGTCAGACAGGAGAGGAAGTACACATTTCTTCAGCTGATACTTCCAGGAGTCACAGGTAAATAGGAGACCGGAATATATGGAATTGTCATACTGGATCAGACCTTCTCACATGGTATCCTGTCTCCAGCTGCAGCCCGCACCAGATACTTCAGAGGAAGGTGCAAGAAACTCCGTAGTAGGCAAACAAGGGGATAGTCTGTCCCTTCAGGCAATCTTCTTCCAACTTCTGATAGTAACAGATTGATTTGAGCCCTGAAGCGTGTGGTGTTTGATCTCTTCTAGAACTTCATTTTAATTTAGTATTTACTGCAATAATCCTGGACAATCTTGTAATCCACAAGTGTTTCATTTCTCTTTGAATCTTGTTAAATTCTTATCAAGGAGGTGAATTCTGAATTTACCATGGTACAATTTCAATGACTGTCCCTATTCGATCTGTATGCCCTCTTAATATGGATATACCTAGCAGTGCACTGCTCATTACAGCATGTAGCCATGGTTCTACCAAATATGGGAAAGGAGAACAAGTCATCTCAAATTTAGAGATTTTTGCAGCTTTGATACAATATATAGAGATATGCCTATCTCATAGAACTGGAAGGACCTTGAAAGGTCATTGAGTCCAGTCCCCTGCCTTCACTAGCAGGACCAAGTACTGTCCCATGACAGATTTTTGCCCCAGATTCCTAAATGGCCCCCTCCAGGATTGAACTCACAACCCTGGGTTTAGCAGGCCAATGCTCAAACCACTGAGCTATCCCTCCCCCCTAGATGATCTTCATCTAGTTCTATAGTACACAGCAGCACATATCAACTCCAACTCTGGATTCACACACTCCACTAGGGGAGGGCTGAATGGCCACAAGATCTGCTACTTATGTGTTCGGTTAGCATTGTCACAATTCCTCCTTATTGTAACTGCCTTGGCATCCACACATCTACAGCTCCCTCAAGAAAAAAAGAGCACTTAGGCATTCCACTATGTATGCTCAGTAGGAGCAAAGACACCTTTTGAAGACAAAGGCCCTGTAGTGCCAGAGAGCTCAGGCTTTCAGTTGTAATCCTCAGCTCCTTGGGGAGGTCTCAGTTAAAGTAGTCACACAAGGTAGTTTTAATTTGCCAGGAACAGACTGACAGATATTGCAGCCACATGCAATATCTTTGGGGACCATATTGTTTTAAGTTTAAGTATCACTGTGGCCCAGGGATTGTATGAAACTTCTGAGTGGGAGGGTCATCACAGCTCCTTGAGGAACCAAAAACAGTGGGGGCGATTAAGATGAATCACTTAGGTTGTAAACACCTGTAGAAAGATTCCACTCCCAGGGAGGCTTGCACACTTACTGATTCAAACTGGGAGACAGACAGACAAAGAAAGGGCTTTTGATATAAAACAGCTGGCTTTAAACGGACTCAGGCCTCCTTTCTGATCCTGCAAACAGACAAGATCTTACATCTGAGGAAAGCCCCAATCCTTGTGGAAGGTTGGAAAGACTTTGGCCTATTAGGGCCCCCTATGACTGATCAGGGTAACCTCTGATAAGCTTTTAGCATGCGTATAGGAATTTATTGTTTTTATAGGTTTTCTCTGTAATGCTTTTACCTTAATAAAGGTGCTTGCTTAGAAAGAGCTGTGTGGTAACTCATAACTGCTGGCAATACACTGTTCATAGCCCTCAGAGAGAAAGCAACACACAGGCACTGGCTGTTAGGCAGACTGGCTTGCTGGGGATATCACAGTGTAAGGCAAGGACATGTGCAGCCTTAAAACCCCCAGTGAAAAGGGAGTGGGACAAGGGTCCTTGCCCAGAGACAGGTGACAGCTGGAGACCTGATTGCGCACTCCTGGAGTGGACCACAGTGGGGTGTGGATACAGGTGCAGTTACCCTGAAACTGTGACAGACTATAAGGGATCACCAGCCTGACTTCCAGGTGTGCTATCTGGAAGGTAGGTAGAGAAGTGGGGGAGGAAACCCTTGCAATTAAGGGTCTGAGGAAAGTAAATAATAAAGTCTATGGCTCTGGTTTCACTCCCTCTTGTTTCAAGGCACCACGTGATAAAGTCTTAGGGAGTGGCTTTTGCGGGGAGGAGCAGTGGAGGAAAAAAAAAATCTAACTAGGATGCAAGTGAACTAGAATAGTGAGCCCTCCCAAAACTCCACCCTGCAAGGATATCTAATGAGCTCCTTCCTGCTCCAGAGCACCAAGGCACAGCTCCTGGCGTAACATGGTTCCCCACTTATCTCCTACCCAGCTCCCCGAGTCCAGCCACACTTACTGTTTCTGTACACTGACCCACTGGAGGCTACTGATTCAGCCTCATGGCGCACATATATACACACACACACACACACACACAATTAAAAAGGAAGGCAAGTGCACAGTTCACAAGCAGTGAGACAGGAGGCAGAGTGCTTTGGCCAGGAAGTTCTCTAGTTTCTAGAATAGACAAGGTCCTAAGAAATTCCTCTTCAACTCCCACATAAAAAGCTAAAAACAGACATCTAAATTCTCTCTCTCAAGGACTGAATGTGCATTTTTCATCTAGCTCTAGCATTTCAAAAGAGACTTAACATGATGACACAAAGTTATTTAACCGGCCCCGAATATTAAAGTGTCTGCCCTAGAAGTGGCACAAAACACACTGCGGAAGGATCCAGATCACAGGCCTCCAAGTAGTCTGAAAACCAAGGGCCTACTCCTGCTGCCATTGAAGTCAATTAAATTTTGCCAATGACTTCAGTGTAAACAGGATCTGGGTCCCAAGAGTTTTAATTCTGTGACCTAAATGCAATACACTATCTGGATTTCTACTGCTCTCAATACTCTTGCAATGGGGAAGGGAAGAGGGAGTTGTAGGTAATTTATGACTTCCTTTGACATTGTGACAATCTGCTGGGGATTTTAAGTCTCCACTGTGGTAAATTTAAGTACAAGAGTTCCTTTTTATGTAGGACCTGCACAAAAAACTGTTTGTCCATACTCTCCCTCACTGTATGTGCCATAGAAACTACTATGCAAACTCTCACGGGTGTGTAGAACATTCATAATACAGGTGAACGTACAAAAACAGTAATTAATTTCACATTCGGTCACAAAAACACACACAGGAGGAAGACGCACACTGTTTGCCAAATATAAAATAATTTTTTTCTCTGGTGAGGTTTTAGTTTTTTCTAACCACAAACTATAGGAGAGGAACACACACAAAAGCATCACTCCATGGAAAAAAGTTAGGAACTTTCCTCGAAGGGAACATTTTTAGGTTACTAACTTCCTTGAAAAACTAGAATCCATTTCAGAATTCACTTTTCGTCTGACTCAAGAGGCACAGCTCCCCATGTCTGCAGTTAGAATGGAGGTCTCCCCAGTACTGCTTCAGCTACAGGTACCAGGGCTGGATACAAGCCTAGTAGGTATTGTGGGCAGAGGTACCAAGGAAGCTGTAGCTTAGCAAGAAGTGAGACAGGGAGAAGAGATTATTCCTTTGATCTGACTGGGGCTTAAGATGCCATACACTAATGGAAATAACTGCTGCAAGCCACTGGCTATACAGCATCCTTTCCTTGCTAACTGGATATGCTTTCTGCTAGAGACTTGATTAAAGTATCTTAACTAGACAAAAGGCTGAGTTACTGACTTTACTAAGAACAATTAGTGACGACTGCAAACCATTCCAAAGACAAGTGGTTCTCAGTAAGTCCCCCATATATTTTCATTCAGTACCTGGGTGACAAGGTCACCAATATGTTCACATAACTTGGAAATGAAAGACCAAAGAAAAGTGTGACTTATCCTGGAAGCTGTAAAGCTTCCATTATTGTAGATTAAATAGTCTCCATTTACAGCGCTTTAGTGTTTATGGGAAATACAAGCTACTCTAGTGAAATATCAACAATGAAAGAAGATGTGTCAAGGCCCTTTTACTCCAATCAGCAGCAAACATGGCTATAGACACAATGAGGTAATAAGACTGGCACATATACCAGCTTGGGACTGCACACCATATACAAGGACCATTTGTCTTTAATCAAGGAGGCAAGGGGGCAAATCTGATTAAGTGGACTAAACTCAGAAGAAAGATCGGTCTCATTTCAGAAGGCCAGGACTGAACACTGGGATTCCCATCTACTGTACAGTCCACCTTAGCTAAGGACTATTTGGGGCAGCTGCCAATTACCTAGAAAGGAACCAGTCTGGCTAAAGAGGAACAATTTATCCTTGAGGCTGTTCTAGAACACTGGCCCTGAGTCGAGCTCTCCAAATGAGAATCAATGACATCAGCGGTCTCTAGAACACCTGGTATATATACAGGTCAGGCGTGTCTTCCTTATTTACTAAGTCCTATTTCAGACAGCGGCTGGTGGCCTAGACTCATACCTTTTGTCTTTCAGATGCATGCAGGACCCTCCAAAATATGTAGCAAAGGGCCGAATGCATAGCAATCACTGATGCATTACACAGCAGGGTGGGGGAACATGGAGATTTACAGTCAGAAGCAGAATATTTAAGGGGTGGGGCAGGGCCCTGTTCCACATCTAGTGTTTAGGAAGTTGAGAGCCAGACGGAGTGAAAAAAGGGTTCCTTGCATTAGCTGATCAGGCCCTAGGGGAGAGGTCGTGGAAAGAGGCAACTGGAGAGGGAGGTATCTGCCTTGCCCTGGCACTTCAAAGAGGGCTTGGGGAGGAAGCAGGCATCCCTGCCCAGGCTGTTAGAGGGTCAGGGAGAGAGGAGCCCCTGCCCAGGTTGCTTAGAGGGGAAGGGAGGGCCCCACCCTTAAAAAAAAATCCTGCTTCTCTTCCTCCTTGCAGGGCCCCTCCACTGATGCTACCTGGAATTAGGAGGCTATTTTACCTTCCAGCTCCTCTTGGGCTGGGCCACTCTGCTCTTCACTCCCCTCTCCATTTCTGGGAAGAGGAAAAAGAGCTGCAGCTGCTCCCTCCTTGCCTCTGTGCCTCTTAAAGGAGGAGCAGCCCTGCTCCTCATCCCTCACCTCTTTTAGAACAGCAGTTGTGGCTCCCTGCCTCCTTCCTCTCCTGAAAAACAAAAACACATGATGGTGCCTGAGCCTATGCTGCCTTGCCCTCCCCACCTGCTACTGCAGAAGCAGCAGCCAGCCATGGGTTGCTCAAGGGTACACCTCCCTCTGCTCTTACCTCCCTGACCTACCCATTGCTCCTGAGTGCTTAAGTAGGAAGAGCAGATAAAAAGAAGGGCCTGAATCAAGAGGTATGGAATCACTAGGGAATTATTGGGCTTCTTAGGAGGGTGAAGACTTTGGCTTTATACACCCCCACACTAACCCCATCTGCAGTGAGGGCTGTATCTGCATAGAAGGGCAATATCTGGAGGGTGTCGGACTGGAACTTCACCAAATCATAATGCACAAAGCCACTCAGTAACTCCAAACAGAGGCACCACAGAGCAAATTCAGCAGCTACCTTGAAGGGGAATGTTCTTGAATAAAATCAAGATTTGAAATGAGTATTTATTTGAAGAGTTACAAATAAATACCCTTTAAAACCCATCTGTTGACAGATTAATGTGATCCTTGCTTATTCTTGCCAAGAGCTGAGCAGAGGCTGACCACTAATGCCATTGCTAATCCCTGAGGTGGGCCAGGGAGCTGCATTCCTCAACGTGTTAGTTATCAATGACTTCAGGGACTCTCTCACTCTAGGCAGGTATATAAGGGAAAGGCTGATCCCATATTTTTCAGATTCAAAGTGTGTTGACCTGGGATCGTTAACAGTTTTACATTAACACAAGAGGCTGCAGCTCAATTTTCCCACAGGTAAGAGAAACTTTTGTTGGTGACAGGAATTATACACATCCCCAGTCAGGATGATCTGTATCCACCTCCCCATCCACACCTACTTTCTCTTTCCTATGGAGATCTTCCTATCGATTACCTCTGCAAGGCTCCAAAATAAAGGTTTCACGCGATTGGGTCTGGCACTTGTGACATGACTACACCACCACGAATGGGGTCAGAGAATGCAGGCTGCAACTCAGATAGTTGGAGGGATGAGTCCCCACACAAAAGATTAATGGAGGTTTGGCTAGTGTGTGAAGCACAGCAGCGTGGACAGGATGCAGCTGGAGAGGGGCTGTGGTACAGGTGGCTTTGCCTCTTAGCAGAGCGTGGTTGGCAGTTACCAACCAGATACCTGGTGATCCAGAGGCAGCAAGAGAGTTGGAGGATTATTATTATTTTTTTTTAAATAAAGGGGTATTTCAGCTTCAGTTCATACAAGTACAATAGAAAGAAACTGCTGCCACCTGAATCCGCCCTCTGACAATATACTGGCTCTAATGAAAAGTCCCAGCCTGATGCCTGCTCAGGCTTCCTGAAATTTAGAGAGAGAGGAGTTGCCTTTGGATGACTGAGCAGCCACAGCTACCCTTTCTTGTGAGTAAGCTGGGAGGGAATGGGGGAAAACCTGTTCTTATCCACAGGAGAGCAGAGAGTCAGGTCTCTCACTCAGCCATAGGGCAGTGCCAGTTAGGGGGTGCCAGTCCTGGATGGCAGCCTGCTTTGCTCAGTGTTACCTGCCTGCTGTCCCCACTCCCTCAGCTGGTGTAATAGACATGAAAGAAGAGAGTCTTGTTGCGTAGGAGAGAGTAGGAGTTGTCAAATTTGAGCAGGTAGATGCCCTCGCCTGGGTAGTCATGGCTGCCTGCCTGCACATCCCGGTGGCTGTCCCTTCGGTACACAGGCATGATCTCCCCATAGCGGTTTCGTAGATAGCTTTTAGAGCCCCTCTCCACATCTCCAACCGGGGTGAGTCCTGAGTGGGAGAGAGGAGACAAGCAGAATCAGACAAACCAACAGAGGGGAAATGATCAATAAGGCATGGTTACAGGACAGGGACAGGAGATCTAGCTAATGAAGACTGGCTGAGATACCCACCCTGTCCAATGCACAACCCAGAGTCTCTCCACATAGGATGCCTGCTTTGAGAGGATGCACTCTTTGGGGCTGATGCACTGTGGAATAGTTTGAATTCCCCCCACCACTTCCCTCCTTGTCCTCTTCACCCAGTAGACACATTTAAATAGCAGGGTCTCCTCAAGGTGGCCCAATGCCAGAGAGAAATTGATTGTGGGTGAAGGAATGCAATGGAGAGTTTCACCTCTGGCCCTGGTGGTCTCTCTATCTTCCCTTCTACTTCTCCAAGAGGATTCCTCTCAGTGGGGTTTAATTTAAGTCATCATTGGTCCTGAGATGGGACCTGCATTGGTCCTGAGACTCCCTGCACCTTCTAGGCTACAGATACTCCAAGGACATGGGAAGCATGCCCTCTGGGTGCAATCAACAAGAGCTACAAGTTACAGTGAGAAAAACTACTTTTCAACCCAGGAATTGCATCAGCATCGCAATCTGTTAGGCTGATGATCAAAGTTAAGTCAGAGTCTCATACTGTACTCTGATCCTGTTACAGGTTAGAAACTGATCAAGCAATAGAAAACAGAGTAGGAGCAAGTGATCAGTGTTCAATATGCAAGGATATGCGGTGTTATTGGTGGAGCATACATCTGGGGTCGGGGAGAAGAGCAGCCATTAGGAAGGGTCTTCTCATCGTGGCCTAGCTTGGGACTCTAAAAAGGTTGCAGTCAACATGTAGGTTAACTAGCCAAAGTGGTGAGGAATTACAGCACCTGATTTGGAGGTACTTGGGTACCATGGTGATGAACAAAACATTAATTTCTCCTGTAAAGTTTTGCACTGACCTTCAATCTCATCTTCTTCCTCTTCATCTTCCTCATCACTTGATTCGCTGACCTGCACAGTAATGGCAGTACTGGTGACAGGAGTCCAGTCAAAATAGACCCCAAAGCCAATGTCATAATCATCCGTAGCAAACTCCCAGCAAACACGCTTCCCATCTGGGTGTGTTGGCACCCGGACTGTCACTACTTCACCCCGTTTCACCACCATCTGAGCATTCTTCTCCTTTCCCATTTTGGCTTTGAATTCCCTTATCTTGCAAGTGGTCCAAGTGGAGGGTGGAGCCAGAGGAGGAGGCTGAGCTGAAAAATACAAGATAAGCCACTCATCACTGGTCAGAAGGCAACCACAGAGAGTTCTGCTAACAAGATGGCTATTCCTGATAAAGCTCTTGAACTCAAATCTTTACCTTCCATCTCCTCTCAAGACGAGGACAGGTGCCTTCCATTAGCACTGCCCTCAGAACTGGACATACTACTCTGTTTTCCCTTCCAACCTTCTTCCCTCCCTCCAAAGCTTGCAAAGCCATTCTCTGTGAATTATCTTGTTATCTAGAGACACAGAGTCAGACTGCCAAAGTTAGATACAAGCCTAACAAAAATTCTGTCCCATCAAGTGCATTGCACAATACCCCAACACCTCAGCTCCACCTATTGCTTAACTCTGCTGCTTCCACACAGACACCCAACAGTGGCAGGCAGAGTTACTAGGCAGCACAGCATGATTGCATAGCCTAAGCAACCAGATAGAAACCAACTAGCATCATACAGGCATGCAAAAACTGCCTCCTCGGCTGATCCAAAGCCTATGTAATTCAATCCAACATTCATAAGAATAGAGGAGTGGGAGGGGCTCACATGGCTTATTCTTCACACCCAGAGGCATAACCTCTCCCATGACTCATGGGGCTTCTCTACAAGCTCTCAGAATTTCCCACTGATTTAGCTCCACCAGTGGAAGTTCCAAAGTAGATAAGGTACTGGCGTTTTCCCCCATGTACAGACTTGCTCTGGACAGGGTTATAAACAATGACACCTCATTGACACTAAAGGTTTCACCCTTGCTACCACCAATGGGAAATTCTAAGAAAAACTCCATAGACCACCCTGAAGGAGTAACTCCAAATGCCAACCATGGAACACAGCACACATTATCCTCCCTCACTATTCTGTTCTTATTTAAACAGATGAGGCTAGATCAGGGGGATACTATCTTGGGTTTATGATGGCAAGAGACATCTTGAGTACTGAAAGGGCAGCAGAGAGAAGAGATAACAGCAACAGTCCTGATCCTATCACCAGTCCCCTTTCTATTTCAAAGGTTTCCACAAACATCCAAGTATCCCCCCAAACACCTTGGATAGTCAGCCATTGCCCAATTTATTTTAAATCTATTCTCTTCCAAGCTAGGATCTATTACCAATCTCACAGGTCATTTGTCTGTAGCACTTCCTCCTGCTCAGTCTTCATGTGTGGTGGTGGAGACAGAGGGCGAGAACAAACACACTATCTGGCACTAACATGCCCTCCTCTGCTCTGTCTGTTCCTAGGTTTCTCTACGGCCTATTTGATAGCTCACCCACCAATTCACCTGCTCTGACATACAGCAGGATCCAGTCTGTTCTAGATGCAGACATGTGATTCCCATTAAATGCTGTATTGAGTAACACTCAGGCATTAACAGGAGAAAGGACCTTACTAAGTTTCTTGCTCTCAGCTTCCTACTCACAAATCTTCTCACTCCTGTGAGCTAAGATTTATAAGGGGAGGAGGGTTTGTTTTTAAACTGCTTTACTTAGGGCTTGTCTTCACTACCAGCGTAAGTAGACCTAAGTTACACTATTCCAGCTATGTGAATAAAATAGCTGGAGTCAACATAGTTTAGGTCGACTTACCATGGTGTCTTCACTGCGCTACATCAACGGTACCTTACTCTTCTCAGGGAGCTGGAGTACCAGGGTCAACCAGAGAGTGCTCTGTCAATTTAGCGTGTCTTCACTAGACCCGCTAAATCGATCCCTGCTACATCGATTGCAGCAGCCTGGCTCGTAGTGAAGACCAGCCCTTAGAAATGTTTCAGCAGATGCACACTCTAAAGAGATGGGTAGTTGAGGAGGGGGTATGAGATGTTCCCACATGGGAGGTTAGGTACTCAATGGCAATGAGAGTGCAGAGCACTGGAGAAGGTATACAATACTAAGTGATGTGACGTGTCCAAAAGCTACTTAAAGCAGTGACTTGTCCAGGGCCACAGAGCAAATCAATGGCAAATCTGGGAATATCACCCAGGAGTCCTGAATAGGAGTCCCCTACACTAGCCACCAGACCACTCCCAGTGATACAGAGCTGGTAATGTCTAGTAGCCTCTGCCCCGCCTATTGAAGGAGAGCATCAACAGTTCCAATCCTACTGCCACATGAGATGTGTGTGTACAGGCCTCATTCCTACCCAAGGGAAATACTACCACCACAGTCCTCACCTTTTCTCTGTTCACCAAGGAGGTCTGCAGTCTCCAGCTCTGCAGAGAGGACATCCACTGCACCTGTGTGTTCCGACTGTATCATGACTATATCCCCTGGTCCTTGTGGGGCACGGTATTTGGTCATCCGCACGACGGCCTCCTGTGCGGGGCACATAAGAAAAGTTCCTCAGTTGCTCTGAGGGCCTCCAGTTGGATTTTAAATGGTTTGTCAGGGATCAAGAGAGAAGAAGGAGCCACTTCCATGAATTCACATCAATTTCCCATTGGGTTTCTGCTATAAGTATAAAATATTTACTAAATAATTGGCTGGCTCAGAGGACAGTTTCTGTGAATGGTCTTCTCTGCCTCTAAAACTGTAAAACTTTTGAATCAAATGCTGCACTGTGCTAGTGTCCTCTGGTCTCCCAAGGAAGCATCATTTCCACAGACAGATAAGTCTAGCTATTTGCACTGCCTCAAAGTTTGGGAGCTATCATTGCTTTATTTGGTAAAAGACTTCAGATCTACCCAGATGCCCTCTCAAGTGCTGAAGGTGCTCCAGTTCTAGGAACCTGCCTCTTCAGTTTTCCCAGTACTTAGACTGCAGTCGTAATTAAACAAATGCCTGCTATGAACTTGTTAAAACTGTTGCCCAGATTAACACAGTGCTGCCAATACCCCCTCCTCATATAGGCCGATGCAGAGTTTATGGAGCTAAAGTATTATTACACAATGTCTCTCTGAAGCTGTATTTGAAATTACCAGGAGCTGTTTGTTCCCTGAAAGAACTATAAACACTGCTTCTTCACCACCACCAAAAAAATCTACTATACTAGTTTATTTAAAATTAACAGGAACCCCCTGAAGCACTAGACAAAAGCCAGTAGCTGAGAATAGTCTTGAAGCCTTAGGAATGGTGGAAACTGAAAGGGAGCAGGGACTGGTCCAATACACATGGGGAGAGAGACACATTCTGAGTTTGAAAGGTTAGATTGTCACTCCTAACTCCCCCATTGTGCAGAAACAGCCATAACTAAATGCTCAGAGCTCCAGTTCCCCATGTACAGGCTCAGCAGCAGATGGGAAGCAGCACTGCAGCACCTCAGTCTCTCCTTTCAGAAATAAAAGTGGCAAGCCACCTACCTCCCTGGGGGGCTGGATCTGGTCAGCCAGCTTTTCTCCTTGTCCGGCCACATCCTGGTCCTCTGATGTACCATCACCTTTTCTAGAATCCTCTGCAGCATGCACATCTACAGGTGATCCAATCTGCGGCCTCTCAGAGAAAGATATTACATCAATTCAAGATGCTTGAAGTTCATGAGACACTGGGCCAGGTGGGCCAAGGACAGGTGATGAAACACCCCACTCAGGGCTGGAATGCAAATAAACTAAGGGACCTGGGCTTCCTAGAGCCAGCATTCACTGCATTAAAGCAAGAAGCTCTCTCTCAACCAAGTTCCACCCTCAGCCCCAGACAGCTGTCCTCTTTAACTCATCCAAGCCAGAGTGAGCAACTCTGCTGAGCTCCCTCCCCATTTATAGTCCCTTAGATAGCAGTAATTCACTCCAGTTGAGCCCAGCCACACTCCCTTCATAGATGGGCTACTTTGCTAACATTGCACTGATGCCAGGAATCAGAGGTAGCATCTCAGAGAGAAGTAACTTTCCCCGCTAGGCACTGGATGGCATCTATATCCCTCACACGGGCCACCTATATCAGAGACAAGACTTCAAACAGATCAGGTTTTGAGAACACTGTAACTCTGCTACTGATAATCAACAAGTGTTAATATGGTTGCATCCCTGCCCCTCCCGGACAGAATGCTGAATCTGGCAAGTCATAAACCATGCCATGGTAACAAACACAAATGCAGAATTAGGACCTCTCCACAAGAGAAGATAATGGGAGGAGGGAGGGAGTTCTTTTAGTCAAACCTGGAAAGCTGCAACAGCAGCAAGAGAAACAGAACAGCAAAGCAATAGCCTCCTGCATGCATGTTCCCTATTCTTCCCTACATCCTGAAATTCCCCTCTAAATTACCATGTCATTGCAGCACCTCTGCCCATCCCTGAAAAAAGTCAATTATCCCAACTGAGATTAAATAATCCTAGGTACTAATCCAGGATGGGGTTAAAGAACAACCCTTAATCTTAGGCACTAAATGTAGCTTTCATGAAAAGCAACGTTAAGTCTAGTAGGAATAGAAACAGTCTCTTTTAAACGACATAAAACCTTTGCCTGCAGCAATGGAAATCCAAAGCCAGCCACATTGGTTTACCATATGAGCAACAGATCAGCACCAGGCTAGCTCCATGCAAAGCACCAATGGTGGAAAGCAAGTGAAGTTTTCAGTTTTAGGAATAGGAGGTGCTTTGAGTAATGCTGGGACAGATTGTTCCAAGCTACGTTGGAAGTGTCTAATAAAAACAGACTAGTCCAGATGCTTTCTGTACTGTTTCTGTAAATAAAGAGGAGGCTGGAAAAAGACAGACATGACTGTCCTTTCTGTAACTGAACTCCCTTGAGGATGCGACCTTGGACCCTAAAACAGGAAGAACCAAAAACTAAACTAAATTCTCATAATCTCATTTTTGCTGGTAGAAAGGGCATGTCTCACCACCAGTTTCCATTAAAAGAATGGTTCAAATGAGCCAATTGACAGGATACGGAGATAACTCCACTAGGTCGCAAAGCAAAAAAAAGTTTTAAAAAGGGACCCTTTAAATATATTTTTGTTACAAAACTTAACTGTTTATAGCCATCCTTTTGGAAGCCTGAATCAGAAATCTGAATTTATGTACCAACATCTTCCACTACATTTTCTTTTCAAATCAATAGGTGGGTGGCACAGACCTTGCTGGGGCTCAGTCTTGTTCTAGCACACATGCATGCTACGTAACCTGGTAGGTGGTTCCAACAGGTCAGGTTCACAGTGTTCCCCACAAGGTGCTGGGGCTGACTTTGAATTTTTTGAAAAAACAGCACTGAAGGCTTTGGATTTTGTGGAGAGGGTGAAAAGAGTTGCAGAAAATTTGTAAGCAGATTTAAGAGAAGAAAGTAAGTCGTCTCCCCCTTCAAGCCTCTTTTTCATATTGCCCACCACCCTGTTCCCTTCAAAAAAACCCTCAAACCTTAAACAGATTTTTCAGGAAACATTCACATGGGTTTAAAATTTAGGTTGACATTTTACTTAATGCCTAACTAGTTTCTTTGAAGAAAATTAAATTCCATAATTACCTAGAGTATATGATAAAATCAGATTGAAGCAAAAGCCTGTTTGGAGCCAACTGGCCTGCTTTACAGTCTCTCTGGATGAAATTGTAATTATGAAGGCAGCAGGAACCTCAGTCTCTCCTGTGCTGCAGATTTCATTAGCATCAAAGCCAGGATTACCTCAAGATGTGGTTTTTGTGAGGGATTTTTAAAAGGAGGACACTAATAACTGGTGAGACCCAAATTTTGACCTATTTAACTCATCTGTTTCTGAAAGTTTTCATGTGTGTTGGGGGGGGGCAGTGTTTTTTGGGGGGGAGGAAAGGGAAGGTTAAGACAAAACCTTCAACAGTTTTAGAGAAAAGCTGAATGTGTGCAACTCTAATGTTCAGAAGCATCCTGGCTTTTGTTGGGGTGCATGCAGCCAAATGCTCACCAGCAATCCTTCAATAATAAAACAACTGATATTCAGAGTATAAATGTTATTGAAAACGCAGCAGCAAAAAAGCAGGTTTCCGGTCCAACTTCCTTGGGGATTAGATACAGTGAGAATATTTTTTAATTATTAAAAATATCCTTCAGCCAAAGCTCAGACGATTTCCTGTTGGAAGTTAGTTAGCTCTGTGATCCAAATAGCCTGAGGTGAGTCATGGGTTACATTTTACTATTTTATAAGCATTAAAATAACCCCAGGTCAAGAGGAATAGCTCTTCCAATATCGTCTACAGAGTACAGAACCCGAAAACAGAAAGTTAAGGTCTCCAATGCCCTGGAGAGGAACAGCTGCCAGACACCACTGATCAGGGCCGGCTTTAAGCCAATTCCGGAGATTCCCCAAAATCGGGCCCCGCTCAGGGGTTTTTTTGTTTGTTTTTTTTGTTCTGCCGATTGGTGGTGGGAGGTTTTTTTTTTTTTTTTTTTCTGTTTCTACAAAGTCGGCGGGGCCCCACCATCATTATTGACATGGGGCACCGCACCCGCTAAAGCTGGCCCTGTCACTGATACAGAAGGAGGTGAGGGAGAGACAGATTATCCTCTATTTCCCTAATGTTGAGAAACATTTAATGTGGGTCATCACACAAAGATCTTTTCCTACCTGCACTGTGAGGCCTCGGACTCTGATGAGGCAACTGTCTGGGATGCAGATTCTGGTTTTGGGGCTGAATCTTCATTCTCTAGCAATGGGTGGAAGATAGAGAGAAGATTAAACAGCTTTTAACCTTTCAGAATGTGCAGATAAAGCAAAATTCTAGTTATCCAGATTCACCCAGGTCATGCAGTTTTGGAGCCTAAAGCTGGGCCTGGCAACATTCTGTGCTATATGCTGTCCCTTCCCGCACGCGCGCGCGCACACGCACACACACCCCCCCGCAGCAGACAGAAAGGGTTTTTAATGCTTTCAATGGCCCTAAGTGGAGGGTTTGGGAAAAGATAACATGGTTTCTGACATAGGGATCAATCAAAACAAGTTTCTGTTCAGATGTAGGCTCCAGGTTTGCCCCCAGTCTCCAGAACCCAGGGCAAGCTCTGTCCCCACATGACTCCAGTGCATGCTCTACAGCAGAGGTGGGAAAACTACAGTCCTGCCCGGCCCTTGAGCTCCTGGCCGGGGAGGCTAGCCCCCGGCCCCTCCCCTGCTGTTCCGCTTCAGCTTGCAGTGCCGCCAGCGCTCCGGGGCTGCGAGCTCCTGCCGGGCAGTGTGGCGGCGTGGCTGGCTCCAGCCGGGCAGCATGGCTGGCTCCAGCCGGGCAGCATGGCTGCCCGTCCAGCTGCTCTGAGCCACATGGTAAGGGGTTGGGGAACAAGGGGGTTGGATGAGGGGCAGTCAGGGGACAGGGGGGTGGTTGGATGGGGCAGAGGTTTGGGGCAGGAGGGCAGTCAGGGGATGGGGAACAGGGGAGCGTGGGGTTGGATAGGCGTGGGAGTCCCGGGGAACCTGTCAGAGGGCGGGGGTATGGATAGGTCCGGGCAGTCAGGAGACAGGGGGGTTGGCTAGGGAGTGGGGTCCCAGGGGGCTGGTTAGGGGCAGGGGGTCCTGGGAGGGGGCGGTCAGGGGACATGGAGCAGGTGGTGTTGGATGGGTCGGGGGTCTTGAAGGGGACAGTCAGGGGGTGGAAAGTGGGAGGGGGCGGAGGCCAGGCATTTTGGGAAGGCACAACCTTCCCTACCCAGCCCTCCATACAGTTTCAGAACCCCAAAAAATTTGCCCACCCCTGCTCTACAGTCTTGCTGTCTGCTTCCATTACCCATAGAAGATAGTTAATTGGGCACTGACAGGCTCCCAATCACACAGATTTTTGAAGTTGCACATTACAGTAGTTGTACATGTACTTGTTTTTCATAGAGGGAATTTGGTGCTGGTGAAAGACAGCAGATTAATAGTTCCCTACAGTAAAGGCCTCTGATCCACAGAACAGGAACAGTCCAGCAGCATACCCCATCGCCAACGTTCTGCAACCTGACCTAGAGGGACTGCTTATAAAGATGAGAACAAACTCTAGTCTAACGCCCATCCCTCTCTTCTGCCAAGACAAACAAAGGGACCAGTTAGTACCAGGGTAGTGAGGTATTTGTTTTGTTGCTTTTAAAGAAAAGCATTTTTCCACCAAGAAATGGATTGAAACCCGCTGTCCCAAGCTTATAATATTTTGTTTAGATATAGGATCCAAATAAATAGTCATCTTTATGCTTATTAATTATCTGATCATTTAGAAAAGAAGAGCATGATGTTAAGAACCTTTTATTGGAAGGTACACTCATTAAAGTATATTATATTTGAGACCAGAATAAGCTTCTAAAAATCTGAGGAGTGGTATGACTTGTGCAACAGGGAGAAATAATTTTATTCACTCAAACTTTATAAATAGAGCAACAGGCAAGGTTGATTTTTGAACTTATTGCTCATGCGTTCCTATTCTGGCCCCCTAAGATTCTCCAAGGGAGAGTACCTAAAAGGAACGACAGTGCCTACAAAGACTGTTTTAACAGCCTAATCTCAATCGCTATAGAATACAGCAGGAAACAATACTTTGTGCCCCCCGCTCCCTCTGCAACAGATTAGCGGGAACCTAGTGGATTTTTTATATCTGTCATTCTCATGATTCAACAACTGTTGAAGTTACTGCACAGATAGAACTTCTCTTCTACCTGGTAACCAATGTGAGAACATTTTACTGCCAAGGGCTGGAGAAAATATGGCCTGAAAAAGCAACAGCCAGCAAGACTTCATGTCATATGACTCAATTTGGCAGTGACGGATAAGCTAAATCAGGCAAGCCCCATGCTCCTGAATCTGGTTGTGGGGAGAATTTTTTCAACTAGTGACCTCACACAGGATTACAAAATGCGGAAGCTTTTAAAGGGGACATTAAAGGAGAAGTAAACAAGGGCGAGTGCTAGACTGGGGAGAATAGGGAAGAGAACATGTCTGAAATTCTGGAGAACTAAAGGGAGGTCATAGATATTACTGGGTTTAGATACTGTAGTAAACATCTTATGCAGAAATGCCTATACCAAAATAAAGAGAGACAAGGTGGGTGAGGTCCTATCTTTTACTGGACCCACTTCTCTTGTTGAAAGAAACAAGCTTTTGAGCTTACACAGAGCTCTTCAGAAGGTCTGAAGAAGAACTCCGTGTAAGCTCAAAAGCTTGTCTCTTTCCCCAATAGATGTCAGTCCAATAAAAGATAGGACCTCACCCACCTTGTCTCTCTCATATCCTGGGACCAACATGGCTAAAACACCATTGCATATAACAAAATAAAGAAGTTGAGACCAAGACAGCAGATAGGAAGGTGGCAGTGGGAAGAGAATGTTCCTCCCACACATATAGTAATAAGCCACCCACTTGACAGAGTCAGCGAGAAAACAAACATCCCAAGGTTTGCTCTCAAGGATGCCACAAACATTCTTCGTGTTTGCGTGTGCTTCAAAGGAGAAATAAATTCTAGAGACTCTCAGGCCTTTCAAACTGAGGCCCAGCATCCTATCCTCTTGAGGTGATACATGGGATGTGGTCAGCAGCTCTTACCACACCCAACTCCATAGTTGCTTAGGTACCACACAATGGCAGGTGCCTTCGATTTCACATCAGGTATTAAACATTTTGCATGTCTACAGTGCATTTTAGATGATAACACTGTGCTAAGCAAACATTTATTAAATCTCTTAAGCCCTGGGGGAAAGGTCAGTATTACTAGCCACATTTTTCAGATGAAAAAAAAATGAGGGAAAGAAAGGGGAACCGGCTTGCTCAGGGTTACACAGTAAATCAGTGGCAAAAATGTAATCACAACCCAGGAAACTCAAGTCTTAACCCTACACTAAACAATGCTGCTTTTTAAAAAAACAAACAAAAAACAAACAAACTTAATTGGTTCCCTATAATGAGCTGTATTGCTTTGTTAGTCTAAAGATTGTAGTGGAGTCTTCACTGGTGCCTGGAGACCAAAGTGCTAGGAACTTAAGCAAATCAAGGTTATTATTATCTCCCTTACATGAGGCAATGCTTACACCATAGTACATTTCTCTAAATATAAAGCAGCTAGTACACTGGAGAACAGAGAAACAAGCCAGTACCCTTAGGGATAGAGGCTGTTGGAAACCAACTACTGATAAACAACTGTATCAATCAAGAAGCAAGTTAGGCTTGGTCTATGCTTAACAGTTATGTTGGCATTGGTACGTCAGTGAGGGGTGTGGAAAAAACCCAACACGTACGCCAACAAAACCCCCAGTATAGTTTCAGCTATGATAGAAAAGGGCTTCTGTCGACATAGTCGTTCAGGGAGGTGTGTTCCTACGCTGACAGGAAGACTCCTTCCACACTAGTGGACTATGTCAGCATAGGATCTGTAGTGTAGACATACCTAGGGGGCTGTGCTGACATAGCTATATCATCACAGGGTAAGCTAGGCAGTGTAGACATACCCTTAGACCTCAGAAGAGGTCAGCAGCAGCTTTGTTAACTTCTTCCCAAGACCTCAGCCAAACCGGTTCTAAAGATGGGTACTGAAAACAGTGCGCTATGCTAGAAAGAGCAGCTGCAGAAAGCTCCGGTTTTGCAGCAATAGCATAACTGGAGTGAAAGCAGACTAGATTGTTACTGGCTGTAACTCTCCTAAGTCCCCTTGGGAAGCTCCCACTCCCGGCCCACCCTCCGTCCCTATTGCTGCTCCTTGTGGTGTAAGAGACACTGTACTTCCTTGGCTGTCTGGCAAGCACAGCAGAGAGCGGGCGAGATGGAGGGAAGGAAGGAACACCGTCAACCCGCGGCGCTCTCGCAGGGAGGCGCTGCTGGGCTGCCACACCCCGTGCACACGAGTCCCAGCTTCACAGCGAAGGCGGCACACACAGAGCTCAGCTGGTGTCCCCCCGCCGGGGCCTGCAGACCAGCCCCACAGCAGCTGCTCCAGCCCGCAACCCCAGCCCCGCAGCCCCCGAGCGCAGCGGCCAACGCACCCGCGGGACCGGAGCGGGGAACAGGAAGAGCCCGCGCCCCGGGGTCCATGTGCGGGGGACACATCCCGGTGGCCCCCCCCGGTACCTAGAGTCTCAGACGGTGAGCGGCGGCCCGGCGCGTCCCCCTCGGACACGGAGCAGCGGCGGCCTCCCGGCTCCCCAGCCGCGGCAGGCTCGAAGCAGGAGCCGGCGGGAGCCACCAGCACCTCCGACATGGGAGCCGGCGAGTGGGGACGAGGCGGCGGAAAGATCCGAAGCTGTCAGCAGCGGGCAGAGGCGGAAACGGCGGCGGAAAGAGCCGAGCCTGGGCCGGAAAGAGCCGAGGACAGACCGCCTGGGCGCCCCCGCGCCTATCGCCCCCCGGCCCGGGCCTTCCCTAGAACAGTTCCACGGCGCATGCCCAGCGGCGCGAGCGGGCTGCTCGGCACGGCGGCGCTTCAGTAACACAGGGGCCGGGGCCCGGCGGGGAAGGAAATAGCTGCGAGACGCCCGGAAGTGGAGGTCTCCATGGAGACTGTTCCGACGCGTTGCTATGGCTCTGGGGCGGGGCGTAGCCGCCCAGGATGGAGCAGATCCCGGAGGAGGAGGAGGGGTCCGGGCCTGAGCCCGGACCCGAAGAATCCGAGTCCCAGCCTGGCCCGGCCTGTCTCGCCTGGAGCCCCCTGGAGGTGGCTGAGTGGGTTCGGCAGCTGGGCTTCCCCCAGTACGAGGTGAGGGGCAGGGGCCGTGAGCTGGCGTGGCGGGGGCGAGTTCGGACTGTTACTAACCCCACTCGCGGTGCCATCGCTTGGCGCTACCCTCGCTGAGCTCCCCCTAAGCCCGAGCTGGAGAGAAATTCCCGCTTCGCCTTGGGGCCTGGCAGCGCCCCTGAACCTGGCATCAAGAGCACCCAGGATCTCTGCGTTCTTGCAACACTCAGGGCAAGTTTCTAGCCCTGGTGGTGGCGGAGAAGAGCTGGGAAGAGTGAAGCCAGCGTCCCCCAAAGGCTCAGAAACCAGAAGGGGCCGAAAGCCATTATTTTTAAAGATCTCATTGCTTTTAAGACAATCTCGTGATTGGGCAGGGGGGAGGCTGACTAATATTGGTTTTTGAACGCTGAGGGTTGGCAGTACTGCTCACTGCTGTATAGTGTTTCCATCTGATTTTCCTGCCAGGAGTGCTTTACAACTAACTGCATCACTGGCCGCAAACTCATCCACGTTAACTGCTCAAACCTGCCACAGATGGGCATAACGGACTTTGACCACATGAAGGTGAGTGCCACACACAGCGTTGCCTTCCTCCATTAGGAGTGTTTATGATTTCCTATCCCATCTCCTACGTGTTCATGTTTGTTCTCTTGACTACATCAAGTAAGATGTAACACTGCTCCAGCTCTGTTAATGATAATAGGAGGCTCTATACACTCACGCTCAATAGGACAACTAGAACCTGCCCAAGATCTGATGCTTGGATGGATGTGGTACACGTAATGCTACGATATTTTCCTCAGAAGGACTCGGCCCACTGTCCTGGCTGCAGTAAGAATCTTCCTGAAGCTTCATGTAAAACTCAAGATGAACTCTGACACCAAACCTTTTATGAAGTTCAGAAAAGTTGTATTTTAAAAGAAAAATTATTTCCATGTCTTTATGCCCATCTGGTTTCCATATAGGACCTGAGGCAGAAGGGCCACAAAGGAGAAAGAGAGCCTGCTGTGGCAGTACTTCCTGTGTGTGCTCAAGTAGGAAACAACAGAAACCTTGCCCAAACACTTGTTTGTTTGACAATACAACCCAGCTTTGGAGATATAGTGATTCTTCACTGCATTACAGCGGTTTTGTGTGGTGTAATTCTTCTGAAGTCAATGGAAGTTCACTAGTGTAGAAGTGGTGTAAGAGTAGAGAAGCTGGGTCAGGAAGTTTGAATCTGCACCTGCATTTCTGAGTGCTCAGTTAAACCTCCAGTGTTTTGCCCACCTTTGTCCTACCACTTAATGAAGAGATGTGTATATGTGAGATGTATATATGTGAAGAGCTGTTTGTTGTTGACTTTTTCTGAAACACTTTTATTCTGAATAAATGGTACATTGTTTTATGAAAGCTGGCTGGTCACTGAATAACCCTGTCATTGCTCCTGAGAGACCAGAACTGCAGGTGCTGAACTGAAGTAAGGCCGACTGAGATGATCACAATGAATTGCAGGAGTCTGCAGCTTAAGACCCCCATCTGGAGGGAGCAAATCATGGGATTTCACCCCAAGAAAGGTGATTCCTAGAGACCTAAGACCTACGTGGAGCGCCTCTGAGGCCACTAAGGGTTCAGAATTGCAGTTAACTCAGAAACTCTGATACTACTATCCCCATTTCACAGCTTTGAAATAGGGTTGTGAGAGAAGAAAGAAGTTGCCCAGAGTCATGTAGCAAGTCTGAAGTATCCTGTCTCTATTTTGTGCTTTAACCACCAGGCTCTTTCCTCACTTTCAGTCCATGGCTGAGAAACTAATATTGACTTAAATAATAACATTCAAGTGCTCCAGCAGGGGAAATGCAGTAAAACGTTAACCTGGTAAAACATTAGCTATAATTGAATGTGACTATGTTTTCTGTATGCACAACCAAAATATATTACTTAAGCCAGCAGAGCCCTTAACAGAATAAGGGGAAGTATTTCTAAGAGACACATAGAATCATAGGCCTGGAAGGGACCTCGAGTGGTCATCTAGTCCAGTCCCCTGCACTCATGGCAGGACTAAGTATTATCTAGAGTCAGACCATCCCTACAGGTGTTTGTCTAACTTGCTTTTAAAAATCTCCAATGGTGGAGATTCCACAACCTCTCTAGGCAATTTATTCCAGTGCTTAACCACCCTAAGAGTAGGAAGTTTTTCCTAATGTCCAACCTAAACTGCCTTTGCTTCAATTTAAGTCCATTGCTTCTTGTCCTAGCCTCAGAAGTTAAGGAGAATAATTTTTCTCCCTCCCACTTGTAACAACCTTTTATGTACTTGAAAACTTATTGTATCCCTTCTAAGTCTGCTCTTCTCCAGACTAAACACACCCAATAGGTCCCTCATAGGTCATGTTTTCTAGACCTTTCATCATTTTTGTTGCTCTCCTCTAGACCTTTTCCAGTTTGTCCACATCTTTCCTGAAATGTGGCGCCCAGAACCGCACACAATACTCCAGTTGAGGCCTAATCAGTGTGGAGTAGAGCAGAAGAATTACTTCTTGTGGCTTTCTTAAAAGACTCCTACTAATACAGTCCAGAATGATGTTTGGTTTTTTTGCAACAGTGTTACACTGTTGACTCATATTTAGCTTGTGATCCACTATGACCCCCAGATCCCTTTCGGCAGTACTCCTTCCTAGGCAGTCATTTTGATTTTGTATGTGTGGGACTGATTGTTCCTTCCCAAGTGAAGTACTTTGCATTTGTCCTTATTGAATTTCATCCTATTTATTTCAGACCATTTCTCCAGTTTGTCCAGATCATTTTGAATTTTAATCCTATCCCCTAAAGTACTTACAACCCCTCCCAGGTTGGTATCCTCCTCAGACTTTACAAGTGTACCCTCTATGCCATTATCTAAATCATTGAAGATATTGAATAGAACTTGACCCAAACTGATCCTTGCAGGACCCCACTTTATATGCCCCTCTAGCTTGACTGTGAACCACTGATAACTACGCTCTGGGAACGGTTTTCCAACCAGTTATGCACCCACCTTATTGTATCTCCATCTAGGTTGTATATCCCTAGGTTGTTTATGAGATCATGCGAGACAGTAACAAAAGCCTTACTAAAGTCAAGAGATACCACATCTACCGCTTCCCCCCTATTCACAAGGCTTGTTACCCTGTCAAAGAAAGCTATTAGGTTGGTTTGACATGATTTGTTCTTGACAAACCTTGCTGACTGTCATTTATCACCTTATTATCTTCTTGGTGTTTGCAACTTGATTGCTAAATCATTCTATTCCCATTACTTATGTAAAGCTGAGCCCCTAGCTGTCTTCCTTTTCAGGGGTCTTAACTGAGGTTTTTACATAATCAAATGAATAGAAAACAGGACAGCTTGGATCTTGCGAGTTCTGGCTCTGCCACTGACTCTGTGTAACCTTGAACAAGTTCCTTAACCCAGATTTTTCAAAAGTGGGTATTTAAACAGACATTCAATTCCATATTGTTAGGCACACAAGTGACCTGAGTTCCACATGTGCTCATTGTGAGCTGCGGCTGTTTAAATCATTCAGCACCTCTGAAAATCACGTCACTGATTTAGATGCATAACTTTAAACACCTGAGTTTGAAAATTTGGGCTACAACCTCTCTTTACATCAGTTACCTACCTGTAAAATGGGTAAAATCCTTTCCCAATCTCATAGTGAGGCTGTGGGGATTCTTTGAAAAGGACTTTAAATCCACTAGGTATGATTCTTATTCTTTGACTGCATGTGTACATTGCCTTCTTTGTCACATAAAAAGAGCTGTCTGGCTGCATCCTTGTGAGCTAGAGAGTACTGAACTTCAAATGGGCCATAGGCTGCTTTTGCAGAGCCATAACAATTTTGTTTCAAATCTTCATTATTTACGGTTGCCTCCATCACAGGGCACGAGCTGGAAATTCAAACAGTTTGCAGCTCACAAGCAACAAGAGATAAAATCTTTATGCACCGTGGCAGGAATTTGAACATTGTGTTCTTTATGCTCTTGCCTGGCTGAACAATTCTAACCCTTAAGTTCTAATGTGTAGTCAGAACAAAATGAACTTGGGGTAATATTTTTAAAAGCACCTACGTGAGTTAGGAACCTACGCCCCATAGATTGAGAGTGGAATTTAGGCATTTTTAAGAACCCCACCCTTGGCCGTTATCTTCTTGGTTTCCTTTATTATTACTGAAGACACACCAATTTAGCTCTACTGTTACAAATTGAAAATGACTCCACTGACTACAAAGGAGTGGTGCTGAGAGCAGAATTATAGCTGAGAGCAGAATCTGGCCCATGTGGGTTTTTCGGTGAGAGTCCTCTCTGAACCTAACCCAATTTCTGATTGATGCTGCAGTGAGGCCATAATCCTATGTATGACACTCAGGCACCACAGCAAGCCTGTATGTAATTGTAACCAAAATCTAGTGACTTGCTAGAAGTGATTATGAGGGCACCAGTTGAGCAGTATGACCTTACTGTTCAAGCCTTTTGCAGTTTACAAGGGGTGGAGTGGCGGGGGAGAAGTCCTGTTGAAGGGATTGTATTAGGGCTGGGGGTTTGCTGGAGTTTCTCCCGGTGACTGCTGGTTTTGTTCTAGTTGTATGGTTATTTCAAATCATATCAAAGGCATCCAGAGTAGCAGGTAGAAGACCATAATAGCCTCCCACTTGAAACTGCACTATGGGATGTGGTTTAGCAAATAGTAAAACTGATTAGAAACATGAAAGGTGAATTGATCAAGGTTTTAAAAGACAAGATTTATATTCTGAAAAGTGACTATATTAAAATTTATAGTCAGGCTCCTCCCACTGATGGCTCCAGGTCCAGCTATCTCAGATTACAAGTCAGAAAATGATTTTTCTAGTGAGTAGTGCCACTGCTGATCCAACTGGGCCTTTCTGCCTCTTATATTCTCATCAGTAAATACAAATTCTACAAACACAATTTAGCAGTGTTGATGACGCTGTAGTAGGCAGAGAAGAAAAAATCCCGTTCACTCACCCATAGCTGTGTTTGCTCTGCAAGTGCTAATAGAAGTTAAAAAAAAAAAAAAAAAACCTGTTTGGGGCAATAAAGGCAGTAGCTGTGACTCCCAACACACAGTTAATGCCTGGACTAATCAGAATGTGCTGTTTTTTACATAATCTTTTTTCTAATCCTAACTGCACATTGGACTCTATCTTGCCAGATCATTCTCCAGCTCCTATGTTATGGAAAGGAAAACATTCTGAAAGGAGAAACTGCAGGAGTTCTTTTCTGTGCAGCTCTACACTACAGAGCTCTATCGATGTAGCCACCACACTAAGAATAGGCTTCCTTATGTTTCCTCTTGCATTTCAGGAGATTTCATGGCATGTGCGAGAGCTGCTGGGGATTGAGGAGCCTCTCTGGAGCAGAAGCATTGCCCTCCCGTACAGGGACAACCTGGGCTTGTTTCTAGACCACAAAGCCCCAACTGGTGCAAAAGCTGATGCCCTCACCTTCTCTCAGTTTGTCCAAGAAGCAGGATTAGAGCCATATGCTACAATTCCACCTTTGTAAAAAGCCCAGACTGCTGTGAAGCAGTCGCTCTCATCTTCTTTGTTCAAGAAGCTACAATTCCATCTTCTCCAGATTAAAGAAAGGTGCATCGATACTCTGATTTGTTAAGTGCTGACAGTACGCTCAGCCATGCACAGTTCCTCCCTTGAACATGCTTGCCATTTAAACTTCTACTCCTAAAGAAACCCCTCTGGGATAGTGCCAGGTGCCAAACTCCTTAGTTCAGTTACATGATCCTAAAGGTTCCCTTTTTCCCCATTGGAGGAGCTCTGTGTGGCTCAGTCATGTCTGAATACCTATCAACTGATGCTAGTTCACATGTTATCACCAAGACCATAGAAAAATCTTAATCACCCTTTCATTGACACCCACTTTCCTCAAGCCCAGGTGATAGATTATAAGGTTTTTCCCCAAACTCTAGTCTTTGCCATTACAGATCCAGCTGACCTCGTTCACTGCTCCACACATAGAATTAAGTTTAAAGAGTTAAGTGATGTATATAATAATTGCCTTATGATATAGTGCCTTATGTTGTAAAGGATCTTAAGGTGCTTCACAAACTATATAATGCAGGAATCCCTTTCCTCATCACGGAAATAGTTGCTTTTGAGATAGAACAAGGCAGCTGTTTATTACTGCAAGCAGCATTGAACAACATGGTAGATTAGGACAGGAAGTGAAGAAGAACATTTTATCCAACTGAGATTGAAGAAAGAATTTAAGGAGAAAGCACTGAATTGCCCTAGATGGAATCTGGCCAGGACATAGGGTGACCAGATGAGAAGACCCGAAAATCGGGACTTCCCGCCCAAAGTTGTTGAGCAAAAAAAACGGAAGACGACAGGAAAACGGGACAAAAGGTATCCCGACCAAGCATCGGTCGGGACGCGGGACAAAATGAAAAATAGGGACGGTCCCGATTTTATCGGGACGTCTGGTCACCCTACCAGGACACCAGGGCTAAGACCCCAGTTCTTGAGAGAAGTATCATGCAATCTTTTACATGGTTAGGGTTTTGGTTTTACATCTCATCCTACACTTTTAGGTCTCATCAGCACTTTCAGCAGCAAGGCATCTCCTGGCACTATGATTAAGTGGTGGTTCAAGCATTCAAAAAAATGCTTCCTACCGAATCATCACTACCGTTTTCTGCAGCAGCAGCAGGGATTTCCTTGATCCCCAGTCCAAATATTGAATAGGCACAATCCTCTTTAGTGTGAGATCTTATTAGTTCAAAACCCAATGTGGTGGGACTGCAGCCACTGTAAGGCTGCTCTCCTGCTTACCTGTCAAAAATGCTACAGAAAACGAATGTGCCCAACACTTTGAATTGAGGTCTCAGGACAAAATGTCATTTTAATAAGTGAGTTTGGATTGAAATAAAGCAGTTATCTGGCAGAGTGCTAACTTCCCAGGCAAGCAGGTTTAATAGAAAACCGAAATAAACAAAAACATGCACTGATTAGTGGTATCTGCAGTGTTACTCTAAACATTTAAAGAGCAAGCAGCGCAAATTCCCACTTTTTCCTCAGTTCGCTCTGGGACAGACAGTCATCACAGTTAGGTTCCAGGATTGTTCAGTAACAGCCATGCTTGTTGGCTCACTGACTCCAGTATTTTGTTGAATGGTGACCCTTTCCAGAGAGAGGACTCAGAGCTAACACATGTAAAAGTCAGAGACCCCAAAGATTTTAGCAGTAGCCAACTCATGTTCTGTGAGGGTGTTATCAAGACCATTATGTGGCCACAAGGTACACAAGATTGCAGATGGATACAAGTTGGGAAGCTTGCCTGTACTTCAGAATTATGAGTCAGGAACGCTATTCATTTTCACAGTTTTATTTGCCCACTACTTTGCAGTTGGCTTGTGCTGTGGGTGATGGTCAGGTAAAGGTTCACATGCCATTCCAGCTTTATCCTTTCCACTGTAGGACAAAGTCCTCACCATACATTCCTCCACCACACCCAACCATATGGATCCTGCAATGGGAACTGGTAGGAAAGGGGTCTTAATCTCTGCCACAGTTCTCTTCAGCATTAAACCTTAGCAAAGCAGTTCCATCCCTGGAAGTTTGGAATCACACTGTGATTATACTGTATGAAGCTTCAGGATCAGTGTTAGGAACATCCCCCTGGCTGTTTAAATCACATCAAAATCTGTCCAAGTCATATCAGTAGCAATTGTGGGTGGACATTGACTCATGACCCAGCACCATATGGGGGTCTGCTGCGGCAGGAAGAGAAGAAATTCTGCTGCCAGAGGCCACTGCTGGCCATCCCTCCACTCTTTGCAAGCAAAACTTCAAAGGCGGTACAGTACAATAAAGTAAGATGGTTCTGGAGACGCACACTCCTTGCTAGAAGCTGACTGAAGGGAGACTCCTTCATTTGTACAGTTGTCAGGTCAAACCAGGGGAAGGTGCTAGGAAGAGAAAACAGGCTGTATTATTTATAGGCAACAGCTATCAGTTCCATACCTGTGATTTAACAAGATGGTTTTCTTTGGTCTAAGTCCTCTGTCTTAGCCCATTAAGAAAGCTACGTGATTCAGAACCTTGAGTTCTTTGGACAAAGCCAGAACCGCCCACAATGAGCAAAACTCACTGTGGTATTAATGGGATGATCTTGAACAAACTGGACTTAATGGGCCTACTGCATCCACTAGTATACCCATAAACAAACATATCCATCAGACCAGCCCCAAAGCAAGAGTGTCAGTGCCTTGCCATTGATCTTCTTCCACTATCCATAAGAACAGTCTGCTCCAGCATGACCCTCCAGCTATCTCTATATATGTTTGTACTATGCCCATCACACTGCACTACAACTAAAACTAATCAAACAGTAATGCAGAAAACAGAATTAGTGGGGAGGGGTGGCTCAAGTTCTCTAGTACTCAGTTCAAATCAAGCCTTCACTGGTAGTGACCAAAAGCATTCTCTCATGTGACCCAGGGATCTCTTGGTGTCCACTGACAGAGGGCACAGGGGGTACACATAAGGTTTTACAAGGGTTCCTTGGAGTGAATAACTACATAATACTCCAGACGCGTTCACTGAAGGGTGGCATATGAGGTCTCTACCAAGAGCTGGTAGCCCACTGGTCAACATAATCATTGTGAAATGTATGTACAGATAATATTTAAGGAGTTATGTATCTATACTGAAAATTATGTTCTTCAAGTTTGGGAGTTAAGGCAGGTCACCAGGAGGTGAGAAACCTCTGACATGTTCCTTCCAGGCAGGAGATAATAGATGTTTATCTCTCTCTGGCCATACTGAGCCAGGTGCCGCACGAGAGAAAGAAAGAAAAAATCTATAGGAAAAAACAATGAGCGGGAGGGTGTCCTGTTTATGAATGAAGACAAAGCATGAGACTGGTATATCTTGTGGGGGCAAAGAGACACACAGGTTTCTTCATGTAGAAGGCACGCTAACAGTGTTTTTGTCTTATGAAAAGCAGGGGGAGGGGGGTGTCACAGCTTGGCTGTAAAGCACTGTGAGAAGGATTTTGGGGTAAGCAACAAGCAACGTTCTACAAGACATGAGAATATCTTGCTAATTATCTCTAGGCTCTAGAATGCGTGTTGTAATTTTATTTTATAAGTAATCATTTGTTTTCAATATTTCTACTTGCTATTACTCGAATCTCTATGTTTTGTTAAATAAAGTGAGGTTTGTTTATAATGAAATCAAGTATAAGTGGTGTGTGTTAAGCAGAGCCATGATCTGAGGTGGAACTGATAAGCTGGGTTGTACTGTTTCTTTGGAAGCAGCCAATCTGTGAATGCTGTAAGTGTCCAGTGGAACAGGGACTGGACACTCCGGGGAAACACTCGGAGGGCTCAAGGGCTGGAGACTGCCAATCACTAATCTGCAGAGTGACAGTGGGGCCTACAAGGCCTAGAGGGAAGTGTTTGTGTTGCCCATGGAGTTGGAGGACTGGCCTATGGCTTCCTCACACTGACTAAGGGCAGGTGGTAGAGAAGTGCTTCAGAACTGTGGGTACCACCGGGAAGTGGCACACCATCCAACAACTGTTCAGTGCCTTATATGAAATGTGCTGGGATCTCAGATTGGTTCATAGTGGACAGATCTTCGGACATATGGCTTCTGACAAACAATCAGATGTTAGGTAAGTGATGTAGCCACTCTATCATGGCAACATGATCTGGAGACATCAAGCGCATTGACCATCAAGATGATAAAGAGAGCTGCCTGTAACCAGATGGTACCCTGTTTGTTCTGGACAGGTGACCACATAAGAAAAACCACCCAACAAATTAGCCCCCTTTTTGGCAGTCTCTGCAGAGAGGTCAAGCACTGAGTGGGCCCTGGAGACTGAACTCCCCTCTCCCTCCTAGCACTTGTCCCTCAAAGGCACACTGGGAGTGAGAAGGAAACTAGCTTTGCCACTGCACCTGCTCTGGGGGGATAAAACACAGTTCTCAGACTCTGGGTCTGTTCATTTAGCAACGTCCACCAACATTAAATTTAACATAAATGTTTTAAACAAAAAACCAAAATTGGTGCAAATCTGGTGGGAGCAGGCCAGAAGCTCCACGAGATTAAAGCCATACAAGGGGGCAGTGGTAAAGCTTTCCACCTGTGTAGCATTGTCTGAGAATTACAAAGCACTTTACAAATAAATAAAGCCTCACATCCTCTTCCCCTCCTTGAACTAGGTGAGGATTAACGTCATTTTACAGATGGGAAACAGACAGAGAAAGGAAGTGACATCCCAAGTTCATACAGGAAGTCTGTGATAGACAGAAAAAATGAACCTAAGTCTCCTGACACCCAATTCTCTTCTCTAACTCTGAGTCTGACTACTTGAAAAGGATAAAGGAACATTGTTCATCATTTTCATCCAAAACCCAATGATAACTGTACGGTGGCATTGGCAGGCTGTAGACATGAGGGACCACACAGGGAGGGACGATATTCTCCAGACTGCTAGTCAAAGTGGTGGTTCTTTAACAAGAAGAGGGGGAAACATTAAAACCAAAAGTTTTGCTGAGGATTGGGAATGTAACAGAAGGAGGAGTGGGAGTGCAAGGCCAGCAGCAGGAGCTACTAGACAGAGTAGAAATTATGTACCTATCCTGGGGGAATCTTACGAATTACAGACAAATGAACCACACTTCAGTACCAGGTAAACTGGTTTAAAAGACAGTTAAAAAGAAAACTATAAAAGACCTTAGATTAACATGATATGTTAGGACTAACCAGCACAACTTCTGTAAAGAAAAATCATGCCTTTCTAGAGTTCTTTGAATGTGTCAACAAAACAGTAGATATGGATGAATTGGCTAACAATTCATCTGAGCTTCCAAAACCCTTTAATGAAGTCGCTGTAAATTAGAACCATAGGGTAAAATTCTGTCATGGATCAGAGAGTGGTGAAGAGACAGGAAACAGAGTACAAATATATGACCAATTTTCACCATGCCAAAAATAGGATGCCTCAAGTTTCCATGCTAGAGCCAGTGCTTAGTGTATTTATCAGTGATCTGTAAGAGGAACAAACAGCAAGCTGGTAACATTTGCAAATGACATTAAATTATTTTGGTTAGTCAACATTAGAAATGACTGTCAGTAATTTCAGAGGGACCTCGCAAAGCTGAGTGAATAGTAACATCATGGCAGAGGAAATCCAGTGTTGACAAATGCAAGATAATGCACACGGGAAAGAGTAATATGAACTACTCAAAGTTGCTGGGTTCTAAATTACCTGTAACCACTCAGGAAAAACATTTCTGCTCTATGTGCAGTGGCCATAGAGCAAACAACGTTAGTTTGCATAAATAATGGAATGAAAAATAATGCTGACAATATTTAATGCCAGTTTTATAATGACATTGTATAAATCAATGATACGCCCTCACCCAGAATACTCTGTTCAGTTCTGGTCTCTGCATCTCAGGGAGAAAATATAGCAGAAATAGAAGGGGTTTCAAATATAAGCAATGAAAGATTGAAAGGCTTGGAAAGATTTCTGTGTAAAGAGAGATGGATAATATGGGGACTGTCTGGTTTAGCCATGAGAGCGATAAGAAGAGACATAATAGAGGTATATGAAATATTGAACAGTCTAGAGATGGTGAATCATGTCCTCTCACATAAGAACAAAGTGACATTTGATTAAACTGAAAGGCCACAAATTTCAAATTGATACAAAAGGATTTTTTTTAATATGATGTATACTTAACCTGTAGGACTCTCTGCCACAAGATAGCATTGATGCCAAGAGCGTCATAGGATTCAAAACAGGATTGGACATTTACATGGCTAAGAACAACCACAGTTACATTAGATGCCCCCCCTTTATTTATTTATTTATTTTTAAAAGGAAGGGATATAAGTCTGCCTGCTTCAGAGCAGAACCCAAGCACTGAATGAGAAGTTAGGAAGAAACTTTCCCTATGGACGGATTAGTCTCAATTTTTCACTATACGTTTTCATGAACCCCCTCTCAGGCATTTGGTATTGGCCACTGTCAAAGACAGGATAGTGGGCTAGAAGGCCCACCGGTCTGTGCTGTCCAGTATGGACATTCTTGTGTTCTGTTTTTTTACACCAAGTTGCACAACTGGAACAGGTCCTACATATCCCCACTGAATAAATTCTTATCTCTAAAAACCAGAGTAGAGAGGTTAAGGCAGGCCTGCACAACTCGTAAAGCGGTGAGGGCCATATTACTCCAAAGAAAACAGCCGAGGGCCGAAACTCTTCTCCCACCCCAAAAGTTGTTGAGCAAAAAAAAAAGCCCACCAAAGTTGTTGAGAAAAAGAAAAAGCCCATCAAACTTGTTGAGCAAAAAAAAAAAAAAAATTTGTTTTCTCTACCTCCCCCTCCCCCACCCCGCAGGCCGCACAGTAAGGCTCCGCGGGCCGTATGTTGTGCAGGCCTGGGTTAAGGGCTCAGAGTGAAATAATGAGATATTCAATGGATGGATTTCAGGCTGCTTGACAACTGCCAATATATTGGACTTTGGGTTGTCCATCCCTTATCACACAGGGTAACATTTTCAAAAGCGCCAAAGTCCCATTTTCAAAAGTGACTTAGGAACTTGGGAGCCAAGTCTCATTAAAATCAATGAGACTTCAGCGCTTTTGCAAATTGACCCAGCACTCACTGGTGCAAGACACAAAGTCAGGAGGGCATGTACTGTATTCTTCCTCTGCAATAGGAAGACTTCTAGCTTTTAAATCCTGGGATGTGGCAAAGGTTCAGGGAGGATGGCCAAGTAGAAACATTTGAAGTTTGGCACTTTACTTACTCCTCTTGAGTCAGGGAAGAGGCAAAAGTTTGGTTGACAAAGTTCCCACACACAAACCGTGGGCAGCAGGTCTTCTGCTCTGCACAGATGGGGCAGTGCTCAGGGAAACATACGTCATTCAGTAACTTCAGTGCCTGCTGGTGGGGCAGGTGGCGCCACATACAGCTGTTCAGTGCTGCATAGAAAACAGCCTCCAACCACTTGCCAGTAACAGCAATTCTCTCTGCACAACAATCAGAGAACAAATGTTGTCAGTTACCACTACACATATTGATGTGAAGGAAACAGCAGAGATTTTTTTTAATGTCTCCTTCTCTCTTGTTCCCTATCAAGAAGGGTCAACATGGCAACAGCACCGCAATGTGCTTATTCACAGGCCAGGGAGGAGAGGTTCAAATCCAGTAAGTAATAATAATATACTAGCTTATACCCGTCTAGCATGTAAAACACTTTGGGCTGAAATAAGCTGTGTATAAAGGGACTGCTCGCCCACTGCAGCTGTCCCTGTGGTGGAAAAGGACGGCTTTAGGACAGGAAGTTAAGAGGAACACCATATCCAGGTGAAACCATGGAAGAGATGGGGGAATCTAGGGGTGGCAAGGCAATTCCCAAGTTGGAATTTAGTCAGGGTTGACACCAAAATACTGAGTTGGCCTTGATCTACACTCCATCAGAAGGCCTCCTAGCTCCTGTTCATGGCTTTCCCATCTGTGTGCGCCAAGGCTCCTGCTAGCTCACTGAAGGAAATGATGGCTCTCAGGAGAATCAGAAAAGAGTTCCAGGGGCATAAAGCATATACTATACACATGGAGAGAGATCTTCTCCACAGTAATTGTCCTGACTGTAACAATGGGGCACTAAAGCACTTGCAAACTCTAACAAAATCAGACAAGTCAGAGATGGAAAAGATTTTTGGGGATCACTTACTCCATCCCCCTGCCCATGCAGGATTGGTCCCCACTAGATGTTAATTCTGTGTTTTATCCAGTCTAGTTTTATCTAGCCAGTGACAACACAACCAGCATTTTTATTAGGAGGTTTTTCTTCCATATTCTGCATTTCCAAACCATTATTCTAATTCAGTGCTGCTCAGGTGAGATAGAAACTGAGTAGCTATTACTCTATACCCAGCCCTGTTCATGAATCTTACTGGGGCTAGAACAGGCTCAGAATAGTATGAATGTCAAGCAACGACATAGTTTCTAATTCCACAGGAAAACACCTGCAAAGTGAGGAGAAATGCATTTACCTTTGGGGCCACAGGGACAGGTAGCCTGTATAACAATAGGGTCCTGGAGTGCAGCTCTGATTGTCCCATTTGTCCCCCACACATTCTCTAAGTTTCTGCTAGTGCACTGGTACTGTGGCCTCAGGATGGCACTGTAGGAGAGGAGTTGCTTCAACCTGAAAGCAAAGTCAGTCAAATAACTCAGAGAGGTACCCAGTGCCCAGAGAGTAGCACACCAAAGGAGAATAAAAGTACATTTCTAGAACACCATTCATTCAAAACTCTCTGTTTAGAGCATCACTGAAATGCAGCCACCTCTGGGGTGCAAAGAAAGTAAACAGCCATTGCACTGGACAACATGTGGAGATAAGGGTAAATGTTAAAGCCAGACACAAAGGTAAATCTCTGCTCTTACGGTAAGTGCCAGGGATGGTCAATGCCCACACAGCAGATGGGACCATAAATGTTTAAGATCCTGTCTGAAAGAACCACATGCAGTAAAGTGCAGGGCACCAAATACACTAGTCGGAGGAGGCTGAGTCAATGCTCCTAGGATTCTAGTCTGAGCATGTTAGAGCTGGGACATTCCACAGAACAGCTGGGACTTTAGCAGTTTTGTTTTGTTTTTCTGAAGAAAGGGAAGACGTGAGTCTGTGCTACATACTGGTCTGATATTGATAGAACTTTCACGATTAGGATTTGTCCCTTAATCCCTCCCTACTTTGGTAAAGTAACTTCTACATCCTGCAGAATAATAGAAGCCCAAGAGAAAGACTGGGTGGGGCTCTGGAGGCCAGTAATAGGACATTAGCTTTTCACTGCTAGGGCCCTGATTTAAATCCAGCCCATCTCAGTAGTTACCGAAAGGTGTTTGTTTCCATGAAATGGCTGTTCAGTAGCCTGTGTAAAATGAGATTGTGGGTCTCAGCACTGTTCCTAGTGTAGATGTCTACAGCACAAAGAGCCTTGTTACATTTGTCCCCTTGTTAGCCTCTCAGGAGAGTGGCCAAGAACTGAATGGGCCACAGAGACTGAACCTCTCCCAATATCGCCACCCCAAACATTCAAAAATCCTAGGTAGGCCCCCACAAATAATGAAGTTAATTTAAAAATCATGAATTTGTTTTATATAATACTTCGCACTGCCTACATTTTATTTCTGGCCTTCTAGGTTTTGAGCCCTTAGGGTGCACTCAAGACCAGTGGCGTAGCCAGGTTTAGAGCACAGGGGGAGCGGAGCTACAAAAAGGCGCCGGGAGCACACAAACAAATGCTCCGCTCCGGCTGCAGCACAGGAGCAAAAGGCGTCGGAGCACAAAAAAAGGTGCCGCTTCTGCTCAGTGGGGGAGCGGCCGCTCCCCCCCCGGCTACGCTACTGCTCAGGACATGTTTCAAGCTTTTCTCCTCAACCATGAGAGCTAGAAACTTACTTTAAAAAAAAAATAAAAGCTGAAATTCTCATGTATTCATGTGATTCCCAAGGCTGGGGCTTTAAGAAAACCACCAGATATTGTGAGACTTGTGATAAAATCATGAGAGCTGGGAACACTGCGACCCCCATGCCAGGTCAGGCACATTGGCAGTGCTGGCACTGTACCTGTCTGATATGTGGCCAAATCAGGGGATTTAGTGTGCTGGGCTGTCAAACCAGCACTGGTGAAATCAACACTACCTGGGCAGCGGGACAGCAGTGACCAGGCTGTACACAATGCAGGGTTCCCGGAGTGCAGCATGAATTCCTGAGCAGATTTGCTGTAGATGAGATGGGAGGCAACAAAGAAACACAATGTCTGCCCAGGCCACGAGTTGGCCATTGTCATAAAAACATTCGACTCCCAGCTGCTGGAACTCTGCTAGGGAAGACAAACAGAGAAGGCAATCACCACCCCTGCTCTAAGAGGCCAGGAGCAGCAGCCAGTTAGTCTGCAACATCCACCCTTGTGTAGGGTCATCATGGTGTTTGCTCTCGGGCACACTTGGTAAGGCATGAGAAGCATGCATTACCCCAGCTCATGATGGGGCAATCCAGCTCCTCTCACCAGGTGGCCCTTAAGAGCTTAAATAGCAGCTACCCATTAACATTATTGATGCACAGCTCATGGTAGCCAGGTTACAGAGAAATGAGCCTCTCTGCTAGGAATAAATAGTCAGAAAATGTGGTTGTCTGGCACCATTTAATGAATATTGATTAAACCTTTAACTGAAGCAGCCAACCCTCAGGATCTGGCTGATTTTCAAGATCTATAAAAAGCCATTTAATAATTCCCTCTCTGCCCCTTCAGAGGACTTTATTGTTGTAAGCATCTCCCTATAAGACAGTTATCCTCTGTTCATCTTGGTTTATGTATCAGCTTTATGTGGCACTGGACATTTTGCATGCAATTATTATCTATAACGTAGCACAAGCACTCAATCCACCCCTTTTCACTTTGTATTTTTAACATTTTGGAGTAAAGAGAGGAAGGAGCATCTTGTGCTACTGATCCTACAACGATGGACCGAGGAGAGCCCCTGGCAATAACGGCTTTTCAGATCAATGTGGATGTTGATTTGGAGAGCTATTTTATCCATCAAGTGAATATTTAACGTGTAGGCGTTGGTGTTACAGCCACTGAGCAAAGACGTGAAAAATTGCTGGGGAGAATTTAGAATAGGGCAGCAAAACAGTTAAGAGGCTGATGGGACTGAATTATGAGGAAAGATTAAAGGAACAAAATATGTATCACTTTTCCAAATGATGGCTAACGTGGGGGATACAATAACTCTCTATAAATATTTGAAGGCTGTAAATCCCAAGGAGGAGATGAGTTGTTTAGGGTGTTCTAAGAAGGTATGATTGGAATAATGGAGTGAAATTAAAAAGAAGGAAAATATAGAATTATCAACATTTCCTAATGCTGAAATCTAACAGCCTGTGGAACAGACTTTGAAAGGAAAGGGGTAAAAACTTCATTGATTGGATCTAGGGCTGGTCAAGACGTGTACATCAAAATGTTTTTTGATGGAAAATTGGGTTTTCAGCTAAACAAAGTTTTCCACAAAAAGTGTCTGTTTTCTGCTGAAAACGTTGAGCTTTCATTTTTGACAAAGTCAAAAGTTTTCTGTGGGGAAAAAATTCAGACCAACTCGAGCTGGGACCCAGAAAGTGAGACCAGCCAAAGCAGGAGTGAACACACTATTCGTCTTGCAGTGGCAGGGGTGCCTGGATTAGATATGCTAGGTATTTTCCCGTTTGAATTCCCATGATTCACTAGCTCTTACACAGAGTCTCTGGCCTCCTGGTGGAGATGTGGATATTCTGAGCCAAAATGCCACTCAGCTCCAGTAGTGCCCTGGCCAGCTGCTTCCCAATGTGGCCTCCACCAATAATCCCAACCTTCAGGCCTTCACTGCCCATGGATTCCTCGGAGGAAATCAATGAAAGCTTCCCACTCTCTTTCTGCCTGAGAAATGACACACAGAGCTGACATCACTCTACCAGGAACTATAATGTACCCATTACCCCAAAACTGGGCACTACACTGTCCTCCTTAGGAAGAAACCATTGACCAGATTTTCCTGAAAGGAGAGAAGACTTGTCCCATATTTTAAAGGGTCAGTGCTAAGTATTCATTCCCATTTCTAAAACATAAAAGCTAGCAGCAGCCAGCCCAAGCTCCAGCTACTCCTTTCCAAGATGTAAAATTCACAATGATCAACATCTATATTCACCTTAGATCCGCTGCTAGGTACTCACATCACCATAATCCAATCCTGCCCCACCTTCTTAATCATGCCATATAACAAATAGCCCCATCCATCCCTTATGTCCTCTCTTCAAATGCCCATGAAGAAAAGGAGAGTTTTGCAGCATGGACAGAAGGGTAACAGATTTCTAGTAAAAGCAACGAGGAGTCCTTGTGGCACCTTAGAGACTAACAAATTTATTTGGGCATAAGCTTTCGTGGGCTAGAACCCACTTCATCAGATGTATGGAGTGGAAAATACAGGAGCAGGTATAAATACATGAAAGGATGGGAGTTGCCTCAAGTGTGAAGTCAGTCTAACGAGACAATTCAATTAACAGCAGGATTCCAAGGGAGGAAAAATAACTTTTGAAGTGGTAATGAGAGTGGCCCATTCCAGACAGTTGACAAGAAGGTGTGAGTAACAGTAGGGCTGAATTAGTATTGGGGAAATTAGGTTTAGGTTTTGTAATGACCCAACCACTCCCAGTCTTTATTCAGGCCTAATCTGATGGTGTCCAGTTTGCAAATTAATTCCAGTTCTGCAGTTTCACATTGGAGTCTGTTTTTGAAGTTTTTTTGTTGAAGAATTGCCACTTTTAGGTCTGTTATTGAGTGACCAGAGAGATTGAAGTGTTCTCCTATTGGTTTTTGAATGTTATGATTCCTGTCAGATTTGTGTCCATTTATTCTTTTGCGTAGAGACTGTCTGGTTTGGCCAATGTCTCTACACTCTAAAGGGCAAAACTAACACCTTGAATTCTACCCACTAGCCCATTGGTAGCCAGTGCAGCTCACAGAGCACTGGAGTTATTACTCCCAGTGCAAAGCTCCCAATAACATTCTGAACTAACCGCAGCTTCTGACTGGTTTCACAGTGTAGCTCCAAGTGATCTAATCCTGAGATGATAGAGACACAGATAAACTTAATAAGATCCACATCCCCAAGGAATGGTCACACTCACCTTACCCAGCACAGATGGGGAAACTCACAGGCTCAGGGGACTGGGAAATGAGATATGGAGTCACCCACCTCCAGAGCACCCAGACAGATAGTAACCAATACACATCAATCCACTCTGAGGACTGTTCCATGACTCACGTTGAATCAGTTGGGGGCCTTAGTCTAGTGAGAAGGGCATCCACACAATAAAATATACCACCACATCTGGAACGAACTGGCTTCTTGTTGACAATCTTAGTCAAAGACCAAATGGGTCACTGAGGCTGAACTCTTCTCTCACTCCTCTGATTTCCACAAGGGGAGAACTGAGGTCTGTTGGTAAAGGGAAGTTTGCCAGTAGCTGCCCTTTTTCTGAGGATAAATAGAGGCCTTCAGTCTTCAGGCCTATCAAGCCAGCTCCTTTCTTCAATGAGAAACATCAAAGGAAAGGATGTTTATTTTAGCCTTACCTGAGGGCATGGAGCAGCTTGCAGAAGAAGACAGCATGAGCACATGCATTCACCATCAGCCCCTTGCAGCGGCTTCTCAAACACAGCAAAGGCTGCTTGCGTTCTTCCACCGCACGCTCAGTCTGAAAGGACTTCAAATTCACCATGATATCTGACATCGTGGCCCTGCATGAGAACCTTCAGCAACGAGCAGCAGTTAGAAGAGTGGCCCAGCATGCATGAGTTTGGCATTGCAGCCAGTCCCAGCTCCTCACACGGAGCAGGGGTAGCCAATATACACCTAGTTCTACTTCAACAACATGACACACATTACCAGTGGTAAGGAGGAGCAGAAAGATCCCAGCATGTGATGCAGCAGAGCCTCTGAGATCGAGCATTGAATGCTGGGATTATTGTTTCCATGGAGCTGCAATCTAATTCATTCTATGAAGTGTAGCTGTGGCTGGCAACTGGCAAGATGCTGACACAGAACTTGGAAGGGCGCAGTTTGGGTTGCTCTGCTCCTGAGCTACAGGTAATATGAAAACTAGAGCCAAGGTGAGCGACTCCAGTTTCCAAGTATTACGTTTTTCATTCATCACCAGTCCGATTTTTGTCAGCATTGTGTGCCCCAACCTTCCCTCCCCCGCCCCCACCCAAGCCTCTCAGGGAATGTGCATCTCTCTTCCTTCCTTCTGAATCCCTCCTCCCCTCAGCGTGAGAATCTGAACAGCTTTTAGGTCTCAGAATAGAGCCTGGTGTTTTCGTTGCCTGTGGTCAGAGCCTCACCAGAGCCACCCGTGGTTTCCACAGGAATAGCATGCAGTCTCACTGCAGAGCACATCACAATGCAAACACAGGACACTGTAAGCTTGGGCCTGCTGGTTGGTCTCAATTTTAGACAAAATTCTGAGCACCCTTGACTCCAAGTGAAATGAAAGTGCTCAGCATCTTCCAGGCTCGGACCCATATCAGGAAGTCACCATTTCAGTTCATTTGACAATAATGGGGCTTCTTTAGACATTGGGTAAACAGCTTCTTCAAGCCAGACAACACTCAGGCCTGTTTCAGTGAAGCAGATAGCTTATTGTACCAGTTGGCCTAACCCAGGGGTCTCAAACATGCGACCTGTGGGCCACATGCGGCCCACGGAGTTATTTCCTGCGGCCCGCCATAGGTGCCGACTCCACTGGCAGCCAAGCTCCAAACATTACTGAGTGTTTATATTTTATTAAAACCCCTCTTTGCATTACAGTTTTTAAAAAGTTAGTGCATTGACTTTTAATAGAATACTATATTACTCATTTTTTTCATTTTTGACTATACTTTTGTATCATTGTATGAAAAGGTTTCAGTGATGCGGCCCTCGGGCCAATTTACTAGTTCTCATGTGGCCCTCGTGGTGATTTGAGTTTGAGATCCCTGACCTAACCCAAGGCCGACCCATTCTTCTAATCAAGAAGGGCTGGAGTCGGTCATTGCTTCAGTGGCCAGTATGCGGGGCTGCTGAGCAACGTAAGGCACTTCCTCCTCTCTTTCCAAGGGCTGGGAACTGTTAACTGTAACCACCTGAAACTGATCCCAAAAACATCCCTGACTACACAAAGAGAATATAGCAGGGAAGGGGTGTTCCTAAGGCTTTCTCCAGCACTTCATATTCAGGCAAAGTACCCACTGAGTAAGGGAGGCTGAATATGGACAAAGATGCCCTCCGTCCGCAGCAGGCCTGTAGCGCCAAGCCAGACCCCAAGGCTCTCCAGTTATAAGCAAACTGCTTTGTTTATAACATCACAAAAAGACAAAGAGCCTGATCCTGCAGCCGTTACTCCCCCAAGTAGCTCTATTGACTCCAGTGGCATGAGTAAGGAACACTCAGGTGGGTAAAGGTGGCCTGCCTGAAGATCTAACACACACAAACCCCCTGCAGTTTCTACTGTCTGAATTTTGTGCCTAGTCCTGCCCCAGCTGAAGTGCTGATGACAAAACCCCCTTTTGTCAAGCAGTACAGGGCTCCTTGCTTGAGCAAAATCCTCAGCCGCCTCCTGGATCTCCCACCTGGTGAGACCTTTTACCCATTGCCTCCCTGCTGGACTACTTTTCCACAGACCTCAGGTTCTCAACAGCAGGTCACCTCCTATTCTGGAATCCAGGCAACTGAGTCCAAACAAGTGAAGTTGTCATGGCAATTGCTTAGTTACCAGATGTCCTGGTCAGAACCTTGCTGTTTGCCTAAGAGGCACCAGAACACAGACCCTTAAAGAGCCAGGACCACATCTCTCATCCCACACAGAATGGGAGAAAATAATACAAGAGTCATGAGTAAGGCTAAGATTTTTGTCACGGGTATTTTTAGTAAAAGTCACAGACAGATCGCGGGCAAAGCCCTGTCTGTGACTTTTACTATACATAATGCGGAGGGGGAAGGTTATGGGGGGGGTGGGGGTGTTGACTGAAGCCCAAGTGGGGGAAAGAGAGCCCAAGCCCCACTGCAGGAGGGGAGCAGGGTGCAGCACTCGCCATCCGCAGTGGCGCCTCCTTGCAGCTCTCAATGCCCCCCGCCGTGGCAGCTCCGGGTGCTCCCGGCTGACTGACAGCTCTGGCCCTGCCGCCCTGGAGCTGAAGTGAAACATGTCAAGAAGGTCTCTGAAAGTCACTGAATCCATGACTTCAGTGACCTCCTGACAATCTTCCTAGTCATCAGGAGCTCCTCTGGAGGCAGGAAGTTCACTTCCACCTCATCAAATGAATGTGAGTAGCCTGACAGTTCTGGGTGCAGCTCTGCAACACTGACACCTACTGGTTAGGTTAGCATTGGCCATTCATAGTATACGTTCACTGGAGGGGGCCCATGGCAGCTGAGCTGACTCAGGCTCACAAGGCTTGGGCTGTGGGGCTATAAAATTGCAGTCGAGACATTTGGGCTCCGGCTGGAGCCTGGATTCCGGGACCCTCGCCCTCACGGTTTCCCAGAGCGGGGCTCCAGCTCAATCCCAATTTACACAGCAATTTTATAGCCCTACAGCCCAAACGTTCTGCCCCTCTCCCCCACCCTCCCAGCCTGAGTCAGCTGACACAGGCCAGCCACAGGTGTCTTATTACAGTGCAGAAATACCCTCAGGCACCAAGTTCCTGTGAAAATAGATGCTAGGCAGGTGCTGGCAACCTTTTTGCGTTGGTTTCCTGTGTTCCTCCCAGAGCAAAGTGGAGGGGTAAGTTTGGTACAGTAATTCTTTCAGGTTGGGGGTGAGGGGCTCTGTCTTAATATTTCTAAGGTACTTTTAATTCCAAAAAGGCCAAAAGCATTTTACAAACTTCAGGTGCACTCTACGCAAGGATCACTTCATCCAGGGGATGGAGTGCAGCAGTTGTTTAAACAGCTACACAACAACATTACACAACCACTTAGGACAGGAAACAAAGAATGATTCTGCTCTCCACTGAAACTCCCATGTAGGAGAGGAGGAATTTAGGGAGAAAGAATAGAATGACCCAGGTTGGAATTTAACGAGGACACCACCCTACTGGTTTTGCAGAGTGTCGTGAGATCTGTAATGACCTTACATCTCATCAGAAACCCATCACCTCCTAGCACCACTCTGAAGAAAAAGTACCCTAATCAATTACCAGCACCACTTCCTGCAGCTGGTAAGTCTCCCACCCACATATGACCAGACTCAACTCTGCTTTGCTTGCCAGATATGACAGGATCCGAGCCCCGCCATCCCATGGTCAGACTTACTGTGTGTGTAAGTGCTGCATGCTGCCACAACCAGTTCCTCCAACAATGGGTTCATTCGGCAAAGTAGAAGTTGCTCCAACATCTTATCGCAGCCACTAAGTAATGCTATAGGTCAACAGTTTTTCATGTTGGCTGCCTCTTTTCCTGGTTTAAGAATGGCTATAATTATTGCTGCTTTCCATTCTTTTGGTATTCTCACAGAGGGGTGGATGTTGGTAAAGAGAGCAGCTACTGTAGCATATCCACTGACGCTCTAAAAACTACCACACACCAATCTGGATCTTTGCTAGTTATGCGATATATATGTACCCCGAGAACCTTATAACTGATACTTGAAATCCCCCATAACCCAAGCCTGATCCCAGATGTACAGTACCTTACTTCTTAACTTGTGTAAATTTGATTCTAAGCATTAACTTTAATAAAATTTTTAAATCTGTTCTCACTCTTGGATCCAAATGCTTCAGGAACTCAGGGAATACATCATCAACACCTTCTGCTTTTCCAGGCTTTATCTGGGCAATACCTTTTCCACCTCCTCCACTGGCTTCAGAATAGGCAGAAAACTGTTGTGACCAAGTCCTTGTGTTGACCAGTTACATATAGAAGCCAGCTACCAATGCCATCTTAAAACAGCAATAGCATTTATCAATCCTAGTTTGGTATATGATACAGGATGGCAGAAAGGACTTACAATGAAACTTGCAATAACCATGCCCTGTCGACCAACAATTAGGCTCACCGTGGAAAGGCTGAGCAACTGCAGATTCACAGGGTCTCTCAGTCAAGCTGTCAGCAGCCCCCGAAGACTGAACAACGGACTCCCACAAGGGTCCTTTCTAGCTCCAGCACTTCTCAATCTATATATCAGTGATATTGCACCAACATCCTCCCACAAGTTCATGTATGAAGATGACATCGCACTGGGTACTCAGGCTTCCCCACTTGAAACCTCAGAAAAGGTTCTAGAACAGGACCTAAAAACACTAGAAACTCATTTCAAGGCATGGCGGCTAAAGCCAAATGCCTCAAAACCAGTGGTCTTAGCTTTTCATTTGAAAAATACCCAGGCCACGAAGGCATTAAACATCAATTTCTTCAGGTCACAGTTGATGCATGATCATAATCTGCAGTACATGGCGATAACCCTGGTCTGCACGCTCAGCTTCTGTCACCACCTTGAACAAACCAAAAGGAAAATGAAGGCCACGGTCAACATTATACAGAAGCTTGCAGGAACATCTTGGGGAAGCGATGCCCACACACTCCAAATATCGACACTAGCCGTAGTCCATTCCGCAGTGGAATACTGTGTCCCAGTTTGGAGCGGAAGCCCACACACCATTTTGGTGGACACCAAAATGAATGCCGCTCTTTGCATACTTGGTGGCACCCTCACATCAACACCACTTCCACTGCTATCATTATTAGCTAACATTGTGCCAGCAAATAGCCGACAAGACGCTGCAAGTTAGGGAGTACATACTACTATATCACCACACTACTGCTCCACCATGACCTAGAAGAGCCCCCTCATGACTGACTAAATCAAGAAAACCCTGCTGGTCTCGTACCACAGTCCTCCTTGTGGACGATAAGGAAGTTCACAGATGATAGTCTGAAGCCTGGGCGGTTTGCCAGTGTACCAAACAAAAATCTAATCGACAACCCACTTGTGCAAGTGCCGGGCTTCTCCTCCTGCCGGCGCACGTGGACAGCTCTAAACCATATCCGCACCCGACAAGGAAGATGTGCATACTTACTCCATAGATGGAAAGTGAGAGAGAATTGCAAACAGACTGTGGCGTGGTGCAAACTGTCGGACACATCCTGGACAATTGCCCAATCCATACTCATCCTGGATGTGTCACGGCCATTCACATGGCTACCCCCTCTGCTCTGGACCGGAGAAGAGACTTTAAGATCCAAATGTAGTCACGCCATTGCTTTCCCTGTTCCACTATCGCCATACAAAAGGAGATGACTGCCACAGGCAGCACCTGGGATTTGGAGGCAGCAGCACTACCAGGGGTGCCCCTCTCAGCTGGACATTGCTCCCTGCAGTGGTTATAAACCGTGAGGCAGGCAAAAAAAAACTGTTCACAAACCTTCCATGGAGACCCCACATTTCTGAACACGGGAAAGGATGCTTTGGCACTCCCCCAGGTTCCTTTTCAAGATTAATGCACTTCACGAAGTATTTACAGTGACAGACAGCGTTTTCAAAGGAGCCAGGTTTATTAGTCAACTGGAACACAGCATGCAAGTCTTTAGATTAGCATGGAGAAATGAAGGTTAAAGCATCATCCGTTCTGGTTAGCCCAGAGCCCCAGCCAAACTGCAGTGAACCCCGTGTTCAGGCTCTGTCTCCCCTCCTTGGTCAGTTCCCAGGTGGGAGCCCAGACTCCTTCCAGTGGCCAACTCTTATCTCCCCACCTCACACCTTCCAGTCCTTTGTTCCTGAGCTAGATTGTGCTCAGCTTCCCTGCTGAGAGCTAGGGAAATTCATCTGCCTCTGGGTTGTTGGTTGCTACGTGTCAATGTCCTGGTGATTGGATTTGCCATTGTCTGCTCAGATTCTCCATTGACATAGGGCAGCGGTTCTCAACTGGAGCTCCACCGCCACATGCAGCCCAATTAGCACACAGCTGCAGCCTAGCTGTGTGCTAAAGGCCGCCCAGCCTCCGCAGGGTCGGGTTCTGGGTTCCAGGGTTGGGGCTGCCCACCAGGCCCCATAAGGTCGGGAGTCCAGGGCTGCCAGCCAGCCCTGTGCCCTGTTCCTGGTCCCACTCTGTGGAGGGGTCTTTGGATGGGAGGCGCTGGGCATAGGAGTCTGGGGAGGTTCGAGCATATGCAGCCCACAATGATAAACAGGTTGAGAACCACTAAATAGGCCCATCCTGGCTCAGACAGCTAAGCAACATTCATACCTATGTCTCTTAGGCCTGGTCTACACTTGGCGGGGGTCAACCTAAGATACGCAATAACGTAGCTGAAGTTGACGTATCTTAGGTCGACTTACCTGGCCATCCTCACGGCGGTGAGTCCACCGCTGCTGCTCCCCCGTCGACTCCACTTCCGCCTTTCGCGGAGGTGGAGTTCTAGAGTTGACGGGGAGCGCGCTCAGGGATGTCTGCACTTTAGGGGATGTCTGCACTTACGCTACCCTGGTGCACTATAGACACTATCTATGCCAACAAGAGGCGTTCTGGTATCAGCATAGTTAACCCACCTCCCTGAGAGGCGGCAGCTAGGCCCTAGTCTACACTACCTAATTCCTAGGGTAGACAGAGCTATCGCCTCTCGGGGTGGGGATACCCACGCTTATGGGGAAAGCTGTCCCATCGGTGTAGGTAGCATCTTCACGAAGCGGTACAGGGTGCAGCACGGTAAATGTAGACAAGCCCTAGGTCGACGAAGAATTCTTCCACCAATCTAGCGCTGTCTATGCTGGGGGTTAGGTTGGTACAGGTACGTCTCTCAGGGGTGTGGCTTTTTCACTCCCCTCACCAATGTAGCTACAGCAATGTCAGTTCCTAGTGTACACCAACCCTTTGCCTGCTCTGAGAGCACAGTCCTTTTCCACCCACTAGGTAACAATGCAGCATATAGGGGAAACTGAGACATACATAGGGGTCAGAAAAATATTTCCAAAAATTCCCACTTCATCATACACTTAATGTAGGGTTGTTACAGCAGATCAAGGAGCCGGACTCTGCCCTGAGACTGGCATGTGGCCACTGTTGGCTCCAACAAATAAATAACCACCATTTTTGTGTGGCATTCGCAAGGCTGTGTGCTCCCCAGCATCACTCGCTGTTAAACGTGCCCCTGCTGAGAACATCAAGGATGTGAGATGCCAAAGTTGCCACCCTGGATAAGCTTCTCCTTTAAAGCAAAATTGCCCCACCAGTCACGTTTCTTGTGGCCCTGGGATACTAAAAGGTGCATCTCATGTGCCCACTTCTCAAAAGATGGGGCAACCCCTCATGATCAGGACACAGGGTGACAGTAAAGCACTAGGGAAGGAAGTAAACAGGAGCCACAAGGAGAGGCAGACACGCAGCTTTATTTAAGGAACAGAAAGTGAGGACTGACACAACAAAGCTGGCAGGGAACCCCAGGGGAGAGTCACATTTCTAAGGGATGTAACAAAAACTTTCCCAATGTAAAGGCCAGGGAGAAGAGACTGTTCCAAGGGGCTCCGTGGAGCCAGCATCTTCAGAACTTGCTGGGAGGGAATTTCGCCTCATTTTCTAACCAACCCAATAAGGGAGTGGATGAGCTCCAGGCAGAACTTCCAGCTTCCCTTTGGGTGAAGGGGCAGGTCTTGAGATGCAGGACTTTGTAGTGGAGATATGCAATCTGCAGAAGTTTAGCTGAAAGCTTCCTTTCTGAATCAGAGACAAACAGGAAGGTTGGAGTTTTAAGTGGCAAGAAGTCTCTCTCTACCCATCACGCTCGTAGAGGCAGGGAGAACGCAGCCCAGGCTGCAGTTCCTGCGTCCTCACTTCTGATACAGCCATCACTGCCCCAGCCTCAGCAGCTGGTATGGAAAGGGTGCGGGTCACCTCTAACCTTAGGAGAGAACTTTTGTGGGTAATTGTCTTGTTCCACTCACCTGAATGAGCCCTGATCCTGCACAAATCTGAAGTATCTGCTGCTTTGCTTGACTTTACTTTCCTCTGTACACCGACGCCAGGCCCACCTCATGGCCTAGCCAGTTACAGAGCACTGACTCCAGTTTATCAGTGTCTTGTCCCACTAGTCAGATAGCTGGGTTTGCTTTATGTCAGCCTGGATGCCTCTCTGTCCCAGTAGCCACTGGCACTGACTGGCAATATCAGACAAACCACACCAAGACTGGAAACGGAATTTGCTCTATTAGCACTGAGGCTGACTCCATAGTTTCCTCTCTCATTGGCATGGCAATGGCAAATTGGGCTCCTCCTGAGGTGGGTAGACACCTCAATTCTTCCATCGGATTTGCTGAAAGAGAAGCAGAACAGAACATGGCTAGTATCAGTGCTGATCGCAGCTCAGGTCCCTCGGGAATATGCCCAGGGGGTATCTCCCCACTGGAAGGGAGAACACTGACAGGGAATTTAGCCCACGCTTGGGTAATGTTGCAGCAAATGACAAGGTGGGCGGGTTTATAAACTGATGTGCCTGGAAAGCTTTGAGGTTTAAGTCAATGAAAACAGTTGGACGTTCCCCTGCAGCATTGGGAATCCAAATCCAGCAGCCCTTGGCTATTGCCTGGGATCAGCAACAAAAACCAACTAAAGTCAGGAAGTGCAAACTGACCAGGCTAGTGTCACTGCCCCAAGCTGCGTCAAATGCAGGGAGCAGACAAGCAGCAATAAAGGCAAGTGCTAAAGATCATCACCACAATATATGGACCCTCACGATCCCCTGGGAGGTGGGCCAGGATTACTTGCATGGTACAGATGGAGAAGCCAAGGCACGAAGGAAAGGGACAAGGCCATGCAGCAAGCCAGGATTCTGAGTCAGACATTCCTGACTTGCAGTCCCCTGTCAGACTATGACTCACTATAAGCTTGTAATACAACTGGGCCTAATAGGAGAAGTCAAACAGAACACCAAACCCAGAGGTAAAAAACCCTTTGATCCCACGAGGCCCCAAAACAGTCACTTAGCAGGTTGTGTCCAGAATGGACCATCAAACAGGAGCCCAGCCCCACATTAAAGCACCACTTGTTATCGCTCGTCACATGTTAAGACTGTAAGCTCTCTGGGGCAGGGACTGTCTTTCACACCCGTGTCACTAGTTCTAGCACAATGCCTTGAGCCTCTTTTTGCTATCGCAAAAACAGAAATCAACTCTTCGGTGTGGGGACTCAGCACTGAGCAGTTGCTATTTCTCTCTTTCCCAGCACCAGCTCTTCTCCTCCAGAGACTCTGCACAGATCCCCCTTTCCTGTGTCTAACTGGAACCTCCACCTGGACTAGCATCCTCCCAGCAGGGAGAGAGATGAGGATGTGGGACACAGGGCAGCAACCCCAACGCCACACACCAAACAAACCCGCTCCTGTCTCTGATTAGTGTCTACAGGAGAGAGCACCACAGGGCTAGCTCTGGGTGTATGTGGGTGAGGAGTCATTCTTTACCGAGTTGCTGAGGATATTGTCTATCTTGTCCTCTTCCGCAGAGCCTCGCTCCACCTTACACCTGTATGCCATCAGCTGGTGCCGATCCTTCAGATCTCTGTATGTCTAGTTAAACAGCAAAACCAGAATTAAGGGAAGCAACCTCCTTTACTGGGCAACGCCCCTCTGTTCAGTTGAGGAATAACCCTCCGATCCCTGCAAAATCTTGGCCACATGCTGATTTCCCCCAAAGACTCATCACTGTGCAGCAGGATCCATCACAGGCAGGGAGTCCTGGGGAAAAAATCACAGATCTTATGGGATGCCCCAATGGAAGGTTGGGCCTTCACCTCAAACCTTTGGGAAAAGTCCCCTCCAGGAAGGAGAGGCTCAAGGAGTTACTGCACTGACTTTTCACTCCTGATGACGGAAGCTCACGTCCTGCTGTAGAGCAAATTCCAAGCCTCAAGCCACTCCCAAGCTAGCTGACAACCCTCTCTGAATTGTGCCATTCAGCACAATTGCATCTCTACACCAGAGGAGCTCAGGTGGGAATAGCAGGGGGTGTTGCAGGCTGGGATTGTAAGGCCCCAGCAAAACTGCTGGAGGTGGGGGTAGAGGGAGTGTGAGCAGGGCTCACTTGGCTTTAGCTGGTTCTGGGAGCAGCAGCTGACAGTAAAACACCGGAAAAGTAAATCCAGAGGTAAATGAGATGGACACATGACAGCAAGGCAAGGGAGATATGGGAGAGCCTGCCCCCAGCCGCGTGTGTGTGTGTGTGTGTGTGTGTGTGTGTGTGTGTGTGTGTGTGTGTGTGTGTGTGTGTGTGTGTGTGTGTGTGTGTGTGTGTGTGTGTCTGTGTGTGTGTCTGTGTGTGTGTCTGTGTCTGTGTCTGTGTCTGTGTCTGTGTCTGTGTCTGTGTCTGTGTCTGTGTCTGTGTCTGTGTCTGTGTCTGTGTCTGTCTGTCTCCTCCCCCCTTGTACAGCAGGGACTCACATCAATAACAACGTCATGGCACTTATATTTCATGGCAAGGTTCAATCTTGTCTCAACGTCTTCCACGAGGCGCACGTACTCCTGCAGCACCTGGATGGAAAGGCAAGAGGCATCAGCAGAGCTCACTTCCCCAGTCACCCCTTCTCCAGCCAACTAGCCTCTTACAGAAGGTCACCACACAGTCTGGCCCCCTCTGCAAGCAGAAGACAGTGCATGGATGGGACAGCCTCACAGATGAGCCTGTTTAGGAGGCTTCAGGAGTAGTGAACCTAGCCCCTCCTCAAGGGCCCTGCCAACCCAGGGGGCAATTCCTACACTACCCCAACTCAAGGGGATCAGTTGAACCCTTCCCCAAATGAAGCATCTAGAAACCTAACGTGGGGAACAAGCCATTCGATGGCCTGGATCATTTAGAGGGGCTTTGCCATCCACCATCTGATCCCACAGACACCTCAGAGCCTGCTGCTGTCCATCTCCCTTAGCTGAGGTAACTACTTTCCCTGTGAAGAAAGAGTGGCCTAGTACCAGCAACCTTCACACAAAGCCAGTCTGCATGTACTGCTTTGACAGAGCCAATCCCAGCCTCCTCATGCTCTTATAGCACTATGACTTAGATAGAACATAAGAACGGCCATACTGGGTCAGACCAAAGGTCCATCAAGCCCAGTATCCTGTCTGCCGACAGTGGCCAATGGCAGGTGCCCCGAAGGGAATGAACAGACAGGTTATCATCAAGTGATCCATGCCCTGTCACCCAATCCCAGCTTCTGGCAAACAGCTGCATCTACCTCCCTTGGGTTCTTGCCCCTACGACGTTCCTTCCAGGCACATGTACGTAACATCTATGTCTCTAAGGGACTCTGCTGGCCCAAACAAAGAGGAACTTCACATGGGAAAGTCCTTCACCATCCCCAGCTATGGAAGCCAGGCAACAACCACAGGAGGTCAATGCCCCTCTCTGGGTTGTAAGCAAATTCACTTGTTGGATCAGGAAGAAATAAACAGTCCCTCCCCAAGTGCACTGTAAGGTATAGGTAATGGCCACTGCTGGCAGCTTGTTAGCAAGCTAGGTGACCTAGTGGTCTGAGTCAGTGCAACAGGATTGCAGACCGAATGGCCCAAAGGTCTGATCCAGTATGGCAGGATAGCAGACTGGATGGTGTCTTCTGACAGGGCAGTTCCTTTGCTCACCTGCACGGGGGCGCTGTTCCGCTGCAAGATCTCCACCACCCGATGGAAGCCGATGGGAGCTCTCTTCTTGGTGTAACCCAGCCAGTTCTGAAACCACAGCCCAACTCAGCACTCATCTTTTCAAAAGGGACGTTCCATGCAAGATTCCCAGAGGGTGGGGAATTGGGGGACAGGGCTGTTAGTAGATTTGGGTGCGGGGCAGAGGAGCCGCTGGGATTGCTCCTCCTCCTCCCTACCCACTCCACAGCCTCCAGAGGGCAGTGGTAATCTGCCTCTGGCTGAGGATGCTGCTCTTTCCTGCCAGACCCTAGTTCCACGATCGGCAGCGTCCCATGCCTGAAGGCTGAGTTCACAACACATGTGAATCCCCTGCAGCTGAGCCTCAAAGGCAGCCTCCTTCTCTGGCTGAGCTGGTAGGAGCTGTACTAAGCCCTTCTCGGCTTCTTTAGACGGGGGAACCTGCTCTCTGAGCAACTCAATCTAGACCCCACAGCATGGATGGGCCAAGCCCAGAGCTAACAAGCAATGCCTCTCCAAATAAACCCCAGAGTGGGCCAGATAAGTCACAGTGCTGGAGCAGGGCCAGCAGGATACTTCAGCCCAGCGCAGCTCAGGCCAGACAAGAGACAGCTAGCTCACCACCCTCTAACCAGATGGAAACAGATGGACGTAGCCAGGAAACAGCAAGTGTTTGGACCCACCCCGCAGAAAGGTTTTGCCACTCACCTTGGTGGTGAACAGGGCATCCACATCATGCCAGGCTCGCAGCTTGGCGCGGGCAGCCAGGGCTGTCAGCACATACTGTTTGTCTGGGATCTGCAAGGCAGAGACACTGAAAGCTAAGGGTGAGACCACAGACTGGGGTGAGGGAGCAGGCAGCACCAACCACTCAGCAGGAACCAAGCCAGCTGCTGGGAGGGGAGGGATAGCGCAATCCAATCCTGAGCCAGCAGCACAGTAGTACATGTAGGGTCACACAAAGGATCTGCAACTCCTACTGAGGCAGGGTTACATGGCTCAGGCCCCCAGCATGGCCCATGCCATTCCACACTTACTCCAGGGAGAGCACCATGCTGCTGGAAGGCACGAAGAGGGCTCCCAACAGGGCTGGTGCAGTAGACTGAGGCTAGCAATGGACTGGCAGTAAGGAGGGCCCGTTTTCCCCTTCCAAGCCATAAGAAACAAGATAGGGCCAGCCGTAGGCAGCGCACCAAAGCCAGCTAAGGACCAGGGGAGCTCACCCCAGTTAAGGGAACAGCCTCACAGAGCTTGGGGTTCAAATCCAGGGGCAAGGGTTCCTGTAACCTGGGATCCCAGCGGCTCCTCACACCCCAAGTTCCCCAGAACTTCCAGCAGGCTCTTGCAGCCAAGCTTCCTCCCTTGTCCCCCAGGAGGGTCCGGCTTCCAGCCCAGCCCAGCCCAAAGCAAAGGTCTCCATAGAGCTCACCCCTTATCTAACAGCTGGATCTAATCCCACTCCCCTTCTATCTGGGGAGAAACCCTTTCTCTGAGGAGCCAGCAACCCCTACTTCTGACAGGACTCAGCCTCTCAATTTCCTTCCTCCCAGGCACCCAGCTCCGTTGCCTGCATTTTTATTAACGCTGTCACAGAAATCCACCTCCCACCAAGAATGAGACACCAATCAGATTTCACTCCCTACCTTAAAGGTTTTCTTCAGGTTGGTCGGGCTGCTGAATGTCCCCTGGAGAGAGAGAGAGAGACAGATGGTAAAGCTCAGCCTTTTCAGATCTTGGGCCCCCGGCCCCTTACAGTATGTCTACACTGCAGACAGGAGCGAGTCTTCCGGCCCAGGCAGGCAGACTCACGCTAGCAAGGCTCAAGCTAGCGCACTAAAAACAGCAACATGGATGTTCCCGCTCAGGCTTCGAAGCCTAGGGGTCAAGTGGGCTTTGGAGCCCGAACTTCCACCCAAGCCAGAACGTCCACACTGCTATTTTTAGTGGACTAGTTTGAGCCCAACTAGAGTAAGTCTGTCTACCCAGGCTGCAATGTAGACCATCCTGACAGACACAGAACTCCTGCTTGCCGAGGCTGCTAATGCTAGATTGGGAAATGGAGGTTCCGAAGGAAGCAACTCTCATCTCCTCCTCTGCTATCTGGGGCTGGGTCTCCCATGCCTCTAGTCTAGGGGGCTCTCACACACTTCAAAGACCACTGTCCATCCCACATTTGGCCTGAAAAGGTTAAAAGCCAAGTTAACCCCTTGGACGCTGGATCCAGCAGCTGCATCTGAAACAGGGCAAGGTAGCTGCTTTCCCTGAGGTGCCAACTCTTTGTGATGGCTGCCATACCAGGCAAAATGCCCCTCTCTAATGCTGTCCCCACACTTCTTATGCCCCCTGAAATGCCAGAATTCCATAAAATGTGGGGGCCTGTAGTGAGGCGGTGTGGTTCCCCGCCGCCCTAGAGAGAGACGAGTCCCTCTGGACACCAGAGTGGGCAGAGCCAGGGAGTTCTGAGCCCACCCCCCCAGAGGGTCAGGCGCTGCCCCAGAAGTATAAAGGCCCGACCTCAAAGCTCACTGAGAGGGCAGCCACCGGGGGGGGGGGGGGGGGGGGGGGGGGGGAAGGAAGACGCCTCCGGCCTAGCTCACGATTGGGAAACCCCAGTGGCCTGCAATAAACCCAAGGACTGGCCCGACCTGCCCCATGCCAGCTACCCGGAGGAATTGCTGAGCCTGCCCCATGCCGCTATCCCGAGGAACCCATGGTGCTGGACCCCCGTGAGGACACCACCCCAACCCAGGTACCTCAAGAGGGGGAAGTCTGGGTGTAGCCATGGGGCAGCCGACCCTAGTCTGGCTGCAGCACTGCCAGAACCAGAACCCATGTCAGTGTATTGCAGCCAGGATCCCCACTGACACAGCAGTGGGTCTGCTGCTGCTGCTAGAGCCCCGGGCTGGGACACAGCAGAGTGGGAGGGCCTGCGTCCCCGCTGCCACGCATCTTGCGGGTGGCGGTCTCCCCGTCTCCCAGGTCCTTTGGAACCTAGGGCCTGGGCCTGCTGTTTATATACTGCTGTTGCTCAGCCCCTGCCTGACGCACCACTGCCCCGCCCTGACCTAGGGCCTGGGTTTACTGTGTTTATTTCTGCCCTCACAAAGGCTGCCGAGGATGACTCCTGTGGCCGAACTAATTCCCCACAAGACATCTTCCCGACTTTAGTGAGGCGGTGCAGTTCCCCGCTGCCCGGAGAGATGAGCCCCAGCTAACCTCTCTACAGGACCATTCTGGAAGGTTAGGGGAACTCTCTCTGGAGATCGTGTGAGGAGGTCCCGGGGTGGGGGGATCTTTGTAGATGGAGGGGAATAGTTTCATCCTCTGTCTTTACCAGCATGCCAACTTTATTAGCCGAGCAGTGTGGCCGAGTAGCACTGGACTGAGACTCAGGAGATAAGAGTTCTAGTCCTTGCTGCCCACTGGTCTGCTGGGGGACATTGAGTGAGTCACTGCACGCCTCATTTTTCCATCTGTAAAACAGGGGTAGTGACACTAAACTCCCTTGTAAAGTGCTTTAAGATCTACTGATGGGAAGTGTGAGGTAAGAGCTGGCCATTATCATTATTTAGTGACCCATACCAAGGGTCTTGGCACTGAATTCCATTCCCCTGCCTACCCCGCTGTTGCCCCCACCTCGGCCTCCGTGTAGTGGTAGAAGCAGGAGTAGAATAGCGTGGTCACCAGTGGCATGTTGAGGATCGAGGCCTTTCGTGGATATTTCCGAAATATCTCAGACTGCCCAGAGGCCTCCAAATGCCGGTCGTTTGCCTAGAGAAGTAGGATGAAAGAGACTGCATGGAAACCAGGCCAGCCACAGTTTGCTCACCCAGTTCTCAGAGGATGAGGGTTGTCTGGCCCAGTATCCGTGGGACAGGCCTGATTTCAACGGGACTATCTGTGACATTGATAGACCAAGTGCCAGCTCTTGCCAAGGCTGTAGGCGTCAGCTGAGCACTGACAAATTCATAGGTGGAAACCAGACCAGCTCACCTGTATGACAGCATTGCTCAAGATAGGTGTTCGATTTGTAAGGATGTGCTTAGTATTTAGACTCAAGTTGCTGCATGTATTAATCTTATTCTTAATGTCTGAATCCCATGTTATAAGGTGGTATGTAAGTTTTGCTTTATAACTGTAAAAATGTCTGCTCTGAACTTGTGAACCCAGGAAGGAGGACTGTTTCCCCCACCCATCAAGAAGGGCTATCAAAACTAAGTGGGCCACTGTGAAACATCACAATAGAAAGACTGGGTTGATGGTCCTCTTACACCCATAAGGTGCTACATGCAAGAAAGCTCATCCCATCAGATTGAATTCTGGAAGGAGGAAATAAAAGACAGCTGACATGAAAATTCTTCATACTCTCTGCTGTTTGGACTCTCACAGGGCTGGAGCTAGGAAACAAAAGCAGAGATCCCCAGGGTCAACCTCAGTTAGCCCTAGAAGACATTCACTGCTGACAGATTACTATCTCTGTCACCTTTTGGAACCACAGACTAACTAATCTGTGTGTATATATGTTGCCTGCTTTAACCTGTAAATAACTCTCACTTCTTTTTCCTAGTTAATAAATCCTTAGTTAATTGTAGGCTTGGCTACAAGCGTTGTCTTTGGTGTGAGATCAGGCATCAGTGACTGGTCTCCTGGGACTCGAAGCAACCTTAATCTTTTGTGATCTTTGATGTAAGTGACCATTTATCATTTCCTCCAGCTTGCCTGGGTGGCAAGATAGACTGGAGTGTCCAAGTAGACTGTAACTCCATGCAAGACAGTTACAGAGCTGCAGGAGTTTGCATTTGTTACTAGGTGGGTGAAATCTAGTTACAGAACATACAATCAGTTTGGGGTGTCTGCCCTGAGGCTGAGATTCATGGTCATGAGCCACTCCGGACAGCGTGACACCATCTTAATGTGATGCACAGCTCTGAAGTGAATGCCCTGCATGTACCATCAGCACATGATGATATCTGACTCTGTGGGACAGCTTGGTGCAGTTGCCTATCAGCAAAGCTTGGATATGGAGTCACATTAGATCCAGGAGGTCACAAGACAGTCAGCTACAGCATCTAGAAACTTCTTATTCCTCCCAGAAGGGGAACCGTGGCATTAGAACAGGCTGGCCAGGGGCAGATGGAGAGCTCTAAGACACAATCCCTCTGTGGCCAAAGGAGAGAGGCCCTTACCTCAATGATGATCTGTCTCTCCAGGAGCGTATAATGGTCTTGAACATGAACGGCATCTTCAGATGAAAACGGCAACCTGGCCGGCAGCAAAGAGATGAGGACAGTCACTATCCGCATCTCTTCCCAGCACACAAGGCCTGGAGGGGGTGTCTCTTCCCCACTTTACCTTACCTGAGTGTTCCCGGGGGATGCACTCCCCATGTTCTTGCTCCCTATATTAATGGTGAGTCAGAATGGCATCCGTCTTTGGCCTCACCCACCCAAATGCTCTGGGAGTGGCAGTGAGTTCTCAAGCTCTCACCTTCCCAGATCACTGCTTGCTCTCTCTGATGGAGGCCATCTACGAAGAGAGCCCAATCAGAGGGGGAAATCTTCTGGACTTCAAGGAGCGGTAGGTGAGAGAAGGGAGCTCAGAACAGTGCTAGTGATACCCACCAGAGACTAACATTTCACCTTGGCACCCCAGGTCTCATCCCCACCCACGGGGAAAGTGATCAGTCAGCAGAAGATATTTCGGGATACTGATCACCACTGCTGTTCATAATCACTGTGTTGTTCCTCAAACCCCTGCTCAGTGACGAGAGAGAGACCACTGTCCCTTCAATCCTGTGCATCACAAAACTCTACTGCAGGGGTAGTCAATAGGCAGACCAAGGGCCAAATCCGGACCACCAGACGCTTTTGAATGGACCCAAAAATTTTATTTCCTTTTTTTATTATTTATTTTCTCTGGAGTCTGGACCTTTGACTATACCTTGACCAAGAAATTTGGACCTTGACAAAAAGTAGACTACCCTTGCGCTACTGCAGGGGTTCTCATACTGGGGGTCAGGATCCCTCAGGGGGTCGCGAGGTTATTACATAGAGGGTCGTGAGCTGTCAGCCTCCACCCCAAATCCCACTTTGCCCTCAGCATTTATAATGATGTTAAATATATAAAAAAGTGTTTTTAATTTATAAGGGGGGGTCGCACTCAGAGGCTTGCTATGTGAAAGGGGTCACCAGTAAAAAAGTATGAGAGCCACTGCACTACTGGTTCCAGCAGGCTGCACTTCTTATTCCACCGTCCAGGAGGGGCTCACACCCCACCAGTCCCCCACCTTCCCTGCTCACCTGATGCAGCCTTTAAGAAATTCTCTTCGTTTCTCTGCATCCTGGATGCTCAAGTGCTCCCGGTACTGGGACAGCTGGAGGGGGCAGAAAGAAAACAGGAGATTTTCAAAAGGGAATGGGCTCGGGAGATCTGGACTATCACCTTCCAACAAAGCATGAACTCAAGCCCTACCCACTGTCTACACCTTGCCTAAAGGCTAGCCACTCCCAGTCCCCAGGTTCTTGTCACAACAGCATCCTTTGCTGGAAGGAGGAGGGGAATGTGTGAGGAGTCTGCTCGCAGCCTCTCTGAGAGGTCTCCCCAACCTCATAAAAGCTACACAGGAGAAGGACCTGCCACGATTGGGAATACTCACGGCAACCTCCTCGGTCCTGTCCAGGAACCTGCAAAGGGAAACAAAGCATTAGCCCTGCTCAGCACCCTCCACTGTAGGTCCAACCATAGGCAGTGTGCTCAGCCCCAGCCTTGATGGGTGGGGAGCCTCACCTGAGCAGGTCCAAGAGCAGCTTCTGCTCCCCTGTCTCTTTCAGGAAATGGATTAGATGGCGCAGGGCCACCTGTCGCACCTCCAGCTCTTGGAACAGGATCTCTAGGTGGGGAGAAACGGACAGCATGTCAGCACTGAGGAGCCATGAGAAGGAGTGAGCTGGCCAGCCTGGGCTGTTCCAGTATGGATGGCGCTGCTAGCTTCTGGAAGAAAACTAAAGGATTCTGCAAACCCCCTCTCAAGAACACAGTCCGACCTCTAGTGACCAGGGGTTAGGAAAGGAACCCAATTCCACCTGTTTAATGGCCGAGCACTCGGTGGCGCATGGTCATATCCCACACAGGTTCATTCTCATTCATCCCCACCCCAACCTCTGCCATCTCCTAACAGGGTCCCAGGTGCTCACAGTGTCTTTCTGGGTCTTCACAGCCAGCACCAACCCCATCCCACTGCACTCACTGGATTCAAGGTGCATCTCTCTCAAGGAGACACCTGGCTCAGTTAAGCAGCACCTAAAAAGAGTGATCCCAGCCCTTCTCTCCATTGAACTTGCAGAAGGTGAGATAATCTGGCCACGCTCCCCTTAACTGAGAAACACAATCCTGCACAGATGCCACTGGCCCTAGCCACCTCCCAGCCATATTTACCTTTCTTCAGTGTCCTCTTCAAGAATATTAGGATCTGCAAGCAGAAGAGACATCCCCTCAGATGAGCAGATGAACCCTCACTAGCATCTGGACAGGCAGAGACATCAGGGTAGGCCCACTCAGCCACAGACAGCTCAACTCCAGCCTTCATACAAGGCTTGATCAGTGTTTTGTACTGAGCAATGCTGGTGTCTTCCGTACTGCGTAGGCCAAACACAGGCCTGGGGGAGCCTCTGAGCTGACACTCACTGGTTTAGGGAGAAGGTCTGCTGGCTTTTCTATAGCTTAGATAAGCAACGCTTCAATTCTTAAACTAGGGCATTTCCCTCGTGTCCCTCCTGAAGGACCCTAAAGAGCTTTCCTAGCAGCATACACACAGGGATCACCTCACCCACCTCGCTGGAGTGGGAGGGATCAAACCGCCCAGCACATGGCTCATATGCTGCACAATGCTTTGGGAGGCCAAGAGCCTGGGACAAACCTCTCCCCTTATGAGCAGCTCCCTGGAATATTCAGTGCAGTGTACAGCAGATGGGACCTGAGCTTTCCACATCTCACCCAAAGCCCTGCACACAGGCAGCGACGGGGAACCTGCTCCATCGGAAACAGGAGGTGGACAGTAGCGTAGCCAGGGGGAGAGCAGGGGGAGCAGCCGCTCCCCCACTGAGCAGAAGCAGCGCCTTTTTTTGCTCCCGACGCCTTTTGCTCCTACGCTGCAGCCAGAGCGGAGCATTTTTTTTTTTTGCTCCCGGCGCCTTTTTTTGCTCCCGACGCTGCAGCCAGAAAGGAGCATTTTTTTGCTCCCGGTGCCTTTTTTAGCTCCTCTCCCCCTGTGCTCTAAACCTGGCTATGCCATTGGAGGTGGAGAAGGAGCTGATTGCTGGGGTTTCCAACCAGAGGTTCCAGAGAAGCACGTGACTTTCAACCGGAGGCTGAGAATATGGAGTTTCCCAGACCTTTTAGGTAACACTGATTTTAATTCAAAGCACCAGCAGCATTCAGGGGATAAATGGCTGTGCAGATACATGGAGCCCCTTACGGGACTATCCTGGCCACCACCCACCCAACCCTATACTGCCAGAGGGGGACTCACAGCTGTAATGACATTCCCATCATGCACTGCAACAGCTTCATCCAGGAGCATCAGCTTCTCCCGCAGGGAACGGAACCTCTCCAGTGAGCAGATCTGGGACATGATTGGAAACAAGGAAACACTGCATCAGCCAGGTGCCTGGAATCCAACCAAGATACAGGGAGCTAACCCTCCCTCTAATCTTGAATGATTCAGCAACATGAATCATTCCTCTTCAGAAAATTTCTCATTCCTTCTGAGCCCAGGGCTGTGAGCCAGTCTCCCACTGAAGGGATTTTGCAGGATCAGGCTCTCTAACTATACAGCCTGGGGGCAGCATGGTGCCTACGCTGCTCCCCAAAACACCCTGAAAACCACCAGAACTCAGCAGAGCAGAAGGGCCCTGGTATCTGGGATCCTCTGAAGCTGATCAGCAGACTGGAACTGGAAGACTCTGCCTCTTCCTTGGCTCCCTTTAGCCCAGAGCTGCTCTTCCCCCACCACTCCTTAGCCTTGGAGCTACCCTTTCCCTCAGTGGAGATGGAAGCAAAGCCCTTCACCAACTGCTAAGAAGGGATAGTTACAACCTTAGCTAAGGGGTAGCAGCAGTCAGGTGGTTACTTCTGCACACACCACCTTTTCCTCCATAGGACTCATCTGCTCACAGCCAGCCCTGAGCAGCTGGGACCAACTCCCCTGCACCAAGGACAACTCCCACTTTTCCTGCCCCCTACCACTGATTGCCACCAACTATGAAGAGAGCCAGAGCCCTAAAGTTGACTCAGAAGGGTCAGCGGCACTGCAGATGACCTCATGCCATGGGAGAAGCCTCCAGGATCTAACAGAGACAAAGGCTCTAGCAGTGGACCAATTATTGCCACCTGTCACCTATTCCTGACTCTAGCGGTATCTCAGTGCTTCCCTTCTGCTTTTGCTCCTTCTACTTGGTAAAGCCATAGGTGGGCACAGAGCTTTGGACAGTTGTGCCCACTATGGCCATGCAACCAATTAACGGAGCTGTCCAGTTCCCCTGCCCACTCCCACAATACAGAGGTGCAAGCAGGAGGCAGCCTGAGAGCACCAATGTGACACTCTATACCTTGGGGGAGTGCCCTGTAACCCCCATATTCCTCATTTATATATAATTGCGATATTGCATATAAAGCAGGCCATGTGAGGAATCAGGGGAAAGGTTATGATCTGCCAAAAGCCATTGTTCTAGCTAAATATGTATACCTTGGGGGAGCACCTTGTAACCCCCATATTCCTCATTTCTATAAAACTGTGATATTGCATATAAAGTAAAAATATCATCACCGTGTATGAAATTATAAGAATTGTGTTGTATAGTTTTCACTAAAACATGCTATGGGTTTGAGAAGCTCCCAGATAATAGCTCTCCAGAGACAATGACAAGGGAGGTAACCAACGCCCGGGTGGGTGATGAACAAACATCACCAGCCATTGTCTAGCAGAGGATATACAATGTAACGACTCACTCACAGGAGACACACCAGGGTATTGCTTCACCTTGTGACTCAGTAATGCCCACCAGACATGCCTGGACTTGTGTTCTCCAAGCACATGGACCAAGGGCATAAAACAGAACACAGTGGCCCCAGGCTTGGACTTTTCTCCTTCCCCCACCTATGCTGCAAGCAACAAGGACACTCAGAAGACTGAAGACTCCAATAGAGGAGACTGGCCCAGATTTCAAGGGTGAAACCTGTGTACTATGAACTGCAATATACAGTGGGGTGAGAAAAACTGCTTAGTCTAGATGTTGTCCAGTCTAATAGGGTTGAGAGTTTAGACTGTGTGCTTATATTTTTGCCTATCACTTATAATCACTTAAAATCTATCTTTTGTAGTCAATAAACCTCCTTTACTGTTTATCTTTACCAGTGAGTTTGCCTGAAGTGTTTGGTGAATCTGCTCAGATTTACAAAGGCTGGTGTATATCCACTTTTCATTGATGAAGTGGTGAACTAATTAATAAACTTGCACTGCTCGTCTTGAGCAGTGCAAGACGGTATATTCCTGACGTACAAGGCTGGGAGCTTGGGGGGATTGGGCTGGTGCCTTCCTCTGTGTGATTCATGCGTGGCTCTGGGAACATTCATGCAATCTAGCTGGGTGCAGGGTTGCACATGCAATTGTGCTGAGTGATGATAGCGTCTGGAGAGGTTTTCTGCTTGTCACTAGCAAAGCACAGAGACAGCCCAGGCTGGAGAGTTAAGGGGGCACAGCGGTCCCAAGGTCCCAGGCTGCACCTCGGGGATCCTGTCACAACCAAGGCTCCCCTCTTGCAAGCAGATGGAAAAGGAATGTCCTTACCTTGCCCCTCTGCATTCGTCTGACTGTATCCTTGGGACTCCAGTCACTGCTGTAATCCTGCAACAGAAGACATAAGCAGCTCATCAACTTCCCGAGATGCTGAGGGGCCAAGCTATCCCAGTGTTTGCTGTGCAGCTCCTCCCACCTCCCACTCAAAGCTGGGACTGATGATTAACTTGTCACACAGTTCACAGCAGCTAGAAGGGTTTCCCAGTAGGCTTTGCAACTAACAAGAGCAGTAGAGCTCTGATGTGACTGAACTGGCCTGGGCAAGAAGGTTCCAGAGTCTTGTCACTTTCCTGGAACCTTTGTGGGGGAGGAGGCACGTTGATCTGGTTACTGGCTGGTACCACTGGTGCCAGCGCAATCCAAGAGACTTTGAAGTTCAGTGCCCAGAATGCCACCAGGCTGCCATTTACGTGCAAACTTTTACTGCTGGGTGAAAGGGGCCAATCACACCTGCAGAGACAGAGGTCTCTTGTTTATCCACACGATAGCAACAGCCCAGGTACCGTGCGGGAGAGCTTGCTCTCACACTACCCTAATGTGCCTGACCCCTAACCTCATAGAGTTCCCTCAGAAGCCCACAGCAGGGTTCAGTCTCCATGGCCCATTCAGTCCTTAGCTCCTCTGCTGAAACTACCTAGGAGGGTGACCGCTGGAGTGGTTTTGGGGATGATGACACATTCCCACAGAGCCTCAGGTGGCAATGACTTTTGCTCAGGCCCCACCTATGGCAGGCTGGATAGAGCCAGAGGCCAAAAGGAGAACAGGGTGTCTATTTATTGCCTTGGACAAAGACTATCACTGCATCCACATTGGAGGCGCATCTTAGAATGGGCTCCCACCCCAGGGACCTTGAACCCCAAGTGTTGGTTTAATAGGGGCAAACTGCTCCACACAACAGATTTGAGAGACCGTGAATTGGCAGGGAAAGGATTCAGTTACATCTTCCCATTCTATCCTCAGACAGGCTTCTTCAGGTGAGCCTTCCCTGGCAGCACAGGGAACCCAAAGCCAACAGCCTTGGGCTAGTGCCTGGGGACGGGCAAAGGAAAGGGATTCAAATGAGGAGGTGAAAGGGACCAGGCTAGTGTCACTGCCCCATCCTGAGTGAGAGGCAGGGAGTGAACAATGGGCAGCAGTGGGGAAAAGTACATGGGATTTTAAAATTCACTGATGTCTCATCAAATCATACAGGCCAGAGAAGGAAGTGCCTTTTAGGTTCCACCCCACCCCTCCCTCTAAGATGCCAATACAGGTCTGGGCCCTGCTGCACTGTTCTAGGGCCTTGCACAATCTATGGTAAATGTCCCAAGAATCAGGGCTTCCACTGAGACAGCTCCTCTGCCTGATCCAGATCACTGTCAGGAAGTTGGTCCTGGACGTCAGAAGAAACTTTCCCTACCTTCGTTTCATCCCATAGCTATTATTTCCCCCTTTATTATGCTATTATTCCTCCCCCACCTACTTAATGATCTCTGTGGGGGGCAGTGACAGAGAAGGAAAGGACACTTTCCATACAGAATGTTTATCTCAGCAGCATCCCTTAAGAAAGGGTGTGTGTAAAGAAAAGCAGCATATTCAGGAAGAGAACAGCACCACCATGGGGCAGGGAGTTATTCCTGAGTGAGGTGTCCTGGGGCTTTGAGAGTAGCACTCTTGATTGGGAGTTAAAAGGCTGTCAGAAGGTCAGGGAAAGTGTGGGACCCTTACTGAATGGAGGAGGCAACATAGTGACAGATGATGTGGAAAAAGCTGAAGTACTCAATGCTTTTTTTGCCTCGGTCTTCACAGACAAGGTCAGCTCCCAGACTGCTGCACTGGGCAACACAGTATGGGGAGGAGGTGAGCAGCCCTCAGTGGTGAAAGAACAGGATAAGGACTATTTAGAAAAGCTGGACATGCACAAGTCCATGGGTCCAGATCTAATATATCCAAGGGTGCTGAGGGAGTTGGCTGATGTGATTGCACAGCCATTGGCCATTATCTTTGAAAATTCGTGGCGATCGGGGGAGGTCCCGGACGATTGGAAAAGGGCAAATATAGTGCCCATATTTTAAAAAGGGAAGAAAGAGAACCTGGGGAACTACAGACCGGTCAGCCTCACTTCAGTCCCCAGCAAAATCATGGAGCAAGTCCTCAAGGAATCCATTTTGAAGCACTTGAAGGAGAGGAAGGTGATCAGGAACAGTCAACATGGATTCACCAAGGGCAAGTCATTCCTGACCAACCTGATTGCCTTCTATGATGACATAACTGGCTCTGTGGATATGGGGAAAGCGGTGGATGTGATATATCTTGACTTTAGCAAAGCTTTTGATACGGTCTCCCACAGCATTCTTGACAGCAAGTTTAAAAAGTATGGATTGGATGCATGGACTATAAGGGGAATAGAAAACTGGCTAGATTGTCGGGCTCAATGGGTAGTGATCAAAGGCTCGATGTCTAGTTGGTAGCCGGTATCAGGCGGAGTGCCCCAGGGGTCGGTCCTGGGGCCAGTTTTGTTCAACATCTTTATCAATGATCTGGATGATGAGATTAATTGCACCCTCAACAAGTCTGCAGATGACACTAAGATGGGGGGGAGAGGTAGATATGCTGGAAGGTAGGGATGGGTCCAGAGTGACCTAGACAAATTGGAGGATTGGGCCATAAGAAATCTGATGAGGTTCAACAAAGACAAGTGCAGAGTCCTGCACCTAGGAAGGAAGAATCCCATGCACCGCTACAGGCTGGGGACTGACTGGCTAAGCAGCAGTTCTGCAGAAAAGGACCTGGGGATTACAGTGGACGAGAAGCTGGATATGAGTCAGCAGTGTGTCCCCGCAAGAAGGCCAACGGCATACTGGGCTGTATTAGTAGGAGCATTGGCAGCAGATCAAGGGAAGTGATTATTCCCCTTTATTCGGCACTGGTGAGGCCAAACCTGGAGTATTGCGTCCAGTTTTGGTCCCCCCACTACAGAAGGGATGTGGACAAATTGGAGAGAGTCCAGCGGAGGGCAACGAAAATGATTAGGGGGCTGGGCACATGACTTACGAGGTGAGGCTGAGGGAACTGGGGTTATTTAGTCTACAGAAGAGAAGAGTTAGGGGGGATTTGACAGCAGCCTTCAACTACCTGAAGGGGGTTCCAAAGAGGATGGAGCTCGGCTGTTCTCAGTGGTGGCAGATGACAGAACAAGAAGCAATGGTCTCAAGTTGCAGTGGGGGAGGTCTAGGTTGGATATTAGGAAACACTATTTCACTAGGAGGGTGGTGAAGCACTGGAATGGGTTACATAGGAAGGTGGTGGAATCTCCATCCTTAAAGGTTTTTAAGGCCCGGCTTGACAAAGCCCTGGCTGGGATGATTTAGTTGGGGTTGGTCCTGCTTTGAGCAGGGGATTGGACTAGATGACCTCCTGAGGTCTCTTCCAACCCTAATAGTCTATGATTCTAGTTCCAGTCTCACAGCAGGAATAAAGCCATTGCCAATGCTGGGGCTGCACTGTTGGTGGGGAAGAGGCTTTCAGGCAAAGCATTAACAAGTGTTCCCTTCTGCCCATCTCTGCAGGGCTCCTCAGTAAGAAGAGGGAGAACTCCCGTGTCTCCACCAACACGCTCACCTTTAATGGAAAAAGATGTGATGCCTGAGGCTCTGCATGAGTTATTGCTGAAGGGACTCCTGCAGGCTGGAATTGGGATTGTACATCTCACCTTCTCCCTCCCAGTTCCTGCATTGCCCTCTGCTAGCTAAAACGGGGACTGGTCACTCACCCCTTCCACCGCATGTGACCTTTGCAGTCCATTGCTCTGACCCTGGGATTTTGAACGTGAGCCACCCACCTTGTATTCCGCCTTTGGTCTGCGCAGCTCTGGAGCATAGCTTTTAACTCCTGTGAGAGAGAGAGCTGTGAAGGGGAAGGCAACACAATGAGTAGCGCGTCTGAGATCCTGATTCACATCAACCTTCCCATATTTCCCCTGATCTAAGTTTCCCCCCTAGCACAGGTTCCTTTGTTAAAAGAACAGACTGAGTAGTAAACCCTGGGCCAGCCCCATGGACTGAGAGGAGCCCATATATCCATGGACTGGGCACAGAGCTGCAGTGAACCAGAATGTGAGAAAGTCTGGCTAGAGGCCTCTTCCAACCCACAGGAGGCTCTATACAGGCAGGTTATTTTCTATCAAAGAGGCAGCATATTTAGCGATTAGAGTGTGGGAATGAGTCAGGAGATACTAGTCTATTTCTGACCCTTCTACTGATTTGCTGGGGGACTTTGGGCAAGTCTGTGCCTCAGTTTCCTCATCTGTAACACGGGCAAGATATAGTGACCCAACTTTCCAAAGGGCTTTGAACGCGGGGCAAAAATCCCCTACATAAGTGTCAAGTGTTATCCGCCCCTTCCCCCACCCTGCCCAGAAAGAAATAAAAACGACTCTCTTACCATCCGAAAGGGACTGAAAACTCCCAAGTTTGTTTCTTCCTAAAAGAATCAAACAGGCAACACTGAGAGATTTTCAACTGGCTTTCCTCAGGCAGCACCTCTCACCGAAGGAACAGAGAACTACACTCCAAGTGGGCATCGCAGGCTAACTCTCAGACAGGGCCAGCCTATGGGAAACGAATGGGGGTGGGTCTCAGGCCATTTCCTACTGGATATCTGTCCACACCACACATCAAAACTGGCACTAACTGACCCCTTGCTGCCAGAGGGGCCAAAGGCTGAGAGGGTTATGGAGCTTGAACTCCTTCTCACCCCTGGAGGGGTCCACTACATATCACTGAGCCACTCTCAGGGTACAGTGTTGTGAGGGAAGAGAGACATCACTGGCATCTGTACCTACACTGTGACTATACACAGAAGTCTTCAGTTTCCAGGGCTAGGATTTCAGCACCTTTCACCAGCACTAAATCAGTTAATATGTAAGAACAGGGGCAGTCAAAAAACATGCCACATGGGGAGAGGACATTCAGAGAAAATTCAGCTTTGGAATCAGGCTTGTTTCCAGGCTGGAGAGACAACAGCATTGAGGCACATGACTCTCCCTCAGCCAGCTGGACTGTGTCTGGCAATGCCAAAGTGAGGTCACTAGCTCCATCCCCACATGCAACAGTAGACGCCATCTCAGCTCCAGGGGAAGGGTATTTGCCTGCTGCCTCTGTGGCAGAGGGTACCAAGCGCAGTCCACCTGGGCCAAACACCATCACAAATAGCCTGCTTTCATCTACAGTACAGATGGGTGACTGCTGGAGACTACAGCTCCCAGCATGCCATGCACCACCTTGGTCCAAGCAGCTTTGTTACTCCACAGAGCATAGCATGCTGGAAGATATAGTCTACATGGCCTGCCCCTCTATACTGAAAGAGACCTCAGTCAATCCCTCAGAGATGATGCACAACATGACCCTGCTTCCTCCACTCCCCCGTGTCGCCTCTGCTCGCCCCACTTTATAAAAGTCAGATGTGATCATAGACATCTGCCAAGTGGCTGATGCAGCCTGTGGCTGGGCAGAGATGGGGCACTTCCTGGTCTGGGATACGCACAAAGAAACTGGACTCCCCTCTGATGCTCTTGTGGGAAGGTCCATCTGCCCCAACCAAGTAGGGGGACTTTACCTTTGAAGAAACTGCTGATGGAGTAAGAGGAGGCTTGCTTGGGGAAAGCTGCATGGGAAGAAGAGCCCTTCTGTAGGCCTGAGTCTCTCCCTTCAGGAGCGTTAGAGCTGCTGGAGGCAGTCTCTTTGATGGACCAGGAAATACCTATGGAGAGAGAATAACTCTTGTAACTCACCAAGAAGTCTTTAATGAAAAATTCTAGAGTGGAAGAAGCATGTTAACTCTTGTGTCCTCATCAATTTTGGTTTTGGAACATCCTGCACATTCTCCCTCCGTATTTACCTCCCTGTATTAACTGGATACAGTACTCAGCACATAGCTTCCTAAACTTGAACTTGTGTAGTGCTGAAGTTTAAGCAGCTGCCCCGTTCCTCCTCAGAAATGGCTGCATTTCAGTGGTGTTGTATGGCTACAGCTTGTATAAATATTACAGAAGATCACTTATATGACACAGTACATTTAAATGGTGCTGTATGAGGTGTGCCACATTCTCTGCTCCAAAGAGCTTACGATGGAAGAAACAAAACTACATACTGGATCCTCTGGTTTCTCTGGACTGGAGAAATGTAAGACATTCCCTTCCAGGCACTACAGCCCTGAGATAACTTTGATGTCTGCAGAGGACAGGCAGGTATTGTGACATACCCCAGATGGGGGCAATAACTTGTTCAGCTCTGCTCCCTGTTGCTCTAGGCACAGCAGACAGTCTCTCTCTCCACACAACTGCACCCTAGCCCCACCACACACACAAGCTTTTGAACAACTGGCACAGCAGAAGAAGAGTGAGCCAGACTGTGATAGTGGGTGGTGGGGTGAAGAGGCTGACTGGGACGGTGAACAGGAGACACAAGCAAGAAGAGCAGCTGCGGTGCAAGATGGGAAGCACTGGCTCCATGAAAAGAACTAGCTGCAGCGTGGAGGGAGCACTGCAATCCTTTGATCTCTCGGGTAATAAGAATAAGGTAGGGGGATCCATGCACAACATTTAAGTTCACTGGGTTGGCCCAAACTTGAGGACATGGCTATATCTAAGCTTCTTCTTAACAGGAAACTGTGCACTGACACCACCCACCCTGTAGAGCTCCCACCCCTGCCCATAGCTTGGCAGGGACTAAACTGTTACTGTGGTGAACTTTAGGGTATATGGACCTTGCTTCTCCACAATGCTGCCTCACCCCATCCCTTTTCTGTTCTCAGAAGAATTAAATCTCTTCTTTCCCAGGCATATTGCTGGCCATCCCTGCCAGCCCCCTTTATCCAAGATGCCACAGCACCTAGCATCGTAGGTTTGGGTAGTTTTTAATTATTACACTTTATTATTACACTTCAATCATCTGCGCAGTGCCACGAATGTGCTGGCCTGGTGGATGGGGACACAGGGAGCAGAGTATAATAAAATTATCAATATTAACTAGGGTTGCGCATTTTAGTGGTCAAAAAAATTGGTCAATTGACCAATCAAATATTGGCCAAATATTGCCAAATAATGTCAAAAATGGCCAAACATTTTAAAGCACTAACTTATTAGAACACTAATAAAACAGTAAGACATTATGGTCTCCAACAGGTTTAGCCTTAAACAGATAATTATGCCAAATTACAAAAAACAAGTTACTTAACTGAGTTATTTTAACTCAGAAAAATGCAAAAACACAGTCTAATGAAATTCTAAGAAATGAAAGAATGGCACCATGATGCAATCAAAAAGGTAGGTTGCCACCTATATCAGGGCATTTTTGGTGGAAATTTGACCACGGTCAAATAATAGTCTATTGACATTATTTGATCAGTCAATTGCCCGGCTTGCCATGCCTGATATTAACTACCCAAGAAGGAGATTCTCAGCATTAAGGAATCTGACAACCTCAAAATACCGTAGGATTATCCCCAGGACTGCTCCAAGGAGCAAGTTTTGTCTGCACTTTGATCTCTGCTATTCCCTATAACAATCCAGGAGTTATGACCCCCCCAAAGGATGTGGACAGCAGCTGTCAAGGGTCACAACCCAGCTCCCATTCAATCTCCAACTGTCCACCTGAAAGGGATTGATTCAGCTGCTTGCAACTGAATCTTGTACCTAACCTCAAACACCACATCAACCCATCAATCATCACGCTAAACCTTGCAGCATCTCCAACAAAGTCCTGCAGGAATTGGCATAAAAGATTCTGGGAGAAACGGGTTTCAAGTGTGGGAGAGCGTAATAGGTTGTCAGTCATACTTCTGGCAGTTCCTTCCCCTAAGCTTGGTGGATGCCAGACATGGATAAAGTCTATACTGGCCTGTGCTGGATATTGGGAGAGGGAGAGTGGAACCTGTATAAATGGAAAGAGTACAAAAGGAGACATCTGGGGACCTCATCTCATTCTCCTTCTAATGGGCACAGGAAGATACAAGTTAACATGAAGGAATGGGAAGTGGGAGGATTAGACTCCGAGATCTCAGCATTTCTGGGGAAGGGATCTGACTTTGTAGTAAGAAAAGTAGCTGCACAGCTCAAGTCCAGACAGGAATGTTTTCATACGCTTTCCATCCCCAACATAACTTTCAGATATCCCTGCACTTACTGCCCACTGGCTCTCCACTCCAACTGAACTTCTCAACGTCGTCGTCATCATCTACGATGTCTCGAAGGCTGTTAACTGCCCTCTTGGACTCCTTTAGCTATGGACAAACACAAGGCTGGCATGAAGACCATCTCTGTTCCACTCAGATAGCCTGAGGCTTTCCTAGACCCACTCCTATCCAAACATTTTTGCACATGCCTTCCGAGTTTTGCCTTCTCCAGCCCCAACACAGCTAAAAGACCAGTGGAAGATGTTCCACACTTCTGCACGAGGCAATTGGCCAATCAGCCCCTTTTCACCCAGTATATGGAATTTGAGGACTATGAACATCTGAGCAGTCAGTTATAAATACCTCAAACTAGTAGGAGGTGCAGGTGGGGAATCACTGGAAAGGTCATTTACCCTCAATTTATTATGAGATCTCAGATTTGCTCTACAGGCCTGATGCCAAGAGACCTAAGGATCTCCACACAGACAATCAGAATATAAAAAACCCAAGAAATATCTGGCTTATTTCTTATTTGCCCAGCAAGACTAAGTCAGTGAGTAGAGCTTATTAAAAGGTTAATTCTGAAATTTTCAATTAATTTAGTGCCAAGCACAGATGCCTACTTGATAGTTCTGAAGACCTCTGTTTATCCTTAGGGACTCTAGGGCGAAAGGGAATTCAGTTTCTCTGATCCAGATTGCAGCATCTCTGCTAAAATGGTCATGAAGGGGACCAAATCTACTACAAGTCTACTCGCACAACAACAGACACAAATCTACTAGGAAATTAACTGAGGTTCAACAATTCCCTTGATTATTTTTAAAAAGAAATATATACCATATTTTTTGGTGTTTTCTACTTATTTCCCCTCCCAGGAACATTACACAGATCCTCCAAGATTTATAGAGAAATTGGGGAAGAATGCAGGAAACAACGTTTTATGCCCTTCAGACTCCCTGTTCCTTCTCATGGGTCTAGTGCAGCTTCTTTCAAGCAGAGGGCGGGAAAGAGTTAACTGGAGCCCGTAAACAGCTAGATTGCTCCATTCTCAAATCTTTTGGAAGAAAGAGGTGTCTCTAGGGTTTTATCAATCCATGCAGCCTGAAGAAGACTATACCTGGGAGAGCTCATCATCCTCATCATCAAATGTGAAGGCTTTACACTTGGAGCTGTGCCAATACTCCTCCTCGTCAACTTTCATCCTGTTCATCTGGAAAAGCAGCCAAAGAGAAACACACGTGCTAAGCGACAGGCAAATCTCTCCAGGCTGGATCAGAACCAGCACTTCAGAGCCTGGGCCCTACAGGGGAGGGCCCTTGGGTCACCCTACTTCAGGGCTTTGGGGGACTGCAGCGCCTGACCAGGAAAAGACGAGCCGACTGACAGGGCCGGCCAGAGGAGAAGGGACTAATGGGAAGCGAGGCTGTGGCGGATCAGATCAGCCCATGGCCCGGCAGCTCAATAACCCGACTGGAACGAGGGCACCGCCTGCGCCAGAGGGCAGATATTGGGGCCCCGGCTCGGCCCTCCAAGGCCGGGGCAGCGGCACCAGCGAGCCCCGCAGCGCCGGCCCCGAGCAGCCGCGTAGTGCCTGAGCGCCAGGGCCAAGCCGGCCCCGCCCAGCACAGAGGGAAGGGGCTCGGGGCAGGGGGCGCCGCCCCCAGGACACAGGTGCTCACCGCCCCGACAGCCAGCCCGGCTGCCCTGAGAGTGCTTCCTCCCCGGAATGGATGGGGGGGAGGGGGTTTTAGCTCCGCGCAATGCACCATGGGAAGTGTAGTTTTCGCCTTCCCGTCTCATCCACGCTGCCCTCTGCCTTGTTCCCGGGGCCTCCGTCCGCGGAGATTTCGACTACGAGTCCCAGCCGGCCTCGCGAGAACGGGGTTGGCGTTGACATCCCGCTACGCATCGGCGGCACAGCTCAAATTATTCCGCCACAATTGGCGGAAGGCGCAGAGCTCTGTGGCCCGGCGGGCGCGCGGAGCCGGCGACGCTGTGTCGATAGCGACGCGGCCAGACGCAGAGGGAGGGAGAACGCTCCGCGCGCCCCGACCGAGCCGGAACCAAGGTGTCGGGGCCCCGTCCCCGCCGGACTGTGTCGGCGGACCGGAAGGACCGTGTGCCGGTGGCGGAAGCCGGGAGGCGGCTGCCGGCGGTTCTAGTAGGTTCCATAGGCGGGCGGCGCGGAGGAGCCGGGCTCGGCGGCGGCGCGTCCGGAGGCTCCGATGGCCAAGTGGGGGGAGGGCGACCCGCGCTGGATCGTGGAGCAGCGGGCGGACGCCACGAATGTGAACAACTGGCACTGGTGAGAGCCGCGGGCGCGCGGGGCCTGGCCACACCAGGCCGGCGAGGCCGGGCGCAGGAGGCTGCTCCGTGCTCGGCAGCGGTCGCCGCCTGAGGACGCGCTAACGGGGAGAGGCGCAGGCGGCGGAGGCTGCTCCCGAGCGTGGGGACCCTGGCTGGGGGCAGCACCGCACCTGCGCCTCCGCGTGCACGGCACTACGGGGCCCCTGCTCAGGGGAGCCCACTGCCTCGGACCCGACCAGCGTTTGGGGGCACGGCGAGGGTCGTCCCTGAGAACGGCCTGACCCATCGGTCACGGGGTGTGAGCATCTTGTCCCGAGCCCTTCCCTTTCCCCATGCAGCCTTCCCAGTGTCGGGAGAGGCGGGTTGGGCGGCCAGGTGGGGGAAGGGGAAGGGAATGGATCGCCGCAGCAGCAGGCTAAGGGTACGTCTATACTACAGAATTAGGTCGAATTTATAGAAGTCGATATTTTAAAACCCGAATTTATGGAATCGATTGTGTGTGTCCCCACTAAAGAGCGTTAAGACCATGAGGTCGATTGACTGTGTCCACAGTAGCGGGGCTAGCATCGACTTTCGGAGCATTGCATTGCGGGTAGCTATCCCACAGTTCCCGCAGTTTCCGCCGCCCATTGGGATTCTGGGTTGCGATCCCAAAGCCTGATGGGGCAGAAAACATTGTCGCTGGTGGTTCTGGGTACATGTCATCCCTCCCTCCCTCCGTGAAAGCAATATTTTTCGCGCCTTTTTTCCGGGGTTTCCGTGTTTGCTACGGAAGCCTGCTCAGCTCACAATTACCGTATATCTCCAGCGTACGCCTGGACATTAGGTCTAGTGGGGATTCAGTCACACTATAATACGGGCAGAGGGATAGCTCAGCGTTCTGAGCGTTGGCCCGCTAAACCTGGGGTTGCGAGTTCAATCCTTGAGGGGGCCATTCCGCCTGAGGCTGGTAGTCGCGGGACTACACAGCAGGAGCGCCTTGCCTTCTAGCTGCAGATGGTGCAATATGCCATAAATGGTCGTGGTCGCGGGACCACACAGCAGAAGCTCCTTTCCTTCTCGCAGCAGATTGTACAATATGATTGGTATTCGTGTGCTCCTGGCCGGCGGCCTATGGTGTGGCTGGCCGGGGGCGCTTGGACATAAATGGGAGTGACCAGAGTGACTCTGGTCATTCTCTTTTTTACGTTTTGTTTAAGGGAGATTCAGTACTGCCTGGAACACGGGCGGAGGGATAGCTCAGCGGTCTGAGCGTTGGCCCGCTAAACCCGGGGTTGCGAGTTCAATCCTTGAGGGGGCCAGGAGCTGATGATGGATATCAAGCATATTGTACCATCTGCTGCTAGAAGGGAAGGCGCCTCCTTGCTCACCGCATATTGTACCATCTGCAGCTAGAAGGAAATGAGCCTAACCCTTGCTCCCCCCTCCCTCCGTGAAAGCAACTGAGGGGGGAGCAAAAAATCCTTTTGATGGGACTCCATCATGGTCACCTCTGCTGATGAGATCTGCGCTCACCTGCAGCTCACCACGCTGGCCAAACAGGAAATGAAATTCAAAAGTTCGCGGGGCTTTTCCTGTCTACCTGGGCAGAGCATTGGAGCTCAGACTGCTGTCCAGAGCGGTCAAATGTTGCACTGTGGGATAGATCCAGGAGGCCAATACTGTCGAATTGCGTCCTCACTAGCCTACATCGATTCGGCAATATCGATTTAAGCGCTAATCCCCTCGTTGGGGGTGGAGTGGCGAGATCGATTTTAAGAGCCCTAGAAGTCGATGTTAAGGGCTTCGTCGTGTGGACGGGTGCACGGATCAATCGAAATAACGCTAATAAATTCGACCTAAACTCGTAGTGTAGACCAGGGCTATGTGAAGGGAGCACGGGATGATGCGTCGGACACCGCAGCAGAGACCGTTCTTGATGTAGGGAGGGTAACGTGGAAAGAGAGTGGGTGGGGAGAGCAAAAGCAATATTTCAGAAATACTGATTGTGTCCAGGCACTGAAACACCAACAGCCATTTATTAGACATTGTTGCTGTCCATTATCCAAAGTACTCTTACACCACTTTAATCTGTACAGGACTGAACGGGATGCTTCGAATTGGTCTACAGAGAAGCTGAAAGTTCTGTTTCTGGCGGTGAGAGTGGAGAATGAGGAGGGGGCCTGTGAAGTGACAGAAGTGAGTAAACTGGATGGAGAAGCATCCATTAACAACCGCAAAGGGAAGCTAATATTTTTCTACGAGTGGAATATCAAGCTGTCATGGACAGGTGAGTTATAGTCTCTGTTTTCTCTCAGGGGAAGGGTCTAGCACATGGTTATGGACAGTGTTTTCAAGGAAACCAAAAGGGGGTCAGCTGGGTTTTGAGAGGAAAGTCACTTTTCTGAGAAATAATATGAGGTTGCCCCTCCGCAGCAGTCAGAGCAAGGAAAGCTGAACCGAACACGCCTTTTTAATCAGAGTATAATTGCTCTCTACAGGCACCTCAAAGTCGGGAGTGAAGTATAAGGGGCATGTGGAGATTCCCAACCTCTCGGATGAAAATGATGTTGATGAAGTTGAGGTAAGCACAGTTATGGCTAGTACTGCTGACTGTGCCACTTCATTACCAAAGGGTCTCAAAGCACTAAATATTCCCATCTTAACTCTCTAAAGCAGTCCTATAAGGATATAGCCCATTATTGTTCTTTGGTAGACCACCTAGGTTTATCCTGCACCTCTACCAGACAAGCAGCATATGTTTTAGTTTAAAGGGATGTGGTTTTCAATGCTGATTTTTGTCAGAAGTGGAGCCATGGCAGCTATAGACAGTTGAATAGGTACGGAAGTTACTGTGAATTGGTAGCACATGAGGCAATGAGTTATAACAAAGGTATTAAAGCTCCTTCCTAGCTTCTTATGAAAATGCTTTCCAGGCTGAAGCATTAGTTATGATGCTAAATCCCGTCTTAAAAGGACCATGTGAGTGTGGTTTTGTTTACCAGGCCCTTGTTTGTTTTGCTTAGGTCTCCATCAGCCTTGCCAAAGATGAGCCTGACACCAACTTAATGGTCCTGATGAAGCAAGAGGGCACGGAAGAGATCAGGAATGCAATGAGCACATACATCAGCACTCTCAAAACAGGTACATAACAGTGAGGGAGAAACCCCCCTGCAGCTGCTAAATAGCGACTGAGGTGGAAGCAACTCTCCCCACAGTTCTTCAATGGAAGAAGTGGGAAGCTACAGCAATAGTTACCTCTTCATTGGTGCACTGAAATCAGATGATCCAGGGCAGGAGGCTTCTTTGAAGTCTTTGCAGTAAACTGATCAACAAGCTCTCTAGCTTACCTTAGTAACTGTATCCACTTGTACCTCCATTAGCCTGGGGGGATAAACAGACTGGGTGTTCCACGGCACCCTGTAAAGCTAAACATATCCATAACTGAGTTGAAGCCCAGCTGTTGAGAAGATTATGATGACATTACAATTGTTCATGTGTAGGTGAAGGAGGAGAGAGACTCTGAGGCAACAGTGACTGACATTACTGTGGTATGTTGGAGTCTGGCCCTCTGTTTTTTCAACTTGTCGAAGAAATATGTGGTGTCTCCTTTTCTATATATAATTGTCATTGACTCTTCTGGGGTACTAGCTGTGTGTCACGTGTTCCTCTTTTCCAGGGTACTAACAATACATAGAGACTATTTAGCTCTAGATGGATTTGTGGTGAACTGACAACTTGAGATATTTGCAGCAGTTTTTTTGATGTAAACCAATAATCTTTTTTGACCGTCTGAACACAATTCTTATACACAGAATTCAAATCTCCCTGAAATGGGTGGCCCTGCACCCTGAAGGGGTTTGTTGCACCCTTCTCCCAGTTCACATTAGGCACTAAAGTTCTGTTCAGTACAGACTTTCCAGTCATGACCTTAACCCAGGGTCAGGCTCTTGCAGACTTGTGTGTCCTACAGCATGTTGAGCAGCTAAAACATTGGCCTGATCTTTGCTAGGTTCATTGCATATTTCTGTCTTTTCAGAGTTCACCCAAGGCATGATTTTACCTACAGTAAATGGGGAGCAAACAGAGCCAGCTCCTCAGATGGCAGCTGGAGCAGAAGACCACATGGTAAATAAAACATCCCATAAATGTTCTTGAAGTCCTGGAGAAAGGAGCAGCATGTTAGGTGCATCTGATGTGTGTGATAGGTCAAGCTGCCTGCTTAGACTCTACAGTATCTTCAGCAATGGATGCAGTCTGTGATTGCTGGCCTGGGTGTTTGAATTTGCAATGTGGGATGTTCCCTAACTCAAATCTAGTATAGTCAGTAACAAGGCTGAGTGTTAAAACTTCTTGTTACTCCATGAAGTATGGTAGCTCCTAAATACATTTTCCAAGATCCCCATTCCTGTCCTTGCAGTTGATCACACACTTAATTTATTTGAGGGTTCTGGGAAATAAGATGTTTATAAAGTGCTGTGTAAGCACTAAGCATATAATTCAACATTGTTCTTCTTAATGTTTCCTTAGACCACTGCTAGTACTGTCACTGCAACACCTCAGTCTAAACCCATAGGCGTCAAGATTCCCACCTGTAAAATCAGTTTGAAGGACATTTTCTTAACATCTCCTGAGGAGCTCTACAGAGTGTTCACTACACAGGAGGTAAACCAGCATGGTTGGGGAGGTGGGCCCAGAGGAGTTGGGAGTAGTACACTTGTGCATGTAGAACAGCTTAGACTCAAGCTGCTCAGGAGTGATTTGGCAGCAGATGCCTTGTCTGGGGAATAGAGACCTCCCCACCCACAAACTACTTGGTATTGACTCTGTTGCCAGCTCAGGAGTAGAGGGGGAAGTGTCCTCACCTCCTGAAAGTAATCATCAAGCACATGGACTGTTTCTCGGGGGGTGGCATACTAGACAAGGGACTGTACTGTAGGGCTGGTTTTAACTGTCTCTAAACAACTTTCCTATGCTGGCTGCTGTAGATGAGTTAAACCACAGGAACTGCCAATTTACGAGTGTTCACTCTCCCTGCATGATTTACAAGGCTGTTGATGCCAGTCTACCTCCAGTCCTCTCTCTGCAGGGAAGCAGCCCTAGCGGTGGCATTGCCTATGGCAGTAAGCGTGTGGGGTCTCTGTAGGCCCCAGTACCCAGTTCTGTTTCTGGAAAATCACATCCCGCTCCCTGAGAGCCAGGCTTTAATTGGGGATCACCAGGTCACACAAGAGTGTCTTGGGGAGTAATGTTACAGGCACTTAAGAGAAACTGGTAGAAAGGGCATAATGAGAGCTAGGGGCCCTCTATAGATCTGGCATGTCCTCCGTCCTGTAAGAAGCAGGTAAAACACTTTGTCAATAGAGTGCTGGCATTACATGCCTCAGGGCTCAAATCCTGCTTTCCCAGCTCTGAGGGAGCTTTTCCTTGGTCTGCATCCCCATGGAGCTCTTCAGAAATGGGCTAGAAGGTGGAGACACTGCTCCTTCCCCTTCCTCAAAATGCAGACTCTAAGCTTTCAGCCAAGCACTTATTCCAGAGAGCCCAGTGCTCTTGTGCTGGGGTGGGAGGTATTAAGCTGCAGTAACAGCCATGCCAGCAGGTTTCAGAGCAGCTGGTGCAGGTTATGGGGAGAAGGTTGTGGTGCTTCCAGTCACATGAGTCCTGCAGTGTCACAAGGCCTGTCTCTCTGCAGTTGGTCCAGGCTTTCACCCACGCGCCGGCAATCATAGAGGCTGATAAAGGAGGGAAGTTCCACTTGCTAGATGGCAGTGTCAGCGGCAAGTTCATTGATCTAGTGAGTACCAGCCGGTGCAGCTGTATCTTGTTCAGAAGGAGCCTTGGTGACCAAGTCACACCCTCCCTGCAGGCTTTTATCCGTCTGCTCTGTACCTCATCTCTAGAGCCCTGCGCAGATACAAAAATTTGTCCGATCTGCAAAGATGGTAAACCATACAACCGCATCCACTGATGCAGATATCCGTGGATTTGCAGGGCTCTATTCATCTCCTTAACTATCTCCCTGATTGAAACTCCTTCCCTTGTGACTGCTATTCTCCTACAGTCACCCTTGTTAATGAAGGTCATCTTCATTTCTGGGAGCTGGGAGATCTGGCTTTTATTCCTGGCTGTGTGTGACCTTGGGCAAGTTCAAGTCCAAGGTCAAGTCATTCTACCTCTGTCTCTCCTCCCACTCGTCTGTCTTGTCTGTGTAGATTACAAGCTCTTTGTGGCAGGGACTCTGTCTCCTTATGTTAGTACAGCTCCCAGCATAATGGGGCTCAGATCTTAGGGCCTCATTATAGTAACACCTAATATATAAATAGATGTGGAGTATTCAGAACTCAATCCCCATAAGGATTGGATATGGTGGGGAGAATACTTTGAATCAGTGTTGTGGTAGCAATAGTATCTCTCCTCCCCTCAGTGCTTCAGCCTAACGGGGCCCAGTGTTCAGATAACAGGATACAGGGACTCTTAATAAGAGTCCCTCTTCCTCTAGTTTTGCTTTCTGTGAGTCTCTGAAGTGAGTGTGATGCTTTGGCTTATGCTCAGTTCTGAGCGTTGGCTAACATGGAATGGAGCGGGATTGGCAGGGCAGACGGCTGCCCATTCATTCCTTTCTCTTTATCTAGGTCCCCGAGAAGCAGATTGTTATGAAGTGGAGATTTAAATCTTGGCCATCTGGTAGGTAGCCTGAAGAACCAGACTGCAGAGTTCCAGCCCTTGCCTGTAACTGAATGAATCCTGCCATGGCTGCACATTGGCTGGTTTGACTGGGGGGCGGTTCTCTAGGCTGCACTAATATCTGCTTGGTGATTGTAACACCCCACAGTAATCCCAGGCCTCTCCCAGTTGAGTGAGTCTGGATGTTGTGTTGCTTCCTGGGCAAATGGACGGACTGGGAACACTGTAGAAGCACCATGCTCTGCCTCAAGGCTGTCTGCTGCAACCCCTTTAGCAGTCTTGCAAGCAGCGTTGAGGGGGGACACTCCCTCCTCCTCTGCCTGGAAGGGGTTGTGCACCAGGGGAAGTTTGAGGAGGGATTCTGAGCCCTCTGCTGATGGGATGGGTATGCTGATCTCTCCAGCCATGTTGGGTGAAGATGTGGCTGTGCTGTCCAGGGCTTGTGCCCTATTGCATGGTGCTGATGTGGGGATTTCCTTCTGCTCTTCTAGGGCACTTTGCAACTGTTACCTTGAACTTCACTGATAAAGGCAGCGAGACAGAAGTGCGCTTGGAGGGGAAGGGCATCCCTTCCAGTGAGGAGGAGAGAACAAAGCAAGGGTGGCAGCGCTACTACTTTGAGGGCATTAAACAGACGTTTGGCTACGGTGCCCGCTTGTTTTAACATTGGCTGCTGGGGAGAGTCTTTGTCCGAAGATTCTGCTGTGTGGACTGATTGCTTCTCGTCTGTCCCCTTCTTTTTTGGTGCTGCTGCTGTGAAGAGCAGGACGAGGAAGGCCACTGAGCAGCACTGCTTGTAGCCCCTTACTGCTCTGTGCAAGTCTCCTGCCACAAAGAAGTCAATGAGGGGTTCTCTTACATGTACATACTTCTATTGCTAAATAAACGTAACTTCAAAAAACAAAGGGAGATTCTTTCAATTGAGTGTGAAATCAGAGGGTTTGGGGCCAGACTGGCAGGGATGTATCCAGAAAGGTGCTGCTCATGGAGATGCCCACCCACCTCAGCAGGAGTTATTTGTTCGTGCTTTAGGAATGGGGACCAACCCCACAGCAAGTGTACAGCATTAGCTCAAGGCAGCAAGTTTCAGAGAGTCCAGTGATCCCCTAGGCCTGCTACTGGTAAACAGCAATGGACCCAATGCCAGGGAGAGAGTGTTTAAAACCCCCTCCTGTTTCCTCTTCAGGAAGCCCCTCCCCAGGCTAGTCTCACCCACTCACTAGGCTGGCCTGCTTCATGAGAATGGACATCACTTATTGTACAAGAAAATCAGTAACTCTCCAGCTCTTCCAAACCACAACTAGGAAAACTCCCCCCTCAAAGAGAGGACAGGGAATGGCGCCTAGGCCAAAGCAAACTGCTGGCTCTAGCACTGGTGCTTGGGGAGCAGTAGAGGAACAGCAGTGGGGTAGGGCCTGTTCTCAAGGGGATACCACAAAGGGGCAATGCCCCAGGCTGAACCCCACTTGCTCTGCTAATTCTAGGAGTGGGGAAGAGAGAGAACTAACTGCCTGTGGGTTTTAACTCTGGCATCAGTCAGGAAACGAAGGCCTCTTTTTGCCTCAGAACAGGGTGAGCTTCTCCCATATGCCATCTACTGCCAACACTTCTCCCCCCAGTGACCTGGAAGGAACAGAGAGCCCTGCTCCATTCCCCCCTGACCTCTGGCAGAGATGTGACCAATGGCCCCATGCACAGAGTCGTGCAGTATTACAGAGGGGTGTAGGAGGGGACTTTTTGTCCTGCTGGAGGCTGTGCTTCTGCATTAGTCTACTGTGACTGCCCCCTCTAGGTCTCCTTCCTACTATAACTAGTGTCTACCTCTAATCATGCAAGCACAAAATTCAAGAGGAGGTTGTGCCACTGATTGTATCATGCACTGATCCCTTTATGCAGCCTTGTCTGTCTTGTTCAAAAACAGCATGCATAAATGGGTGACTTTTGTTTTCCAAGACAGCACTGCTGCTGATAGACTGCACTAGGCTGACATTAGCCAATCCCTCCAACAGCGATGGGAAAACTCACAGGCAGAACCTATGATGGGAGGAAAGTGATGATGCTCCAACAATCAGCAAGTTGACTCACTCTGAACATATCCTCCCTAGGGGTGTGCTAGCTATGCACCCAGCTGACCACGGGGTGGCAGCACTGCCCCCCAATAAAGTAGGATTTGATCATAACAGCTGGTTGTGGAGCACCACAAGGCAGGCTGCTCTAATTACCTGCCACTGCAGGGTTAGGAAGTGGGGGAGAAGAGGGCAGCAGCTGGAGTGGAATTTTAATTGCTCTATTCTTCACAACCCCCAGTTTGCTTTGTGAATCCTGCTACTGCCATAACACAATGGCCCATAGACAACTCCTATGGGACAGGCAGCCCACAAGCACAAAGACCATGGAAGCAGAGTGTCTTGCTCAGAGGCTGCTTAGGAGGACTAAGTTAGTGCACAGCTGCAAAGTTTCCTGCTTGGGCACAGTCTGATTGATTGCACTCAGCAAAGCAACACAATTGTTCATTTAAAACACTGGAACATTGCCACAGCTGGAGCAGTACAGGTGCCAGTGATGAACCCCAGGCCCTGCCAAGGGATATGAAAGGAGCCTAAGTCACTGTATGAGTTATTGCTGTGAATGGCATCAGGTCAAATCTGCATCCTCCCATTTGCAGATGCTGTCATTTCTCTGTGGGGCTTTTCCCCAGCATACTAGATCATATTAAACTCTACCACAGCAAAACAGTCAGTGTAACCCCAATGCTCAAAAACAGCCCATGGGGCAGACTCTCAGAACCAAGGACATTTTTGGACAATGATTTAACATAAATTAACGTCGAGGATTAAAAGGTGATCGGGGCCCTTATTTCAGCTCAACATAGTAGGGTTGGGATATTTTAGAGATAGCTTGCCATTAATTATGGAAAAGCCCAGTGGCCTAGCTGATCCAGGGCCAAGTCTTACATCTTATCTTTCTATGTGGATCTTTGTTATTGCCATCCTCTGTGATACCTCCTGGGATGCAGCCCACGCTCCTTAGGGGCACAATGAAGGCTGATTGTTCTGCCTGAGGCTTGCATAGCCCTCAAGTTTATTTCCTTTCAGTCATTAAAACCCCTCTTGGGAAGCCACAGAAGCCACCTTCCCACAAAGGCCTGGGGCCTTCCCCCAAATACCCTTGAAGAATTGTAAGCTTAGTGCCCCAGTCCTGGAGTGGTGTTTAGGTGGAGGTGAATACTGTCACAGTTGCTTTAAGCAATTCAGAGATGGCACATTGGAGACTAGCCTAAAGGAAAATTACGGGGGTTTCTCCACCCTTCCACACTGAATTTTTTACCTGGCCAGCCTTAAACACTCATAGATACAGGTCTAGCTAGCAGAGTTTAGGTACAGCCCTAAGAACTAGCCCCAAGCATGCTCATTTAACTCCATTCAGTGCTGTACTCACCACCCTTTCAGAGCAATGGGGGGCGTGGTTGTGCTGCAGAGGCCAGGGGCTCTCACCTCCCAGTGGGTCTCAGTTCTGGCTCCATGGATGTAGGCTCAGGCATTTCACTCCTAGGGAGGAGAGCCTGGAGAGGCTCTAGCCATACAGTCTCCACCTTGGTAGGCAACAGCGATGTCCTTCCCTGAGGAAAACACTTCCCATCCGCAGTCCACCACACTTATCCCTGCCAGCTGCTGTGCCTAACTGCATTAGCAGTGGGGCTAGGTGAGTGCCTACCCACCTGCTGATGGATGGGGTCAGACTGCAGCCTCTGCATGTGGGGAGTGAGAGCATGCAGCTCCCCCTGGGGCAGCTAAGTGCTGGGCTGAGGGTTGGGTTGGGGGTGGGGGGGAAGCGCGGCAGGAGGGAAAGCAGGTTCTCAGTGCATGGTGGGATGGGCGAATGTCGCTCTTGGCTCCCCCCTAGACCAGTACTAGCTCTTCAAAGTAGGGTGACCAGACAGCAAGTGTGAAAAATCAGGACGGGGGTGGAAGGTAATAGAAGCCTATATAAGAAAAAGACCCAAAAATCAGGACTGTCCCTATAAAATCGGGACATCTGGTCACCCTACTTAAAACCCAGACTGGGTGCCTGCGGGGAGCAGCAGACATCCACTCAGTGCAGCAGCAACTCACAGCCCCCTCCTGGTGTGTGTCCTCATCTCGCAGACACAGAAAGGCCGTTCAGCTGCTGCTGCAATGCTGGGCATGCACACAGCAGGGGCACCTGCCCATGTGAGCAGCACCCAACTCGGTGCCAGCCTCAGTGAGGCTGGAGAAAGCTGTGCCAGCATTAGCACTTGGGGGTAGGCTTGAGAAGCAGCTCCCCTCCCCCACAGGTAACCAATTCCTCTCAAGCGCGCCTTGGTTCCGGGGACGGCTGGGCTGGGCTGGGCTGGGCTGGGCGGGGGGGGGCTTGAACCCCTGCGCCGCACTCCAATCTCATTCACTCCATGTGCCAAACTGGGGGATCCGAGCGACTCAGCCGGGGAAATGCAGCTCGGCTGCTTGTTCCTTTCACCTGCCCAGGGACATTTTCGAGGCTCTTGGCAAGGAAAAGGGCTTGAGCCTGGGGGGGCCGCCCCTGAGGGGGTTCCCCAGTGGCAGCTCCCTTAACAGAGGGCGGCTCACTTAAGCCCCCTTCGAGCTCCGCGGGGCTCCCTGCCTGCAGCGAAGTAGCGGCTGAGAAGGCGGGGGAGGGAAGCCGCACCCCGCAGCCTGTCCCTGCCGTGCCCGGGTGGCCTGCGGACGGAAACCCGTCTCCCCACATGACGCTGCTGACATTTAAAGCCACGTGGCGTAGGGCAACTTGCCTGGCGACGGGCAGCTGCAGCTTTCGCAGGGCGGTGGAGGCACGAGGCAGCCCCGAGCTGCTGCCGCCCACCCCACTGACCTGTAGCCCGCGCTGCTCCCCGGAACTCCCGCCACCTGCAGCCTCTGCCGCCCAGCCTCACCCGCCCCTGCTGGGCATGCGCAGGCATGGAACGAGGGGATGCCGCGCAGCTGTGCATGGCGCCTACACCTGGCCGTGGCCATGCGGACACACCCAGGCTGGTCTCAGAGCAGCAGCGTTACCGTCAGTCAAGGGCAGCGCCATGCAGTTACTGGGGGGGAGAAGGCGCTTGTGCCCATGGTTGGTGTTGGGAGTGGGGATCCTCAAGTGGCTGCGCTGCAGGGGCGAGAGAAGACACGGGGGTCTAGCCAGAAGGGGCCCCCTGGAGCAGAAAGCCCTTTATCCCGGAGGCTGCGTTCACACAGTTGAGCTGTTCATCCGGACTAGCTGCAGCTGCATTTACCGCAGAGACGGGCTATGGCTGAAGCTATGAAGAAGCACCTGGCATTGGCCACTGTGGACTACAAGACACTGGGCTAGGGGACCAGTGGTCTGTCTGAGCCAGCATGACCGTTCTGATGAGGCTGACTATGAGGGCTCTGAAAAAGGCTAATGCAAGCCTAGGATGCATCAGGCGAGGGATTTCCAGTAGAGACAGGGAAGTGGTAGTACCATTATCCAGGCACTGGTGAGCACTCATCTGTAATGCTGTGTGCAGTGCTGGTCTCCTGTGTTTAAGAAAGATTAATTCAAATCGGAACAGATGCAGAGAAGGGCTACTAGCTGCTCCAAGGAATGGAAAACCTGCCTTATGAGAGGAGACTCAAAGAGTTTGGCTTGTTTAGCCTAATCTAAAGAAGGCTGAGGGGTGATATGATTGCTCTCTATAAATACATCAGAGGGATATAAATACATTCAGAGGGAATTCCAGGGAGGGAGAGGAGTTATTTAAGTTAAACACCAATGTGGACCCAAGAATAAATGGATATAAACTGGCCATCAACAAGTTAAGGCTTGAAATTAGGAGAACGTTTCTAACCATCAGAGGAGTGAAGTTCTGGAACAGCCTTCCAAGGGGAGCAGTGGGAGCAAAAAACCTAACTGGCTTCAAGACTGAGCTTGATACGTTTATGGCGAGGATGGTATGACAGGACTGCCTACAAAAGCCCATAGGCAACTGCCAGTAGCAAAAATCCCCAATGCCTGGAGACTGGACACTAGATGGGGAGGGCTCTGAGTTACTACAGATAATTCTTTCCCAGGTATCTGCCTGGCAGGTCTTGCCCACATGCTCAGGGTCTATCTGATCACCATATTTGGGGTCGAGAAGGAATTTTCCTCTGGGTCAGATTGGCAGAGACCCTGGAGGGGTTTCGCCTTCCTCTGCAGCATGAGACGTGTCATTTGCAGGTTTAAACTAATGTAAATGGTGGATTCTCTGTAACGTGAAGTCTTTAAACCATGATTGGAGGATTTCAGTAACTCAGCCAGAGGTTAGGAATCTATTACAGAAGTGGATGGGTGAGGTTCTGTGGCCTGCAATGTGCAGGAGGTCAGAATAGATATCACAATGGTCTCTTCTGACAAAGTCTATGAGGCTATGGTTGGCTGCCATGAGATCCTGCAAACACATTTATGTGAGGGGAAATGGAGTGTCTCTGCTCAAGGTCACTGGTTTGAACCCAGCCCAGGATGCCCAGGCCTGCTGGCCCCTATGGCAAACAGGCTGGGAGGGTTCTCACACACACTCTCACCCCCATCAAAACCGCTACTCCCGGCAGCAAGGCCAGGGGCTGTATGCACCCTGGAGCCCGAGGGGTCTCTTCAGGGCAGGGCTGGGCCACACTGACAGGGCTGGGCGTGACCTTCACTGTTCCTGTTCCCGTAGCCACTGGCTAATTTAAAACAAACATGGATTATTGCTTCTGGCCCCGCAAGCCTGAGGTGAGGCCCTGCGGCAGGAGAGGGGCAGCTGCCAGAGCTGTACCTGCTCTGGGGAGGGGGCTCGGGCTGCTCAGCCTGTCATCAGCCGCTTCACCAGCAGCTTATTACTTAAAGGAAAAAAAACATTCCCAGCAGCTGTATCTTGCTTTGTAGCTTCACTCAGAGCCTTGAAATCCGATGTTGGTTCCCAGCCCCTGGCTGGCGTCCCTGGGCTGCTCCCGCTGGCCTGGTGAGGGCTGTACATTTTTACCTGAAGGGGAACCGCGTGGCTGAGTGCCTCTCGCTGACAGATTTGCTTTGGACGTGCCTCCAGCCCACGGCTGGCCTGGCTCTACCACTGAGCTGTGCGGGGGCCGTTGTGAGACCGGGATTCCCGCTGCTGTGTTACAGCGCAGCGAGAAAAGAATAGCTGAAATGCTTTCAGGGGTCTGGAACAGAGCAGGGTATGGGGCCCAACCAGCCGGGCTCTGTGCACACAGTTCCAAGGGGCAGCTGTCTGCTGCTCTGTGGGGGCAGGAGGGGGAGAGAGATTCCACTTCCCACTGCAGCCGTGGAGCTGGCAGGCTGGTGGTGCACGTTTCCCTCCAGGCACTGGGCCCAAAGCATTGCCTGCAGGCCTGTTGGGCAGGGTTACACAGCATGACCTCTGATGTCACTCCCCCACAGCTGCAGCTCAGCTCCCCGAGGAGCTGATGGCCCTGGGGAAGTGAGAGCTTGCTGAAAGAGGTCCAGATGGACAGCAGCCAGATGGAAAGTGGGGCTGAGCAGAAAGGAGAGCGTGTGAGCAGAGGAGGGCAGTGAGGAGCTGCATGTTGCAATGGACTGGGTGGGGATATCACTAGGCAATCAAACCAAATCACTGGCTCCCCATACCCCAGCATCAGCAACGCTGTGCCCAACAAGCCTGCTGCTAGAAGGTCATGGATGATGTAACCCTTACACGTAACAATCGACTGCTGGATGGGAACCCCACCACTACCTTCCCCAGGGGAGCTGCCATGACCTGCCAAGTGAAAACACGGGGGTCTCTGATGGCCAAGAAGGAATTGCCCCTGAATTTGGCCTGGAACTAGCAAATTTCAGCCTAATCTCTAACCGCCCCAGGTGCAACACTAGGCCCAAGGAATCTGCTAAGCATCTCTCGCTCTTTGTCCCTTCAAGGCTGGGGTCCAGGCCTTCTGGTTCACTCAACTTTGTGCACTTTGGCCACACTTTTCTGGCCTATTGTCTTTTCCCTTCTGTTGACAGAATGTCTGGGTCATTGGGCCCCGCCAGTTTTTATTTCTTGTGTTTTCTTGTCCTTGGGGTGGGAGCTGTGGGAATAATTAGCAGGGTCCTGCTGCTGTAAATACTCATATGAAAACACACATTCCTTCAGTGGCCTCTTTGTTGCACTAGCCCTCCTTGGCCCCACGGCAGATGCCCACACAAGGTTTTCCTCTGAAAACTTCACTAACTGACCCAGACCTAGAGCACTGACCCCTCCCCACTCCCCACCCATTTTGAAGGGTGAAGGAAAGTCACACATGCTGAGACCATTGTGCCCATCAAATTCTGGGCACGGAAGCCTGTGCAAGTCAAGGTCCTTACACATGTGAATTAATGGGCAAATCCAGCCCAAGGCATCAGCGATGAGGAGCCCAGAGTGAAATGATAAAGCGGAAATCCATGACCCCCTGGAAAGCAGGGTAAATCGGGATGGGACAAATCAACCAGGCTCTACACCTTGAGGGAGAATGGTCTTGTGGTTAAGGCAATGGAATGGAACTCAGACCTGGGTCAATTTTCTGCTCTGCCACAGCCTTGCTATGAGACAGTAGGTAAATCATTTATTTAGTCTCTCTGTGCCTCCATTCTCCAGCCATAAAAGGGGAATAAGAGTACTCCCTGCCTCCCACCCTTTGTCTTATTTAGACTGTACACTTCCTGGGGCAGTGGCTCTCCTACTGCACCTAGCACAAGGAGGCCCTGAACTTGGTTGGAGCCGCTAGACATGACCGTAAATCATAAATAGTGATAACTCCTGGCTGCCACACAGCAGTGAGAGTAATTTCTCTCCAAGGCTCTTTTTCTGCACAGCTGGGATCCAGCCCCCTGCTCTGGGATCCTTGTACTTCATGTTGCAGGAAAACAGAGGGGCGCTCAGAACTCCGCAGCATCATGTATTGACAGAGGCCGCCTGCTCCTCCTTAGTCTGGGGTCAGCTGTGGCGCCAAGCAGATGTGGAATGGAGCCACGTGTTGGGAAACCAGATAAACCTTGACAGATGTGCAGCCAGCAAAAAGGAAAAGGGGGGGGGGGGAGATTTTGAGAAAACAGCTGGAAATATCTAGGCCTTGGAAACGGTCAGAACGGATGCTTATTAACAACAATAAAAAGCGTTGCGACTGCTGGAAGGCTTGGCAAATCCTCCAGCTTCGCTGGGTTTCGGCTGTGGAGGCTGCATCCAGAAAACTCTTTTCAAAGGTAGTCTCCCAGTTGGGGGTGGAGCTCTCCATGTTCAACACCTGCTCCAAGCAACCCCCGGTAATGCTCTCAGACACCACTAGGCTAGGTGTGGTATAGAAGCGTCCACAGCCAGAAACGCATGACCTTGGAAGGTGGAGTTCAGAGATCTCACTGCTACATCATTTCCAAGCCTTCTCACAAACTGATCGTGATGGTCCCCTCTTAGGGGGGATAGTTCCTCCATAGTGAGGGGCCTGGATGGCCTCTCTTTCTGACAACAGGCGGTGGCTTCTGAGATCTCGTGTACCACTTTGTTAATGGTAATGATACTGGGAGAGCATCTTTCATCCAAAGCACTTTCCAGATGGCACACAACAGTCATGTCACCCACCTCCTGCCCCAGCACATTCAGCCCCAGCATGGAATGGCAGCAGCACATGTCGTTGTTATTAGTTGTATTACAGCGGAGCCAGGAACAGAATCTAGGTCGTCTTAACCCCAGTCTGGTGCCCTATCTACTGGGCCACCACACTTACTCTGCTCAGTCCATGTTCTCTATTCAGCTCTCCTAGAGCCTTGGGAGGGATGAGAAGGGGAAATGGGAGATTTCTGAGGGACACCCTCCAAAAACCAGTTCCAAAATCCAGTTTTAAAACCAAAGTGAGTATTCTCAATTAAGCCAGGATCCAGCTCAGCACAAGTGAGGCTGCAGTCCCAGACTCAGGAGCTCAAAGAAATAAAATCCCTTTGCACTCCTGGGCTCTCCACCATCAAAGACCAAGCTAGCCATGTAATAACAATAAATTTTATTGATAAGAGTCGTCTGCACTATTGCTTCTCTTTTGGTAAAGCCTCTGCGCTCAGTTCAGATACACAAAACAGCTCCACAGCGCAGCCCCATTCACCAGCATTACTTTCCCGTTTCTTAAGCGACTGCGACCACCACAAACAATAAATACTGTACAAGGGAGAGACCAAACATTATCATGCTAGAGATGGACGAACCGGCTTAAATGAAAACCTGCATTGATCCTTCCTCCCCTGCCCCTTCCAACACAAGCCTTTGAGTTTTGAAAATTCCAGTTGTATTTGGAAAGCAACTAAAGGCATCCTGGTTTCCACACCCCCTCTTCTCTCCCATTTCTGCTGGGCACAGGAGTGCCAAAAATGCCACAGGAAAGGCTGCTGTGGGCTTCCTCCAGGAGAGGGTAAGCACCTGGAATTTGCAGCCTGCATGCAAGGTTCACAGCAGCATCCGAACCATGTGGTTGTATCTCGTTTCTGAGCTATTTGAGGTTCGCCCATCCCTACCAAACACAAACAATAGAGAGAGAAGAAAGTCGGCAAATTTGTCTGGCTCCTTACAATCCAGGTATGAACAGGGATCCAAACTATGCAGCATTCAACAGCATTTCTGTTTAAAATGTAACTAACCCACCCAGCAATATACAACTTAACACAACTGAACAATATCGGTAACAACACATACATTTTAAATAAAGTGCTTTATTGCAAGTCAGAATGCAGGAGAATCCCCCTTTATGCAATTTGGTAGGAGTAAAAGAAATATATATATATATATATATATATTATATATATAAACAATATAATTAAGGGAGGTGGAGACAAAGAACTCTAATAATTGTGGCTCAACAGAATCTGTTTATTGGGATATAAAAATAAACCTTTGCCCAAACATCTGCTCTTCCTAGCGCAGCTCAATAAAGCTTCCTGGGTGGGTAAGGTGCTTGTGTGAGGAGCAGCACTGCTTCTTGCCCCTCATATTTCCATTCATGTCTATGTTTCCTGAATTCCCCAACCAGGGAGGCAGAATAGCCACTCATCATCCCAGGAGGTTTCAACAGCAATCCCTTCCTGTGAAAGTTCCCACCAGCCCCGATAGGAACTGAGTGTGTTACAGGAATTATAGCATAATTTCTGGGATTATGCAGGTTGATAAATTCAGACTAATCACGAGTAAGGATGTTATTAACACGCAACGGACTTTACTATAAGGAGGTCACTTACTCAGTAGCATCTTAGCCTAGGGAAGAAGCTGGATAACATCCCAAGCCCTCATCTCAGAAGGGATGTATGTGAAGACCCTGCCTATGAGGGTGTGTACCTTTTTGAAAGGTAGTAAGGTTTAAAAGGACATTTTTTAAAGAAGCAGCTAGACTGTGTAGTGATGCTAAAAAGATTCCTCCCATTACATTAGATCAAGAGTCCTCTGAAGTGGGCCAATGGCATTTGATGTGCAAGAGGCAATAAGAAGAGAGACTGGTGAATGTCAAGGGATAACGTGCTTCTCCTTCCACCAATGACTGACAACCTCACCCGTCCATTCATCTGCTTCACACACAAATGTCTCCAAGTCTTCTTCCGTGCTGCCCCTTACACATAGAATGCTCTCCTGGAACTGATCCATCGACCACTGTCCTCACCTCCTTACGACCCACTTCTGTCACAAAGTCGATAAGAGACCAGACAACAAGCGATGGTTTAAAGGACAGGGGAAATACAGCCCTTAGTTTGTCTTTTAATGTTAATGTCTTTTTGTCTCTAGCGCTTGTCCCACCTTTCATATGTCACTTGTCAGCTTAGACTGTACATTCTCTGGGGCAGGTCTGGATATACGTCTGCAGTGTGCTCATCACAGTGGGGATCCCGTGCTAATCGGGGTCTGTGGGAAGGAACTATAATTATTAAACAATAATCCAATATGTGGCAGCTTGGCAAATCCACTGGTTTGTGTTTCACTAGTGACAGCGTCCCATATGGTGACTGATGACCTGAACACAATGGTCCCGAAATGAAAGGTTCACCGATTACAAGAAGGGTCAGAGAGACAGAGAGAGAGAGCTGACAGACTGGGTGTTCCCTGACCCTGGAGAAAGATACTGGGACACTGACAGAAACAATGCAGTGATCAGCTATACAGACCTTTTGCCAAGGAAGGGTTTTATCCTGTCTGATTGATATTCTGCAGCAAAGTCTGATTAACCAGCTGTGCTTGTTGGAATCTTAGTGTAGCCATGATCCTATTCTTTGTCATATTCCCTTGATTTTCTCTGCCAGATAAATGTTTTATTCAGGATGATCTGAACTGCTGACTGTTAGGTTAAGCTGCTGGGTGCCCAGAAATAAAGACCCCGAGGGAGGCAGCAGAAGAGACATTTGAGTCTAGACTCTTGGTCAAAACCATGGGAATGTTGGGGTCATCCCCAAAAGGTGCTGGAAGCTACCATAGGCCTACGTGGACATGGGGAGAGCTGGAAAACCAGGGCAAGGCACCAAGCCATGTGAGTAGCATTCTGGAGACACCTAAGATAACCACTAGGATGATACCCATGTAATGGGGGTCAATGAGTAGCAGCAGATTCTATGAGCTAAGGAAACAATTATTCTGTGCATTTCCTCCTATTTGTATCCATTTTGTGTTAGTCAAACCTAGTTTTTCCCTGGCCTGCAGCCAGCTGAGTTTGGACAAGACAGCTCTGCCTCCTTGCACTTTCGTCTTGCTGTCAGATTGCCACCACTGGAAATGACACCGCTCTGGATGTAGGGAAAGTAATTACCCTGCACTCCTACTGGGCAGACTCTCTGTGACAGCTTTAGGGTCAGGAAAACAGAGAGTTGCTTCAGTTCTTGGCAGTGTGGGGTATGATGGATGGAGAAAACCAGGTACTGAGCATTTGGAGGTCTTTCCTCCCCAGCTACTTGGGTCAGATTTGGGGATTAAACCACTTGACACTGTTCCTTTCTCATAGGAGATGAACGTCTCACCTTGTCCCTCATGTTACCATATACAATTTGTGTCAGTGTATTTTTTTTATAGTTTTAAGGAGGTGGGTGGCGCAGTTCTTGGGACTTACCAGCGTGTGGTTCACCCTACTATACTCACTCCTACAGTAGATCCTGGGCAGGAATGGATTGAAACAGGACTCACGAGCCCCAGGGCTCATGGACAGAGGGTGCCTAGGCAGAGCAGTGAGCTGAAGCAGAGGGACAAAACATATATGAGCCTTATCTGCTGGTTCCCTGATGAGGTGGGGCTGGGCTGCCTCATTTCAGGGGGCTGCGTAAAGATACCGTTTGGGAAGGAAGTGACCTTTCTGCCCCCCACGCCCCTCGTAAGATGATGGGCCTGGAGCTCTCCCTAGGAATGACATTTGCCATTTTCCTAGGTGGCCACTAGATGTCGCTTTTGCCACACTGTGATCCAGCACACCATGCACTTGTCAGTCAGCAGTGGGCAAGGCACAAGAACCTTAAGGGGATGGGTCATACCCCAGCTCCCTCAAATAATCCACAGGAACTGGCCACAGGATAGGCTTCAGCCACAAGAGAGCATCCCCAGCAGCAGACAGGTCCATGAGAGGCTTGTGGGCCCTGGTCGGGGAGTTCTTAATCGAGGTGACAGGAGGGTGAAGCATGCACCTTTGGCTGGGTCCTGTGTTGCTTCTCGCCCCGGTAGGATGGGAGCCTTGCATTGGAGTCAACGACCATACCCCAAGAGCCTGGAAATGAAGACGTGCTGAGGGCAAGGGCGGGGAGTGACTATTCAGGACACCAGCGCCTCCCACTCAGCAGCTGCTGCTCTTCCAGACACTCTCCACTCCCTATTGCTGCTAGAAGAGAGGGATAAAGCTAGGGAGATGGCTGGGCAGGCAGGAACGCGGGGGACTGGACTAGTATATAACTGGGGTCAGTGGGAAGAGAGGAAGAGGGGACCTGGCCTTGAAGGTGCCCAGAGAGAAACAGAGTGGACGCTAATCTGCTCTTTCTAACCAGCTGCCAAGCTACAGGGAGTGGCCTAGTCCATCACACTCGCTCTCCCCTAGTGGGGAGCAGAATGGAGACACACTGGCTAAGGCTGCAGCCTCTCAAAGGGCAAAACCCAGCAATGGGGCAAGCATCCACATGAGGGAGTCTAGCTCCTGTCTCCACATGGTCGTACAGTGTCAAAACCACTGGCCAGCCCCAGGGGCAAAAGCCCTGGTCACAGCTGCTCACTTGGTCTGACTTGGGTGCTTTCTGCACATTGTTGTGAGGACACAAACAGCAGGGCTGCCTCCCACACTCTGCAGAGCCAGGGAAAGGCTGTGGGAAGAGAGTGGGTGGGTACTGCTGATTCATCTTATGGAAGGACACTCCTCAACACTGCAACGCACCAGGAGAGCTGGCCTGCCAGGGAGAGCCAGGTGCAGTAGTGTAGCCGGGGGGGAGCAGGAGGAGCGGCCGCTCCCCCTTGAGCAGAAGCGGTGGAAGCGGCGCCTTTTTTTAGCAGCACTAAAAAAAGGCACCGCTGCTTTTTAAGCGCCGCTTCTTGCACTCACCCGGCGGCGCTCTGGGTCTTCGGCGGCATTTTGGCAGCGGGTACCACCGAAGACCCGGAGAGCCGCCGGGTTAGTACAGGGGGAGGCGCCTTTTATAGCGCCGCTCCCCCTGCGCTCCGGACCTGGCTGCGCTACTGGCCAGGTGTACATATGGGCTGCTGATGAGACTTCTACCAATCCCCCCATCCCATTCCTTTTGAAGTGAGGACAAGGTGTTAAACACAGATATTGGATCATTTCCTTTTCCTTTCCCTCTGGGTGGAGATCAGATCTTGTTTGTCCCTATTTGCCCCCAGCCCTGGTAGCAGGTGTGCTTTATTATTCTCAATAACTCTGTGAAGAGGGCATGCTTTCACATAGATCCCAGCACCCGCATCACTACCCCATCCCCCAGCCACAAGAGCCCAGGGAACACCATGTGGGTCTTTTCTAGTCTCTTTCTTTCTAAGTCTGAACTGTAAGATCCAGGGGAGACCCCACCCCATACTCATCACTAGGAGCACTCTCCTGGGAGGATCCATCCGCAGGTTTTAGAGGAGACCCAGTATCGGCTGAAGCAGGTGTTTATACAGTTTCCTGGTTGGAGGTGTCTGATAAAGCTGCTAACTCTTTGCCTTAACAGCAAGTCTTGGTTGGTATATTAAACTCCACCAGCCCAGCTGCAACATGAAGCAAACAGAAGCCAAGAATGTTTCACCATAAGCCCCTGAACTCCTTGTGAGATTGCAATTAACACTTCATAGAAAAGTAACGAGAGCTGCACCCTTTCCCTTTACACACCCCCACCCTCAGGGGCCGCTGCCTTCCATTGCTTCTAGCTGTCACCCGCATGGATCCTGTGTTATCCACAGTCTCCACAGAGAAGTAGCTGGGGTGAGAACAGCACCCCTGGGGCCAATCAGGCAGCAAGGATCACCTGGGCCCCTTGGAAACTGGAAAGGAACTGGGATGCCACTGTGAAAAGACAGATTTAAAACCAATCCCTGCAGTTGGCACTGACAGGGAGCTTGCGTGTAGGCCAAGGGCTCCGCCTCTCCCCCGGACTGCTTTGTTTCCAAGGGAGTGACAAGCAGGGGACGACTCCAGAGCCTCTGTGGCCTGCGGGCCCTCATTGCGGTGGAGAGAGAGACAGGCCCCCTGGTGCTCCTGGGGTGTTACGTGGTGGACCTGCCACATCCTGCTCCCCCATCACTCGACTGAGCTCTGCTAGTACTCCTTGGCCTCCTGCAGCTGGGAGAGGTACTCCTCCTCAATGGGGTTATCAGCGCACTGCTGCCCATTGTTGGGGGGCCGAACAGCATGGTACCGGCTCCAGTCCCCCTTGCACAGAATCCAAGGCAGCATGTCCACTTTGTAGTGCAGCTCCGGGGAGAACTCCGTGCTGATGAGGTTTGGGGCACCGGCCCCCTTGCCCCGGGTGATGAGCTTCGTGTGCTCGTCGTAGCAGCAGTGCTGGGCGGCCAGCGTGGTGCTGTCCAAGGAGAGCATGGAGCGCAGGCAGAAGCGGGCCGTGGGCTTGTAGATGTCCAGCCGCTCCTTGGGCCCGCTGGCATCCCGCCAGCGGAAGTTCTTGCCCTGGTGCTCATCCCGCAGGTTCACAGCGCTGTAAACAGCCTCCAATGGGTAGGAGCAGGGGCAGCTGGGCAAATCCGTCAGCACCTTGCTCAGATACTTGGTGAGGAAGTCGCTCTTGCAGTTTAGCCACTTCTCACAGCTGTCCACATCTGGAGGAGAGAAACAAGGGCGGGGGGCGGGTGGAGTATGAGCAACCTCCCCACCCAGTGGGCACCTCTCTGAGGTCCAGCCACAGCCCTGGGAATGGAGTTATACCACAACAGCTGGGATAACAATCACTATAGCCTCCATGGAGGAGCTGGTACAGGGGAGGAGATTGCCAGAGACAACAACCCCTGTGCTTGTGGGCAACAGCTGATCAAGAGACGGGGATCAGAAAAGAATCTCTCTCCATGGGATAGTGTTGCACAGCAAGGTGCTTAATGCAGGCTCTGCACAATCTCTAAGTATCCAGCACCAGCCACTGTTGGAGAAAGGCTACCAGAGTGGCTGGACCATTGATTTGTTTCAGGAGGACACATGGCATAGTGAAATGAACAACAGGAATATGATGCAGTCACGGGTCGTGTCCATACCACTACAGCTAGTGCAGATGGGACCTTACCCATGCCTACAATCTGTGCTAAAGCTTCACACTGCCTCAAAGTTCAACATGGCTCAGGGACTTGGGTTAGGTTCTGTCTTCACTGCATAATGGAACCAGACTGTAACCAGGCTGTGAGATCACTGTGCTCTAACTGGGCTTCCCAACATGAGTGTGGCTGTAGCATGGACAAGGGCCATAGACTCATATGACTGTGAAAGCACCTAAAACTCTCTTTTGCTTCAGGGTGGGACTTCCACTGGGGCATTTCTACCCTTCCCATTATAAAGCCACCCTTGAGTGGAATGCCTAGCCCATGCCAGCACCCTCTGTCAGAACAGGATGCCTGGCACATGCTAATGCCTGGGTCCCTACGTGGAGAGGACTGACCGATATTTCATGCCTGTGTGGATATTCCACTGAAGTCCACCAGAACCTGGGCCTCTTGGCAGAACACTCCTATCCAGATAGCAGCATCTCCTCCTTGGGGTGCTGCACCATGAAATCCCTTAGGAGCTCCCACAGGCCTACTGTACAGAGGAGAAACATGCTGACCTGAGTTGAACATCTCCGTGGTGTTCTCACCCTCGAATGGCGTCTCGTCAGTGGTGAAGACCATCTCCCCATCTGCTCCTTTGGAGACAAAACATACAAGCAAATAGCCAAGACGAACCTCACAGAGGTAATAAATCCCTTTCCAAGGATGAGCCAGAGATCCTGGCTAGGGTTGGGCACCAGACCCTTGCATTTCCACCTGCCCCCTCCCTACCTTCACAGTGGCCTACCCCTGTGCACAGAAGACCAATGGGATGGTACTGCAAGGAGGATAACACTAAGGGAGTGTAAGATCGCTCGTTGTGATGGATCCTGATGGTTGGAGCCAGCTCTCCATAAACTTCCAATGAGGATTTCAGGCTTCATATGTAACAGAGTTTTTAAGTTAGGCAGCACACCTATGATCCACGGGCTACTTACGGCTGATTATGGAATGACAAGCCACACCCGCTCTTCATGATGGAAAGAACCAGCCATTTTTGCAGGCCATGGACCACAGAGCGATCTGACCTATGGGTTTCTTTTCTGGAGTGAGTCCCACCTAGATCCCTTCATCATGTTAGAAAGGGATAAAGTTCTCCCTGCCCTGTGGAGATGAAAAATTCCACAAATGACCCTCCTGCCCCCAGCTGGGAATCCATCCCTTCCCCCTAGCAGAAACAGGATCTTGCTGTGGGCAGGGCCCACTGGGTACATGAGTCTGAGAAAGGACCCCCTAAGGTGTTAGGGGAGGCAGAGAAGTGGCTCTGTCTAGAGCACAAGGAGTACAATAGGTGAGGAGAGGCTCACCAGGGCAGCGATGCAGGTCACAGGTTCTCGACTCGGTGGCTGTGCAGGCATAGCCACAGGACCGGGTTCTTTTCTGGTTGCCGCTACCACAGGTTATGCTGCAGGGGGACCAAGAGCTCCACTCTTCTTCATCTTCATAGTCTGGGGACGGCAAGAGAAAGACAAAGCATGAAAGTCCTTGTGCCAAGCCCAGATGGGAATGAAGCCTGGAGCTGCTCTGGACTTCCTTGCTGGCTTCCCTCTGCCTACATCACCCTGCTCCTAGCTCCCCGTCCTGCCTTCCTGAGCTGGTCTCCAAAGGGGAGCTGGCTAGAGCTCAGGAGAGCACTTGAACAGATTCATAGATCTTTAAAGTTGAAGTCATCTAGTTTGATCTCCTGTATATCAGCAGCCATAGAACTTCACCCAGCTATCCCTGCATTGAGCCCAATAAGAAACATAAGGACGGCCATACTGGGTCAGACCAAAGGTCCATTTACCCTAGTATCCTGTCTTCCGACAGTGGCCAATGCCAGGTCCCCCAGAGGGAATGAACAGAACAGGTAATCATCAAGTGATCCATCCCTGTTGCCCATTCCCAGCTTCTGGCAAACAGGCTAGGGAAACCATCCCTGCCCATCCTGGCTAATAGCCTTTGATGGACCTTTGGCCAAACAATAGTTTGTGCTTGGCCAAAGCATATCTTTCAGAGAGGCATCCAGTCTTGATCTGAAGATACCAAAAAATGGAGAATCCATCACTTCCCTGGGTAGTTTGTTCCAGGGGTAATCACCCTCACTGTTAAAAATGTGTACCTTGTTTCTACATGGAATTTATTTAGTTTCAACTTCCAGTCACTGGTTCATGTGATGTCTTTCTCTGCTAGACTGAAGAGCTCTTAAGGACCTGGTATTTCCTCCTTGTGAAGAGACTTCTACCCTGTAACCAAGTCACTTCAATCTTCTTTTTGATGAGCTAACCTGATCGAGCTCTTTAATCACTCACTACAAGGCATTTTCTGCAGCCCTCAAATCACTTTTGTGACACTTTTCTGCACCCTCTCCAATTTATCAATATCCTCACACCAGAACTGGATGTAGTATTCCAGAATTGGTCTCACCAATGCTGTACACAGAGGCAAAATCACCTCCCCACTCCTACACACTGCTGCTCTGTTTATACAGTCCAGGGTTGCATTAGTCCTTTTCACTGGGAGCTCACGTGAAGTCGCTTGCACACTATGACCCATAGTCAATCCTTGCCAGGATACTGTCTCCCATTCTGTAGGTACGCCCTGCATTCCTTGATCCTAGATGTATGACTGCATTTGGCTGTATTAAAAGGCATTTTGTTTGAATGGGCCCAGTCTACCAGGCGACACAGATCGCTCTGTGTGACTGCTGAGTCCTCATCATTATTTACCCTCTGCCAAAGTACATCACCCACAAGTACATCAGCAGTGATTTTATATTTGCTCCCAAATCATTGATGAAAATGTTGAATAGCATTGCGCATAGAACCGATCCCTGCAGAACCACCGGAAATACCTCTGTTCAATGATGATTTCCCATTGCCCCAATGTGAGAGGGCGAGAGCACATGCATACGGTAAGTACCTTGAGGAATTGCTGACAGCACAGCCGCGAGCCCTGGAGAGGCACATCCGATTCCTCTCAGTGTCCCACTTGGCTAGTTCTGGAGGGAGCTGCATCCAGTCCCCACCACTGTGACACGGGGAGTGGGGGAGAAGTGGAAACACCAGGGGACCCTGAACCTTCCCTGAAGTGCCCCCTTCGGCCCCTTTTCTAATTGCTCGGGGGTTTTCATGGATGCCACTCCTGACAAACCCGGACATGCAGGCACTCTGCCAGGTCAGGGCAGCAGCAGGTGGCCGCACTTGCCCTCGCTGGCACCCTTCTCAGGCTGTGCTTCCTGGGAACAGAATGCAGGTGTCCCGACTCCCAGTCTTAGCCACTAGACCAGTGGTTCTCAAACTTTTGTACTGGTGACCCCTTTCTCTTAGCAAGCCTCTGAGTGTGACCACCCTGCCTTATATTCATTTAACACCATTATAAATGCTGGAGGCAAAAGCAGGGTTTGGGGTGGAGGCTGACAGCTCGCGACCCCCCCATGTAATCATATTGCGACCTCCTCAGGGGTCCCAACCCCCAGTTTGAGAACCTCTGCATTTAGACCATTCTCCTTCCCAGAGCCAGGAACAGAACCAGAGCCCTAATTCCCACCTTGGCACGCTCTCTCTCAAAGCTGAAAACAGAACCCTGGAGTGGTGGCACCCAGTTTCCTTGCGCTAACCACTACACCAGGGTTCAAATTCATTCGGTGGGGAGGGATGAATTCCAGGCTTATTGATGGTCCATGGGCTGGATATACATTTAGAACTACAAAGTCCCCTATCCACAACCACCTCCCACTGATGGCAGTGGAGGTTTGCACAGGATCAAGGTTAGAATACAGCCTTGCTGTAGTAACTCAACTTTTAAGTCATTTATTATTTGTTCACTACCTTAATGCCACATTCAGTCTCGCTCACTTCATTCCCACTCCCTGCCCCATTCTATCAGTCAGAGCCATCAGCCATAAGATTGTTAATGCTGACATTGAAGGGTCATAGAGTCACAGCCGTTAAGTCCAGAAGGGCCATTATCATCTAGTCTGACCTTCTACGTAACACAGGCCAGAGAACCTCACCCCCTAATTTCTGCATGGAGCCCATAACTGCTGTTTGATCTACAGCATATCTTCTGGAAAGGCAGCCAATCTTCATTTAAAGCCTTCAAGAGCCAGAGAACCTGCCACATCCCTAGGTAAGTTGTTCCAATGGCTAATTACCTGCACGGTTAAAAAAATGTATCTTATTTCTAGTTTGATTATACGTACTTGTTAGGTTTTAGCGTTTGCAATCCAATCAGATCCACAACCAGAAATTCACACCTCTGAGCTATTTATCTGGGCTGTCTGCACACTCAGGCAGACTTCACTGTTTTGGTTCCATTTGGGGCACATTTGGAAAGTTTCCTTCACAACCATAGGGGCTAGAAACTTCCTTTTTAAAAAAAAACCCAAAAGCTGAGATTTATGCAAATCCAGCAAGCTGCCATCTGTCTGACATCCCTGCACTAGAACAGGCTGCCCTGGGGATGCCCCCAATTCCTTTAACAGCAATCTAGCCCCTAGTGGGCAGGGAGGTGGTCACTGCAGAATTTGGGGGTAGGTGCTGATGGGCAGGGGATGACTCACCATAATTATATTTTTCCTTAAAGATCCAGTTCCTCTGACTCGGCCACCTCTGATCCCAGTCGCCTCCCACTCCGCTCAGCACTGTCTCCTCCTCTTCCTCGTACTCTGCTGTATAATCTTCCTCCTCCTCCTCTCTGTCCAGGCTGTCATCCTCGTCCTCTTCCTCAGTGGGATCCGTGTACTCCCAGAAGAGGGGCCAGAAGAGGTCCTTGTGGGACAACCACTCGGAGGAGGTCAGGGACCAGTCATTGCTGGTCTCTTTCAGCAAATCCATCTCTATCTCAGCCTGGGGATCATCCACCACCTCGATGGTTACCTGGGACGCCAGACACAAGGCACAGCGATAAGGGAGGGGCCAGCACTGAAGCCAGGGCTCCTGGCTGACTCAGGTGCAGGGGACTCCCTTAAAGGGCAACAAAGGATTTTCCTGTTGGTCCAATAGCTCCCTACTCAGGATCTAGACATTCCAACTAGTTTCCCCCTTTGGCCGGGTTGTGCTATGCTGCAGGACACAGTGCTGGGCCCTGCTAGACTCCTCCCACGGCTGATAGCTCCAATGTGTCATTGAAAAAACCTGACCTCCTAGAGTCTGGAGGCAGCAAGAGGCACATTGCATAAAACAAGAACAACCCAGGAGACCAGGGGAGGTGCAGGTTTGGTAAACAGTGTGTGAAGCACGCTGAGGTGCCCAAGACAGGCAGGGGGTCAAGCAACATAATCCTCCAGGAATAGAAACAGCCCGCACACAGAGAGGAGGCAGTTTAGTAATGGGATGGGTGCTACAAAGTAAGATTTCCCTGGGGGGTAGCTGGGCCCTTGCTCTGGGAATAGAAAGTAGCAGGACCAGCATTGAGGTGATTGGGTGGGCTGAAACTCCAGCCACACTCCTAGAGAGGCCAAGATTATTTTCTGGCTTGAATCACTAGAGCAGTGAGTTTGGTGGATCTCAACCTAGTTGCAAGCAGATATTCTTGGTAGGAGAGACCCAGGACTGGAATAGCAGGGGTTGCTGGAAGAAAGGATTGAGGTACATTGGCAGAGGTGTGTGTGGGTAGGCCAGGGCTAGACTAGCAGGGGATATTGCAGGTCAGTCAGGAGGCATGTTTTGGGGGTGGTTAGCCCAGCCAGGCAGGGTTGGGGAAGATCTCTCCTGACTGCAGGGGGCCAGTGCATAGGCTAAACCTCTTAGAAATGCAGTGCTTGTACCCCCTTAGGAAACAGTCCATGAACCCATCCTTGCTCTAAAGGGAGTAGTTCTAGAAAGAAGCAAGAGGGTCCAGGAGTTCAGAGAATCCTGACCGAGCCAATCTGGTTATATAGCATTCATTCCCTGGTGCAAGGAGTTTATATGCCAGCATCTCCTGTCCTAAATGGGTGTGGCTTATATGTGCCTGAGGATTATTTGCCAAAATATATGGTATCAGCCTTGCAGAGTCTAGGAAATGGGGCCCCCACACAAAAGGTTTCCAATTAGGAGATCAAACAAGGTGAGAGAGAAAACATCTGGTTAATTGACCCCACCCTGCAGTCTGTCTGTGGCACTCCCCAAGCCTGGGTCTCGTTCCAGTCTGCCACAGCACCCTCCCCCTGACATTATCAGCACCCCGCACACATGCTGATGGCCAGGGCCCAGCTAAGGCAGCAATCAGGCCCTTTAGGGATGAAGAGGAAATGGAGATCAGAGCAATTGTGAATACTGAGCTGGAGGTATTACCCCTCTGCCCAACCAAGTCCCCACAGGGGCCCCAGTCCTGCAGCACACAGAGGAAGTGTTCCCGATCAGATCCTGCCCCAGTGGATTTTGTGCCAGCTCTGTACAGGCAGGGAGAGGGTTAGGGGACTGTGTCAGTAGGCTCCCTGCAATACAAGGTTAACCATGTAGTGGTTTGCTTCCCATTGCTCCTATGTGCTGGGAGTTTATTTTGGCCTCTCTTCCCCAAAACCCTGGGAAAAATGTATCACCCCAGCCCCTTATATTGTCCGGTTTCAGTAAATTGGTGACTTGGATTGGGCAAACTGGGCCAGGCAACGTACGAGCCGACACAAATGGAACCTTTGTTCAGTTTCACCCTGGAGCAGGTCCCTTCTCTCATCCATTCCAGACCCACTCTCTCCACTTGGATTCCTTCCCACCCGTAACGATGGGGAGCTGTAGCAGATCTCAGTGCCTCCCTGCTGGCACTTGGGTGTAACAGCCACTGAAAATCTGCCACTGCTTCCCCATTAGTTTGGCCCGAAATGTACAGTGAGCTCATGAGCACAAGCTTCTTAGAGTGAGGAAGTTCCTGTTAGATGTGGCGATACTGCGCCAGGAAGTGCCATCCCCCTGGCACATGGTCACTCCCCACTGGCCTCTGCAAGGCACTTTACCCTAAAAACTGTTGGCGAAGAGCAAGCTGTGGTGGAATCAACAGAACTGGCGATAATCCAGACTGAGACCAGCTGTCTGGGATGGTGTGGAAATAATGAAATCAATCCTGTCATGGTGCAAGGGAAGGAGTTTGGGGGGCCTTCTGGTCCCTACCGCACGGCAGATGGACAGGGCCCTCAGCCGAATCAGGTCGTTCCCCAGCCGCTCAAGTGATTTTACGCTTGCATAATCCAGCCACATTACTTTTTTGCTCCTGCCCAAAATGCCTGTGTCCAGCCAGTGATGGACTTGTGCTCCTACCTGTATGTTTGGGTTCTGGGCACTCAGGTCAACGTTGGCCAACCCTGGCAGGTTCTGTAAGTCCAGCACAAAGGGTGTGCTCTCCTCCTTGCTAGCGCCGCCAGGCCAGAGCGGCACTGGCTGGTTCCTCGCAGCCCGCTGGGACGACCATCGGCGTTTGTGCCGGCGAGGCCCAGCCTGCCCGCTTCGCCTCAGGCTCCGAACCTTGTTGGACTGTGACATCTCCTCTTCCTGTGTCAAACGGGTGTCAGATGAAGTGGAGACCTGGCAATGAAAGAGGCGGCAATGGCAGTTCCAACCCCACCCTGACCATCTCCACAGCTACCATTCAGGACTCCCTCCACTACATCCTCACACCTGGGACAGGGCAGGAGAGCAGCACTATGGAGGTGAGCAGTTGCCTGCAAATGCCAAGGAACAGGTCCCTGAAACACGCCTTCTAGGAACAAATGCAAGGCTGATCGACCCACCATCTCCCTATTCCTCCAAGTGTGGTCTGAGACAACAAACAGGCCATACAAGCAAAGAGCATATTGACTGCTACACTAGATCTGGCCACTGGCTTATCTATTCTACTATCCTCACCCCCCCACCCCCGCAGCACCCAATCGGAGCAATTGCCCATCTAGTCCAATATCCCTGCCACTCTGGAGCAGAGCAATGGCTCTATTATGTCTGGCATTTCCCTGCTTTCTGCCACATCAAAAACCAGTCCAGTATTTGCCCCTCTCTGCTAAAACACTGTCCCATCTAATCTGGCATTTTGATTTCCCTGTCCATATCAGACCAGTCTGCTAGTCCACCTTGTTTGGTGGACTAGCAGTGCCCCAAGGGTCGGTGCTGGGGCTGGGTTTTGTTCAATATCTTCATTAACGATCTGGAGGATGGTGTGGACTGCACCCTTAGCAAGTTTGCAGATGACACTAAACTGGGAGGAGTGGTTGATACGGTGGAGGGTAGGGATAGGATACAGAGGGACCTAGACAAATTAGAGGATTGGGCCAAAAGAAATCTGATGAGGTTCAACAAGGACAAGTGCAGAGTCCTGCACTTGGGACGGAAGAATCCCATGCACTGCTACAGACTAGGGACCGAATGGCTGGGCAGCAGTTCTGCAGAAAAGGACCTAGGGGTTACGGTGGATGAAAAGCTGAATATGAGTCAACAGTGTGCCCTTGTTGCCAAGAAGGCTAATGGCATTTTGGGTTGTATAAGTAGGGGCATTTCCAGCAGATCGAGGGATGTGATCATTCCCCTCTATTCAGCATTGGTGAGGCCTCATTTGGAGTACTGTGTCCAGTTTTGGGCCCCACACTACAAGAAGGATGTGGATAAATTGGAAAGAGTCCAGCAGAGGGCAACAAAAATGATTAGGGGGCTGGAGCACATGACTTACGAGGAGAGGCTGAGGGAACTGGAATTGTTTAGCCTGCAGAAGAGAAGAATGAGGGGGGGGGGATTTGATATCTGCTTTCAGCTACCTGAAAGGGGGTTCCAAAGAGGATGGATCTAGACTGTTCTCAGTGGTAGAAGATGACAGAACAAGGAGTAATGGTCTCAAGTTGCAGAGGGGGAGGTTTAGGTTGGATATTAGGAAAAACTTTTTCACTAGTAGGGTGGTGAAGAACTGGAATGGGTTACCTAGGGAGGTGGTGGAATCTCCTTCCTTAGAGGTTTTTAAGGTCAGGCTTGACAAAGCCCTGGCTGAGATGATTTAGTTGGGGTTGGTCCTGCTTTGAGCAGGGGGTTGGACTAGATAACCTCCTGAGGTCCCTTCCAACCCTGAGATTCTATGATTCTATGATCCTCACTTTTGACAATGTCCGAGACCAAATTCTTTGGAGGAAGGACAAAAATCGATAATGCGCCTGCCCAGCTGTTCAGTATTTTACATGGAGGGAAAATTCCAAAACGCCCACCCACCATGATCAGCCCCTGCAAACAATCAATTTTCACCCTGAGGCACAAGATTTGATAACTTCTAGCTGGAAAATGATAAATGCAAAGACTATAAATGGTCACAAAGTCACCCAGCCTGACACTCATATGTGGTGAATTAAACTGAGGCGGAACTTTCCCAAGATAACCCGGCCCTGTAAAAACTATTTATTAGTATCAGAGAAAACAACTTATTTGAAGTTGGACCTGTAAAAGATATTACCTCACCCGCTTTGTCTCTAGGAACCTCTTGAACAAATCCTCTACTAAAGGTCAATAGGGAAAAACAAACCTGTTAAAGATGAATGGCTGCATTTTACGTTGTAGGAAACAGACAATGGATGGTTAAAGCCCCCCTGTATAGCAGACTATGAAGCAACATAACTTACTTATAAATGGTACTCGTGACTCAAGCTGTGTGTTAACTGACCTGCTTTCACTCTGCTGACATTTGTATCTATTCTGAGGCACACTGTGCTCACCTCTTCATTCCCACTCTGGTCTGGGAGCTGCAGCAAGAAACAGTCTCGTGCTGATGCCATCTTCCAGGAAACCTGATTCTCAAGAGGCTTCCAGACCAGGATGGGTTAAGGGTGGATTTGGAAAGAAGCAGGATTAACTCCTCCAAATGAAACCACTTGAACCAGGTTCCCACGTCACTAACCTCTGCACTCGACACACACTGGGATTAAAGGGTGCAAATCAAAGGAGCCACAAGCTTCAGTGCATCAGAGAAATCGGAGATGGGAACAACCTGTCAAACTGCACCCCAGTCCTCGCTCATCCAATGCAGGCTTCCCTGCAGAAGGTTCTCCAGTGGTCTAGGATTTAACTTTTCAACCTGCCTGATTCCTCATCTTAGTGCATCTCACAGGCAGCAGGTATTTCCTGATGCCCAGCCTAAATTCCCCTTTGCTCCTAGCTCTCTTCCCTGGCACCACCAAATCCTCCTTCCCCTTCATGAGCCCAGACTGTAGCTGCAGGATTAACGAAAAGGGAGACGCTCCCCTCCCCATCAGGGAGACAGAACAGCACTTTTACCTGCAATTAGGGCCAGATGGTTTGGGGAGGGACTCCCCTCCCTTTCATCCTGATCACTGGAGCACTTCAAAGAGAGTTGGAGCCGGGCCAGGCTCACATGAGCGCACATACAGCATGTCAGCCAGGCCTGTTCCTGCACATCAAAGGCCTGCTGCCTGTCTCCCCCTCCCCCAGAGAAAGGAAGGGAGCAGCGGGGACACTTCTGGTCCCTTTGCTGTTTATCAGAGTGGAGCTGGCTGTGGCAAAGAGACTGCGACAGCTTTGTCCAGATGGGGCCCCTGGGTACAGGTTGGAGGAGGGTTCTGGGTGAATATTCCATGTGTGGGGAGAGTCGCTGCTCTGCCCTGGAGGAATGATCAGGGAGGATGGATATTAGGCCCAGAACTTTGTTTGAATTGATCCAGCTCTGATGCCACTGCCCTAGACAAGCAATGGCTCCAATCTAAGACGTCCGTGGCCCCAGGGTTTTATTTGGAGTCTGTCCATCCCTCTGATTTGACATCCCATTGTGGGAACGGGGGACAAAGGCAGGACAGGGGTTTTCTATATTCGCCAAGCAGACGTGGCAACTCAATTAACTCTCCCACCACGTCAGCTAGGGCTGTGCAGCAGCAGGGAAAGGTGAGTCCTACTGCCAAGGATTCAGGTAGGGTGACCAGACGTCCCGATAAAATCGGGACTGTCCCAATTTTTAGTTCTTTGTCCTGCGTCCCGACCGATCCACGGTCAGGACACCATTTGTTCCAATATTGCGGCTTTGGCCGCTCCGGCCACTTTTTTGTTGTTGTTGCTTCCCCCATATTTTGTTGGTTTCATCTGGTCACCCTAGATTCAAGGGACATTTTAATGGGTTCTGGTCAGGGTGGGGTTAACACTCTGAGGTTTGGGTTCAAAACTCAAAGTACAATCAGTTCCAACCACTTTGGAGAACCTCAAAGCCCAGGCCATGGATTGTCTCTCTCCTCCAACCCCCAGCCCAGACAGCTTACACCCGCAAAACCGTGGCCCCTAGAATGCTGCTACCCCCAACCCCTACCAAATGCAACAAGCCAGCCCCTGGATCGCCACTACCACCACCCACTCCACAGTAGGCCAGGGACAGGAGTTAGCTGACCACAAGGAGGTGTTGTATAGATTTCACAAGATTCACCACACACCCGTGAGCTGAAACAGCTGAGGAAAGGCCAAGTCCAACCAGACATGAAGTGCAGTTGGTTCCTCCCAATGCGGCTTGCTCTGGAATTCAAGCCCTTCTGTTTCTGGATCCTGACTTGCATCACGCTAAGCTATTTCGACCCTGGGCTTCCCTACTAGGTGGCTCAAGACATTGGGAATAAGTCACTACAAATCCACCGCAGCGTCTGAGTGCTTTTCACTCCTAGGCTGCTGACCGGTCAGTGAATGTCTTCACCCTCTGAGGGCTATTTGCTACCTGCAATATCTCAGTCCAGCTCTGAGTGAGAAAAGCATCCACATCATGAAGGTCAGCATCACAGTTGGCCCTTCTCAACAGAGAGGCTGAGGATGAATAGGCCACAGGCCGTGAACTCTTATACTACAGGGATTCTCCAGGCCAGGTTGAGGCACCAACAGAGGGTAATATGATGAAAAATGAACCTGTTCTGTAGATAAAGAGACCCTTGTTGCTAGGTCTGTCAATAGGACATCTTTCACGAGCACTACATTTTCACCAAACTGTATGTTAAACCTTGTATTACAGTAACACACAGCACCACAAGAAAGTCACACCTATAAAACATTGGTGATACATAGCCCTTTTATAGGGCTTTTCAACTGTAGGCCTCAAAGTGCTTAACAAAGGCAAGTAGGCATCAGCATCCCCACTTTACACATGTGGAAACTGAGGCACAATGCAGGGAAGTGTCCATCACACATGAAGTCACAGTGATAGAGCATGGAGAAGACCCAGCTCTCCTGACTCCCACTCTTCTGCCCCATCACTGGCCAATACTGCCTGGTTCAGATTTTATACCCTCACCAGCTCAGGAAATTCAGATTCTGGGTCCCACAGGTGTAACATAATTCTGCTGAAGGAGACCTGGAAAGAGCTGATGGGCTGAGAGATTGCCAGATTTAAGAAACCCCTCACCCATTTACTAAGCATAAAGTCCTCTGGAATCACTAAGGCCTAGTGGGATGATCTATTCTATTAGATGGCTCAAATCCTACACTCCTGGGTGCACTTCAATCAGAAGCTGATGCACTGAACGTGCTCGCTGTTTGATTTCAAATATTCAGTAACTTTACTTCAAAACCAGTTCCTTTGCTATTCTACCAACATCTCCTGCCTCAATTTCAGGCCACAACACACACCCGGCGTCCTAAATCTCAAATGAGGAACTAGATAGGGGCACCCCACCGTCCCTATCTTGCACACAGTGGCCATTGAGCTCCTGGCAATACCGATGTGCCCAGACCCTAATATTTTAAGGACTGAAGTAGGCCCTCAGACATAATGTTTTTAATTTGCCAGTCACTTATTAATATTCACCAAATTGCCCAGCACATCTCCCCGACAACTCAGTGATCTTCTCAAACAGTCAGGGGATGGTGAGTGGGTGTCTCTCTGAAATCAAAAAGGGTTTGTATACATCAGAAGCAATCCCTACTGGCCAGGCTTCAGCACAGTATCCCACACAGAGGCAGAGGCGACACATAACTGTTGATAGTGGGGGAGATGATTTTGAACACTGTGAGCTGGGATGGATGTCAATGTGAAAATATGCATCTTTCATGTCAAAAACCGAGTCCTCTAATGAGGGAATTATTGATGCCAAGGATATCATGTGGAATTTTAGCTTTCAAATGAACTAGATGAACTTTAGCAGATCAAGAATTGGTCTCCATCCCCCATTCTTCTTGGGGATCAGGAAGTAAAGGAAGTAGAATTCCTTCCCTTGATATTGAGGTGGAACCCTTTCTATGGCTCCCCTGAGAAGGGAGATCACCTCTTGTCGTAGAATCTCCTCGCGAGAGTGGTCCTTTAAAAGGAACTGAGATGGGTGTTTGTGAATAGGAGATACCAGAAACTCGATTAGATAACCATCATGAATAATCTCTAATACCCATTTATCTGTAAATAAGGCACTCCAGTTTTTCTACAAATTTCATAAGGTGGCCTCCAAATATTAGGGGAGGGGAATGAAATGGCATCAATAAGGGGATGTGGGTCTCAGCAGTCCCGTCAAAAGAAACTTTTCGCTTGGGGGCTAGAGTATGATGTGGTGGTGGATGTTGCAGAGGCTGGGTTCCTGGGTCTACAAAACACTGTCTCGTGCGTGGTGGCTCCTGAGGACAGTGGTGTAAACTGGCTGAAAAGGCGGTCTTGCCCTATACCCCTCTGTCTCATGTATTCTCTTAGGGGCAGGGTTGTAAAAACCCAGTGAGCGAAGCATTGACCTTTAGTCTTTAAGGGAGTGGAGAGACTCCACCATCTTCTCATAAAAGAGCTTGATAGTGTCAAAGGGCAGATTTGGGATGGTACTCCACAACTCTCTAGGGAAACCTGAGAATTGCAACCAGGAGTGCCTCCTCATAACTATGGATGTAGCCATCCTCCTAGAAGCAGAATCTGCTGCTTCCAGTGTGGCTTGGGGAGAGGGGTGGGGGGGGGGGAATTTTGGCTACCAGCCTGCTTTCATCCACTATGTCCTGTAAGCAGGCCCTATCATCCTCAGGGAGCTTGTCCTTGAATTCCAAAAACTTATTATAGTTGGTAAAATCATATTTGGCCAAAAGGACCTGGAAATTTGAGACCCTGAACAGGAGGGAGGTGAAAGAGAAGACCTTTCTTCCTAGAAGGTTGAGTCACTTATGTCCCTTATTAGAGGGAGTAGACTTTGGATGCTGTTGCTTGGACTGATCTGCAGCCACCTGCATCACCAAAGAGTTAGGCACCTGGCGAGATAAATCTCTCCCACCGTGGACAGAACAAAGTAGCGTTTCTCAGGCCGCATAGGGGTGGGTGGACAAGAAGCGGGGATGTGCCAAACCACCTTTGCTGGGTGCATGAGGGCTTCATTGATGTGGAGGGCCAGTTGGCTGGCACTGGAAGCCTGCAGAATGTCCAGTAAACTGTGCTGAGGCTCCTCGACGTCCTCTAGCTGAAACTGTAGCTCCGCTGCCACACTGTGCATGAGCCTCTGGTATTATTTAAAGTCATCTGGTGGAGACAGAGAAGATGGAGTACTTGCCTCATCTGGTGAAGATGAGAAGATCGCTCCCAGAAGCATTAGAATAGTCAGATCTGGCTCACCTTCCCCTTCTGAATATTCGGACAGTGCCGGTTGTGTGTAATGGGCAAGGGCAAACAGGGCACCTGCACTGATCTCAGATGTCTCTGGTAGGGCTTCCAGGGTTCCCAAGACTGCCAGTAGAATGGATCAAATGATGGAGGAGAACCCCATGACATCGGCTGCCGCCTGTCCCTTGGCCAATCATCTCTGGTCGGGGGGTCAGAACCCTGATCATTTGGGGCTCATGCTCCCTCTGTCTGACACTACAGAGGCTCAGACTCATCCGACAAGAAAGCCAGAAGCCTGATCTCCGGAAGAACCAATGGTACCTATGGTTGCACTTCAAGGCTGGCAGGGAGGATGGGGACTCTGCCTTGCAAGAACAGTCTCTTCCTCTGGTATATCCACGTCCCAGAATAGAGACAGTTCTGGTAGGAGAGGTGAATGCAGGCAGGGAAGAAGATGTCCTCTAGGGAACCATGGGTGTCAGAATGCCCTGGGTTACCAGCAGAGTCCATCGGCAGAGCCATTGGAACCAGAGTTTCTCTGGTCACTGTGGCAGTCAGCTTCCTCTGGGGCTGTGTTGCTTCTGGGTACCACATCGGCTCTAAAAGCAGATGGGAGTGCCCGGAGCCATTCATTCCGGGTCTTCACCATAGTCACTGATGTCCATACCCTTGCACGCTTCCTTCTCCTGTTGAGACTCAGACCTAAGTCCTTAGTGCCCATGCATGCCAGCTTCCCAACTTTGACGGGGTCAGGAAGTGATCCTTTCTCTTCAGGAATTTTTCTTTATGTCTAGGAAAATGCCCCTTATTCTCATGTGAAGCCTTCTCTTTAGGCTTAACAGTCAAGCCTCCATTCCCAAGCTCATGCCTGCTTGTTGAGACTGATGTACAGATGGATTCCCCTGCCTGGATCTAAGTGGGGTTTCATTGCCTTCTCCATAAGATGTTTTCTGAGATTCATGAGACTGGGGAGGAAAAGAGCAGCAGATACTGCACTTGCCAGAATTATGAACCTCATCCAGGCAGTAGGCAGAGTTGATATTCGTCGCTCACTGAAAAGGAATGAGGGCAGAAAATACAGTTTTTGAACCCTGGGACTCTGGGCATAATCCCAGACTTCTTAGGGGGAAAAGGTCCCTGGGTGGGTGTAACAGGGTGCAACTCAACACTGAGGCACCTCCTATTGGCTGCCCTGGGGATTAGCTCTATGCCCTCTTCTGGTGGTGTCTCACCTGCCGTCACCTCTGGTCCTGGACCGGTGTCACTCCAAGGACCACGGCCCTCTGGCTGTGCCGCACTCTATGTTCCCTCGTTCTGGAGGAATGTACCACAGTCCAACGGTCCAGTCTCTTACTCAGTGGCGAGTGCGAGTGAGGAGGGAATCGGGGCCCACCCACTTCTCCGGGTCCTGGCCCAGGGATCCTGTAGATGGCAGCCACATGCTACATCCCCTTGAACCTCTCAGTCTACTTCCCTGGGTCACTTCCTCGCAGCCCCAGCACACCTCCTCCCTTATCTCAGGGCCTCAGCATGCCAGCAGTCAGGGGTGTGCGTTCTCACTCCCCTGATCCTGCCCTGCACTGCTCTGTCCAAGGTGCTAGTGTTCTTCTTCCTGCAAGGTAGGCAGTCCTCCCTTCTTGAGCTCCAGGGAGCAACTGAACCTGCTCTTCCCTGCAGCTCTTCTTATATGGGCCAGCCCGGCCCTGACTGGCTGCTCCTTGCAGCCCCTCTCTAATTGGATGCCTCCTGAGCAGCCTCCCTAGGGCTCTCTTAACCCATTTATAGGCCAGTATGGGGTGGATGCCCCATCACAGTGGGGAAGAAAAAGGGAAAACCACTATCTAACTATGCTGTGTAGAATAGACTATGCTATAAAAATACTAAAAATTACTGAAGCTGCTCGGAACTAACTATATACAATGTCTTACAGCAATGATGCAGTAAAAACTGAGCAGAGGACACCAAAGATCCCGACTCAGACCATGTGGTGCTAAGAAGGAACTGGCCAGGCTTTGGCCTGCACCACCTTTTATGCCCTGGATGCGGTGCACGAGGAGAGCATGTGTGGGCCAATGGACAGTGCTTACAAAAACTCTCGGACTCAGGCACATAGTGCACATGTGTACCCCATGTGTGGAATACACACAGGGACCATCACTTGAAGAAGAACCTGAAGATAACAATAAGTCAGTCCTTCCCACTGTGCCCCAGAACAACAGCCAGCAACACAAGGTGCCTCACTACCACCACAAATAAAGTGACTTTCCATTTCAATTAGTAGTTATTGAAGAGAGTTTTGAATATTGTCAATGTCTTGCAGTTTTATAAATCTGAACTAAAAAAAGTGATGACCGCAATTCTCTTTGGTGACTCTCACGCTAACTATACATGTTAAGTTGCATTCCATATAATCATTAGCAGTATATTTGCTACAGACCTGCATAGGCCCGTCTGGTATATATCAGTTACTAGTGTAGTTTTTTAAAAGTTTTGGTTGTTTAATTACTTCTGATAAAGTTATTTTTGTTTGTTTAAAAAAGGTTGTGAAATTTTAAATAAAAAATATGAAAAAAAACCCAAGAAGGAAACAAAAAAAACTTTATTCCTTCGGCCTAGTCACTCAAAATTCTACAAATGCTTCTTTCTGGTCATTTTTCCCAAGCTCTCTCTACTGTTCTCAAGTATATATTGCATCTAACTCACCTCTGCTGTGAACAATTAACATTTCATACAACACATGTCAAGCAGCTACAAACAAACCCATGCATGAATTATTAAGGGGGGAAAAAGGGGTCTGTGCTATTTTTTTTAAGCAGAATACTTTTTTTTTCACCTACATGCACCTCATTAAAAACCAACTGTATGGATTTTGATCAAATGTTCCAAATAAGTTTACTTTTGAACTGAAACCAAGCACAAAAAATTTTCAGCCCAAGAGGAACATTTTTTGAGAAAGTTATAACACTGCTGAACACAGGGTTTTTAGAACCAAACTCAGCGTGATTCCTTTACAGAACAGATCCTGAACAATTCCCACTGCCAGTGAGTGGCAGAAAGGGGTGGAGTGCAATCTATTTCACAACATTGTTAAGATTCTTAAAATACAAGAAAATCCCCAAATAACTTTAACAGCATTTTAGCCAACAAGAATAACATTTTATTCATAGATTCCAAGGCCAGAAGGGACCATTGTGATCATCTGGTCTGACCTCCTGTATAACACAGGCCATAGAACTTCTCCCAAATAATTCCTAGAGCATCTTTCAGAAAAACATCCAATCTTCACTGTAAAATTGCCAGTGATGGAGAATCCACCAGGACCCTTGGTAAATTGTTCCACTGATTAATTACCCTCACTGTTTAAAAATGATGTCTTATTTCCAATCTGAATTTGTTTAGTTTCAACTTCCAGCCACCGGATCATGTTATACCTTTCTCTGCTAGTCTGATGAGCCCATTATCAAATATTTGTTCCCCATGTAGGTACTTAGGGCTTGTCTACACTAGCAATTTACAGCGCTGCAACTTTCTGGGTCAGGGGTGTGAAAAAACACCCCCGTGAACACAGCAAGTTTCAGCGCTGTAAAGCATCAGTGTCGACAGTGCACCAGAGGTGGGAGCCATGCTCCCAGCGCTGGTAGCTACGCCCCTCAAGGAGGTAGGTTTTTAGAGTGACCACACAAGGCAAGTTAAAGCGTTGCCAGTGTAGACTAGCCCTTAGACTATATTCAAGTCACCCCATAACTTTCTCTTTGTTTAGCTAAATACCGTTATAGACTCAAGGAGCTCAAGCTATGGCATGTTTTTCTAACCCTTTGATCATTATAAGGGCTCTTCTCTAAACCCGCTCACATTTATTAACATCCTTTGTGGACACCTGAACTGGACACAGCATTCCAGCAGCAGTCATACAAGTGCCAAGTACAGAAGTAAAATAACTTCTCCACTTGTTTATATTGATCTAGTTCTTTAATCAAAAGATGTAGTGTGGTTGTGACAATTGATTTTTTTCAGCAAAACACTGTCTCCCACTGAACAGAATTATTCTGTAATAGGAAAGAAATGTTTGGGCTGTACAACAACTCAGATCCTACCTGTTTAGCTGAAGCATTCAGGGTGTTAACAGATCACTCAGTTCACCATTTGTATGGCTCCACAGAACGAAAGGAACCAGTTCCAACTGCTATGCTGGAGCATAGCTTTGCAGGAATTTATAGAAATTAAACATATTGAGGGGCTGGAGAACAAAATAGCTGATGTCCTATCCACAGAAGAGGGAGAAAAGGTAAAGCTTATGTCATGTCCAATTGCCAAAACTGCAGCATCAGACTCACAACAGAGGTGTGACAATCAGGGTCTGGCACCCCAAGGGGAGAACGGAAGGTTTAAACCCCCAAAATAAGCAATTAAACCAACTGATTGCATATGGTATTATTGTACTATAAAAGTATATTGAGTAAAGTATTTTATGAAAGCTTGTAATGTTCTGAATTTGATGGTCATTATGAAATGTATACAGACTGTGGTTATGAATCTATGTATTTATATATATAGAAAACCGTGCTCGTAGTCTGTGGTGAAATTTTAGCTACGCCTCACATCAGGGAGGTGAGCAGTGAAGTGGGAGAGGTACCTCCCAAGCCTGGTTTACAGGAAACCAGCTTCAGGCAACCATCTATTGTCCAGCTCAAGAAAGGGCAATGGTGGATCATTAAAGTTAATGGAAAAACATTGAGACAACTGGGAATTTCCCCACTTTGAAGAAAAAAACAACTGCAAAATGGAAGGGGTTTGAAGTGATATCCATCCAAAACCCGAGGGATAGCCTCCAAGTGGAAAGCTGTCTGTGAACACAAAATTCCCCCTCTAGCTAGGGATACAATGGGAAACTGTTCAAAGGCAATAGGTAATTTGTATTAGAAAAGGGACTTTATTTAATATGGAAATGTAAAGCCTGTGGGTGCATCTTTATGTTTATGATTATCTGTGTAAACTTGTATATGTTTGCTTTCCCTTACTATTTCATCTTTGACTCCATGATTTTTCTATTAAATAAACTGTATGTTTATTTTTAGCCCAAGCAGGTCTCTGGTGTGAAAACTGTGTGGAGTGGGGCACTACAGTGGACTGATAACTGGGAACTGGTTTCACGCTCTCGCCAGTGATGAACCGGTAGGGAACGGTCCAAATGTCTGGTAATTAAGAACTCAGGGAAGATGGATTTGGGGAGACTCAGGACTGGAAGTGCTGTTGGGGTCAACCTGCAAGGAGTAACTAGGCTGGTGAGAGTCAGGGTGAGACCTTGTGCTTGCAAGCAAGATACTGGTGTCAGGGATCTGAACTGTAGCCGCATTGCACCAACGCACCCCGAAGTTACAGGGCAGACCCCACTGACCCAAGAAGTCACAGTGATACCAAGTCAAATGTCTTACAGAAATCTAAGTATATTACATCAACACTATTACCATTATCAAACTTGTGATCTTATCCAAAAAAGATATTAAGTTAGTTTGACAGGATCTACTTTCTATAAACCCATGTTGACTGGCATTAATTATATTATCTTCCTTTAATTCTTTATTAACTGCGTCCCGTATCAACCACTCTATTATCTTGCCTGGGATTGATGTCACACTGACAGGACTAGAATTACCAAAATTATCCCATTTACCCTTTTTAAATATTGGAACATTAGCTTTCCTCTAGTCTTCTGGACCTTCCCTAGCTTTTTGGGCATCTAGTAAATGTTCATGTAACTCTCACCCACTCAGTGTAGCACTTTGTCCTCCTTTAGTGGTGGCTGGGCCACAAATAGAGGTTGATGGCCTTGCTACAGCTTTGGTTAACTGACCTGGGTCTTTAGACCAGGCAATAGACGATCATGCTTTAAGGTCCAGAGGCCCCAGGATCCATACTGCTGCTGACCCTTTGAGGGGTAAGGTGTTGCATTCAGAGGAAAAGTCAACTGTGTACCAATTTTACTTGTGACGGTCACCTGGCCATTCTCACCACCTACTTCGCAGATTTTTCAAATCTGCACTGAAATTATTATTTCTGGAGACACAAAAGCATGGTAGGTATTGTGACATTTCACTCCATATTCTTTATGAAAATATACTTATTATATGAATATGACATAACTGAGGTGTACTTTATGCAAGATGGGTCTTGTAAGATATCATTGGAAAGCTTATAATTTACTGAACGTGATTATCCAATTTGTATGCCTGTATCATTTCTGTATCTGAAGTTAGGAATGTTGACTATGTATCTGTATTTCAGCTATGCTACTTTGGGTGACGCCCACTGCTAACACTTCGGGTACAATGGAAAAGCCAGGCAGGGCTGATGATTCATCAGCGAAGACAATGGACTGTGAAAAGGCTTGGCCTTCCTGCGGATGCTCCATACTGCCACTGACTCATGGATGCTGAGATACTACAGAGTCAGGTGGTCTTGTCACCTGATACTAAACATTACCTGGGACTTATTGTAACTTTCCACTGGAAGGGAAAGGGGGGGTCAAGTTTGGGAAACAAAGGATTCCCACCTTATGTAAATCCTATTTAAGGGTGGGGAGGAAGGCAAATGGGGCTCCTCCTCTCCCTGGCCTGTCTGCCCAAGAAGAAAGACTGCTAAAGCCACCTGAAGGGAAGGGGAAGGGGGAGGGGGGAAAGAGGCTGGAAAGAAATATAACTGGAACTCTGAACCACAAAAACTTTGCAAACTGTCTAAAATAACATTTAGGGTGAGAATTTACATTTTGTAACCTGTTTCTTAAGTATATTGAGCTTAGTTGCATACTTTGTTTTATTTGCTCAGTAATCTGCTTTGTTCTGTCTGTTATCTCTTATATTCACTTAAAATTCACCTTTTGTAGTTAATAAACTTATTTCTTGTTTATAATATAACCCAGTTTATGTAATTTCTAACTGGGGGTGGGGGCAAGAAATTATGCATATCTCTGTCTCCACTGAGGGAGGTGGCAAATTTCATAAAACCTCTGGGTTTGTACCCCTTAAAGGGAGTGGGCACCAGAGTGTTGGGGCGAGCCCCTAAGGCTGAATCTTTCCAGAGCGGATCTCTGTCTCTCTGTGCAGCTGGGCATGGCCCTGCCTGTGTGCTTGGCTGGAAGAGGCTTGTAAGCCTAGCCCAGCAAGGCCAGGTAAAGGGGACCCAGGCTGGCAGAATAGGCTGACTCTGTGGCATCCCAGCACATCAGGTGACACCCCAAAGGGCCCAAACCCGTCACAGGTATATCATGGAAAAATGTGACAACAATGTTCCTGCCCCTAAAAGCTTGCAAATGAAATTTAATTAAACTAAATTTAATGGGCAGTTATTGCCAGAGAGCCACTTTGCTACATCATCAGAATTAGCATCTTTTGAATTGTAAACCGAGCTAGTTTAATCTGGAGTCATCAGCAAGACAATAAATACAGAGCCCATCTTTATTGTAACCACTTCAGGGTAGGGACCATGTGTTTGTAAAGCGGCCTGCACAATGGATTCTGATTGGGGAGCTACTGTAATGTGTTAAAAATAATGTTATTTTTAAAGTGATTTTTCAGAGGAAAATCTGGCATTAACCATGTAGGTGAAATTTTCCAGGAGGCCCATGCAAACATCTGCATGCACCCAGCTTAGCTGTACAAACGCCCTGCTGCCCTGCACATCGGGGGGGGGGGGGGGGGGGAGGAGGAGGAGAGGAGGAGGAGGAGGAGAGGAGAGGAGAGATGCGCATACCTACATTAGGCACACACACTTTTAGACACACCACTTTGAAAATGCGGGCTCTAAAGTTTTGCTCCTGTGATTCTCTAAGAGAAACTTACAAAAGGTCTATAGGGGAAGGGGGGCACATTTTGTGTCACGTGGAAATTAAAACGTATTTGTCTTATTACAGATCTTGAAATAGTTTTTGATATAAAACAACATAGGCAAAGAGTAAGAAGAGCTGACATGAGCCTCAGGGATCTGATGGCACATGCTTCCCCATTCTAACTATTAGAAAGTCATCAAAACCCTATCCTGTGGGCATGTATTACATAGTATCAGAGATCAGTCGTAGGCAGCTATTTTCTCACGGTCTCTTTCCTTTCCTCTGAACAGGGCAGCGTGAGCACAGGACCGGAGGCCAAGGCTGTGACCCTGGGCAAGTTATATCTGCTCTCCAGGCCTCAGCTTTCCTATCTATACAATGAAGTGGGGATCCGGCCTTTCTTGACAGTTACACATTGCAAGGATATCGTTAAAGGTGAACTTTGAAGTAAAATGTAAATAAATGTGTTGTATGCCCTCGAGATCTCCTCTGTGAGGGATTTGCTCCTGAGGGCATTCCGCGCCAAAACATTAACAATTCTGTGCAAAATATTTTAAAATTCTGCAAAGTTTATTTGTCAAATAATGTGGAGGCTGCAGCATGGCACTGGGGAGCACAGGCCGCTGTCTGCACAGAGGTGGGAGATCACTGTGCAGCTCGCACCCCTCCCCCTGGGACATGAACTCTGCGGGGAAGCTGAACCCAACCCTGACACAGCACAAGGATGGGCCTGCCCCAGAAACACCCCAGGACCCTGCCCGTCCATGCCAGGTGCACCAGGTGTGGGCAGGCAGACTCAGCAAGGCAGAATCCAAGTGTGGAGAGGCTTAGTGTGGGGGGATCCAGGTGTGGGTTGAGAGGGTTCTGTGTGGCGCAATCTGGGTGTAGGCGGCTCAGTGGGGGGATCTGGGTGTGGGGAGGATCTGGATGCATAGGGACTGTTGGGGGGTTCTGGGTGCAATGGTAATGGGACTCTGCAGGGGGTGTCCAGGTGAAGGTGGTTGGCGCTCAGCAGGGCTGGGTGTGGGTGTGGGGAGGATAGAGCTCGGCAGAGAAGTCTGGGTGTGGGGGCTCAACAGGGGGTCCAGATGCTGGGGGAGTGGGGCTCGTTGGGGGGGTTCTGAGTGCGGGGGCGTCTGGGTATGAGGGGATCAGGATGGACAGGGATTGGGCGGATAAGGAAGCAGCTCTCTGTACAGTAATCCCTCCCCCTGAAGCTGAGGAGTGATGGGTGAAGGAAGGACAAGGGAGGGAGAGTTTGTAGAGCTTCCTACAGTCAGGGGAGAAATATGGGGGTGGGTCTAACATGGCCCCGGATGCCATGCAGGGGAAGAAGTCCTCCCATCCTCCCCAGCCCAGCCGAGCCGGGACTAGCAGCTGAGCCCACTGCAGGGTAGGAGCCACCAGCTGGGTCTTCTCCAGTCCTGCTCCCTGCCTCACAGTAATTTACCTCTCTGTCGGCTGCCCTGGGCACCCAAAACATACTGCTGGGGAGGGGGTCGCATGACCACTCTTGTGAATTCCTTTTGATTCCCCATCAGAAAGTCATTTTTCTGCAGGGAAGCAAAGAAATCTGCGGGGGACATAAATTTTGCCCATGTCCAGTGGCATAGAATTCCCCCAGGAGTAAATGCATGAAAACACAGCGCCTCAGACTAGAAACACCAGATGATTTTTCCTCCTTACAAAGAAACCACAAAGGGCACAAGCTTCTCATTTCCTCTTTGCTTTGCAGCTGACCTGTAATGATTGCAAAATGCTCTGAGGATGAAACATTCATTGCCAGTATTTCGCCTGCTAGGTTGGCTGGGGTTGTGTTTCAACAGCATCCTCATAGGAACCACTGATTAATAATTATTATTATTTGTATTGCAGTAGTGCCGAGGAGCCCCAGTTGTGGACCATGATCCCATTGCGCTAGGTGCTGTATAAACACAAAACAAAAAGACAGTGCCTGCCCCAAAGAACTTGCTGCCTGTAGCCTCAAATTTCATTTAAACAACAGTTCTCACAAAATTCCCAGGACCAGCTAGTTAGGAACTGAGGGACTTTGTACTCTGATGGTTAACACATGACACGCTTGGGACGTCAGAGCTAAGAAACAGAACATTCCTTGAGCATGAGAAGAAACTTGATATCCCCCTCCCCCACACCAGCTTTTACTGATGGGGCCCTTAGAACAAAAGTGTACAAAGTGGTTGAAGTTGTGTGTCACATGCTAGTTTAGCTTGGTTGGGGGTACTCAGTGAGTGACTTCAGGGACGGAGCAAAGCAGTATAGGAGCTCTTATTCAAGATCAGTCTTCGCAGAGTAATGGAGCAGCCCAAGCACTGCTGGGAGTTAGTCTGGTGTTGGAGCTCAATTTGAAGAGCAGGCAGCTGTAGCTCTGCTAAAACAACCATATTAACCCTGCACCCCCGTGCGCACCTGGGATGACTTCCACCACAGAGTGCAGCCAGCACCAACCTGTTCCAGAAACAATTTGCAGTTTGCTGTCAAGTCCTCCACCTAAAGCAGTGCTCAAGAGAGCAGATGAGGCACAAGAACTCCTTTGTTTACAAGAAGGACCTACATTAAGTAACACTTTTTCTGGTACTTTTTCGGTGGTGGATTCACTGTGGTTACAATAGAAATACCAGGATTTACTCCAGAGTCTGCCCTGTCATAGACCTTGGCACAAAAAACAGCCACAACTTCCCCACCATAAGGAGGGCAGCGCATGGTTCGGGCAGCTGAGGACCATGGTGAGTCCATGCATCATCTGAATAGCCTCCACTGGAGGAGCCTATGGAGTCCCAGACCTGGGGAGGCCCAGTACAAGTGCCTATCTTCCCTTACGGCAAATCCCTTCACGTGTAGATGACCAGGCTGTCAAAAGGAGGTGAATCCTTCCTCAGGGAGTGAGCGACTTGGCCAAAGTGACACAGAGAATCAGGATTACAGTTAAGAACAGAACGCAGGTCGCTTGACTCCCCATCCCCTGCTCTAACCACTAGCTCACCTTCCCTAAGAAGGATCACATTACACATGCAATTTATTTTTGACTAAGGACCTGAGCAAGCCCCTTTAACCTGATCCTGGAGATCCTGTAACTCATTCCAGAACAGATCAGTTATTCAGATACAATGCTGGTGTTATAAGAGCCTGGATATAACAGATCAGAGCCTGGATATAACAGATCAAAAGAAGATAGCAACAATCTACAGGATTGTGTGGCTTATTATTATATTTTAACACTTGCAGTCCTAGGTTTATCAAGACACCCTGGATAACATGGCATCGTCCTCGCCTCTTATTATTATTTCATCTGCCTTGAAATGGGAGCTACAGGTATTGGGATCAGTGGATTCATCTTATTTCACCTTTATTTTCACATTCACAAAGCCTTTCATCCCAAAGTACTTCTCAAAGCCTGTACACACAACACCTTTGACATGCAGTTGCATCTGGGATGGAGGACAACAGCCAGCACAAAGCAACACTGCACAAAATTAGGCGAGGAGAGGAATTTTGGCTATGGAGTCCAAAGCCAACCCACTTCTCACACCAAATGTGCCCTGGGATCTTTAATATCCAAGCAAAGCCAGACAGGAGCAAATTTTTAAAATCTCTCTCTGCACTCATCTAGCGCAGTATCCAAGTGCCTCACAACCATTAGCAGATTTTACTTTCACAACACCCCAGTAAGGTAGGGAAGCACTAGTCCCATTTTAGCGATGGGAAAGTCAGGCCCAGGGGTAGATGGGGTGGTTTGTGCAAGGTCACATAGGAAATCTGTGGTTGAGTCAGGAACTGAACTGGCTCTCCTGAGTCCAAAGCCAATGACTTACCCAACCAGCCTAAGATCCCATCCAAAAGTTTCAGTGAAGCATTCTAATGGTGGCTTCCACCAGTGTGACTCCCAATAAAGATCCCTCCGCTTCCCACATACATACAGCACAAAGCAGAGCAAGGGAGGCTATTTCTTTAGCATCTGAAGCACAAAACTGCCCCAAGAGGCTTCTTCAGAGTTACTAGCACTTTTTGTCCTGACACCGATAAGCTTTGCATAAATGTCACGGCTCAAGGGAAAATCATTGGAAACTGGAGTCTGACAAGACAGTTGGTGCCCACTGCAGGCAGCCCCACATCACAAAGAAGCAGATACTATTCTGCTGCTGTAGTTTTACTGCCCTCATGCTACTAGGACAGAAAGACACTCAGAGTATGCATCAGAGTACACAGTACAGGCTGCATGTAGCCAGATCTAGATCAGAGACAGAGACAGTCAAACACACAGACACCCCCCCACACAGAGGCAATTCTAGTGTTAGGGCACATGTTTTCTGTTAACATAGTTGAGCTGTAATACACATAAGCTCTTAATGCATGGGACTGAGTTGCTGTTAACTTGTTCCAGCTATAAAACCCATGTGCTTTAGTAACCATTAACTTGTTCCAGTTAATTATATACATTTGTTAGCTTGCACAGGGTACCCCACCAATGGCTCCAGCTGCTGCTTCCTTAGCTTTTCAGCTTATGCAAAGCTGTGAAAGAAAGAAAAGAAGCCAAACAAGAGCCCTCATCCCACACATGCCTCATCCGAATAACACTGGATAGTTCATGGCTCCCGCCAAGGTGTCTGGATGGATTTTTTAGAGGTGAAATCAAGGAGAGCAGACCAAAGACAACCTCCCCGGCTCCCCTAATCTGTGGCAATGTGTTGCAATGGGAATCAGGAGGGGACGGCACACCAAGCAATAGAATGTAAGGCATGTCTATTTCCCTACCCCGAAGGGATGGCTTTGGATGCACTGGGGGAAACCGGCAAAGGGGCCAAGCCGCAGACTCATCCCTCAGTAGCAGCAATGAGTGATGTAACCCCAGCCGCCCGAGAGCTGCCTGCCAGCAAACATCACGAGCTACAAACCACAGACACTTCCCAGCGGGATCAAAACCCACAACAAGCAGAGAGCTGGGAACTCAGCTCTGGCTGGAAATCCAGTCTGCTCCTCCCCTGCTTACACACTCTGGCCTTCCGGAGCCAGGTTCGGGGGCTGCTGAGAGGATGCAGCAGAAGGTGGAGCACAAGGCCAAGGGGTTAGGCTGCCCACGGAGCCATCACTATCACAGCTGTGGGTCTGACGCCTCTTGTGGGGAAACTGAAAACAAATAAAAACAGTCGCTATGTAAATCCATCATTAAGCACTTTAAATCAAAAGCGTTTCAGGAAACTGATTGTTTGAGCTGGCTCCATTCATAGCAATTATACACCCTGGATAGGGAAGGATCCATAGAGGGGCACCTAGCATCTCCCTGCTTTGCAGTGGGTAGTGGAGCTGTTACCAGAGCACCTGATCCCTTCTCACTTGGGCCAATTTAATTCCAGTAAAATCATCCCCCGCAGCTGGATGGCTCAGCTGCACCTTCCCAGCAACGTGGACTCCCCTTCCACCCCCTTGACAGCTTGTCCCACTCCCAGGTGGCTGGAAGCAGCATGTCCCTTCCTACCCACACAGTGTCAAAAGGCAGCTAACACCTCCAGGCTGCTGCTGGCCACCGACATAACTGAACCGCCTCCTGTCCCCTCCACGTCCCCTTCCGGCTACAGCGCGGGCAGGAAGTGGTTAAGCCCTAAGGACGCATTGTGCACCAGGGCCCAGGGAACCTGACTGCTGGGGCTTCAGGGAACCCGGCCAGAGAGGTGGCTCAGCTGGGGAGGGTGCCTAGGGGACAGAGCAGCCCCCGCGCTCCTGGAGGTAAGACCCAGGGCGGGGGTAAGCGGTGAAGAAGATACTAAGCCCCTGCCCTGGGGGCTGCTTTAGAGTCTGCAGGTTTGGGGTGTGAACAGGCTGGAAATTGCTTTCCCCCCCCCCACACACACACACACTCCAGAGCTTAGCTGAGGGGCTTCCCCGTGCAGCCCTGTGTGGGGTTTTGGCACATGCAGAGCTCGGCTCCTCCTGATCAGCGTCCTGGGCTGGAGGGTCTTGGGCTTTCCCGGGGCCCAGGCCCAGACAGAGGCAGTGCGGGGAAGGAAGGAGGAGCCTGCCGGCCAGGCTGTTGGTGAGCTGAGCACTCTGACCAGGGGCTGGTTCTCTGCACAGTGCTGGGAGAGAAACGCACCCGGGGGGGGCATGGAGGAGAAGCGGGGCTGAGGACGGGGGAGATGAAGGGGCAAAGCAGGGAGAGAACAGCGAAAGGGGGAACATGTAAAGGGCCGATGGGTGGGCGGCAGAGGCGACATGTAATCGGCCGCCGCAGCGTGCAACCAGCGCTGGCTGGAAACAGGACCGGGAGGGGGCGGGGGGCGGCCGGCCCTGCACGCTGCAGCTTTGCCCCGCCACCAGCCTTGCACACCCACCCCCATCGTCGGTCACTGGACCTCCCCACTCACCGCTGGTGGGCTGGCGAGCAGGGATCCAGCCAGCAGCAGGACCCGCCAGTACTGATGGGGGCGAGACAGAAAATACGGGACAATCTGCCTGTTTTTAAGAAAAAGTCAGGACACCTGCAGGAGGGGCTAAATACGGGACTGTCCCTTTAAAAACGGGACATCTGGTCACCCTAGGCATGCTGGGGCTTGACAGCAGACCTATGGCTGTCTTGAGCAGTGCCTGTTCCATGGGGATTCTCTCCTGGCCAAAGACAGGGCTTCTATATAGGGTTGCAAACTGTCTAATCACACAAACCCAAACACCATTGTCCTGTCCCCTGCCCCGCCCTTTCTCCGAGTCCCCATGCCCCCTCCCTCGTCGCTCGCTTTCCCCCACCCTCACTCACTTTCACCGGGCTGAGGCAGAGGGTTGGGGTGCAGGAGGGGGTGCGGGCTCTGAGCTTGGGCCAAGGGGTTCAGAGTGTGGGAGGGGGCTTCAGGCTGAGCCTGGGGCAGGGGGTTGGGGTATAGGAGGGGGTGTGGGGTACAAGCTCTGGGAAGGAGTTTGGGTGCTGGAGGGGGTCTCAGGGCTGGGGCAGGGGGTTGGGGTGCAGGAGGAGGTGTGGGGTACAAGCTCTGGGAGGGAGTTTGGGTGTAGGAAGGGTCTCAGGGCTGGGGCAGGGGGTGTGGGCTCCGGGAGGGGGTGTCAGGGCTGGGCAGGGGATTGGGGTATGGGAGGGGGTAAGGGGTGTGGGCCCTGGGAGGGAGTTTGGGTGTGAGAGGGGGCTCAGGGCTGGGGGGTTGGGGTGCAGGAGGGGGTGAGGCGTGCAGGCTCTGGCCTGGTGGTGCTTACCTCGGGTGGCTCCCAGTCGGTGGCACAGCGGGGCTAAGGCTGGCTCCGGACTTTTAGCAGCCTAAAATCTCCCAGTTTGGCTTCAGTAGCCTCCAGGAGATAGAGCCCAATTCCAGGAGACTCCCAGCAAAATCGGTAGGGTTGGCAACCCTAGAACTTCTATAACCCCTGTATATCTGCACAGTGCTGTGCAGTGGCCACAGAGGGAGGAAAAACCTTCCCTCAGATTCTAGTCTATTCTATTTAAACACATTTAGTTTATTCATAGGCTACTCGATGACATTCTTCCCCGGTGTCTGAGTGCCTCACAAAAAGGAATTCATTTATCTTCACCAGCCACTTCACAATGGGAAGCTGAGGTTCAGGGGGGTCAAGTAACTTGCCCAAGGTCCCCCAGGAAATATGTGGCAGAGTCAGGAATAGAAGCAAGATCCCGATTCCCTAATTCCAGCTCTGCCACTACCTCCCCTGTCATCTTTCCTCTCTGAGCCTTATTGGTAAAATGGAGGTAGTGATATTGAGCCACTTTGCAGAGGGGTGGAGAGGCTAAATTACTATTTCCAAAGTAGTAAACAACAAAAACACCACCCCTCACAGAAAGCCTTTTCATTGATGGTTTTAACATTGGCATTTAAATTACATCCAAGGTGTGCCGGATGCTTCACAGCCCAAAGCCCTGTTTTGGGGTACATGGCCCCATACACAGGCTTTGTCAGCATGCAAGTGCCATAAAACATGTGCAAACAAACACTTTGGAATTCCCCTGACCTCAGGGGCTTCCCCAGGCTAGGTAGCGCTGGCATAGCAGACCGCAGCCTCTGGCATTGCCAGGAATTACAACAGGGTGTGGCTGGAATGCATTATGCTAATCTGGGCAGCTATATATTAGAGCAGTCCTAGGGGCTGCTTTAATTTATGCCAGAGACTGGAACACACAGACTCCAGGGGAGCCAGCATGCTCCCTCCATTCGCCACCCCGCCCCCTGCTGCTGGACCAGAGGACCAAGGTGTCATGAGAAACTTCAGATTTTGATTTTAGACTCTTGCTTACTGGCTCTTTTGCTACATTTTCAAACAACATGCTGAAGTCATTTCTGTTCACAGCCAGTTTTGCAAAAACCCTTTCAAAACAGCAACACTCACATGTTAGGCCTTGTAACTCCATCTAGCCTTCAAAACGCTATTTACAGGTGTAAAGAAAACTATGAGGAGAGGAGAGTGCAAAGGGGCATTTACAGAGAGGTCGTTGGGGTGACTGACGTTGTCCATAGATCCCATTTCCCCCATAACACCCACTGCCTTCCCTCTCTGGAGAAGTTTCCCTTTATAACAATGTAATAGTATAGGACAGGATCATCTGGGGGTTCTGGCCTGTAGTGGCCTCTCTCTCTGACACTTTGTTAGTGTATTATCATTTTCTGAATGTAGGGGAACCTAGTAAAGGAAGTGCAAGGTTCCCCAGTCCCCATTGCACACCCATGCTTGTTATCGTGAGCCCCACTCACTGCTGCAGAGGAAGGTAAAACCCTCCGAGAGCCCTGTGCAATCAACTGATGAAGAATTACAAATAACATGCCCCCAACACTCCAGTTCCAGCAGTGCAGTGCGTCCAGTGCCTCATTTGTGCCAGGGCTTGTCAGGGCTGAGCCCTAGCACTTCTAAGCTTGGCAGTTCATAGCCTTGGCACCTCTGTCATTACAAATTAAGCACTGAGTGCATCCCCACATCACATTCCACCCAGGAATGCCCTGGGACACCCCCCAATTACACATCCTGGGAGAGACCGTTGGTTGCCTCCTCCCCTGAGCGAGGAGCCAGCTTAGCTATCTAATGCAGCCACAGCCTCTTTGGGAAGCTGAAGGGTGTTGGGGGTGGGGGAGGGAGAGCAGATGTGAGCTTAAGACATCTGTACAAAATCTCATCTCGCTGAAGACATTGCACAGCGCTCCGCACCTGGTGTCCTCTGGGTTATTAGCGAGGAGGCTGCCTGCGCCCTGGGAACATGCAGCTAAAAATAGAGAGGAGGATTTTAGCAACATATTAACGGGAAATCAAGCAGGGAGAAGCCGACCTTGGGCTCCACCACAATGAGGGAGAGCTGGGTAATGACTGGGCATTTGATGAAAAGGGAAAGGCAAAGCTGTGGGGTAATTTAATCGTGGGGGTGAAGGAATGACTGAAATACTCCTCTCTCTCCACAGTGCAGCCTTCTGTCCCTCTCCCTCCTACTCCCCCCATGCTCACACATTTGTACAGGCTAGCTGGCTGCTCCACAAACATTTGCACTTTACCTCATAGCTCCCTGCCAGGCTTCAACACAACCAGCTAAGTGTTAAACGTCTACACTGCAGTTCTAGAACGTGTTAAATCTGTCTAGGCTAGGTGTGCGCATATGACAGCTAACGCATGCTAGCTATCATGTTTGAAAAGTTTAGGGCAGGCAAGGCAGTGTAGACTTCTGTTCTATGCCATACCGGTCAACCTAAAGCCTAGACTCCCCCTATGTAGCGTGTGCGAAAGCCTGGTGTATACTAGACTTTCAAATGTGTGCATTAGCATATGAACACATGCTAAATCAGATCTTAAATCCTAGTCTAGACCAGGCTTAGTTTAGGGTATGTGACTGCAGCTTGTGTAGCCATAACCGAGCTAGCCTTGATCTAACTAGCATGGCTAAAAATAGCAGTCAAGACGCAACAGCGTGGACCCTGGTGCAGGCTAGGAACACAAGTATGTCCCACAGTTCCAGGCGGGTTTGTACAGCCCACGCTGAAGTCGCCCTGCACTTCGCATTCTTGTGCGGAGCAGGAGGGGGGGGAGGTGGTGATGGGCTCTACCTTTTCTGTCTTCTCCTCATTAGCATCTTTAGGAGAGCCTGGGGCTGCCTGTTTAGCTGCAAACATTGTGCCCCCGTGGAGGACAGAGCACAGATCGAGGGCCTTGCATATCATGCTAAACAGGACGGTGGAAACATCCTCAGATTTATATTCATCGGGTCGCAATTTTTTGGTTTTCTTAATTAAATCTAATTCTTTTATCATCTGGCATAATAATTTGTGTGCCGGATCAGCAGGTATTACCCGAGGTGGGGGAATCAATTTGGAAACGGTACCTCCGGATTTTCTAACAATGCGGCTACACTCTCTCCAAAGCTGAGAGGGATTTGCAGCACCGAGGTTCTCCACAGTCTCCGTGCACTGAGGCTGTAGGGAACAATCGGCTGGCTGACACCTAAAGCTCGGGTGGCACCGAAGGAGGCATCCCGTATCTGCCAGGGTTAATGGTACAGTATAGCCTTTTAGAGTTTTACCCGAGCCAAGGGAACAGATCCATTCTATTTTTGGATCAGTCGAATTTTGGCTAGTAAAAAGGTGAAACTGCAAATGTTGGAACTGTTCAGTTTCATCATCTGCGCGGTCTGCAGCGTGCCACGGGCATGGCCCAACTCCCTTGCATCCTGTTCGTGACGCCATGTGGATTGCCACGGGCACGCAGGGGTGAAAGAAAATGCAGGCCTGTTATTTACTAGGCTGCATGTGGCAATAGACTATATTGGTAAGGGATGCAAGGAGAATATGGGTCATGCTGCAAACTGCAGACACGCACACACACACACAACTAAAATTAATCAATTTAAAGTTTTATTGGGGATAATTACAAGGGGTAAGGGAGCAGCGTTAGATTAGCTAATAGAGTTAATGAAACTTAAAACACACAATAACTAAATATGTACTAACAATATTTATAAACAAAGATGCAGCATTTAGTAATAACTGATACTCACAAATACAAACCAACGCATAACGACCGGCAAACGTAGAAACTCTGTTTGAAACACGTGAGCTGAGAGAGAGGCTTTGAGGTGATCAGGCTCGGTTGTACATGGGATACACAGGATTCGTTTTTCTTTCTCCTCTTCCTGCCTGCACATGGCAGGCAGCCCCTAAAGTTCCAACTATGACATCATAGAAGTGTCATAGGGGACGGGGCCCAAAACCTGTTTGTGTTCGGTTCTGATTGGCACAAGCAAAGTTTACACCAAGGGGGGAGCAGGTGCCTCAAAGTCTGGCTTCGCCCCCAAAAGGTGAGGAAATGCATATTGCTTTAGAATGCGTGCCACACTGAATGACAAAAGAAGAGGCCAGGGCAATATCGGTATGGGCAAGTTTTTCAGGAAGCAGACAGGAACTCATCTCAACACATACCACCGCAACTTCACTGCTATTTTTAGCTTCACTAGCTAGATTAAAGCTAGCACGGGTCCACGCTGCAATTACACTTCTGATTGCAGCGCAGACATGCCCTTAGCTAGAATGTGTCAGCTAACACCTTGTAAACCTAGTCAAGACAAACCCACAGATCACAGCTCCCTTCCTCTTCCCAACACACACTGACTCCAACCAGCCTTTCTGTTGCCCTCTTGCTGTCTCAGTGCAGGGGGAGTCCGCCAATAAGCAAGAGGAAATTTACAACATTTTGTTCCCTTTAAACTTTATTCTTCCCCTGGAGACTAAATAAAACAACCAATAGCCCAGGAAATATTGCTTCTCTTCACGCCATGAGCCACCTGGGACAGGAGGCACATAGACCACCATATCTCTGGCCTCCTAGCCCCAGAAGTCACAAACATCCTCTCAGCTTCTCAATAAAGCCCAGGAAGTTACTAGACACCTGGAGCAGGCAAGAACTGAAGGAACAATGGGGAACAAGTCACTAAAACAGATTCTGACAGCTGGTCCTTTAAGCGTATCCTATAATCCAGGGAGGGTTTTTTTCCCCTGTGAAAATTTTCAACAAAACCCAAAAGGTTTTAATCAAAAACTGAAAAACGGTCAGTTTTTTAAAGAAAAAAGTTGCGTAAATCTTTTTTTAACCTTTATTTAAAAGGCACCCCCCAACATTTTCAATTAAGAGAAAAATTTGTGTGTGAAAATGTCTGTTGTGTCAACGAGCCATTGTTCACCAAAAGAATATTGGAGGAAAACTTCCCAACTAGCTCTAGTAACCAAACACGTCCCACGTGTTAAATGCAACAGCCTGATTTCACACTTCACCAACTACAACCCAGCTGCACAACCACTACTACCCACACATCTCAAGACCAGCCATGAGTCTGCTTCCAGCAGGTGCCGACGCGGGTCTCTCTTTAACTGTTTTTAGTGATGGTGAAGGATACCAGCTGACTCCACTGCAGACAGAAGACCTCTAATCCCCAGAAAAGGTCCAGCCTGGGCGGCAGCAGGACAGGTTTTCCAGGCTCTAACACACACACACCCACCACCCTGATCATATGCCTCAACCTGCTTTGGAAAGACTGTATTTTGAGGGGAGGTCAGTCTCCATAGGCCAGCCTTTGGTGAATTATGGGGAAGGCTGGCAAGATACAGACACCCCTCCATTAGGAACCAAACGGAGGTATACCACCCCTCCCACTCTACCCCCACCCCCAGCTCATTCTACAACGGCTATGTGCCATCGCTGACCTGGAGCTGGATTTGAACCAGCAAACTAGCAGTGCAGAGAGTCATTGCTAAAGGGGACACAAGCACCGAGCTCATGAGAATGGCTCCTCCCTGCAGAGCAATTCATGCCTAAGCCATTCCCTTTACATGTGCCTTTTACAGGCACCCCTTTAATTTCTGCAATAGAAACTCAACAGACCTATTTGTTCTGCGAAAAGGGAAGAAGCCTCCTGATCCAGTAACTTCCCTACAGCCAGCTCCTCATTGTTTCTGCTCCTGACTCAGCCCCAGGGCGGAAGGGTTTTCACTTTGTTGACTAAGATAATTTGGCACTTCTCAAAAGGAAATTTGCTACAAAGGGTAAAGTACCTTCCTGTGCACAAAGAGCCCCTTTCAGAGCGGAATGATGCTTCAGTGCACGTTTTATACCCACAAATCCGACCCCGGACAAGGACAAAGCCGGAGATAAGAACGCTTAATTGCTGAAGAAATGAAAAGGTAAAAAGCACATCCGCAGGCAAAATGACTCTGCCACTGACACAGCCTGCAGCAGCTGTGGGGAGCTCACTGCACACACGGCCTGCTCAGGCCTGCATCCTTGGTGTCCTTGGGTTCTCGCCCCCTGGGTTACCATGTTACATGGGTTACAGAGGAGCTGTTCCCTTGTCACCCCCACAAGTCCCTACCTGAAGCCATCCTCCACCGTCTGTGGCAGGACAGTTAGCTGCTCGTGAGACGCCAGTAAGAGAGAGGATTGGGAATCAGCAGTAAGAGCAGATGGGTTCTGAGGAAAGTAAGATCCGGTTTTTATGCAAGCATCCCTAGTCACAAGAATGAGGGAAGAACAAAACACATAGGGCTATTCAGAGCAAAAGTGATGCTAAAAGGAACGTTTTCCAGAAGGCACCAGCAGCTTCACTGCAGAGATGAAGCTAGGGAAACCCAGTTGGGTCCCATCTGGTCCATCCACCCAGAGATCAATGAGGGATTGTTCCTTACACTATGTTCTCCAGGGCTTTCTCCGATCCATGTTTAAATGTCCCAAGCGATGGGGCTTCTGCTATTTCCACTTTTCCTGAAACTTGTGAAATTTTCCCTCACGCTCAGCCTATATTTTCTTTTGCTGCTTTTAATTCCATTACACCTTGTTATACCACTTTGGAGCACCCTAAATAATCCCTTGCTCCCCTTGGTAGTCATATGTATCTTGCAGGTAACTCTAGATAGGCGCCATTTAGCGATACAAATTAGACTCTTTGAATTCATCCTCACAACTCAATCACTCCACCTATCTGATCACAGCCTGGATTGACTAAATCACAGATTTTAAATCATGATTTAAATTGGCAAGCAGGAAGCCTCGATTTAAATTTTTGTTTTTAATCCTGCTTCACGTGAACTTTTTAGTTATTTTCCTAAAGAAAAGCTATATAATAAAAATGAACCTAATATATATTTATTCAGAGTCTTAATTTTTACTTTTTTATTATGATAGAAAATGGCAAATGCCGCATTTCTTATTTACTAGATAATCATTTTTTGCTCATGGTTTGTGTCAAGCTGTATTTGCATGGAAATTGGAATTCAATTAAAATGCACAAAATGGCATTTTAAAATTGTTTATTGCTAGTTAAATAAAATAACTTTAAATCTGCTGGGTACATAGTCAAAAAAATTGATCAAAACACATTTTGCATTTAAAACTAACTGATTTATTAAACAAAGGATGTTTTAACTGGCGTTAGGAAATTGACAGATTGTTTTTGGTCACCATGGACCAGATTTTCAGAAGGTATTTAGGAACCTCGTAGGATTTCAATGGGAGTTAGGTGCCTAAATTCCTTAAAAACCCCATGAAGACGAGGCACCTATCAGCATCTTTACCCCTTTGAAAATCTGGCCCCATATCCTTCAGGTTTTTAGCATCAGTAGATCTCATCTTCTCCCAGCTGGGTTTTATTCATCGATTGGAAAAGCAAGACAAGCTTTCCTGCTTTTTCAACTCACAGTTAGTTTCTTAACTTTGAATGAACCAGCCCAAATTAAATAAATATTCTCTCTCCCTATGCTTGCTAAACTGAAACCAAAAGGAAGGAAGGCCAAAGCTTTTCTGCACAACAGAAACTAAAAGTACTTACATTGGGAAAAACGTAAAAACCAGCATTCACTCCACTGGAAAGACTGAAAATAGCAGATTCTTACACGACATTGTCACGTATTTATAAAGCTTGAGTTGACTGCACAAGTTAACACCATTTTCTGACTGATTCTGTATATTCTTAAAGAAGCATCACCCTTCAACTCATTACAATTTGAGCAGGGCTCACTGATGAAGCATATTTTATTTCAAAGAGTTTACTACTATTAAAGTACATTTATGCCTTAACATAGGTTATCAATTTCATATTTAATTGAAAATAGGTTTTTCCAAAAAGAACAACATATTCAACTAACAAATATCAGATTTTTATCCACCTTGCTTGATCATTTCAGTTGTTCTTCTCTGTAACTCTGCCCTCTCCTCCAATCTATCCACATCTCTAGGGCATTACCCAAAAGTAACCAATATTCCAGATGTGGTCACACTGGTGCCATCGAGATAGGGACTGTCAACTCTGTGACATGAACCATCTGTGTACACAAGCCAAAAATCACACTGGTATTTTTGCTACCCTGTTGCTTTACAAGCTGATAAATGCAATCTGCTGTCCCCTCTCATCTACAGAAGTCTCCCAGCATTACCCGCTTTCTACATATCTCCCCCCTGTATTCAGTGGGTTCCAAGAAGAACAACTATACACATCCAATTTAATATTATTTCCTAAGTGTCAACAACCTTCCCTCTGCTGCACAAAGCACAAATGAAGAAAATCCCTGCCCCCACAGACCTTACAGTCTACAAGACACACACAGACATGACGAGAAGCACTGGTAGACCCCAAGGAAGACTGTGTCTTCATCTTATCTCCTACCGATACATCTAACTCCCAGGCCCTTGTGTATAAATATGATATAAAACGTCAGTAGAACCCAGAGGTCTCAAGCTGAGACCTGTTGTGCTAAGCACTGTACAAACACATACGGAGACATGGTCTCTGGGCATTCATGCAAACTCCCTAATTCAGAATCATTCACAAACTGGTGCTGATTTATTCTTCTCCCTTTGCTAGCTGAATAGTAAAAATGGGCCTAACATAGATCTCTGGGGTTCTCCACTGGACACCACCCTCAACTTCATATATTGCTATTTTATCATTATCCTTTGACTACGGCCTACAAGTTTGCCTTTTCAGTTAAGATTCCACAAAGTACCATATCCAATGCTTTACTAGAGACCATGGCCTTTCTGCAAGAGTTTAGGTGTTAACCAGTCTCCTGGCTGAACAGCAGCTCAGGTAATTACATTATGCGTGCCTAGAATTCCAACTCTTGTGTTGCTGCGTGCTGTTACACAGCCATGTTCCACCAAGAGGTGGCTGCATTTCTGTAGTGAGCAAACTGATACAGGTATATATGTTTGCAGAATTTCCCAGGAAAGGCACAATATAAATGTAAGATTATGTCTAGATATAACATTTCGAGCAATCCCCCTTCATCCACTCATTTGTAATTCAATCAAAAAAGTTATCAAATCCATTTGGCATGATTTAGGCCAAGATAAAACCAAGCTCACTGGTGCTTGTAGTTCAATTATCTTCCACTGGCTTTCAGATTCACTCTCAACATTTATCCCATTACTTTACTAAGGAATGAAGCTCAATTGATCAGACACCATGTTTTAGTAATAACAATAAGGTACATCCCCATTTCTCTGTAACATTTCAAAAAGAGCTGCCAGTCATTCAGTAAACTCATCAGCCAACCCCTCCGACATGCTGGGATTAAAATCTATCCACCAAGCTTCTTATACTGATGCCTATCACTGATGAATATCTGGGCTGCTACTACCCAGACCTACTAATTCATATACAGTCAGTTTTTCCACATATTCCTTTACCTATTTTTTATCAGTAGCTTTGGTCACAAGGTGAATTTTGAAATTTTTTTCCGTATTGTCTAACCCCCTTTTCATTTTCCTGCTAAAAGACCCATTTAAAAGGCAGTTGTTTGATTCAGTCATACGGAAGTCACTGTGTTTCCCCTCCTTGTTTGTTAAAGGGCCTTTTTTCTCTAGGATTGCTATAGATTTGCTCCCATTCCACTGATCTCTCCCCCACTCAAACACACAGTGGGTTTTCATGCATTTTGATCCTATGTCCTATAAGCCCACTAGTCACTGCTGTCTTGAAGCCACAGGGGCAGAGTCAAGGTCTCCTTCCATTATCTTGGCTGTTCTAAATCCTTTGCAAGACAACACACAGGTTTGGCCAACCAGTTCCTGTCACAAGAACGGCAAAATACAGCCCTTGGCCAACCCCACCTTTTACAGAGAGCAGGGGTGGATGTAGCCTCCCAATTCAATGGGTGCACTAGAGGGAGGGTATGGGGGGTGTCAGGGCTCAGGCCTGTGAAGTTACTGCCCTCTCTGCAGGGGTAGGTGGATTCTGCCCTGCCTGAGGCTGGGGGTGGGGGGGCACTCAGAGTCCTGGTCCCACCTCTCCTTGAGCTCCAGCCCTGCTACCAGTGGGAGCAGTATTCCTGACCCTGACCCTCCCCCTGGGCTCTCCGCCTGACAGGTCGCCTTAGGCCTGGTGTGATAATGCCAGCAGTAGCAACAGGTGTGATCTGGGTCCAGTCAGGGTGAACAAGTTGCTCCCATTGATGGCAGGTGTCAAACCTGAGTGGTGCTGTGACCCTGTGTGCCAGGTTGCAACATCACTCACTCAAATGTGGCCTGGCCACCCCCTGTCATTATGGAGGGGCAGCTGGGCCAAACCTGAAATGCAGGCCCTTGCACCCACAGAAATCATTGCATATTGGTTAATCTGGGCCTGATTTCTGTGGGTGCAGTTGAACCCACGCTAAAGTCTACCCTGCTCGAGGGGTGCAGCATATGGAAATACAGATGCCAGCATGCTATGCTCCCTCCCATGCAAGGCATCTGTATTAGGCCGTTTGGATCAAGAAGGCGTGTGACATTCTGGAACCTGTAGCTGCCATGGTCTCCACCTCTAGGGGCAAGGTTGCTGCAATCTGCTGCATTTAATGCCAACGTGGTGAAACTTTTGTGCTCCTGACAAGTTGAAAACCCTGCCCTGGTTCAGGCTGTACTTTGACTCACCTCTCCTGTGACAGATATTGTCCTCTGGAGGCAACAGACCTTCCTGCGCATTGAATTATGAAACTTAGCCTCAGTCTTGAGGCGTCTGAAATCACATTGCCTGCTCCCATCTCATGGAAGGCTGAGATCTCAGGCAATCGTACACCTTGTAGGGGTGGGGAAAGGGCTCTGCCCTTTCTGGGCAAAAAAACCCCCCGACCAAGACAAGGAGGAAGCTAAAAACCCGTGTCTCTCTCAAGTGGCTGCTGTTACCCATTATGTCATTCAGAGCTCTCAGCAGGACCAGGTGTGGACGGGATAAGCATTTTGGATAATATGTAATTACATATTACCTTGGACATGACCAACTCCAAGGGAGTCCTCACAGCCTTAGCAGGAAGGGCCCACACCTCTATACAAGGGCGTGGTGTCCCCTTCCTCATGCACAGAGATGCTGGAGAAGAGCTCCCCAGGGCAGGAGACATTGCCACATGCTGAGACTTTAAAAGCCCAGCTGCAGCTGGTTAAGAAAAATCATGCACCTAGAACAAAATGGGACCCCATAGGGTCCTACCTCACCCAGCCGCTCCCAGGGCAGATGCTGGATTTTCTAGAGCACTGTGCAGGCGACTTTTTAAATGTCTCCAGGGGCGAGGGGCTTCCACCACATGTGCCAGCTCTTTAGAAGCCCTGCATGTGCCATGTTGGGGGCAGTTCATCTGAACACCCCCCAGGTTCCACTCCTGTTCTGTCCTCCCGCATCTACGCCCCCACCCCCAACAATGTCCAGAGTAAGAACTGCCACTGGGCCTCACTTCTGCTCTCAAACAGAGCACGGAGCAGCAGCCAGCTGCCTTACCTCCATCAGCTTGTGACTCCGCTCCCTGGGGCTGCTGGTGCGTTGTTTCCTCAGGGGAAGCCCTCTCACCGCCGCCAGAAGAGTTGTCAGGAAGACGAAACCTAGGATAAGCACAACTTTCCCTCTGATCCCAGACATCTCTTCCTCCGCCCTCCCCACTAACCCACCTCTCCACGCACAGACAAGGCAAGCAGCCAGGCACCCCCCCCCCGCACTAATCCAGCCTGCTAATATTACAAAATCAGTCCCTGAAGGAGTAGGAGAGGGAGGATCAAAAAGTGCAGATGAAAACTGCAATCCTCTTTCCAGCCTTCTGCTCCTGTATTGTTGTGTCCCTGGCAGGGCCCAGAGCCGCTCAGAGTGTGGGAGAAAGATTACTGACAGTCCCCTGAGCCCCGGCTTCCCGGGGACTCTCCTCTGGGGGGGCGGGGGTGTCTGGCCCTCTGATCTCTCTTGCAGTTTGCTGATCACGTTTGGATTTAAAGCTGCCCTTCCTGGGCTCCGGTGCCTGGGCCACTGATGCTGAAGGATAACTCTGAAAAGATTTGCGGGGGAAAGAAGAAAGGAAGAACCGAGGGAGAGGGCTTCACCTCCCCCACCCCCTTTTCTAATCCTTTTTGCAATCTGATTTCTTTTCCTCCTCTTCTCTTGACCCCCCGCCCTCCGGAGTCACTTGGGCTGGTGATTTTCCTCAGGCAGTTCCAGAGCCCGGTGCTCGTTTATCCCAAGGCACAGGCTCCCCCCTTTTTTTCTTTAGCTGGGAAAATGCTCCTTTTGCATCAGGACAAATAAAGTCCCTCCTCGCAGATCAAAGTGGCGCAGCATCAGACGGCTCCACGCGCTCAGGCTCGCGCTGCGCTCCCCCCAGCCCCAAACTGGAGGCGGCGGCTGCTGACAATACAAAACTTTCCCCTGTTTCCCTCCAAATGTTTCCACCTCTTGGGCTCAGCCAGTCGCTTCTCTCCTCCCGGATGCTGCATGTCCCAGGCTACCTCTGCTGCAAAGCTCTCCCCTCTGGTCCCTTGCAGGGCTCCCGCTTGCCTCTCATGGTGGGGTGGGCTGGGCTCGCTCCCCCGGCTTTGCAAACGAGGATGACCCGCTCTTTGTTCTGCAAACTCTTTGATCTTCTCTCCTTTGCAAAGCTTTCCCCAGCCGGCGGAGGTTTCGCCTCCTCGAGGCTGAGCTCGCGGCAGGCTCCTTTTTGCTTCTCCTCCGCGGCAGTGACTCTCCCTTTGCAACTCCCTCCTTGAGGACCCTTGTCTTTAGAGCTGGGATCCTAGAGCTCTCGCTCTTCCCATTCCCATTTCCTCCTTGCGCCAAGTGCCCCTGGCTTCCCTGATCGAGTCCCTCCAATGCAATCCCCCAGCTGCCGGCCTCTCCCGCCTCCTCTCCCCTCAGGATCCTGGGAGCGCCGCTTTGAGTTTGGCTTTGCCCCTCTCTCGTGTGTGCAGTTCCCCCCTTGGCTCGCAGCATCGGTGCTGCCTGCGCCGCTCCGCTCTCCAGTGACTCTTCAACCAGCCCCCAGCTGCTCTGACGTTGAAGAAGGAGGGTCCCCACATGCACACTGAATGAATGAATGAATGACTGACTACGTGAATGAATCAATCCGTGAATCCGAGGCGGCCCTAGCCAGAACAGGGCAGGGGAAAAAGGGAGAAAACCCACACAAGGGTTCAAAATGTGATCAGACACAACCGAGGTTTCAAGCCCTCTGAGCTCAGCATCCTACCCTGGCAGCTCCTAGGGGCAGAGCCTTTATCGCCGAGCGGGGGCTGCTGCTGGACAGATTTACAAGTGGGCATGTTTATTGCGGGGAGCTGAACTTTGCCATGTTTCATGTGATGGCATCCTCTCTGTGCATGACATAAGGGCATGGGAGATGGGGATTAGTAAATCAGCCTGGCTGCAAGGAGAGATTTGGATTCATCCTCGGGACTCGGCCTGTCTAAACTAGGTTTGCTTGCCAAAAATAATAAATAAAAATCCACTGGTGCAACACCACCAGCACCACACAGGGCATCTAGCATAGCCAAGGTGCTGCTCCAGCCCAGTGGCCACGCTGGTGCTTTTAGGAGTGCAGTGCCACATGGATCTGTTCCAGCAGAGATAGATGGCAGCCACAGGGATTAGAACACCAGCAGCTGCCCAAAGCCCCATCTACACCAGTGCTCCTACATTGCAGTGGACATTTTTTGTTATACATGTTATTGTGCCTGTTATTTGTATTAAGATAGTGCCAAAGAGGCTCCCAACCAAGATTAGGGCCCCATTGTGCTACCCATGGTACAAATAATAGTGAGGGACTGTCCCTAAATATGCTGACAGTCTAAACACAAGGCAGGGTGGTGGGGGCAGCAGGCACAGAAAGGTGACAGCAGAATAGTTCCAGTCTCCTGCCTCCCAGTTCAGGGCCCTGTCCATTAGCCCTCTCCCCATATTTTTTTGGGGGGGGAAAAGCCAGAGTAGCCACCCTCTGTGACGGAAGCAGGCAGGAGGGAGCCCAAGTGGTAAAGGGGACAGATTCAATGAAAATCTAGTAAAACATGTTTGTAACGCAAGTGTTGCAGAAGCTAGATCTCTGAGGGAGCCTACATGGTAGTGAGAGCCTCCCATCACCCAGGCAGATTAGCGTCAGAGTGGTTGACCACCCCTACCTGCAAGGGACTCAGGAAGATGGATGTTCCACAGCATTTTAAAGCAGTTAGGTCCAGAGATGAGATATAACTAACGCTGCCCCACTCCATCATCCAATGATAGGAGACTGTTCAGGGCAGGTTTTTAATTTTTAGTGTAGAAATAGCCAAGCCAGCATTAACACCATAGACTCAAGGTGTGGTCATATTACTGCCAATCATTCATTGATACAGCACTGTACACATGGGTGTCACTTAACCAGCCAGAATAAGATGTGCTCCCTGACTGAAAGACCTTAGACCTCAGATCTCTCTTTAAAACATTGTCCTTTTCTGTTTGGATTTTCCTCTCCATCCATTTTATCTTAACTGTTTTCTCTTCCATTTGTAACTTCCCTTTCATAATCTCTTGTGCCTCAATTTCTCCACATCCCATCTAAAGTGCTCTCCTGCATAGAAGCTGGATCAGAGTATTACCTGCACAAAATTCTCTGTTACTCACACTCTCTAGGGGCACCCACCTTTACCCAGCTCCTAGGGTTCAAGGTGTAACCCTCTTAATTTAGGCACTCACCCTTACCCTTCCATGGCCTCAGGACGTAACCTTACACTCTGCGGGTTTGAGAGGGTTTTTACCAGTGAAAGAGCCTCACAGTAATATCCTAGTTAACCTTTATTAACAGTCACCAAAACAGAATGCACATACTAAGCGTACAATGCTCACCACTCCCAATAAAGCGGATTAACTTTTCTTGATGGCCAGTCGGGCTCAGGTCATCTGGGAGACTTCAGTTTCTGCACAGTGTGGTTGGCAGGGTGTTGTGGTCTGGCAGCTCTGATCGTGGGGCTGTGTCCTGGAGTTGGTTCCCAAGAACTTCCTTTTGGACCCCAGTTTATACAGTGAAACTTGAGTCCTGCTTAGCTGTACCTTAACCAACCATTTTACTAAAATAAACAGTTTTTAACCAATCCTAACATACTGTAAAACAATCCTTTAACCAGTCCTACCCCACCACCATCGTTGATTTACACCTAGCAAAATCCATTATGCAACAGACAGAAACAATCAATCAAAGAACCAGACAGAGACCCTACAGATAAACAATAGAGAAGTGGGGACAAAACAAAAGAAGTATAGATTTTACCATCACAACTGTTAATAAGTGGTTTCTTGCCAGACAGAATGCTATCAAAGTTTTCTTTAACCATCTTAAAATCTGTTCCTTTACCTGGTGATGCTGGGTGCTATTAGGACAGGATCACCTTCTTAACAGTCTGATATGACATTGTTTTAATGCAAGTTAGATGGAATGTGAGGATGTGACTTTCAGCTTCTTGGCACATGGCTGCTTCTCTCCTAATATGGCTGCAGAGAAAGGCCTCAGACCTTTCAGTAGGTCACGCTCACCTGCCAATGCTCTGATCCAATTAGAGGAACAGTTTGTTTTTCCAAAGAGCATCAGCTCGAGATGCATTGCCTGCTGATCCTGACCCCATTGCTACCCCCACATGAGAGCCTGTATTATCATCATGTATCAGAGGGGTCGCCGTGTTAGTCTGGATCTGTAGAAGCGACAAAGAGTTCTGTGGCACCTTATAGACTAACAGACGTATTGGAGCATAAGCTTTCGTGGGTGAATACCCACTTCATCAATAGTACATCTCCCATACAATGTCAGTGTTAAGACTCACCATAGAGCCCCAGGAGAGAAATACATGCAGAACACCATCTAAACTCCAGTTGTGCCTGCCTGGGACTGCCCCCGCCCCCAATCTTTGTTCTCATGACCTCTTCTTCGGCTATCTCCTTCCTTTCTGAAATTCACGCCCTTGTCTCTATGGACCCTCATGCATATGTGTGGGGCAGGGGTCTCTGGAATAACAGAGAGCCTAGTGGATTGTTTAGGCCCAAAGCTGGCCCCCAGCTCTCAAGCATCCAAGGGCCTGACTATGGCCCTACTGGCCCGGGGCAGATAATGATTTCCTGAGACAGAGCAAGTGGAGGGCCCTTCCTCAGCCCCTTCCACCTGCAGCTCCACCCACAGCCCCACTCCTTTCTGCCCCTTTCCCCAGGCTCACCCTGTTCCACTCAGGGTCCCCCTATTCTGCCCCCCCCACTGCAGCGCCAAGACCAGAGACGCTCTGTCCTTGTGCCATGGCCCTCGGGCCGCAGTAGGGAGTGAGAGCTCCTCCAGTCCCAGGGCTGCAATGGGGCTCAAGGTGCTGGGGCACCCCCTGCCACCCCCACACTTCTGCAGGGCACCAGGGTCAGGGCACTGGGGCTTCTCTGGCAGAAATGCCAGGAGGGGCAGGAGAGTGGGTTGGGTGCAGGGGCTTGCCCTGCTGCCCCACGCTTCTGGTGGGGACAGGGGCCACCATGGGGGGCTTCCCCTGTCCTGCGGCTTCTGCTGGGGACAGGGTTAGGAGCATGGGGGGCTTCCCCTGTCTTGTCCACCCGCCGCTGCTGCCAGGGAGCAGGTTTGGGGCACTGAGGCTTCCCCTGCCCCGCCTGGCACTGCTGCCCAGGGCAGATATTTTTCAGGGCCCCTGGGCATAGGCCCTGTTGGCCCAGTGGCTAATCTACCACTGCACTGGCCTTTATAAAGGATGACAAACATCTGAGGAACCAGAGTCCTATCTAGCCCACTCAGAGGAAAATGCAAGAGATGGGGGGGAAACAAACACTGAGAAGTATTTATTATCATAACATATCCCAAAGGGATGTAGCCTCCTTGCAGATCAACCACAGAAATGTTTGGGTTTCCTTCAGACAACAGAAATCCATTTTCCGAATGAGAAAATGCTAACAGGAAGTCCCAATCCTGCCTCATTTGCATGCTCAATTCAGTATTCAGTCTCCTCTAGGCCAGTTTGAGCACCTGTGCTGGAATACCAGACCCAGGCTGTTCTCAGTTTCAAAGACTTGACATCTCTGATTTACAGATGGCTGAATTTAGATCTGAAATGAGCCATGCATTTCCGGGCAGAGATGCTGGAACAGACTAAGAGACCCTCCTGGAGGCTTCACTGGCATCAGGACAGTGCTGCAAATGTATTGTGAGTAGGGACTAGACCAGAGCTGAGGGGCAACTCCACAACTCCTCCTAAAGCAGCCCCTTTACATCCTGTACAACACAGGCCCATAGAATTTTACCCAGCAATTCCGACAGCGAGCCCAACAGCTTGTGCTTCTTGACCCACTTACAGGGCAGAAATCTTGTCAACATTTGTAAGAAGCAAACACACTCCCAAGGCCTTTTCCGAATTCTTTATTATGTAGAACAGATTATATTTGGACAATTTTTTTCCAAGCAGTTGTTTTTCTCCAGTGTTTTTAACATGCATTGTTACCCTTTTTATAGTCAATGTACCATATACTTCTCTTCTCCCTCCCTGCCCACACAGTACCCAGCTTCATGTTAATTCTCAACAGTGTAAAAAAAGTTAGATATCTGGCATAAAATATTCTGGGGAAGCCCATTAAAAATGTCATTTAAAATGTTTCATATCTACAAAAGATCCACTATATATGTACATTATAGCAATGCAGAGGCAAAGGAACACTGTGCAATGTAAGACTTCAAAAGCTGTGACTGGGTGGTGATTCAACCCTGGGGCTATGGAAATATGGGCCACCATGAGCCTTGGGGCAGCTCGCCTAAAGCCTCAGGCTCCATGGTAGTTATTTTGCTCTTTCACAAACCTTGATTAGCCCCCTTCTGGAGTGACATTGGAAAACTGGAAATGCCTTTAGCTTAATACACCCTGTTAGGGGACTGCGGAAATACTGTCTGAACAGGGTGTGATTTGGCAAACAGTGGATGCATATAGTGTCTGTATGGTTTACAGCGCGCTTCATTTGGTCAGCGATCTCTATCTGCAACAACCCCCGGCCCATTCCTGCTGCTCCATTGACACACATGTCTGTCTACAGGTGAAGAAATAATTAAAGTTGCTAGCTGCCACAGCTTCCTGCATGCTAAAACCTCTCTCCCCCAGCCTCCCCCTAATCCTTCCTCTCTTCCAGCAGCCCAGGGGCAGATCACCAAACCTTGCCAAGCAGTAGCATGGATGCAGAGCTGTAATGACTGCACTTGACCCTTGTGTACAGATGCCTCTTCTGCTTATTAAACAAACCTTGCTGATAGGCAGGGCTGAACACAAAGCAAACCCAACCCTCCCATCCCCAAGAAATAACATTTGATATTGCTTAATTACGAGCACAGAATATCTGCGGGTTAAGATCCATTGTATTCTTTCGAGTCAGTTTATTAATTCTTCATATAAAAATGAATCACAGTTTAAGGCCTTTTAATAATATGCAATGTACAGTCCAGTCATTCCTCCTCCCCCACCCAACCCTTTTTTGGGACACAGATGGAACAGTAGAGCTCGAAACTCAGTACAAAGCACTTTAACATGAGATAAACCCCAAAGTACTTCCCCCAGCCGGACACACTTCCCATGTGTGCAAGCCCAACACACAAAACCTTTGGACAGGAATATAGCTTGCAAGACTGGGAACCTTCGCAGAAGTACAAGTCACCACAACTACACTTAGTTTAAAAAATGGGTTCAAAAAATGGACCACACCTGATTGCTTCTCTCACCTGATGGTGGTCCACTTCAGTTCCATCTCTAGTCCTGGGACAGACAACGTTACACCTGACAGTCACGTTAGCGGCTTACCCTGAGGCTGAACTTTTGTTAAAATGGAACAGTCTGCAGCTGCCTCACTTTTCAATACACAGGTGCAACTGATGGAGATTGTAGGTTCCAGCATGCAATGTTCTCAAAAGCTGAACATAACTATAGTGGTTGAGATGGAGCACTGCATTCTGGGACACATCTCCACAGGCCGTACTGTCTGCACAGAGAGAAAGGCCATGATAGCAGTTTAGAACTCTGCAGGACACCTTCTTATGTGTGATCACACTCCCCATGTCTCTTCTCCTACCCTCTCCTCTGCTTCACTTGAACGGTCTGTTAACTAACCTCACTAATAAACAGTACGAGTCCTAGACTGGATATACCTGGAGGCCAAAAAGCCTCTCCTCTTGCCGCATTTATGCTACAAGCCAAACACTTTTCCAAAGGGGGAAGGGAGTTAAAGGTGGCAGGCAGATGGCAAGGAGCATTTCCATTGATATGGAGCTTCAGGAGGTCTGGAGCAGGCAAGGCTTAGACCCTTCAACCAGTGGGAGCTGCACTCCTACTTTCAGGATCACTGCTCTAAAGCATGTGGAAAAGCCTTCCATAGAGCAGAGGAGAAAGCGATGGTAATACTAAAACTTTTTCTTTGTTCATTGTCCACTGTTGGATCAGGAAGCCAGATTTCCCTCGCATGAATGGCACTGGGCTGCATTAGTTTCACTGGAACACTTCCCGTGCCTGCTTTCAGCAGGAAGGTGCAATTATGACAGAGGGTGGGGGGGGTATTTCTGTTCTTTAGGTGTGTAAGAGGAAAATGCTGCAATTCCCTCGCTGAAAGATTTTACCTATCCCTGAAAACTGACTGCAACAGGCAACAAGGGAGGGTGCAGAAAGTGCTTTCACCCCCACAAGGAATTGGACCAGCTCATGCCCGGGAAACCTGGATTAGAGCAAAGTGTGCTTTACCAGTAACCACAGGGGCCCAGACTGGAAAAAAAACCCTCTCAAGTTGCTCCTCAGAAGTAAAAAGACGTGCACATCAGAGATACAGAAATCAAACTGTGTTAAAAAAAAATAGTGTGCACGCAGAGACATTGTACAAATGCTTGTCCCCTATGGTACAAACCAAATCCTGGATATTTTGATATCAAAAAAAGTAAGCAGTCCCCTCTCTCCAACAGGAACTAAAAGAAATAGAATGGTGACTACAGATCATGAGAACATCATGTGCCTCCTTAACTCTAGAAAAAGATCTCCCAGTGGGGGAAGGCCAGTCCCCAGCAGGATGCAAGGACCACATCCTTCACTAGTGCACAGTGGCCTCCCTTTACTAAAGCTGAGTGCAAGACCATGGAAATCCCTTTATGTTTAATAAAACAGACATCAGCACTAGCACTGTGCGTTTTAAAGTCCTCTCCAGCTCAGGAAGTAAGCTTTCCTCTCTCTTCCTTAACTCCGTTCTCCAGAGATGCTGTTGCACGACAAGAGTCAAAATTCAGTGAAGAAACAGTACAGAGAGAAGCCCTCTGCACAAGGCCAGCCTTAATTCTGTCTTGGAGCTATGCATCTCTTACAACGGGGGAAAAAAACAGAGTAATTTTCAATTAAAGCTGCTCATAAAAGTTGTCAGAGCCTGAGGTCTGCAGCCTCTCTCCTTCTCATTTCACTCTAAGAGCGTCTTTCATTTACTACTTCTGCAAGGACAAAAAGGGCATGAATTTTACTTCTGGTGAAAGCTATGCAACTGCCCCACCCCCGTCCGGGTACACTGCCATCCCATTTCCACACAAAGGCAAGCATACTCTGATGCAGCAGGGACCTGCTCTTTCATTTCTGGGGATGAAATTGTCAATGGATCTTGAAAGATTTCCCTAGCTTTTAAGACATGACTAACTGGACACAATGTGCCAAATCTCAAGCTCTTAACATGTTTTTAGAAGCAATTTATCTAGTTATCAGATTTTGGCCAAACACGTCCTCCTGAAGTAACATGGGCCTCCTGAACCAGAAAAAAAAAAATCCCACTTCCCATACAGGATGCAACACAGACCCAAGGCGATCCAAGACTGAAATTTAATCAAGTGGTTTCCCAATGTTAGCTGGGCAGAGTGTGATTGAGCCAAGTCTTAGGAATGGATACAGTATTTAATATGATGGTGTACCATGACGTAATGGCATTATCGCCACAGGTCATCCCAAACAATGGTCATAGAACCCAATTGCATATTAACTATTTTGAGACTTAAAAAACCCCCAAAAAACAGCAAACCTATTTTAGAAATACTTTAAAGGAGTTTAATAAAGTAATGTATTAGTATTTTTCATTACCCTCTGTCTACAAAGCCAGACTGCCTTAGCATCGAGAGACCAAATGCACAGGCAGAGGGAAAGAAATTAGGACTAACATTTTTAGAATCTAAAATAAGTTTTCTGGGAGTTAGCATGTCACAATTTTAAAGGTCCATTAGGTTGATCACATGGGGTCAGATACAAGTGCCCTGTACAGCCTGAGAAGCCTCAAAATCCCAGGTCCCCACCGACCTACAGCCTGTATTTCTGGCTCTGATAGCGTGTATGAAATCAGTCCTTAAAGCTATCACTTGACCAGGCCTGGAGTGTCTTCAGGCCTGGAGCTTTGATCAGGAATTCCTGGGATGATCTTATCCAGGTTCCTGCCACATTTAGCAGAGAAAAAACAACCACCCAGCAGCTATTTTTATGATAGGACCTTTTAAAAAGCAGCAGCTATCTGAGCTACTCATGGGTTTGGAATGTTACAAGCAGTCCTGGCTGAGAAGACTTAATGGGCAGAGTGCAGGTGAAGAGGGTCAAAGGGGCAAAATAAACTCAGATCATTCCAGGACTTTGCAGTTTATTCCATGACTGAAGAAATAAAGGAAACTATTCTATGGTTATCATGACCACATGTGAGGTGTGACATATTGTAAGGACAGATGAGCAATTCCAGCAAACAAAACATCTCCAGTGGATTGGATATACTGGAGTTATTCATGGATATTTCAATTCATAATTTCAACTAACATTTTTATAACTTTGGATTTTGTACTACTGCACTTCAAATCAACAAAAATGATTGTTTTTAGACTTGAAACAATTTGCTTCTGAGGGTTAGTTATACAGCATGGGGAAAGATGCATAAGTCTAGGTCTATATCTACACTACAGACCTTAAGCAGCACAGCTGCAGCTGCACCGCTCTAAGGTCTCCCGGGTAGCCACTGTATGCCCACAGGACAGAGCTCTCCCGTGAGTATAATTAAAACCACCCCCCACAAGCAGTGTGTTTTTTCCACACTCCTGACCGATAAAAGTGCTAGTGTAGACATAGCGTAGGTTATAAAATGGAGTTTCTATCAAACAGAAGGTGATACTGCTTTAATCCACCACGTAGTATCCGCAGATCTGCTTGGCTTTAGTGATCAAAGAGTACCACTTCAGTCAGTGGCACAGAATGGAAGTTACGGAACTACAATCACACTTAAAGAGTTCTCTTTTGCTTCGCTGAACCAGACAGATGGATTTGATCCACACTATGCTTCCATTCGAAAATGGAGACTCTCATTCGAAAGGTCACTGTCACCTGCACAGAGCATCATGACCAGACCAACTTTAAGAGTGACCCCCCCACCAAATTGTAGATGTTGGCTTTGCAGCATCATTCAGTGCTTTGTTTAAGACACTAATCTTTGCAAAAGCAATTTCACAAAATATATTGAGAGTCTCAAACAAATCTGAACACGCTACATTGGAGTTAACTGCTTGCTGTGCACTAAGATTTCTTTTGCAGAACTGCCCCAAATAAATGTAGTTGCTCATTATACCCTTCTTACCACACAATTGTGGTTCTGATAGCAAATGGGAGCTTTCTCCAGTAGAAGAGCCAGTAGAAAAGAAAGGTTTGTGGGTTTTAGTTAAATTCTGAGTATAATTTTTTATACTATCAATCATCTGATCATCTTTTAACAGACACGGACAGTTCTTAAGCTTGAGCAAAGGAAAGCCGCTTGTACATCAGGAAATGAGACACACTAAACTCATTTTTGGAAATGGAGGCCTGACTATGCCATGAGTTAGAACTATGAGGAAAGTAACAGTTGTAAGATCTTTCCTACTCAGAAAGGCTCTCCCATCACTCCCCCTAACGAGACAATACTTGGCATCAAACCAGGAAACAATCTAGTAGCCAGACTGGGGAAAAGGGTGAAGTCCAGGGAGGTCTCTTGCTTGTGGCTGGTGGAACTAGCTAACATTTTGGAACAATGTTTCTGTCAGTGACATGTCAGCAACATGTTTATTATTTAAAAAAAGACAACTCAAGTTTTAAACATAAGTAAACGCAAAAGGAAAAAGCTTTGGTTGATTATCTGTCTTGTTAAATAGATTAAACAAGTTATCAACAATTTCTCTAGGAGGTCTCCATTGAACAAACTGGCCAGCCCATCACTCCCTGGCAAAGTTAGATGCCTAGTAGTGAAATTGGAAGTGCTGCCACAACAGTGCCGTGCTGCAGACACGACATTTCAGCTGGCACTCCTAAGACTAGTAGTGTACGTGGGGCATCTGTGCCAACTAGAGTCACTGTGATTTCACGGTGACAAATAAATAATTAAAAAAGCAACAAGAAAAAAAAAATAAAGCCAAGCATCTCTCTGGGGCCTTACCCTGAAGAGACGAGAATCAAAGCTGTTTTACTATTTACAAAATGCCATTTAGAGATGATGTGGCTACTTCAGTATTGTGAAAAAATGTCCTTTTTATGCTAAGCAGTCAGAGGGTTCAAGGACTGCGTGGCCTCTGTGCCACAGAGTCTCATGGGAGTGCCCCAAGGCATGTGGAGGGAGTTCAGTCTTCTGTTTCTTCATACGTAGTCTCATCAAATGGCCGGTCCAAGAGAGGCACCAACCGGTGACGAGAATACTTCAGTTGCAAGAGGTCCCCAACTTCATCTAATTCCTTTAAAACCTGGGAGAGGGGAGAGACCACGACATATCAGCAGATAGAATCAGGACATGAAACCCCTAATAGTACAGCTACCTCTGCATCCCTGACATACACTGAGTGAACAGACTACGTTGAAGGCAACCCTATAACTGAGCAAGGTTTTGCCATGCTGCCCCTTGTCACAAATTAAAGACAATACAAAGCTTCTTCCTAATCATTTTATTGTGGTTTTAGTGTAAAGCTTACAACTGACTGTCCCTAGAGTATGAAATATTGTATTTATGCACAGAACAGGTGTGAAAGACAGCAGCATGGCAAGCAAGCTTCTCCAATACTTCCGTAGCTCACATAGTGTGCCTTAATGCAAACTCCAAAAGGGCAATCCCGAAAGGCAATTCTCAGTCTCCACATCCTCATACTGTACCTCATTACAAGGGATCCACTCCATTTAGACCCATATACCCCATAGTCACAAATACACAATTGTACTCAGTTTAGCCCTGTAAACGGACATCAGATATGCAAATTACGTGACAGAAAACGTTACACAAACAACGTACCTATTTATTTAGTACAAGCACTGCACTTTCAAAAGTGTAAAGTTCCTTACAGGCGCTAAGCTTGTTGTCATCAGCCTCTATTGCAAGTTAAGTCGTCTTAAGTCTGTCACACATTTGGATCTTAGGATGAGCAGCTCACTCTCGTTTTACGGAAACTTCTAACACGGGAAGCCCACTGCAATGGTGTTTCTTTTGCAACGGACACTTTACTACAAACTGGACTAAGATCATTTCACACAGGTCACCAAACAGCTATGATTTTTGGTCACCACTGACTGGAGTGCATTTTTTAGCATCACATGCAACCCTACCTTAGAGTCATCAAAACAGACCCTCCCTAAGAAGAGAATCTATTATACTGAAGACTTTCCCTCATGATATTAGTCACTAGTGTCATGTACACTATAGAACAACATCAGGACTTGTCTATATTTTAAGTTGCACCAGTTTACATAAACAAGGCAAATTAGCAAGGGACAGCTTTTTCCCAGGTGACATGGACAGAATCAGGATAAGTGATGAAGACATGTTGCTGGCCAATCAAGCCAATGGTTCCAAAGACTTTGAATTAAGGGTAAAAATGTCAGTAGGGGGAAGGAGTATCAAAATCAGACTCAAATTTTAGAATTGGACTAAGATATATTTTTTTTGGTTCAAAGACTTAACAGGCATTACAATGTGCAACTCTGCAGCAAAGAAACTTTACAATACTAACTGAAAACGGACAGCACCTGGGATCTAAAGACTAAATCATCAAAGCACATTTATGTTAACTTGCTCAGGCAGCCAAACATGACAACCTTTTCATAGCCGACATAATGGCTCAGCGGAACAGATAACGGGTCTGCTGCTATGACAGATCGAAGCTCTCAAGTAAAAATAGATATTTACTTCAGGCTTTACATTCACGTTTATTTTTATGATTTGTGCAGCATCAGAGGAGTGCGTGGCTCATTAGAGGAATGTGATTCTTTATTAGCCACATGCCCCCAGATCATGCCTCTGCCACTGAAAGATGATAAAGTGGACCTCACCTGAAATATTCCTGGGAAAGCCACGCTAGTCTAACAGCAAGAGTCAAGGCTGGGCGCTGGTATCTTACATATAATTGGGCCATTTGGAATGCATGAATGGTTGAACTTGAACAGTTCCCAAACAAGCAGCTAGGGCGGCGCTCAGGTCGTGGCCTCATCATTGGAAGGGTAAGTTCCCCCACAGATTTGCAGTATGGTCTCAGATGGCTCCTATGCCCTCAAGGTAACACAATGCCACCAGCTCTTGTGAGTAATGTGATTTTTGGCCCCAGGAAGACCTCCTGCCGTCACATGATTTTGGGGAAGAAGTGTGTGCATGCATGCCCACCCACCTCTCACTCATGCTGCTATGCTGCCTTTCAGAAGGAACGTACCAAATGAGGCACTTATGTAACCCACATTAACTGGGGCTCGGTGTTACTCACTGGTGGTCAGACCACATGTAGAGGTTTATGCCTCTGCTACTGCTTTCATGCTTCGTGACCTGGTGCTTGAGGGCACAGGTTCCTGCTTTTTACATCCAGAGGTCTATGTCCAAACTCCAGACAACCCAAGCAGTAGTGTTGTTACACTGGGCTATGCTCTGTAACCCCTAGACCATAGTCTACTTCCAGAGCAGGAACAGAACCCAGGAATCCTGATGCCCAATGTTCCATTACTGTCTCACATACAGTTGTGTGATCCTGTATGGGCTGGTCCACAGAGAACAGCATGTTTCCCTCCACCAGTTACTGCTATAGCTGATGTGGAAGAGGTCTGTGTAGAGGATCTGCAGATTCAAGCTCTGTTAGTGCCCCATGAGGAGATGAAAAATACACAAGTATAAATATTAAGTGTATGGACACTAGAATAGTTACTGGGATTGTTTTATAGTCAAAAAAATATTTAGAAGTGAATTTGCATGTTGTGCTAATGTTTTACTGATGCATTCTTATTTTGATTTGGTTATTTATATTATCGTAGCGCACATGAGCCCCAGTCATGGACCCCCATTGTGCTAGGTGCTGTACAAACAGAACAAAAAGACAGTCCATGACCCAAAGACCTTACAACCTAAGTATAAAAAAAACCTGGCAGATTGAGACAGGCAAGTTAACAATGAGACAAAAATGGGAGCTGTCCCTTTAAGAGCACAGTGTGGCAGATTTTGCTTGTGTGTCCTGAATAGACAAGACTGCTTGTGTAAGAGCCAAAGGGATCAAAACTTGATTTAATAAACTTATCTTTCCAGAAAGCAAGCCTCATCCTCCAAGATGTAATATTAGTGCTATGGGGGGCATTGGAAATGAGCTACCTAGCTTTTCACCTGCAGGTCACTACTGAACCCTGGCCAGCTCAGCAGGGATTGACGTTGTTCCCATCTAATGGATGTTTGATGGCCCCTGTATGAGAGGAGTTTGATGAGTCCCAATTCCAGATCTCATGTCACAAACTCACCGTCATGCTTTGCATTACACTGATCGCTTTCGGGGAGGGACTGCCTTTCTACATGCTTTTACATTGCCTTACACAATGGGGCCCTGATCTCAGTTGGGTCCTCTACCAAGGACTTCTGCAGCAGGAGCTAAAGTCACCTTACTGTAGGTTTGCAAGAGTAAGCAGCAATGCTATTTGCCCATGAGACAATGAGTTCAAAAGTTAGAAGAAAAACCAAAAAACCTGGTCTTTTAAAGTCAGTCATGATGTCTGGGCCAAACTCATGATTTCTGAACGTCTGGGGTTAGTAGTATTGTACATAATGGTGCTTGAAGCTTAAGCTTGTTTATACAGATATACTCAACCATTCCATGAGAGAGCCACTAATTCCATACGTAGGATTAATATTCTAATTGTGAGATGGTCTAGTCCAAATCTCCTGCTCTCGAGAATGGCGTTAGCAGGAGGGGTTAATGTATTTCTACATGATTTACCTTCCTGGATCAATATTTCAAGTTTTTGTTTCTTTAAACAATGGCCCCTCATGCTTGTTATATCTGGCAGCACGAGACTATCCGCTCCAAAATTTGGGGGAATGACAAGCCTGGAAGAAGACGGACTTCAGTATAATAGTGGGCATGTTTTACCAAAGCTTTAACGAAAGGACCATATGGAATCAATTTAAGGTTGAATTTCTGTTGAAAGAACTGTTAACTGTTATTCTTGAACTCAAATTTAGGATTTTATTAATTTTAAACAAAAAGAATCATGTGACTAGCAAAGACTACAAAGGAAACAGCACTGGTGAACTCTGACTTCAGGAAAGTGTAATATATTTTTCATCGCTGAAAAGAAAGCATCAGCCCAGAGGGATGCAGGTTAGGAGGGACTTCGCTCTAATCCAGAGCCAAATATTTTCAGGCAAGGAAATTTTATTTACATAAAACAATTACAAATTGTAACAGGGAACTGCTACCCATTGTGTGGGTTTATTTAATAAGAAAAGGAAAGCATTACAAATATCATTTATAAGTAAAGTCTCCGTCCTCCACGCTTCCAACATTAGGTGAAATTTGTTTAGGAAAGTGTCAGGATAATAGAACTGGTTAGTTCCAGCCATATAAGTGTAGACTTTACCCAATTTCCCTCTGCAGCCTCAGCTCTGACAAGTCCCCTGCTAGCCCTCCCCAATTCTATCACAGCTTCAATATTTCTTTGGCATTTTTGCGATCAGTTAGAGAGGGATCAGATCGGGTGGCCAGTGCTTAACCACTGATGGCTGTTTGCAACCAGACTCCCCCCTCTACATCAGAAAAGACACAATAAGACTAAATACTTTCTTCTAAATTGAGGCAACCGGTTATTTTTGGAGAAGTTCTATATAAAGCGTCATTACGGTTATTGGCTATATTGTAGGTAAAAATAAACATGAGAAAAAATAAGATTTGAAACATTCTTTGGGCAGTTAAAATTGTTACTAGTGAACAGGATGGTAGAAGAAAGGTACGCTTACTACAGAGGAGCATGGTTTTGTTTTGAATGGAAGGGGTACAGTACTATTTATTCATTTATAATAGCATCATAAGCATAATTGATAAAACAAGTAGATGGACACCTCATCCCAAAGTGCTTACTCTAAATTAAGACAACATGAGGAGACAACAGACAGTGTAGAGTTGAGAGAGACAGTCTACACTTGAAACGCTTCAGTATAGATGCTACCTGGGGTTCTCCTGTCGACTTAAAATGGTTTTCAACCTGGGGTCCGCAGGGAAGCAATGGGGGCAAAAGACCTATCTAGCTTAATCATGAAGCCAGATAAGTTTATGGAGGGAATGGTTTGATGGGATAACACGATCTTGGCAATTAATTGACGTTTGACTATCAGTGGTAAATAGGCCCAATGGCTGGTAATGGGATGTTAGAAGTTACTACAGAGAACTTTTTGCTGGGTGTCTGGCTGGTGAGTCTTACCCACATGCTCAGGGTTCAGCTGACTGCCATATTTGGGGTCGGGAAGGAATTTTCCTCCAGGGTAGATAGGCAAAAAACCTCCAGGGCCTCTGCCATTCTCTGCAGCATGGGGCACGGGTCACTTGCTGGAGGATTCGCATCTTGAAGTCTTTAAACCATGATTTGAGGACTTCAATAGCTGAGACATAGGTGAGAGGATTATTGCAGGAATAGGTGGGTGAGATTCTGTGGCCTGCATTGTGCAGGAGGTCAGACTAGATGATCATAATGGTCCCTTCTGACCTTAAAGTCTATGAATCTATGAGACTGTCCAAGATTTCTAAAGGGGTCTGTACCACCATTGGAAAAATTTTAGGGGTCCACAAATGAAAAAAGGTTGAAAACCACTGGCCTAGGTAATCCATCTCCCTGAGCAGTGGTACCTAGGTCAATGGAAGAATTCTTCTGTCGACCTAACGCTGTGTACAGAGGGTTAGGGTGGCTTAACTATGATACTCAGGGATGTGGATTTTTCCACACCTTTAAGTGACGCAGCTATGCCACTGTAAGTTCTCAGTGCAGACCAGCTGTAAGGGCTTGTCTTCGCTTACTGGGGGATCGACTGCAGATCGCTCTCCCGTCGACATTGCATAGTATGGACTCCGTGGTAAGTAGATCTAAGCTATGTCGATTTGAGTTATGCTATTCACTTAAATCAAATTGCGTAGCTTAGGTCAAATTTCCCCTGTAGTGTAGACAAGGCCTAAGATTCTGTGGTCACTTGGGTGATTTGTATGTATGTCATCCTGTTTGCCTACTTGCTTAAATAACTGTAAGGGGACGAGTCTGATCAGTGAGGCATAGTTCAGTAAATCCTTTATTGAATAAGTAATTGTGGTGAGGAAAGAAGATAACAGCATCTAAACTTGCTATAAAATTGCACATGCATTTATGTATTGTGTGTACATATACCTGATTAATACCATTCTGTTTTATTGGTTTCCTAGCAAAGACAAAAACCAAACAAGTGGAATTCTCAGCTGCTGACCTAAAGGTGCTGTGGTAGTAGTGTGAGGAGGTTGGCTCTTGGTTTTTGCCAACACATTGGAAACTGTCAGCTCACATGCCAACTCCTGTCTATTACACTATATAGAACTGTTACCACCTACTCATATTTGGGCACTTCTGAGACAACGCAGTTGGCTGTATTCCACTCAATACAATTACGGGGTATATGCTAGTGACCTAAGTAAGCTGTCTAAACCATGTGTGTTTAAATATTCTCCTGTTTTCTGACTCTAAAGGTCTCTAGCCATAGAGATGTGATCTTGAGTGCCTTCCCCACCAGTTCCTCTTCTCTCCCAAAGAAAATCGGAGATGGTGCTTGGGAGGAGCTCCCAAAAGTGTTTCCTGGCAGATCCACGGAACTCCAGCAGCACAGCGCCTCCTAGAGCCATGCTGAGGTACTGGGTTCAGTACCAAGGGAAAAGCATCACTTGAGTTATCACTTTATAGCTCCTAGAAAGCTTTAATGTAACCACACCATGAAGCAGGGAGTCTGCAGAACATGGGGAGCTTTGACATGGCCTCGGACTGGGTTACATACAGTATGCCTGTCCTTCAAAGACAACAAGCTTAAACAACTATCTGTTGAAATGAATTTAGTCACCAGAATAGGTGCAACGAAACAGTCCTCCATCACCTGCCAATGTGCAGGTGGACCGTGTTCTGAGGACAGCGTTCAATCCTTCACCTCTGAGGCTTTAGCAAGGGTGACAGTTCCAACTCCAGTTACTCCTCAGGGAATTCTGCAATATTTTAAAATTCTGCAAATTTTATTTGTCAATAAATAAATGTGAAGGCTCCAGCATGGCAGTGGGGAGCACATGCATGGAGCAGGGAGATCACCCTGTAGCCCCCCCGCCCCCGGGAAACAGTCTCAGCGGTGAGGCTGCACTGGATCCTGACACTGTGCAAGGGCCGGGTCTACCCCAGAAACACCCCGGGGCCCTGCCCCTCTGTGCTGGGAAGAGCCTGGCAGGCTCCAAGTGTGGAGGGGCTTAGTGTGGTGTGATCCAGGTGTGGTGTGAGGGAGTTCTGTGTCAGGCAATCTGGGTGCGGGTGGCGGGGGGGAGAGAGAGAGAGAGAGAGAGAGAGAGGTGTGTGTGTGCGCGTGTGTGCGCGTGTGTCTGGATGCACAGGGCTCAATGGGAAGGGGGATTCCAGGTGCTGGGGCAATGGGACTCTGCAGAGGGGGTCAAGGTGAAAGTGGCTGCGGCGGGGGGGGGGGGTGTGTGTGTCAGTGTGAGGGGGATGGGGCTTGCCAGGGGGGTCTGGGTGCGTGAGGCTCAGAGTCCAGGTGCTGGAAGAGTAGGGCTCAGTGGGGTGGGAATTCAGGTACAGCTAGTTGGGGTTCAGTGAGGTGGGGGTCCAGGTGTGGCTGGATGGGGGGGTCTGGATGCATGGGGGTTAGGAGGATGGGGGAGCAGCTCCTAATACAGTGACCCCTTCCCCCGCAGTTGAGGAACGATGGGGGCAGGAGGTAGGGGAGAGAAGGGGTTCCTGCAGCTGGGAAAGGTTTCTGGGGGGTGGGTCTGACCCAGCCTCAGCTGCTGCTTGCAGGGGAAGAGCAAATCCTGTCCTCCCACAGCCCCATCCCATCTGGGACGAGCAGCTAAGCCTGGCGCAGAATAGGAGCCGCCGGCTGGGGTGTCCCCAGCCCTGTCCCCCTGCAGTGATTTACCTCTTCACCAGCTGCTCCAAGCACCTGAAAATGATGTGCCCACGCTGCTGGGAAAGGGTGCGTTGACCGCTTTTGCGGCTTCCCTTTAACTTCCCTGTCAGAAAATAATTTTGCTGCAGGGAAGCAAAGAAGTCTCCTGGGGGACATGAATTCTGTGCACGCACAGTGGTGTAGAATTCCCTCCAGGAGTATCTAGCAGTAAGTAATGTCCTGAGGTCAACAACACTGCACTGACTCCTGGGTCCCGATTAGCTAGTCCATCTTTTCCAGCTCTAACTTCCAAGTCTAAGGCTAGCAGGGACTAGCACTTGCCCTTCAGAAAGGCTTGTGTTCTTAACTATCCATAACACACAAATTATACAGCCTTTTAAGAGTGGAAGGGGAGTTCTCTTAAGGGGAGTGATCGACAGACCGTTAGCTGGCTTATTTAAAAATGTACTGAGGGAAGCCCTAGAATATGTACCATAGACAACCATGTATTGTCCAGAGGAGAATCTTTGTTCATCTCTCGTTTCTATGATGCTATGAATACTTGTTTCGATTGTGAGCTGAACACAGAACCAGCCTGCAAAACCAACAGCCAAATGCTATCTCTGTTTACGGAAGGCACAGACATGGATGAGAGGAAGACAAGATCAGACACTTACAGTATCAAGTATCTCTTTGGTATGAGCTGCAGACACACAGAATCTGGCTCTGGATTCAATGATTGGGGTGGCAGGGAAACCCACAACCACGACACCTATGTTTCGCTTCAGCATCTCACGTCCAAATGCACTGCAAGAGAAAACAATGAGGAATGTTTAGAGTGAAAGCTGAAGAAGCAGACAGAGCAGCAGCATAAAGGTCTCAGTACTCTAAACCACACAGGCCTTTGGTGAAGCGTGCCTGCGAGGCTGCAGTTCTGACTTTCCACTGCCTTCTCTTAGAGGTAGAATGCCTACTCACAAAGGCTTCTTTTGTTCAGTCCAGAGGTGGTCTTCCTAGAAAGGTTTCACTGTATTAAGTTCTAACAAAGCTGAAAGATTATATTTGGCAGGAGCTGGTCTTCTAGTGGGCTGCTTCTAAATGGATTTGTAACCTAAGCTTGAAAATCTCTCTGATGGAAAACAGGAACCTACACTCCAGAGTCTGACTATAAGAGGAATTCCCCCCTGCTGCCTACCCCCAAAGCAGAAGCCTCTGCAGTTTCAAAAAGGATTGTTTTCACCAATGTAATGCAATTAAGGTACATTGTGGCATCTGCTCAAAAGTTCTCATAAGAACCTAGCAATTGCCATTCTTGACTAGGTAGCAGACTAGATGGACCATCGAGAGCATGCCAGAGAGTGTCCAGAACTAGATTCTTCAGAGGAAGGTGCAAAAATCTCCATAATGGACAGTTAAGGAATACCTTCCCATAAGGAAAGTTCTTCCCTAATCCTTGTCAGTTAGTGGCTGTCTTATACCCCAGAGGCATGAGGGTTTATAATCCTAATGTAACTGAAAGTTTCCACAATCCATATAAAATATCTAACCCTTCTTTGTACTGTACTAAGCTCTTGGCCTTAACAACTCGCAATGAGTTTCAAGGACTTATTGTGCACTGTGTAAAATGTACTTGCTTTTAAGTGGTTTTAAATTTGCTGCCCTTCTATTTCATGGAATTCCCCTTTGTTCTTGAATTAGAAGAATGGGGATGTTCCTATTTACCCATTCACCTTCTCCGTACCATTTGTTATTCTGTGTACATCTCTGATAGCCTCTTATTCATATCCTCTCTAATGTAAACATTCCCAGCACAAGGCACTGAAAAAATAAAGAAGTATGACCTAGACAGCTGTAAATCGAGGGACTATCAGTTTGAGACCAAAACAACTTCAGAACCTGGTACCTCCTGTGTGGTTCTGTGACCATCACATCACCCCCAGTAGTGGTTTCCATTTCTACCAAATCTCACCTCATCTCTTAGCTGCATGTACCCCTCAGTCCCATATCTGAATCCCAAGAGCAACACAAGACCAATTCTTGCCTACAGTTTGGAGTTTACTCCTCTCCCTTTTGCTCACAGGCCAAAAAAACCCTTTAAACATTACTCTCTCAAATGCTTCTTTCCAAATATAAACCCAAACAAAGAGAGCTTTCTGATCACTTGTAAAACATGGCAGTATTCTACATGTCTCTGGCAGTATTCTACATACAGTAGGCACAGAGACCAGGAAAAAAAAGCCAGCTTCCTAACAAGTCTGGGTCAAGTGGATGGATGGGGAATTCTCCCCACTGGACCTACCCAATTTTTGCTGGCATGTACAGCATCAAAGGCACAACTGGGGAATCTTCGTTTCCATAGATAATAAAGCCCATCTCCTTCAGCCGCCTCCTGAAATACCTGGTGTTCTCTTCCAACCGCTGCACACAGTCCTTGCCTGGAAAAACAAATGAAGGAAAAACCGTGAGCAAAATTACCACCATAGATCCCAGGTACCACATATCTGTAGTTAGTCTTGTGCCATCTGTATTATGAACATGGGCCAGTTTTGTATATAAAAAAGTGTTAACTAAACTGCAAAGTTATTTAAAATTTGAACTGCAACTAACAATTGTTTGCAGTATCTCTTTCCTCAGAGTTCCCTTTAACACAGCCAAGATTACTCTTCATTTTCTGGCCACACTGCTGCAGAATGGACTACAACAGATGACCCTTTCATGATCCTCGAGAGTTTAAATGATTCCTTAATTCTGACATAATAATTAGGTTTGCACTGAGATTGTCTGCAAGATGGGTAATCACATGCTCCTATAAAAGATTCATGCCAGTAGACCACAGCTCACTGGCAAATCCACAACAACAAAAGCAGAATTAGTGAACTTATGCAAGAGAATTTAGTAACTGATCAACTGAGAAGATTGCTACCCTTTGCCAATATGCTGAAGTCAAAGTGGCACAAGATAAAAAGACAGCTATAAGGTAAGCACGCAAACTAAGATTTAAGATTGTTTAAGGTTTCTATTTTCTGAACACACCATTAGAGCAGAACAAACTGGAAGTTCAACCTCTGACTTGAAATGCAGGGTTGAAGATGGATTGGGATCTGAAAATCCAAAGCCATGCTTACAGATGAATACTTTCAAGCTTCTGTCAGATGTATCCATAGCATGAGCAAGTTCAGCTCTTGAAACCTGACACAAGGCTTCAGATATTTTTTTCTCCATTCTTGCTGCACATTGTGAGCATGCTGTTACATTACTCCAACTCCTGTACTCTGAAGTTCCATCTGCACATATCCTGGTCTCTCAAACAGACCCATATGCATGCCTACACATTGAAATGATCAGACCTTTTACTCCAAAGCTCAATACCCCTCCCCCCTTTCCACATATCACAAGTCTCCCACACAAAAAAATACATCAAATCTCTCTGTTACACAAACCCTTTAAAAAAATCAATGTCTTCAGAATGCCATGGTCTAAATAATACTCCATATTTTATATTGATATCATAAAGTCACCTAAGACTGCATACTATCTTTCTGGTTCCTGAAATGTTCTCCACCAACAATCCCAAATGAGGGTTTCAATTTGAAATTGGAATTGTATTCCTAGAGACCCCTTCCAAAAAAGTCACAAAGCCATGGTAACTGCCCTCTCCCCAATAGTTAGGGCTATACCAAATTCATGGTCCATTTTGGTCAATTTCACGCTCATAGGATTTTAAAAATCAAATTTCATGATTTCAGCTTTTTAAATCTGAAATTGCATGGTGTTTAATTATAGGGGTCCTGACCCAAAAAGGAGTTGGGGGAGGTTGCAAGGTTATTGTAGGGGGAGTTGCGGTATTGCTACCCTTACTTCTGCACTGCCTTCAGAGCTGGGAAGCTGGAGAGTGGCAGCTGCTGGTTGGGAGCCCAGCTCTGAAGGGAGAGCCACCAGCAGCAGCAGCAGCACAGAAGTAAGGATAGCATGGTATGGTATTGCCACCCTTACTTCTGCACTGCTGCTGGTGGGGTGCTGCCTTCAGAGCTGGATGCCTGGCCAACAGCCACCACTCTCCAGCTACCCAGTCTGCAGGGAGCCCAGACGTTAGGGTGGCAATTCCGCAACTCCCCTAAAATAACCTTGTGACCCCCCTGCAACTCCCTTTTGGGTCAGGACCCCCAGTTTGAGAAACACTGGTCTCCCCTGTGAAATCTGTATAGTATAGGGTAAAAGCACACAAAACCAGATTTCACGGTCTGTGATGCATTTTTCCATGGCCATGAATTTGGTAGGGGCCTACCAATAGTATACTGGTCAGACTTCTTACTAACGATTTTCCTGCAAGAGAATATAATAAAAGATCATGATGGCAGAGTTCTTATTGAAAGTGATGATATCAAATGCAGGTAGAGCGATTACTGTGCCAATATGTATGCCTCAAAACCACTTACAATAGAGGACAATAGGAAAGAGTACAGAGCTGGAGCCATCAACCCTGAGAGGCAGTGGTGCCAGCTATTATGGAAATGAAGCCTGGGAAAGCACCACAGCTAGATAATGTACCAGGACAACTGTTGAAAGGTAATTGGTGATCATGGTATTTATCTCATGTGGAAAATTTGCATTAAATGTATGGATGACTAGAAACTGGCCAGATAACTGGATGAAAGGAATCTTTCTGCCCTTACCGAAGGAAGTTACTGCATGCTGTTCTATTCCCTTTGGTACCATCTCCCTGATATTGCATGTGAGTGAAGTGCTGCTCTACATAATTCAGGATCACAAAGTGAATGACAGAAGCAGAACCACCACCACCATAAGCTGGTTTCAGAGAGGGACAAGGCTTATGTAATAAAATAGCAAATATCCGTTATAACACTGAAAGATGCAGAGAGCATAACAACCCACTGATAATGTGTTTCACTGACTACTCCAAAGCATTTGATACTGTCTGACATGACAGTCTCTGGCGGTTACTGGCAGACAGGTGGATTTGAAAGCATCTAATTGAAGTCATCACCAGTCGCATTGGTCAACAACAGACCATAGTACAAACAACACTGAGCAACAGCAAGTGGTTTTCCATTGGTCAGGCTGTGAGACAAGGGTGTATTTCTGTCCCCAAGCCTCTTCAATATGTACAGAGAATTTATTATGAGACAAGTCCTGGAAGGTTTTGATAAAGTGGAAGGAGCTCAGATTTCCATTGGCGGACACTTCTTAAAACTGACCTCAGATATGCTGATACGACACTCTTGCTGCAACCATTGATGCAATGCAACAAGTGTTGGGAGTCTGTAAAAAAAAGGTTAGCGAGGAATATGAACTATTCCTGAATGTAGGGAATATGAAATGCACATTTGTTGACAATCAATAAAAGGAGGAAAGCGGACATCACGATTAACACAGTCAAGTTGTAGAGGCAGTAGATGAATTTAGTTATCTGGGCTCACACACATCCAGCCAAGGCAGCTGCTTCAAAGAAATCAGAGCACTAGGGATGACTCTCACAGCCATAGCCTCCCTTATGAAACGGTGGGAAATCTGTGGCATCATGAAACATATGAAGGTTAGATTGGAGAAAGCTGAATTTTTTTCCGGAGCAACTTATAGATGTGAATCCTGGGGAACTAATGCTGCTAACAAGAAGAAAACCAAAGCATTTGAGATGTGGTGTTTGAAGACTTGCATATCTCCTGGATAGAAAAGATGAATGTGTTTTATAGAAATATTGGACAGGAGTGGACCCCTACTCTCCGAAATCAACAAGCATAAACTTACGTACGTCGGTTACATCAGACACAGAGGTGGAATAACCTGAGAAAGTTACAATAGAAGGAATGGTGCTTGGTCATCCTTATAGGAGACAAACAGTGTGATGGATAGATAGCGTGCAGCAGATCACCGGAAGGTTGGCTACTGAGTGTACAAAGGTAATGATGGATTGAGAAGGCTTCTGAAAATTCTGCTGTCACCAGTATTCAGATATGAATAAATGGACTTTACTTACTTAGAATCCTATGTGTTTTTCCTTCATTCACCACCATGTGTAGCAGAACGATTTGTCAATGGGGAATGTTATTTACAACAGTTGTTATTAGTGGTACTCAGAACAGCATTCTGGTCAATTTTAGCACACTGCCTGCCCATGAGAATAGGGCAGAAAGATTCAACAGAGGGGCACACACTACATTTGTTCAGGTACCAAGGTTGCCAACCCTCCAGGATTGCCCTGGAGTCTCCAGGAATTGAAAATTAATTTTTAATTAAAGATTACGTCATGTGATGAAACCTCCAGGAATACGTCCAACCAAAAATGGCAACCCTAGCACGTACCTGCCCTCTACCACATTTTGGTAGGTCCAATTTTTCCCCAACCAGCCACGACAGTGTCTTAAAGCTTACACAATAGCTCTTGTCCATACCAAGCCACTGGAGCCCAGAGCTTACAGTCTCCAGGAATAGCTTGGAAACGTGAAGGCAAACTCTCACTCACATGTATCTGGCTTCAACTGCTCCTTACAAGTTACCATATATACAACCAAATCTGTGCTGAGGCATTTGTTGCATAAGGTACAGCCAGTGCATGCAGAAAACATGTCTGTACAGGCAGCCTAGACTAAACATCAGTCTATTTGACAGCAACACGTAAGGATGCCTATTTGAAATTAAAGTACTAACAATTATAGAATATATAGTTAAGTTTGCCTACAGAAAGTTTCACTCACTCTCACCTAACAAGACAGTTGCCATGGCCTTGGAGGACAAGTTGATGCTTTAATTTGTTTAGCATGAGAAGGTACCAAGACAGTGATAAGACTGGGATAGTAAGATTTACTATGGTCTATCCTGGATAAATTGCAGATCACTGTCTTTCAGAGTTCTTGGAGAAGTGATGCCGTATCTTTGTCTCTACTGAGTGGACATTTCATCTGCTGAAACAGCAAGTGTAGCAGTAGTATCCACCGTATACCACATTGAGGGGTTGAGTGGCTGGGCACTTACTTTTCTAGTAAGCAGTGTTCTGTAGTAGATGGAAGAGGAGAATCCAAGGGGAGCATCTCAGGCCAGGGAGAGAAAAAATTTCATTTGATGTGACCTGGAGTGCCATGGGTTCAAGACCCTATGTAGTTTAAAGCCAAAAATAGGCCAAATACTCCATCCACAATCAAAACCCAAACATAAAAATGAAGGATGAAACATTACTGTGTTTTACATCCCAACTCCTCCTTCGATGAATGGCTCGCTTCAGAGTTTTTAACTACAGTCATCACCACCTGCTAAAGACACTGTCTTCACCGCCCTTCCCCTATAACATTTATTTTCAAGACACACCCCCTCCAGAGTTTCTGCTGTGTAAGTGTATAGCTCCCTCCACCCTTTCCCACTCATCTCCTGTAGAACAGGGACAGAACTTCACACTCGGAGTCTATCATGTAATTAGATCTCAAGTCCAATCAGATCCCCTAACCGCAGAATCTCTAAGCTTTCTCAAGCCCGAATGCTACTAACTTGATTATTTCAGTTAAGACTGACTGCACAGTAAGGTCTGAATGAGCAGATCATCTACAACAGTGGAAGGTTAGTGTTCCGGACAGAGGGTGAGAGCTAATCCATATATTTCTAATACCACTGTATGCAATCCCACAGTTTGAAAGAGCAAGTTATGGTGAAGAGGAAGGCTATACTGGGACCTTCTCAGAGAAAGCTGCAGTGGTCCCTGTCCCTATACAATATTGCAGCCACACACCTTTTGGCAAATTTTTATGTATGTATACTAAAAACAAACACACAAACATCAACATCAACTCTCACTATTATGAATAATAAGTAATAATAAGAAGCAAGATAACTTATGCCCACACCACCTCTCTAATCACTGGAGGCCTCATGGGCTAAAGCTTAACCTGAAATATCAGTCCTCATTTATAGTCCGTAGCTGCTTTGCTATTTTCTTCTCTGGACTCTTTCAAGGATCTCATGATGCTAAAAGTTAATGCTTATACTATGCTTTCAAGCTTCAAAGCATTTTACTGATACTTGTAGTCTCTTCCCATTCTTTGCCATTTTATAGATGAAGAAAATGGAGGGAGGAACAGTGAGGTTAAATGTCTAATCGAAGATTAGTCATCAGACAAACAAGGATTAAAACCCTGGAGCTCCTATCCCCCTAGTCCTTTTACATCCAAAGTTCCATGTAGTTTCTACCTCCCCCAGCATAAGATATTTGGTATCCTGGCTCTATCTTAAAATACTCCATTGCTTTCAAGGGAAATAGAGGTGCACTACGGGAGTACTATGTACAAGGTTAAGAGAAAACACACCCAACTCTGGCTTTGTCAACAGTAAATGCTGGTTTAACTACACTGGCATTAGCAACATTGGGAGCACTCTAGTGGTTGGGCTGCCAGCTGCTACACCATTTTAAGCATGGAGTCCTTTAACCATGCTCTGAGCAGGTGTAAAATTAACGTAGTGCTGACGACTGGCAGCAGCCAGCACATTTCTCGGCGCTAGTGCTCCCAGTGCTGCTAACTTCAGTGAAACCAAACCAGCATAAACAACGGTACATGCAGGGCCCTAGATCCTATGTCTATACTGCAATGTAAACTCAGCATTCAAATTCAGGCTCAAGCCTAACTGCGCCTCTGTCTACACACAAATCATGCTAACCCAGGGGTCAGATTCAGGGTCCCAGGATCCCACGAGTGGGAGGTCTGGGCCTAAGTGAGGCCGGGATCCAAGATTCAAGTCTTATTACTTTGCAGAGTAGACACAGCCCCCCTGGACTCATGCTGTCAGTCTACCAAATGTATCCCCCAAATCCCATGGGTTAACTTTCTTTGTCCTCTGGAGACTCAAGTTTTCCCACACTGCACCTGAACACAGGGCTAGAGTGGCCATGTTTTGGGTGGGCACTAGGGAATCTGAGATGCGGGTGGTGGGACTAAGGCCCACATAATACAGTGTAGATGCTAGATCTGCAGGTTGGGACCTAGGGTTCAACAATTCCTAACCTGAGGTTACAAAGGAGTGTAGATGCTCAAGCTCTAGGTTAACAAACCCAGCGACTGCTAACTCAAATTCTACTCCGCCTGGGCTTACGCGGCAGTGTAGACATACCCAGTGTTACTCTGCTATGTACATACCAGTCAGACATGCCTTTCTAGTCTGACCATAACTTGTGGAGGTCAGACTTCTGTCGGTATCTGCTCAACTACAGGCCTAGGAAGATGCTGGGATGGCAGCAACTCTCCAGCAGCTGTAATTCATGGCGAAGGTTAACTTCATTTTTCAGACAGCTCAAATCAGAGCTGCTGAGACACTGCCCTGCCAATTGTCTGCACACACAAAGGAGTTGTGTAACAGTTATGTTAACATCCTTTAATCTGGTGCACTGGAATGCAGTGACTTTCATGGGGCAATGTAACTGAATTCTTCAAAGGACTAGAAAAGAAAACTAGGAGCCCCTTATCAGGGCATCTGATATGAAACTACATGGGGATTGTAAATGGATTAAATTAGCTACTGACAGATCTACTTTGGGATTCAAGTCACAGCCAGCTTGCTGTCTCTCTGGTGTCCTGAAGTTAACAACTCCTCTTTTTCCTGTGTTACCTTCTATAACTCATTTCACTCACAAAGAAATTCCTTCACAATTCAGTGAAACTACCCCTTGCTACTAACAATCTGAATATTATCATGTAGTGTAAAGTTCACATCTATCTTCAAAGGGCTGGGCTGCCAAGGTATCATATAAGTAAAGGTCACATGCCATTTAAAGGACATGTTCCCTTTATATCCAGCCTTCAACTCTTACAGAGCTGGGGTGGTATTGGTTTTGTGGATCCAGCAGAGATAAGAAACAAGAACAAGGCTGTAAGAGAATGAAAATAAATGCATGTTTGGAGAGTTAGGATGTGCTAAGTGTGTCTAGATAGCAGTTAGAGGGGAAAACACCCATGTCCTTGATTGTAACAACCTTTCATGAGCCCTGGATGACAAGGTACATCACTTTAAATCGCCATCACTCTGGTTGACAGATGTCACATGACACCTTTAGTGCAGAAGTGGTACTCAAGCATGAAGTAGCAGCTCTCCTACCCCAGGCTACCAGTATGATAACCGCAGCTTCAGTGACTGAGCAGTTAAGAGCCTCTCTCAAACCCATTCTTTATGGAACTGTCAGTATAAGGTGGCTTCTATCCACCCTACAGGAACATTTCAGGCCTGGGAATGCCAGATAAGTGTTCTGACATTTATAAGCACTGTGGTGAGCAACCTAACTCTATACATTGTGCACCGGACCTGATCTTGCTTTAGGCCTGCACAGGTTTGCACTTGTACTAGAGTGCTACTAGGTGCCATAGATGAAATGATGGTAGGGATGAGGGCAAGACATTTTTTATTCCAATGCACCTCTTCAAGTACTTGGTGCTTATATTTCACTTTTAATGCTAATTTCACAAACTTCTATTAAGCCTCAAAAGATGACCTGTACAGGGAAGGTGGTGGGCAGAATGGGCTTTTTACTCTTCTGATATTTTAAGACATATAAAGACACAGAAGATGGCTGGATAAGAAGGATCATATATACAAACCGGAAGCAGCAACTTTGAAACAGTGAGCTCAACACCCCTTTGAAATCCAGAATACCTCAAAGCCTTCCCACGAGAATTCATTTAGTATCTTGAATACACTGAAGCAGCATGAGAAATTATACATCTCCAGCTCTGCTGGCACACAGTAAATCAGCATTATTTGGTGGTCAGTTTCTCCTGGGCTGAGAAATAAGGATATGTCACAGAATAACTTTCAAGTGCCCACCTACCCCTCACAGAAGCTCTCATGCCTAGAGTTAGAGGACAAAAAAAGGATGCACAGAGATGGGCAGCACTAAACAGGCGGAGACTCTAAGATTCCATAGTGATCATGATGTGTGAATGATGGGGTTGATCAATGAAATGGGTATACAAAAGAGCTTCCATCTATTTAGCTGTCTTTGCACTTCAAAACACCAAAGCTCTTGCTTAAACTAATAGTCCAAACTTTGTGTGTAGCATTGCCAGGAGCCTAAGGCTATGGCTACACTACAAAGATAAGTTGATCTATGTTAGGTCGACTTACAGCCACGGCAGTAATTACTGCGGTGGCGGATGTCCCCACTACCCTCCTCCTGTCGGTGGTGGCTGTCCTCACGAGGAGCACTTCCACCAACTGAAGAGGGGCACTGTGGGGGATTGAGAGCCAGGGCTCTCAGCTCCATGCAGCTCCCCACCCAGAGCCCAGCTACCTCCACCCCCAGGCTTCTTGCCTCCACACTCCCAGCTGGGAGCAGCCTTCTAGGGCTTCTCACCTCCAAAGTCCAGGTGGCTGCCATGCTCCGTCTGGGTGGGGAGCAAGGACTCCTGAGGGCAGCAGCCAAAGCTGGGAGCTCGGCTTGGAAGCAGAGACTGGGCAGCAATCCAGGAGCTGGCTTTCTTGTCAATTTCACAGCTCCACTGGAGCTGTGAAATTGACAAAAAAGACAGCCAACAGCAGATGGAACACAGTGTCTACACACACTGTTGCTCTAACTACACCGATATAAGCCCTATGCCTCTTGCTGAGGTGGTTTTATGTCCTCATAGCAGGGGAGTTACATCAGCGGGAGAAGCACTGTAGAGTGTACACAGTTTTGACGACAGAACAGTAATTGGTCCTGCCATGAGGGCAGGGGGCTGGACTCGATGACCTCTCGAGGTCCCTTCCAGCCCTAGAATCTATGAATCTATGAAACTGTATAGTGTAGACAAGGCCTAAGACAACCACCCCCTCTATTTGCCACAAGGTGTTTATGTAAATCCTGCCAGTCCAGGATGCACATATTGTTAGAGCAGGATGTTGATTCTAAGGCTAGCACAGACACCACTCCAGCTACTCCAATATTTTGTTAAGATTTTGGCTGCACTTTTCCCCTCACCTCCTTCTCTATGCACTCCCTATCCGTGGCCCCACAAAGTCACGGGACCTCCTGGTCAATCTCCTCCTGGCCCTGGCTAAACTGGCCATCTATAAAACCTGGGAGAGGAGGTTGGCGGATGGAGGCTCCAGTGCCTGTGGGGCCTGTTTCCGATCCCTTGTCCATTCACGCATCCAAGCAGAGTTCCTCTGGGCGGCGTCCACTGGCTCCCTTGACGCCTTTGAGGAGCAGTGGGCGCTGTCCGGGGTTCTCTGCTCGGTGTCCCTGTCAGGCTCCCTTCTTTTAACCCTGTGACCGCACCCCTGACCCTGTTATTTCATTAGTTGTCCCCCGGACTCATTTGGATTCCAGGTCCCGTGGATCCTCCCCTTAAGCTGTGGGGGGGTCCTTTAGCAGTAGGCGGGCTTCCGCCCGCCCACTTCCCGGAACCCAATAGGTACTTTTGCACCTGACAAGGGAAAAAGCAGGCACTTTTCAATGAAGTCAGGAGTCTGAGTTTTACTTCTTCCCATTCTATTATAAAAAGTCATCCCTACAAATCCAAAGAACCAGATTTGATTGCAGAAGGCTCTCTCTGCTACAAAGGGTCTCATTTGGAATGTCCCAACCAGCTGCTATAATGGCTGATGAACTAGCTGTGAGGGGTATCAAACACATGACCTTTAGTTCAATCCAGACATATTTGTTTTTGCCTCCTGCAGTTTCAGCCCTGTTACTGGGGAATAATCACAAATTCTGCCCTTCTAAACAATGTGACACTTCATCATCCAGGCTTCTGGAGGAATCAGAGGCATGTTGTGTTTGTATACAAACAGATCATTGACAAATGCGGCACTCGGGGAGGAGGGTAAACCAACTCTAGCTGGGCAAAGGAACACAGGCAGAGTTTTATTTTCATGCTACAGCAGTGACCATTTCTGCCTGGATCTAAATGAAAGACTTTCTGTGCAACACAAATACCCCTAAGATCCTTTACACTTTTGGTTAATTCTTCAAGAGATTTCAAAGCAGCATTTCAGGATATATCCTTATTAAAATCCTTTGCACAGTACAGACAGAACTGTGTGCTGGGGTTGCAATAGAGGTCATGTGAATAAACAGATATTAATTAGTCAAAGGGAAAACATTTTTCTATGAGGTATTTGTTAAATTCCTATTTTAGCTAGGAATGATGATGAAGTTGCTCCTTATCTTGATTATCCATTGAAATGCTTCTGCTCTGGGCCTTTCCCTCATCTTTCCTCTCAATGCACCCATTTGGATTACTAATCCGGACATTTGTAGTTCTTTTTAATAAAAAAAAGTTGTGTCATCGTAACTTATGCCATTTGTGTTTTGCACTTCTGTATGAACAATGAAGCTAGACTGGTGAGTTTCATGCTCATTCCCAAGTGCTAGTTTAATATTCCTCTTTTTTAAATTTGTTTGCTTTGTTTTTTAATACTGCTTTTATTTTTTTAACAGTTTTTTAAACAGTTAAATTTTTAAACAGTCTAAAACCTAGTGAAAATTCATAGACACGGTGACTGCTATTCATAATAGGCAAAATCATTCCATTCACATGATCTATATTTAGTGCCTAAAAATACTTAACTGTGTCCCTCTAAGAATAGCTGCTGCCCACCATAATGTCATAGCTGGAAGTAAGGGCCTAACAACCCTACCATTAAGTTTTGAGTGTGAAATCATAGTTTTAACATTAGCAGAGATTTTCAACTGAAATCTTTGAGAAGATGTGAAGCAGCACATCTCATAAAAGACACAGCTGGCTCTGACAGGACTGTCAGTCATCTAAAAAAGTTGGTGCCTGTTGGTAAGAAGCCAATTTGGCTAGAAAATCTACTGCAGCAGATTAAAGACCATTTTTTCGGTAACTCTGTAGAGAAAGTTGGGGAGATCAGAGCAAAGATTTAATTTAATGCCACATCGATAATGTACCTCACTGTGAGATCTAAGCATCCCGGGAATTCTCTTCAATTCACTCCGTTCTCTTTTAATCTAAACGGTAATTGCTATTCCACACTTAGTTTCTAATGCCAGGTCTACACTACGGACTTCTGTCAGCACAGCTATATCACTCCTGGGTGCAATCCCTGACCAACGTAGCTGTGTCAGCAAAATCTGCTACCGTAAAGCTACCCTTTTGCCAGTATAATTTATTCTGCTTGGGGGTGGAGGGGCTGGAATAAGCTATGTCGGCTTACGTGCAGTTTGGCCAGATCACTTCACTAGTATAATATACCTATCTATACCAGCAAAGCGTCCCTACTGTAGACATGGCCTAAGGCTTTGTCTACATGGGGAAGCTGCTTCTGTATTACCTGCAATGTTAATTTAAGCCAATGTAATTATAATGGTATAACCTGCGAGAACACTCATTCTGGCACGTGAGTCTTTTTTGGTTTAGTTTATGTCAGACTGCCAGGAAATTCTCTGTTGCACAAGTCCTAGTCTAAAGAGGCTTCCTGGCTGAGCATTTTGGCCCCACACAAGACTGCTGAAAACACATGAGGTGCAGACTTTACAGTTAAAGAGATTGGTGCAAAGTAACTAGGAAAGCATAGCTGTCTAGGTCTCTCTACTAAGCTCAAGGTGATTTGAGAGATCCTAATGTCACCAAAAGAGTTTGGAGGACTCAGACCACAACATTTCAAGCTGTCTTTTCCAGAAGGTGGAGATAAAACGCTGCTTTTCTGTTGTCTGACTTCAATCTCCACAATGCTGCCGCTAATTAATAAAATAGGAAAAAACTGTGTGTGATGAGCTATACTTGATTTTCTAGTTACTTCAAAAGTCTATCTTTGGACATTTAGAAGTGTTCTCTTTCTATTTCAGAAACTAAACTGGCAATGAAATCTTGGTTGTATAAATCATTCTCCACAATTTTTTTCTCCAAGTCTGACTGATGCTGTAATATATATAGCCAAGCATGTAAGCTTTTCCACATAAAATACTGTATTTTTTTTTTTCAAGGGTTTAAACCACCATTCTGTTTATTATTTCTAACATTTTGTCTTTTTAGTTGGGTGTGCCTGTAAGAGATAAAGGGGGCACTTTGCTCTGGAAAGAAACACCTTAAGACCTAAAAAGGGACCCCAGTATTCCTCTGCTAACAGTAAAGTCTCCACTGAACTTGTAGAGATTTGATGCTCTCCTGAAGGTTTCTTACAAAACTGTCTGCAATGTTAATAGAATGATTAGTCACTTTATGGACAAGCTCTGCTAGTTTATAGCACTTAACTACTTCATCTTTCCAAAAGATCTCACTAGCCAATTCCTTCACCTTTTAATTAGATAGAAGGGTGACAGGTCAGTTTTCATTGCCAATGTAAAGTTTCTTCATAGAGGATATAGCAAATTCTCTCTTCCATGCCTCTCCCCCACAGAATGGGCGCCAGCCATAACTTCTACTCTGCAGTTATTTAAGGCAGTTTTAGGCTGGCTGGGAGGCAGCAAGTCTGAGTATGATAAGGATATCTGACTGCAAATAAAAGCTATGGACACTAAAAATTACTCAAGATAGTTTTTATTCAAGGGCAGCTTCAAATAAAAACTGATAATTGAGGCTAAACTTAGCGGAGGCATTTTAATGCTCTGAAATTGAACCCTCAGGATTCAGTTTCAGAGCCACTTCTATTCAAAGCAATAGGAGTCATTTTAATACAAATATAAAATTGTTAAACATAGAAAGGTCTGGAACACTGAACAGCAAAATTCCACTTTGAAAATATTGGTATGTGAGTGCTAAATATTGTCCTATTGTGTTTCCCCCTTGTTTAGAACAATACCTATTTCTAGATGAATGTTAAGTCATAAGGAGAGGGGAGAAGATTGCTATATCCATGTAAAAAGGACTCCTAAGAACATGGGCAGACAGACCAGAGAAAGAGAGGTGATTCAGGATTTTAAATTAGTGAGCATTGTGGAGATTTAGGGGAAACCCCAACAAGAAACTTACCACCTCTACAAAGGCCCAACATAGAAAGAATGATCAGCATTATCTCAGCAGCATATTTGCTAACATAAAGAACCACCTTTTCAATGCCACACAGCTATACAAAAGATTTCTCCCCGATTCAAGAAGTCAGATTCCAAAGTATTTAGCATCCCGTGTTTTTTGGGATTGAGTCTTTAGAGCCAGTTACACACAAGTTAGAAACAGAGAGTGGTTATTTACTTCTTAGAGATGTTGTAGCCAATGAGAATCCTAGTGTAGGTGTCCCTGCACTTCAGATGCACAAGATCAGTTTTTTTAAACTAGCAGGGTCTGTGAGGGTCACACAAGCAGTGTGTGTTTCTATGTGCTGGTATAAATGGCAGGGCAGTCAACACCCTCCATCAGTTCCCTGGATTCTGGACTCATTTTCTCTGGGTCTGACAACACCTTCGTGAACTGTTGCAGAAGGTGGAGTTTCAGCCCTGCATCTCAACTTGCAAGTCCTTGCGGAGAACGATAAGCATACTGAGAATCTGCTTGGAATATACAATTCTCCAAGGCAGAAGACTGTGCCCACCCTTCAGATGGATTAATCCATTGCAGGATGGACAGTGCTTGAAACCCACATGTTTCAAATCCATAATTTAAAAACCTCTGTACAGCAGTGTCTGTATAGCTTGGGTCTGACTAACAAAGTTCAATCCAGAAGAAAGGTGATCAGTTCACAGCAGTTGAAACAGAAGATCAGAAGTGGTTCTGAAGATTTGGAGAATATTTGAGAAGTTTAGCCAGAGCTAAGGAACTAGCAGATCTGATGCTTCCTAGGTTCTGTCTTGCTATCATGGGCAGTCAGAGGAAACTGAGGGAAGCTCGCAGTTTCCCAACCCTTTGTGCTCTCATACATGAAGTGGCACAGGACACATCCACAGCCCCGACAGTCACTGCTAGTCAAAAAAAAAGCTGGTCTCTAAGCACATGAGGTGCATGAGTACCTACATGGGGATCCATACAGACACATACTTAAAGGTAATTTTAGATGGTAAATTTACCACCTGCATAGCCAGACTCAAGACAGGGGGCAAAATGGAAGAAATTCAAGAGTGGTCCACACAAATGCTGCTAAAGGAATGCACATGTTTATGTGCTAATGCACAGCAGCAAGGTCATTTCTTAGAGAAATCTGTTCTGAGTTTTTCAAACTTCAACTAGTTTAAGTGACTTATATCATCTCACAAAAAAGGTTTGGATTTATTTTAAAAGAAAAGCTTCAAGCCATTCCAACTGAGACTAGGTATACTGTAAAAGAATTAAAAGGTGCAAGCATTCTGAAGATATGAAACCAACATACAGTGTTAGTCTTTATTACTTATGGATTCTACATGCTGAGGACAAGGACACTCATTAAGCACCAAATCTGTATTCATACTTAAACAGTTCAATAACAGGTCTTAATATTTAAAAGTGAATATTTTACATCCTCAATTTTAGAAGCTGCCTGTCTGCAGATTTCCATTCTGGATCTGGAGAACTGCATTTTATGACAGGCCACAATATAACCTGGGACGCTGTGAATAGATAGGTGTGTGTATTTATAAACATAGATTAAATGCTGCATTCCAACAATTTCCCATCAGGAAGAATCAATTCCCATGTGCGCACACATGCTCCAAGAGGTTCTGTCACAACAAAGGAAACCTAAAAATGTAATTAGAGTTAAAACTGCTCCTTACCATTCAACGCCAAGTTCTTTTGATGCTTCCAGATATTTAACTGCCTCATCCAAAAAAATCTACTGCAAATTAGTCAGGATAAGGAAGCAACTAGTTGGAATTAACAGCTTCCCTGGCTGTCGGTTTAAAACAGACCTGGAAAGTTATCTGAACACTTGTGCTTTTTCATGGCAGCAGTTTGAGGCCTGTGGAAAACTTGCTGGTGATCTGTGAGGAGCTGGCAAGGGCACAAGGTGCTGCTTCCTGCTCCTTGTTTCTAGCTGCTTCTACAGGCCTTCAGGAGGAGAAGCCAGCACAGCTACTTCCACTAGGGGCCACTGCTACATAAGAAGCAGAAAACGGTTCCTGAGCATGGTTCCAGAGTCAGCAGCAGGACTAAAGCTGCCAGCCAACACTAGCAGGAGAGGAATATCCAGGGGAGAAGGGCAGCAGTAGGAACAGGGACAGTAAAGGTGGTGAGGACTAGGCACTCTCCTCACCTGCACACAACTCCATTTCTTCAGCGAGAGCACAGTGCAAATCAACGTTTGATTTGTGGCTAAACTGGCTTCTAAACTTGGCTGGCTTGTATTGACTGAATTAAACTGTTATAACCATTCTTTAGCCCTGGTCTCCACTTGTTTTTAAACCTGGTTATGATGGTTTGACTCTGCCCACACTCTGCCATGACCAAGGCCACATCATGCTAGGAACCTGTTCAGCCACAAGAGGAATTAACCATTTTTGAACTGCTGGTTTGGTTGGCAAAGCCTGGCCCTAGTTAATTTACTCTCTGCAGTGTCCAAAATACGTATGGACAGTCCCTGTGTGTGTCAGAGCTCATAGTCCAGAAGAGACACAGCAAATGACGGGGCACTGGGAAACCAAGAGGAACGTGCACCTTACACACATACACAAAGCGGGTTGAGAGAGCAATGGATTGAAGAGAGTGGGTGTTTGTAGGCCACTTGGAAGAAGTGTAAGCAATGATTTAATTCAGGAGAGAGGGACCTGGCTCACTGGCAATGCAGAGTTGTTCTGTGTCTATGGGCTGCAGAAAAACAAGACAGGCTGTAGGGGAATGGTACAAAGAAAGCAGGGAAGACGCTATATCCTTGGTGAAGTGGCATAAGAGAAGGCATCCAAGATGTAGGTTGGAGCAGAGCTGTGCAGGACCCTCAAGGTGAGGACCAAACTCAAATTTGATACAGTTGGCAAGAGTGAGCCAATGGAGGGACTTAGGGCTGGAGTGGCGTGAAGGGGAGAATTATGGCAGATGTTCCTCAGACTTACAACTGGCCCCAATAATGAGAATTTACACTAATACTCTAAATATCCATCATGGCCATTAGATATCATTAAACTAAATCAGTTGCACTGGAGTCTAAAGCAAGGGCAAGGAAGAGCTGGGCGAGTGTGCACCGTGTATTCACTGAGTTTATACACAATAGTGAAACTGAAGCCTTGGGCTTGTTCTGAAGCCTAGGGAAATATATTTATGTTTGCGTTTTCTGGTTTTATTTGTGACTATACCAGCTGCAGTTTGAAAACTCCATCCAAGTCCAACTGTTTCCATAAATAACCTCAGTCATTAACAAAAAACCTCCTGGATGTGGCTGAAAAGACTATATGATCTGCATTAAAGAGCACTTTACAATAAAAAAGTTAAAGTTTTAAAAGAAACCTACCTGCATGCGTAAATAGGGATCCCTGCCTACCACATTTTGCAATGATTTGAGTACATGATGTTTGAAGTACCCCCAAGTAACACTCACTGCAGTTTTTATTGCTCTATTATTACAGACACACAAGTTAGGAAAAAGGGCTATTGCCCACCCATAGTAGCTGATAGTCGGACAGTTATTTTGAGGAAAGTAACCAACCAAAAACCAGTGTAGCTTACTGTGTGTGAGAACAAGAAACATTTAGTTTTAAACAAGAAATATTGTTCAGTTGTATTAGAAGCGCCAAAAATCCTGCAAATAAGTTTTTAAAAGCTACTAGAATTTAACAAAATCAATATAAAAAAAACAAAATAATAATAATAATAATAATAATAATAATAAAAAAAAACCACAACAAAAACAAAAAACTACCTGCTCTAGGCTGAGCCCATGGTTTCCAAGCTGAAGCATGAAGAGAGCTTTTACAGCCAAATTCATGTTATAAACCCTTTGAAAATATGGGTTTCAAACAGAACTTCTGATAGGCTCAGCTACAACAATGCTACTGGGTGCCATGATAATTAAACCACAAAAAACTAAATTAAAGTAAGCTTAACCTATATAGATCAATGACATTTAACTACCTGGGTGAGTGAAAGATTTTTAGCTGCCAAAATCCAGCATTTTACTAAATTCTTGCATAAGCCCATCACGCAAAAGAAAGCAAAGCTGCAAATACATAAATATAAAGCTTGGAAATTATATTTTGGTAAGTTTCTTGTTACATAATGGTGATATTTAGCATGTGTAATCTCATTAAAATGAGATTACAAATTTTGCACTTTTTGCCCAGGCATTTGTGTACAAAGGGATATCGCACAAAGAAACATCTGAAAGTGGACACTCAGGGAGAGAAAGGCAGTAAGGGGAAATGTTTCCAGCTGTAATGCTCTTCACTGTTCTACCATGAAGGAGACCAGGGTTCAAGCACTTAGCTGTGTCTGTACTGAACTATTTAGGGTTGCCAATTATTGCTAACAACAGTGCAGGAGTTGTTATAGAGCTAATAGCAGTGTACACCAACTGGTGGCATTTTTAACCACCCTGTCTGACCCTGCTCACAATAGGACAAGATAAGACCCTGGCTAAAGCACCAGTACCCTGTCTATACTTGGGCTCCCACTGGTGGTAGTGATAGTGGGGAAGAAAAGAGTCTAGTGTGGTCAAGGCTACAATCCTTCCCTCCCTCGGAAAGGGAAAGAACTTTGCATCTCTTGTCCTGTCTATGTTACAGAACTCAACTGTGTATACCTGGATCAGCTGTACTGAACTAGTACAAGCACAGATGATTCAATTCATCCACACTGGGACTGTGGAACTGGTTTAAACTTTTGCCCAGTGCTCCCACTAATGCTATCCTAAATCTTTTCAGTTGCAATGCCTGATGGATGCATGTCCCCCAGTTCCTGGATGAGTTTCCAAGAAGCTGTACATTCTGGAAGATTTCACAGGGCCATTGGTGCACTGTGGAACAGTAGTGAGAAGACTAGTTGAACCATTTCAGCAAGTCTGAGTCCACACAGGGACTAAGCCATTCAGGCTGAAACTTTTAGGACAAAACTGGTATTTAGCCCTGGGATGGGTTGTGAGAATCTACACAGAATGGCTAACAATGCTGTAAAGCCAGCTGGAGCACTCGTATGCAGATGCAGAGTGCATAACAAAAACATGCTAGAATAACCCACTGGTGAGCATATGCTGTATTTCCCCCGATCTACAAAGGATGAGTGTGTTACCACCCCCGCAGCTACAGAGCCTAACTCTTTAGCTCAAGCTGTAAAGACTGATGCATTCAGCTCTGGAGGTTTCCAGTTCATTCCATGGTGTTGACCAAGATGGTGGCCATCATGAAGGAGGTTACAATGGTTCTCATTGTAGGATATTCTCTAATACAGACAATGCCTCAATGATAGTAGCCTTTCCAGACAGTTTAGTCAAGACCAAACTAAAGGTTAAATATGAATGAAAATCTAATAGTAAAGCCAATTCTAGGTCATGATAATTTGTTACACTATCTCAGGTTAGAAAAAAAAATTCTTCCCCTCATGCTCTTTGCCACTGGTCCTGCTTCAATGTTGGAACTCAACTTTCTGTGGACTCAGTTCAACTCTACTTTAAGTGAGAAGTATGTAAATCCCAACAACCAGATACAATTTTAAGCAATATAAAAGGAAAAAAACAGGAACAGAAGAAATTCACACAGATAGCCATGATCCTAATGCTAGAGGCATAAAAACCTGTTTTGAGTATTTTGAATGAACTTGGTTTGGTTGCCCATGGATCGATTAGAAGTAAACACAATTCCATACAGAAGACAAAATTAAGAAAATTGAAGTTGCATAGTTAAGCACTCAAAAGTGAGAAATATCAGTGTTAAGGATGCACAACCTTAACTCTGCCCTTGTGTGCGCACACTTCCTTACAATACAGTCTAATTATAGGATCACATACTATTGCTCAAATACAATATACAGCAGATCCTTCTGCACAATGTAGCACTTTATAATCATTTTGTTCATTCTTAAACTCACTAATTTAATTGCCCTAATGGTCCAATTTCCACTTTTTTCCTCACTAGATATTTCAATAGTTTTGTCAGCATGTATGCCATTATAGTTCCTTTTCAGCCAGCAGCTCAGGTCTCCAAGTGCAGTTCAAGGGATGAGAGAGTTAAACAACAAGCTGCAAACACAGATGGCCTACATATGCCAGTACATTTTCACTATAACTGTGGTAAACTTATTCTTTATTATGTGGTTTCCGGTGTGCTTTTCATATAAATTAATGATGTGTGGATTAGAAGACACCGCAGTCCACAGTACTAGTAGAAGCTAGAGTACATTTAAGGTTGTGGAAAACATTAAGTTGATATTGTAAACCTTTTCTTTTCTTTCTTTTTGTTAAGTCACCTTTCAAAGGTAGTCCCCATTTTCCTCATTTGGCAGAGAGACTAGGTTAACTTCCTGAATGCCTACACCCCAATTGTACCTATTTATCAGGTAGGGTACCTGTGTCATTAGTAAATGTATTGATTCCTTTCATATCCATTTGACCGTAACTTTTAATTGCAGCATTCTAGATTGCAGGATTTAGGGAGATTGTCCCCAGACCTTCCAGGAGTATTTGCATGCTTGAACCTGAAGTATATTTATTTCTCTCAACTGCCAGAGGATAGTAAATTAACTTCAAATCTATGCTGTATGTTGGTTGGAGAGGGATACTATTGTATGAGTTAGAAAACCAGTCACCCGCCTGGAGAGTGGTTTGTTCCCTTAACTTCCAGTATATGGAGGTGCTTCCGTTAAGCACGCTGCATGCAGATCATTAACTGTTCAACTCAAGCAACATAATAGTAAAAAGAGTCCCAAATCAATCTGATACTTTTTCATAGCCAAGAGCTTGTAGAGTTGATAACCCTCTTATTTAAGGCTCCACCATCAAATCAGAGGGTGCTGATAAAACTGAAAATCCTCTCTCCACCTACAGAACATAGTGTCCTCTAAAGAAGTGGAGTGCATTGGGAAAACTATCAGGTTAGTTTAACTACTGTGGCTTAATCATTAAAGCAGGGAGATGATCAGGACTCCTGGATTATTTTCACAACTCTGCCACTGACTTGTTGGGCGCGACCTAACCTATCTGAAATAGATCCTACACTTACTGTTGCTACAAGGTATATTGTGAGACTTACTGATGCTAAGCAATTGCTTGTTGCTTTTCTCCCTGGCTGTTGAGAAAATGGATGGTTAAGGCTAGCTGTACAACTCTGGGAACTGCGTAATTTATTAAATTCGGTCATTTACGTTCTTGCTGTTTGAACTGATTGGCAGAATCGATGGGTCTGTTCATTTTAGTGTATTTTTTAAATTTTTCCCAAGGGCACCTGGAGTATTGGCAGGATGCTGTCACTACACTGTTTCAATCTAAATTAAAAATATATAAACTCAAATTGTAAAGTACTTTGAGATGCTCAGATGAAAGATGCTATGAGTTTGCCAAGTATTACTTTTTCAGCTTTCAGAATTTCCCACTTATTTAGATGGACAATATCTTACCCACTTTATCCTTTTATTAAGGATAATCTCCCAAACAGTTATCTAAAACCTTTACCTACTGGATAAGGAAATGAAAAGCAGCCAAGTGGCCTGTATTACAACACAGTTTCTCTCCACTGTGCTCCGTCAACTGAGAGTAGCATTTCAAAGTTTAAGTTAGTTATTTTTTAGGATAGTTTTCTCATTGAAACATCTTGCACACAAGATGTGATGTGTCTGGCCCAAGCTGCTGGAAGCTGCTGAGATGTTTTGCCCACATGAAACGTTAAGAAACAGCTGCCAAACCCCAAAACAATATACATCCACTTCCACTGTGTGCCCTGGCAGCCAAAGAAAGAGTGAGTCAAACTTGCCTGGGCAACCGTTCTCATTATACATAAAATGATCTGCTGAATTTTAGTAACAACTCAACACAGTGTCAGAATTATTTTAACCTGTGGCCAATCCCCAGATGTACATCCAAACTGCCTACCCACAGAAATAACAAGCAGAGCCAAGACAAGTTCAAAGTCATTTCTCTTTATACTTGAGATCTATAAACTAAATTGTATGTTATTTGTACCACACTGTGCAAAAGTAACAGACAGTGGGGTCTCCAGTTCCCAAAACAGAACTGGTGAGGACTAGGGAAAGTGAGGGAGTCTATGGTTTCCTTTGTGTGTGAGGCACCCAGATGGTTTGGCCAGTTAACTCCTTCAATGGGTGCACCAATCCCAGAGAGTCACACAAGGGGACACACTAGACTTTTCAGTAGGGATAACTGGGTTGCTTTCCAGAGTCTCACTGCTAAATAGAAAAAAAAGTCCATCGGTAAAAATATGCAAGTGTCAGATGTGGAAAAATAGCTTCTGAAACCTGGGGGGGAAACACTGCACAACAAGAAACAGCTTTAGAACAATGTTCTAAAATCAGAAAAATCAGGAAGTGGAATTCAGCCAATACTGTAAACAGATCAGATGCTACAATCACCAGAATGCAGTTATTGAGTCGTGTTCGGTACAGTCTCACTCAAAGGCTAGTCTACTTCAAAGACTTAAAGGCACAAAGCAACTTAAAAGCTAGCCATTTTAGAACTGAGTTACAAGTAGCTTTACCTATTACATGTGCCCTCAAGTCTCCTGCCAATTTTTGTAGTTTTGCAGTCATATTGTCCCTAAATTTGATATTTTTTTCTCTTCCTTGTTACTCTGAAAAACACACACAAACAAGGGACAGTGAAAAATTGAGGGCACACAGAAGTGCTGACAAGCACACAAAGCAAACACACTGAAAAAAGAATGACTTAATCTTGTCTGTTTCTAGGAACCTGTGGTGTGTCTTATACTAAGAGGGGGTGAAACATTTTCAGGCAGTGTAGGTTGAATTGCTGCAGGAGTGGGCCCTAAATTGGTAAGAACAAAATACAATAAACCCAAACAAAACACCAGCCCTTATACCTGAAATACACAAGATTAACTGATAGCTATGTAGTGTCTTCCTCAACCATCCTCTAAGTAGATCATAGGAAATAAACCTGCAATGCAACCTGGTTACTCATGAATCCCATGCATCACTCCTCTTTACATGAAGATTTCATTTAGAGCTACTCCACACAGCTGTAAAAGAAGACAAACAGCTATTACCCTGTGAACACAAGGATAGGTAACCATGTGGATATCAAAGAGAATATACAATCAGGACATAAAGGCATTTATTAGTCATCCATTGCTATCAGAAAGCTGCCACCTTGCCAGGGATAGATGATTTATCACAACCAGATGGCGCACTGTCAATAAGGGGGCAGATATCATTCCAGGACAGAATAACTACCTTCTCCTTTGAACTGGGAACAATGTTTTCGATAAACGGCTAGAGCTGCCTAATGCAGCTTCCTATGTGTCAGGCTCCTACTGTGTAGATATAGGTCCCCCAGCGCTCTCCTGAGTGAAGGAGGCAATTTGTTAAGAGATAGCCAAGGTCTCTTGTAAAGGGAACAGACAATGGATGTGTAGTTTCAGGAATAGAAGTGCTGGGAATCTAGAAATCCTGACACGCCCCAATGGAGATAATTGAGGCAATTAAGAATATGAAAGTGGCGAAAGACCATAGGCCAGATGGCTTCCCTGCTGAATTCTACAGACATTTCCTTGACCATCTGTCTGACAAGATGGTTAAAATGTTTATAAGGGCACCCTTCCCAGTATGTGAGGGAAGCCTTAACATCAATTCTTCTTAAACCACAAAGAGATGCCCCACTATGTTCCAATTATAGGCCAATTTCACTTGTTAATAGTGATGTCAAAATATTGGCATGCGTTCAGGTGAGGAGATTGGAGAAGGTTTTGGGTTCTATCATGCATGCAAATCAAGACTGGTTTATCAAAAGCCGACAGGGCAACTTATTGATATTCTAGCAGTGAAATATGATGACCCCGTACCACAAGCCACATTAACTTTAAATGCAGAAAAAGCTTTTGATAGAGTGGGCTGGAGGTACATGTTTTATATCCTACAAAAATCTGGATTTGGACCTGTATTTAAATTCCTGGATCCAACTGTTATATTCTCACCCAAACTCTCACATCACAACCACCAATGTGACCTCGGATACTTTAAGACTCTTCTGGGGACTACTAGGCAAGGGTGCCTGTTGTCCATTACTTTTTGATTTGACTCTTGAACCTCTGGCAACAGATATATGGTCTTGTGTAGACACCAGAGGCAAACAACTTAGTTCCATGGAGTATAAATTGATGTTTATGCAGACAATGCCCTTTTGTACACAACCAACCAGAAGCCACTATTCCAGCCCTCCTATCGCTAATTCAAAAATCCAGAGCAATATCTGGCTACAAAATAAATTGGGAAAAATCTGAAATGTTGGAAATCTCCCAAACTCTCTCCCTGAGCCTGTGGGGAAGGTTAATACAATAAAAATGAATATTCTGCCTGGGTCCCTTTATATTCTCAGCAGTCCACCTGCGTATATCCCTCCATCTTATTTTAGAAAAGATAAGAGATCCTTTCTGTGGGGCCCTGGTCAACACACATGATGATCCTTTAAGAAACTCCAGCTCCTTATAGCCAAAGGGGACTCTGGGCTTCCAGACCTACAAAGTTACTATTATGCTTTTATCACATCAAGGATATGAAATTGGTTTCAGCATACTAACACCCTTAAATCCACATCAGTGGAAACTGAACTGGTATTAATGAATCCAATTCCTCCAGTGTCTGCAAACAGTTCCTGTTTGTCCAATGGAGAAAAATATGGTGCCTATAGTGGTTTCTGTTCAAAGGTCTGGTTTATCTTAGCTAAGTACCCCCAATTTCATCCTCGTCTTCATGCAACAGCACCTATGTGGGATAACCCAAACTTGCAAACTGGGGAAACTCCCCCTATAATTTTGAAGAACTGGCTGGGCAAGAGCATCATATGGATCTCCCAGTTAGTCAAGGATGAGGGCTTTGTCTCTTTTTTAAACACTAAAGCAGAGAGCTGGGAGTCCTTACAACTAAAATATTTGATAATGTACTATATCAGTATGGTCCAGATGCCCTGGAACTGCCAGAGGCCCAAGAGCTACTGGGAAGCTTGGAAATGCTTCTTAAACTCCCCAGACCCATATCCAATACGTATGCTTTATTTATGAAGAGGATCTCCATTGGTTTGGACGTCTTTGTGAAAGTGTGGGAAGTGGAGTTATTGCAGCCCTTACAAAAAACCAATGGCAGAGTAGAATATAAAATGTTAAACATGCTTCTCTAGATCTCAGGCTATGCCTGATACACCAAAAGATTCTACTCAAATTGGACACCACAGAGGTTGTACAAGATGGGGGCCATGTCCTCTGAGGTTTGTTGGCACTGTAATAAAAAAGGAATCTTGATGCATATGCTATTGAACTGTTCAACAGCCAGGCAGCTATGGAAAGAGTTGGACAAGAGTGTGAAACAGCGTTTGACTTCAGCAACTAAATCTCAGCTGAAAATTATATCCTAGGTAATGTACCTACTATGCTGAGTTTAACTCTAACACAGAGACATTGGTTCTTGAGGGCCACAACAATTACTCAGCACATGATTTTACAAAAATGGAGGAGTATGCTGTGGTAACTGGAACGGTCTAGAGTTTGCAGTGAAAGAAAAACGAGTTCAACGCAGAGAGCAAATATATGAACTCAAAGAATTTGGACCCTGTTTCTTGATACATTTGGATAAAGAATGCTGAGATTGCTCAAATAATGCCAGACTTCCATTCCACCTAACCTCTTCGCTTTTCCCCCCCTCCCTCTTTCCACCCCCTTTCCCTTTTTTGGCCTATTTGTGTAAAAGTCTTTTCTTTTTATTGCTATCCCCACCCTAACACTTACATCTGTGTAATACTGTCAAACTGCAAGATGAGATAATACAAAATCAGAAAAGTTGTAAAGTTCTATAACTGCAGAATTTTATTTGGTAACCTGTGAAAGGCGCAGTACTTGATAACTTATATAAGCTATGTTATTTATCTTTATCTTTTCATAAAGAAATTAATAATAATAAATACAAACCACAAAAATAATACTAGGAGAATCTGTTCTTTAAAGCTGTCTCTACACTAACCTTTTTTAAATGAAAAAATTCACACTGAAGGTGGTTCTAGTATAGCAAAGGCTCCAGAAAGCTACTGGAATTTAACCATGCCATCTACATCAGTTCAGAGGAGTTCTACACGACACTGTGGTAATTCATTTCGCCTGGGTCTCAGTTATTGCATCTGGAAAATGGGAGTAATTATATTTGTTCTTAGTGGGAGGGGGTGTAAGGCTTCTTAAGTAAAGGTTGTGAAGTGCAGAGAATTAAGGCCAGCAAGTGGAAGAGGTGTGAACAGAACTGAATGCTTCCTAGCTCTGATTCCTCTTAGTGAAAGAGGCATTAGCCTGACATTCCTCTAACACATTTGGAAATGGATCTTGGCTAGGATGGAATAATTCAGGGAAGCAGAGCTTGCAGTATAGTTAAGGAAATTCTGTAAGCGCGCATAGTGCAGCTAACTGGTACCTTCACTCCGAATGGTGCTAAAAACAGGGCCAATTGTACTGCACATACTACATAGTTTCAGAGATTCATAGCTTGGTCAAATCAAAAGCAATCATCACTTGAACATTCAAAGGTGTGTCTCAGGGAGGGCTATTTCCAGGATAAATTTTAACATGAAGCTCCCATTCATTTCAGAACTAAGACTGTGTACAAAAAAGGTTCCAAAATTTTATGAAGTGGTAAATCTCGCCCCCACCCCACATCACTTTTGCTCAAGCTTTCCAACATAGCTCACCCGTGGGCAAAGATCAAGCCTGGATTCCAAGGTGAATGTTTCTGAAAGTTATACATAACTGAAAACAGGGTTAGAATAGAAACACGTGTGCAGTCTTAACTATAGGTGGAGTAATGCACTGAATCAACTGCAAGCGCTTGTTAGGGATGGCTTAGCGCAACTCACTATGGAGTGACTCTCTACCCAGAATAAAGAGGTATAGTTTCTACGCATGGAGTATTTGACAGACATGATACTCAAGTGCAATTTGAAGCTGTAAATTTAAATTAATTTGAATTAAGATGGTGTAAGAATAAAAATTACCTGAAAAGTATGTGATCTACTTGTAGTGTAACAGAGAAATTAAAAAAAAAACTCAGTCATTTGTTGAGATTTGTGAATAAAATCCATCATGTTTCTGCTCTCTGGCTCCAATTTGCCTGCTCGCAATACCTCCCTGGCCACCCACACAGCAAGCCTATGAGAAGACTGTATCCTAAAAGGAGGGCAAGAGATAAAGCGGAGGCTCTCTCAATTACATCACCCTTTAGTGCAATACACTTGCATGCATGCCCGAAAGGAAAATGCACCTAGTGACAAATTAGTCGCTATTTCCTTCCTGTCCTACCATTAAACGGATTACAGTATCCAGTATCCAGATTAGAGACAAATGGAAGATCTGTCATGAGCATGTCTGGGTGACAAGCTAAACTAAATGCTATATTGTATGAAGCCAGCAAAGTCTTAAGAGCCTATTCAGGACTGACAAACACATCCCTGATATCACTTGCCCTCGTGCAAAGAAAGTGATCCCTTGCAGAACCATGAGCAGGCAATTCCAGGTTAGAACCACCAATTCTACAGTCTGCAAAATGGCACAACTGAGCCAATCTGCTATGGGCATTCAACACTTCAGGTCAGAATCAAAACCTGTTGCATATACAGTGCCATTCTGTTGTTTTGAGAAAGCTATTCCTGCTGTATCTGAAGCAAGCAATAGACGGTTCATTTAAACCAGAAATTCATTTCAATTTACAGCATATGACTGTGCTAATGACAATGTCTGGATAACTTCACTGTAGATCTTAATGTGGCTCATCCTTGTGCGCTTTCATGCAGAATTTTTAATTTCCCAAATAACCCTCAACTTTGTACAGCCAGTGACAATTAATACCAGAACAAAAAGCAATAAAAATACAATTTGTACCCTTTTACAATATTAGCGATTTGGTACCCAAGGTTTGGGTCTCATTAAATGGATCAAGTTAAACCGAGTTAACTAAATGAAGGCACTAACTGTATTCATTTTGCTGTGCTTTATGCATGGAAACATCAAACAGTCAGAGGGGTGCACAAATGGCTCCTTTAAAAACATGCATCATGTTGGAGGAAAGTATTTCACGTATAAACCAATAAAACTGATCAATGAAATTAGCCAACATATCCCTTCAAATCCCCTTTTTGTTTAAATTACAGCTACCAGTGCCGAGCAATATGCGACCCTCCCGTACAGCAAATTGGACTATTTGTAATTTAATATGGGAACATCTCAGCTGTCATAACATCATGATGATTGCTAAAATAATCTGGCATTCAAGACATGCAATGTATTTATCGCTAGAGATTGTGCATTGTTGCTTCCCCTTTTATGTCAAGTTCAACAGTTGATGCTCTCTGTTCATAAACATAATCCTCCCACCCCCACACATGCTCTCAAACTACGTGATAGATTCTTGGCACTTTGAGACTAGCAGCTATTTCTCAGATCACCTCCTTGCTCTACTAAAAGGCCATATTTCCTCACAAGCCCACAGTTAAAGAGACATGGGCAGCCTATTCTAGCCTGAAGTCTAATTTAGCTGAAAACGCGCAGTTTGATTGAGGGTGCCTACCATGTGCTTAAGTCCTATAGACATTTTTTTTAAAGCCATATTTTGAGGGCTGACCCAAGATATATACTGCATGTGCTGCTTCAGTTCTTCTGCAGCCTTTTAAGCTATACTTTACTACAGAAAGGGTAAGAAAAGACAGCAGTTAACTAGCATGTTCCTGGATTCTCTTACTGCTAATGCGTAAAGTGGTATTGATGCTTGGAAAGTCACTACCTCTATGCCTCAGTTTCCCATTCCTATAATGGGGATACAACACAATACCTTTAGTTTCTTGGGAGACAGCCCACAAACCTTCCAACGGTAAAGGGAGGCAATTTGCAGACTACACGTAGGCTTTGACGTCTACTTGGGGCAGACTGAAGTCTGCTGGACTAGCTCCTCCAAGTTACTGACAGATAACTTCCGCTAGGCCTGCCTCCTCAATAGGTTTGCTTCTGCAATCCAGAAGCTCTGCTGGACTGATTCTTCCAAATCAAATCCTGGGGAATGTATTGGTCAAGATGCACAGTTCTGACTAAACACTAACCTTGAAGGTTTAATGTTTGCAAAGTACTTCACACTTTTTTAGCAAAGAATCTGACAAAATGTAGCTATTTTAGCTTCTATAATAAAAATACTTTCAGAATGAATAAGTCTGTCACAGAACATTTTCAAGCTTCCAAGAGAGAATTACAAACAGATGGATTTAGGAAAGTTGATAGTTGTTATTCCCTTTAAAAAGCCACATCAGAATTCTTGCTCAGACGAAAACAGGCTTCCAACGTGGGCCAAAAAGTGCATAATCTAAAATAAATTGGTCATATCCTTGTTCACTCTCATTGATCAACTGCTTTCAAGATACAGACTGCCAAGTGGTAGATCTAATCCTGCAGAGATAACCCAAGAATTAAACAAGGGAGAACTGGGATTACGGAGTTAACCAAATTATAATAGATTGATGCACTGTAGAAAAGAAATCCATGCATCCACAAGTAGTGTCAAAACTTTGCAATCCGTTCAGAGAGTTCAGACACCAACATTAATATTGAAGAGCATGCTGGGGATGTGAGTACACTAGGAAATCTGGTCTGTATCAAAAATTCCTTTTGAAGACCCAGTCCACGCCATTTGTACCACAGTACCACCTAAAGTTCTCTACCTAGTCAGAGACCCACTCTACTAGACATTATACAAAGTGACAGTCCCTGCCTCTGAGATCTTACAATGGACAAAACCATGCCAGTAACTTCTGTGTTCACAAATTGCTCTTTGGGTGAATGTCCATGGCCAAGCATACACATCCAGAAAACATGGTAGACTTTGAAAACATCTCGATTTTATTAGAGGACTGAGGCCTGGTCTAAAACACAGGAAACGACTCATTGTCACCCACATACAGTCATCATTCTCCTTCAACTGGAATAGAAAACAATGTCTTGTCTGATGTTAGTTAAGGCTAGTCAAAAATTTCCCATCAGAACAATTGACAGAAAATTGTGTTTTCATTTAAATGAAATTCTTCAGCTGCACCACAACCAAGGACTCCTATGATTCAACACCATCTCCCCACTCCAAGAGGGAAGAGCACGGTGCATCATGGGAAACGTAGTCCATCCAACCAGGGAGCCTGGCCTATGGTAGAATGAGGCATCTGAACTACAACTCTCTGGAGACATCATAGCAGCATTACCAAATTGAATGCTTTTGGTTTTTCAGCTGAGATTTCAATGATTGAATTTTTGTTGGGGGAAATAAAAAGTTTTGTGAAGAAAAGACAATTTTTGTCCCACTCTCTTGCTAGTGAAGACAGGACCGAAACAGTTTTCTGCACCATTAAAGGAAGCGTGATTGAGGTCTACACTAGCAGTTAAACTTTTTTCCACTATTGGTTGAGGGACCTGCTGTGGACAGCCATCATCAGCAACAAATAGTTTCCTGCAATAGATGGGCGCAGAGAGTCGTATACCACTTCTGAAGTACAATTTATATGAACAGTTAATATTTAAAAAAAAAGTGATTAACTCCTTAGTTACTTCCTGTTCACTGGTACTGGATATTCTTGTTATATGGCTAGAATATTACTGTACTGAACCCACGTGTCTATTTTTGCAGTAATCTGTATTGCGAAGTTGAATGTAAAAAGTCACTGGCTTGACTGGGGCATTAAATTTAAATCCACTTTTAAAGATTTAATTCTGGAACAGAGAAATTAAGTTATGTGCTGCCCATGTTCCTCTCATTGCCTATTACTTTACACTGCATTTGCAGGTAGGCACTGGCAGTATTTACTTATCAGTGAGTTGCATATTATCGCAAGTGCCTAGCCACAGAGATGGCACATTCATCAGCTCATTACACAGGAAGCTGTAAACAACTGGGTTGACAGCAAATCTCATGCTGTGCTAAGAGGAGGTGCAGAAGGAGGAAGCACTGGCCAGACTATTCTTTTAACTAGCCCTGGGTGCCTCCTGAATATCTATCAGTAATAGACAAATGAAAAAAAGAGTTAAACCCAGGTCTCAAAGCCTAAATGTTGCAGGTTGGTGGGGGTGCGAGCAAGACAAAGGGAAAAAGCTATCTAAAATCCTGCCAAATCCATACTGAAGCTTTAATCTGTTTTGCATTAAAAAGATACGTCAGACTGAAAGCTAAAAGGACATCTTTAGAAAAATAAAATCTTAAATGCAGTGTTCTCTCGCAAAATGCAGATGTGATAAGCAGGGAGGAAACAGTAGGAAACTGGCTCTCCTTAAGCCTTTGTATACGTATAAACAGGCTGGTGTGTCTTTGTGGCTGACTCTTGCTAAAGTCACAGGGAGCAGGAACATCAGGAACATGTACAAACATCACATTTCTTTATAAGCCAAAGAATTTGTAGGCTTCAGCAAAACGTGTTATAAAAGGGATGTTTATAATGGACTTGCATGGAGACAGTTCAGTAGCTTTTGTGACATAGGAGCAGTGAGTGTGAACTATATTTACCATCTGCCTTGTGCAGGCCCAATTTTCCAACACTGGAGGCCAATGTCAAAGCGAACTACTCACTTGGATTTCAAATTGCGAAACATCAAAGCAAGGCCACGGTGCTTGCTTATATTACAAACAGATGACTGAGGAGATAAAACCTTTTCTTCATTCTTAAATCAGACATACTGTGAGTATGTCTTGGTTTCACCGGTAGGCATTGCTGACAAACATGGCTGTTGCTACACACATACAAAAGCTGATCGAATGGCAAGTTGAGGCATGTATGTACGGTAAGATGCGTTAAAATATTTAAGAAATGTTCTCCAATACTAGAGAGTGACTATCACCTTCAGACAAACTGGCATAAAGACAGTAAGTCAACCCCTATAAACTTTAAGGGAGCTGCAGATTGTCTGCAGTTTCTACAACAGCATCTTAGCGGGGGGAAAAAGGGGGGGGGGAAATGTTTAAAATACTAATATACAATGTTTAAAATACGTATTAGCTATGACCTAATTCATAGCTAATACCCTCCTGCACTTCCATATGTGATCTTTAAGCACACACTGCCAGTTGGACCAAAAATTAGTTTGGAGAGAGACCATATGGACAATGATAAAACCACTAGTCATTATTGCAAGCCAATACTTCAATATAGGATGTGGGTAGTACCTTACCCTGACCTCACCAAAACAACTGTTCCATGCTATATGGTACTCAGACCGTGATATGTAGCAAGTTCTCACTCTCATATTTACAGATTTCATTTAAAGATTGTGTACACATCAGTTCCGTCTACATACACATCATCAAGACTAGGAGAGACTCCAAGTGGGTTGAAAAAACTGTTGGATACAGCAGTTTACCCCCCAAAGACTAAGGCAACTTTTCACTGAACATTTTAAGTGGCTGTGCAGTGTTACATTAGGACTCCAACAAAGAGAAACAAAACTGATGCATGGCTTGATTTGGCTTTTAAGTATTCAGCTGAGAATGTGCTGTGTGTTACAGGGACCAAGTTTGTGGCACATGACCCTTAGCAGCACAGTCTGCTGCTATTCACAATCTTTTCATCACATCTCAAAGTAATTTACAGTGAAAGTGGAGTGCTATTTAAGAGCTAGGTATTTGGAGCAGTTTTGTTCAAACTTCATGATAAGGACAACAAGAAGACTTCTGGCTAGAAGTATGGCAGCATCAACTGCAGCAAGATTCTTAACATAATGATCAGAAACAGTTCTGGAGAGATGCTGAGAGCAGCTAGTACAGACTGACGGACAAGAAACAGGGACGAAGAAGCCTTCAGTTTGTTTTTAAAGGAGGTGGAAAGTGGCAAATAAGGCTGTAGGGAAGGAATGGAAGTAGAACTCAATATGCCTTTGCTCCTTGTAGCAGAAGTGAGAGCAGCTGCTGAAGACACTGTAGAACAATAAGACTGTTGGATTATTGTTTTGAATGAGTGGGAAAAGAAAAGAATTAAAGCCAAACACAAGATCTGGAAGCTCAGTCTGAAGTATCCAAACCGAGCTGGCCACAGGTTCTTGACTGGGAACAGATTCAGTGCATATTGTTTTGATATTTTTTGTACACAGATGATTTGGATCAAGATGTGAAACGAAAGCACATGAATTCACCCAGTTAAGTAATTTTGAGAGGAGACAAATGGCTATTTATGCAATTCACCATCTTTAATTAAAGAGAATTTTCCTTGTAGGAAAGTATGTTCCCTAAAAAAGAAGGTAAACAGAGCTCACTGTTTCTTCCTTTCCCCAAGGGAATGAACCCAATGTTCTGTTTATGCATTGTACTAAGAAACACAGAACGGTGCTTAAACAGATGACATCTGTTCAAAAGTGGTAACGCAGGAAATGCATCCCAATAGCCTGCTTCAAACGAGAACAAGGGTATACTGGTTGAAACTATAGTAAAGAACAGAATTATCAGATACCTAAATAAATATGATATATTGGGGAAGAGCCAACAGTGCTTTTGTAAAGCGAAACCATGCCTCACCAATATATTAGAATTCTCTGAATGGTGTCAAACATGTGGACAAGTGTGACCCAGTTGATAGAGTGTACCTGGACTTTCAGAAAGCTTTTGACAAGGTTCCTCACCAAAGGTTCTTAAGCAAAGTAAGCAGTCCTGGGATGAGAGGGAAGGTCCTCTCATGGATCAGTAACTGGTTAAAAAAATAGGAAACGAAGAGTAGGAATAAACTGTCAGTTTTCACAGTGGAGAAAGTAAATTAGCAGGCTCCCCCGCAAGGATCTGTACTGGGACCAGTACTGTTCAACATTCGTAAATGATCTGGAAAAGAGAGTAAACAGTGAGATGGCAAAGTTTGCAGATGATATAAAATTACTCAAGACAGTTAAGTCCAAAGCAGACTGCAAAGAGTTACAAACTGAGTGACTGGGCAACAAAATGGCAGATGAAATTCAAGGTTGATAAATGCAAATTAATGCACATTGAAAAACATAATCCCAACAATACACACAAAATGATGGGGTCTAAATTATCTGTTAACACTCAAGAAAGATCTTGAAGTCATTGTGGATAGTTCTCTGAAAATATCTGCTCAATGTGCAGTGGTAATTAAAAAAGCTTACAGGATGTTAGGAACCATTAGGAAAGGGATAGATAAGGCAAAATTTAATGTAGTATGCCCACACCTTGAATACTGTGTGCAGTTGCAGTCACCCCATCTCAAAAAGACATTAGAATAGGAAAAAGTACAGAGAAGGGCAACAAAAATCAGAGGTACGGAACAGCTTCCATATGAAGAGAGATTAAAAAGACTGGGACTGTTCAGCTTGGAAAAAAGATAACTGAGGGAAGATATGACAGAGGTCTATAAAATCATGAATGGTGTGAAGACAGTGGGTAAGGAAGTGATATTTACCCCCTCATATAACACATGAACCAGAGATCTCTCAATGAAATTAATAGGTAGCAGGTTTAAAACAAACAAAAGGAAGTACTTCTTCGGACAAAGCACAGTCAACCTGTGGAACTCATTGCCAGGGGATGTTGTGAAGGCCAAAACTATAACTGGATTAAAAAATTAGATAAATTCATGAAGGATAGGGTCCATCAATGTCTATTAACCAAGATGGTCAGGGATGCAACCCCTTGTGTTGAGTGTCCTAAACCTCTGACTTCCAGAAGCTGGGACAGGATGGATCACTCAATCAATTGCCTTGTTCTGTTTGCTTCCTCTGAAGTATCTGGCATCAGCCACTGTCAGAAGACAGGATACTGTGCTACATGGACCACTGATCTGACCCAGTATGGTCGTTCTTATATTCTGTTCTTAAGGAGAGACAACTCACAAATAATTCTATTAGCATCTGTATCACAGAGTGGGCAGTGGGAGGAAAGAAAGGACACGAAGAACTGCTGTGCTGACTGATTTTATTTGTGGGGCAGGAGAGCTGGATTTTCTTTAAGGATACTAGGGAAACTGTGACTGTTAAGGGTAACTGTTCTGCTGGGCATATACCAGTAAGACAATATACCTTTTAAAAGATTAAAGGACCAGGACCTGGATAAGGAATGTGTGTTTAGAAAATGGATACAGCAAAGGCCTTCAGGAGGCCATGTGGTGGAAAGAATACATCAACTCTAAAAATCTCTGCCAGCCATCCAAGAGCAGCTGGATATACTGGATAAAATAACTAGCAGTGAAAAAGTTAATTTCTTGATCAACTTTTTATGCCTCAATTGCAATTGTAACACTAGGAAAAAAATCAGGAAAGTTAAAGGTAAAAGACCTGACTGTTTGAAAGTATGGAACTAAGATAAATGCATATCCATCACCCTTGCAATATTACGTTATCCAACAGAAACATACAGGGTTATTGGAATGGCTAATATTAATTACCATCTAAGACACAGTTAACAAGGAACATTGTATTTCAGTTTGAGTTATAGAAACTATAAAAGACAACACTAGTTTTGACAAAGAGTATGCTGTGACAAAGTTCCTCCTCTACCTTGGTGAGTCCTGCGCTTACTGGCGGATTTTGATCGCCTCAGAGATCTTCCCTTCTGGTAGAACCCACAGTCAAATTCCTCCTGTGTCTGATCAGGAGTTGGGAGGTTTGGGGGGGAACCCGGGCCCGCCCTCTAGTCCGGGTTCCAGCCCAGGGCCCTGTGGATTGCAGTTGTCTATAGGGTTTCCTGTAACAGCTGTGTGACAGCTACAACTCCCTGGGCTACTTCCCCACAGCCTCCTCCCAACACCTTCTTTATGCTCACTGCAGGACCTTCCTCCTGATGGTCTGCTGACGCTTGTACTCCTCAGTCCTCCAACCCTTCTCACTCTCAACTCCTTGTGCGCCTCTCGCTCCCAGCTCCTCGCACGCACCACCACAAACTGAAGGGAGCTCCTTTTTAAACCCAGGTGCCCTGATTAGCCTGCCTGTCTTAATTGATTCTAGCAGGTTCTTCTTAATTGGCTCCAGGTGTCCTAATTAGCCTGCCTGCCTTAAATTGGTTCCAGAAAGTTCCTGCTTGTTCTAGTGCAGCCCCTGCTCTGGTCACTCAGGGAACAGAAAACTATTCATCCAATGGCCAGTATATTTGCCTTCTATGAGACTTCTGTACCCCACTTGTCTGGGTCTGTCACAATACATATACAATAACTAACTGTTTTAAACTACATAAACAATACCCTTCAAGGTCTATAACACACAATACCACAAACACTACACTTGCATCACTCAAGAGCATAATCTTATAACAGTTGACTTTCTATATCACAAATACACAAAACAAAGCAAGGGGGTTCCTGGGATAGTGTTTTTGTTGTATGGTGTGTGGTTGCTGGTGAGTATTTGCTTCAGGTTGGGGGGCTGTCTGTAAGCGAGGACTGGTCTGTTTCCCAAGATCTGTGAGAGTGAGGGATCATCTTTCAGGATAGGTTGTAGATCTCTGATGATGCGCTGGAGAGGTTTTAGTTGGGGGCTGAAACAGACCAGTCCTCACTTACAGACAGCCCCCCAACCTGAAGCAAATACTCACCAGCAACCACACACCACACAACAAAAACACTAACCCAGGAACCTATCCTTGCAACAAAGCCCGATGCCAACTCTGTCCACATATCTATTCAAGTGACACCATCATAGGACCTACTCACATCAGCCACACCATCAGGGGCTCATTCACCTGCACATCTACCAATGTGATATATGCCATCATGTGCCAGCAATGCCCCTCCGCCATGTACATTGGCCAAAATGGACAGTCTCTACGCAAAAGAATAAACGGACACAAATCTGACATCAGGAATCATCACATTCAAAAGCCAGTAGGTGAACACTTCAACCTCCCTAATCACTCAATGACAGATATAAAAGTAGCAATTTCGCAACAGAATAACTTCAAAAACAGGCTCCAACGAGAAACTGCGGAATTGGAATTAATATGCAAACTAGATACCATTACCTTAGGCTTGAATATTGACCGTGGATGGCTCGGTCATTACGTTAACTGAATTTATTTCCCCCCTTAACACCTTTGTGTCAACTGTCTGTAATGGCCCCTGTTGATTATCACTTCAAAAGTTTCTACTGATAACAGTTCCTTTCAATTAATTAGCCTCTTAACGTTGGTATAGGCACTTCCACCTTCTCATGTTTCTTTGAATGTATAAATATCTGTTCACTGTATGTTCCATTCCATGCATCCGATGAAGTGGGTTCTTAACCCATGAAAGCTTATGCTGAAATAAATTTGTTAGTCTCTAAGGTGCCACAGGTATTTTTCTTGTTTTCTTTTTGCTATTACAGATAGTCATTCAGCTGCCGATCCAGTTCTCAGACACCTGGACCTGATCTCACAGATACTCCAAGAGCCGAAGTGTCTGCATCAGACATGTGGCTGCTGGCTTGTTGTGTACCACGGACAGGGATGGCTCCTTACAGGTCCAGGAAATCCTGGTACAGAGCAGGAAGATGTCTACCATGAAAACGTATTCTACAGAGGTTCTCTATCTGGGCAGCCATGTACAGTCTAGACCAGGCCTGCACAACATGCGGCCCACGTGGGCTCACTGTGTGGCCTGCCGGGGGGGTGAGTAGGCAAGCGGCGGGGTGTGATGGTGGGGCCGAGCGGGGAGGGGTCAGGTCCTATTTTACTGCTGTGTCACCCTATGCGTGCTGTTTCTTTCCCCCTCTACAGGCTCCCACACCCCAGCACTGGGGGGAGGGGGGGTGTTTCCGCAGGGCAGGCGGCGCTGGGTGGGGGGTGTTTCTGCGGGGCCGGGGGGGGTTTCGGCTCTCAGCTGTTTTCTTTGGAGTAATATGGCCCTCGCCACTTTACGAGTTGTGCAGGCTTGGTCTAGACCCTATCCAGGCCTTGATACCACAGACAGACTACTTACTGCACTTAAAACAGACCACATTTCATTCATGTACAGTGGGATCCACACCGGCATACTCTAAGCAGCAGAAATATTGTCTTTGCACCCACAAGGGTTCAAATAATCTTATGCACCAGTCTTTAAAAGCTGATGAGACTGAAGAAGTGCTAGTGTTAGGCACTGTCTTGGTCAGACCTCTGAATACTTTCTCCTGGCATATTTAACTACAGGCGTTATTGTCTTGGTAGAACACCACATGGGAGACATAGTTCAGAGATTTCTGTAATACCCAACATTATTTCTTGTGCTCAAGGTCAATTCCTTACCTATAGTGCCTGGGATTTGTGGACCCCTTTGCCTCCGATTTTTCCAATCAAATCAAGGCTTTGGCTACACTTAAGGTTGGCCACATATGTAGGTTGCTTAGGGGTGTGGGGGAAAAAAAAAATCACACCCCAACCAACAAAGCTATACTGACAAAAGCCCTAGTGTAGATGCTGTTATACCAGCGAGACTTAATTTGCCAGCATAATTTAGGCCTTGGTCTGCACTTAAAAATTACATCAATCTTGCTATGTCAGTCAGGGCTGTGCAAAAGATTACATCCTGAATGCTATTGTTAGGTTGACCTAACCCCCACTGTAGACGCAGCTAAGTCAATGGAAGAATTTCTCTGTCAACCTAGCTACCGCTTTGGAGGGGTGTATTAACTATATCAACAAAAAAACCCAATTCTGTTAATTTAGGAGTATCCACACTACCGTGGCATAGCTGCTGTGCTTGTAACGTAGACATAGCCTTATTTCATTCGGGGAGCTGGGATAAACTATGATAGCAAAAGCACTTTTGCTTGCATAAGCTACATCCCCACTAGGAGGATTAGCCAGTATAGCTATATGAGCAAACCCCTTCTAGTCAGACAGTTAGTATAACAAATAGGAATGAGACGGTAAGGGCAAGAGAAAGAGCCATAGCTGGTTTCAGAATAACTATTTTAACTTTGTTTTTCCACAGGCACTACCTTTATGGTAGTGTAACAAAAAAAAAAAAAAAAAAAAATTAAAGATCTGTTGGCAAGGTTAGAAAACTGCTTGGTTCTGTTAACAGTGCATTTTTCCCAATGAGGATGGCACTTATGCACAAGCTCACATACTAAATATCATTACAGCTTTAAAAGACAGAAAAAGTAGCTGCTGTGCATGCTTAAAAAAAGCTCTCTGCTTCCCCCAAGCACACACATGATTTAAGGAGCAGTGTTTTCTTTAAAAATACATTTCTTTAAACATTCAGGTACCAGTCATGAGAGATTTTCAGCCTTGTCCACACTGGGGAGTTTCAGGCAGGTGTAGCTGTACCAATGTAAAGAGTGACTTGCACTAGGGTGGTTTACACTGGTGCCCGTCACTGTTTACATTAGTTTTGTCAGAATAAGTACAAAAATCTTAGTGCAAAGGTTGGTATTTGGTCACATGGAGCTGGCTCTCCTTGTTTCCAGCTGCCAAGGGCAACTAGAACTACTATTTACATTGTAAGCACTCTGAGGCCGGGAGCACCCTTTTCTGTGTGTCCGTAGCATTTAGGTTTCAGTGTAGTAGCCGTGTTAGTCTGTGTCAGCAAAATGAAAATAAGAAAGAAAAACTTGTAGCACCTTAGAGACTAACAAATTTATTTCAGCATAAGCTTTCGTGGGTTAGTACCCACTTCATCGGATGCATCCGATGAAGTGGGTACTAACCCACGAAAGCTTATGCTGAAATAAATTTGTTAGTCTCTAAGGTGCTACAAGTTTTTCTCTCTTATTTTCGTAGCATTTAGGAAAGTATTAACTACTTGTATTGCATAGTGCCCAATACTATTTTTGAGTATAAAAAACTGCTGTAGTTGCCACAGGGATACTGTTTGATGGAGAAAGATCATGTCCACGAGAATATTCATGCCCCACCTCCAATCGACCCATCATGCCAGCCTTTATCACCCACTTGTTAAATTGTCTCCTTTCCTTGTACTTCCCCATATCTCTGTAACCATCTGTTGCCTCTCTTGTACTTTGATTGTAAACTCTTTGGGGCAGGAACTTTCCTTTTGTTCTGTATTTGTACAGCACCTAGCACAAGGGGTCCTGGTCCACAACAGATTCCTCCTAGCCTCTACGATAATACAAATAAGATTAAATGAGAAGTTTGAGGCCCTCTTATCTAGTAACTCCTACTCCAGTGCTTAAGCTAAGAACTCCCAAGTTCCACACTGCCCCAACCCTGCCTAGCACCTCTCTTTTCTGCCATCTCATCTGCTAGCAGCCAGTCATTCCTGTTCAAACGCTTCACCTCACAAACCCCACATCAAATCATCAGTATAAAAAAAAAATTGGAGTTGGCAAGACATGTGCTGTTTCACAACAGGAATATTACCTCCCTCCCAAGTTTGAGGATTAGTGTTGTATAGCACTCTATCCACAGAGTGCTTCTAGATGTGCTATTTATTGAGAGAGAGAAAAGGATCTAGTAATTTTATTTGATCTCTAACTAAATTGATGAAGACAGACAAATAAGCCATTTAAACAAAGCTAGTTTAAGATTCAGATTTCCTAGCTGCTGTCCCTATATGACAATTCAGCTTTTGTAGCTATGTAGACCTAAGGGCTTGGCTACACTTGCAAGTTAAGAGTGCACTAAAGCTGCCCAGTGCGCTCTAACTCACTCCCCGTCCACACTGGCACGGCCCATAGAGCGCTCTGACTCCGTGGCTGGAGCGCGCCTGGTAATCCACCTCAGCGAGAGGAATAACGTTTGATGTGTCTTGGCTGAGACGCCCCAGCGTCAGTGTGAATGAGATGTTGCATTACTGCGCTCTGATTGACCTCCGGAAACGTCCCATAATCCCTTTAAGTCAAGTGGCCACTCTTGTCATTGTTTTGGAATTGGCTGTAGGAACGCGGATATGCCCTTTCAAAGCTCTGTTTCTGACAGACGGCGTGCTTATCTGCTTGGGGCAAGGCGACCATTACTAAGGAATGCTGCTTGCTTTCAGTGAGTGACAGAGAGGCGGGGTGGTGGTGGTGGTGTCTAAACTTACAAGACAGCATGCTGACACTCCAAAAACCCCGCACCCCAAAAACCCACTCTCTCCCCCACCGCATACACACAACACACTCCCTGTCACACTCCACCCTACCCCCCGCATTTGAAAAGCATGTTGCAGCCACTTGAACGCTGGGATAGCTGCCCATAATGCACTGCTCCCAATGCCGTTGCAAGTGCCGCAAATGTGGTCATGCCAGTGTGCTTGCAGCTGTCAGTGTGGACAGACTGCAGCGCTTTCCCTACTGCGCTCTCCAAAGGCTGGTTTAACCCAAAGCGCTCTACATCTGCAAGCGCAGCCATGCCCTAAGACAACATAGAAATAGCAGGAGTTGCTATGCTATAGGAACAAGGAGAGTGTACACAGGTCTCACCTGAAACAGTGCATTAGAAAGTTTTTAACAGCTACTGCACAAACACCACATTTCTGATTAAAAGTCCAAAAGGCGAGGGAAACATACTGGAGAGTGCTGACACCCCAACCCAATAAACACAGCATCAAAGAAGAGATAACAATACAAGCTCTGTCAGCATTTGTAAACAAACGTTCCTCACAGGACCAAAACCAGAAAGACTCTCCCACCCAGGTTAAAACGGTTTTCCTGGAGTCTGACCATGCTCCGTGGGAGGGAGATAGGGATGCAGCAGCTCGCTGGATTTAAAAGACCCCCTGCTGGCGGCACAAACACAGTGAGTGATTTTTATAGCTGTCAGTCCCCTGGGGAGAAGCAGGAAACTCTCTATGACCCCCAAAGTATTTGTTTCTCCATCAGTTCCCCAGCCCAGCTTGGGATTCTCAAGGGCCGCAACAAAAAATGTTTCACTTTGCTCAAATTAATTTTGACTGGTCCCTGGGCTCCTAAGGTGATAACTTAACACCTCATTAACAAGGCCATTATTAGGGGAAATTCAAATGAGCCGAGTTTAATGCTAATTGAACGTTTTCAAATTCAGCCTGCACAGCACTTTTTATTTCCCTTTCAACTGCAATAGCAGCCACTGTTTCCCTTTGAACTATATAGAGATTGCCCAAGTCTTGACGTTGCAGACAAGGTACAAATAGCAGATTACCAACATGGGGCTGGAAGCCACTTGCATTCAGTGCCAAGTATCGCTTTCGGGGCTGCTCCTTAGATTGTACTTTGCATTATGACACCAGCGTGTGCACATGTAGGGCTCACCTCTGCTAGGAAAAGTTTGCTTTTTAAATTAAAGAGACCGCTATCTTGTAAAAACCTAATGGAGACCAGGCACAGGGTAGTTTTATCTTGATTTAGCTAGTCTGAGGCGACTACTTCACTGCAAAAAAAAGGTATATTTTTACAGCAAGATAGTTTACTCAAGATAGCTGTGTCATGTAAAATGCTGATGGAAACACGGCACTGTGGCTTCTACACTGACGTAGGTAGGTGAGGTCAACTTAAGGTAGGTGGTATAGGGTTGATCTTGACTAGGTACACTGGGATAAAGGCTACCTGTGCCCTGCCTTTATTAGAATTTTAGAGGTCAGACTCAAGTTTGTTTCAGAGTTTCATTTTCTTGTTCAAATGCAACTAGCTCAAGACTGCTGTGTTTGGGCTCAGGAGCAGAGGAAGGATTAAAATTGTTTACACAGATTTCTATTTATGATTGATCTTAATTCAAGGTCTAATATTGGTTGAACTTTTCAGTTAAGATGGCTCTTGAGATGGGACTTGTCTACCACATCAACTTTTGCAACATCTTTATTTCGATCGTGAGCTCTCGAAGAGGGAGAGTCTTACTACACATTTGTACAGAGCACAGCACAATGGGAACCATCCTTAAATGAAATGTCAGGGTGCTACTGTAATACAAACAAGAACTCAGAAAGGAAAATAAGTGACAGCCTTGAACAAGCTCACACCACAATGTAAGCTCCACCCAAAGCATGATGCCATTTAGATTGTGTAGATCTTCAGAATATCATCTGCATGCTTTAAACAGCAATGAAATAGTTACCAGTGCTGACGTTACACTGGCATGGTTAGATTGCACAGTTAACACCCACAGAAATGTAAGGGACCAGTTCACACTCTTCTCGGGGTTACTATCGTTGTACCAATTTATTCTTGGTTCATATTCAAGACATTCCTCACAATCACCAGGGAAGAAACTTCTTCTTTTTTTTAAAAAAAAAGTCTAAACTAAGATTCTGCTCAATGAGAGGGCAGACAACAGGAAGAAGGTTTAGTTCACCAAACTGCCCTGATTCAACCACTCCTTGACACTGTCCACAAAGGTGGTCACACTTCTTCTCACCCAGCCTTTTTATTTCACAGATTTGCTCCCCGCATGTCTCAAGTCAGTCCTGCTTACTGGCAACCACTCCCTTCACTCCTGTTAGCCCTGTGAAGACAACACCGCTGGGGTGAACAAGCTGGATTCTACTCTGCCTGCGCATCATCAGCATCAGCCAAATTCCAAATGCACGATCTATATTGCTGGCTCTTATGCAAGAGGCAGAATGGACCCAGCTGGATTCTCAGATCCCAGAGTGAATTTGTAGCACCGACAAAAAAGCCAGCTTTTGACTTTGAAACTGAGCCAACTGGCTCTGCAAAAGTCAGAGGGTAAATACTTATTAATTTATTAGATTATCATCAAGGACAACAAAAGAGCACCCATTCAATACTCTGGTAGCCCTTGACAATAAAACACCCTAAACTGACCCATCAAATCACCAGATCAATTCAAAGAACCCAGACACAGCATAAACAAGAATTAACCAGTCCCACACAATCCCCAGTCCCATACGACTATGATCCATCCCCAGTCCCTAAAGACTATGATCCATCCCTACTCAATCCCCATCTCATTGTGGCTGAGTGAGAGGATCTTTAAGGGTCCATCCTTCTGGATGGCACTACTGCTGTTGGTAGTTAGGCCAGGACCCCAGAATTAATGTGTATCCCAAATCCCTCTTCTCACCTTTAGTACAGAACTCACCATGTTATTTTCAACCCTGACCTAGTCTTTGAAAAGAAAGCATTTACTATTTCTGAGCACAGGAAAGAGCAACAGCCATCAAATCTAGAGAGGGCATCACCAAGTCAGGCAATGCATCAGAGTTAGGAACTACTCAAGCATGGCCACTGGGAGGAAACCAAATCCCTAAGTGACCATCTTACCGATTTCTCTTCTTGACCCTCCATTCTCACTTGACTAGGCCCTGGTCTACACTGCGGGGGGGGGGGGGGGGAAGGGAGGGAGGGAAGAAGAGGAGGAGTCGACCTAAGATACGCAACTTCAGCTACAAGAATAGCGTAGCTGAAGTCGACTGCATGCTGCAGCTGGACAATTTTTACTATCGGAAACTATCACACAACCCACCCTCCAATCACTTTCAAAATATCCCCTACTGGATTTCACAATTACTTGTTCCACCCTACCTCCATTCACTCCCGTAAGGCTGGCCTCCTTCCAGCTCTCTGAAGTTAGCAATTCTTTCATTTGTGCAGCAACAACTTGTCAGCCTTGCAAAGTTTGCCACCCTAGGCACATTGTCTACTCTCCCATTCCTCCCATGGTGATGAAGGATGACAAAAGTTAGAGGTTTATACTCAAAAATTATTGCCCTGGACAAGTAGAATTTTAACTTCCCTCTCCTGAAGCCACTCAACTGCTTCCTCTATGTCCTACCCTAAAGCTTGCCTTCTCTAGCCTCAGATCAACTCTCTCTAGAAAGCATTTTGTCATCTTACATAACTGGGATGCTCCTTAAAAATATGGGAAAGTTCATGTTTTATAGAAATTAAAGTTCAAATGCAAAAATGTTTAATTTCCTTTATATGAAGTCTTCAAAACCATGCAGAAAGACACCGCTAGACAGATGTCCCTTTTTCTTTTGGGGAGGGGCCCTCAAAGAGGGAGAAAGATGGGAGGATGCTGAACTGTTAAAACATGCTCACATCTGTAGAACTCGCCCTTTGTGCTTCCTCCGATGAGGACTCTGAATCTAGAAACCATCTCATTCCCTCTTCGCTTTTTGATAATCATACAGCCGAATGCAACAAGAGGATGGATGGCCACACAAGCTGCAGTTAGAGGCTTTGTTCCTAGAAGATGGCATGTCCCACATACTTCACATGTTCCCTTCTTAGCGCCTGTTACTTTTGTGGAAACATTCAAAGGCTCCAGAAAGGAAACTCATATGATCCATTTCAAGACTACAAGACTGTCGCTTTAGTCAGTTGTAAGTAAAGTAAATAGGAGTGGAGGACTCTCAGGTTTGCAGGATAGGGACCCAAGACTGCATTACTACAGAGAAAGACTTTGAGGAGCACCTACTAAGAGCAGCAATAGAAGTGGCAGCAGCTGCCCAAGGACAGAAACATGGCTCAGGCATCACTTAGACCAGGGGTTCTCAACCTTTTTCTCCCTGAGGCCTCCTTCAACATGCTATAAAAACTCTAGGACCCAGCCCGGGGAGGGGGGTAGGCCCTCGGGGCAGGGGCCTTGGACATAGGTGTAGTTTCACTTCTGTTCTGGGGGTGAGGGGTGGGAAGGGGCCAGCAGGGCTAAAGCCACCTCTGCATGGTGGGGTCCAGGGAGGGAGTGCCACCTCCACCCCGACTCACCTCAGCAGGGGTGGACGCAACCAAAAATTATAACTCAAAAGTTGGGAGGCTTAGCTCAAAAAGTTTGAAAACAGCTTAGGGTGCAGGGAGGGGGTGGCTAGGACTGTGTGTGGGCAGGAGTGTAGCTCAGGGTGCAGGGAGGCGGGTGGCTAGGGGCTGTGCGCAGGCAGGGGGGTAGCTCAGGGTGCAGGGAAGGGGGTATTAGGAGCTGTGTGCTGGGAGGGCTCCCCTGCAGTCCCTGTTCCCAGAGGGGTCTGCCAGCCACGGAGACGGGTTTCCCCAACTGGGTGGCTCTTACCGGCTACCTCTGCTGGTGCAAAGGTGGTTGGGTGCTGAGGAGCAGCTTCAACACAGAGAGGAGGGAATGTTGTGGCTGCCTGCTCCATGGCACCAGCCAGAGCAGCAGCTACCCTGCTCTGGCTTCCTGCCTCCTGGCCAGGGGGCAGGGAGAGGAGATGGGGGGCAGAGAAGGAGGAGCTGGAGCTGCCCCCGGGACTGCCGTGCTCTTGTACTGCAGTTTGGCGGGGGTGGGGAAAAGAAATGTCCTCCTTGTCCCCAACTCTGCCCATGGGCTCAGGGCTTCTGCCCCACAGAGCACCAGGGCTCGGGGATTCAGCCCCACGCCTCCCGACTTCAGCTCCACGGGGGGGCGCTAGGGCTCAGGGTTTCAAGTGCAGGGCCCCACGGCCCCCTTGAAAGGGTTCGCGGACTCCCATTTGAGAACCGCTGACTTAGCTGGAAAGGCCATCTTTTCTAGCCTACCCCTCCAGGACACAGTCACTTCCACTGATGTATGATGTTTTTAAAGCCATATGGGCTGGTTTGGACAGCACCATGTGGGCACCTATTATGAATGTCAGCAGGTAAGAGCCAGCTCTGACAGATTAGTTTAAACAGACAATGAGAAGTAAAAAGTAAAGCTGCTATCCCAAACTAGGCTGCATATTCATGTGCTGTCTCCTAACTAAATCTATTCAGTCTGCATTCCCCTCCTTCCTGAGCTCTGCAAATGGCCATGCTGGTTTCCATGTGTATTTTATCTAGGCTGCCTGCTTACTAACATCCTGTTAGCTAGTGACAGCCTGCTGGAAAGACCTCAAAGGGAACATTTACTCCAACTGCACAACTGACAGATTGTAGTAGCAGCAATATATTGTGTTGCAAGTTTGGAGACCTCCCCGCCCCCAGCTACCCCCGTCCCTGGCTGATGCCTCATGAAATTGAGAAATACTTTTGTGAAGGAAATTCTTCTTCTTTCTTAGCTATTGCCTCCCATTCTATCCAGCAGGGAATAGTACATAAAAATTACAGGGTTTATGTTGCTCAGAGCCCAGAACCAAGAACAAGGAAATCCAACTATCAGTTCCTTCTGTGGCTTTGGCAAGGCCATTGCTGGTCTCAGTTTTGCCCATCTGTAAATAAATCTTAATTAGTTGCCTACAGAACAGTCAGGGAATGTTCATATAGCACTATGTATCATTCTTGGTTTCAGAGATGTCCAATAGCAACCCAGTACAGCCCTTAAGCTATCTACCTGTTTCCCTTCCACAGTTACCTCTCATTAGTGCCATTATCCCTGTATCTTACATAATTCTACTTCCCAAACATTATTGTCCTGTCCTTAGTCCTTGTGTTCCAGTGATAGTCAAAAACAGGACAAGAGTTCCTTAAGTTTACACTGAGCAACAGCTCACTCTGCACAAAGGAATTTTAACCAGCTTTCTCCATGGAACAGGACTGCAAAGCAGCAGTGACTTTAAAACAAATATATAAAGAAATGTTGATATTATGATCTCAAACTATAGAGCAGGCCTGCACAACATGCGGCCCGCGTGGGCTCACTGTGCGGCCCGCGGGGAGTAAGTAGGCGAGCCGGGCGGGGTGGGGGATGACGAGCCAAGTGGGCTGGCAGTGGCAGGGCAGCAGGTGAGCCAGAGGCGGGGGAGGGGCTGAGGAGGCGAGCAGGCGGTGAGGAGGCGAGCCGGGGGGGGGGGGGGGGGAGGGGGGCGGGGATGACAAGTCGAGCGGGCGGGCAGTGGTGGCGAGGCTTTATACTGGGGGGCGGGAGGGGGGGAGGAGGTGAGCAGCTAGTCGGTGGCTGGAGCGGGGAAAATCTCCCAGATCCAAAATCTGGGACTGTGTCCGTTAGTTCTTTTTGCTGCTTATCTCTGGGCTGGGGGTTGTCCCAATGCTGCAAAGAGGGTGTTCCCAAAAGAAGGTGCTTGCTTCTAACCCCCGAGGCTGTCAGTATGTCTGCTCTTCTCTAGTCAGCCCACTTGACAAGTTTGATTGTCCTTGGTCTGGTTCCCATCCCCTCTCCAAGGGTTGCAGCTGTCTGGAGGTGCCTGCCTTCCACGCCTTCCTCATTCACACCTCATTCATTCAACAGGGCAGTTGAATACAAAGTGGGGGGAAGATCTTATTCTACTTCTAGCAAAAAGACATTTTTCTTTTACCTTAATTATACTACCTTAGGGGCCAGCTACAACATATTACCAAGGTTCAATACAAAGTCATACAAAAGTTATACAAAAATGCATAATGCAGAGATTTATCTACAACTGCATTGATTGACTGTTGTGTGCAGTAATATAGTGACCCCTGGGGGTTGAAGAGGGGTGTGATGGTGGGGCCGAGCGGGGAGGGGGTGGGTCCTATTTTACTGCTGTGATCTGGTCACCCTATGCACGCTGTTTCTTTCCCCCTCTACAGGCTGCCACACCCCAGCGCTGGGGAAGGAGGGGTTGTTTCCGCGGGCGGCGCTGGGGGGGGGGGGAGGGGGGCTGTTTCCACGGGGCCAGGGGGTTTCGGCCCTCAGCTATTTTCTTTGGAATAATATGGCCCTTGCTGCTTTACGAGTTGTGCAGGCCTGCTATAGAGGGATGGGCAATTAGTGCTGCACTGAAAATGAATTGAAATAGGACCATTTCAAGTACTGTAGTAATCATCCCAGCAAGAATCTCCCTGATGAGGTCAAATGGAAAAAGCTTTTTAATAACTTAATGGTATTCTTCCAGGAGACATGAGCCTGCAGTGATCCATTCACTTGAGTGTGGATGAAAAGAGAACTTCAGCTTTCCAGGCTATCAAATCCAGCACCTTTGAAGAGCACTACAATTCACAGGAAAGTCTGCCACAACATGACGTTTCTTTGATACCACATACCAGCTCTCACAGGCTTAAAACCTCTCTCTGGCAATACAGAAAAGTTACTAAAAACGTCAGTGCTCCTAAAAGCCACCTTCAAAAACTGGTAACGTGTGCTCATGTTAATCATTTATGTGGATCTTCCAATTAGTTACACATTCTTCAGTCCTCACTTGCTTAAACACAGCAGACATTGGAAATGACCCAACAGAAGCAGTGCCTAAGTGCCTAAGTTTGAAATGTTGGCAAATATCAGCCAAAGTAGCTCTGACAGGGTCACCTTTAGGAAAGGATGCAAGACTCATCTCTTTGCCATAGTTGTATCCATCAATAACTGGCTGTGTGGTAAATGCCCGTTCTTGGAGAGCTAGAGAGGAGAAGGATTCTAGTGCAGGACATCAGTACTCAGAGCCTGGGCTCCAGCCCGAGCCAGAACCGTCTACCCTGCTATTTTTAGCCCTGCAGCTCAAGCCCCGGAAACATGAGTCAATTGACCCAAGCCTCCGAGACTTGGCACTGCAGGCTCTTCTTTGTAGTGTTCCCTTAAAAGCATTCAGATGTGACTGCAGATAGCATTGACTGCCTTACTTGCCCTGGTGATTAGCTACTTTTGCTCCTAGAGCTACCACCACGGCAACCATCAACAGCATTAATTCTACTTTAATATAATATAAACAAGTTAGATTATTCCCGATTTAACACCAGGAGAAAAGTTAGCTTGAGTTGTGTCCAACATATTCTTTTACCACAGGAATTCTGTCAAGTCAACTAGTCTGATGGCCTTAATGTTACAGTGTTGTTTGCAGTGTCGTTGTGGCCTTGTTGGTCCCAGGATTTGAGACAGACAAGGTAGGTGCAGTAATATCTTTTATTGGACTAACTTCTATTGGTGAAAGACAAGCTTTCAGGCTCATCTTGTCTCTTTCACCAACAGAAGTTGGTCCATTAAAGATATTACCTCACCTACCTTTTCTCTATTACAGAACAAATACAATTATCCAGTACATACTACCACCTTGTGGCCAAAAGCTCAAAACACTATGAATCAAATATATTTGTATTAGTTTTAGAATTCAAAAAAAGGTGTTTGGACTACAAATGATATGTATTCTGAGTAAAATACAGTGACACCCATCAACTTTTAAAAAAGGCTGATGCACAATGAACATGCTATATTATAAACAAAAAACTGCTAGACCAAGCCTCAAGGTCTCAATTTGGGATGATGCAAATTCTAAATACTACAGTTTAGCTGCTAAATATTTCCAGGTACTCTGAAAAACTCAACCACTACACCTTCATCTGAGTGATCTGTTATCACAAAGACATACGTAGGAGCAGATCACTCAGAGTAGGGAAATATCACGTGTTTAAGTTTGCATTTTTTTCAGAGAGACAGAGGTAAATCAATACAGAAGAGAAAATTCAGTACTGTACAAAACATCAGTTTGCCTTTTAGGTAAGATTAACCTGTCCTACCTTTTGCTGGAATTACCTTGCTAGATTACTAGCAGAGCAGCATTAGAAAGTAGGGATGCTACAACTAATCAGTCAATAACTAACTAACTAACTAACTAACTAACTGCTTCAGGAATTAGGTTTAACAAAAATGCATGCTAACATGTCTGGCAGCAAGCACAGGTACCAGTGCCACAGTTACAAAAAGGTTCAATTTCTAGCACTCACAGACCCCCATTCCAGGACTGGAAGCATTTACCAAATAGAAAAGACTTACCAAAAGTTGTGCCATCTTCACCCATAATGCATTTCATGGAGATGAGGATTTGCTCCATAACAGGTGGTGACAGTGACGTGGCATATACTGCACTATGAGAATGCGTACGGAGGTAGTCAATCAGCTCCTGACAAAACACACACAGGAAGCCTTCAGATACCACCCTCAGTCAGAACTTAAAGCTATAGGCTCCAGTGGCACCATGACCACCCTACAAATTGGTAGCACCACACGTTTCACACACATACTCCACAAGTAACCTAGAAAAGGCTTGGAAACTCATAAAAAGCTGCTTACATTTGTAACTAACACCTACTACAACTAAAGTTCTAACAGTAAGGGTGAAACATCCCTGTGCACTAAACTTTGTATCCCAAGGCAGGATGATGATTTAAAAAAAAAAAAAAAAAAAAAAGTGTGCGAACTCAAATGTAGACTCATTCTGCCGATGATCACAACATTGGGTTTCTCAACAAGGTGTCTGGAATTACTCAAGCTGTGCACAGGGTGTGTTTCAAGAGCAATCATTCTGTCATGGGAAGATGCAAATCAATCCTCTCATTCCTGTGTGGTGGTGAGGAGGCTCTGCAGATGGCGATGTATCATGTTTGATACAAATCACTGCCAAGCATGTCACTGAACAAGGCATATAAAAGTCACAAGGGATCTCTGCTAAGTGCACTATAGATAAAGGCAGCAGGTGTAACTTAAGAATTGGCAAGAATTTCAGAGAGCCACTCCCTTTCTATTACCCACTCCTCCCTTCTGCACTCGAATATAGCTTTGCTACAGGATGGAAGCAAGCCAGGTGGAAGACAAGGGGCACCACTCCCTGGAATGGTTACACATCACTCATTGTATAATAAAGGGGGGAGGGATAGCTCAGTGGTTTGAGCATTGGCCTGCTAAACCCAGGGTTGTGAGTTCAATCCTTGAGGGGGTCATTTAGGGATCTGGGGCAAAAATCTGTCAGGGGACAGTACTTGGTCCTGCTAGTGAAGGCAGGGGACTCGACTTGATGACCTTTCAAGGTCGTTCCAGTTCTAGGAGATTGGCATATCTCCAGTTATTATAAAACTATTTCACAACCCCCGGAAATGAGAAGCACTACAGTAAAACACCACAGCACGTGGTGGGACAAATTCTGGCTCTGCTATGAAAAAAAGCAATGGGACTGCACAACAGTAAGCAGGGGCAGAAATTTCTCTCAGCATATATTACTCAAGTTCTATTAGCACGATGCTGTTTTTGTCCCCTATCTAGCACCAGAGGGCTTTAGAGCAGTGGTTCTCAACCTGAGCTCCATGGAGGCCTGGGCTCTGCAGACTATGTTTAAGGGGTCTGAGAAAAAGTTGTCATTACCATAGAAAAGTGGTTTTCAACCTGTGATTAGAGCCCTGCAAATCTGCGGATATCTGCTTTATAGCCATGGACCATGTTTGCGGATCAGATGCGGATACAAATTTTGTATCCACACGGCTCTACCTATGGTCCATAGACCCTTGGGAATGTGCACATGACGTTTAAGATTTCCAAAGGGGTCTGGCACCTCCATTCTACATTTTTTAGGGGGTCCACAAATGAAAAAAGATTGAGAACCACTGCTCTAGAGCAGGGCTTCCCAAGAGGTGTTAGATGCCCCCCGGGAGGACTATCGGGCATATAGCAAAGAGAAAGGACTATGGAAAGAAAAAAGATGCCTGAGAGCAGATGAAATAGCATATAGTGTTGCTCCATAGAGCTTAATTAGGAGCTAGGAAACCCTTGCCTTCAGAGTTCTCACTGCTAGCTTCATTAACAGGTAGCAATTAAAAAAATCCCTACCTTAAAGCACTGAGTAGCTATTAGCAGAAGAATTGCACAACCTCTCCTCCCCCAGTCTCAGCAGCTTTAGCTTATCACTCCTTCTAGGGAATTAGGAGTTCTTATGGGAACTTTTTCCTGGATTCAACTCATCCACATTGCACAGAATTCCACATAACTGAACTGCACATCAATATTTAGTTCCCAGTGTACCAAGTGAACTCAAGAAACAAGCTAACTCTGAAATCAGCAAGGCCTCTAGGGATGTATCCTGGTACAGAACCTGGTAGGGCCCTAACTCTCTGCTACCCAAATAGTAGTTTCCTCTTTTTGATCTTCAGAAGCCCAAATGAATAGCTTACTTCCTACCATGTCTCCCCACCACCTCTTTACCTTCTTGCCTCCGATGTATCCTCCAGCAGCTCCAAAGCTCTTGGTGAACGTTCCCATCATAACATCCACATCCTCAGGGTTAAGTCCAAAATACTCCACCACACCCCGGCCAGTGAGACCCAGGGCACCTATACTGTGAGCCTCGTCCAGGTACAGGTATGACTTGTACTTCTTCTTGAGGGCAATCACTTCAGGCAGGCGGACTATGGAACCCTCCATGCTGTCGAAGAAAAATAGAGATCAAATCATGTTAGATTCAGCTTTAAGGGGTTTTTATAGTTGGGGTTCTGTTTGAAGATTCTAAACTGGCTTCCTACCCTCCTTTTCTTTACTTCCTTTTAGCAGTTACATAGTTATCACGGAAATATTATCTACAGACCATAACACCTCTATGGAAAGATTTCTTTTATAAGTGTTTATGTTTCAAAACAAGATTTATTGCATTCGGTGTCCAAATTTCCTTATTCTGAAAGTCAGCATCACAAGTTAAACAGATTAAGTAGCAGCAAGGATGACAGAGCAACCCAATGCATTCTGTAATGTGTTTCCATCTACAACAGATACTGCTTCTCTACCTCACAAACCTCAGTGTCCTATGCTGCCACCATTTAACTTGACATTGTTGATCTCCTAAATGAGACCAACCAGGCTGAGCCATGCCTTCCAATAGTAGCTCAAGACCACCTGATCCTTAAGTCATGAGCCAGGTGCAAGGACAACTGAGCTCCAATTTATACCTCCCACACCCCCGCAGAGAAGTCATGAGATCTGCACATATTGCCATCTATTCCCATTAGCATGATCAATAACAGACCGCTAGAGAAGGGAACTGGACTAGAGGGTTATAAACACTGTCGAAAACCTCAGCCCGAGAGCTTAGCATGTTTGATGTAAGTAATTTGTTTAGATTAGTTAGCATTTGTGTTGTATTTAGGAGATGGGAAGCTTTTCCATTCAGTACCAGCTGTTATTACAGTAGGCCACATGGGAGGAGCATAAAGATCAAACTAGGTCTAAAACAAATGGTCTCTCATCAAGAGTGACAGCTAAGAGGCATGTTCATATTAACCAGCTCTTCTGCTTGGTCCAGCAATGGAACCCAAACCCTGACAGCTAGATCTTGTGAAGAGTGTAGGCAAAGTAGAGAATAACTTGTACCTGTAAATTCCCTCCACCAGGATGAGGATTTTTTTCCAGGGCCTGCGGGTGCGAGGTTGCCCATGCACAATGGCATCTTTGAGCAGTTTCTCCAGGCTCTGCATGTCTGCACAGAAGAAAAAAAAAAGTAGCGAGATTCCACCAAGCAGCCTTTATTACTATTTCCCCATTAGCATGACATAATTAAATGCAGGAGCACTCAAATGAGGCAACAGCTACAAGTCACAGCCACACTCTGATATGAAGAGTGGCCCACAGAGACTAATACCTGTGGAATCTATATTCTATCATGATCCAAGTTTAGCCACATTACATCTGAGGATTTGCACTCTCCTGCAAGCCACATCTCATGTTAAAAGTGACTGTGGCTGTGTGGTATAGCACTGCCACATGATTTCCACTATGGGCCAGGATTTGGTCCTCCCTGATTAAGAGTGCAAGAGTACAGAGATTAAGACATCAGAAAGAGACAGACTTGGAAATAAAAGGGAAGAGAGAAATGGGTTGGTAAAACGGCAGGTGGAGATGAGTGAAGGCATTTGATGTTTGGGAAAAACAAGAGCAGGCTTAGTGGCTGGAACCAGAGGGGAGAGAATGAGTTCAAGGATGATGGGCCTGAGACAGACAGCAGGGGATTGGGGAAAGGAGGATAGATGAGGAAGCAAGTTCTCCCCAATGTCATTTCTGTCTTTAAATAAACTGAATGAGACGGTGGGTGGAGAAAAAACGACAAGAGTTAATAAGGAAGGAAATCTGATGAGTCCCAATACACAAGGAACAAAGCAGAGTAAAATGAGCAAAGAACAGTGAGTGCAGGAAGCTGGAGTAGTTACAGGCCTCTGCCCTCTAGAAACACTGCACTGGGGGAGCAGAGACCAGAGGCAAGGGGAATGCACAGGAGGGGGCAGAATTTATACCACACCATAACAGTAAAGTGGAGGGCTGTGAGCAGCAGCATACTCCAAGACATCAGTAACCTGAACTGAGTGACAGTGCGGATGAAATGATGCAGGGAGGAGTGAGGGAGAGATCAATGTTGAATGACCAGACCAGAGTACATTTGTGTGATGAAAAGAGCACACCACATAGCACTTGGAAATCCAGTTGATGGAATGGCTACTGTGAATAAATCATGCAGGAGTCAGTCCAAACTAAGAGCCCAAAGGAAACAAAGCAAGACATTAGAGATGGAGTGACCAACATGGAAGTTGAAGTGACATAGGATGAAGACAGAGAGGCAGAGGAGAGCCAGGCATGAAAAACAAATTATGGGGAGGCTGGCGGGGAGCACAGACAATCACGAAAAAGAGGAAAGAGTGTGATTTTAAAAAGTGGTAGTGGGAGGAGCTGAAAGAGCCTTTTCTTTCTGGTTTCAGAGTCCAGCTACAGGAGACTGTGCCAAAGCATGGTTGCCAGGCATGGGTATGGGTACTTAATTTTAATATTTTTGTCCATAGGATGGACAATGATTACAGAACCATGGTAGGGAATCTTATTGAAGTCTAGATCCTGACCTAGGAAACGAAGCAATGACCTAAGAAACCATATGACAACCTAAATCATCTAGCTAGGTTCTTACATGACTTTCACCACTTTAGTATCTGACTTGGATTGTAATAAGATTCTGTAAGTGTGCTGACCCACACATGATACAAACTGAAAGTTGTGAACACCAGCAGTTCCCCTGCATATTCCAGACAGCTATGCACTGGCTTTACATTAGGGATGTAAATATCGTTTAAAAAGTTAACCATTTAAAGTATTACAATTATATTGTTTAACCGATTAAAGGGAGAGGGTTCAGGGGCTCCACTCCAGCTGGGCCCAGGGCTGGGGGTTAACGGTAAGACTAATACTTACTGGTTAACTGTTTAATATTTTACATCCCTACTTTACAAATGAACAGCTATAAAGGGACCCAGAAATGCAACACCACGAAGAGCTACTGATTGGGGCAGAGGAGTACTGGCAGAGCTGGGAAAGGAGAGAAGAGAAAGCCTACATGACACCTGCCTCCAATGTCTAGATTTAATCAGATACCCACATTTGCATAAGCACTAAATTCACTCACCCAGTTTAAGAAATCTCTTCCATAAGTATCATCTCTCAACAACCTTGAAAAAGCCTGTATTTAACGGCCAATTTGCAGAGAAGAGAGCTTCCAATCCAGGGTTTTCAACACTATTAACTCCAAGGTGCTAGCAGCCCCTAAGAGCCTCCACTTACTAGAAATGGGTATCCCAGCTGGAAATTCAGATTTACAGCAACAAGAGGCAGGGTTCTCAGAAAAAAGTGTTTGGCCTGTCTGAGCTACATGAGGAAGCGCCCGCCCGCCCCCGCCGCAAACAGGTACTCACTGTTGTGCTTGAAGATTCGAATAGTTGCTCCTGACAGTCTTGCTCCAAGCACTAGTGATGCATGATTCAGCTCATCGCTCAGTATCAGACAGCCCTGCACAAGGGGGAAAAATGAGGCAGAAAGGCTGAATAGACTGAGGTCAACAGCAGACCAGTGTGATAAGACCACTCTTATTTGCCTTTAGTCAGAGTACTCTTCAAACTGCTGTGCTTGTATTAGATGAGACAGCGCTGTCTTTATCACTAGTAATGGACATGTATGCACATTCCAGTATCCTGCCATGAAATCAAGATCAGTGATTCAGCATATGAATCCTGCGGGGAATAAATGAAAGCCATACCTTACTAGGAAGTGCTGCGTGCTATACAGGGAATCTACACACAGCTGGTCACAGTGTCAGTTTGCGAAAGCTGAGTATGTCTGAAAACAATTTAATTCATTCTCTCAGGGAGAAGGTAAGATTCCCTAATGTCGTTAAACTAACACCTACTAGTGCTGCGATCAGCCTTGTATTAAAAGAAGGCATGGGTACTGCTATTAAGCAATTACGATGAGATTTGTTAAAATCAGTTCTCACACAAAACGGAGAACAGGAAATGTAGCACAGAACAGGAAGTTTTCAATGCAGCCTGACTCACCCTCAGGAGGTCTGCATATTTCTGACCGCACAACCCTTACAAATTTCACACCACCCCCAGCCTATCTTTAGCTCTGTCTACACTAGGAACTTGACCGGCTGTTGCTAACAATTGTCAGCAATGTGCCTGTCCCCTCCAGAATCTGGTGCTGAAAACTGTAGAAAGGACACAACTGTTCTCAATCATGTTTTGCCAGTGTTGAAAAACTGACCATGTCCTATCTGCATTACAGCTATGCAGTTTTCAGCATCAGTTCAGACTGTCCTGTTGCTGACAGCCCATGGGGAGCAACAGATCAATTACCTCGTGCCGATGGAGCCTATGAGTCCCTCTTGCTGGCTATGCTGACTAGACACTATTGGAGTAATGTTAGGTCCTATTATTGTGCTCTCAATCCCCGCACTGATGACAACAGTAAAATGGAGACTACGGCTATGGCTACACTTGCAGATGTAGAGCGCTTTGAGTTAAATTAGCCTTCGGAGAGCGCACTAGGGAAAGCGCTGCAGTCTGTCCACACTGACAGCTGCAAGTGCACTGGCGTGGCCACAATTTCAGCACTTGCAGCAGCATTTGGAGTGGTGCATTATAGGCAGCTATCCCAGCATTCAAGTGGCTGCAACATGCTTTTCAAATGCGGGGAGTGGGGTGGAGTGTGACAGGAGTGTGTTGTGTGTATGCGGTGGGGGAGAGAGAGTGGGTTTTTTGGAGTGCTGAGAGTGAGTCAGCACGCTGTCTTGTAAGTTCAGACACCCCTCTGCTCCCCACCCCTCACTCACAGCAAACATTTATTGTTGCAGATAAGCAGCCGGCAACATATAAGCAGCCAGCTGTTTGAAAGGAAGCTTTTGAAACGGCACTTCCGCATTCCTCAGCCCATTTCACAACAAAGAAAAGAGAGGCCACTTGATTTAATAACAGCTGTTGCGTCTTGGCTGAGACACTCCAGGGTCAGTGTGAACGAGGAGTTAAGTTACTGCGCTCTGACGTCCGGAAACGTCCCATAATCCCCATACAATATTCTATGATATTCTAAGGGGATTATGGGACATTTCCGGAGGTCAATCAGAGCGCAGTAACTTAACTCCTCGTTCACACTGACCCTGGAGTGTCTCAGCCAAGACGCAACAGCTGTTATCCCTCTCGGGGAGGTTGAGTACCAGGCGCACTCTAGCCAGGGAGTCAGAGCGCTCTACATGCCTTGCCAGTGTGGATGGGGAGTAAGGTAGAGCACTCTAGGTGGCTTTATTGCAGTATAACGTGCAAGTGTATCCAAGGCCTAAGTAGTAACTGAAGATGGCACTAAAGCTTTTGAAGAGAAAAAAAAAGCTCAAGCAGTTCATTTGTGACGAGCACAGCTGTGGTAACTTCTATTTCAGGCTTATTATGTATGATATAAATGCCTAGTTACAGTGTAAATAATGAAAGACTGCTAGTCTTCCTGATTAGCAAACAGGTTACCTCTGGACAGCTGATGTTGCAATCAATGTTCCCTTTAATTTTTGACAGGCCATGTGTGCAAAAAATTTCTTCTGTGCAAATTGTTGCGCGTCTGTGCGCGCGGTGTTTCGCCGTGTGCATGGGGTTTAGGATCTGTGCGTGCGCGCACACGCGCACAGCTTACAGGGAACAGTGGTTGCAATTGCTGGTCATTACTCTTACTACACCCAAGGAGGTGCTAGTGCCTCACAAAAATTTATAGCTTGGTTCATGTTTGAGAATCTTGAGTCTACAATTTAACCAGGATAGGTGACAAGGAGCTCAAACAAGTGGGGGAGGAGAAGTTTCACCAAAAAGAGGAGACTATATGCATTAGTGAGGACTCTTCCTACTAAGTTTAAATGTAAAGTTATCCAAAACAGAGCCAACTGATAAAACTGCACAAATGGGGACTGGGAGACACCAATCAAATTCCCTTTGAGTGTTGGTTGCCTCCTCCATGTTCCCATTAGTGCATCAAGCTATTTATGCTTCCATGAAAGGCCTGTGACTGGAATAGCTGGCAGTGCCACAGGTCAGGATTGAGAGTTGTGTGGATCAAGAAAGGTTAGTCATTCGTTTTCAGTGTCATAATGAGTTGGGAAATACACGTTTGACAGCCAGAGGAGCACCTTATGAAATGTTCAGAACAGCAGAACAATCTGTTTGACAGTGGAACTCCGAAGGAAAGAAGCTATCTTCTTGTGTTTAATAATTACTGAACACTGCAACAACCATGATGCTTAATTATTGCACATATCCTGTAATATGCCGATTACTGTAAGGAACAGAAAATGTTAAAATATTTAATTTGATACAATCAACAAGAGGCAAGAATATCAGCTATTAGGGTACATCCATACTTCAGCAACACATCCACGGCACAGACACTGCATCAGCTGACTTGGGCTCAGCCTGCAGGACTAAAAATGGCTGTGTAGACATTCGGGCTTGGGCTGGACCCCGAGCTCTAAGAACCTCCCCCTCTCATAGGATCTCAGAGCCTTATATCTGTTGGGTATTGGACTACCAGAATCAAGTATACACAAAAGAAGAGCCTATGCCACACAGAAGACAACTTTAGGATCCAGGAAGTTTGCAGAGAAACCTGGATCAACACCATTTCACTGAGGGACAGGAAGTAGTGAAAAACCATGAAGAAAAGTTGTCACTGGCTACTTAAATCAGCCATAGTAAAGACTGTGGGATTCAAACAACATGGCATTTCAAAGATGTTAGATTTTGGGAAAGCTAGATTTTGAACACTTAATACTTTTACATAAGATGCAATTGGAAGAAGTATTAATATTTACCCAGTGTGGAAAACAGCTGGTAAATTCCAAGAACACACATAAATTAAGGCTAAGGAGACCATGTATCTTCCAAAACAAAATGCAAAGAGCATGAAGTAGTTGCTGTTAGGTGATATTTGTAGAGGAAAGACAAGGACATCCAAAAAAGCAGAATTATCTAATCTTGGACAACGATGAATGGGGATTTTATAATTAGGCAAAATGAAAAAGAAAGCAGGCTTATTACTAAAAGGAATTAAAATAGGTGAAAATTACCAGTCTCTCTGATGCCTACAATTGACAAAAGGAAGACTAACCCTATTAACTTTGCATCTCATACAGTTTGAAGATTAATCGATACAAAGTGTTTAAATGTTTAAAAAACATTTTAAAAAAATTCTAAATTTCCATTGCTGCATCAGAAATATGCATTCTCTGGTCGGCAAAGAAAATTATCCTTGCAGCTGACACTAGCTCTTTTTGAATTTTCATTCCCTCCTCAGTCTCTACGAGCTCTTGAACTTTTCTCCCAAACCTGCTACTGTTTCTAGTATCTATTCCATTCTTATTGTTATTAATAATATATAACAGGGTTCTAGAATGCCTGGACAAAATAATATGAACACTTCAATTTTTGATGAACTATCCCAAATCTGGTCATTTTAATTTATATTACTGGATTGAGTTGAAACTCCTTCTGAAGACCCTTCTTCATCACACATTCCTAGAAATCATCTCATAGCACAAATGTAAAACAATTAAGATCCTTGGATGAGAATAACTATATAAATGGTAAGTATCCGAATTTTTAAAGTATTTGATAATCTGTCACAAAATCTTACTCATTACTTCAGATTGTCTTAAATACAAAAACAAGGCATCTTGAGAAAATAAACCAGGAAACCTAGGACTTGAAAGACTTTATCATGGTAAAATGTTCACACACAGGGATAGAAAGTTATGGCAGCAGCTAAATCAGCAGTACCTGGAAAATTTAAGCAATCATTTAACATAAGTGCTAGTTTCTACAGTTGTGGAAATAACTTTACAATACAAACACAAAGTGATCCTCTTCAATCTGCAGACAGCTACTGCAACCCTGGATGCTGATCAGAACTACCAGGTGTCAACACAGTGAAAGTGAGCAAAGCTTTCATTTTCACTGATGCCCACAAGATTCTGAATAGCTTCAGTGAAACCGCCCAGAATCATGCTAATTTCACTTCTGCTGCTTGGGAAAATTGTAAGCAGTGTCAGGCAGGCACTGAAGGTATTCAAGAAAAGGACTACACACAGAAAAAAGCAGATGAGATGAAGCAACAGAAATTTGAAAGGTTCAAACGCCATAGGAGGAAGGGCCGGCGCGCCCACTAGGCGACCCTAGGTGGTCGCCTAGGGCGCCAGCATTTGGGGGGCAGAGACTCCCAGCGGTGACTGAAAACACCGCCGAGAGTGCAGCTTCCCCTCAGCTGCTACCCCTGCTCCAGGTGAGCTGCCGCGGGCGGGGGGCTGGCCGCCATGGGGGGTGCTGGTGGGAGGCCGCCGGCGGGTGGGGAGCCGAGCCCAGCACCCCCGCCACGGGGCGCCCCAGCACAGCGCCCCCGCCACGGGGCGCCCAGCACAGCGCCCCTGCCGTGGCCGACAGGGAGCCCATCCCAGCCCACCACGGGCCGCGCTGGGGGCCAGGAGGGGTGGGGAATCCAGCCCAGCTCCCCCCCACTTCCCCTGCCACGGCCCCGGGTGGGTCGGGAGGCTGCCACGGGCGGGGGGGGAGGGAAGGGGTTTGCCGCTGGGGGCGGGGGCAGGGCTGGTGCGAGGAAGTTTCGCCTAGGGTGCGAAACTTCCTTGCACCAGCCCTGATAGGAGGACTTAAGAAGGGTGCAAGGGGGAATAATTAGGAATAACAGGATGAAATAAAAATGGGAATATTTAAATTGTACCAAGAAAAAATCCCGATAGAAACATGTGTGAGGCTGTAGAATCATCTCCCAAGGGAATGAGAAGACCCATCAGATTACATTTAAATCTGAACAGAAGACAGCAGTAGAACATACTTTGTACTATACTAGCAGAGGCAGATGGATTAAATGGAGTTTAACAGGTCTTCTCCATCTCTTAGCATATGTCTACACTTACCTCCAGAGCGATTGATCCAGCGGGGGTCGATTTGTCGTGTCTACTGAAGACACGATAAATCAACCGCCGAGCGCTCTCCCATCGACTCCGGTACTCCACTGGAGCTAGAAGCATAGGCGAAGTCGACGAGGGAGCGTCAGCAGTTGACCTACCCCAGTGAAGACACCGCAGTAAGTAGCTCTAGGTACGTCGACTTCAGCTACTCTATTTTCATAGCTGAAGTTGCATAATTTAGACCAATTTAGCTCTCTTCACCCCCCCCCGCCCCCAGCGTTGACCAGGCCTTAACCTCCTGTGATTAGGTAACACCATTTAGTGATGCAAGAGATTCAGGCTGAGTTCTGTAATGTCAGGAAGAAGACCCATTATTTTGCAGGCCTGGATGATCATTGTATTCATTAATGCACCACTATTTAGTGAACAAAATGTTTGTTCATTCATGGGTTTATTACATCAAAGGAAATGTTTCTTCCCTAGTAACTACTGTCTGTATGAAAGATTACGGGTTTCCAAGTTTATGACTGGGATGCCCAATTTGGCTCAATTTTATGCCAGTTAGGAGTGGCATTCAGATGATTCAGTCTCACAGCAAGCTGTCAGAACAGTCTGTGGTTGGGCAGTTTACTGAAGTAATCACCATCTTTAATATCAAGGTGTGCTCTGCAGAAACTAGAAGTCCCACAAGGTTGTGCTCTCTCCCAACACAAGCCATTCTGGAGCATTATAGGTCCTAGCACACACTGTCCCCAAAAGACTCTTGGGTTGAGATACAGTATCGATGACATACCGGGACCTGTTTCTGCAAAGAACATTTGCAGTGACTTCTTTGAAAAAAGAGTGAGAAACCCCTAAAGAGTCCGTAAGCAGAAACTTGGTGCCAGACACCCTGTTACCCATTCTCTCTGAAGCCATACCTTGCCAACTAAAGCAGGAATGTTCATTGAGTTGGTTGAAAACCCCATCCCATACGTCATTGCAGCCTCCACACCCAGGAACCTGGCCACTAGTTTTTCCAGCTCCTCATGCTTGTCCAGATTTCCTGCATATAAAATAGCAAAAGATAAGTCCAAAATAGCCCAGATGAACCTGGTGCCAAATGTGTGCCATAAGAGGTTTTTCAACAGCTAGAATTTTTTTTTTGTATGATCCAGAAAAGTGGGGTTGGGGGGGGAGAGGGTTGGTGGAAAATCTGACAACATATCAATGAAGACTGTTGTGGCTGTGTAAACTAAGCATGCCAGAACAGAAAAGGACACAGAATTTATCTTTACTCTATAGTTATGATTTCTTTACTGCTTCATCTGAGGTTCAAAACCTGGAACCATACAATGTTTTGTAGAGACTAATGAACAGATTATGATTTATGTATATAAAACTTTGAAAACACCTGCCTCCCACCCAAACTTACCCATTTCCTGCCTAGTGCTGCATACCCCAGCTCCATACTGTGTCAGTACTTTAGCTGCTGCTTCTTTGCAAATTCCAGTGTTCTGAGCAAATCCAAGATAGTTGTAGGAACCCATGTTAATAACGTCTTTTATCACTCTCCCTGTGTACCTGTATTTCAATAACATCACATGTTAAGACACTGACAATCAAACCCAAGATCCAACTGCACAAGAATGCACTAGCTACCATCAGCTTGCTAGGAAATGCATGGAACTAGGAGAGATCAACAGCCAGCGGCCAGAAAGTTTACCTGGATACGACCCTCATTTTCAAAACTGAAATAATTAGCTGAACAAGAATGCTCTTTCATTGCTGGGATCTCTAATTCAAGTTAGATGTATTAAAGGTGTATAAACCATTTTTAACAAATATCTGATATCTCATCTTTTTTATGCTTATATATTAAAAAAAATTAAATGAAGGCTAGAAGCCAGTAGATGTTCTTTGGAATACGGTCTTAAATTTTTAAAAGAAAGCTAACAAACGGTTTGAAAAACCTTCAGCAATGTCTTTCCTTCCCCTTCAGCCTCCCACCCTCAAATTTCAAGCCTTTTCTTTCCATTTTAAAAATGAATTCTTTAGACCAATTAGGTTGGCACTACCCCCAACAGGATATCCCCCCAGCACACAAAGGAAATGCATCTGGAAGTCAGCACTGGTGTGTTGCAATACGGTGCAAGAACAAACTGTAGTGGAAAAAAGCTGCATTGAATATAATACTCTTGAAAGCCAAGGACCGGAATCATAAGTTACACTGTGTGTTGGGCTGTACAGGTTTCTCACACAACCTCTGTCAAGGTACCTCAGACTTGATCTGTAGCAACCCTTGCTATTCCACTTCTGGTCTCCACCCCACAGCTCTGCCAGTTTATTTCAGTCTTGACCCAGAGCACTCCTGCTAAACTCAGCCTTAGACAATCATGTGGTGTTTGTGTGACATGTACTGTTGTGATAATCGAGCCCACAAATTTATCCTAATTGCATGCTCAATTGTGAGAAATGAGTGAAAGTTAATGGAATGTCACAATATCCTGCAACAAATGTTGATGGGAAAAGATACAAAAGCAAGACAAAAACAGAATTAATATAAAGAGGCCTACTGATATAACCCAAGGAATGTGTTAAGACCATGTCTGGTTAAACAAAAACAGCGTGGGATCAGAAATCAGTGAACCAAAATTGGCATATAGGAAGTTCGGTCTAATTGATAGACAAAATAATGAGATGGGGTATTCCACTCATCACTCCTTTTTGGGGTTCTTAGCGACTTTGGGGAAGAAAAAACTTTTTATCATCACTGCAGGAGTAGTGGAAGGATTGTTTCAATGACACTAGACTTTGATACTTCAGTGGTAGCACGGGACCATTATCGCTAAACCAGCAAGGACCATAACTTGATAAATGTGAGATCCCGCTGTATTCCCCTCCCTCATGTGCTTCTTTCTGTCCCTTATATCTTCCTCCTGCTCTCTCCCTCCCAGCTTTTCATGTGATCCTGAAGTCAACCATATTGCATGGCACCAGCACGACGGAATGAGACAGCCCATTCAGCTCTGTTCGGCCTGAGGAGGACCAGTGAAGGAGAGGGACCTGCCCAGACCAACCAGATGATATCCATAGTGAGTTGGAGTTCCGAACAGCTGTTGTGGCCCACCTGTCAGCCCAAAGCATCCATCCACAATTGACCAGTCGCCCTTTATCCTGAGAACATGAACAAAAGCTGTGTTTCCCCCATCTTTACTATCCTTTCTATATCTGTCTTATCTAAAGCAGGAAAGTGACTCATTCCCAACTCAGAACTGAACAACAGAACTCACCCATTACTTCACCACCAAAGACTGTTTGGCTGAATAAAAGATTAATTAATATTCAGTGTTTCCAAAAAAGGACTTTGATTATCCAAAACAAAGTTAACCTATCAATTTCAGTTTCAATGCTCTCTACCTCATTTTGAGCCTTTTCCTTTTGTGTGTTTCAGTCAAAGTACTAACCTTTTGCATGAATTTTATAGTATACTTGCCATGGTTCTAAGCAGGCTGAGATCTCTGAATACCAAACCCCAAACCTTGTTTAAAACTATTTAATGTTGGACAGTGACTGGGTTAACACCTTTGGCTTACATACTCAATCTCAATTAACACAACAGTACACCCCAGGAGCCAGAATACCAAACTCTCACTTGAATTCTAATCCATGTCAGAATAAAGTCACCGGAAGTGAGACAGGCTAAGCAGCATATGCAGTAAATGCTCTCACAAAGGTACTGGCCAGATTTTAACACTGGCTTCCCGCTACTATGTGAACCCTTCCATACAAAGATATAAAACACTTCTAATCATTGTTTACTGATACACCACTATTACACAAGTCATAACCTCAGTGAAGAGGAATTGGTATCTCAAACTCTGAAGTTCCTTGGTTCAAATTTGTGGCACTTCTAAGAACAACAGAATGGCTGTACTGGGTCAGACCAATGATTCATCTAGCCCAGTATCTTGTCTTCGACAGTGGCCAGTGCCAGGTGCTTCAGAGGGAATGAGCAGAACAGGGCAATTAGTGAGTGATCCATCACCTGTCCTCCAGTCCCAGCTTCTAGTAACCACAGGTTTAAAGAGTCTCAGAGCCCATTATGGGGTTGCATCCTTGACCATCTTGGCTAAAGGCCATTGATGGATCTATCCTCCAGGAACTTATCTGATACTTTTCTGAACCCAGTTATAGTTTTGGCCTTCCCCTGACAACAAGTTCCACTGGTTGATTGAGAGTTGTGGGAAGAAGTACTTACTAATGTTTGTTTTAAACCTTCTGCCTATTAATTTCATTAGGTGACCCCCTCATTCTTGTGTTATGTAAAGGGGTAAAGAGCACTTCCTTATTCACTTTCTCCACAACATTCATGATTCTATAGACCGCTACCATATTCCCCCCCATCACCTCTCTTCCAAGCTGAACAGTCCTGGTCTTCTTAATCTCCCCTCATATGGAAGCTATTCTATACCCTAATAATTTTTGCTGCTCTTTTCTCTACTTGTTCCAATTTAAATATGTTTTTTTTTAAATGGGGAGACCAGAACTGCATGCAGTATTCATGGTGTGGGTGTACTATGGATTTATCTAGGGGCACTATGATATTTTCTGCCATAGTATCTATCCCTTTCCTAATAGTTCCTAACATTGTTAGCTTTTTTAGACTGCTACTGCACATCGAGCAGATGTTTTCAGTGCACTAACCACAATGACTCCACAATCTTTTTCTTGCATAACAGCTAATTTAGAACCCATCATTTTTTTTGTATAGTTGGGATTTGTTTTCCATTGTGCATTACTCTGCATTTACCAACATTGAGTTTCATCTGCCATTTTGTTGTCCAGTCACCCCATTTTGAGAGAGACTCTTCACGGTCTGCTCTAGACTTTACTATCATGAGTAATTTTGTATGGTCTGCCACCTGACTGTTTACCCATTTTTCCAGATCATTTACGACTATGTTGAACAGCACTGGTCCTAGTTCAGATCCTTTGGGGAACCTGCTAATTTACCTTTCTTCACTGTGAAAACTGACAGTTCATAGAATATATCAGGGTTGGAAGGGACCTTAGGAGGTCATCTAGTCCAACCCCCTGCTCAAAGCAGGACCAATTCCCAATTTTTGCCCCATATCCCCAAATGGCCCCCTCAAGGATTGAACTCACAACCCTGGGTTTAGCAGGCCAATGCTCAAACCACTGAGCTATCCCTCCCCCAGTTGATTCCTACCCTTTGTTTCCTATGTTTTAACCAATTACTGATCCATGAGAAGACCTTCCCTCTTATCCACTAGTTTGTGCAGGACCGGCTGCTCCTTCAAAGACAGTTTCATAGCCCTCAGGCATTCTCCACTCAAGACTAACTGTCGGGAATCTTTCCTCAATCTTTAACTCACGCAAATGTCCAATTGTAGTCATGGGAAAGTCTCTCCATCATGTCCACTTTGGCCCCAGGCACACTGCAGATTGCTCTGTTCCAGCTGTCTCGAATGCGCATGTAGAGGTTCCTTGTGTAGAAGTTTTCAAAGTCCTGATACAATGGGACAAAGTCCTGCAAAAGACACATTAAGAGCATTCAAACAAGAGAAAAGATCATATGCCTAGTGTGTTGTGATACAAGGAGAGCCAGTTTTCTGCATCAGTTTGGGATGCACTTTTAAGTGCACTCAAGAAAAATGCAATGTATGATCATACTAAACACTTTTCGAACACTGATTTTAAAGAACTTCACTGAGGTGTCATTCCCTACATACATCTCTGCTGGGAAGCTGAGGCACAGGGAAAGCCACTTACCCAACTCCACATAGCAGCAGAACCAGGAACAGAACCTAAACCTCCCAATTCCTAGGGCAGTGCCCTTATCCACTAGATCATATTTCAATCTCAGGAGATGAGTAAAATTTCTTCAGTTGTTTACATCGCACTGTAGAGAGGAGATGAAGAAGGGGTGGCCCCCACTGGGGCCCACTTTCCCACCTTCTCCTCTCCCAGTGCAGCAGTTCCTGTTCCGGCATGTGCTCAGCTGCAACTGAGAGCAAGGAACTTTTATGTATGAAGGTACCCTTTTCTACAGTTAATTTTCAGAAAAACAACATACTTTAACACAATTAATACAGCAGCATTAGCATTACCGTGGAAATTAATTTCTAAATTTCCCAAACTTGTGTTCAGAATCCCAATTGCAAAGTTGCATTCTGACAAACTCTTCTCTATAGTTTGCATTATCACTTATATCCCACAAAGTTTATTTGCACAAATGTTTCCTGAACTCCTGCTTCCCTTCCAACGTATCTCTCAGGAAAAGCAAATGTATGTCTTGAATGGATAACAAGGAAGAACTTCAAGCTTACTGACAACACTAACACCTCTCAGCACAGGGTAATGTACTCCCTTGGCCCACTTCGAAAGCTTGAAAGGATAACTAAATTTCTTTATTTACTGTTCAATTAAAAGGAAGTTTGACATCAGAAGAGCAGTGAGACTATGGAGAATACACTATTCACCTGATGTACTGGTGCAAGAAAGCAGCTTTCATTAAAAGTGACCTACACAGGGGGAAAAGCTGGAGTTTATGATAGAGGAAAACAGACAGGAAGAAAATCCATGCAAGCTGTTTTTCATATTAGAAATTCAGGACTCGTCTGGCCTGTTTTGTTAGGAGCTCATATGAATCAGTGCAGAATTAATGTTTTGACATTAAATATAAGTAGAACCTCAGAGTTACAAACACCAGTTACAAACTGACCACTCAACCATACACCTCATTTGGAACTGGAAGTACTCAATCAGGCACCAGCAGAGACCAAAAAAAGCAAATACAGTATAGTACTGTGTTAAATGTAAACCACTAAAAAATACAGGGAAAGTTTAAAAAAAGATTTCACAAGGTAAGGAAACTGTTTCTGTGCTTGTTTCATTTAAATTAATATGGTTAAAAGCAGCATTTTTCTTCTGCATAGTAAAGTTTCAAAGATGTATTAAGTCTATGTTCAGTTGTAAACTTTTGAAATAACAGCCATAATGTTTAGTTCAGAGTTCTGAACATTTCAGAATTACAACCAACCTCCATTCCCGAGGTGTTCATAACTCTGAGGTTCTACTGTACCATGGAAGTAAGTCTTGATTGAGAAGAAAGTAATATTTATTCAGACTTCTTTCAAAATTTTTAATTAGGTACCGACAGACCAAATAACTCCAACTCATGTTACACATCTGAAAGAAAAACATTTTTATTAATGATTTAGTTAGCATGGTACCTCATCCACTGCTCTGGATCCTCCAAGGAAAACCACAAACAAAAAGATTAAAGACAAGCATTGTACAGCTGTGGCTCAGAGCCCTGACATTAGCAGCATGCTCACAGCACAAAAGCACCTAGGGTTACAGGGCAGGCAGTGACTGAACGCCCTGCAGATCTGGGGGAAACCCAAAGCATCACAAGATGCAACAGTCCTGATATTTCTAAAAAAGAGCACGTAGAATTGTTTTTTTAACAGAGCAGCAAAAAACAAAACAAACAAACAAACCTATTTATTCCTCCACAGGTAATTTAAATTACAGAAGGGTAAACCAAATCCAGCTACAGAATGGACCTCCCAGGTAGACCAGGGATCTCAGATGTGTCCTTTCCTACCTAAGGAGAATTAAAGTTTTTTAGAACTTCAAGGGGAAGTGAGTTTGACAGATAACAATATCCTTGACAAATCTTATGGAATTAAATTTAATTCAGGAAGGTTTAACTTAAATATTGTGGGAGTAGTTTATGTACTATCTATAGAACTTCTTTAGGAGGAAGACATGATTAATACAATCTCATCGCGTTTAGGACAGGGATGGGAAAACTACAGTCTATGGACCACATACGGCCCACCAGCTGATTTAATCCAGCCCTCTAGCTCCTGCTGGGGAGCGGGGTCTGGGGCTTGCCCCGCTCCCACGCTCCTGCCAGGGAGTGGGGTTGGGAACCACTCCACGCGTGCATGCCGTAGCTCCCGGAAGCAGCGGCATGTCCCCACACCAGCTCCTAAGCGGAGGGGAAGCCTGGGGGCTCCACACGCTGCTTGCACCCCAAGCGCCACCTCTGCAGCTCCCATAGACCGGGAACTGCAGCTAATGGGAGCTGCAGGAGTGGCGCCTGCAGACGGGGAGGCGCACAAAGCCACCTGGCCGTGCCTCTGCGTAGGAGCCAGAGGGGGGATATGCTGCTGCTTCCGGGAGCTGCTGGACGTAAATTCCACCTGGAGCTTGCACCCCTGAGCCCCTCCTACACAACCCCCTGCCCCAGCCCTGATCCCCCTCCCGCCCTCCAACCCCCTCGATCCCAGCCCAGAGCAACCTCCTGCACCCCAAACCCTTCATTCCCAGCCCCAGCCCAGAGCCTGTACCCCCAGCCGGGGCCTTCACCCCCCACCTACCATGCTCCAATCCCCTGCCATAGCCCGGAGCCCCCTCCCACACTCTGAACCCCTCAGTTCCAGCCTAGAGCACCCTCCTACACCCCAAGCCCCTCATCCCCAGCCCCACCCCAGAGCCCGCACCTCTAACTGTAGCCCTCCCCCCCCCCCCCCCTCAGTTAATCACAGTTAACTCATGTGAAGTAGGACTGAGTGGGTTTGTAGGCTCTAAAGTTTTACACTGTTTTATTTTTGAATGCAGGTTTTTGGTTTTTTACATAATTCTACTTTTGTAAGTTCAACTTTCATGGTAAACAGATTGCACTACAGTACTTGTATGAGGTGAATTGAAAAATACTATTTCTTTTGTTTTTTACAGTGCAAATATTTGTAATAAAAAAATATAAAGTGAGCACTGTACACTTTGTATTCTGCATTGTAATTTTAGTCAATATATTTGAAAATATAGAAAACATCCACCAATATTTTAAAAAATGGTATTCTATTGTTATTAATTGCATGATTTATTTTTTTTAATCGCTTGATAGTCCTACTTCAAATCCATCCTTTTGAAGCTGCACTTCGAGAAGAGATCCATTGTCTGGTGGATTACCTATACAAGGTCTCTTCAAAGAAAGCAGACTGGATAAATGAGTGACTCAGAGTCATGGGTTTTTCTTGCTCAGTGCAAAGGGTGTGATGAACTTGAAACCACAGTAAAGGCCCTGGTAGAGTCTGAAGGCTGCCCCTTCCAGACTGCATTTTGCAGCTGGAGTGATCTCTGATAAGCTTATTAGTATGCATGGAGGTTCTTTTATTATTTTAAAATTATTTCCTCTGTATTGCTTTGACCTTAAAAATGAAATATGTTTGCTTAGAAAGAAGGGTGTGGTAGCTTGTAATTGTAGCAATTACAGATAGTGCACTTGTCTTAGAGGAGAGAAACAAAGCATGTCTCCTTAGGCGGATTGTCTTTTGCTGGGAATAAGGCAGGGAATTGGTGATATTGCACTCTATGATTTTATGAAAATATGCTAATGAGCGTGAATATAACATTCACACCTGTGTGACCATCTTGTTTATCACTTCAAAGGTTTTTCTTCCCCTGCTGTTATGGTTCCTCTCAACTAATTCGCCTCTTAAGGTTGGTCTATGCACCTCGACCTTATCATGTTTCTCTGACTGTATAAATATCTGTCTACTGTATGTTTCATTCCATGCATCCGATGAAGTGGGTAATAACCCACGAAAGCTTATGCTGAAATAAATTTGTTAGTCTCTAAGGTGCTACAAGTTTTTCTTTCTTATTTTCGTTTTTTTGTGAATATAATGTAACTGGAATATGTTTCCTACAAAAGGTCTCTTACAAGGTATCATAACAAATCTTATAATCTACTGAGTGTGGTCATCCTATTTGTATAAATATATCACTCTTGTATCTGAAACTAGAAATATAACTCTGAGGGCCTATTATAATTATGCAAAGTGTGGGCCATTAATGGTGGTTTGGAATCTTGATGGCTCCCATTAACCAGGACAATTGACTGTAGATGGCTCTGTTTACTTGTAAGCTTCCTGTATACTTGTGTGCTGGCAAGTGGGTAATGAAGTCTTACAGTGACGTGATCATGTCACCTGAACTGGAATCCATCTTTAACCTGGTGCTTTTCCATTTAGAAGGAGGGGTGGGAACCCAGAGAGGGACAAAGGATTCCCACCTTGTGCAAAAGATATATAAGGGGGTGGAACAGGACAAAGGGGGCTGCAGTCATGAGAAATCCCCTAGCTACCACCTGAGCTGGAACAAGGGCTGTACCAGGGGAAAGAATTGTGCCCAGACTAGGAAGACGTCCAGTCTGTGATAGAAGCTTATTGAAACATCTCTGGGGGTGAGATTTTATCTGTATTCAGTTTTCTTACTGTACTAAGCTTAGACTTGCATGTTTTATTTTATTTTGATTGGTAATTCACTTTGTTCTGTCTGTTATTACTTGGAACCACTTAAATCCTGCTTTTTGTATTTAATAAAATCACTTTTTACTTATTAATTAACCCAGAGTATGTATTAATACCTGGGGGAGGGGGCAAATAGCTGTGCATACCTCTATCAGTGTTATAGAGAGCAAACAATTTATGCGTTTACCCTATATAAGCTTTATACAGGGTAAAACAGATTTATTTGGGGTTTGGACCCCATTGGGAGCTGGGTACCTGAGTGTTGGAGACAGGAACACTTCTTAAGCTGTTTTCAGTTAAGCCTGCAGTTTGTGGGATGTAGTTCAGACCTGGGTCTGTGTTTGTAGCAGGCTAGTGTGTCTGGCTCAAACAAGGCAAGGTTCTGAAGTCCCAAGCTGCCAGGGAAAACGGGCTCAGAGGTAGTCTTTGCACATCAGTTGGCCGTCCCAAGGGGGTTTCTGTGATCCAGCCCGTCACAACTGGTTTACATGTAAATACCCGGTCAGAAGGGAGAGAGATGCAGGTCTCCACCAAAGAAAACCAATGGCTTAGAATCCAAAAGTGCAAGAGTGGGTGCCCTTGTACACCCGAGGGGGAATGCAGGCACAGTTGCCCTGAACTGTGACAGTGGGAACAAGGATTTTCACGAGCTCAGATTCAGCCATTGCGTCTTCCACCACAGTATTTTAAATCTGACCACATAATGCATAGTGACAACTAAACCTTAACGATAGCCTGGCATTGATCTCTATCCATCTGTGTACCAAGCCCTTTCTCAAGAAACTCACCTTGTCAAGGAGGCTTAGCATAACTTAATTCTATTCAGCCAGAAAACTTTGTAAGCCTCTAATCATGTGCAATAGCCTCCCAAGTGCCCCCAGAGTCCTATCCTTCTACAACGTTTGCAGAAAAGGACCTAGGAGTTACAGTGCACGAAAAGCTGAATATGAGTCAACAGTGTGCCCTTGTTGCCAAGAAGGCTAATGGCATTTTGGGTTGTGTAAGTAGGGGCATTTCCAGCAGATCAAGGGACGTGATCATTCCCCTCTATTCGGCACTGGTGAGGCCTCATTTGGAGTAGTGTGTCCAGTTTTGGGCCTCACACTACAAGGAGGATGTGGATAAATTGGAAAGAGTCCAGCGGAGGGTGTGATGAACTAGGACTGTTGTTAATGTTTTCCCTGAGTACTGTGTGGGTGCCTCGGTTTCCCTATGCAGTGCTTGAGTATCTAGGTGGTGGGACAAGGGTGCATGATTGTTACAGAGGGGCCTGGACACAGAGAATGGCTGACACTCTGTATCCTAGCAACTGATGGCCCCGGCCCCTCCCCTGCAAAGGTGAGAGCTAAAGGTGTTGGAACAAAGGGATCAGGTGACCTCCTGGCCCGGGAAGGAGACAAAGGAGAGAGGAGGGGCTGGACAGTTTCAGTTTGGAGCTGGCTGGGGAAGAGGGAAAAAGGGCAGACAGGGTCTGGCCTCCCTGCCCCGTTTGGAGCTGTGGGATGAAATGCAGGGAGCCCCGAACTGGGGTCTAAGCTCCCTGCCCCCCGGAAGGGCCCGACTGAGGGGTCCTGGATGTACTGACAAGCTCTGGTTGGATTGTGTTCCTGGCATCTCTAATAAACCTTCTGTTCTACTGGCTGGCTGAGACTCCCAGTGAATCCGGGGAAGAGGGGTGCAGGCGCTGACTCCCCCACACTCCATGACAGAGGGCAACAAAAATGATTAGGGGGCTGGAGCACATGACTTATGAGGAGAGGCTGAGGGAACTGGGATTGTTTAGCCTGCAGAAGAGAAGAATGAGGGGGGATTTGATAGCTGCTTTCAACTACCTGAAAGGGGGTTCCAAAGAGGATGGATCTAGACTGTTCTCAGTGGTAGAAGATGACAGAACAAGAAGTAATGGTCTCAAGTTGCAGAGGGGGAGGTTTAGGTTGGATATTAGGAAAAACTTTTTCACTAGTAGGGTGGTGAAGAACTGGAATGGGTTACCTAGGGAGGTAGTGGAATCTCCTTCCTTAGAGGTTTAAGGTCAGGCTTGACAAAGCCCTGGCTGGGATGATTTAGTTGGGGTTGGTCCTGCTTTGAGCAGGGGGTTGGACTAGATGACCTCCTGAGGTCCCTTCCAACCCTGAGATTCTATGATTCTATGAACGTCGCCCCAAAGCTGTAGTCTCATAATTCTTATATTAAACAGGGAGCAACATGCTGCACTTGCCAACCCCTTTGTAGGATCAGGGCCTTAGATTATAAATACTCTGGCCCAGTGACACCTCTCTACTGTAAAGCACTACAGCACTTCTAGGGCGCACACACAGAGTTTAGGATTTATCTACGCACTCAGAAGCCGAGCACACCTGGGGCACTACGCAAATATGCTGTATGCTATATGGACATGTCCATACACACAAAATTTACTGCATCTATTCCAGCTTTTTGTTCTTTGCCTGAATGATTAAAGCAACAGCTGCTCCCTAAAGGTAAACAGCAAAAGAAAAAAAAGCTGTGTTTGTGAAGTTTTTGCTTTTTATGTTATATAAAGAATATTTGAACAGTGTTTTCTAAAAAAGCGTTCTCTCCGTTTGTTTGGGGTTGGTTTTTTTTGGAACCTTAGGAATGTCAAGTTGTGTCCTGTTTTTGCTGGAGGTCACCTTGGGAGGACCCAGAAAAGTAAACTGGAAGCTGTCAGACTTTAAATGAAAGGGCAGGGGTGCTGAGTCTTTAACAAAGGGACATTTCTTCCCAACTGTCTGGGGTTGAGTTAAATAGTAATAAAAGCAGAATTTTAAAAACAGACTGAATAAGAGTCACTTTCCTCAACTAATTAGCTTCTGCTCACTTTGTATTTAATGTCATGATTTGAACCAACCAGTCTACCACATACTCTTCCCTGAAAGATTGTGTAGACAAGACATGAATCTCTAGTGTACAAAAACCCAAAAGACTTTTCAGAGAACTTCAGGTCTTTATGAGTCATCATAAAGCTGTTAAAGGGCACAAGTGTCATTTTCTCTAGGTGCCTTAGAGTCTAATGCATGTGAATTGAGGGCCATAAATTCAGGACTTGTTTACACAAGAGATTTTTCCAATTATAAAGACATGCCCTCAGATGTTGCGAAGGGCACAGAAGCAGAAAGACACACAGGAGCATTAAAAATATAGGAGAATTTTCATTTTTTTTTTTTTTTTTAGTTTTAGGTTCCATAGGAACTGAAGTTACTTAACTTACCAAATTCCCATAGCAACTTCATAAGAATATAGCTCCCAGATAAAGGAAAAAACCCAGAGTCAGAACAAACCCCCTTGGTCTGGTTTACATGGGAAAGTTATACCAGTAAGAAGTAGTGTATGAATTTAAACTGTTAGTTATACCAGCATAACTTCCCTTGAGGACATCTATATTTCAGTATCAGAGTGCTTTTTTCCATGTTAGCTTATGTTGCTTTGAAAATAGTTTAAGCTAAGCCAAAAAAGCCATTCTTCTTCTGGAATAAATGTCTCCACCTGGGGAGGTTGCACTGGTATATCCATAGTAATTTAACTAGACAGATATAATAGTACTGGAAAAATCTCTTGTGTAGACAAGCCCTTTGTCTAACCCGAACAAAAATCTTTTCAGCCTGGTAGAGGCCTCAGCCAGGCAAAACTCAATATTTCAAAGCTGAAACAGGCTGTTTACACTCCTGGTCAGAGTCTAGTAGGAGAGGGGCTAGTGAGCCCTGTCAACCTGACTCAAAATGGAGTCTCCCAACTAACAACAAACATTGCCACCTCCCTCACCTCTAGGAGAACTATCTCCAGTACAGCTCTCCCAGGGTAAACCTATTAGCTCAGAGGGAAGGACAGACCAACCCTGCAGAACATACCCTGCAGTTGGTTTCTATCACCACCCTTCCCTTGGAGCTTAAAGGAAATTAATACCAAATTACCTATCTAGCTTTACACTACCATGCACCACACAGGTCTTCCCATTCCCAGTGACAGAGTAGTCAGTCAGAGATACAAGTCACTTTTAAATGGGAGTAACATTCAATCCTACCTATCAAGTTCAATATGGGTTTTCCAGATTTAATTTACACAGTTACTGGGAAGGTTTGCTCTAAGCTCCAAAGGTATGTGCTACTGCATGTTAGACATGGACAGGCTTCCTTCAAGCTGATAAAGGCTAACAAAAATTCTCAATAGTTTAAATGCCCTAGAACAAGCTGCTAATTGTCCTCAGAGGATGTGTTTCATAACAGCAGTTTCCAGTGAAATGTCAGTTGGATATATTTTAAAGGAAGCTAGAAACAAATTTTTTCTAGGAATCAGTACAAGCACAATCTGTCCCACTTCCTCCCTTTGTGAGTTGTATATAAGCAGCAGTGAGAGGATATCAGACTTATTTGGAGTGTTATTAATTCCCCCTGCAATAAGTCCAAGGATACTGTAGGCAAGCCAACGGATACTGTCAAACTAAAAAACATGTTTGAATATCCCAATTAATCTAGTCACTTTCACATTCTGGTTTTGTGCACTACCACAAAGCTGAAATGTTAGGTGGCAAAGAGGACATAGTTTAATACCCAAAGAAAATGTTTTTCCAGGTGAAAAGTTAATATTTCTATTAGTTCTAGTTTATTTTTTCAAAACTGTTACATTTTGGACCTAATTCCAGACCATGCCCATATAAACTACAATGAACTAGGAAATACCCCATATTACACAGCCACTTTGAAGTAAACCCATGTTTTCCAGTACAAGTTTGTTCAATCTTCCATTAAATGGCCACCTGTACTAAGCAACCTTCTTTTGTTCACCCCTTGGGTGGTTGTTTAAGATAGCGTTTACTGTATAAAGAACTGCAAACATGTATGACTAATAACTACATATAATAAACCCATTGCACGCTGGTCACCTAGACAGCAGGATCCTCCAAACACTTCCTATCCCCATATGTTGTGATGTTCATCTCCCAAGTAACTTACAAACACTAACAAAGTATTACTTCAGAAATCTAAATGCAGTGCTTTTGTTTAACCTGCCAGTCTCTTGTATCTGCATGAGGAGAATAAAAAGATTCTCATTTCCACACAGTTAGAGGCAACAGGGCTGGGAGAGACTATTTTAGGCCAACTGCCTCTATCAAGCACTTTGATTTACTTGCTTAAATGATACAAGTTTCAATTATAAAATAAGAGTCACTTCCTCTACACAAAAAAGTCCATACTTCGGCACTGTGGGTCAACTGGGCAACTAATCGGGACCCTGAAAGATTACATATTTGAAACTTCTTAAAGGGACACTGCTTCAAAATGGTGTTCTTTAAAAAGATAACCTTAACCCACAAAGTGAAACTGGTTCCTACATCAGGTTCATTACAGCTTGCTCTCCCAAACTTTTAGGCAGATTTTGTGCACTCGACTAAATTGACCTTATAGTAGGAGCAGCTACTCCAATCTAGGCATGAATATGAGGAAGTGCACCAGGTCGGCATTTCATCATCACAGCTAACATTTTTAAAGGGAGTTTCCTGTTTTAGTGTATTGCACCACATGCCCTGATCCTCCCCTCACAACCAGCCACAAATTGAGTACATTTAAACTGGGGGGGTGGGGAGGGAGGGAGAAAAGAGAGAGAGACAGACAGACACACACACGGGACAGGAGTTTTATTCATCCTTCCTGACAGGAAGCATACTGAGTTTATGTAATGATAGTCCACAGAAAAGCATCTTAAACTCCACTTTGTACAGAACAAAGGAGCTTGTAGCAGCCCCCATTTTAACAGAGATGAGACGCAGCGAAACTACAGAACCCAGCATGCAATGAAGCACGTTGATGAGAACATCCAGTGAAGAATACAGAGTGTGATTCATGACCAATAAATCCTCTATACTGAAGGTTAGAACAGCCATGGGCCACATTTGCCCATGCACTTTAGCTACCCGACTCTAATCCACACTTGAAGAAAATAAATTACACTGAACACTAACTCAAAGGCAATATTTGACACTCTAATTCTAGAGCCTTTTATTGGAAGAAACATTATTTCCTCAGTAGTTTGACAGTTATTCCTATGCTTTCTCCCTGTATTGCTTTTTGTTTACTATGGACACAAATACAGGGCCAGATCCTCAGTGGCATAAATCAGTGCAGCTTCACTGAAATCAATGAAGTAAAGCTATGCCAGTTTACACCAGCTGAGGGTATATTTTATAATCTTATTCGGGCAGCAAAAGCGTTCAAGGATCCCAACATCTATTTCCACATTTCAGAGGTCGTGTTTGGGGACAGAGAAGGACAGTGAGGATATTCAAGCTCTATCTTCAATCTCAGAGAAACTGGGTATTTCTGTTAACGTGGCTGACAATGAAACAGTTACCAGTGTGGACATTAAAATGGTCATCAGTGGGCCTCAGAGTTAATTACCTCAATCTCAATGAGGTGTTAATTGGCACCTCAGTGATATTGTTTCAAGCTGTCTACAGATTACTCCAACCAGCTGTGCAAAGGCTCATATTTGGCGGGTTCTTTTTGCACCCATTTGGGTTAGAAATAGAAACATTTTAAATTGGTACTGCTGGCTGACATGCCACTGCACACCATCTCAATCCCACCCCTTCCTGTCCAGCAACTACCTTCTGTTCCTCTCTCTCGGATGCATGGTGACACTTCTCGATCTTCCACTGTCGCAGAAAGTCTCGCAGATACCCAAAGAGGGTGAGGACACCGTAGCCCACGTATGTTAGCACAGCAACCAGCATTGGTGTTTCCTCAAAAGCTTCATTAAAGGGTCTTTTATATAATCCTCCATTGTGGGTAATGTGATGAATCTAGGATAAAAGGTTAAAACTGGAATTAGAAGTTACTAGAATGGAAAAAAAAAAATCTGTTTTCAGAGAGTGATGCTAAATTACAGATGTCCAACGGTACTGGGGCAAGATTTTTACTCAGTTCAAAGAACCAAGCATTTTCAGCCTGACTCAAGCATTACTGACAACCACTCTTGATAAAGGGCACGATCCCCAACGATTAGCCTCAGCTTCATCTTCTCTCTTGCTTCCAGCATGTCCAAAGCTATCGCTGCAAAGTTTTGTGCAACTCAGTGTGACATTTTATACCAGTTATATAAAATCAGCAAATTAAATATTTGCATATAACCATCAACGTCATCTCAGACGTGTGGATTTAGTCCCAGTTGAAAGGGTGACTGCCAGATTGAAAACCCTGGTGAATGACATCTATCTATATATAGGGCAGCACCGGGGCAAGCTTCCCACACACACTGCCCTCCCAGCATAGTTCAGCCTTGATGAGGGAGGAGAAAGACGACTTCTGCTGGTGAAAGAGATAATGTTAGTTCAGTCCTTATGACTCAAATAATTCTTTGACCTGTCTTCCTATCAGTACAAATAATGGTGATGAACTTGTGATGTCAGAGCTGGAACCAAGACCCAAACTCATCCCAATGTAGGAATCAGCCAACATCCATATTAGATGGTGTGGTGGGGTGGGGCAGAGCCCCACCCCCTGAGAAAAAGGGCTGAACCAGGCCAGAGAGGCTGCGCGAACCAGCAGCCAATCAGTGAAGGCCTGGGGAGAGCCAATCAGGGCGGAGGAAGGGGCAGCCAATCAGGACTGGGCTAGGTCCTATATAAAGACTGCCCAGCTAGGGAGAAGGCAGTCACTCTCTGACCAGCAAGGGAGAATGACTGGCTCCTCATGAAAGGCACAGCACCTTGGACAGAGCAGTGCTGGGCAGGTTTGGGGGAGCAGTTAGGGGCTCCAGCCCATTACCTGCCAGGCTGCGGCCTGCTGCAAAGGGTCAGGAAGGTGCATAGGGCCAAAGGGGAAGTGGCCCAGGGAAACTGAGCAGGCAAAAGGGGAAGGAAGAAGGGCAGAGAGAGGCTGCCGCTAGAGGGTCCCTGGGTCAGAGCCCAGAGTAGCAGGCAGGCCTGGGTCCCGCCCTTTCCCCCTTTGCACTGCACTTGGCCATTGAGGGGAGGGGCTGAGATAGACCGTGACTGGCTCCCTGAGATAAGGGGCTAGACTACAGGATTGCGGTTGGCCACAGAGGCAGGTGCAGACAGAAGGACTGTGGCTAACAACACCCCCCTGGAAGGGGGTGAGACGGGACTAGTGGGCACTGCCGGAGGGCAGTGTCCTGAAACAGACAAGGACTGTCCGGTGGAAGACGCCGCTGAGCAGGGAGCAACACGGGTCCCAGGGCAGCAGAGCAAACGATGGGCTCGACAACACGCATCGAAGGCGCTCCGCAGCAGTCGAGAGCTAATTTCCGGAGCGACCGACAGGAGGTGCCAGCGGTGGTGAGTCAAACCCCGTCACAGGTGGGAACAGCTTTCTGTCCCTGCTGAATGGGACTGGGTTCCAACTGGTGATCTACGGGTAAAAGGCTCTGTAGCTCACTTGCAATACTTTAAGGCACCTGTCCCCCAGTAAGTGCTACTTAGAAGGTCTTTCGCATATAAAAAACCTGTGTTAGACTTACAGTTGCAAAAGCAAGCATTAACACACACACACACACACACACACACGGAAATGTCAGCACTGATGTTACCCACGAAATCTTAATTTGGCCCCTTTCTGGGTATACTGTCTTTAAACAAAGATCTTTAAACTAATTTTCCCCACATGGCCACGAGCAGAGTTTAAACCCTGGGCCTTTAGATATACAGCACAGACTTCTTCTGCTTGAACTGGAGTAGTAACCAATTGCAAGAATAGGCTGTTATCCTCTATATGAGCCAGGCCCTTGAGGGAGACCAGAGACACTTTTGCCAATATGTTGTACAACTACTTGTGAGACAAGATGGGAATGTCCGGTATCAGGATTCCTAGGTTACACTCCTGGCTCTGGGAGCAGAGTTGTCTAGTGGTTACAGACCTAGCCAAGCATAAACATTTGGCATATTCGTTCAGAAAGCCATTGTGATGAGGTGGATGTAACTTGGGTCTGTCATACTAGAGACCAAGATTCTATTCCCAGATCTGCCAAAATGACCTTGTGCAATGTTACCCATTTTAAAATGGGCAAACAAAACTGGCCCCCAGGTTAGGAATATGAGGCCTTGATCAGCAATATAGTTGTGAACTGCACAGAAACTCCACCAGTCAGAAGAAGAGACAAAACCAGAACCCATAATGTCCTGTGTCTCCAGCCAGTCTAGGAGAAAGGGTATTTGGAATGCAATACTCTTTTGGCACAAGATTTTTACCCGATCTATTGGCAGGAAGATGCAGGACACTTGGCAGAACTGAAAAACTCTGGTGCCAGTACAGATCTTCCTCCAAGACCACATCTGGCTTCCCATCCTATACCAGGGAAGTAATGGCCTTTTGGCTAGAGCATAGGAACGGGAGTCAGGACACCAGGGTCCTATTCCCAGCTCTGCCATTGATTTGCTGCATTTCCCTAGCAAGACACTTCCTCTGATTGTTTCCCAATCTGCACAGTGGGGATAACACAGAGCTACCCCCCTGAGAACAGCTTTGAGATTTAATTCTGTAAAGCACTAAGCTTCTTGGATGAAGATGTTGTAAAAAGGATAAAGGACCATGTGACATCCACTTCGAAGTCTTCACTTTAAAAGCACCTACATCTGAGCTCTTTTTACAACACCTCATCCATGTATCCCTGTACGCTACCCTACATTTTCAATTTCTACTTAGTTTTTTCACCCACTCCAGACCCCCATTCTCCTTTCAGCTACTTTTAAAGACCCACTTGACCTAAGAGCTCAGCAAACCCAATTTTTTTGATACAAGCCTTCCCGGTCTAGGTCAGGAAATGCAAGAAACAAATCTGAACTCTAGTTTCACTAGAGTTCACCATACTAGGTGACCTGCAATGCATCAGCAGCATAAATGCTGAAAGATGAATTCTGTAACACAGGAAACAACTGCTGATTCCCTGTCTTGGCAATCTCTAACTGGATCACAAATAGTGTGCTTCCCCACAACGTACGTATCCCCCTAGCACCGAAATGTTTGACAAAGGCTGACCAAGAGACTACAGCTCGTCATGAAAAACTAAAACTTAGCTATAGTGATCCACTGATTCATGCTCTCCAGGGCTGATTACTGCAATGTACAATGCCTGCAAATAAGACTGGACCGAACAAACAAGCTTCAGCTGGTACAAATCAGAGCAGGCAACCTGCTCAGCAACATGGGATGTTGTGAGCACAGTACTGACGTTTTAACTACTACACTGATCCCGGAAAGAATTTTGGACTAAGTCTAACATCCGGGTCTTGATCTTCAAAGCCAATGGACCAGTTAGGAGTGGTGGCCCAGGCTTTCTACTATCTGACTTGACATCAGTACTCCAAAGAGTGTGGAGATAGAGCCTTCTCAAGGGGCTAGGCCCAGAACCATGGCATGGAATAAAAATGATTACAAACCTTATTGCTTTCAGACAAACTAAAATTCATCTCTTTGCCATAGCTTCCACACGACCACCACCTTCTCTGCGTTGGGAAAGGGACAGTACTAGGAAGAATGTACAGGTATAGGCTACATATTGGAATATAATTCTGAAAAGTGCTTAGATCCTAGGGTGATATGACAGATGTCTCTGGGTATATGTGGGAGCAGCTGGAAGACTAGCAAGAAGGTGGGATACAGAAGAGACATTTGCTACCAGTAAGTGCCTGTATTCACAGTAACATCACCTTGACAACATGGCCAATGCAAGGACACTGAAGGAGTGGAGGAAGTGGCTGAAATCTCTCTGAATTGTAGCCTCCAGCCAAGTATGAGGGATGTATTTTTGGACAGATATTTGATAGTTGCCCATAATGAAAATACAGCTACAACCTCCGGACAAGAAGTGAATCCCAGGCACACCCACCCATCAAGAAACGGTTGTGGGGAGCAGGACCCATTGGGGGAAAAAAGCACAATAGGCAGGTCCCCACTGTTGTCTAAAGACAAACAGGTAAGTCAGGAAATCTGAAATGTACCGTTGTCCAATGTTTAGCCAGACAGGACAGAAAATACATATGCATGCCTATAATGTACATACATAACTATTTCATGGCTGATGCCTCTGTCAGACACAGCTGCAGAAGGATCAATGTAACTTCATACTGAAGTCCCAAGAGTTAGTCTATCACAAACAAGCCTTTAATCTCAGTCTTTGCCAGTTGAGGCAGCAGTAACTTGGGGAAGAGATGAAAGGCTAGACCCAACAAGTAGGAGTACAAAATTCTGGCCCGTGGCAAAGGTTTTATCTGTTTGGAAAAACAAACTCTCGACATCAAATTAAAAAAAAAAAAAGTGTCACATCAACAAGGCTACAATAATCACAATCTGTAAAGCTTTAAAGAGGCCTGTTCTTTCTGACAACTGCCATATTGGAACAAGAACCAGAGAAATCACAGTACCATTGTCTGTACTTCCAGAACACTGAAGTTTCACTTAGGAATGCAGTGGGTGGATCATCTTTGGGGATATTTGCATCAGTTGGAGACCCACCCAAGCCATGAGCACAGCTTGGAAGTCTACACAGTAATGTGCTTATGTGTCAGTTTAGAGAGAAAACTCTTTTTTTTTCCCCCCTCAACATCAGCACATTTTAACGTTGTAAGACTAGAAAGAGACTGATTAAAAACATCCCACAGACATTTCAACAAGCATATGATGAATGCATGTAAATAAAGACAATTTAAAATTGCCCATAGAAAGGAAGTTTGCAGTCTAAGTTTAGATACAAAGCTTTCATGGAAAACAAATGGGCCTCTGCATCTGCACAGCCAACCTCCACATAAAAAATGTGTGCGTCTTCTGCTCTAAGCCAACTGCACACGAGCAGCATATTCCTTTTGAGAGCCCAAGAGAGAGGCCGGTGTGTGGTCGAGAGGCCTAATTTGCCATACTGAAATCAATGAGAATGTTGCCACTGACTTTAGAGTGAGCGGGACTGGGACCTGATCTGTTGAAATCATAGGTCCTATACACAATGCAAGGAAAACTATGTTTTTGTAATCAGGATATACTCATCTGGTCCCATTATACACGGCTGTGTGGTATCCATTCAGGAAAACTGTGTGCCACCCAAGTTTGTGTCCACTCCTTCCACTTCACCTAGCCATGTCTGTCAGTGCATTCAGGGGAAAAGGTAACTTAACAACGCTGCCCAGAGGAGCACCACTACTCTGGGAAGTCCTACTGCGCAGAGAGCTGGGAGGAGGAACGACCAGCCAACTTGATTACAAAACCATGGTTGGGGTCCCATCAACACTGCAAAAATAAAAGAATTACAAGCTGTTTACAGGAAGGCAACTACATGCTGGCCTACACTGTAAGCAAGTGTGGAACATTAGCAACCACAATAATAACCTCATGGTGTACAGACAAGCCACATTTAGAGCCAATAATTTCACTAGCTAGTTACAAACACCTGGAAGTTAGGTCCTCCTTACACCACAAATACAGGAAGCCTAGTTACAACTTTGTTGTTCCCTAACCTGGTTCTAAACACGACTCCAGTTTGGACAGTTGGGAAAAGTCTGGACCTTTACAAAACATGGTTAAAGCCCTAGTCCATACCACAAGGTCACCAGTCTCCCTGCTGTGGTTGCATTTATAGTGTAGGTTGGGTCTTGCATACACGTAGCCTGAGGTTCTCACAATATTGCTGAACACAATCTTAGTGTTTTAAAGAACAGTTTCTCTTTCAAATGTCAGGCTTTACTTGTGAATTTATAATGCATTTAAAAAAAATCAGTCAGCTGCTAACAGGACTAAGACCTCAGAGATCTACGTAGGCAGAAAGTTAATTCCTCCTAACTTGAGATGCTCAAATCCTTCCTGCCCTCACTTATACCCCATACCCTGCCCCATGTGCAATTATTTTCAGTTACTCCATAAGACTGTAGGGATCTTGTATGGTTTGTATGAGAGATTCTTAACCAAAAACAAATGGTCTCTGCTCTTAACAACCCTACTCCAGCCCCCATTCATTCGAGACACCAATCTAATAGGTCCCTTAGCAGCCTCCAGCTAATCTCCTGGTCTTCAATGGAGCGCCTTGCAATTCTTGGTATTTAGTGGCTTCATGGGTGTGACGTTATTGACAATAACTGGGACCATATAGATGATTGTTACAACCAAGGTCCTGTAGTGGCACCAAATCTTATCTAAAGGGGGTCAAATGTGGCGTCTAAGACCGGGTTATGCTTGGCTGGTTATGATTGTCATTTATATGTACGTATCAGTTTTGTAGTTGAAGTTATGAATATTGGCTTTATACTGTCTGTATTTCAAACTGGGGCTGGGCTTCTGGGACCCAGGACAAGCTATCAGCTCTGCTAGGCCGGCTTGATGGCCCATTAAGAGCCATCAGCAATACAATGGATCCATTGAGAGAAGGCAGACACGCCTGTGACTCAGCAAATTATGCAGGGACTTTGCCCATGTGACTCCAGACTCCATTTTTGCTGTGATTTTCCACAGTAAGGACAAAGAGGTGCCTTTACCCCTGGAAGAAATTATAAAAGGCAGCTGCCTCATCTCCATTTTGTCTTCATTCCTGCTTCTTACCTCTGGAGGAACCTTGCTACACATGGAAGCTTTGAACAAAGGACTGAAGGACCCATCCCACCTGGGGATGTAATCCAGAGATTTGATTTGAACCTGCAGTATTTCATCTTTACTGCAAGCCTGAACCAAGGACTTTGCCATTACTGTATGTAATTGATTTCTTTTAACCAATTCTAGCTCTCACCTATACCTTTTTCCTTTCATGAATTAACCTTTAGATTTTAGATTCTAAAGGATTGGCAACAGCGTGATTTGTGGGTAAGAACTGATTTGTATATTGACCTGGATTTGGGGGCGCCCGGTCCATTGGGATCAGGAGGACCTATTTTCTTTTACTGGGGCATTGGTTTTCATGACCACTTGTCCCCATAACGAGTGGCTCTGGTGGTGAGACTGGGAAACTGGAGTGTCTTAGGGGATTGCTTGGGATGACTTGTGGTTAGCCAGTGGGGTAAAACCAAAGTCTCCTTTGTCTGGCTGGTTTGGTTTGCCTTAGAGGTGGAAAAACCCCAGCCTTGGGCTGTAGTTGCCCTGCTTGAAGCAATTTGTCCTGAACTGGCACTCTCAGTTAGGTCCCGCCAGAACCAGCATCGTTACAATGGGAAACTCTTTCACTGCAGCATTCATTACATTTACAAAAATGGAATCCATAAAACCAACATTAACAATAACTTTACTGTTTGTTACGTTCTTCCCCACTTTCCTCCCTCTGAGTTTGCACTCAGTCTCTGGGAAGGGTCACTGTCTTTACATGACCACGTTTTGGCATTAAATTACCACATGTAGTTAAAATGAACACATTCTTCCAGACACATTTGTTTAGTGACAATGTGCTGAGTGCTGTACAGTAACAAACAAAGGCTGCCTGTGCCCTGAAGAGCTTTCAGCCTAGAAGAGAGACCGAAGAGGGGCTGCACAGGGAAATCTAGAAGTTGGGATAACTTAGAGCAGGGGTTCTGAAACTGGAGGTTGGGACCCCACAGGGGGATCACAAGCTGTCAGCCTCCACCCCAAGCCCCACTTTGCCTCCAGCATTTATAATGGTGTTAACTATATTAAAAATTGGTTTTAATTTATAAGGGAAGGGGGTCGCATTCAGAGGCTTGCTATGTGAAAGGGGTCACCAGTACAAAAGTTTGAGATCCACTGACTTAGCTGGTATTCTTAATTACACGATCACTTCTTGAGAGCATTGTGAAAGAAATGGGATAGATAAGGATTTGAATGAGATGCTAATACTCAGCTTGGATAGGAAGGTCTTTCCTTGCACAGGGCAGCATGGAAGATGGGCAGGAGCTTAATCTGAGAAAGAAATGGCAGGCGGGGAGAAGTCAAACAATCCCAGACTGACGGGGATGACACTGGTGTCAACAGCCATGGAGAAGTGGCGAGAAGAGGCTTTAGTTTAGGAGTGAACAAGCTGTGATTGAACCATGTAAAACTCGGTGTCAGTGAGACATACAGGAGGAAGCATCAGAAACAGGCTGAAACTGGACCAAAGGGAACAGGACAGAAATAGAGAAGAACATTTGAGAGGCATCAGCAGAGAAATGACTGTTGGATCTGTACGAGGATAAGCCCTGCCAAGGATGAAGTATAGAAGGAGAAGAGGAAGGAACCAAAAACTGGATCATGTGGGACCACCAAAGAAAGCGAGAGGTGCTGAAGGAGCAGCTTAAAGTGGGTGACAATGCCACTAAATGCAAGGAGGTTGGACAGGATAATGAGGAGGGAGTGGTCCACAGTATCAGAAGCACCAGAGAGACTGTAGATCATGGAATACAGACTAGGCCAGGGGGACTTTCAGGACCTTAGCAACAGCAGATTCAGTGGAATAGAGAACCTAGAAGCCAGACTAGAGTGGTTCCAGGATGGAATTGAGGAGAACCACCCGAAGAATCAGTTTTAAGATCTCTGAGAAAGATGTGCGGAAGACGAGAACAGATGGTGGCGGGTGACACAACAAGCAAGTTTTTGGAGAGGTTTAAATGGTGCGCAGAAAACTACTGCATGGTAGTATTTGGAGGGGAAGAGGCCAAATGACAGGAGGGGGCAATGGAGGTCAGTAGCCAGGAGTATTTGAGGCCAAGATGTCACACAGAGGGGTTGGAAGAGGAGTGTATCAGAGATGTATATAAAGGTTTTTGAGGACACAAAAGATGTAGAACAATTCAGCATTGAACCTAATCTTGTGGCAGGGCTGGGCAAATGCACAATAAGGGATGCAGTTATACTAACTACTGCTGCCCAAAGACACACCACGCAATCACTTTTTGCATTAAAGAGATGGTTTCACTCTTTTCTGCTGGCAGGAATAGGAATAGGCTGAAAATGGCAGATTCTATTTAAATGCCCCCACGTACAGGATCATTTCTGCTGGAACAGCCTCTTTCCTGGAATCTTATTAAAATGTATTAGCTTCTCACTACCACACATACGGCAGCAATCTCGCGAAGAGCCTGGCAATTTTCTTTTTAGCTGCATGATATGAAGGGTTTCTGCATTCAAAATATTTTTTATAGACAGAAGAGTTCCTGGCATGAAGAACTCAGAGAAGTGCATTGGGGAGGGGGCACTCCAAGTCTACAACAATCACTTGCTAAAAAGCCAGCCAAGTGAGCCAGCCCCAGAGGGATCACAATATTAAATGGCAATTCTGACTGAGCACCACCCCAAAGCCAATACCTCCTGCAGTATTTTGTGTTTACTTCATCAGACAACTCCATCCCTAACTCCTGCAGCTATCTATTCTGTGAGACTTCAAACGCAAAAAGCATTTAATGCAAAAAAACGCAATACATTTGCCACCAAAATGTTCTCATTTGCACAAACCCAAACTGAACCATGTCCAAGCCTGCCTACACAGAGTTGCACTGATATAACTGAAGGTGTTTTTATACCAACTCAGTTATATCTGTACCACTTTGTGGACACTCACATCTAGGGTGACCAGATGTCGGGACTGTCCCGATTTTTAGTTCTTTGTCCCGCGTCCCGCGATGCACGGTCAGGATGCCTTTTTGTTTGTTTGTTGTTTTGCGCTTCAGCAACTTCGCTCTTGCAGCTTTTTTTTTGCTTCCCCCATGTGTCCCAATATTTTTTTGGTTTCCATCTGGTCACCCTACTCACATCTGTTTAAATCTAGCATGTATTGTCTTAGTCTGCACATTTAAGTTTACAGAAACCAACTAAAAACACTTTTTCAGCAATAAAACTGTACTCTAGGCTTACCAAATTAATGTGTTTTTTTTAAACAAACAAAAACACATTTTAATTAAATTGGCACAAAACTTTGCCAAGACGCTTGTCTTTAAATAAGCAATTCCCCCCTCAAAGAGAGCTGGTCTTTTTTTGCAAGGAAGTCATGCTTTGTGAGGAGTGTCCACCCACAAAGCAATGTCCACTTTGTGAGGAGTGTCCACCTTGCAATACCGGCTACAAAAGTGCCATGCAAATGCCTGTTCACTTTCTGGTGACATTGTTAATAAGGAGAGAGTAGTACTATCTCCCATAAATGTAAACAAACCTATCTGTCTTAGTGATTGGCTGAACAAGTAGGAGGACTGAGTGGACTTCTAGGCTCTGAAGTTTTACGTTGTTTTTGTTTGTGAGTGCAGTTATGTAACAAAAAAAATCTACATTTGTAAATTGCACTTTCACAACAAAGATTGCACTACAGTACTTGTATGAGGAGAATTGAAAAATATTATTTATTTTATCATTTCACAGCGCAAATATTTGTAATAAAAATATATATACTTTGACTTCAATTACAACATATGAAAATGTAGAAAAACATCCAAAATATTTAATAAATTTCAATTGGTATTCTATTATTGAACGGTGTGATTAAAACAGCGATTAATCACAATTAATTTTTTTGAGTTAATCGCATGATTTAACTGCGATTAATTGACAGCCCTTTTATATATAAAGACTTAACCTGTCAAACTCATTAGAAACAAAAGCAAGCTCCATGGCCCATGCACAGCTTTCCCCACAAATGTGCACTCTCTTGCTCAGGGAATAAACGAGGAGTTCTGCTTTGCTAGGGATATATGTAATAAAAACTGTCTGGAGATTGCTGCTGTGGAATCTCTGAAGTCCCTCCTGTCAATCTCAGCAGGAGATCGCCAACATCTGAGAAGTGACTAAAGATCTTAGGTGCCCAATTTGGGACACTTCTGAAAAATCAGGCAGTTCAGGTTGGTTACCTAAATCATTAGTCATCTCTGAAAATCTTGGTCTGTGTGTACTATTAAGGTATAATTACTCTTTAAAGCTAAAAATGCTTTTGGCAACACTTGATTCAACTATTTTTAATGCTAGTAAAAATAAGAGAATACAACAACAGTGTCAAACACATGCTTAGTGGTGGAACAGGCTGTGACGAAGCAAGAATTTTCTTAATGTTTTGCGTGAATACTGTGCACGCCTCTGTTTCCCCAGTATTGCACAAGTATAGCGGTGGGACAAGGGTGGGTGATCATTGCCGAGACCCCTAGAGGGCAGGTGAGAGTGCCTCTAGCTGCCTGCGGCCAGACAATAGCCAGACACACTGTATCCTGGCAACTGATGGCTGGGGCCCTTTGCAAGAGCCAGCAGGCTGCAACTGAGTTGAAGAGGGAGGCGTAGGCCAGGTGACCTGTTTGCCCACGAAAGAGACCAAGGACAGAGGAAGAGGACTAGGCATGACAAAGGGTGGGCCGCTGGAAGCTAGTCAGTCTCCTGGTTTGGGACTTGGGAGAAGAAGAGCCTAGGGCTCTGGATTCACCCAAGATGGACTTTGCTGAATGTTCGTATTTCCTATGCTAACAAGAACTGTTCTATGCTGTGTTCCAGACAACTAATAAACCCTTCTGCTTTACAACGTTGGCTGAAAGTCACTGCTGACTGCGAAGAAGGGGGTGCTACCCTCTCTCTTGCCAGAAATGCTATAGTATCTTTAACGACCTGAAGTTATCTGAACCTTTTGTATACAGTACCCTCTCCTATAACTATTGCTTAGTATTACTCAAAGGAATGAGCATGCCCTGTGAATTAGTAACACCACTTCTTGCAGAATCTTGCACTCTCCTTGGAGGCCCCAAATCCATATTCTGACCAGGCCCAGCTTTGCTTAGCTTATAAGATCACTTCTTAATATATTATCAAAAACATGGCAACAGGGGCAGTTCTAAAGTGAAAGGCTATACGCATCCACTCTGAGGCTACGTCTACACTACCCGCCCTATTCGGCGGGTAGCTATCAATGTTCTGGGATCGATTTATTGCGTCTCGTCTAGACGCGGTAAATCGATCCCAGAGCCGCTCCCCATCAACACCGGAACTCCAGCTCCGCAAGCGGAGGAAGCGCTGTCGACGGGGGAGCCTGCCTGCTGCGGTGTGGACCGGGGTAAGTACCTTTTGAAATCGATCTAAGATATTCGACTTCAGCTACGTTATTCACATAGCTGAAGTTGCATATCTTAGATCGATCCGCCCCCCCGAGTGTGGACCAGCCCTGAGTTGCAGCATTATTGAAAACATTTGTTCACAAGAATAATCTCACTTCAGTGAAGAAACTACCAACTTCCAACAAATTACCATGGAAGGTTGAGTAAAGGCATCTTGGCCTATTAAAATGTACTGTCATTGCCACCCCATTTTTCTCATATTTTGAACAGTAGGATGACTGTTTGAATAGGTTCCCAGAGCAGCACTAGCTTCTCTCTTTACCATTTAGAGAAAAGCACAGTGACAATGAACAAGCTGCAAAGGCAAAATATGCTCCAGTTTAGGCCATTTTGCCATTGAAAAGGCAGCTTCCCATGCTGACTCTAGACCTCCTTGATCCCCTATGCACAACCACCCTCCCTCTCTCCTAACACTTCCTCCAAAAACCACTTAACAATCCCTCCAACAGCAACCCATGTTCACACCAGATATCTGCAAAAACAGTAGCAGTGTGATGCACAACTCAGAGACTCCTCCACTTTTCCTTGGTGGTGATCATCTGCCCACCTATTGTGCCACATGCATACTTCAGAACAAACTCCTTTAGTTCTGAAAAATGCAGGCCTTTATTTTCTCTAACACTATGATGCTATACTCAGGTACTAAATAGAGTAATCTGCAATAAGCATGAATGAGATCAGATCCTCAGTACACACTCCCTTAGCTCTATTACAATCAGCAATGTTCCATTTTTTAATTCATTCATTTTTCTTCCACCCATCAGAATTCCTTAACTGCAATATGGTCCTTCAACTCATTTTCAGAAACATGCCTCTCCTGAGATACACACACCCACACACACACCACTAGGGATCTATGAGGAGATTTAACTGTTACCAGGGACACACAAACCTGAACACAGAACTTGGCAGGGAAACAAAGGATGAGAGGAACTGTTATTCAGATAGTGTTAGATGTGAATAAAAAGGCTTTTCTACCTTCCAAGACCCTATTTAAGATTGTTACTTCTCTAGCAACTCCTTATGCCCTCATTAATCCCCAAGGCAGTATGAGGTCAGCTCCCTGCCCAGCGGTTGTGAGCAGTAATGGCATCCACTGTTGCGAGGGGACACAAAATGGGGAGTTAAGTCCTTGAGGGGAGGAAGTGATTTTTAAGTAGTTTGTTCTAAGATGAACACTTCCACCTCCCATCTTTAACTCACCCTGGAGTAACACCAAAGAGAGTCTGTTCTGCATTTCTTTAAACTCTCAGACCCTCCCACTTGGAAGGAAATTGGGAGGATAATTTGAGCTCATCTGTTTGGCCTCAAGGATCGCCCCCTCACTATACCCTAAAGAAAACCTTTACCCTAACAATTAACCAATCGCACATACAGATATAATTAACTGGGCTTCGCCCCTCCTGCAAGTAGGGACCTGCATCTTTATTCAATGATGCTGTAAAGAGTGCTGAAGGGAGACCCTGTCTACAACAGCATACAGGCTTGAGACAAGCCCTTTCACAAGACTCTACAGGAACCATGCCTGCTTTTCAAGCATTCGTCAAGTTGTCGGTGATTGCAAAACTTCTGCCAGCCCTTCAGGACTCTGTGGGTTTTTCTGGGCTTTGCCAGAGTGAATACGCTGAGGTTAGCTAGGTCCCACTCCTGCACTCCCTGATTTCTCTAGACATGCTGCTATAGATTACTCTCTTGCAAAAGGGAAGCAGGGTCGTTTATATTTTCAAACCTTCATCTGCTTTTTGCTCTTTCCATGTTACGTAGCCCATTACACTTTTAATTCACATCCTTCTGAAGTGCATCATCAGTACAGTAGAACCCCATTTATCTGAGTCTCCATTATCGATCTTAACTGAACCAAGTGCCGCCCCTGGGGCAGAGAGTCCGAGCCCCGGCCATTCCCCTGACTATCCAAATTTTTGATTATCCCCCAATCCTAATCAGATCAGATAAATGGGGTTCCACTGTGCTTAGAACTCTCACAGGGCTTTTCACCAGTAGATTTCAAAGTGCTATTTGTGGATGAGTAAGCATTACCACTCCCACTTTAAAGACAGTGAATCCAAAGCTTAGAGAGGTGAAGGCCAACACTTGCAAATGAGTGCCCAAACCTAAACACCTTAATCCATATTCAGACACTTTAAAGTTACTTGATTTTCAGAGCTACTGAGCACCCACAGCTGCAACTGAGTCAATGCAAGTTGTAGGTTCTCAGCACCTCAGAAAATCAGCCCCTTTATTGAGGTGCCTAAATGAGGATGTTCTGTACCTAACTTTCAAGCATTCAAGTTTTAAGTTAATTACTTGCCCAAAATCAGGAGAGAAGATGGGAACAGAAGGCAAGTTTCCCAATTCCAAAGCCTGTGGGACTCACTGATTTAAGACAGCTGCCCACAAACTTTGCCTTGTCCCCTTAACATTCTCTGCCAACAGGGCTGGCTTTAAGCCGATTCCACCGATTCCCCGGAATCAGGCTCCGATCCGGCGGAAGTTTTTTTTTGCTTTGATACGTCCGGCCCTGTCTGCCAATACTACTATGTTTGGCTTTTGATTCCTGCCACATTGCACTCCCAGTCAGTATCCACCAGCGCCGCTAATGACCCAAACCAGAGGACCAAATTCGGTAATGAATCCTGGTCACCACAACCTGAGGCACATTGCGCATATGCTAAGAGAAGCCCTGCAACATCAGTCTCATTTCCCTTCTACAAGTAGGCATGCCCAACACAGCCAAACAGCCTGGGGACTCACAAAAACTCCAGGATTTACAACACACAATGCGACTGCAGGAAGATAATGTCTTGAGATTCAATAAGACATTGATCTTATTTAATAAAAGGGCAGTATTTATCTTAGGTTTCATGCTGCACCTATCATTATGCTATGCACACTGCACAGTTACACAGCATAAAATCCCAGAGCAAAAAGGTTCTTCCCTCTTCTGTTCTTTCAAGGCAAAGGAGTGAGATTGTGTAGGACCTTTCCTTACAGCAATGATGCGCTCATTGAGAGAAGCTATATTGAACAAGGAGTTGTGGAGGTATACCATCATGCTTGGTCTCAGTCTGATCTTCAGGGAAAGGAGTTTTACTGTCGGGGGCCTACTGCCTAGAATGTCATTTTTAGTTTCTGATAGACATAACCTGGGCCTATCAAGTTGCATCATTCCTGTGGAGTAGTCATCTTGAAGGTCTTTACCTAGCTAGGTCTCGGACCTAGCTAGTTCCAAGTCCATTAAGTGCCTTGTATTTCAGAACAAAGATTTTGAATTCTGTTTTGAAGTAAATGGTGTTCTCAAAGAACAGCTACAACACAATTGCATTGTGTATTGTTAATGAAGCAAGATGCCAAATGCTGTATCAGCCTAAGTCTTTTTAGTAGGAGTTGTGTCCAACTCCAGCCATAGTGAATTACAACAGGATAACCAGAAGGGGATGAAAGGATGAATCGTTGTACAAAATGCTACAATTCCCTTACCACAAAATGAAAGCTTTTTCTTGAAAATAAAAATAAAATTCACTGCTGCTTCGCTTCTCTTTTTTAAAGATTTTTTTAGTAGCAAAAGCACAACATAGTATGAGGTTTAAATTTCAAGCTTCATCACCAAGTCAATTAAAATCCTAGGAAAAAAGTAATGGATTGAGATTCAGATAAAGCCCAGTGGTTTCAGAAATTTCACAGCCTTGCAAACTACTACTAGCCCAACCACCCACACAGGGCAGGAGAGTTTTGCCCCCCTTTTTTTTTTTTGGCCAGGGAGTGGGGAAAGAGAAGGTGAGTAAGATCTATGGGGCTTTTTCCAGGCATGGTAAACAGTAAGCAAGCAGATTTTGTGTTTAGGTTGGCAAATTTTGCAAGGAGGCACTAAACTGATTTTTTTTTTTTAAACAGAGCACACCTGAATAACTCAAGTATTCCAACTATAATTACCCAGCCTCCTAATTATTTCATTCCAACCTGTAATAATTTCAGTGGTCATAATGCATAAACTGATTATACCAAGTAACTGAACATTTTTCCTGTCTCAGCATAGTATCCAGTGATGGCATGTTAAGTCAACAGGGCTGCATGCCTTTGGCAAACAGGAGAAGGAATCACAGGGCCTTATTGTTCAGCTGCTGTGCTTCTGTGTGTCTTGCTACTAACAGATGTCTAGAGTCACCCTTACACAATGAAACCAATGCAATTCTGATATTGCATTAAGATTCTTTACGGATTAAAACATTTTGGAAATGAAAATCTGAAATGTTTTACTTCCTCCAGCAGTCAATTTCTGGGTATGCCTTGGGTTCCTGCTATAATCTACTTAACTGAACTAAAAGTGAAATGTCTCTCCCTGCCCCATCACACTAACTTCAGGCCATGAATTCCCTTCCAAATGCACTAGCCAAAAATATAACCTGTCCCATCACCAAAAAGCCTTTGAAAAAACATAAGTGAAGAGACTGAATGGGATTAATAAGCATCATAAACATTAGTAGTCAGTTATTTTAACTTCACATAATATCTACTATTTGTACTAAGGTACCATTTACAGGCCACAAGACATCAGAGATGGGGGTGCTACTAGATTAGGTGCTGTATTTATAAAACAAAATGTATAATCTAAAGGACAAAAAAAAAAAAAAAAAATCAGGAAAGTATGGGACAAGAAAGCTACAACATTTAGGCAAAATGCCCGCCATCACCATGATGAATTGTCATGTTAGCGCCACATTCCCTCCCTCCCCTCACACACATTAACTACATTTCCCTTTTAATTCACCCAAACATACACATTTGTAGACAGTACTGAACATTTTGGTTACATTTTATCCTCAAGCAAGCTTCTATACACAAACCGTGCTTCAGTTTCTACAGCTGACACACCACAAAGAGAAACCGAACTATTTTTAGCCATTTTATCTAGTTTGCCCCATCATCTATCTACTTTTTATTAGGAGAGAGAGAGAAGGCACAGTAATCACAAGCCTACTACACCAATAATACACTTTAAATCAGCAACTTCGGTTAGCTACGGTACTCTTTATTTTCTGCTTTAAATTGCTGCATATTGTTCATTTTTAAACGACTACTGTGTCGTTCTCTCCACCCTCCCAGATATGGCTGTATTTTGGGCAATGAAGTAGTTGCTGTGTGTATAGCTGAACAAGAGTTTTAGGATAAAAGATGCTGAATACTTTCCTATCCTAAAGTAATCATAGTTCTCATCCTGGTTGCTACCTGTCAATGTAACATCCACCAACTTCCTTCGCTAAATACATTACTGTGAAGTCCATTACCTTCCTTCCTTACCAGATAGGGTTGCCAGGTGTCTGATTTTCAACTGGAACACCAGGAAGAAAAGGGACCCTGGCAGCTCAGGCCGTTAAAAGTCCGGTTGGCAGCGCAGGACTAAGGCAGGCTCCCTGCCTGCCTTGGCTCTTCACGGCTCCTGGAAGCAGCGGCATGTCCCCTTTCTGGCTCCTAAGCGTAGGGGCAGCCAGGGGGCTCTGCGCGCTGCCCCTGCCTCAAGCGCCAGCTTCCATTGGCCAGGAACCGTGGCCAATGGAAGCTGCACGGTTGGTGCCTGCAGACAGGGCAGCATGCAGAGCCGCCTGCAGACGGGGCAGCATGCAGAGCCGCCTGGCTGCGCCTGTGCGTAGGAGCAGGAGAGGGAATATGCCATTGCTTTCGGGAGCTGCGCAGAACCAAACCCCTCATCCCTAGCCCTACCCCAGAGCCCACTCACCCCCCGCCCATGCCCCAACCACTGCCCTAGCCTGGAGCCCCTCCTACACCCCAAACCTCTCATCCCCAGCCCCACCCCAACCCCCTGAGCCAGCCCAGTGAAAATGAGCAAGTGAGCGGGGGCAGAGCCTGGGCCTCAGAGAAGGGGTGGGGTAAAGGTGTTCAGTTTTGTGCGACTATAAAGTTGGCAACCCTATTACCAGATGACAAAAAGTATCAGATCTGTCACACAAAGCACCCTAGTCTAACCTCTCATTTCTTTAATGTAGACAACAGCAACCTCGAACTGGCTGAAAAAAAAAAAAAACAGCTCTCCTTTTATTCTCATCATATATTAATTAGTCCAATTCTCTGTCTACTCATCCTGTGACATTAAGCATCAAAACTCCACGCACAGTTATATACTAGCTTGAAGTTTTCACTAAAGTTAAAAGTTCCCAAAAATTTAAAATCTCATTCCAGCCAAATACAGAGTAAATAGTTTGTTTTAGGACTGACACAAGGTCCTGCATAGAGGGCACCCCACAGAAACACTGATTTTACTGAATAGCCCAGGCTAAGTGGGTGGTACTAGCTATGTAGCACGTTTAGGTCCCATGTAATTAAGCAAGCAGACAGCACAGGGAATATATTAAGGGATACAAAGCTTTTCCTTTCCATCTCACTGATCTAAAGCCAGACTAGGTAAATAATGAGCAGGAGTTGGCCCAACAGCTGAACGGTTGCATGTGATATTTACTAGTTCTGATTTTTCTGTTTTAATGTATAAGATGCATCCAATTCCACATCCATCCTCCTAAACACAGGAAGAACAGATGGGTTTTACTGTACACCTGAAAAATCAACAAATTCTAGCTCTGACAGATCAATGCAGAAGTACATTCCAGAATTTAGGGCCCTTCACTGAGAATATCCATCCAAACCCAATATTTTGATCTGAAGACTTAGCTCCAGAGCTCCACTGTCACGGCAGCATACAGCAACAGAAGCATCATACTAATAGCCAGGATTCATGTCATCAGACCTTAGATATCAAAGTCAGTGCCTTGAATAGCCCCCTGAAGCAAGTACAGATGACCAAAAACATAGTGTAATATGTTCCTTTCAGCTAATGCTGTTAGCTTGCCAACCTGCCTGTATACTGCACCATTGGAAAATTTTGAGTGATTTTCAACTGTAACCCCTTGCAAAATGTACTGTAGTAACCCAGTCCGGAGGTCACAAAAGCAGAGTAGTAAGGTCTAGAAGACCTGAGAGAAAGAGCCACAAACATCTAGCAAGAGACAGATGTAAAGATACACTTTTAAATGCTAATGCAACCAAAGATGCTACAAGCAGATGGGGATTAAAAAGAAAAAAGCACCTATTCTCCCAAAACAGAAACCTCTAGGACACAAAGTAGACAAACTTCTTCAGTAAAAAGGGCAGAAACCATCCTCAGTGCACCCCAAAAATCTTCCCACACCCCATCACCACTACCTTAGACACATCCAGTTAAGCTTCTTTTAACTAAATTTAACATCCTTGTTGGGAAAAAATACCAAAGAAACCCACCACTTTAGCATTTAACTTCAAAAAAGGGAACTACACAAAAACAAGGAGGCTAATTAAACAAACACTAAAAGGAACAGTCACAAAAGTGAAATGCTTGCAAGCTGAATGGAAACTCTTTAAAAACACCATAATAGAAGCTCAAACTATAGATACCTTCAAATAATAAAAAAAACCGAAACAGCAAGAGAACCAATATAATGCCACCATGGCTAAACAGAGTAGAAGAGACCGTTAGAGACAAAAACCACATCTTTTAAAAACTGGAAGTCGAATCCTACTGAAAACAGAAAGGAACATAAATTGTGACAAGTCAAATGTATAAGTATAATTAGGCAGGCCAAAAAATAATTTGAAGATCAACTAGCAAAAGACAAAAATTGTTTTAAGTACACCAAAGCAGGAAGCCAAACAATCAGTGGGGGTCACTGGACAATCAAAGTGCTAAAGGCACACTCAAGGAAGACAAGGCCATTGGGGAGAAGCTAAATGAATTCTTTGCATCAGTCTTCACTGCAGAGGAAGATTCCCACTTGTGAGCCTTTATTTTTAGACGACAAATCTGAGGAACTGTCCCACACCGAGATTGAAATAGAGGTGGTTTGGGGGAAGACTGATAAGTTAACATTAATAGGTCACCAGGACCAGATGGTATTCATCCAAGAGCTCTGAAGGAACTCAAATATGAAATGGAACAACTAACTGGTATGTAACCTATCACCTAAATCAGCCTCTGTACCAGATGACTGGAGGGTAGATAATGTAATGGTGATTTTTAAGAAGGCTTCAGAGGCCATCCTGGCAATTACAGGCCAGTAAGCCTAACTTCAGTCCCAGGCAAGTTGGCTGAAACTACAGTAAAGCACAAAATTATCAGTCACATAGATTAACATGATATGTTGGAGAAAGTCAACAGGACTTTTACAAAAGAGAAATCACACCGCATCAATCTATTAGAAGTCTTTGAGGAGGTCAACAAACATGGACAAGGGTCTTTGCCCACGAAAGCTTATGCTCCAATATATCCGTTATTCTATAAGGTGCTACAAGACTCTTTGTTGCTCTTGCAGATCCAGATTGACACAGCTACCCCTCTGATACTTGACACCAGTGGATACAGTGTACCTGGATTTTCAGAAAGCCTTTGACAAGATCCCCCACCAAAGGCTCCTAAGCAAAATAGGCAGTCATGGGATGAAAAGACTTTCCCTCTTATGGATTAGTAATTAATTAAAAGATAGGAAACAGTCAGTTTTCACACCAGAGAGAGGTAGATTGCAAGTTCCCTCAATGATTTGCACTGGGATCAGTGATGTTCAACAGATTCATAAATGAGCCAGAAACAGGAGTAAAAAGTGAGGTGGCAAAGTTTGCAGATGATACAAAATTACTCCAAAGCAGACTGTGAAGAGCTACAAAGGGATCTCAAAACTGGGTAACTGGGCAAGAAAATGGCAGATGAAATTCAACGTTGAAAGTAACGTCCATTGGAAAGCATAATCCCAACTATACGTACAAAATTATGTGGTATAAATTAGCTGTTACCACTCAAGAAAGATCTTGGAATCATCATGAATAGTTCTGTGAAAACATCTGCTCAATGTGCAGCAGTGGTAAAAAAAAACTAACGAAGTGTTAGGAATCATTAGGAAAGGGATAGATACCAAGACAAAATATAAGGCCACTATATAAATCCAGAGTACATTCACACCTTGAATACTGAGTGTAGTTCTGGTCACACCATCTGAAAAAAGATATATTTGAATTGGAAAAAGTACAGAGAAGGGAAACAAAAGTGATTAGGTACTGATCATCTTAGAAAAGTCAACTAAGGGAGGATATGTCAGAAGTCTATAAAAATCAAGAATAGCGTGGAGAAAGTGAGTAAGGAAGTGTAACACATAAGCTAGGGATCACCCAAATAAATTCAAAAGCAGCAGTTTTAAAATAAAGAAAAGGAAATACTTCTTCACACAAAGCACAGTCAACTTCTGGAACTCATTGCCAGGGGATGGCGTGAAGACCAAAAGTACAACTGGGTTCAAAAAAAGAATTAGGTAAATTCCTGGAGAATAGGTCCCTCAATGGTTTTTAGCCAAGACGGTCAGGGACACAACCGCATGAAGGGCTCTGGCTGTCCTTAAACCTCTGAGTACCTGAAGCTGGGACTGGAGGGCAGGGGATGATGGATCACCTGGTAATTGCCCTGTTCTGTTCATTCCCTTTGAAGCACCTGCCACTAGCCACCCTGGTAAGTCAGGACATGGGATGGACCATTGGCCTGACCCGGTGGGCCGTTCTGAGGCTCTGCCAGCTCTCTCCTCCCCAGCCAGCCCTAGGAAAGTACAGCTCAGCCCCCTCCTGCTGTCAGGGCTGGGCAGCCTCACGCACATGGCCGACAGGAGCGTGACAGGAGAACCAGGTGGCTTCCCAGAGCCGCAGTAAGGACCCGTGCACCTCCCCCGCCCTCGCCTGGGAGCCTGGCAGCCCCTCCGCTCGTGCCAGGGCCCGTGGGGGCACCCAGCGCCTCAGGCCACGTCCCATCTGCGCCTCCACAGCTGGCCCCGGCATCTCCGCAAGGCCGAGTCTCGCTCAGCCAAGGAGCAGGGCCGCCCTGCCGCCCCGCGGGGTCCCCACTGTACCAGGCGACCTGCCACCGCTAGGCGGGTGCGAGCCGGCACCGCTCGCTGCGGAGCCCGCGGGCGGCGAAGCCGGGAGGGGCGCGTCCCGTTTGCCTGATTACGGCGCAGGGAGCCCCAAGCGGTTCCAGGCTCCGCGCCGCCACGCTGGCCCCTGGCCCCCCTAGGCAGGGACCGGTCCCAGCCCCACACCGCCCCTCGGGCAGCCGAGCTGGAACCCCCGCGCCCGCCTCCCGGCGTGCAGCCCCGGGCCAGCAGCCCCCCGGCCCCACACCTGGGTCTCGGCCTCGGGCAGGCCCCGCACGTATCCGTTCCGCAGCGCCCCGTGTCCCGTCAGGCTGCAGCCGTTGGCGCGGGGGTGGGAGTCCGGTTCCCCAAGGCCCTGCTCCGGCCGCTCCATCCTGCCGGCTCAGTCCGGCCGCTTGGGGTCCGCCACCACCCCCGCCTGGCAGCGGAAACCCAGCCCGATCCGCCTGCCAATCACACGTGTTCGCGTCACCCGGGGGCGGGGCCCGCGCTCACATACATCTGCGCTTCCGTGAGATGGGGGGCGAGGGCCAAGGGAGAGGGGGCGTGGCCAAAGGGAGCACGGCCCAATGACAGGACCGCGTACCGAGGGGGGGGGTATCAGGCAAGAGGGGCGGGGCCACTGAGAGGCCATACCCTATCACAGGGCGAAAAAAAATCCAGGCGAGGCCCAGTGGACGAGCTGACCAATTTCCCGGCATAGAACCACAGAGGCCGAAGGGAAGAGCATGAGCTACCCAATCGCAGGACAGAGAATCGGGGGTGGGCGGGATCTAAATGTAGCCCCTGGCCAATGACAGGATAGAAGAGCCTGTCTGGGGATAGGCTCTTGCCAGTGCCAGGATGGGTGGGTTCGATGAAGGAGAGCCGAGGAGAGCCCTGGGTAGGGCTGTGCCTGGGTCTCTGGTCTGTCCCTGCCTGCGGTCCTTCATGGCCGGCCCCTGTGTGACTCCACCGCTGGCTCCTATGTTGGCTTGATGGAGAAATTACTGGGTAAAATTCTCTGCCCTGTGTCGTGCAGGGATCAGAGTAAGATGAGCCTAATGGTCCCTTCTGATCTTAAAATCTTTGAATTCTTTAGAGGGGCTGGGGCTTATTCTGTAGGAGGTATAACTCAGCCCCCACCCAGCTGGAGGAAGGACCCAGTGTATGAGAACCCCTGCAAACAGCAACCCAGCAGAAATTAAGTCCGTGGGATTTAAAATTGTACATAAAGTTATGCGTGTGCTGCTTAAATTCTTTGCTGAATTGGTGCCCATATCAGGCATGGATGATAACTTGTTGAAACCTGGCTGTAGATGTGTTTGAAAACAGTTCCAATTAGAAGTTGGGAGACCAAGCTTCACATAGGAATTACTCCATAGAAAAGGTGATCTGCAAAAAGTCAGCATTTGTGCTCACCCTTTATTGCTTGATGCATAATGAAAACATGAAAAGGAGTGTCCAAAGTTTGGGAAGTGTCTCTTGGGTTTTTTTTATTTGTTTGATTTTACATTAGAGTTTGACTTTTGAGTTTTTGCTGGAGGACACTGGAGAATGTGTGGGGAAAGGATATCTTAACAGGCTAAAACCTGAGCTGTAACTTTCATGTCCTTAGTGAAGAGGGGAAGGGACATGCTATTTAAAAATGTTTAGGCCAGATTCTGCTCTCAGTCACAGAGGTGTAAATCTAGAATAACTCCATGGAAGGCAATCAAGTTATTCCAAGTATCAGAGGGGTAGCCGTGTTAGTCTAGATTTATAGAAGCGACAAAGGGTCCTGTGGCACCTTATAGACTAACAGAGGTATTGGAGCATAAGCTTTTGTGGGTAAATACCCACTTCTTCAGATGCAAGCAGTGGAAATGTCCACTGTTATGCCAAGTTTACACAAATGTATTTGAGAGCAGAATCTATCTCCTTGGTATTTTCTTTAAGTTGTTAGTGTTGTAGCCAGAGGTTACTCTGCCTTAGTTTCCCTTCTTGGACTTACCACTTCACATCATAATCCAAAAGATAATTAAAACACTGCCCTTCTGGGGCCCACTTTATTTAGTCCTTTCACACATTGCCCCTTCAGCCCCCCACCTAGTGCAGTCTCTCTCTTCCCAGAGCTGGGTCATTGTTCAATCTCCCTCTCTCTTTTTAATCAGGAGTTTAGCCCTCCAGGTCCCAACCCCAGGTCAGTGTCTCTCTCTTAAGTAGAGAGTCCCCAGCCTTCCTTCCCACAGCTAGGTCACAGTTCCTTTACTCTGCAGGCCCTTCCCTTATAAGAAGGCTGATTAGGTCGCCTGACCCACTAGTCACATAACCTTCATTTTCTCCACTGGGGAGGTGACTGACGCTTGTCATAGTTGGACTGAGGCCCATCTCTCCTTAAAAGGCACCACACTGTGACATTAATAATAATTCATTTAATTCATGTATTTATTTGTAATGCCATAGTGCCTAGAAGCCCCACTCATGGACCTGGCCCCTTTGTCATAGGTGTTGTACAAATACAGAACAAAAGTTTAATTCAAACTCCTGACAAACAATTGGGGGGAAAAACTCCCTCTGTGAAAGAGCCAACATTTTCAGCCCTCAAGGGTGGACTGGGAAAACTACAGATCTAGTTTTAGCCTATTTGTGATGTTGCGATCCCATGCCATTTCTCCAGTGTGTATCCTAAGCAGATAGGGAACTGGGGCCTTTGGACTGGATATTTCTGGGTCAGACACCTTTTGCTGTAAAAGACAGCATTAGGGTCCTTGAACCAGTTTACATTAGTCTAGTAATGTTGTCCCAACTGCTTCAAAGTGGCTGCAGTGTGATCAGGATGAGTAGGTATTTACCAATATGTGATCTGCAAAAAGCTTAAACATGGTCTTTGTCTCTGATTGTCACTCTTCTCTTTGCAGGGTGGAGCCTTCTGTGAACCATTACATTAGGGTGCCACCATGGAATTCTTCAATTACCCACCCCCGCCCTGATGTTTACAGTTACAAACTATATGTTCTGTGCTTTAAATAAAACTTGCAGGGATTGCAAATGTGACTTCTCCATACCCCCTAACTATAAAGCATCCCCACTGCCCTATACTCTGTTTGATTTGGGAAGGGGGAGAAAGGGTGTTTAGTAAATGGTTGGTGTAACTGCAGGCTCATGAGCAGCTAAAAATCCTTGCTGTGTGGAGCCCAGCTCGCTGTTGAGCTCCCTCCCAAACCCTGACTGTCTACCACTAAAGCCTTTATGAAGCAGCCTGGGAAAGGCTTTGACTGCACCTACTTTCTATACGCAGTGAGAATGTGCCTTAGGCTAAGGTGGGGTGGATTGTTGTGTCTCACCTCCCTCCCTTTACTGGGCAGAAAGCCAAACAGATTGGTGATACCGCAAGGAAGAAGATCACAGCCGCAAATTTGCTCAGCAATTGGCCCCCACCTGAAGGCTTTGTTTGGATAAGGACCTGGAAAGTTGCTCAGAATGCAGGGAGGGGAGAGAATACAGCTCGCTTCTCAGCTACTCTCCAGAGAGGGAGAGTCCAACCAACGGCAGAGAAGCTAAAAAGGAAATGAATGGGAAGCTGAATGAAGAAGAAAGTGAGGAGAGTGTGTGTGACTGAGGGTTTGTTTGCACTGCAATAAGACACCCATGAGCCAGAGTCAGCTGACATGGGCCATGAGCCTGACAGCTGACAGGTGTTTCATTTCATTGAAGTGGTGACAGACTCTGAGCCCAGGGCTAGACTAACGGGCGGGGGGGTCGATCTACGATACGCAGCTTCAGCTACGTGACTAACGTAGCTGAAGTCGGCGTATCGTAATCGACTTACCTGGCCGTGAGGACGGCGGCGAGTCAATCGCTGCCGCTCCCACGTCGACTCCGCTTCCGCCTTTCGATGAGGTGGATTTCCGGAGCCGACGGGGAGCGCTTTCGGGGATCGATTAATCGCGTCTAAACGAGATGCGAAAAATCGATCCCCGATAGATCGATTGCTACCCGCCAATCCGGCGGGTAGTGAAGACAAGCCCTGAGTGAGATAGTGTGTGGGAGACAGGGTCTCTGTGTGTACCTGTACTCTGGCCAGAGAAGCATTACAAGATATAGCTCTGTGGGCTGTCCACACTATAATAAGAAAAACTCTAAATAGGTACAAACCTGTCACGAAACTACTACTAAAACTATTTGACAACATAAACCTACCCATTCCACTTTATGAAAGTAAAGTCAGGTGTTAAGTAGCATATGCCCTCCTCGTTCACTGCAAAACTTTAGAGGAGCAAAATTAATCCAAAACAAAATCTAGTGCTATTTAGCACCCCTTCCAGGCCTCAACAGTACTAACCTCCTAATCAGTGGAGCAAACAATTTCACCCCAAACTGAATGATGGTCAAGACACTAGACCCACACCTAGAAAACCAATATGAGTCATCAGGAAGAACAGACTATAAGTAACAAGCTAGACTACTACAGATCACTGTGCAGAACTGTCATGCCAGCAGATATCTCAGCACAGTGATTTTTGCAAAATTAAGGCAGACTTTTCTCAAATACAGAATCAGGGACCACAAAGTAGAGATATAAAATTGAGAGACAAAGCATAGAGCAAGGGAGGACCAATTGTGCATCCAATGGGACAGAGGAGAAATTGTAGCAGACAGACACTTTGTTTCACTGTCCAAAATACACAGGGCTGTGAGAAAGATATGTCCTCAGATTATGAAGATTGATCAAAGACTTTCACCAAGGAAGATGAGGAAAAGAAACCTTTTTGATGTGAAAAAGGAGAGAGATGGTAGAGATGGCATTGTGCTATGTAGGGAAACAGAATGAAACCCCAAAGACACTGTGAATCCCCCAGGTCAAATTGCATGATCTACCTCTGACAGATACCCGAGGATCTGCCTCTTCCTTACATTTTGGCAACACTTCCATAGCTTGTTATACTATTAAGAATTAGAGAACATGCACCAGAGAGTGAGTGCTGGCTCCAGCCATCCCCTATGGAGTAAAAACAAAACAAGGGAAAAGTTGCTGCAAATTTCAAGAAAGTATAAACTGCACTCTCGCATCCCATCAAATCCACCTGAATCTACCAGGTGAGCAACAATGTGTGGGCGTGATGGTTTCAGTGAGGATAGTAATTCAAATACCATGGTGATGGGCACATGCTGGAGGAGGTAGATACACCTTATTAAACAATACCCAGATTCTTTCCTGGTGGTTTAGTAAGTAAACTTTGTAACAGAAGACAGTTTCTGCTCCTCCTGGGGTAGATCCCCACCCCAGGCAGGAAAGGGTTAAAGAGCTCCTCTGGGCACAATCAGCCTCAACCCAGTGTGCCTGTGAGCTTGTCAAGCCTAGAGATGGGTGGGTCCTTAAAAGGGAGGATGAGGATGACTATTCAGTGTAGGATGGTGTTTTGAAGGGATAGGACTGTTCTTCAGAGTTCCCTGGCTCCAGGGATTCCTGACTGGGGAAATGGCTAGAGAGGGGTTGTTGTTGTTTGTTGTTGTGTTTGTGTCTTTGGTTTCCCAAAGGCCTAGGATGCTGCTTTTCATTGGCTATGGAAGCAGAATTTTTGTTTTGATGACTTTAACTGGCCCGCCACAAGGCAGTGAATGCCTTGAACAGCACTGCTGGAGGGCTGTGCACTGGATTCCCAGACTGGAGCAGCACACACCCTCTCCCTGTGAGGGGCTAATGAGTATGGCTTATGACACTGCTTCAGAGCAGACCCTCCACTACTGCTGTTTTTCTCTACTGTGAGCACTCCAGGCCTTTGCCAGACTCGAAGCAGCTTTTATTTCACTTGGTCTATGACAAACATTATGCTGAAAATAATTCTCTGAGGCGCTAAAGACATTGATCTGACCCCAGTTTTCATCTTTTCACTCACAATGAAGCCCTGTCTGTCTCCTGGTAGGTGCATACTCAATTTTAATGACTCTTGGTAGGCAAAACCTTCTGGAGCCAGGCTTTGTGAACACAATGGACTGTTCACCTTCTCCACATGCCCCTCAAAAAAAATCAGCTAGGCTCCCCCAGAAGACTTTTATGTGGGGGTTAGGGTTGTGATTAGAGGAACAGGGAGCCTAGGGGGTACAGTGGGTGCTGACTTGTGTTTATGTACTGGTCTGATGGTATGTTTTGCAGTGTTTCTCAATGATGGCTCCGTGGACCAGTGCTGGTCCTGGAGATCTCCTGGCACACTTTACAAAGACAGCAAGCCAGTCTCTGGTATCAAAAGGGGTGAGAAACACTCTGTTAGAGCAGTGGTTCTCAATGAGGGGTACACAGACCCCCTGGGGGTATTTCAACTCATCTAGAACAGTGGTTCTCAACCAGGGTGTCACAACCCACAGGGGTCACAGGACAGCTTTAGGGGGTTGCAAGTGCCAGGCTGGTGTTAAGGCATGGCAAGCGGGGCAATTGCCAGGGGGCCTCATGAAGCTAAGTTACATGCTTCAGACTGCTGAAAGGGGTACAGTAGTCTGGAAAGGTTGAGAACCACAGTGTTTGAGGATGTTGGGAACTGATCTATGCTGCAGTGCTCCCTGCCGGGCAGCAGAGGTAGTAGCATTGCCTAACCCATAGCATCTGTTCTCCCAGAAGTGTTTTGAAGCATATACGAGGCCAGGATCATGCAAGAAACAGTTACTTGCTTAAAAACAGTTACTTCCCAACCCCCCTTTCATAGGGATAAACTTAGTCCATTCCTAGCCTCTCTGCTTGGGCAAATTTGACCTCTGTTCCCTGAAGTCTTCATAAAGCCTCCTCTGTTGGGTCTTAAATTAAGAACACAAGGTACAGCTGTCTCGGCCCGTAGTTGCAGATCAATTTTCATAAGGCTTACCAGCCCGCTTCCTTCAGTCAGCAGAACCACACAAGATTCCCTAAGCCCTCTCTCCAGAACTTCCTCCCCGCCGCCGGAAGCTATCTTGCTCCTATGGGTGTCTCAGTCTAGCCCAGGCATTCTCACAACACATTTTTTGGTGCCCTCATAGTGCAGCCACCAACTCTTGCTGGTCTGACAATTTTTCCTAAGATACTTAACTCTAGGAAAAACAAATACATGTACATGTCCAAGCGCCAACCCTGTTCCTGCCTTCCGTGGCCCTTCAGCAAGAGCCTACTTTGGGGAAGGTGGGTTGGGAATTCACCGGCCACCTGTGGAGTCCTAGCTCCCTGTGCCCTGGCTGGGTGGGAGCAGGGGAGCACCTCAGTGACCCAATGCCACAGCTACCTCCACTGACAAGAGCAGCTTCCGGCACTGTGCACACAAGCCCCATATGTCTCCAGAGGCACTGCCCAGAGCCCCCGAGGAGGCTAAAGACTAATTGCTGTAGACCTGAACACACCTCCCTTCCCCTAAAAAGTGATGGCAGATTACTTCCCTGCAGTTTCCTCTCTGCTAGCAGCTCCCTAGCTTTACAGAAGCCCCACCTTCTCCTATACAGGTGAGTGTCCCCTAATGAAGACTTTCCTCTCAGCCTTAATTTTCCCAACGTGCAAATTCCCAACTTGTAACCCTTTTGGCCTACATTAACCCCTTCAGAGTGAGTGTGAGGAACACACCCCATCACATCTACATTTAAAACTTTTGCTGAGAAACCTATACTAGTATAGCTATACTGGCAAAACCCTCCTAGTAAAGACACAGTTCATACTGGCAAAATCACTTTTATGTCAGCATAACTGCAACTATACCGGGGCTTTAGCCAGCATAGAAATGTTGCAAAAAATCTGTCCCCTCCTCGTCAACTCAAACGATGTTGCTATACAGGCAAAAGTTTCTAGGGTAGGCCTGATCTAACTTCATTAATGTCTGCTTTGATCTCCTCTGACAGAAGGCACTGGAGACTGGCAGAAGGTTCTTAATGTGCTCAGTTCACAAGTCAGATGATGTTTTTTCTTATTACTTGTGCCACCAACTTCCACTGGGAGTGGAGAGTCCAGATGGGTCCTCTCTGCCTTTGTCAGTGTTGTTAGTGATACATGAGACAGCACAATCCCCCGTTTACTTGCCAGTTCCTGCATGAGTAACGGGAGTAAAACCTCCTGAGCGTCAGCAAAACTTGCAGGTGTGACTCAGACGCATGCGAGGGAAGGAAGGGACTATTTTATAGTCACTTTGCCAACTCTACCTGCTCTGTAGGGCCATTACCAAAAGCCACTCACCTCCCTACATATCATAGCTCCTCCACCTCTTGTGTGCATGGGAGTTGGAGAGAGTCATTGTCCCTCTTTTTGGGGTCTTATGTATTTTCATGGCCTGTGTCCCAAACAGGGCACTTGTTTGACCTCTGTGGGCCTCCATAGTCCACAAAAGTCTCTCTGTTATTAAGACGCATTATGTAAGTCTTTTCAGCATGGAGAGCCCTGGGACTGTAGTGTGTCTCTTGGCATGCAGGGAAACAATGGGTAACCTTCAGCATGCTGGGAAAGACACCTGGAAGTGGCTAACCTCTTGACATTCATTTCCATGCCCTACTTTGGAGGAAATAAATTCAGACTCTTCATCCAGCCCATTGAGTTCAATGGCTTCCAAACTAATTGCAGTCGATAAGGAGAACGATCAGAGGCTGGCGGATTATCAGCTGCCATGCGGCTTCCAGTTTAATTAGACATTCTGGCAGGGAGCTTAATCTGTTTTTTGGATCTCATTTCCATAACAAACTAGGGTGACAACAAGCAATAGCCAGGCCCTCAGTGAAGGCCTACATAGGTACTGGGGCTGCAGAGAGACAGCCTGGGAATAGGTAAAGGCAGCAGGTCCTAACCCCTTGCCAATGATGAGTGGCCATTACAGACTGCAGTCTGCCCCAGTGAGTGGGGGCTAGATGATGACTGGCAGTAGCTGCTGAGGCAAGGTAGGTTTAGAGGGTTGGGAGGGGAGACCTTGAGTGTGGGGGTACTGCTGGTGCAAACCCCAAGATAAGAGGGCACTGGGTTCTGGGAGGGACACGGGGCCAGCGGGAGGTGAGAGACCAACCTGCAGAGGGTGTTCCCTATGCTGGAAAAGAGCTAATTCCCAGATGACCAGCAGGAGGCGCTGTGACGGTGAGTCTTCACTTCTCTACAAGGCCTCACTCTCTGTTTAGATTAGCAGTATGGTGCACACCAACTTCCAAGTCCTCCAAGCATCCCTCTGGAGTGCTCAACCCTGCTCCTCTGAATGCTCACAAACTCCTTGATCAGAGGTTCTCAAACTGGGGGGCGGGGCATGAAAAGATTTAAGAAAAAACAAAACAAAAAACACTTACAGCACACATTCAAAGCTGGGCAGCTGGAGAAGTAAGGGTGTAATGGTACCCTTACTTCTGTGCTCCTGCTCACTGTGGCGCTGCCTTCAGAGGTGAATGCCTGGCAAGCAGAGAGAGAGAGAGAGTGTGTGTGTAAATAAATTTGAGAACCACTGCCCTAGATCCACTATTCCCAAAGGAATAGTACACAGCAGCTTGTGAAGATCTTTATTTAACATGTTACCACATTTGGGTCTGGGTCTGCGTGACCAAGCAGGATTGCTCTGGATAACTATCACTGTAGCAGAACCTTACTACAGGGAAACGTACAATACTAGAAAAATTCTCACCAGCTGCACAAAAAGAAACCATAAACCAGAGGCATAAAACGAGAGGATCAAAACATAGCGCAAATCCAAAGAAGAGCAACTGCGTAATCATAGTCTCTGTGCAGCTCAGTTTCATTCTCCAGCACCGTGTGAGATACAAGGAAGTGCAAAGAAGAGTTTTTATCAAGTCATCAGAAACAAAGATTTTCCACTCAGAATCAGTAAGTAAAAAATCATCCCAAAGGGTTGGGGAAAGGAGAGTGGTGTCAGAGACAGCATCCTGCTATAGAGTAATCTGCCACAAGGCCAGGAATAGACACATGGCATCAGACCCCAGACACAGTGTGAAGCCCCATGCTGGGCAGATCATACTCAACTCTGACAGATACAGGAGGAGTCTGAGACCTACACACTTGGACAACACTCATGAAGCTTTTCTTGCCTCTAAAGCATTACTGAACTAAATGGTATGGCTCACTCCTTGCATGAAACAGGCAGTGACACATATATCTAAGTGGAGGAGAAGGACCTTTGTGTCTGGAATGTTTGGGACCCTTCTGTGGAAAACGTGTTAATAGTCCCCTGAAATCCATAGCCTGAACAAAGGCTCTTGCCTACTGAAACCAGCAAGATGTCTGGCTGCTGTACCGGGACTGGTCACAAGAGGGTGGTATGTGCTCATCAATAGGCTTTCCTGCAGGCTGCAGCAGCCCTGAAGAGCTCACAGATCAAGTCTGTGTGATCCAGTCATTAGTGACAGTAACACAACTGCATGCATGCTACATGTATACAGAGGGCAGGGTCCTTGATTCTCTGCTACATGGAACTGGCCATGTACATGTACCTCAGGCAGGGGCGGCTCTAACAATTTTGCTGCCCCAAGCAGTTGCCCCCGAATCGCCGCGGCGGTGGGCGAGAATGGGGCGGTAATCTGAGTCCCTTGGCGGCAGGAAGAGCAGCGGACCTGCTGCCGAATTGCCGCCGTGGGACTTGGTCTGCCGCCCCATTCTCGATGCCGCCCCAGCTTGGAAAGTTGGTGCCTGGAGGCAGCCCTGCAGTGAGGCATACAGGGGAGGGGTAGGAGAGAGACTGTCCCTTTTGGAAGCAGTAGAGGCAAGGATTGAGAATCCAAATTGCCACATTTAGGAGCACTGGGGGGATAGATACTGCCACATTCACAACCCCTAAGGGAATCAAACTGCCTCTTGCAGAAGCACTGGGAAGGGTGGGGAAAACAGAAACTGCCACATTCAGGAGTTGGGTGCAATAGAAACTACCACAACCAGAAGCAATGAGGAAACAGAAACTCACATTCAATCACTGCACGTGTGAGATGACAAAATTGTCATATTCTCCACTATGTGGAGAACAGAAATAGCAGACGAAGAATAGAAACTATCCTTTTCAGCTGCATACCTGAAAGTGAAGAACTGCCACAATAGGAATTCATTCTGTCTCTCTCTCTCACACACACATCCCCATCCAGGGCAATTGGAATGCAGGTTATGGATGGGCTGAGGGTAGTAGCATAAGGGTTGAGCTGGTGTGGACTGTATTGTATAAATGATTCTCAGAAAGGAAAAATCTCTGCTCCTTTGTGACAGTTTTTTTAAAAATCCAATTAAATAAGATGATTTGGCTCTTTTAAGCCTTTCCCTACTAAAATCGCTGTGGTTTGAGCTGGATTCACGTTGATTCTGGCAGTGAGACAAGTTGAGCTCACTCCTCTTTGACTCAGCTGGCTCTGAGGCGACAGAGTGGAACTTTGTTTCCCCCCCACTTTGCTAGTATTGGGAACCCCAGTTCAAAAGCTAGCTGTGACCTTTCAATGATAAGTGTTGTGTGGGTGTGGTGGGAGATGTGTGGGGAGACCCAGATGATGCTCTGCTATGGTGTCAGATGTAGCCTGGCTGTCGCTCACAAGGAGACCATGCTGACATTCTCAGGGTGATGAGAAAAGTGCAAGATTATAAAGACTAGAAAAGTCAGAAAGCTAGTGAGCACAGAATAACTCCTGGGGTAACAAACCAGCTTTCCACTCACTCATCCTCATAAATGCTCTGGTGCAGTGGGTGTAAGATGACAGCACTGATGGCAAATTTCCAGCGAAACAAAGGTGGGGGAGGCTAAGATAGCTTCACTGCCTCCCACAGTTGTGGCTCCCTATAAAAGCTCCACCACTTCCTCCACCAGCTCTCCCTGTCCTGCTCTCAGGCAGTGATCACCTGCATGTGCATCATCAAACTGTTCCTTGCAGCTTGTGAGCCACAGCTAAAAACCCAGCTTACTTTGTTCAGGGCCAGAGCCTAGGGGTATTAATTAGAGAGGAGGGTATTTTGAGTGGTGGGGGAGATGGCTGAGGGAACATTTATGGGGGCAGGACTGAGAGGGGCTTAGATAGAGGAAACTCACAGTAAGCTAATTAAAGGAGGTTTATTGGCTGAGCCAGCTGTTAGAGATGACACTAGTGTTTTATGGGACACATCACCACTGTCACAACCGATTCTGCCTGCAATAAATGGGACTCAGTCCTCACTTACTTCTAGAACACCCACAAGTAAGAGCCACCATTGCTGGAGAAGCCTCCCCTGACAATGTACTGAAGCAGTTTCATGTGTGACATGAAGGTGCATGTCAGCTGATTGAGGGGGATCCCTACTCGGCTGAATTTCTCAAGTGTAGCCAAGGCCCTTGTCTTTATTGAGATTTGTGGAAATCTCCTATCATCACACCAGGTCCAATGCAGCTCCACGAGTGGTACCTGTAGCATACGGAGGGCTCAGATGTTCTCACCCTTGGGTCATCTAGTCTTGCTCTTGAGCAGGCCTACTTGATGAAGTGGTAAAAACACCTCAGCCCTACCTGCACTGTGGCACCCACTGGTGGGGCTACACCAGAGCTGGTGTGATGGTGGGAGAGTGTAAATTAAAAGCTCAGTACAGCCAGCCACTATAAACAGATGGCTGTTTAGCAGCTTATGTAAAAAGCAATTGTTGGTCTTGGTTAATTTCTTGGTGGGCAAATGCTTGGTCTGGCGCTTAGCTTAGGGGTCAGGCAGTTAAGACTCACTCACTGTGTGACCTTGGACAAGTCCCTTCCCTGCCTCAGTTTCCCCCACTGTCCTAGCAGGATCATGGCACTGACTATCCTCCTCTAGGGGTTGTAAGGGTTAATCTGTTGGTGCATGTACGGTCTTTCGCAGAGAAATGTGACTGATATTCTGCCCCATTGCCATCACCAAGGAAATGAGAATGGCAGTGGTGTGCTGGGTCACAGCTGTAGCACAAACTGCCCACGAAAGGCTAGGCTCTGCTAATCAACACAGCGTAAGATGACCATGCTGCAGGAAGGGCCAGAGAAATGGGGTTATATGCTGTACTGCTTTTTCTTCCAGGGTCTTGCTTGTGAGGGACAGTCTCCCTTCAAAGGCATAATGAAGGCCAGCAAGATGGAGCTGGGTTTGTTCCAATCTTGGCTCTGTGCCCTATTGTCAGAGAGACATAGATCAAGGAACAGACAGAATTAGGATGTGGACTCAGTGGGGGGGTTGCGTGTATGTGAAATACAGAGCGAGAATGTATGTCTCACAGGGGTTTGTGTTGGGGTACATGTACTTGGTGTGTGTGTGCGCTGAGAACATGTGTGATTGCACATCTCTTAATGTAGATACTTATATGGGCCCCATCACCTTATGATCTAAGCATCCGTGTTGAAACATCCTGTTGGAGATGTGTGTAGTGTGCATTGCTTGTGTGACATCTATGTGATGGAGATACATGTATGTGTTGCAGATGTGTGCTGTAAGCATGGTATGGGGGTGTTAGGAATTTGTATAGTATGTTGGGGAAGCGTGTGTTGTGCATGTGTATTGTGTGCACAGTGTATGTTGTGTGTTGCATGTGTTGTACCTGGGGAGTGTTTTGTGCACAGTGTGTATTGTGCATTTTGTTGTGTGTGGCGTGCTGTATACATTGGACATGGGGCAGATGTGCTGGTAATGGCTGTACCTAACAAAACAAGAGGATATTTTGCGGTTAAATGAGGCGAATCATCACCATGGTAACTGCACTCTCCTCTCCAGATGCCAGGCTGCTAAAAGATGGTGTGGCTGAAAGCCCCAAACTCACCTCACATCTTCAAAGGGGCCTGCAGTCTCCAGTGGGCAGCTGTACTCCAGGCCATGGGGGCTGGGGGGTGGGGACTCCCCACAATCCATGCTCTTAGTGGGAGTAGGGCACTGCGGTCTCCAGGGTGGGGTCCACATGGTGTGTTCTCTGGACCTGTAAATCCCATGCGGTATTCTATGGGGTGGAGGGCCAGCTCTCTCAGGGTATGTCTACACTGCGGTTGGACACCTGTGGCTGGCCCATGCCAGATAGTGTTGCCAACTTTCTAATCACATAAAACAAACACCCTAGCCCCACCCCTTCCCTTCCCTTCCCCAAGACCTCGCCCCCACTCACTACATTCTCCCTTCCTCAGGAGCTTGCTCTCCCTCACCTTCACTGGGCTGGGGCAGGGGGTTGAGGTGCAGGAGGGGGTGAAGGCTCTGAATGGGGGTGCGGGCTCCAGGATGGGGCCAGAAATGAGGGGTTCAGGGTGCAGAAGGGGACTCTGGGATGGGGCAGAGAGTTGGGATGAGAGCTCTGTCTGGAAATGTGGGCTCTGGCGTGTGGCCAGGGATGAGGGGTTCAGGGTGTGGGAGAAGGGTCTTTGCTGGGGCAGTGGGTTGGGGTGCAGGGGGGGTGAGGGCTGTAGCTGGGTGTGCAGGCTCTGGGGTGGGGCCGGGGATGAGAGGTTTGGGGTGCAAGAGGGGGCTTCGGGTTTGGGGGGGCTCAGGGTTGGGGTGTGGGCTTACCTCGGGCAGCTCCCGGTCAGCAGGGCTAAGGCAGGCTCCCTGCCTGTCCTTACTCTGTGCTGCACCCCGGAAGCGGCCAGCAGGTCTGGTTCCTAGGCAGGGGGAGGAGGGGGCAGGAGGCTCCGCACACTGCTCTCGCCTGCAGGCGCTGTCCCCCCAGCTCCTATTGGCCACGGTTCCTGGCCAATGGGAGTGTGGAGCTGGTGCTTGGGGCGGAGGCAGCGCATGGAGCCCCGTGGTCCCCCCGCCAGGAGCCAGACCTACTGGTCACTTCCGGGGCACAGTGCGGTATCAGGACCAGTAGGGACTAGCCTGCCTTAGACCTGCAGCACTACCGACCAGACGTTTAACAGTGGTGCTGTCCGGAGCCGCCAGCGTCCCTTTTCAACCGGGCATTCCGGTTGAAAACTGGATGCCTGGCAACCCTAATGCCAGATAACTCAGGCTCACAGGGCTTGGGCTTAGGAGTTGTTTAACTGCAGTGGAGAGTTCAGGCTCGGGCTGGAGCCCAAGCTCTGGGTCCTTCCATCCTCATGGGATCCTAGAGTCCAGGCTGCAGCCAAAGTGTGTAAACCACAATTAAATAGTCCCTAAACCCAAGTCAGCTGGCATAGGCCAGCCAGGTTTTTAATTGCAGTGCAGACATACCCTCAGAGGCTGCACTTTCTTGAGGCAAACATGGTTGTATTGTGCTCTCTAAAGAGCACTTACTCCGTTGCACTCAAGAATCCATTCTCAAAGGCCAGAAAGAATAATGAGCTGAGCAACTGACATGCTGGTCCCACAGCAGGGCTGTTTTATGAGGCCAAGGTGTCACTGTACACTATGATAATCTAGTTACTACCTAGGCTCAAGTTCCTGCCTCTGTGCTAGGGCAGGATTGGACCCACTGTTGAGCATGGCTAGAGGGGAAGACTCAGTGGTCCTACTTTCCACCTGAACTGCCCATTTCAGCATCTTTTCCTGCGGCCACATTCTTTCTTGAATTACTAGGGGTGTTTTTTAAAAGGTGCCCTAAGGACCTGCCTCCTTCTCCCAATTTCCTACTCCCAGAACAAGCTTCATCACAGCCTACTGGTAGGCTTGTGGCAATAAAAGAGAAGCACCTAGCCATTTCAGAGTGTTGAGCCATCACTTTCAATCTCCCTGTCAGAGAAGTGGTAAAACCAAAGAGACTCATGATCAAAGAGCCTGTGGTACCTTTTTTGTATGAGAGTCAGGGTGTTGATCCCAATTCTCCTCCCTAAAATCTTCCTGTTGAATTAATATAGATTATTTTCACAAGCATGCTGGACACTTTACAGGACAAAGGAAACTAAGTTCTATTGTCTTAAGGAGCGAGTTGAAAAAGATAGTGGCTTGAGGATTTTCCTTTGCTTCCTGCCTAAACAATCTGGCATTACTGCACAGCTGTTAAACAATTTCCTCATCCCACCCCACAGGTGGCTGTATTTCAGGGGTGGTGCAGTGGTCCCTTCATACAGTAGTTTCACTAAATCATATTGGCATGGAGACCATGTGGTAAATAATAATAATTAAAAAAAAAAAGAGCAAGGGAAAAAAATCACTAAATAGCCTTTATTAATTTATTTTGGCAACTATAACTGAAATTATTTACAATGATGCTCAATAACATACCAGAACATAAACTATAGCACATCTCATAACAATAATGAAGTTGTAGTAACAGGAGAACTCACTCTGCTACTTAATAAGAGCTGAGCAGTGGCCTGAGCACTAGATCTCAGCTAGATGAATCCACTGGACAATGTTTTTCTCTCTCCTCCTTGCTGCTTTTATGGTACACAGCAGAAAAAACTTTTGGAGATAATGTGGACTCTGCTAAGCCTTTATAAATTTAATCTCTCAACGTTTGTGAATTTGTCGTTTACTCCAAATGTGGCAAAAACCCCTCTCTCATGCCCCAAAGCACCTGAACCTATTTTAAGTCTAAGAACATAAGAACGGCCATACTGGGTCAGACCGAAGGCCCATCTAGCCAAGTAGCCTGTCTTCTGACAGTGGCCAATGCCAGACGTTTCAGAGGGAATGAACAGAGCAGGTTATCAACAAGGGATCCATCCCGTCGCCCATTCCCAGCTTCTGGCAAACAGAGGCTAGGGACACTATCCCTGCCCATCCTGGCTAATAACCATTAATGGACCTATCATCCGTGAATTTATCTAGTTCTTTTTTGAACCGTTATAGTCTTAGCCTTCACAACGTTCTTTGGCAAAGAGTTCTACAGGTTGACTGTGCATTGTGTGAAGAAATACTTCCTTTTGTTTGTTTTAAACCTGCTGCCTATTAATTTCATTTGGTGACCCCTACTTCTTGTGTTACGGGGAGTAAATAACACTTCCTTATTTACTTTCTCCACACCAGTCATGATTTTATAGACCTCTATCATATCCCCCCTTAGTTGTCTCATTTCCAAGCTGAAAAGTCCCAGTCTTATTAATCTCTCCTCATACGGAAGCTGTTCCATACCCCTAATCATTTTTTATTTCTAATATTTCTTATATGAATTTCAGGGAAAGGGGGTAAAATGGAAACCTAGTTGCTACTTTAACTATGAAGCAACACCTGATAATACTAAAGCTGTCACAATTTCTATCCCACCGTTGTAGCACATACGCTCATCCTGCACCACAGCTGAGGCCTTGGGTTCTTGGGGGCATCAGAGAGGTTATGCCTGCGGGCCTCCTTTCTCTTGCCTTGTCTACATTACACAGTTTTGTCAGCAAAAGGCAACTTTTCTTGACAAAAGAGTGGAGGTGTACGTACAACAATGCTCCTCCTACCAACAAAACTCTCCTGCTTTGCTGACAAAATAAAACCATCTTGATGAGAGGCATAGAGCTTTTTGCGGCAAAGTTAGATGGACGAAGTGTCAGTGTAGACCAGTGGTCACCAAACTGTCGATTGTGATCAACTGGTCAATCCTAGAAGATCTCCCAGTCGAGCGTGATCTCCAGGGGTGCAGCCTGGCTGCTGCTAAGGCAGACTCCCTACCCCGGCCCCACGCCACTCCCAGAAGTCGCTAGCGTGACCCCATGGGTGGGGAGGCAGGGGTCTCCCTCTGCATGCTGCTCCTACCTGCAAGCACCGCCCCAACAGCTCCCATTGGCCAACTTTAGGCTTGTAGAAATTCCTGATAGACAGCCAGAAGGCAGGGCCTATTTATGGCCAAGGGTGCTGACAAGGGATCAGAGAAACCCACACCTAGGATGCTCTCTGCCACGGGAGCAGGGAAAGTCAGGCTCTGACTTTCGAATTTTCAATCATAGAAATGATTGGTCCCAGAACACAGAAACTGGAGATGAAAAGACTGATAGCACTAAAATAATCCACTCCTATGGCAATGCAGGGTTATTCCCTCTTGTCTATTCTGCTGGCTTTGAGCAATGGGGCTTCCACCCCTTTCTTTGATGGAACTTTTCCACAGTCTGATCCATTCTCACCAATTTTGCCATTAGTATTTCCTGATATTCAGCCCGAGATTTGTTCAGGTCCAGCCCATGATTCCTAGTTCCATATCTTTGAGATCTGCCCAAATGCCTGAACTCTGAGTCTATGCAAGCTTATATCGTCCCCTCAGAAGTAAACCCCCCAATACTACCACCAAACAACTCCTTTCCCAGGACTGATTATCTGTAAACAAGAAGCATGACATGAAAGATGAGTCTTCCTTCTAGGGTCTCTGCAGCTCCTCCACCCTTTAAAAATCAATAGCCATCTCCGATTTCCCCCCTTCAGCTCATCTCTGCCTCATTATAGTTCTAATTTGCCACAGCAAAATTGCACTCCCCATTTTTCCCCACCTTAATCAATGGGGCTTTCCATTAAGAAAAAAAAAAGTTTATCTCAGTCACTAGAACAGAAAATGGACTGAAATGATTGGTGTGATGATCAGCTGTGGAAAGCCAAGGCCTTTATTGATTCTCTGTCCAGGGCAGCAACCCTCCAGCCTTCTATAGTAAATGCAGGTTGGGAAGGAGTTCTAGGTCCTTTATAGGTAAATTTAAATGCTAGTATAAGGTGCTGACTTGACAGTACTGGTGAATGGAGTCTCTGTAGAGAAGCAGTGTGTCTACAGTTAGAGCACATGATCGGGGGTCAGGAGATCTGAGTTCAATTTAAAGTTTTGGACAATGGTTCTTTATGCCTCACTTCACCTGTGACTAATTTTTCCTAGCTGTAGCAAGGGGATAATGATACTGACCCACCTTTGTGATGTACTTTGAGATTCCCTGCCTGAAAGACATCTCAGAAAAGCCTTATGACCTATTACATAGCAACATGTATAGCATGGGCAGCAGGTGTGAGAACTTTCCTGTGCTATCCCATCAACAGTGCTGATCTCAAGGAATCAGCTTGAGGGCTGAGCTCAGTCTCCATGGCCCATTCAACAGAGGTGCCAATGAAGCTGTTGGAGTTTAGAATGTGAATACTTACTCAGTGGGAACAAGACTGAAGCCAAACTAATTTCACAGGTGGGTGGATATTTAACATCAGCAACAAAAGACAAGGTTGGATTCAGGCTAAGGGGGTATGTTGGGCCAGCCAACTTTAGTGAATCTGCTTTGAGAAGCAAAGAGAGATTGGGAATGTCTGCATTTGCTGTGACCTGTTCAGAGACAAGGCAATGCCTCTTTATTTGGAAGAAAGAAAAAGCTACTGTAGACATTAAATATTTTCCTTCTCCTAGCAAGCGGTAGAGGCAGCAGCTACTATTTCCAATGTCTCTGTGCACAGGCCCTGGATTTCAATAAGAATATCAAATCCGGCTCCCTGCCAACCCGCAAGTACGTACTTAATTATCTCAGGGAGATAAGAATTTAGCTGATTAACCTGTTCAGAGTGGTGTGTGCACATTCAAATCCTCTTGGGGCAGGATGTACCTTTAAAATAGTAGGAACCAGGAAGGGGGAGAGAGCTTGCTTATACTAAACTTACTGATGATGCTCCAGAAGTTCCTCTTCCCCCAGGAGCAATGCAGCTCTGAGTAGACTTGCTGCTGGGAGGCCCAGGCCAACTCTGCATTAAAGGTGCAAAGGAGATTCTGTGTTTGGCTTTATTTTTTTTATTATCTAGTATATAGGGGAGCAGAAGGGTTCTTTAAAAAAAAATTCTGCCTAGGAAAATCCTAGAACCTACCACACCAGATCAGACCAATGGTCTGATCCAGTGTCCTGTCTCTGACAATAGCCAGTACCAGATCTATCAGAGGAAGGTGTAAGAAAATACCATGAATATATGATGATATCTGCCCAAAGGAAAGTTTCACTTAATCCATATTGGTTAGTGGTTGGTTTGTACCCTGAAACAGAAAGGTTTGTAGCTCTTCTAATAATATTTTTTGACATTATCTCATGTAACTGTGGCTGTTCTTATTATCTGTATAAGTTTCTAATCCTATTTTGAATCCTGCTGAACTTCGCATCAAGAATATCATGGGGCAGTTAAATTTCACAGATTAAATTGCCATTATGTTAAAATCATTTTCTGTCATGGGCTTTAAATTTATTACCTTTCACTGAATGTCTCATTGTTTACGTATTATGAAAAAGCAAAAATACAAGCATCTGGTTTACCTTCTCTAGACCATTCATTATTTTCAGTACTCCTATTATGTCCCCTTCTGATTTGCTTCTCTCTAAACAGTCCCAGTCTTTTCAAGCTCTCCTCATATAGAGATCTTTGCACGTCTCCCATAATTTTTTGTCATCTATCTCTGGAGCCCTTCTGTTTCTGCTGTATCTTTTTGAGATAGCATGTGATCAAAAATAAGAGCATAGCATGCTCTACCTCCAGTGGACTAAAGTATACACAGTGTGCTTTCCATAACAGGGTCTTGGTCCTCTCTGTACAAGCAGCTAAACTGTTTTCAATCCCAGTTAAAGGGAAGTCATGGGAAGGAGTCTCTGGTAGCAACATGTCACTTTGCTAAAGCAGACTCTCTTAAGACTTCCGCTGCAAGAGTACACCCTATATAGAATACAGGAATGAGAATTTCAACTATTCCCCCCAACAGAGGGAAACTGATTAACACCAGAGCCACTTGGGGGGACCTTGAGCACACAATTCTGGAGCCAGTTCTCCCAGTACATTACTGATCAGACTAGCAAGAAACATGTCTTCAGCAAAGCTTCCCAGAGGCACTGACTGCCAGACTTCTCCAGAGGGCATCGTGCTGGGAGAAGTCAAGAATGAGAAGGTCTGCCCCACCAGTTCAAGCCCCTAGTCTAATTATACGGCCCATGCTGTGGCTTGATCACTATTTAGGGGACTTGCAGATTTCATTTTACATGCTGTCCACACTGGAACTTTCAACCCGTCAGTTGTACAGCTGATTTGCATCCATTATCACACAAATAGTAGAGGCATAGCACAGGGATGGCCAAATTTGCTGGCCATCCAAGGGCCATATGACAATCTTTAGAAGTTCAAGAGCCAGGGTGTGCCTGCCAGAACTTGGGGCTTCAGTCCCATGGGAGGTGGCTGTCGGGGCTCAGAGCTTCAGTACTCTGGGGAGGGGGTCTCAGAGCTTCAGCTCTTCAGGAGGCGCCTGCTTAGGCTCAGGGCTTCAGCCCGCTCCTGCTAAGCCCCGAGCCCCAGCAGGAACACTCTGCAGGGCTGAATCCCCGACACTACCCTCCTAGCTGGACAGAAGCCAGAGTTGATGCATGAGGGAGGTGTGGGGGAACATGGGGGGGTCACATGCCCCTCGCCCCCTGATTTTTGCCAGGGTTTGCTGGCCCCACTTCATCATATGGTGCCATCAGGCCCCCTCCCAGTACAGCAGCTGCTGGAGCCAGCCAGCTAGGTGCTGAGGCCATGAGGAGAGGCAGTGGAAAACAGTTGGGAGCTGCAGGGAGAGCTACTGCTTTTGCTACTGCCTTTCCCCCGGGAGCTAAAGCAGCAGCCCCTCCCTGCAGGTCACAGCTGTTTGCTGCTGCCTCTCCATGAGGACCTAACATCTGGGAGGTGTAGAGAGGGGCTGCTGAAGGTAAAAAGGGGGACATGATTCAAGTGGTGTGTGTGGGGGTGAACCTTTAAATTGTATCCCTCACTCTCAGCAGGCATCTCTGGCAGAAGCCCCTAGCCCTACCACTCTACTGCAGGGCAGAAGCCCAGAGCTCCCCCTGCAGTCTGGTAGGTGGAGAATAGGGTGGAGGTATGGGGGGGTTCCATGAGCTGCACTTTAACTGTAAAAAGCCGCATGCGGCTCACTAGCCGTGGTTTGGTCACCCCTGGCATAGCGTGTTGGTAGCCAGCACATTTCACTTACCAATAGCCTAGAGTTGGCACATACTTGTCTTCCTGTAACCAGCTCATAACACTAAGTTTGCAGCAGAGATGGACCCTCTAAGACTGACCCATCCCTTCTCCCACTCTGTGTGATGGGACAATCCAGAGTACTTTGCTTCCCATGCTGTTGCCACTTTGGATTAATGAACCCTGGATGTTGTCTATGAATATCTGTGGAATGTCTATGGATGTTGTCTATGGAATAACTGTCCAGATTTTCTCAAAATGCACCAATAAACATGGTTAGATAGTGTGGTAGGTATGGATGCATAAACTTGGGTTATACTATGAAAGAGCTGCTGTGTGGACATAACCCCCTTTGTTGTAACCAGGTCAAATGAAAGTTTCACATCTGGGTAGTCTTGTAGCGTGGATGGGCCTTAGTTCAAGACATTCTCACTACATTTGCTGCCCCTCATATGCGCATATTTATTTGTGTTTCTGTTTTGCTGTTTTCCAATTTCTGACATCTAGACACAGAGGTGGTTATGGATCTCTCACGTTATGGTTATGGCCCAGCACGTAGCTAATATAATTATGAATCTTTAGTCACTGGATGTCATCACAGTCAGCACACACTGTACTTACTGATTACAAACTGTTACCCCTTTCAAACATAACCAACAAATTCCTAGCTTGTCTGTCAGGCAATCGAAGCACATGGCTTCAATGACCTCCCCATCTCTAATGACCATCAGCCTGCTTGCATTGATTGCAACTGCAGACATCTCAAGCTTTCTGCAGGGGTTTAAAATTTAACAAGTCTTCCAATGAAGCTCATGGAGAGCTGAATCTTGTTTCATTTCAATCCCTTATTGAACAACAGTAGGATCTAGTCATCACTTGGCCCTTGGGAATCACAGAAATCAGAGATGCAAAAGGCCGACTTAACTCCCATCCTGTCCATCCCATGGAAGGGGCCAGAGCAGGTTGGTTCATTGCTGTCTAACCATTAGGGCTTTGTCCTATCTAGTTTTCAATGTTTGCTGAGCAGATGGACTTTCGCTGATCTCCTTGCAGACATCTTGGATTTAAACCTATGCTGGGGATGTTTAAAAATTGAATGTTTCCCCTTCCACCCAGAGCGGATAAGGGTTATTATCTGGATCGACCTGGGCGTAGTCCCTTAAAAAGATCAATGGTAACATTCACCTGTCCTAAACTTGGACAGCTGATTTGAGAAACTTTTCCAGTTGCTAATGGGGATATTATGACTGGAATGCTCAAGACTGAAGCAAAGATCTGGAATAATGTGGTTCAAAGCAAGTAGTGAATTCATTATGAATTCTCAGCCCTCAATGAACTCTAACTAGCCCTTTACAAAACAGAGCAAGAATTTTGCCCTTTAGATGCTGCTAATGTGCTCTCTGATATTTTCTGGGGCTTATTCAAATGCCAGACCTTTAGTTTTCATACAGCCACACCAGGGCATTTATTCATGATAGCCTCTGCTCCCCCAAGACTTATGTATGAGGAAAATGTTAAGTACAGTAAGGACTAAGATATTTGGGGAACATTTTTGGTGCAGAACCACAAAGGTCAGAGATGGAAAAGCTCCATCTAATTCCCTTATCCATCCATTTGCAGGAGCCCACCAATATTATGTATTGGTATTGTGCAAGGCACTGTCCACACACAAAGAAAGATAGTCCCTGGTCTGAAGAGTTCGTTCTGTAATTAATAAATAGATCAGACGTCGTTCCCCAACAGGAAGAGATACCAAATCCATGCTGGAGTTGAACTTAGCCAAGGGGCATTGAAGGTAGCACCCTTCTTATACAGCCCAACAAAAAACAAGCACCATATAAACCAAGTGGCCCTGAAGCCCTATGCAGGGTTCCTTTTACACAGTTGGTGGATGGCACAGTTAGCACATCCAAGAGAACCCTGAAGGAAACATCAAGAGGGATGCAGCAGCATTAACAATACAGAAAAATAACTAAACGGGAGAAAAAAAAATTCTCCGAGATAGAAATCTTTAATTTAAAAACAGAGTAAGTGTATTCATGGGGAAAGCATGACAAAATACCCCTGGGATAGAGCGCTGCCCTCAAACAATTAAAATTGCATTAAAAAGCAGATAGGAAGGTCTGAGTCCTAAAGAAGATGGGCACAGAAGCCAGTGTTTTCCTTATTTTGTTTAAATACAATTACCTTTTGGGCAATAGCGATAGTCACTGATTAATTTCTTTTTTTGGTACTTAATTTACAACTTCATTGTTCCTGCTTGTAAGCCATTCTCCTCATGCTGCTCCTTAAAGGAGCCAAGCAGGGACTGCAGAGACCACATTCTGCAGACAACCAGAGGAATCGATTCTGACAGAATAGGGTCTAGGGCTCAGAAACACAGGGGCATGGGGAGGAGGCCTGAACAGAAATCAGTAGGTATTCCAGGGAAGCCTGGCCCTAATTATTTTGCTCTAAAACCTGAGGTATTTAAAAGAGTCCAGTCCTACACATGAGATGAGCCTCTGCTGCAGGTTGTGGGGTGTAAAGAGACAGCCAGAGGGCAGGACTCCAGCTAATACAGCAAGCCTTCTGCAGAGCATGTTTAGGGTAGCCTCTGGCTTCTGAGAGCTGAGTCAGTATGAGCTTCAGATGTGGCCCCATATTAAAAGCGCAGTAAGCAGATGCCCATTCAGACACATGTTGCCATTCAAACTTGTGCATGATCAACAGTGCACTTCAACTGGGCTTTGTAAATCAAATAATTTACTTTAACATAAGAGCAACCCATACCCTTTCCTTTGCTAGCACCTTCTATCCAAGAATCTCAAAGTGCTTTAGCAAGCTTTAATGAATTGAGCCTCAAAGTCCCTGTGATGGGGGTATTTGACAGATGGGAAAACCAAGGTACAGAGAGGAAGTTATTTGCCCAACGTCACACAGCAATTTCATGACAAAGCTGGAAACAGAAGTGAGTCCCACCCCTATGCTTTGGCCACATGAGCATCCTTCCTCCCCTTCACAGACCCTCCTCTTATCCCCACCACCACCATCTTAGCACTAAAGATCACAACTATTCTGCTGGAGACCCCTATTCCCTCCACAATTGGATGAGGCTCCATGTGGTCACCTGAACCATCTGCCCAACCTGGGAGGTTACCGGCCCAGTCCAAGCCAAAGGCCCAAGAATGATCTCCAGATCTCAGCTGTCTGCATTCAGTTTGTGCCGCTTGACTTCGCCATCCTCTTGGTGGTAACAGCTTTCAGAGGTTGCATCAGATTCTTTCCCTCTCCTGGACTCATCTGGAAAGCTCTGACCCACAGCCAGCACCTGTCTGATGGTCATGTTAATGCGAGAAGTCTGCAAATACTTGGTACAGATCTGCCAGTCCTCTTCAGAGAAATGCTCAATGATTGAGTGGTCAGGAAAGTCTGAGGGGAATGCCTGCTCCAGGCACGAGGGCAAAGCTGTCCCCTCAGGGTTGGGGAGGACCCGTGGGACAGCATGGTACAGCAGGCGGCTGAAGCCGGACATTACCATGATGTCCCCACTGTGCATGAACATGGCTGTCGGGGCTTCATCACGCTTCAGCCCCCCCAACAAAAATATGGAGGATTGTCCAAAACTGGAAGCATGAGAAGTTGTGGGTGGGGGCGAGAGGAGAGAGAGAAAACACACACAGAAGGGAAAGCTCAGTTAGTGAAATAATAATTACGTGCAGAACCAGGAGGATTTTAGTCAGCTAAATTCCTCTTTACAGGCCAGATGGACCCTCTGTTACAACTTTAAGTTTAGTGCAAATAAAACAGACTAACTGTGCACTGGTTTAAGTTGGGCAGGAGCTCTGCTGATTTATTTCATTTCTGCCCTTCAGCACCCCCCTGACATTCAGCTGTTTCAGTCTTAGGTCTCCAACTCTGCTGATGTGCCCCTCAATCCTGAGGAGCAGCATCCACTGTAATCCAAATCCTGTGCCCTTTTCATGCACAGCTCTGCTTATGCACCTCACTCCTGACCTACAGCATCCCTGCTCTTCGAGTCTCCGGAGGTGAAAGGTTACAAACAGACAATTTGTCACTAAGTTTCATGGGTCTCCTGTAACCTTAAGTTAGTTTACAAAAACATGCATTCAAAAGAAGATAAATGGATGTGCCACCCCTCCACAATACACAAGCCCTTCCCTTGGCTCACCTGAATGACAAGAGAGGCTGAGAATGGTCCAGCTCAGACTCATCCACATGAATTCCCAACGAAGAATCGAAGTGATAGTAGTTCAGGATCCCTGCCTCAGCTTGGAAGCCCTGGAACCCACATGCAGCAGCCACTTGCTCTGACAAAAAAGCAAGGTCTGAGGGGAAAGGAGTGTAGTGATCTGCTGAATACTTCTGGAAAAGGGAGGGCATAGAGAAGAGAAATGCTCAGGAAAAACAGAACCCAAGAGCAGTAAAATCAATTAAAAAAAAACATTTAGTGAGAACTCAGGGGTTTGTTTTACAGCTTATTGCATGCTAGTGCCAGGTTGACAGCTGGAGAGTTACATTTTATATTACCCCAGAATGGTCACACAAGGGCAGCAGCAAGGCAAACGTCCCTTACACCCTGCTCTAGATGAACACCCTTGGAGGGAACAAAATAAATTCAGGCTCAGTGGCCCATTCAATTCTGGGTCTGTGCTGAGACTGCCACTAGACATGCATGCTAATTAGTGCCATGCGATATGATGGTAGGCTGAGGCCACTAGGAACTGCACTGAGACACTCAACATTTTACATGGGCTACTGAGCAGCTGTCAGAGAGGACCTACTTAGTCATCACTTTGGGTTGACAATCTAGAGGTGAAAGGCTCTGTGTATCCCATCACCGAAGCCCATAGCCAACAAGCTCTGCCTCCTCTTTGAACAAAAAAAAATCAGAGAACTGCAACCCCACCACTTCCACTTTTCCGTTCCTCACTGAATATCTCCAACTGGGGAGACCGGGAGGGAGCAGATGCATTTTCATTAAGGCTGTTCAGTAATAGGCTCACTCTGTACAGATAAGGCTGCAGGTAATTTGGCTAAGTGTGTCTGCAGCACGCTGATAGACTGTGCTCTTGCTCTGCTCTGCATTCCTCTCCCAGGCTCCCTCAGATTGAGAGTCTGATTAGAAAGGCCATTTTTGTCTCCGAGATCTTCAACAGCCGCATGATTCCTGCTGGCTGGCAAGGCTTTGCTATTGCTTCAGGCTTGAAGTTCACAGCCACCCCAGCAACAATCTCCTCTACTCCTTACCAAGAGGCAATGTTTTTTTTTACAGCTAATCTACACTAGAAGCGCTACATCGGCGCAGCGTGAAAACGCTCTATGTCGACAGGAGAGCTCTCCCATTGGGATAATTACTCCATCTCTGCGGGAGGTCTGTCAAAGCAATGTCGAAGGGAGAGCATCCCCACCACCGACATAGCGCCGGTGTGGACACTGCTTAGGCCACTGTAACTTGCATTGCTCAGGGGTGGCTTTTTCACACCCCTAAGCAACATAACTTATATCAACTTAAGCTGTAGTGTAGACCTGCCCTCAGAAGTAGCCCACCTTCACATACCCAAGATCAGGAGATATGCCCCACCCTTATGTCCAATTACCAAGTTACAATGTTTCAAAGGCCACCTCCTTTCAGTGAGGAAGAGATACTCTGAACAGAGGTTCAGGCCTGCAGGCCAGATGTGCCCCACTGCACTACCTCCCAAAGGAAATGACACATGGCAACACACATCTGCCATTAAACCCCCAACACAAGCATAGGATTTAAATTCCCATGAAGTCAAGCTTTGGCTCAAGGCCCTCCTTGAGACAGAGCTTTGTGGGGCCATACGGATTTCACTGCCATTGCATTCTGGGATGTCCTCCTCCCCTCCCTTTCTGGCAGAACTGCACCCTCCATTCAGAGCATGCAGGAAAAAGGAGAGATAAAAGAGTGATTCCCCTCAAATACCTTGGAATCCCAGTTATAATGGTAACCTAAGGTCACCCAGCGCAGCTTCTCCAGTAAACTTCTGGGCTCCCGTTTGCTGGAACCTTTGCTCCTAAAAGACAAAATTTAAAGAGATAATAGAATGCATAAATAGAATATTTATTTCCTTCTTTGACATTCTCTGACATTGCTGCATGTAGAAATGGGAGACACTCACAGGTACAACAGTACATTAAACACCTCACAGTGGATCTTTCACTTATAGTGCCCAAATCTTTTCCTTGGCACAGTTGTTCTGAAAGTTCGGTTTATGATATTTGTACAAAATGTAGGGGCCTGAAACAAACTGCCATCACTTCACTTACAATATAGGAGCTACTGGAGTTATGGGAGCATCAAAGGTGATCAGTGGACTGAAGGAGTAGCTTTAAAAGGTATGGTAAAAACTAAGTATGTAGAGCTTGGATAAATCACAGCTAATGTGGGGAGGGAACATCTCAGCCTATGAACATCTGAAGGGTGTAAACAAAAAAGGAGGAAGAATTATGAAGGGCAACACATGGGGTATAACTAGAAAAAAGGGATTAAATTAAGAAAGGGAATATTTAGGCTGAACTAGAGGACAGTGTGTTAGATGGGTCAGGCTGTGTAACAGTCACCAAGGAGAAGGGATAGATTCTCTGTTGCTTGGTGCATTTACAAAAAGAGTTGATGACAGACTGTGACCAGAAGATGTCATGGAAGAAGTAATGCTGCATTGGCTATGGGATATATGCTGGATGAACTAACAAATCTGCACCATCTTGTAATATCTATGATTCTAGACTACTGCTAACAACCATCCAGCCTGGCATGCAGGACAAAAAGAGTTCCCCAAAGTATTTTTAAGGAAGACTGTCTATGAATGGAAATGTCACATATTGTGACACAACTGTCTGCTGAGGTGACAGCCCTAATGCAGATAGAGCCACATGCCTGAGCTAGCAGAGTAGTATTCTTCCATTGCTTAGAATGGATGGCGGGACAGAGAGGGGAATAGCCACTTGGAATGTTCCCTTGCTCTAGGAGGTGGAGAGATACCTGTGGGGATTCACCAGAGGGCAGAGATGTAAGAAGTCACATGACAGCATGTCAGTGGCAAATATGGAGGGGGCTGCATGCAGATGAAACACTTCCCAATCATTTATCCCAGTATCTGTAGCTCTTCTTTATTTTATTACTGTTTGCTCTGCTCTGAAAGCGGATCTGTATCCAAGCATTTTGATAAATAATAGTTCCAGGCAGGCTGGCTTTCAGTTATAAGGCTTGTTAACCCAATTACACACCTTCTCTCTTAGCAAACAAGAAGCACGCTGTTTCTGCTGCTGCTGCCAAGTCTGACCCAAACTTCAATGTTTGGCTGTTGCCTTTCTACTTTTTCTGCCCTCTAAATGACAGGTCTGTAGATAGTAGCACAGCTTTTAGCCTGCCCCATGGACAGGCCTTTAAAGGCCAACTTCCACAGCTCCAGTTCCAGTTTCCTTCTCCAAGGTACTATACTGGGAACTGCAGTTACTGTAATGCAGCAATACAGTAACTTTCAAATATCTGTTGGCCTGAGTCACCTGTGGAGCCTAGAGGCACCTGGCACTGCACTTAAAAGGATGGAGAACCTATGACTCCCACGCACTTCAAGGAGAACTTAACACGTGCAATTAAAAAACAATTCTACTAGTACATCCATTTTCAATGTTTCTCTTCACCTGTTTTTGTTACAATGCTAGAGTTGTTTCTGTGATACCAGGATCTCCTCTTCTTACATGTTCAACAGCTTATTTGCCCTGAGGCCTTAATATTTTATGTGTAATTTCACAAGTGGTTGCGGTGGAGAGGAAGGTGATGTTTCATACTCTTGGAAATGATAAATTCCTAGGACTGGAATAGCCAGAGGTGCTGCGGGTATTGAGGGGTATCAGTAGAGCAGAGCTGCGTGTGTGGAAGGGGAACAAAACTGAAATAGCAGGGAACCTACAGATTAAAACTGAAATGCGTTAGCAGAACTATGCAGGGTGTCCAGTTAATTAATAGCAGAGGGAACTGCAGAGCATGCATGAGATGCATCAGAGCAGAGCTCTGCGAGTGGGAGGAGCTCAGGACTGGAAAAGGAGAGGGTTGTGGGTCAGGAATGAGATGCATTGGCAAAGATATGCAAGGAGGCATGAACAGAACCCTGCTTGGAATAAGTAGGGCTCTAATTCTTCTCTTTCAATAGCACTAAATTCACTCATATTTTAAAAGCCTCACTGTTGCATGTGCTAAAAGGCTTTTGATGGCTTTTCTGAGCAGGCAACGGAGTTTCAAGGTTTTTGGTTTATTTATTCTTATATAATGTATTATGCTCCAAAGCCCGAGTCTTCTTGCTGACATCAGCTTCCTCCTCAATCCCCTGGTAGCAATTGCCACTATAACACCTTTTCTCCCTCAGCAAGATGGCAGAAGAATGAACTAAGCCCTCTGGAACTACTAGCCGTTCTCAATATTTAGGACGACACCAAACTTGCCCTCTGCCAGTGATGAGTGCTTGACAGGTGCCTTTAGGGAGTGGGAACGCCAAGATTCCTCTGGAGCATGAAGAGTCCTGTAGCACCTTATAGACTAACAGATATATTGGAGCATAAGCTTTCGTGGGAGAAGATCTTCGCCCACTAAAGCTTATGCTCCAATATATCTGTTAGTCTACAAGGTGCTACAGGACTCTTTGTCGCTCTTGCAGATCCAGACTGACATGGCTACCCCTCTGATATTCTGGAGCATGGAGCTCCTGCATCCACAGCTATTTTAAAAGTGTGCCCAACCTTAAAGGTGGGTCCTTCCTTAGTCCAGCAACTCTATCTGCATCTCAAAAAGCCCTTGCCTCAAGAAGACAGATGAGCTGGCTGGGTCACTCGCTCTCCCCTAGTGAAAGTGCCCATGCATCAGTTTGCTTGCTCGTTCTCTCAAGCGAGTGCTTACTAAAAGTGCAAACGTTTCTCCCAGCCATTACACTCTTGCAGCGCTGCTTTCAGCTGAATCAGCACCAGCTGAAAATTAACCTCCATCCTGATTGCTCTCTGTGCATGCAGAGGATGCTGCTAGGAAAGTCCTGCAAAAGCACAATGGCACCCCAGTTCTCTCACCTGGTGGGTTGGGGGGCACTACTGACCAGATTTTAACAAGCAACTTTCATACTAGATTGAACGCAGAAATGTAAAAGCCAAGACTTCAGAAACAAAAAGCCTGGAATACTTCACTTACCCATGGATCAGCAACACCACGGGTAGCAGCAAGACAAGTTTCCGTTACAGCACTCTGCAAATATGCCTTAAGAGGGCTCATCTCTCAGGGCAAAAGGGGAATTGCATTACAATAGAACATTTCTAGACTGCAGCGCCTTCCTCCTACTGAACCCCAGGAGAAGAGAGAAAGCAATTTCCCGAGGCAGTTTTGAAGGAATGAGGGGAAAGTATTTTGCATTCATAATGGAGCTACAGTGGCTCTCCACCTCTTCAATACAGCAGGGCATTTTTGCTCCCTTGATAAAACTTTAAGCGCATCTTCTGGAAGGGAGAGGGAATGGGCAGGTTTGTGGGCAAGGAGGAACACAAAAGGAAACTGGTTACAGGAAGTGTCTCACGGTTATGGAACTTTTGGAATCAAAACAAGATTAGAAGTTGAGACACAAGACTGGCTGGCTCATGTGGTTCTGGGAATGGGCTGTGGAGCCTTTCACCTACAGGACACCCATTGCCAGGTTGGAATTGTGCGGCGGGCTGCCTGGCAGGCTCAGAGAGTTTGGAAAGAGGCTTTTCACCTCTAGAGCACTGGCTCCAATCTAAGGCTTAGAGCAGGCCTGCACAACATGTGGCCCGGGGGTTGCATGCGGCCCGCGTGGGCTCACTGTGCGGCCCGTGGGGGGTGAGTAGGCAAGCGGCGGGGTGGGGCAAGCCAATGGCCGGCCGGCTGGTGGGCGGGGTGGTGAAGAGGCCAGTGGCTGGCTGGGGAGTGAGGGTGAGCCAGCAGCAGGGGGCAGGGGCAGCGGCAGAAGGTAAGAGGCCAGCAGCGGGCAGGTAGGTGAGCTGGCGGCGGCGGTGGCGGGGGGCTGAGGAGGCGAGCAGGCAGCGGGGGGTGAGTAGGCGAGCTGAGCGGGCGAGCAGTGGCAGGGGGCAGGTGAGCCGATGGAGGGGCGGGGCTGAGGAAGCGAGTGGGCGGCAGGGGGTGAGTAGGTAAGCCGGGGGTGGTGGAGGGATGACGAGCTGAGCGGGCAGTGACGGCGAGGCTTTATACTGGGGTGGGGGTGAGTCGGTGGCTGGATGGGGGCAAATCTCCCAGATTCAAAATCTGGGACTGTGTCCGTTGGTCCTTTTTGCTGCTTGTCTTTGGGCTGGGGGTTGTCCCAATGCTGCAAAGAAGGTGTTCCCAAAGGAAGGTGCTTGCTTCTAACTCCCCGAGGCCGTCAGTATATCTGCTCTTCTCTAGTCAGCCCACTTGACACTTGTCTGGCTCCCATCCCCTCTCCAAGGGTTGCAGCTGTCTGGAGATGCCTGCCTTCCACGCCTTCCTCATTCACACCTCATTTATTCAACAGGGCAATTGAATACAAAGTGGGGGGGAAGATCTTATTCTACTTCTAGCAAAAAGACATTTTTCTTTTACCTTAATTATACTACCTTAGGGGCCCGCTATAACATATTACCAAGGTTCAATACAAAGTCATATAAAAGTTATACAAAAATGCATAATGTAGAGATTTATCTACAACTGCATTGATTGACTGCTGTGTGCAGTAATATAGTGACCCCTAGGGGGGTGAAGAGGGATGTGATGGTGGGGCCGAGCGGGGAGGGGGCGGGTCCTATTTTACTGCTGTGATCTGGTCACCCTATGCATGCCGTTTCTTTCCCCCTCTACAGGCTTCCACACCCCAGCGCTGGGGAAGGAGGGGTTGTTTCCATAGGGCGGGCGGCGCTGGGCGGGAGGGTGTTTCGGCGGGGCCGGGGGGTTTCGGCCCTCAGCTGTTTTCTTTGGAGTAATATGGCCCTCGCCGCTTTACGAGTTGTGCAGGCCTGGCTTAGAGGGGGAGGGATAGCTCAGTGGTTTGAGCATTGGCCTGCTAAACCCAGGGTTGTGAGTTCAATCCTTGAGGGGGCCACTTAGGGATCTGGGGCAAAAATCTGTCAGGGGACAGTACTTGGTCCTGCTAGTGAAGGCAGGGGACTGGACTCGATGACCTTTCAAGGTCGTTCCAGTTCAAGGAGATTGGCATATCTCCATTTATTTATTTATTTATTTAAATTTAGAGAGACCTCACAATCCCTGCTGCCTGGGCTCACTGTGGTACAGCCCCGATCTCTAGGGTGAGAATGCAGAGAGGCAATGGTTATCCCACTTATACTCTTGTCACCATCTAATGGATTCATAGCAACTGGAGGGTCCTGCTCCCTGGGCTGGAAGAAGGAGGCTTAGCAAAGGTGCTCACCAAGCAGTGCAAAGACCTAACTTGAATTTAAGATGTTCAAGTCCATAATACTGTGTGAAACCCTTCTTCTTGCGCAATATTCTGCCAGTTACTTCCCCTGCAAATATACTAGACCCAGACTTCAAGGCCAGAAGGGCCAGTCATGGTAATCTAATCTGATCTGCACATTACAGGCCATAGAACCTTGCCCACCCACTCATGTAATGGACTTCTAACCTCTGGCTGAGTTACTTAAGTCCTCAAATCACAATTTTAAGACTTCACATTACATAGAATCCACTATTTACTCTTGTTTAAACCTGCAAATGCCCCATGCTGCTGAGGAAGGAGAAAAACCCTCAGGATCTCTGACAATCTGACCTGGGGGAAAATTCCACTAGCTAGGTGCCAAATCCTTCTGGTTTTATTTGGTAATCTGAGGTTATTCTGACAGTCAGGACTCACCTCAGGTGCTCCTGGCTCTGCCCCCACAGATCAATGGTCTCCTCAGCAGCCATGTGCATGTCCAGATTGCACACATTGGGTTTTTGGGGATACATCTTGAGACACTGCTTCACCCAGTGCCGCTGGCAGCCCGGAAGAAAAGGGTTTGAGATGAAAATAAACCCTGGCCATGCAGTCGAAAAGAAAAAAGAAAAAATATGGTTAGGTGTCCATCCATTTTTCTAAACCCTTATCATTGGAGGGACACTGAGAAACTCTCTTATGTGCTCCAGCACTAACTCTACGCATGGGCAGGTGAAGTCTGTTACCAAAGTACCAGAGAGACAAACTAATCACAGTGGGTTTATTCTGCCCAAAGTAAAGGATTGTAGGCACTAAGGCTTCTGGGAGAAAGAGCTGGCAGTAGAGACAGTGATTAGCTTTGGTGTGAGGAAAAAGAGATGACAGGAGAAGAAACAGTGTTCCAGTCTAACCTCTAACTACAGGTGGCTGGAGAGGGCAGGTAAATATTCCTCACATCCTCCTTTTCTCTGTGCTGAATAAGATTTAGTTCTTGGAATGTTCCCTCATAATTCATCCCTGAAACCAGAGAAGGGGTACCTGCCAGGTCAGGGTTGAGGCAAACTTGTGGGTGCAAGGGGCACAGAGGACGCTTTCCCTACCACCAGTCCATGTTATATCCATCACATGGATCTAGAATCTCTCTCTCCAGGACTATCAATATGGTAAATTTCACCAGCACAAAATGCACATAAAAAAAGAGATGTATAGAGGGAAAAAGAAAGCAAAAGACGTTTCCAGGATTTGTTCAGATGGGTTCTCTTGAACTCTGAAGATATATAAGGTTAAACAGAGTCAAAATCAGAAACAGATGAAGACAAGCAGCAAGGCTCAGTGGGATACAAACTTATGTCAAAGCTTTATGAAAGAGGTAATAAAGGCACAGAAAAAACCTCCTGCCAGCACATCTTATAGGCCTTTCAACAGTAAACTAACGATCATAAAAAAAAGTGCTTTCTAGTTATTAGTATACTATTGGTCATTCCACTCAATCTCCCACACCCTCCAGATCATGGGGCTGCCTTCCGACAGCTTGGTTACAAGACATTCCCTCACCAGATGTATTAAATTTACTCTGTTGGTGTCTGTATGGAACAGAATAATAATAATACTGCTGCTTTGCCTTTTGATAGATTTATAGCTGGTATTCTCAAAGCACTCTACAACATACATGAATTACACTGCACTAGATTGGGATTATCCTAGGTCAAACAGCAAAGCTTGGAACAGAACCCACATGTCATGGGGGCTGGCCCTTTCAGAGGAGTCAGGGACTAGTCTACCAGTGACAGGCACGGCTAGAGAATGAGCAGGACCTGTTGCCACCTGCAGAGGCCAGGGAACCTGAAGGGCCAGTCTGTATTTCACTCTGGTTTCATGGCCTGCCAATGACATTAGTTGGTAGTATCTCCATGGAGCTGTGAACCTACGCATGTATTTGATGAAGTTCACGGAATCTGCCGACACCTGTCCCTTCTGAAGTGAGATCCTGGTGCACATCTATGTAGACTGTGTCAAGTTTCAGCCCCTCTTCTGGCTCCTCCAAAACTTCTTACTGAGGTTCTGGCTGCACTTTTCCCCACATCTCCTCATCTACTCCCACCCCATGCATAGCCCTACAAAGTCACAAGACCTCCTCATTAACATCCTCATGGTGCAGGGTAAGATGACCATTCATCAAACTAGAGGAGGAAGCTAGATGTGGGAGGGGCGAGAGGGGGGAAGGGAGAGAGAGGAGGAGCGTGCTCTGCTACTGTGAAGCTTATTTCCAGTCCCTTGTTAAATTGCACCTCTGAGCAGAATTCCTATGGGAAGTGTCCACTAACTCCTTAGACACCTTTGAGGAGCAGTGGTTGCTGTTGGGGGTCCCTGTTCAGTGTCCCCTTTTGGTTCCCTGATTTTACACCTTTGACCCTCCTGTTCCTGTTCTGTCATTTGTTGTCCCCATAATTCATCTGTGGCTGGGTTCAATGGTTCCTCCCCCACAACTGACTGGGCACACTTTCAGTTCTGGGTGGTCCAAAGCCCACCCATCCCAGTACCCACAATAGGCAAGGAGAATGAGCCAACCCAGATCCACCTGTGAGTAGTTCATTACGTAGATGACTGGGTGGCAGTTAATTAGCTTAACGGACACCTGGGCCTTATAAGAGGGCTGAGAGAACTCAGTCTGGCAGTTGGAACCACAGGGAGTAAGTTCCTATGGAAGGCTCTGAGACAGTTTGCACAGGAGATGGTACTCCAAGGGAAGCAACCTGGGGCCATTGCCATAGCCCAGAGCAGAGAAAGAGACTCTCAAAGGTAGCCCAGAGAGTGGCTGGGAATAGGGCCCAGAAGCATGTTGAAGAGACACCCCAAATGGCAGAAGAAACTTTTCTTTGTTTGGACTTTTCAGTTTGGACTTCTTGTTTTGTGACTTGGATGGAGGGTTCAAACACTTCTCCAGAACTAAGTGGAGAGCAAAGGAGACCCACTTTGGGGAGGAAAACAGATAGGGAGCACTGCAGAGCAACAGTAGACTGACAAGAGGGTGCTATGGGGCGGCCATGACAGCAGGCACATATGCAGGCAGTGACTGAATGTATGATTAGTAAATTGAACCAAAGTTAACAAGGTAGAGAGGTGAAGGGGTCTCGCCTACGAATATTAAATTTCCAATAGGTTACCCAAGCCTGATGGTTCCTGGGGCAATCTCAATTTCAAAAATGGCAGGCTGGCTCCAGAGCAGAGAAGTCAGTAAGCCTGGAATTCTAGTTTTCAAGAACAGCAACGGTAGTTACATTCAAAGGGTGGCTTATAGAGCATGTCACAGGTGACATACACCCAACAGAAATACCAGAAGAAACCTTTAGCTACTGGAATCTGCAGTCTCTTAGTCTCCATTTAACTCCTGGAAAAGTCTGTCTCCCTAAATTCCCCTGACAGCTTCAACTGAATATGGAATTCCCTTTCTCTTACTCTGCTCAGCTGTTGTGCACTGTTGCTGTGCATGGTTGAACATTAGTGACATTTCATCCAAGAGGTGACTGCATTTCAGTGATGGGTGAAATTATTCCTGTAGCATTTGAAATTTGAGATGGAAGGTACTATGGAAATGTAAGATCATCGTCACAGGGTACGTCAATGGATTTCCATTCTCAAGATGGAAGGTGGAGTTGGTACAGCTCAAAACACTCAGTTTATTCTTCTGTTTCCCTCTTCATGCATACCAACCTTCAAAGCTCTAAATCAGTTGCTCTTTCTCCTGCACTTGGGCTTCAACTTATATCATACACAGACAAACCTATATCAATTCCTCAGCAAGGGCAGGGTAAGCCCACAGAGTACAGGGTGGGGAGAACAAGAGAGGGAGACAACTAAATTAGAGGTGGCAAGGCCATGTTTTGTCTTGCTTGAAGTCAGATGCACTTACCTGGGTAGCCATCCAGGTGATAGGCTTTCCATTGGCTAACCGGACGCAGTCCTGCTCTGTAGGCATCTTGATCACTGACTGAAGAAATACTTAGGTCAGATCTGACCACCTGGCAGGAGAGAAGCAAAAGTCAGGCAACTGAACAGGGCAAAGATCTGACACCCCTTCAAATATAGACAGATGGAGTTTATCTGATTTATATTCAACTAAGTTAAAATAGGAGCATGGGAGTCTTTCCTGCTATGTGTGTAAGGGTATGTCTACACTACCCTCCGGCAGGTAGCGATCGATCCAGCGGGGGTCGATTTATCGTGTCTAGACTAGTTGCGATAAATCGACCCCCGAGTGCTCTCCCGTAGACTCTTGTACTACACCGCCGAGAGAGGCACAGGCAGAGTCAATGGGGGAGGGGGAGCGGCAGCAGTCGACTTACCACAGTGAAGACACCGCGGTAAGTGGATCTAAGTACTTCGACTTCAGCTATGTTATTCTCATAGCTGAAGTTGCATATTTTAGATTGATCCCGCCCCCAGTGTAGACCAGGCCTAAGTCAGGAAGGAGTTCTACTGTACTATGTGGGGCTATGCTGTAGTGTATTAGTGTCTCAGGGACTCTAGTGATAGGAATGCTCCCAGAGAACTATTCCCTTAGTGAACTTGCAGGAGCACAATCAAATTGTTTAACTGGCATGAGTATATGACAAATCAAACAGAAGCTAGAGCCTTTATCATACATCATAGGTCAGAAGGGAAACCCCTCATTCTTACAGGAGATGGGGCAGCAGAGAAAAATTACATATGGCCAGAAAGAATGTTACTGTATTCACCTATTCAAATTGCAACCTCATGCTGGTGGTGACACATTCATCAAGCTGCACTAGATAGTAATGTGTAGCACTTATATAACACTTCCCACCATCAACGCACTTTCCACCTTCAGAGCACTTTCCAAACATTTGTCACTCATCACAATCCCTTTGGAGGTAGGTGAGTATTATCTGTATTCTACAGAAAGGGAAACTAAGATATATGAAATGTCTTGGCCAAGGCTACACAGTGAGTCCAAGCCAGAACTGGTAGTAGAATTGTTCCCTATCCTGTGCTCAGACCATACATTTCTCTTTTTCTTGTATCAGAATCAGCAGCTATAGGGTTAAGTGTTATTCTTTGCACCTCATTTGGATTGTTTCACTGATCATCTTCTCTCTTAGCCTAGGTCTACACTACCCCCCTCCCCCACCCCCGATCAACGTTCTGGGGGTCGATGCACTGGGGTTGATTTAGTGGGCCTAGTGAAGACCCGCCAAATCGACTGCAGGTTGCTCTCCAGTCAACTCCAGTACTCTACTCCGAACGAGAGGAGCAAGGTAAGTCAACAGGAGAATGTCTCCCATCGACCCAGGGTAGTGTGGACCCTGCGGTAAGTCAACCTAAGCTACGTCGACTCCAACTACATTATTCACGTAGCTGGAGTTGTGTAGCTTAGGTCGACTTACTACAGTAGTGTAGACGTTGCCTTAGTTCAACTACTCAGACTCCACAATGAATGCGGTATAAATGCCAAGGCAGAGCTTCAGTCTCTCTGCACATTCAAAGCTGACAGGGCCACAGTTTACAGTCTTCTGAATCAAAGGACAAATATCTATATATATCTATAGATAGATAAACATTTTGTTTTAGTGACATCTTAAATTCTATAGAAAACAGCTAGATCTGAGTGAAATGTGTCAGGTGACGCTAAATCCTTGGCATTTAGGAGTTTCCTGCACCTAACCATTTTTACTGGTTTGCTCATCTCTCAACAAAAAGGAACTTTATTACTGCAAACCATGAACAGTCATTAGCTCAGAGACTCCTGTCTGTCGAATGTGCCTGAGAAGGTTCTTTCCTCAGCCAGGGATGTCACCACAAACTTCCCAGCTCCTGCTTCTAAAAGCTGCTAATATATCAGCTGTGGCCCTTTCTTCAGAATAATGGAAACTGCTCCTGTGCCCAAAGATCTACATGCATTGAATCAGGTAAATAAACCTCTGAGTAAGACAGCTTGGAGACATCTCACATCATCAGAGGACTCAGCTGCTTGAAGAAGTTTATTGGAGAACCAAAGGAATAATGTCTGGCCCAGTCTGTCTGTCTGGCCTCACACTCACTCCTCACTGAAGAGAAGATCCACACATTTTTAGCTCATAGGAGGAAAAAAATACATCCATTGCTAAATATCAAGTCACCTCCGATGGTGGTAGGGACAGAACAGAGACACAGAAATGGATCAGACACCGTTGATGTTTTCACTACTTAGAAGTGCTTAAAATTTCCCAAAGGGGCTGCAGTTGAATTCCCACTAAGCCATCAGCTGCCTATTAAGCCCCGCCTACGAGCCGGATCTGCTGCTGGCTGCTTCTAGGGTGCAGCGCAGTGTCAGAACAGGTAGGGACTAGCCTACCTTAGCCAGGGAGCACCGCCAACGGGACTTTTAACAGCCTGGTTGGTGGTGCTGACCAGAGCCGCCATGACCCAGTGCCTTACATTCCACAACCCAGTACTGGGTTGCAATCGGCAGTTTGAAAAACACTGTTTTAGATGGTATTATCTGTCATTTTTGAGGGGAGGAAAGAGCAAAGAATACCACAAACAGAAAATGCAGATTCTGTCTGTGGTGTGACTTACAGCCTCACTGCAGGAAAAACACAGGCTCAGCACATAATCTTATCAGCCAATCAAGATCTGTCAAACCTGTATCAGGAGTGGGTTGTTGAAGGCATTGCTTTTAGATGCTGTTCTGGTCACAGGCTCACAGCGCTGTTGCAAAGCGTAGAGTTGTCTTGGCAGCTAAGCAAGACTCGCTATTAGACAGAAGGCAAAGAGAGAAATAACAAAGAGAAGAAATACGGTAGGGATGGGGGCGAGAAAATGAAACACGAGAAAAGGGATTACAGCAAGAACCCAAATCTCATATTCCAGGTGTTGTTCAGGACTAAGGTCATGTCTACACTAGCACTTTTGTTGGTAAAACTTTTGTTGGTCAGGGGTGTGAAAAAACACACATTCCTAACTGTCATAAGTTTCATCAACAGAAGTCCCAGTGTGCACAGTTCTATGTCGGCAGGAGACGCTCTCCCACCTACCACCGCTCATTGGGGGTGGTTTAATCATGCTCATGGGAGAACTCTCTCCTGTTGGCATAGAGGGCTACATGGGAAATCTTACAGGGGCACAGCTGCAGCAGTACAACTGTAGACACAGCCTTAGTCAAAGCCAGCGGAGATGATAGTGTCATCTGGTTCTGACTGGGCCAGGGCCAGGACAATGAAGGCTCAACAGTGATATGGTGGATCCATGTCCCAAGAAATGGTGGGGGTGGAAGTCATGAAGGTAAAGCTTGGCTCCTTCTGGTCTATCCATCCCACTCCTCCCATTTAGTGATCTGTGACTTTACCAGGAGCCTTGAAGACCCCTTATCACAGTTCTTTTAACTTAAACAAATTTGTAGCAGTCTATTTGTCTCCAATTTCTGCCTACTTTCATAAACAATTTTATGTAACAAGCTGAGTTGGACTTTTGTTACCATGAACAACTTAGAGTAGAGAGTGTTGCACAATAACTCCTGGCCCACGCCTTTGTCCTTCCTCTAGTGCTATTTTTCCAGACAATGATGGCCAGCATCCTTTTTGTTCCTATGCAGCTAAATTCAGCCACACAGCAGCTATAGAGATTCTCTACATTGAATACCTCATGAAGGGTATAAGATATATAGGGCATAAGTGTAGGATTAAAGGCAAAAATACCAGAGAGAGAAAGAATTGAAGTGACGCTATTATCAGGTCACCCAATCTGATGTGTGTTTGCCTGGACCCCTCTGAGGCACTGTGCATATCAGGAATGGGAGAGTGTAACCCTGCTGCTTAGGAATTACGGGACAGAATCTGGGGCTATCGATAATTACTGTACACCATCAGAACATCTAAGACTCCTGCCCTCAGCTACATGCATAATGTCACAACAGGCAAATCTACACCCATCCATAATTCCTAAAAGTCAGAGATACCTCCAGGACTTTTCTGAAAAAAACAACATTAAATAAAGAAACAATTCTGCTTCTCTTCCCTCATTGTTTAGTACCAAAGATATTTGAACTAAATTGAATTCTTTGCTACAGTATGAAAAATGCTTCCTGAGAATTCAAGTTGCATTGGTCCAAAATCAAAGATTTGTCACATTCAGCATTTACTCTTGAGGGAATTCTGCACCACTGCGCATGTGCAGAATTCATGTCCCCCATAGATTTCTTTGCTTCCCCACAGAAAAATGACTTTCTGACAGGGAAGCAAAGGGAAGCCACAAGAGCGGTCATGCGACCTTTCCCAGCAATATGTTTTGGGTGCCCAGGGCAGCTGGCAGAGAGGTAAATCACTCTGGGGCAGGGAGCAGGACTGGGAAAGATCCAGCTGGTGTCTCCTCCCTGCGCTGGGCTCAGCTGCTAGTCCTGGCTGGGCTGGGGAAGACGGGACTTCCTCCTCCCCGGCACGGCATCCGGGGCTGGGTCAGACCCACCCCCAGATTTCTCCCCAGGATGCAGGAAGCTCTGCAAACTCCCCCCTCCATCCCACTTCCTGCACTCATCACTCCTCAGCTGCAGTGCGAGGGCTCCCTGGAATCAGAGTTTTCAAATGGTATAAAGCATTAATCTCCAACTAGCAGGTTATGCAATCTTAGGACTTCATATTGGAAATTATTTTGGGGGAAGAGAGCAATATAAATGCTGTTATTTTATGACCATTTGTCTTTCTACACCTGGTAGGCTGTAGAAACACTTTGACAGGACTTCTATATAGACATTACAGACAAACACAAGCCATATTAAGAGTATTATTAAGGTTGCATAAGCAAGCTCTCAAAAGTTAGGAGATGCCAGAAAGAAGGTTGCCTGTGCAACCTTAATTTGGTCCTTCTGTGTAAATGCATTACAAAACTGTCTTTTATTACCTAATCACACACTATTTTTTCCACAGAACCCCTGCCTCATTCAGTGCACAGTACAGACCTCTTCTAGGGGTGAATAAGGGTAGTGTAAGTGGAACAGGCTGTTGTCTGCAGTGTCCCGACCTCATTTATTACAGAAATTGGAAGGAGTGCAATATCTGAAGTACTGGGGATGGGTGGCTGTAGGCCTGCCCAAAACTAAAGGCCCTCCCGCTCAATTAAGAGGGAGGAGCCACTGGACCCAAGCATCATTTGATTATAGGGCACAACAAATGAAAAAACAGGAGCGAGGGTGAGGTCAGAAGTAAAGAAGCAGGGATCCTGAGGGGAACACCAAGCAGAGAACTTCCAACAGAGCCCACTGCTCCTCAAAGGCATCTAAGAAGTCAATGGACACTGTTCAGAGGAACTCTGCCTAGAGACATGACTGGACAAGGGAACAGAAATAGGCCCCGCAGTTGTGGAACAACCTCTCCCTCCCCCCCACCGCATCCAGTTTCCTTCTCCTGGTATGATGGATGGCCCAGGAAATTTTAAATCTGGCATTTTCTAACTTAAATTGCTTGACTTTGCAACGTAAATAACATTTTTAATGTAGTCTTTTTAAAGTGTAATTTCCTAGGTTTTTTTTTTTTTTTTTTTTAAGGAAAAAGATAAAATATAAAATAAGTAAAACTGCAACAATCCCCACATCATGACTCATTAGCAGAGCTTGAACCTTCAACACATACTTCTAACACTTAAACCAGTGGTTCTCAAACTTTTGTACTGGTGACCCCTTTCACACAGCAAGCCTCTGAGTGCGATTCCCCACACTTTTTTTTTGTATATTTAACACCATTATAAATGCTGGAGGTAAAGAGGGGTTTGGGGTGGAGGCTGACAGCTCATGACCCCCATGTAATACCCTCACGACCCCCTGAGGGTTCCCAACCCCATTTGAGAACCCCTGACTTAAACAGAACTAACTACTTCAGTTGGCAGCAGAAGACTGCTATCCAAGAAGGGTGGATGGGCTGGTGCCACATGCTGGGTCTGGGAGCCCAACCTGGCTTTCTCTCTTGGTCCCCGCAGAGACAGATGGATTTTGTTCCCCATGTTATGTCCCCAAAGCAAGACAGGGATAACTGGGGCTTTGTGGTAGGTCTGAAGAACAGTCAGGGAGTGTCATCGTAGGACTCTCTTCTCCTTCCCACCCAGGAAGTTGTGGGAAGCAGAACCGCCACCAAAAAGGGGATAAGTTGCTGGGGTAATGTGTCTCCTCTCAGGAGGGGTATTGTGGTGGTGGTAGAGAGTGAGACTGGGCTCTTTGACCCCTGAAAGCTGCTCCAGCAACTCCTGTTCCCAGATAAATGCATGCTGCTGCTTTAGCTAATGTGTGAGCCTGGCCTTAAAAATATTAATGTTCAGATGTTTTGGCATTCTGCCAACATTCTCCTGTGCAGTGAAAGTCACAGTGGTTAAATGATGGGTTTTTTAATAGTTTATATCTGAAACGTCAACAGTATTTCATGGAGAAAAGAAAAGGCACTTCTGTGGCCTGAGGGTTTTATTCCTGTTGAATTTCAAAGGACTACAGCAGGGGTAGTCAATTAATTTTTTGTCAAGGTCCAAATTTCTTGGTCAAGGTATAGTCAAGGTCCAGACTCCAGAGGAAATAATAAAAAAACCAAATGATGATAATAAAAAAAATAGATTTCAGGGTCCATTCAAAAGTGTCTGGCAGTTTGGATTTGGCCCACGGTCCGCCTATTGACTACTCCTGGACTACAACAAACAATCATAGAACTGGAAGGGACCTTGAGAGGTCATCTAGTCCAGTACCCGCACTCAAGGCAGGACTAAGTATTATCTAGATGAGGGGTTCTCAAACTGGGGGTCGGGATCCCTCAGGGGGTTGCAAGGTTATTACATGGGGGATCACAAGCTGTCAGCCTCCACCTCAAACCCCGCTTTGCTTCCTGCATTTATAATGGTGTTAAATATATTTAAAAGTGGTTTTAATTTACAAGGGGGGTCGTACTCAGAGGCTTGCTATGTGAAAGGGGTCACCAGTACAAAAGTTTGAGAACCACCGATTTGACCATCCCCGATAGGTGTTTGTCCAACCTGCTCTTAAAAATCCCCAATGACAGAGATTCCATAAACTACCTAGGCAATTTATTCCAGTGCTTAACCACTCTGACAGTTAAAATGTTTTCCTAATGTCCAACCTAAACCACGCTTGCTGCAATTTAAGCCCACTGCTTCTTGTCCTATCCTCAGAGGTTAAGAAGAACAATTTTTCTCCCTCTTCTATATAACAACCTTTTATGTACTTGAAAACTGTTATGTCCCCTCTCAGCCTTCTCTTCTCCAGACTAAACCCAATTTTTTCAATCTTCCCTCATAGCTCTTGTTTTCTAGACTTTAATCATTTTTGTTGCTCTTCTCTGAACTCTCTCCAATCTGTCCACATCTTTCCTGAAATGTGGTGCCTACAACTGGACACAATACTCCAGCTGAGGCCTAATCAGCATGGAGTAGAAGGGAAGAATTACTTCTCATGTCTTATTTACAATACTCCTGCTAATACATCCCAGAATGATATTTGCCTTTTTTGCAAGAGCGTTACACTGTTGACTCATATTTAGCTTGTGATCCACTATGACCCCCCAGATCCCTTTCGGCAGTACTCCTTCCTAGGCAGTCATTTCCCATTTTGTATGTGTGCAACTGATTGTTCCTTCCTAAGTAGAGTACTTTGCATTTGTCCTTATTGAATTTCATCATATTTACTTCAGATTATTTCTCCAGATCATTTTGAATTTTAATCCTATCCTCCAAAGCAGGTGTTAGAGGTGGCGGTGTTAAGAGCTTCTAAAAAAAGGGTTGCAAGAATCTTTTATAGTAGAAAGTGATAGGCAACCTAAATTTGGAGGTCATTACTAGCTCATCCTATGATCAGAACGTGCTCATCACAATGTTATTGGAGGACCACTAAACTTGGCCAGGTTTGTGGACAAAATTTGTTGATCCTTGGTCATATGCAGTGTTTCTCTTACATAGCTGAAAAGGACTATGTGCTATTTTAGAGAGAGTGCTTATTTGCCTCTTCTGTTTATTACTCCCCTGAGTTGTTATCCTCTATTCTTAATGTGTTTTCTCTACATCAGCTAATTGTGCTACCACAGATAGAAGATGCTGAGTTTAGGTAGGAAATAAGCAGCAGATAGATTGACTCTTAAGGAAACAGCTTCCTTTCTGAAATAGTCCTAATAATACACAATTAAAAAAACAAGAGGAATCTGATCATATTAAGAGATTATGTATAGCTAGTATGGTGCTTTAGAAATGCAGAGAGATGAATAGGTAATGGAAAAGGATTCCTAGCTGGGTGCATTTCAAAGTTTTCCATGAGGTTCCAGCCCACCGCACTGAAAACAACTGCCATGTAAAGAATAAACACCCATAAATCTGCTGTTGCAATGGGAAAAATGCTAGTCACAGACACTGTGATCAACTACTGTTGGTGAAAGACTGTATGAATGTGAGGAGCCAGTGTAGGCTTGTTTGCATGGAGGCAGCCACTTTAACGGTAACATTGTTTGTACTTAGGATGACCAGACAGCAAGTGTGAAAAATCAGGACAGGGAGTAGGGGGTAGGTAATAGGAGCCTATATAAGAAAGAGACCCAAAAATCAGGACTGTCCCTATAAAATCGGGACATCTGGTCACCCTATTTGTACTGTAAATATTCAAGACAAGTATTTGCTGCAAGGCAAATAGGAATATTAACATACACATATAAGGAAAAGAGGAAACTCCAGCCCTTCTGAATAATCTCTAAGCAAACCTGATGGGCTCTTTTAAAGGGCTTTCATGCCAACCTGTAGAGATGCCAATTCTCAGAAAGTAGCGCAAGTCACATGGCCCCCTACGATTTCCCTAGCGCCCAGCTCCTGGAGTCAGGCTCCTCACAGGAGAATTTCCACCTTCCTTGAGCACACACGCTTCTAGCCCGCGTGCTTGCCGCAGGGAAACGACTGACACAGCGATGAAGGCTCACAAGCCAGGCAGCCAAGACAAAGCCCCGGCGTTTTTAGCACCTCCCGCTTTTGAGCCCATCTCGTGATTTTGAGGGGGAACCAAACTGACGATTTCCTTAAAGCTGGGGTTGGGCAGCGCAGCGAACAGCCCAGCGCCGAGTTGACGCTCCTGTTCCTCCCAGGCACTCAGTGCCCAAGTAGGAGACCTGCGGCGCCAGTCGGTCGGGGGAGCGGAGCCCCGGGATCCCCCCAATCCCTGCAGTTACCTGGTCCCCCGGGGCGGAGAAATCAATTACTCCCCGCAAGTCAGGCCCGCCCCGCAGGTCCCGCCGCCGATAGAAACGGAAGAGGCGACGGAAAGCGTCTTCCCCACCCTCCCGCGCCAGTGCCGCTGCGGCCGCCGCCGCCATCTTAGCCATGGCACCCTCTCACCCACCCTTCCCCGCTCCGGCCCGCGGGAGCAAAAGCCGACGGACGGCTCGGATCTGATTGGCTGAGCGTGGAGAGGTCGAAGGTCAGAATTCGCTCTTCTCCTTCCAAGATGGCGGCGACGCGCGGTTCTTCCCGGCGAGTGTTCGAGCTCTTCGTGTCCCGGATCCCCTGGACTCTGACCACCAGTGAGTCCGGGCGGTGTGAGGAGCGGGCCCGATCCCCAGGGCGCAGAGCCCCCTATCCGCCCCGCAGAGGGGAGCAGGAGCCGGTCCCTGCCCAGCAGTAGCTGGCTCCTGTCTAGGGACTCAAGTGGGGCGGGCGGCTCCATTGCACAGTTCGCTCCCCCCCCCCCCCCCCCCCCCCCGGTCTACTGCAGCAGAGAGACCAAGCTCGTGGTTGGACCGGGGCGTGTATTACGGGGCAGCCTGCGCTGCCCTTGAGGGGCAGGGGGGTGTGTGTGTGTGTGAGAGAGAGTGAGATGGGCAAGTCTCACAGCGGTAGGGCCTTAGGCACAGGCCCATTGTTTAAAAAATCTTCTCAGGAGTTGTTGGGTGTCGTGGACTTCGTTGTGACTGTACGTTTTTCTCCCACAGAGGAACTCAAGGACTATTTTGCTCAGTTTGGGACTGTAAGAAAATGCATGTTGCCATTTGTGAGTATCCACCTTTCTTTAGCTAATTGCCCCTTTATCCAAAGCAAATTAACGCTGTCATGTTATTTATCATATAATCAACAGGAGCTGGAAAGTACCTATTAGTTCATATTGTCCAACTTTCCCCACTAACTTGGGGTTGTTCCCTATGAACAAATGCTTAGTTAGTTTAGTCCCTAGTGAGACTTCCACTACTCCTCTTGAGAATTTTTTCCATGGCTTTGTTGATATCACTGTTAGGAAGCCTTTTCTTGTATTCTGATCAAATTTTCCTTAATTCCATTTCCTTACTATTTCCATTTCCTTGGGCCACCCAAATAACTCATATACCTCTTGGTGGTTCCTGCTTTCAGATTCTTATAAACAGTTATCGCTAATATTTGGCAACACTTCTGCATGTTAGAAATGGGAGTCTGGACTTTTGGTTACTATTACCAGTGTACTTACTGATGTACTTAGTGAGCTTGGTCCCGTAACCTTTTGAAGCCTTATTTTACCCATCTGCAAAGTGGGCATCATAATCTCCTGTATTTGTTGAACTTCTATGATGCAAGATGTTATACAAGTGCAAAGTTATTAGGTGCCTTAGTTGCTTAACTGGATATACAGTATTTGACTGTGTTTAAGCTGAAAAGTGATTTTTTGCTGCTTCACAGCAGCCCTTTGATAGGCAATGAAAGGGCCAAATGGGTGGCTGTAAAAAAAAAAAAAAAAAAAGTCTTATTCCACTTTAGCTGGGAAGATGGTTGTGGATGGTTCACAGATATGGGAAGACACCCATTTTTAGGAAAGATGGGAGCTGGCTGATGTGTGGTAGTTCATCTAAACGATGCTTCTGCTGCCTCACTTCTCTAAATTGTCTTATGTAAAAATATTCTGACCAAATGTTGAATAAATTCCATTCTGAAGGTAGAGCAGATGCATCTTTGTCTTTCCTTTAATTCTCTGAGAGTTTAAAATATTTATCTAAAGCTGTCTTAACTGGTAGGATGCTGATTTCCAGTCCAGTTTCTCAAAAATGAGTATTTCGACACAATAAAAGTATCTCTTCCCCTCACTAATAACCCCAATGTTAGTGAGCTACAGCTGGAGAACAAAACAAGCAATCCCCCTATATTTCTTGTTGTGAACTGATCATTTTACCTAAGAGTAGGTTTAATAAGAATTAGAGTGAAATTATTTGAGAATACAGGGAATCATCTTATTTCGGAAAATAAAATTGATGTCTTTATCACCACTCTTTACGGGACACTACAGATGTCACACTGTTACAAGGCTAATGTCTAGACAGAATATTCAGTATAAGTTGGAAGTGGTGCTGATGGTCATGATTGAAATTAAGATAAGATAAATGGAGATATGCCAATCTCCTAGAACTGGAACAACCTTGAAAGGTCATCGAGTCCAATCCCCTGCTTTCACTAGCAGGACCAAGTACTGTCCCCTGACAGATTTTTGCCCCAGATCCCTAAATGGCCCCCTCAAGGACTGAACTCAAAACCCTGGGTTTAGCAGGCCAATGCTCAAACCACTGAGCTATCCCTCCTCCCCATTCAGTGGTAGAACTGTGTAGTGGCCCTCTAGGCCTAACTAGCTATAGCTCAGGCCTGAGGTACTTTCGCAGACTTGGCTAGTGTAGCTGGCTTTCCTCTTCGTGGATAGCAATGCGTTCTTAAAGTGGCAAGTCCATTAAAAGGAATTTAGGAAGTCTTGGATTTTTTTTCCCTATGTATCTTGCTTGTCTTACTATTGCAATCTGCTTTCCTGCTTTCCTAGTATCTGACTACTGCTATAATCCTGTTCCCTCACTTTCCAAGGCTCAGGCTTGTGATTTAGATCAACCCCCATTTAAATACTGCCCCTTGTAGTAGATAATAGGTAATGCCTTCCGTCTTGAACAAATAACCAACCTGTACTATCCAGCCTTTCAAACTGATGTTGAAAAGAATTTAACTGGATGTTGCTCCCCCCTCCCACAATTTGAGTCCAGCAGCCCAAAACATTCAAGTTCACAAGGCAGTTGGGCACAAGTGTTCTGGAAAGGGTATGCTGGACTCATGAAAGAAAGTATTTAATTTTCTCTAGTGAACTAAGGGTCTTTACCAAGAAAAACTTTGCAAGAGGGTGTTGTAACAATGTATATGTAGTACTTTGTCAGTCTATTGAGCTACATTTTATTTTGTATTTGGTGGCTAGGATAAAGAAACAGGATTTCACAAAGGCCTTTGCTGGGTTGGATTCTCTTCAGAAGAAGGCCTTCACAATGCATTACAGAAGGAATCCCACATCCTAGAAGGAGTCAAGGTAACAGCTTGTTTTAAATTAACACTTTATTTTATAAAAAACTGAACTCTTACCTCCTTTTGAGTAGGTCGGGGTGCTGAGGTGTGTTCTGTGTGCCTCTTCCAACACAAGTTGGATGAACCATCTAAACACCAATAGAAGTAATGTAATATTGACAACTGTAACACTCCCCAACCTACAACTACTGAGAACTTTCTCTGAAGTTATCCCAAACCTTTTTCAGATAGCGTGACTAAGTGGACTCTGCAGTCTCTCTCGAAAGTCAAACTTCCCTTATGTTAGACTAAAAGGAAGAAAACAAATTCAAGAGTAGAGGGCTGTCCAAGACAGCCTTGAATGCAACCCACAGCTATATAAACTTAGGGATAGTTTATATCAGTGGCCCCAAACTTTTGAGGGTTGCAGCCCCCCTTACCGTCTGTGCCTGGCTGGGAGCTGGGCTGTGCCTCACGGTGAAGGGGAGGGAAGAGAAGCGGACAGGGTAAAGGGGAGAAGTGGACAGGGTAAAGGGGCTGAGGCTGGGGTGGGTCTTGGAAGAGAGCTGAGCCACAGCCAGGCTGCAGTGGGGGCTGGCAGCTGAGCCTGTGGCTGGGTGTGGCTCTGCTCCTGGGTCCACCCCCAGCCTCAGGCCTGGGCTGGGAACAGGGCCAGGCTGGGGTCAGGCATGGGGCTGGGAGCCCTGGCTCTGTCTAAGGTTCCTCAGTGTGCTCCAAGGGGGAGTGTGCCCCTCAGTTTGGGGACCTTTGGTTTATATGAACATATCACTTTACCTCATTACTTGACTTCAATAGGAACAGAGATGAATATATGCAAGACCTGAACTGTAAAGGGATTTAAATTTACAACCAACACCTTAAATTGCAGTGGAGATTACATGGGTCAGCATAATCTGTAGAGCACAGGTGTCATTCATATAACCATAACTAAAAAGGCAGCTGTATTCTGCATTTTTTCCCCAAGAGTTTGAGTGGTCTTCAAGGACACGCGCACGCGCACACACACTCTCTCTCTCTCTCTCTCTCTCTCTCTCTCTCTGCAGGGCTTGGGCTACATAGCTGTTTAATGGCTGTGTAGATGCTTGGACTGGAGTTCAGGCTCTGGGATAGTTTGCCCTGGCAGGGTCCTAGAACCCAAGCTCCAGTACAAGCCTTTGCAGTTAAACATCTGTGTAGCCAGAGCCCAAAATCAGCTGGCATAGGCCAGATGCAGGTGTTTAATTGCAGTGTAGACATAGCTGAAGTAGTCTCATGTAAAGCATATTGCATGCATTCAGACTGAAGGCAGAGATCTGGATGACACTCCAGATCAATCAAGGACTTTCTAGCCAAGTACAGAAGGGCTAGAAGGTGCTAGTTCGGGCTGCTAAGGCTAGCTGGAAATCCAGCACCAAATGAGGATTCTGTAGACGCATTAGGTTTTGTATCAAAGGGGAGGCATAGTTCCTCACCTGAATTTTTCATTTCTTGCTTGTGCAATTCAGTAAAACCTCTTATGTCCACATTGAATGTATTGGCTCAGTGCTCCAAAACTTGTGTGGATAATGCTAGAGTCAGACAATTGAGTTGTCCAGGTTTGATGCAACAGCTTTAGAGCGAAGTGTCAGAAAAGTGATGGCAGTAGAGCTCAACCACTTGCTGTCTCCTCTATAGTGGCCTCAGTCACAGGAGTAACAAGACATTGGCCCCTTAAGTCAGTGATTGCCTCAAACTACTCCATCCTCTCATGGGGACTCATTTCCTTACAGAACTAGGCCTTTTGTCAGTATTGTCTGGACCCTTTCCCTACTATGACCATGGATGGCTGGGTAATTTATTTAAAAAAAAAAATCCTAATGAGAGGTGTAGTGTTTGAGGATGAGATCTTAAATGCATAGCTTGGACAGTCCAAAAACCACACCAGGCTTCAGCTGATCCTGACTGCTTTCACCCTGTAAATACCTTCCCTTACTAAAATAGAACCAATCAAATATCTAGAGGCTAAATCAAGAGCAATAAGCAGCCTGGATCTAAGGAACACAGCCAATGCAAATTATTTTAGTCTGAACTCTTTACCTGCTTTTACAACTGATTAAAAGATGGGAGGAGTTCTTATAATTTATATATGCATTTGACAGTATTTTCATTGTTTCCCACACTTGGTTTCAGTAACAGGGTTAAAAAACATTCACCTGTATTACCTTGTTTTAACTCATTGAATTTCAAATTGGTTTCCCTTTGACAATTTTAGTTGACAAACATGATTTTTAGAATATTGCAAAATTAAGGATAAAGGGAAGAAGTGGTGTGGAAGAATTTAGACTTTGGAGTAATTACACTTAATTGTGGGGAGAGGATGTCAGGGATTGACTGGGTTCAAATCTTCACATGTTTATTAAAGAATAAGAAGAGTCTAGACAACAGGATAATAAACTTGGTAAAAGGGAGTTAGCAATATCAGTGAAGGGAAAAGCAAAGTAGTTCAAAAGGTTGATCTGTAGGAAATGCTGAGTTTACTCATGTAAAAGCTACTTATGAAGAGATGTCAAGCTTTTTCCTGTAGAAGACTATGCATAGGCAGTTTACCCCTTTTAATCCTAGACAGTTACTTTCCACTAGTTTTACATGTAGTTCTGGGGAAGCTATTAAGATTTTTCTCCCACGAGGCAGCAGCTATTTCTAACTTTCTTGTTGGGAACCTAGTATCAATACTTACGGCGCCTGAAACTGCAAGTGTAGCAGAGCAAAATACCTTCTGAGAGCATCTGTCCCAGAGTGAGATCAGTGTGGATGGAGGATATTAAGTCAGTTGTCTCCTGTTGAAGTTGAATAGAAGTTTCAATTGTGGTTTAAATAGTTGCTTTTACTATTTCAGCTCCAGATTCGACAGCAGAAATGCAGAAGTTTTCGAAGTCAATATGCAGATGAAGGAGTAGCTGACATGAGTTAGCAGCAGCAGGAGACTTTATTTCACCAACATGTAAAGAAAATCTAAAATAAACATTACTAAGGGGAAGTGAGAGAGTATTTGACTTTAAAACAGAATCCAGCCATTTCCCCCTGCTGCAGCTGTATTGTTTCTATTTGAGCTGGGAGGGGAACAGTGAATCATAAGAACTCTATCCTACACACTCCCCCAAATTCCATTTATTACAACATAAGCAGGGGATTAGCTATATACACAAGGAGAACTATCATATTAAAAGTTTGCTAGTTTAAAAACAAAAAACTAAAGCTCCAGGCAAGGGCATCTTACCCTGAGATGCTGCGACAGAGTTCTTGTGAGTGCTGATAGGGTACAGGGGAGTAGCATAGCTAAAGCCCTGCATAAAGATAATATGCCCTGGAATGGTTCAAAACAATCTCTCCCCTCCCCTGTTCTCCATGGGTGGTTGTCTTGGTTAGAACTTAGAAGAATCATTATGCACATCTGTCTACACTGCACAGAACTGCTAAATTGCTTCATATATGACCATCCACTGTACACTCCTGCTGATAGATTAAAAATGTCATGAGCACGGAGTTCCAGTTTATAGTCCATTCTTGGTACTCAATTAGGCCAGTCCATTCACTCCTTCCTCCTCTTCTTGCCCTCATGCTCATGTTCTTTAGGGCGGCTACTATCAGAGGGCCTCTTAGAACCGCCGTGCTGTTTGGCTTCTTCCAAGAACTTATCCAGACCAAAAGGATCTTCCTCAAACTGAACAGGTCCCTCTCTGCCCCTCTGTCTACGCTCTGAGCCAGAAAATTCCTTATCTGGAACAAACCTGCAGCAGAAGAGAGATGATGTTCAGTCTATATTGTTTTAAATGGCACAGGAAGAGACTGAGTTTCTCCTGTTTTCTTACCTGTTAGTCTTTATTCGAGCCTCTAAGTCATCACCATACATGTCTTTATCCACATTTTTACTTGGTCTGTAGATGTTCTGGGCCATGTCTTTACCGCTTCTCCAAGGCTGGTCATAGACATTGTAAATTTCATCCTCTCCTCCAGCAAAGCCACTGTCCATACCCTGAAAAGGAGAAAAGAATGGATAATGCATGAGGTACTAATCAGAGTAGGATACGTGAGTTTTCAAAAGCTCAGTGAAGTAACATTAAGGTGATGAATTACAGGGAAGTACAATATATAATGTCTACTGATCATGAACTCTCAGTGATACAAACATCTGCTGTGCAAAGGACATTTCTATCCTCCCAGCAAGGAACAAGAGAGAGCACCTGCATTTTAATGTACAGGGATTATTTCAACCTGCCCTGCAGCGAAGCTGTTTAACATGCCACACCAGTTTTAAACTGGGACTAAAGCAAGTGAAAATACTTTTAATGTTGTAATAAAAGTAACAGCCATCTTAAAAAAATAAAATACCCAGGAGTCCTAGAACTGAAGTAAAGAGGAAAAGCCTGCTTTTTGCATGTGTTACTTTCCCTACAGAGCCAATTTTCCTATGGGTCTTTCACAAGATCTGAGAACAAATAGGAAAAATGATTGTAAGGTCACTTGGCAGGAGGACAAAGGGGCACATGCAGTTCTTTCAATTAATTATACTTCACTGATAGCGCTGATTTCAAAGTACTGTTGGGACCCAGAAAATAAAACTTACTGCAAGTGACAATCATTTGAGAAGCATTTTCAATATGAGCAGTAAAACATGGAGTTGCAATCTGCCAATTTCAAGTTACTATTAACTTCCTGTTCTGAATCCACATCTTTACCATATACCTCCTTGTCTCAGTAGCACATTCCCCTTATTTCTTTATGCATTCAGTGAAAAGTGTTTCAAATGAAGTTCCTTCATTCCCCTGACAGACGGCCATCATCCTTTTAAGTATTTAGAGAGTATCCAATCACTTTAGTATCTCAGCACTAAATGAAAGGGAATCAGAACAGCTAGCTGAAGTGGCTCCTGCTATATCTTGCAATGTCTGTCTGCCTTCAGAGCTTTCTTCTGTACATCCAGCAGAAAGGGGTCACTAATTCTCTGCACTGGACTGTCCCTCCAAAGGGATGAGTTGGCCCAACATTCACCTTTTAGAAATAAACACAAGTGTGAAGGGGGTCTCATTTCTTTACCTTGCTCTGGTTGAAAAGCCTCTGGTCATATTGGACCTCATTAGATGTCCGAGGGTTGGGAACACCCAGGGCAATAACTTCGCTGATATCTCTGTTCTCATTTCTCTGCAGCTTTGACCTGAGTTAAAAATGTAACAAAATTAACATTGTTCATTTGGAAGATAATCAAAATGATTAAAGTTAAGATTAAAAATTATGACCTGCTGCTGGAGCAATGACTAAGACAGTTTCCATGAAAAGCTGGATTTTGACCCTGAAACTTCTCTCTTTAGGCTGAAGATTAACATGTGGTCTCTTGGCACAGGAGACATTTTGGGAAAGTCATGTTTTAGTTGGGGAAGGCCTCTGATTTTGCTTTTCCACTGTTTAACATCACATCAAACTGGTTTGGGTTTAAAAACTTCTATATTTGTTTTCAATCAGAACCATTACAGAAGACAATCTTAGGAGGTTGGGTGGTTAATTTCAGAGCTGATCACAAACATTTCAATGTGCAAGCTCTGTGAAGTCTTTGGGAGCTTAAAAGTTGGTCTGGGCAAACACACAGGTGTAGTCTGAAGAGTTTAAAACTTATTTAATTCAAGCAAAATGGTTCAATGAACTGGAACCATATACCAGGGGTGAAATCCTGGCCCTACTTAAATCAACAGCAGGTTTCCAATTGACCTTGGGTCAGAATTTCATCCCAACTGAGACTTTACATGGTTCCTAGGCTCCGTATCACTAAAATTTTGCTTCACAACTAAATTCCTCAGGTGCTTGCAGAATTTATAAATGCCTTCAGGCAAATAATTCTGGTTCAGGGTATATACTTAAGTTTGAGAGCTCTGAGTTAAATAGCTTCTGATCAAGAAAACTAGCTTCCAGTGGCTAAGTGCCATACTAGCTACTACAAATCTTTCAGTACGTGCAGGTATGTCTACACTACAACTAAAAGCCCATAGCTGGTCCATCCCAGCTGACTCAGGCTCCTGGGACTGCAGATTTCTGGGCTCAGGTTGCAGCCTGAGGGCTCAGGTTGCAGCCTGAGCACTCAGGCCCTCCCACATCTCAGGGTCCTAGAGTCTGGGCTCCAGCTCAAACTAGACATCTACACTGCAATTAAATAGCCCCTGAGCCCAAATCAGCTGTTATGGGCCAAATGCGGGTTTTTAGTGTTAGTTCCTTAAGATCAATGTGCACATCCTGTAAACTCAGTTTCCATGAAGTTAAAAGCTCTGCAGACATCTTGTGGGACTTAAGTTGTGTGATCTAAACATCTACTCCAGGAACTTATACACACTACTGGCAATGCTGATAAAGCTTTTAAAATCCCATAACACAAAGTGAGGGAGGAATACCAGTGAAGCCCTCACACCAATACAGGTCACCCAAACTTGGCCCAGAGGTAGAAACTTCTTTACTGTTATTTCCACTGCCTAGGAAGGGAGTTGGATGAATACAGCAATTAGATAAGCTGCTCTTCCTGACTGACCTTTTGTCAGGGGCTGCTCTGGAAAGATTCCTGTCATGCTGTCTCTCTTTGCGCCGGTCATGTCTGATTTCGTCCCTCTCTCTAGCTTCTCCATCCTCTGTACAGACACATTTAAGATTGTTGATTATAGACAGCTACTTGTTATTTGATAGAGTCAAACCAGTCATCACTGCAGTAACTGAAATCAGTGTTGATTTACAGAAGATGAATTAGATGTTTAACAGAAAGTGATAAAGCAGAATTAAAAACATCCTTTTCTAATGACACTGAAAGCATTTCTCCAACACCTGGGCTTGACAAGATAGAAGGAGGATGCAGTCTGTCTAAACCACGTTTTCTTGGCTTTCAGGGGTTTAAGTTAAATCCTCAAGGGATACTTTTCTTTCTGCAACACCTGGGGATTAACACTTGGCAACTCCCATGGAAGCTAAAGGGTGTCACAGGGATACTACACGTACTACAGAAGAGTTATGCTTTGAAGTGTTATTAAAATTAGGTTTTAGTATCCAAAGAACAAATCCTGGCATGCACGCACTTCCAGCTGTAGGGAAGAGTATCCAACAACTGAGTGGATTTATCACCAGACAGTATGTCAGCTCTTTGTAGCTGGTACCTGGATCTTTGACATAACTTCAATCCAGAGCATACAGCTGTTCCAGTACTTGGGAATCACAGTTTAGTAACCAACAGGTCTAGTGTACAGTGTGAACTAAAGCCTGCATAATTTTGTTTAAAATAAGCCCAGTTACAGGAATAATAATAATAAAAAAATCCTGACATCCTCTAAGACTACAAAACAGAGGAGCTTTTTTAAAAGTCAGATTTGTTCTTGACCTGTGACTGTCTTGTTGGGGGTTGGCATAAATATGTAACTCAGTTATAGTCCTGTGAAAAGAATCAGAATGGAAATATCGGCATACTCAACAACAGAAGTTAATTAGTTTGTTCCCCCCAATCTCTCTCTGCCCCAGCCCCTCCTTTAAGTCAAGGGTTCCCTCTACAAATCCATAAAAGTTGCTCCTTGTTGAGGTCAGAGTGCATCTCTAGCTTTCTGAAGAACCTCCTTTGCAGCATTCGCTGACACGGGAGCTTGGGGCTCAAAATCAAACTGCACTCCCACTAACTAGCTGAGTTGACTCAAGGTCACTCAAGACATGAGAAGCATTTGGTGTGCTTAGTAGTTGCAGTTTGGGTTTAGTTAACACGGGCTCTCATTCTTCCAACTAGTTTAAAGGGTTCAAACTAACATGAAAGCAACTTTAATATCCTGACAAGATTTCTTGCGGGGAAAGAGAGGAGGGATGTACCTTTTTCAGCATGGGTCTTGATCCCAGCTCTCCTCTCTCGGGCTTTCTGGGCCATTTCTCTGAGCTTTTCCTCATGCTTTTCCTTTTCTTTCTGTGCCATCTTTCTCTCCACCTGGGCACGCATCTCCACAGCCTCACGAGCCTGCATGAGATTAAGAACACTTGTTAATACGCTGGTAGGGCACAGGATGTAAGGAGAGCAACAGCTATGAAGCTGCCCACTAAACAGACTTTGTTTTCAATAGGAATCAGATTGTAAACATGAAACAAAACCATATAGCTATATAGCCTAGCAGCTAAGACTAAGAAAAGAGCCACAAGCTCCCTGGAGACCAGTCCATGCTGAGCTGTTGATTCAAATATCTTGACGATACAACTTCTATGTCTCATGTCAGCCCAAGAGGAAGATGGAGTAGAAAGCTACAACTTCTTCACTCAGTTGATTTTTCTCAAGGAAATAAAAATACACAGAAGAAAATAATTAAACCAACTATAACAACACTGAGATTAAACAACAGCCTGACCTTTCTGTCAGCAATGTAGAGAGCCTCAGCCAGCTTGGCAAAGTTTTCATTAATATGAACAGTTTGCAGTCCTCTGCCATCTGCAGCCAGACGCTTGTCTAATGGAATGGTGTAACCCTAGAGTGAAAACAGACACACACTTCATCACCAGAAAGAATGTGGAATACTGAACAAGGAAAATCAAAATCTTTACCCGTCATTAATATGCTTCAGTGAACTTGCTTTTCATGCATTTGCATAATTATGCCGGAGAATACAAGCCTCGTCTCCAGTCTCCTTTTTTCCACACAGATCATCTATTTTTTCAACTAGCATCTTTACTGGGATGCGAGTGATCATCTGCAATTGATACATCTCAACTCTTGACTTTGTGTTAAAAACTCAGGATACACTGTTTCTGGTGGTAGCCAGTTTTAAAATCTGTGTTTAAAAGCTGATTTCTCTGAATTGTTTTTAATACATATAAAACATCAGTCACTTCAGGACTCTGTGTCCCCAGGAGACAAGGCTCCCATTGAGGCTGGGAGATAGACTTGCATTTTGGAGGTGGAGGCAGACCCTATGAATATTGCAGGTATTTTGGGAGATATTTAAGACAGGTTTCTATGAAGTTTTTGCTTAACTGGAGTTTAAGCAGTTAACTTAAAACTGGAGCCTCTAATCACTGTCAAGCACAGTTAAACAGTTGCATTTGGGTAGGAAAAAGTACCATTGCTTTCCCTGCCTCCTTCATTTGGAATTTCTGCACAGCAGCAACTTTGAGAGAATGGTCAGAATTGTCACTGAAATTTTATTAGTATTGTCTGCAAACACTGATCTGCTGACAGAAGCAGTGGGACCCCCTATAGTTCCTGATGAGTGGCACAACACATACCTCCCCTGCCGGGGAATAATTTAGTCAAATTGGAGATGGAAAATTCACTAGTTTTAGAAGGCATAATTGAGAACTATCTGGAGAGTCTGAGTGAGCGTAAAGAAATGCACTCTGTCCTCTGATGCCACTTTCTCCTTTTATCAGTTTAATTGACTTTCACAGATATCCAGACGTTTTGGTTTCAAGCGCCATATACTGCAATATTATGGGGATTTTATTAAATACCATTTCTTCTCTCAACACATATAATCTCTTCCATGAAGTAATATATTCCCCATCAGCTCTGTGCTCCTGTCATCTTGACACTCCTAATAAATAGGAGAGAGAAAAACTGAGCTCTACGACTGTTCTCCATTCTGAAAGCAGCCAGTTTACTGAGCTCTAGAGGTTTAAAGCCAGTATTATTCAGGCTGCAGATGATTCACAAAAGTCTCCCAGCAGGATGCAATATTAAAGGCTGAGTTTATGACAACTTAATTACCTTTGCATTTTTCCAGTTTGAAATGCATGGAGGAATTTTCCACTCTTGTTGCTCTTTCACGGTCATCTGAATTGAGAGAAAGGACAAGGGATGCGGGTTAGGGGGAGAATAGAAAATACTTTTTTTAGATTTATACCAGTAAGGAAAATTCTCCACTTCCTCTCTCTCAAAAAGATAACTAGGGAAGTATTGGGACAAATCAGAAAGCAAAGGTTCTTTGTAAAGAAATAGCAAGATGCCAGGTCACTGTTCCATATTGAGCTACAGCCAACATCCTGGAATCCATGATTGGACAAGAGAGTGTCCTTTGGGGAGGAGCAGAGAAGTCACTGAGCCCTACAAAAGATGCCAACCATCAACACAACACCCAAAGTTGTATCCTGCTCTCTTCCTCTCTGGACTGGATATCCAAAGGAAGGGTGGTAAAAGACAACACCAGTTGAGCCAACCATACAGTACAACTAAGAGAGGAGAGACCAACCCTCCTCCTCACATGCGAATGTGCTTAAATTACATCTCATCATCAAAGACACCGGTTAATATCAGTTTAGATCCAAACTAAGACCAACCATGTGAGCTAAAGGTTTTAGGAAGGTATGAAAATCCTTCTCTAAAGCGATTTGAGGATGCTCAAATCGCCCCAACACTCATTAGTTTGTGTGTGGATGTATGCATGTCTCTATGAATTACAAACTGTTCTCCAAAGTAGACCCTAAACCTGTGAGTTACTGAAACAGTAAAAGATCTCTGGGTTAAACCAATATTGTTCCATAGCTCCTATAAGTCTGGGATTTTATAAATCATTCTGTGTCTGTTCCAGACTAACACAATGCCTACTTCTTTCTTGCAAAGTGAGGGAGGGGAATATATTAAACAAACCAAGCTTAACAAAAATTTTCAAACCGTGAAGGTTAATGGGAGAAAAAGCCAAAAGGGATGCTATGGGAAATTATTTTAAGAGCTATATTTCCATAAAACCAAGACAGCCAATAGCCTTTGCCTCTCAGCAGACACGTAGCTAAACTGCTCAAGTCAAAAGGAATGTCTCCCCTTAACCTTCCTGAAAAACTTTAAGAAGATTGTTTTCCTTAACTTGCTCATAATTAAATTACTAAATGTAGTGACTGACTAGCCAGATAAATTGAACCCTCAATTTGAGGGACTTGTTCCCTCAATTTGACCATTGTATTATACCTTTATAAAAACTAACTTAGCTGGTGACATATTTCACTTGAACTTATTTGTTTATAACTGCTTGCTTAATCTTTTAATACATTTAAGAGATACACTGAACTGGTTTATTTCTCAAAACTTCAGCACAGACTAAGTAACCTGCATATGAAAAAGGTAAAATCATTAATCATTCCTGAGCCCATATTCGATTTTAATTACTTAAAATAATGCCCTGTTATTCCTACACACTTCAAGAAACAAACATAGCAGGCTGGTCAAAGAGCAGTACTGATATGCTAAGTCTAGAGCCTCACCCAACCCTCCAAGCTGAGGAGAGTCACAGCAATGTGAACCTTTGTAAAACAAGTGGGGAATTTAAATCAACCTTTGTGAAGGTATATAGGAAAATATACCTTCAACATTGCCCAAGCACAGAATTTTACATTTCACACTAAATTAATCACCTAGCAACACATCTTAAGGCAGAGGAAAGGAGAAAAACCACCACAGGTACCAGCTAGATATCAATAGAGTGGGGTTTGAAAACACACACTAGAAGCCAGACCAGAAAATAGCAGCTACATTAAATACCTTTCTGCTGGGGGAGTGCATTACAGGAGCAGGAGGAGAAGGCGGCCCACGAGGAATTTTCTTGTTAATCCTGAAGGATAAAGCAATGATCAATAGGCAGTAAGAAAGTGTGCTAATCAAAATCCTCTACTGCTATGAAAAATTCCAGGTACTCACTTGAATCTTGGAGGTTCCATGGGGTCTTTCTGCATCTCCACCATTCGAATAACCCTCTGTTTTGCTCCAGAGTTGAATGCCACACCCTGCTGAGATGGTGTGTATCTGAAGAAAGCAGTTAAGACAGTCAGTTTTCTATACACTCTAGCCTCATCCTTCCTCATTTAACTGGTCTGCTTTTGTTTTGTTCACACCAATTTTTTTAAATGCTCTTCAACACAAGAATGCACAGATGTAACTAAACATTCATTCAGCATTTGAACTGCCCCTTTTCAGGCTGTAGTGTTATAGTGTCCTGTTTCTGCAACAGGACAGAGTATAACATTTAAATTACAAACGAGAAGGATGAGAAGAGTCTTATCTAGTCAGATGCCATAGTACATGCTCATAGACATTATTGGACTACTCACTGGCTACGGCCCAGAAAAGTCCTTACTATACTTGCAGAAGTATGCTCTGAAGTGACCTAAACCCTGGTTTGGAAGTTTCTTGTGGCTGCAGCTGAGATTCCTTCTAAATAAAGACTGATTTTTCAGTTCAGAATTGCTTTAGAGTTGGTAACACTATGTAAAGGGTGAGCTTGGTTATAAAGACCTCATTTTGAGTGGAAACACACACATCATGGTCAGTTTCCCCAGCACACTGTGCCCTCTGTAATGGGACTAATATCACATTCCATTAAAAAGAAATAACCTCTTAAAATGTTTTAACTTCTGGTGTGAAGACAAACAACATGCTTCAAACTAACTCGTCATTAATAATGACATCTACATTTCTTGAATTAGTTTCATACTGCAGCCTCCTGCAAAGGAGTAGGCTTCAAAAAAGAGGAGCCTCTTTCCCAAAAACCAAGGCACGCTCTTACTAACCAATTCTACACAAAAGGATTATATACTCTAACTCGGTCCATACCGGATGTACTGAGCAGGAGCTAGTTTGTCGGCTGCTCGGACTGGCATGGCTGCTGCAACTTTCTGGGAAACTGATTTCTCCAGGGCTTGCCTCGTCTTTTCAGTTAGCTGTAATCAGGAATATAATGTTGAGTGCCATAACAAAGATGCAAAAAAAATAGAATGTCGCTTTAATAGCTGTGTGTATCAATGCATACAGTACCTCTTTCACTGCTTCCTCATCAGGTCTTTGCAGGTCGGGGTCATCCACATTCATAACCTCTTTAGGTACCAGATCTGTATATTTGCTGTAAATTACCTGAAACACATTATAATTGATCAGTGCTGTGGAAGAGGAATAGATGGAAATGGACCATTCCTCAAGGAGATATGTCAGAAGATAGATTATCCTTTTGATAGTATTTAGCATTTATACAGCAATCATTCAGCTTCCAGGTGCACAACAGTAATCAAGATTTCTCAAAAAAGTCTGTAAAATAGGGAAGTAGTGTCATTCCCATTTTACAGATGGAAACACTTGAGGCAAAGAAGTGACTTGCCCCAGGTCACATAGCAAACTGCTATTAGAGCTGGGATTAGAATTAATGAATTCCTGGCTCCCCATCCCCTACTCTGACCAACCCTCTCCTTTTTTGGGATCCCCAGCAAAGCTAGAAAACCCAGATTTATATATCAGTTTTCAAGAACTAGGGAAACTCAACTCAAACAGCTATCCTGCTTTTATACCTTACATCACCACCTTCCCTACCTCCTTGAAATTGTTAAATATTTGAGAGATCTCTTATTTTCCCCAGCATGAATAATTCAGTCCTCCCACACACAATTATTAAATCTTAAGCCCCAATAATAATAAATAATAAT